>CM054132.1:6288052-7536386 GCA_028751855.1 Ambrosia trifida
TGGACTTACAATTGGTATCAGAGCCTAAGAAGTCTTTCAAAGGCTCGGTTTGGTATCAAAGGTAGAAGATCAAGGAAATTACTACTACGAACAAAGGTTGATTTTATTGTTTCAGTTCATAGTGCCTTCATATTTTTTTTTGTGTCTACTAATTGGTTTTGTGGCAGATTCAATTTTTTTTTGGTGTTTTGATCCATCTGTGGAAAGGCTCGATCTGTTTGCTACAAACAAGGAGATTTTTTTTTTTGAGAAAGATTAATCTTAAATTTTTTTTTAAAAAAATTCTCAAAGATATCAATTTCCATATTTTGTGGAAAACTTGTTGTATCTTAGCAGGTTTCCTTATCTAACTGAGTTCGACCTTGGGAGAGTTCAACAAACTTGGCTGAGTTCGACCTAATATCTGAGTTCGACGTGGAGTTCGACCCTGAGTTCGACGTGGAGTTCGACCTTGAGTTCGACCTTGAGTTCAACCTTGAGTTCGACCTTGAGTTCGACCAACTGCCTGAGTTCGACGTGGACTGTTTATCTGTTTACATTACCTTGAACTAATAAATTTAACTCTTATTTTTTAGAAATGGGTCAAATTATTAATCAGGCTAACTTAAATGGACTAAATGCTGACAGCTACTCGTAGCTGCACAAGTAGACAAAGCCATGGAATCTGTCATTGGCACTCATCAGAAAATCCCTGTTCTTCAACTCGGAATGTCTTATTCTGAGTGGAAGTTCAGGTTCATTCAAGTCATGAAGATAAAGGATGCAAAGGCTCTAAGATCTATTCTAAATGGACCCTGTGTGATTACCTATGTGGTAAATGAAATAACTGGAGTCACTGCTATCAAACCAAAGAGTATGTACACTGATGAAGATCATGAAAAGACTGATGTTGATGAAAGGGCAATTCCTTACCTTCATCAAGGACTTTCACCTGAAGTATCAATTGGAGTTCGTGACAATGCCACTGCAAAAGAACTTTGGGAAGCTCTTGAGAATCTGTATGAGGGAAACAGAGAAATGAAGGAAAGTAGGAGGGAGATGCTGAGTCAGAAGTTTAATGCTTTAAATCACATTCCAGGAGAATCACTTGAAAGTCAGATACAGCGTTTCGTGGCCTTAGTGAGTGAAATGAAGTCAAATGATATGGTGGTAGACAACTCCGTCATGAACAAAAAGCTACTCAATACTCTTCCAAGGAGTTGGGACTCAAATGTCACCCTCATCAAGAGAACTAAAGATCTAGCAAGACTCACTCTTTTTGAGACCATCTATTTAATCAAGTCCTATGACCTTGATGACAGACAACGTTACATGACTCAGACTGCCAGTTACAACAATGCAATCATTGCAACTCCCAGCAATGCTTTAATGTCTCAGCAAGAAACTCAGCTTCCATCATTGTACTCTTATCCAGCAAGTGGCTCCTCGTATCCACCTATGTTTGCACCCAGTGCTTCAAAAGGGTCAGCTGTGCCCGCTTTTTCTGCAACCACTACTGCTGGATCTTCATCATCTGCTTCACTTTCAGCTACATCTATGGCAGCAGTTAAAATTCCCAAGGAGCTTGAAAGTAATCTAGGATTATTTGCTGGATTTATGAATTGTTATAACGCATTTCTGACAGGTCAACTTACAGCAAAAGATGTTGGAGCATGTGACTTAAATGACGTTAATCAAGACGATATTGAAGAGATGGATCTGACTTGGCAGATAGCTATGGTAGTGCATAGGGCCAACAAGTTTGTGAAGAAGACTGGTAGAAACGTGTGGGAAAACCCAACAAAGAAACTAGGTTGGGACAAGATGAAGATGCGCTGTTATAACTGTGATGAACTTGGACATTTTGCTCGTGAGTGTACCAAGCCAAAGAAAGAAGGAGACAATTCTACTCCTGCAGCTGCGTCTTCCAATGCTACTCAAGGAAGTCAATCAGCGACTACTCACACTGGATCTGAGTCCTCCAACTCTAACAAAGCCATGGTTGCTCAATCAGGGGGTGGATGGGATTGGTCTTCTCAGATGGCAGATCTTAAAATTGTTGAAGATACTGTGTACAAGGCTCTCATGGCACAGATGGATGACGACTATGTTCCATCAGCGGCTGAGGTACATTCTGAAACTTTAGCTGAATCATGCTGCACTGAAAGGTGCAAACTCAAAATTAAGGGCTTTAGGGAAGAAACTCTCTCCGCATACAAACAGCTTGAATATGAAAAAATGACCTCTTGGGACATTAAAAAGAAATTTAACTCTTATAAAGAAATGGTTGAAAAACAAAAACTTGATATCAAGAGTTTGCATCAGGAGGTGAGTGATCATAAATGTTGATACTTATATTTCAAACGACTTTATGACACCTTGACCACGGAATTGATCGACTTAAAATCAAAATTTGAAAATGCAGATTTTCATTTTAAAAAATTTGATTGTTCTAGTCCTAAAGTTGAAAAAATGATCAATACCAGTTAAGGTACAGACCAAAGGACGTGAGGAATAAGGGAATTGGATTTGTGGAAAATCCTCCACCTTTCAATGAAAACTATTCTTCAATTCCTATGTCAGATGAAGAACTGTTGGCTCTTCCTTTGAAAGGATATGGTCCACCTATAGAAGAGCCAACCAGTCGACCATCACGGGATCAAGTTGAAATTACTAAACCTGCATCGATCCCAATTAGAATCTCTAAACCCAAACAAAAACAATTCAAGCAACAGATGGCTCCCTCAAAAACATTTGTTAAGTCTCAAGATGTTTCAAAACAGACTGAAACATTAAATTATGAGAAAAATAAAGAGGTGGACAGAGTTTTTGAGGTTAGCAAGGATGAGGTTCCATCCTCATCTGAATCAGATGAATTAGTAGGTGTGTCTAGAGAGTCTAAACATGAAGACTTAAAAGAAAATGAACAAATTTCTGCTTCAACCACTCAGCAAAACTCTAGTGTGAACTATGAGTTTGATTTCATGAAGCAAATTAGAGAGCTTTGTCTAAAGCAAAGAGCAGACAGTGAAAATCATCTGACCAACTCTAAGTCTCATTCAGATGATTCGAAAATGACTGAACCTGAGTCTGATTCTGATCTAGACTTAGGAAAGACCGACTCATCTAGTTATCAGTCATGTGAAACCAAAGAATCATTTGAAGACATGTCCAAAGAAAATGAAAAAGTCTCTGTGTCCACTTCAAACTCACTTGATTCAGAACAAACACGCTCAATGTCTTCTGAATCTCCCACTTCTTCTGTGGATGAAAACTTCTACACAGAAAATTGTTTGAATGCTTCTGACAATGTGAATATTACTAATTTGGTTGATTCTTGTGCAAAAAATGTGACTGTTGAGGATTGGGTAGATGATGGGGATGAAGTCAATGACACTGATTCACTTGCATTTAATAATAAAAATCAGAAAAACAATTTCTCAATTTCTGATAAAGACAATAATATTTGTGTGGGCTCGTTTGTTTTGAGCATAAACCCTTGTGACTTTTCATCTGACTCTTTGTTTGTTCATTCAGATTCTATTATTTTGCCACATGCTTGTGATAAATCGAAAAATCTTTTGGTTAAACACTCCAGCAGGGACAGGACAGAGAAATATGTCCCACCAAAACAGGTTTTACCAAAATATAAAAACATAACTTTTCAAAACAAAAGACTCATTATTCCAAAACTGCTTCACACAGGTATAGAAATGTCTCCAAGCTTTTCGAGCCTGGAAAGTATGCAACATCTCAGGGGGATCCACATGTCAAATATCAAACTTGTTACACATGTGGAATCCCAGGACATATTGCCAGAAATTGTACAATTGTTCAACAAAATCTTGCAAGCTGGAAACATCAGAAGGCTCCAAACGGGAATCATAATCATTCAAAGCCAATGAAGGTTGAAAAACCTAAGGCAATGTGGAATGACAAATCCAAGGTGAAGCCTTCTGATGGTGATTGGAATAGAAATAAACTGATCAAACAATCAAATAAAAGATCTAATTCTCAGACTCTGCCCAGCATGGCAGCATCTAGTTCAAACAAAAGATGGTTTTCTAATTTCAAATCTTACTGGAAGCCAAAACGCTCTATTCCAATCTCTTCCCCGTCTGTAGGTTCTTCATGTTCTGTGAATGATAAATCTAATTACTATGCTAATGTTTCAAATGTTGACATGCAATGGATAAAAGTCTAATATACAGATACCAACGGTGTACCCAAAACGACTATGGCCTGGGTACCTATGACTAACTAATCCTGCATCATGTGCAGGAACGGCTATGGAGGACTATCATTCATCTCTGGTACATTGATAGTGGCTGTTCAAGGCACATGACAGGAGACTTGTCCCAACTCATAGATGTTGAATTTTTCAATGGTGGATTTGTCTCCTTCGCAGGAGGTGAGAAAGGTCAGATAACACAAAGAGGAACGGTAAGAAATGGTGCTCTTCAGTTTAATAAGGTAAATTACGTTCCTGAATTAAAGCATAGTTTGCTTAGTGTATCACAAATCTGTGACAATGGCTACTCAACTCATTTCACTGATAAAGGTTGTTTAATATTGAAACCTGGGGTAGTCATTCCAGATGAATGGGTTTTACTGAAGTCGAATCGTCGAGGTGACGCTTATGTCATTGACATGAACAAACCTCCTTCCGACAACGTCACATGTCTTTTCTCTAAAGTTTCTCAAAATACTGCTATTCTTTGGCATCGTCGTCTTGGACATGCAAATGCTAAGAATCTGAACCGAGTGGCTAAACTGGGATTGGTAAGGGATTTGCCAGTACGTGATTTTATAACAATTGAAAAATGTGTTGCTTGCGCGAGAGGAAAACATCATCGAAAACCACATGATTCCAAGTTGGTAAATACTATTGATTCCTTACTGCAGCTACTTCATATGGACCTATTTGGCCCAGTGAATGTACTCAGTCTTTCTCATAAAGCGTACTGTTTGGTAATAACTGATGATTACTCACGTTTTACCTGGTTTTTCTTTTTGGCTAACAAGAGTGAAACTGCATAAATAGTCAAACAATTTATTATATTGATGGAAAATCAGACCAACTTGAAGGTGAAGGGTATTAGGTGTGACAACGGAACTGAATTCAAGAATGCTGAGTTAAACTATTATTGTGCTCAAAAAGGAATTGCACGTCAATTTAGCTCAGCAAGGACACCACAGCAAAATGGAGTCGCAGAAAGAAGAAATCGCACCTTAATTGAAGCTGCCCGCACAATGTTGTGTGACTCACAACTTCCAACTTTCTTTTGGGCAGAGGCCGTAAACACAGCCTGTTATGTGCAGAACCGAGTTCAAGTCAACAAAGCTCGGATGAAGACACCCTACGAAGTGCTGTTTGGTACTAAACCCTCCGTCAAGCATTTTCGTGCTTTTTGTTGTCCGTGTACTCTGCTACATCTGGACGCTATACCAAAGTTTGATGCGAAAGCTGACGACTGCTATTTTGTCGGTTATGCTGGCAAAACTGCATATAGGGTCTATAACAAACAAACTAGGCAATTCGTAGAGTCGTTTGACGTACGTTGGCTTGAAGAAAATGCAACAGATGCTAGAGTGGGTCCAGATTGGTTGTTTGACTATGAAACTCTTTTTCGATCTTTTCATATTTTTGATGATGTTTCTAGTAGTGTAAATACAGGTTTTGCAGATTCCTCAACTTTCACTGCTGGATCCTCATCCTCCATGACTGATAATGCAACGGATGAGGGGGATGTTGCACCCACATCTCAATTACCACAGCCACACTCAGTTTCTGCCGAACCATTCATAGCCTCCACGGATCCTATGCCACACGCCGATGATGAAGATGTGTCTGATAACACTTCAATTCCTACATTCCATGATCCCATTCCTACTGATTGCATAGTGGAGCATAATGATGCAGTCGCACCTGATCATGATTCTATGGAAGAGCCTGCCGCAGGCAGTATTACAGTTCTCCCTGGAGCTTCCTCAGTTCCAGACATCGTCATTCCCACTAGCATTCAACGAGATCACCCACTAGAAAACATCATTGGTCCAGTAGACGTGGGTGTTCTCACAAGGAGCCAAACTGGTGACATCAACAGATGTTTGTATTCGTGTTTCATTTCTCAAATTGAGCCAAAGTCCATAGCTATGGCCATGAAAGAACCAAGCTGGGTTGATGCAATCCAAGATGAACTGAACCAGTTTGAGAAATTGAAAGTTTGGAAGTTAGTTGAATTACCTCCAGGAAAACGACCACTTGGCACAAGATGGGTGTACCGAAACAAAAGACATTCTTGCAAAATTCAGCTTCAATGATGTAAAGCCAGCCGACACACCAATGTCTGAAAGACCAGGTCTCACTCAGGATCTGGAAGGGGAGGCCGTAGAAGAAACACTTTATCATTCAATGATTGGTTCGCTAATGTATCTGACAGCCAGCAGACCAGACATCATGTATGCTGTGTGTCAGTGCGCACGTTATCAGGCTAATCCTAAAACTTCTCATTTACATGCTGTCAAGAGAATCTTTAGATACCTTAAAGGAAAACCTAGATTTGGTCTCTGGTATCCTAGGGATTCTCCATTTGATTTACATGCTTTTTTTGACAGCGATTTTGGAGGATGTGATATTGACAGGAAATCTACATCTGCGGGATGTCAATTCTTAGGCGATCGGCTTATTGCATGGCAATGTAAGAAACAGCAGACAGTCTCCGTCTCCACAACAGAAGCTGAATATGTGGCTGCCTCCGCATGCTGTTCTCAGGTTATCTGGATACAACACCAACTGGTGGATTACGGTTTGAATTTCTCTCTTACTCCCATTTATTGTGATAATGATGTTGCTATCCAAATCAGGAAAAATCCAGTTCAATTTTCTAAGGTAAAACACATTGCCATAAAAGAACATTTCATCCGCGACTCGTTTAACCAAGGTTTAATTGTGCCCACGCACATTCATACTGACGACAATGTTGCAGATCTATTTACAAAACCTGTTAATCGAGCTCGTTTTGAAGCTCTTTCTGAACTGCTCAAAATGGTCCATTTCGAGGACTGAACTGGTCGCTAAGTCTAAGTCAAAAAGGGGGGGGGGGTCTTTTGGTTTTCTTAGTTTTGAGTGTGTAAATTTGTTCTTTAAACTTCTTTTTTAAAACACAAATTTAGGGGGATGTGATCTAAGAAAAGACACGAGAGATGAAATGAACTTTCACAAGTTGGATTAAGGCTGACGCACGTAAAATGTGCATCAAATAAAAGTTGGCTCTAGTGTGATATGTTGGTAGGCTTGGTTCTGATGGCTGGAATGTTAATAATCTTGTGAAGCACTTAAAGATAAAGACACGACCTCAGTAAGGAACATCACTTAGAATCAGGTACAAACTCTATTTGAATGCTTGTGTGATGTCTCGAAGCATAACACTGTGGTCTAGGTCTGAAACCTTTTCTGAAAAACTCGTGTATCTCCTCTGTTTTGCGTAAGCAAAGACCTGGAGATGCTAGGCAACGAAAACTTTTGCTGCATCCAGATGTATGCTGACCTAGTTTTCGATGTCATGCTATAGATCATCTCTCACCTAAAAGAGACCTTAGTGTCCAAGGATGTCCTGGTTGCTCCTCTGTTGCATCCAGATATATGCTGACCTGGACACAGTCAGGACGTCATAAAAGAGACCCTCTAGAGTCCAAAACCCTAAGCTTTTGTCAGTTGAGAAATCATCTTACTTGTATATTATTTTAACTTTCTCATTGATCTATTCTTTTCTTTTCTTAATCCAGTCCCAGTCAAGGTTTCAGAATTCTAGAACAGATACTGTGAAAAATATGTGATAGGGAAACTGCTTGCATGATAGAGAGTATCACTTAATATTCTAGGATCTGATTGTGACTTGCTTGAGTGCTCGTACTTAATATACTAAAACATGATAAATAATATCACAGATTGTTATATGAGAAGGCCTAAGGAAACAAGTTTAAGGTGACAAATATACTGGCAATTGCTCAGACTAACTTAAGTAGATCTGAGTTGATAAGTGTAGTTCAGCCTGAAACACAGTGATTTGATCTCGTAAGAAAAAAAATTATTTTGTTTTTATTATTTGTTTCTATTAGATCAGTTCATGATCTGACTTGGACCTGGTTATAAAAAGCACATTGAATAATAGTTAAGTGGGGTTTAGGATCCGAGTGGGGCCCACCACACGTTTGGTGGGCCACAAGAAATCTTGGTTAAACAAAAAAACAATTGGGGGCGGAGGGTTCTCAAAAGTCACAAAGTTTAAAATCTTGTTTCTCTTAAACCATCACACACACATACTCTCTGTTCTTTCTATTTAAGCATGTCGTCATCAATGAAATCAAAGAAATCAGGTAAATGATCTTCATTTTGTGTTAATGTTTAAATATATTGGTGGTTAGTAACTTGCAGGGGTGGTTGATATCTGTTTAATCAAAAAGATGGGAGTTCGACGATGACATGAGAGGAGTTGAATGGTTCAGTCAGCGGCGCGTGAGCCTCATGTGCCTAGAAATTCGAGTTCGAGGTGGCGCGTGGCCATCACGCGTCTGTGAGCAAGGGAAAATTACCAAAAAGTCCTCGAACTCCCTTGACAAATGACCATTCTGTCCCTGAACTCCACCCTTTTTCATGAACTCTTTCAAAATTTACAAAATTGCCATCGAACTCAGATGGCAAATTACAAAAATGTCCTCGAACTCCCTGGCAAAATGACATTGCTGCCCTCGAACTCCCTGTCTTCACTCGAACTCGTGCAACATTGACCAAAATTCCCTCGAACTTGGACAATTTCCTCGAACTCAGATGGGAAATGACTATAATACCCTCAAACTCAGATGGGAAAAGACAAGAATGCCCTCGAACTTACTCTTGTTAATCGAACTCAGAGGCTTTTTACCTAATTAACCCTGAAATCAACTGTCAATTTACCAAAATGTCCTCGAACTCCCTTGTGGAGTTCGGACTCACCTTTATTGGGCCTGTTGTTAATCTGAAGCCCATCTGAGTTTTTGTTCCAACATTCATTTGCGCCTTATTGGTTAAAAGGAGGGGTCCACATGATATTTTTTTTATTTTTCTATGTTTAACTACTTTTGTTTATTTAATTTCTTATTTAATTTATTTTTTCAGGAAAAACGACTCCTCACGTGCCGACATTTGAAAATAGTCATAATGTGGTGTGCTATCTCGCTGATCCCCCTGAAGAGTATAAGCAGGAGTTCAAGTCACTGATTGTGGGTCTTAACACGTGTAGGACTGCACATGCTATGCGAGAAAATCCAGTTATTTGTTCTGACTGGATTAAAGAGTTTTGGGACAATGCAGATGCCAAGAAGAAAGACCACTTGATTCGTTCTAAAGTTAGAGGAACTGAGGTGACCATTTCTGAACAGGATATAAGAGATGTGTTGCTTTTTGGTGATTCTCCAAATGATCCTGTTAGCTTCCCAAAGGAGAAACTCAGTCCAGTGTTGAGGAAGATGGGGTATGAAGGTGAACTGTCAATACCACCATATTCGAAGAAACTATTTCCAAGTTACCGGAGGCTTCTGGTTCATATGTATCTGGCTAGTCTGGGAGGTAACAAGAGTGGATTGGACCAGATGGGATTAAAGTATGCTTCTGGAATGGTTGCTCTGATTGATGATTGGGACTTTAATTACTCAAGATGTGTTTTTGAAGACATGATGATGAACGTGAGAACCCTGAACAAGAATTAATTCTACAAGTTCCCTATATTTGTGCAAATGATTCTGGAGTCCAAGTACCCAAATCTTGAGAAGACTGTTGCAACCTATGACAAGAAGTGCATGGCTCATCAAATTTTTGGTTTGATAAGACAAATTCGTAAAGACTCAAAGCAGATTTTTGAAGGAAGATTTCCACTAGTCAAATTTGGGAAATTTAGTGAAATAGTTGAAGAAGTGCCAGTTCCTCCATCGGCTATAGTTGCTGAGGATCATGATGTCCAGATTATTGAGCCTCCATCTGCTGAACAACAACCAACACCTGAGAATGTGAATCTATCAGATATTGAGAGTGAAGATGAAGAAGTGGTTGATAGAGAAAATCAGACCGAAGAAGATGAGGAGGAAGAACAAGTTGATGAAATAGAGTTTGATGATTTGAATGACGAGGTTGATACCGTCATGGAGAACATTGATGAAGCTACTGCTACCACTGAGACGGAAGTTGCTATTACACCAGTGGATCAACTTGATGAATTACTTA
Source organism: Ambrosia trifida (assembly GCA_028751855.1). NCBI lineage: Eukaryota > Viridiplantae > Streptophyta > Magnoliopsida > Asterales > Asteraceae > Ambrosia > Ambrosia trifida. Next base: position 6,298,290 of record CM054132.1, read on the forward strand.
AAGCTGTTTGTGAAGCTGAGCAAAGTAATCCTCTGTTCAAGTCTGCATCTGAGACAACAGATGGAGTTGAAGACCCAAATGCTGATTTGCCGCCAAGAAAAAGAAGCAAAAGGGATGCCAGATTAACTGCTGTTGCTGAAAACACACCTGCAGTTATGGTCACTGATTCTTCCACTATTCCAGACACTTCCACCACCACACCTGTCCCAGCAACTGAAGCATTCTCTCAGTACTTGAGTAAAGCTCCCATTACAGGCAGGATAAATGAGGGTGTTGGATCTTCTAGCGCACCTGATACAGGTTAAGTGTTGTTTGATGAAGAAGCCTTCCAGAGAGCTCAGAATGCTTATTTGGCTGACAAAGCTAGAGGAAAAAGTGTTGACGTTGAGTTCCTAACAACTGAAGAGAGAGAAGCTGGAGCTAGAGGTGCTGATAGTGATGAGGATATATTTGCTGAAGTGGATGTTCATAGGCTGCAAACGAGAGTCTTGAAGTTGGAGACTGATAATATTTGGCTCACTGCTCAAGTTGAAAGTCTTATGGAGACTGTTACTGAGAAGAATCAAAAGATTAATGAACTTGAGTCAAGTTTGGGTGATGTATCTGCTAGATTATTGAACTCTGGAGAATAAGTTTGGGAAGGAGTTTTCAGAGACGACTTCTTTTGTAGAGAAAATCATGACACCTGCAGAGTGTGAACAGGCCCAGAAGGAACATGATGAAGAATTGACGAAGTACTTTAATGACCCAATTCCTCATGTTCGAGACCGTCGTCCTGGAAGCACTTATGTTCTCAAGAATATGGCTGATCCATCTATTGATCCCATGGAGGAGCATCCTGAAAGATATGTGACAATCACTAGTGATCGGTATGATACTTATGGCAACCGAAAAGGCATAGAGTGTTGGAGATACAATGATGACAAAGGAGTGTTTGTTGTGCATAGAGCAAATGGAGCGGTTGAGTATTATGCTTCTACTTTTGCTTTCAACTCTTGGACCAAGATTGATTTGACAGAACTTGCAAGAGCTCCTTTCATAAATCAGACACGAAATCCAAGAAACAAGATAGGTGTCACGTTTCATAAGAAGATTCAGGAACAAGCAAAGGTGAACTTCAAAGACATGAAGACTGCAAGCTCAATGTTGGTTAAATATAAAGGTGAGTTGAATGCTGATGGAAAACCTTTCAAGACAGTTCAATGGCCACCTACTGATAAGTTGAAGACCATTCCCTTGAGCAGACCAATGGATAGGGGGTGCCTGCGAGATATGAAATTCTGGGTTTATGATCCAACTTCCGGTTCAGCAGTGAATGTTTGTGATAGTGATGAGTTTAGAGTATTTGATGCTAAGGATCTGATGTCTTTGCATTCTGATGACATTGAAGTTTTAGCGAGACATCAAATTCAGTGTGATCCCAAGTATGAAGTATGTGCGAAATCATTCACTAGTGCTGTAGCTCAGATAAATAACTTTGGATTAGCATCTGATAAAAGAGGTATAGTAGAAACTGCACTGTTTGGTCCGTACGTTGGCAAATCACCTGAAGAATGGAAGAGAGCATTGGAGAAAACAAAGAAAGGTTCAAAGAAGCGCAGCAAGAAGCAGCAGTGACTACTTCAAGCAAACACAAACCTAGGGGGATATTGTTGGGCCATGTTATTAGAGGTTTGCGTTTGTCTTGGGCTTGATATTATTAGTGTTCAAAGTTAGTTTTCGGCCCAAGGGGTCCATGTAATGTGACCGCCCTATGTTAGTATAAATAGGGGGTTACTTAGTTGTTTTGGGGTTGCTAGTCATTTTTGTTATTTTTGGTCCATCTTGTAATCGGCTAGTGTGTACCAGACGTCTCTTTAAAAGACGTGTGCACTTGATAATATAATCATTCAGTTCTAAGTCTCTTTCTTGTTCTTCACCATTCAATCGATATTCCGCATCCATTGAGTGGTTTGTTTGATACCCGGTAGAGAAGATCTTGGACTTACAAGACACTTGAACGGACTGCGTATTTAGACCTGAACGTTAACGATGTTAAACTGAAAATCAAACGTATCATGGACACTGATAAATCAAATCCATCAAACCTTAATCCTATGACTGTTAAAACACAAAACATAAAAAAAATAACAATAAAGTCTAAGTCTAAGTACGTTGTCCGTCAAAGTCCATGTCTAAGGTCAGTCGTTTGGTCGTCGATTCATATTCAAGAGATCTAATTTGTTTTTCGTGCACTTGGTTTAAACAGATGGCACTCAACTGGGATCCAAGAGGAATGCACAATCAGCCGATGAATCTTGAGACCGATGATGTCAAGTTTAAAGACGTAGTGACCTGGATCAGACGTAGCAAAGTCGGATACGCTGTGCAGCATACTGTAACAGTTTACTGCTCTCACATTGAAGACTTCTGGAGGTCTGCTCGAGTTGAAGTTGCTGGACGAGTCAAGCGAATCAACGCTACAGTCAGAAACAAGGCTGTAGTCATCACTGAAGATACCGTCAGGAACGTGTTGAGACTTCAAGATCAGCCGGGAACAGTCAGATCTCTATCCAAAGCCGATGTTCACCAAGAGTTCAAGAACTTTGGTTACAAAGGAGATTTTGACAAGAGAGGCGATATCAAGAAAAGTCAGCTGACAAGAGACTGGAGACTCATCAGTCATGTGTTCATCATGTTTCTGTGTCATAGGAAAGGAGGCTACAACGCTCTCAGCACAGAGTGGTCGACCGCAATGATAAAGATTTGCAAGAATGAAGCCTTCAACCTGTCGGGCATGATTTTTGATTATATGGTGAAGAATGCTGAGGTTGGCTCAGGCAAATGGGCTATGTACCCAAGGTTCGTGCAGATGATGATTAACGCACAGCACGAGAATCTGCCCCTTGGTGATCAATACAACTTCACCAAAGGTGCACGATTCTATACTGAGTGCAACACGCCTGACTGGGAACCCATGCTGGAGAACATGTATGCAGCACAGCGATATCCTTTGGTCATGGAGCTTTACAACAAGATCAAGAAGAGAAGGCTAGATGTTACAAAAACTCGTCAACAATCCACTGCTGCTTCTGTACCTGGATCATCTGACCCTGCTCCATCTTCAGCCCAGCCAACTGCTGAAGAGATGGCTCTAGAGAAGGCCAGGGGCAAAAGAGTGGCAACTGAAACTGCTCCATCAAAGCCCACCAAAAGGAAGAGGCCAGGTGGTTTGTTACAAGAAGGAAGAGAAACACTAACACCTGAACAGCTTGAAACTACTGCAGCCCTACAACAAGTTGCTGAGTTAAAGAAGGCCGAGAGAAAGAAAAGGAGAGAACAGTTACCTCAGTCTGAGATTCCTCGTGTAATGACTGAGGACGATATTGAGCAAGAGGTGATCTTGGAGTCTATCTTCCGGACAGAAGAACAACCAGGGCCATCCACAACTGCTGCTCCAGCCCCCAAAGCACCAGCTGGTAGACCACACCACTGTTAGTGAGCCCTGTGTTGGATGGAAAGTGTCTTCGGCTTAAATGTCTTGTTGAGTTGAGTTTTAGTGAACCCTGTGTTGGATGGAAAATGTCCTTGGCTTAAATGTCTTGTTGAGTTGAGTTTTAGTGAACCCTGTGTTCGATGGAAAGTGTCTTCGGCTTAAATGTCTTGTTGAGTTGAGTTGGAGCAATCCCTGTGTTGGATGGAAAGTGTCTTCGGCTTAAATGTCTTGTTGAGTTGAGTTGGAGCAATGTCGATAAAAGTTGGGGGTCAAATCAGAATAATAATTTACCTCGGACCGAGGTAGTTAAAAAATGAACCAAAACGCCTCACTTAGACCTCCCAATAATTATTTGCTAGGATGTGTCTATTAACCTTCATTAAAATTATTTTAACACGGAGTTAGTTTTAAAAATAAGTCAACAATGGAAAAATCGTGTTTCTCACTCACTGTGATTGATGTGTATATTGTACCATACTACTTAGTACCTTCTTTTTATAATGTTTTGAGTCATTACCTCCCGCTATTAGAAAATTAATTATCACCTACGCTCAAACGTGTAGATAAGGTAAGTTTCTATAAATATATCTATGTCTATCTATATTATATTTTATGTGTAAGGCTAACGTAAGCTGCTATTAAAAAAAATGGTGAGAAAGAATGCCCCTAGCAAAAAAAATAGTATTATTGTCAATCATCATAATTGTTGACTTTTTTTAAAATTTTCATCCTCATTTCTAAAACGGCCATAACTTGTTCATACGATATTATTTTTTTTTTAAAAAATTACACCATAAAAACAACCTATTCATCCTCTTTCATTTCCATACCATATTGCTATACTTTAAAAAAAAAAAATTGCTGGATTGATAACTTGCGTTTTATTGAGGGTATACTTACGTTTTAGAAACGCAAGTTATACCTGATAAGACGACCTGATCAAATGCAACTTATAAATGATAAAACGCAAGTTATACATGCTAAAACGCAAGTAAGTAATATCAAGTTTTTACATTTAGACGCAAGTTATTGTTGTTTATTATTGTTTAAACGCAAGTAGGTAATATCAAGTTTTGACATACATATAATGATCCAAGATTAAATGCTTTTAGAAGATAAAGAAAACAAGCATACAATAATAACTCTCAATTTACTCTTAAAGCTTTTACCAACTGGCACTGGCGAAGGTTTGTAGGGGCGGCCGACCCCCCCCCCCCCGGATTTTCGCGCAGAAGTTCCGATTATATAGTATCCGTATAGAAAATTTTGAAAATATAGGGTTTCGACCCCCCGAAACTGGTTTCGACCCCCCGAAACCAGTGACTTCCGAACCACCGGTGACTTCCGACCCCCCGAACCTTCAGGTCAAGCTTCGCCACTGCCAACTGGTGCATATTTAGCCACACCAATAGCAAAAAATTTATTATTTTGGAGTTACAACGAAGGGCCTTCAAGAGTGGTACTCGCTGACTAGAAAATTTTAATTTTATACACGTGAAGATTGTTAATCACAATCAAAACTTGATTATTTTTCTGTTAGTGGGTATGATGGGTGCACTGAAAGTAGAATAGAAGCATATCAAACTCTCAAGCTATGAGTCACACTTCCTAAAAAAACCTAAAACAAGACTCATAAAATGTAATTTTATCATTTTGAAGAGCCAAATGAATAACTCCAACGTGTGGGGAAACAAACTAAAAAAACAAAAAGCTATTGTTTCATTCAGAATGTTTAAACGCAAGTAATAATATCATGTTTTTACATTTAGACGCAAGTAATATCAACCCAGCAATTTTTTTTTAAAAGTATAACAATATGGTATGCAATGAAAGAGGATAAAATCCTTGTTTTTATGGTGTGTTTTTTTTTTTTAAATAATGTCGTATGAAAAAGTTATGGACGTTAAAAAATGGGGGTGGAACTCAACCATTGTGGGTTATACCTATTTTGCCCTTCTCCTCCTCTTTTAGAAACTCAACGTATACTTTTCCCCTTTTAGTCTCATCCATTGAATTATTTTGATCAAAAGCCCAAAATACTTCTTATACTTTTTACGTTAAACTACTTTTTACACTAAACTTTCCCATATTTTACATATTATCTATATCTATATCTATATTCTATATCTGTACTTACTATAATAAGAGAGTCGTGAGTGACATAAGAAACCTGAGTTGTCAAACCATAGAGATAACCTAACAATGCTTGTGTGATGTGAATAATAGTGTCATTAATCAACTTAAAATATTCAAGAAAATACGTGGGACACTTGAATTTACCATTGTTAAGCCCAATAACATCAGTTCCTTAGCCTCGATTAACGAACAGTTGTTCAGACTAATAATTGAGCTCTTTTGTTAATATAAGCAGATGTTATGAACATCTGTTGAGTACTTATTCAGCCCCTTAACTTTAAAGTTTTAAAAAGGAAGTTTTAAATTAACATAGGGAAGTGTGATTTTTGCAGGTATATAATCATTACAAATGTTTCCCTTATATACAACCATTTATCATCCAAATTAATTCATAAAATCAACTTTCAAATTACTTATTAAAATCATCTCAATGGATGTTGATAACAAAATTTATGGCTTTGTTTATGATCTGAACCCATCTAAGGATATCTGGTATTTGAAGGACCATATCATACGAAAGTGGAAACAAAGTTTTAAGATGAAAATGATATTGATTGATGAGCAGGTAATGTATGTTTTCTCTAAAGTTACTTTATGTTATCAATGATGATATAAATATAAATATTCTTCGTGTTATGTTTTTCGTTTACTTTATGTTATGAGAGTTATTGTTGTTGATCTTGATATTTTGTTTATGTTTATTTTAAGGGTGATAAGATTCATCCCTTCATAAAGAGTCCTTTCATGCACGTTTTTGACGATCAACTTGAAGAGGATGATGCCGTTATTCTATCTAAGTTTGGGGCCAGTGAAAATAATGACCCATACAAAGTTGTAGCACATGATTATAAGATCAACTTTTATCGTTGTACCACTGTTAGCCGTATTGTTGGTTAGCAAGGTGTTGAGTATGGATTTAATTACATGCATTTTAAAGATATTCTTAAAGGCGAAGCAAAGGAACTTTTGCCTAATTTTTGTTTGTAAAGTATTGGTGTTAGTTTCATTTCTTTATGTACGTCATTTAGTGATGTAATAAATCAACCAAATCATTGTTGAGTTTAACATTTTTGTGTTATATATATTTACCTCCAATATTATATTGATTTTATGTAGTGGTACAATTTTGCGATGTACTATGTGAAATGGTTATGCACAATAGTTTAAGAAATTCATTTCTCAAAACACTGCAAATGAGCATGTGATGGTTGTTATACAACATAATAAGGTTAAGGAGTCAAAAGGTAATTTCTGTTATATTTCTATTATTAATATTCATGTTATTAATAGTTTGGCAGTTGAATAGAGTTCACTATATATATAATGAATATTGTTATATTTAGATCAATTTATAGTTGAAAGTGACAAGTTTGAAACTCGGGTGTTTCTCAATGTAGAAATAGATGAAGTCAAGCAGTTATGAAGGAGGTACAATGTCAATATATTATGAATTTATATTTATACTTTAAAATTTTTCTTTCTTTACTAATTTGTTCCATTTTTAGTCTTATATTGAAGCAAGGACAACAAGCTAGTTCTACTTCTCAAACGCTACTTTCCGACTAGTCTGTTTGCCCATTGCATCAAGAATTCATTGTTGGATCCGAAAAGGAACGTTTTGACGAGTTTACCGATATTGATTAAACACATCTTTAATATTTGTTGACGTTATTAAACCTTTTTTTCTTAAGTAATAGAGGTTTTATATATATATATATATATATATATATATATATATATATATATATAACTTATAATAAAAGAATTGAATATTGATGAGGTGGCATTCAATGGAGGCCTAAGAAAGCCATTTTAATGACATAATATTCAAGGAGACATTCTCCTTCTTGAATGTGCCATGTGTCATGTGGCAAATTAAAAATAAATAAATAATAATATAAAACCTAATCTACTAAATTTAAATTGAGTTATTTTAGGAAAAAAGAATTTAAAAACAAATTTAAATTTTTCTCTCTTATTTTCCTCCCATAATTTTTAAACGTTAATATCTTTTATATACGATATTTTTTAAAGAAAAAATTTACCCCAAATTATGGAGCGTTTTATTATCTTTCCAACGAGTACCATAGTTCTATATAAAAAACGGAGAAAAAAACAACTATTTTTTGTGGGGTTTCGTTCATACAGAAAAAAAAACACAAAGTGTTCAGGTTATTCATTAATAATGTTTTTTTTTTTTAAACTAGGTTCTTATCTACGATGTTGAAATTCAGCTCAATCGCCATGCTTTCATTGGAATTTTACTCTTTTAAAGATGCATAGGTATACTTCATCAAGAGAAGCTAGGAGAAAGAATCGCGCAACACTGCAACACATGGTGTCACCTTATAGCAAGGTTATTTTTTTATTTATTTAATTACAAGGGTAATAATTATTACTATTAGTAATAGTATTATTGGAATTATTATATATTTCAACCCCGGGACGCTCCCAGGATAAAAGCTAGTGTATATACATATACATACATACATATATATATATATATATATATATATATATATATATATATATATATATATATAGGGGTGTAAACTAGCCGAGCCGAGTTGAGCCCGAGCCTGACTGGGCTCGAGCTCGGCTCGTTAGGGTTTTATGAAGCTCGAGCTCGAGCTTGGCTCGGTTCGAGCCTACAATCTTGAGCTCGAGCTCGGCTCGCTAGCAAAATCAAAAGCTCGAGCTCGGCTCGGCTCGAGGTGATTTGAGAACAATCTCAAACGAGCTCAAAGCTCGGCTCGAGATCGCAAAAGCTCGGCTCGTGAGTGTTATTAAATGGGCCTATGAAATAAGAACTTGGGCTTTGGAGACGTGGGCTGTAAATTATACGAGATGTATAAATAACTTATAATTATGTTTGGGCTCGTTTAGGCTCGCGACCCAATCGAGCTTTGTATCTAGGGCTAGAGCTCGGGCTCGATAACTAAACGAACCATATTTTAGGCTCAGGCTCGGGCTCGAGCTTGTTAAGGCTTGTCTCGTTCGGGCTTTTTACCGAGCCGATCTCGGGTAGCTCTCGAGCCGCTACGTGTCATTTACACCCCTATATATATATATACACTTGTTTTTCAGCCAATGTCTTGTGTTGTTGTTGTGACAATAAAAATTGTCCAAGAATGCTATAGCTGGTTTTACGATGCGTGTCGCAGATGTTTCGGGAATGTGGTAAATAAATCAGAATACTTACTGCTTCATGAAAAGGTGACTGAAGAAACTTTGAAATTGCCTGGTAGTGCTTTCTTTTGTTCCAAGTGTGTACATCCTTCACTACAAAGTAAGTAGAGATAATTATGTACAGTTAGTTGTTTATATAACATGATTCTTTGCAATGATTAGTATATATCTTTTCAGATAAGTTTTTCCTCTATTTGTTTTAGGTTTAAGGTGCATGTCAGGGTTTAGGTTGAAACTGGCAGTGTATTGTTTGTGATGTTTGACAGAGATGTTATGAGAATTATCGGATCATCTGCATGTCGTATAAGAGAAAAGTAGTTGAAGCTGATTAATAGTGAAAGTTTGCCCCACGAATTGTTTCGGTTGGTAGATAAGATGCTAGTTTTTAAGATTGATGTTTCTGAATACAATCTTACAAACGACTATCATTTTTACACGGTCCTGAGATATGTGATGATCCAGTCATAATTACTGAGTTGATTGCGGTTAATGGTAATGGAGATTATAATGCGGACAAGGTATTGTCATTTGTATTAATTGTTGAGTTTGTGTTGAGTTTCAAACATTCCTCACCAGTCAAGTGTTGTATGTGTTGTGTTATCTACATGCAAAGGACCCCGGAAGAAGCGATCTAAGCTCAAAAGTTATCAGCTTTTCGAGTAACATGTGTTGTGTTGTGTTATGTCAATTTAGTAGAAAATAATTATTTTTTAAAATTCTTGAACTAGAGTCGGCTGTATATCAGTTCGAATTGAAAAATACCAAGCTCATGTTGGATACTATCTGCAAAGAATTAGTTATCACTATACACAAGTATCAATTGATGCTTAAAATGTTAACTATTAAGTTCAGATCATCTGTTAGGTAATATCTATTAGTATTAAGTATCTATTATCCAACATCTGTTGTGCCATAATTGATAACTATCAAATATAACAGATGTTATTCAATATCATTAAAAATATAACAGATGCTATTCAATATAATCATAAATATAACATATGCTATTCAATATCATCATAAATATAATAGATGCTATTCAGTATCATCACAAATATAACAGATGCTATTCAAACAAATGTTATATTAATCAACAGTCGTCATCATTTGTTGGAGACTAAAACGGCTAAGTCTTCAACAGACTTTATTTGTCAACATTCTTTGTTGTGTTGCAAACTGTCCTTATCAGGCTCTCCCTTATTTGACCTTTGAATTGAGGCTCAAAGTTAAAAGAGTGCAAGTCGTCTGCATCCATTTGAAGTTCTAGCTTTAGTAAATCTTGCAGATCAGTAGTTTCTAGACCATAAGCTTCCTCTATGCTGATTATCTGAACTTGTCCATCAGTCCTAACCAGAGTCAATTCATTGGTGTCTTTGTTCGACTACCATTCTTTAATTTTTTAGGCTGATTGATTTCTTTGGCAGATGATTTCTCTCAGTCTATCACTGGTAGGGTCTGTGTGAAATTTGACCTGATATATCAAACCGTGTTTTCTCAAGTTTTCAAATTGCAACTCCTCTTCAGCATCAGACATTTCCTTTTGCCTTTTATTATGCTTCATAAGCTATGTTAAGATCATCTATTCAGGACAAAATTTTATGTTTTTAGGTTTGTCGAGGTGGTTGAACTTGATCAGGATAATTTGGCTTTCTCAACAGAGTTGGATCAATTTCCCTCTGTATCTCAAGGTCTTTCTAAGTCTCAACCAATCTTTATTATCTCCATTTAGCAACTGATTTCATCTAAATTTAGCAGCGACCAACTCTTGTCTCAATCTTTTTAATTTTAAAGCTCTTTTAGGTTCACTTTGTTTTCCCTTCTTCCTGTTAGGTGGAGTTGCATTGTGATTAGGGTCTTTAAGCATCTCTTTAAGTGTCTAAGGTTCATTCTTGAGTGCCTTAGAATTCCAACCAGAAAATTGATTTTCTGTGGCCTTATAAGGTTTGTCCTTAGTTATCTCAGCAATATATCATTCTCTCAAAATGTTTTCCATATCAGAACTAACTGGCCTCCTAGATATTGACTTGGAAAGATACCGTGTGAAGTCTTCTATTTTTCTGACTTTTCTAAGTTCATTCTAGTAGATTATTGTGAAACCCGTCGAAATCACAGGTCATATCCGTACACTTAGTTACATGTATACAGTGTCACACCCTCAAATTTCCACTGCGGGGTTTTACCGCGAGGCGCGTGACATACCAGGATCCAGTCAGTGGTCGAATGAACGACCTCTATATGCTTTCAAAATCATACGTGAATAAACTAGACAGTTCGAGTTTTAAAAGTTTAGCGGAAGCAAAATATAAAACATCTCGCAATACAGTCGCGAGTTTACCAAAACCAATATAACAATCGAAATGTTTGAAAACCAGTTGATGATGTTTGTATGCATGCAACTGTGACTCCACGTGCATCTTAGCTGCTGTTATCTTAGATACCTGAGAAAACATGCTAAAGTGTGTCAACAATTAAGTTGGTGAGTTCACAGGTTTTAATGTAAGAAAATCCGTTAGTCTGTTTGTCTGCATAGACTCACATATGTATACAAATTATATCCCAATGCTAGCTAGACATTAACAAGTTACTAAGCGTACATAAACCATTGCTGACTGTTGGTAGTTGGTTGCCTTCCGCCACCGCTCATTCAACGGTGACAACTGTTTAGGACAATATGCACCTGCTCAACCTCCAGTTGACACAGGTGGGGCTTGTCAGACCCAATAGATCTATTCACATCTCCTCGCTATGTTACACATATTATGGTTGTAACACCCCAACCGATGGCGGAAACATCGAGGTGTCACGTAGTGATGATTGTTCAATAGCTCATGGTACTAAATGGAAGTTGAATATTACTAAACAATTTACAATTTTTCATACAATTAAATAAATACATAAACTTGATTTACATAAACTAGGTCCAAAGCTCATATGTGTTCCAAGACTTGTACAACTTCCAATAGCAAATAAACCTGAAACATGTTAAGTTGGAAAGATGGGGAGGTCAACTATAAATAGTTGGTGAGAATACATAGGTTTTGTATATAGTTGAAAACAATATGTTGTATAGTAAACATAGTTGAAGTATAATGATAGAATATGAGTCCGACATGTAACAATGCGTCTTTTGTACAATCAAACCTTGTGTCGACTGAGACCTAACTCGCAAGTTAGTAAAAGTGTAACTGTTATTGATCATCCCTGAATTTATGCGGGGGGATGGGTTTGTCAGACCTATAGCGCTATAATCTAAACAGGCGGTTTGATCAATGTTAATGATTGTACTGTGTCTTTTTGTTACAGTCAAATGATAGAATGAGTAAATGATAGTGTAATTAAATCACAAGTTTCAACAATGTAAGAATGAGTAAATGATAGTGTATAAAAAGTTTAAACATGTTTCACCCCAAAATGTAAAATAGAAAAAGGGGCTATGTAAACTCACCTTAGGTGCATAATGAGTTCGTGCGTTTTATTGAGCGTGCAAACACTTAGTAATAATGCATTGGAAAACTCGAAACTAGCTAGAGGAGATAATGACGGATGAAAACTTTAGTATATGGGAGATGGGATAATAATGTTTTTTTTAATGGTATAAAGAGTTGAATGGTAGGCTAGTGTATTTATAATGTAAAATTTGGAGTTGTAATTAGGGACTACTTTGACTAGGCTAGAATTTAGGAACAACTTTGACTTGACTAGAAGACCATATTTACTAACACTTTGACTTGACTTGACTAGGAGACTACGTTTGACTTTTCAGGTTTGACTAAGGGACCTTGAAAGGGTTTAAGTTTAATTGGTTTTAATTAACATCACAAAACACCAAATGGTGTAGTGGTTTGTGTGGTGTGGTTAAGGTTTAGCCCGCCAGGGACTCGGGTTCGAATCCTGGCACAGGCAAACACATTTTGTTAACGTTTTTAAATCAGAATTTTTAATACAATCCAATTTAGTATTGATTATACGTCATTATTTAAACAAAAAAAAATTAACAAAATGGATGGTAAAGATACTGTAAACATGAATCGGATGAATAAACGAGGGAGTTCTATATATATATATATATATAGATAAAGAAAATTTGTGTGATGTTACAGTCTTCCCTACTTTTAGGAACTTTGTCCCGAAGTTTATTTTAAGAAGAAACATTTGAATAGTGTTGAGGATAGTTAGGGTGACTATGGTTCAGAGTAGGGTAAGAGTTTAAGGAATGTATAAGATAACCATAAATGCTAGATGGACTACCAAATAACTAGGGTTTGTTATTGGTCTGACCCTACAGTATCCCTTTCCACGTATCATTAGTGTTTATATATAGGGTGTACCGCAGCTAACCTATCACACCTCTGATACTTCGAAAACATACGGGGTATCTCCCAAAACCTTAATAGAATTTCACACTACCTTAATGTACCTGTAAATTCATGATTACGTTCCGGACTGCAATCACCAATTTACCTTACATTAGGGTTTTGTGTCCTTCTATGACTCTAAACACACATGTAAGTAATGCAAAATAGCCTTGTGATTGAATCGTATACAATGTATCCAAAAATAAGTCCAACTGTTGAGCAGGAAAAAGACCTCTACCAGTCAGTGAGTAAGAACCTCTACCGATTGTTGAGCAGGTGCGATAGCCTCTACCAGTCGTTGAGTAGGTTGTAGGGCCTCTACCGACTGTTGAGCAGGCATGATGACCTCTACCAATCGTTGAGTAGGTTATTTGGTACTCTACTAACTGTTGAGCAAGTACTTCATCCTCTATCAGTTGTTTGATTAAGTGTACCAATTATTACACACATGAATTGCAAATTGGTAATATGTACATGTAAGCAATCAAGTATCAAGTATAGCATACGAGTTGTAATAGAGTTGCCCTAGACAAGGTTAATAACTCTAGGTGTGCCTATAGAAAATAGTTTATATTCCATGAATTCTAGTTTGAAATGTTCAAATATGGTAGATAGTCGAATCCTCATGTATAACTAAGGATTATGTTTGATGTAACACACAATCAAGTTTCAATAGTTTGGTTATCATGGGTAACTAGCTAGCTCATGTGTGAGAAGGTGAAGGATATGAATTTAGTTCTTGAGAGGATGATGAAAAATCTTGAAGCAGAATCAAGGTTGTGAGAGATAGTGAATGTGAAGATAGTTGATAAAGAGTTTATTTTATAGTAAGGAGATTATGTAGCAGTGTAAATTTTGGGGTTTGGATCAAAGATTAGAATCAAGTGTATAAGAAAACATGATTGTGGTATATGCCAAATATTGTAAAAATTTGAACAAGTTGAAAATGAGTGAGTTTTGATGGAGAATTTAGAGACTAAATATTATTCCTATGGATTGAAAAAAAAAATTTATTTTCAAAATTGGTTTTGTACATAAAGCAAAAGTTGTTAAATAGTGCAAGCTAAGTGGGCTTTGATTAAAATATTCCCGTTAGTTGTAGATTTCAAACATGACATTAGGTTTTGAGGATCAAGGTTCTATTAAGTGATTTTTAATAGTTTAAAGCATTATATAGAAAATCGTTTGTTACGTCAATAATTGAATTTAAGTTCGAGGACATCTTTTGACAAAAATATGTACTTTGTAAAGTTTCTAGGTAATGAAAATACAACAAGATTTAGAAATCTTTAGTTTGTGCTAAGGTATGAGGTTATAATTTTTAAAAATAAGTAACATGTGGAGAAAGGAAATAATATGATTTGGGTAGGGTGTTGAATATTTAAAAAGTGGCTAAGATGGTAAGGTGAAGTGTGATTGTGAAATCCATAGATGGTTATGAAATGAGATTGATTTAAGCTGTAAAATTTTGAGATTTTAGAGCTTAGTTTAAGGAAAGTGAGTGTAATCATTTATTCATTAATTAAAACGAATAAACGAAAACGTTGACTTATCAAAACTTCTAGATTCTAATAACATAGTGAAGACATGCTTTAGCCTATAAGTAAACACTCATCCCGAGAATTCCCAGGTAGGCATCCAGGTCCCTCGTCTGATTGGGATTTATGCGCAATGCCAGTCCTAGACAGAAAACTCAGAATACAGGCGTTCACCCTTCCAGATTGCACGTGTTCGTTATTAAAATCTAGAACTTCGACGAGATCTTCAAGGTGGTTCAGGCTAAACCTTAGGATTTGTCCTATTAGTCTAGGAGTAGATCTTGTGATGGACAGCACTCTTCTTGTAGGGACTAAAGTAAGGATAAGAAGTAGGATAGAGAATATAAACAAGTAAGGTTGCAAGTAAAAGGAGCAAGTACTGATTAAAATCCTATGGTTATAGACTAGATTTTTTTTTTCTAATAACCTAATTCCATATAACCATGGCTTTGATACCAATCTGTAACACCCCAACCGATGGCGGAAACATCGAGGTGTCACGTAGTGATGATTGTTCAATAGCTCACGGTACTAAATGGAAGTTGAATATTACTAAACAATTTACAATTTATCATACAATTAAATAAATACATAAACTTGATTTACATAAACTAGGTCCAAAGCTCCTATGTGTTCCAAGACTTGTACAACTTCCAATAGCAAATAAACCTGAAACATGTTAAGTTGGAAAGATGGGGAGGTCAACTATAAATAGTTGGTGAGAATACATAGGTTTTGTATATAGTTGAAAACAATATGTTGTATAGTAAACATAGTTGAAGTATAATGATAGAATATGAGTCCGACATGTAACAATGCGTCTTTTGTACAATCAAACCTTGTGTCGACTGAGACCTAACTCGCAAGTTAGTAAAAGTGTAACTGTTATCGATCATCCCTGAATTTATGCGGGGGGATAGGTTTGTCAGACCTATAGCGCTATAATCTAAACAGGTGGTTTGATCAATGTTAATTATTGTACTGTGTCTTTTTGTTACAGTCAAATGATAGAATGAGTAAATGATAGTGTAATTAAATCACAAGTTTCAACAATGTAAGAATGAGTAAATGATAGTGTATAAAAAGTTTAAACATGTTTCACCCCAAAATGTAAAATAGAAAAAGGGGCTATGTGAACTCACCTTAGGTGCATAATGAGTTCGTGCGTTTTATTGAGCGTGCAAACACTTAGTAATAATGCCTTGGAAAACTCGAAACTAGCTAGAGGAGATAATGACGGATGAAAACTTTTGTATATGGGAGATGGGATAATAATGTTTTTTTTTTTTAAATAGCATAAAGAGTTGAATGGTAGGCTAGTGTATTTATAGCGTAAAATTTGGAGTTGTAATTAGGGACTACTTTGACTAGGCTAGAATTTAGGAACAACTTTGACTTGACTAGAAGACCATATTTACTAACACTTTGACTTGACTTGACTAGGAGACTACGTTTGACTTTTCAGGTTTGACTAAGGGACCTTGAAAGGGTTTAAGTTTAATTGGTTTTAATTAACATCACAAAACACCAAATGGTGTAGTGGTTTGTGTGGTGTGGTTAAGGTTTAGCCCGCCAGGGACTCGAGTTCGAATCCTGGCACAGGCAAACACATTTTTTTAACGTTTTTAAATCAGAATTTTTAATATAATCCAATTTAGTATTGATTATACGTCAATATTTAAACAAAAAAAAAATTAACAAAATGGATGGTAAAGATACTGTAAACATGAATCGGATGAATAAACGAGGGAGTTATATATATATATATATATATATATATATATATATAAAGAAAATTTGTGTGATGTTACAATGGTTTACAATGTAAGGACTTAAGAATGAAAGTTACGCTACAGTAAACAAGTGATATAATAGTACATGTGATCTACAATGTTTGTGTGTTTGTGTAGCATGTTTCTCCCCCAACAGGAGAACAGTAAAAATGGGCCATGAAACTCACCTTTGCTTTGCGTGCTAATTAACCAGGTGTAATAAAATAATTATCCAACTATCGGAAACCTATAATATAACAACCTATAAGTGTTTGTTCAACATTTTTGTTTGTCCAAGTATCCCATTAACTCCAAATCAATGACTTAGTTTGTGTTTATAAAATGTGTTTGACCAAGTTTGACTGAGTTTGATCCGACGACCAGTTGGTGATCTGTTAAGTGTTTTATGTTTGAACAAGTTGAAAAAGTCTAGAATTACAAGTTACACCCAAACATGCAAATCCTAGCGTACTAACATCTTAGCTAAACACATAATATGATAGCTTTGTCACAATTTTCCAGTTTAGGTTTTAAGCATACCACTTATATTTAGCGTGCCATAACATTAATAAGACATACAACACTCCATATACAATCCATAACTCAAACAACATGCAAAATTTTCCATATTAGGTAACCTATGAACAAGATGAACACATTGTACCTAAAAAGTTTCATTTTTTAGTAAGTTATGATTCTAGTGTTGTTTTTAACGAAACAACCATTCTAGTATGCTTCATTAATCATCCCTAAGCATATCCTAACATTACATATTCTATAACATGCTTAGATCTCAATTTCAAAATCCAAAAATCAATAAAGTTTCCTTTTTGGGCAGGTTAAGAAGAATAATCCAAACCACGTCAAAACATCATCTAATGCATGTTATCCTACTTAAATAGTTATAACATCATTATAAAAATACATCATGCAAATTCCAGCATCATAGTTTTAAGATCTAGGGTTTACATAAAATCAAGATTTTGACTATAACATGCACCCTACGAATTTATATATTTAATTCCTCAACAAAACCCATCACAAACACATATTAATCATCTTTTAATCATTATTGGTTGATAAAAATCATTTTGACCAGATATGAATATTTTTGGGTTTGGACAAAACTTAATAAAAATAATTAAAACAACTATACAAATCATTAAAGGTTGGTTACACAGCTTAGTTCTTCACTCTCTTTGATCCTAAACCACCTTAAGCTACTAGGATCATTAGAATATAATTAGAGCACAGGGTAGGGGTTTAATTTTCGTATTAGAGGTTGTAGAGGCGAATTAGGGTTGAGTTTTTATAAAAAAAAATGGTTACAAACGTTTATAAAATAGCTCCAGCGAAATGGGCCAAAAAAAAAACGTCAGGCGGAGACACAACAGCCCAATTAGGTGACCTGCTTCCTTTCCACGCGTGAAGCACCCCTATTCTTTGCTTTATTATTATGTTATTATTATTATTGTTACTATTGTTATTTTTTTTTCTTTTGCAGTTTTTCTTATAGGAAGTCAACTCAATTCTATCTATATTAATTGAAGGACATTTTTAACAGTGTCCTTCTTTTAATTATATATTGACCACTAACTTTTAAGTTAATTTTATTTTCTGTCACTACCTTTTAAGTTAATTTTATTTTCTTTTAATTTAACCACCAAACTTCTATTTTTATGATTTAAAAGTTTGGCCATTAACTTTTATCTTAACTTTATTTTCTTCTAATTTAACCACCAAACTTTGACCATCAAACTTTTAGCTTTTAGGATTTCAAACTTTGACCACCAAACTTTTAGCTTTTAGGCTTTCAAACTTTGACCACCCAACTTTGGCCACTAACTTATATACTTTATTTTCTAGGGCTGGCAATGGGTAACCTGTATAAGACACGATTAGACCTGTTAACTGAAAAAATACACTATGTCATTTTTTACTTTTTTTAAATAATTAGAATTAAGAGGCAAAGATCCATTATTTCTCTTTTTTGATACATAAAATGTATAACTGTGTTATAAACATGGGATATAAAGTAGTTAAATGAGTCGTGTTCATGTTTAGAACTTTTGTTATTCGCGTCGTCAGAGACCTGTTAAACCTGTTAAGACACGATTTGCCAGCCCTATTATTTTCTTCCAATTTAACCACCAAACTTTGACCGCCAAACTTTTAGCTTTTATGATTTCAAACTTTTACCACCAAACTTTTATCTTTTAGGATTTCAAACTTTGATCACCCAACTTTGGCCAGTAAATTTCTTACTAACTTATGTATTTTCTTTTCTTCCAATTTGACCACCAAACTTTTAGTCTTTAGAATTTCAAACTTTGACCACCAAACTTTTTGCTTTTAGCCGCGAGTATTTTTTAGACCACGCAACAATAACAGTCACTTAGTATTATCTTTTATATCCACGAAACCATCCACAATTACGCGAAGGAATGCCGGAAAATCGTTGCCCATAGTGCCACTAAACACTTCTGCACAACAAACGTGCCCCGCCGCTTTGCGGCGGGTTAACAAAAACCCTAGTTTTTACAAAATTAGAGTTTGTTTGTTCGACTCTTAGAAACTTGCGCCAATTGTGTTTTTTTTTTTTTTTTTTTTTGATCGGCACTTGCGCCAATTGTCTCAGACCAAATTTGTCTGTTATTATTTTTAAATAATATATATATTAACAAAACAATATTATATATATATATATATATATAGTGATTATAGGTAAATAATAAATCTATAAAATATTTAACCCAAATATTTTATAACTAGTTTACGACTCCCAGTCCTACTAGAGCCGGGTGCAGACCTGACTGCGTATATCGCGTAATATGTTAATTTTGCATAATAGATTAAATTTATAATATGATAAATGCATAAAATATTTAACCCAAATATTTTATAACTTGTCTACGGTGCTCAGTCCGTCTAAGGTCGGTCACGAACCTGATCGCATATTCACACAACAATAATTATTTCCAACTATTACCAAATAGTTTCACGTATACACATAATTGTAAATAACATCAAACAAGTTATTTTATGATTATTTGTTTTTACGTTCACCAATGTTTGGGTCCAGTATTCGTGGGTGTGTTCTGAAAATTAACCGAATTATCTGTTCGTATCATTTCGTATATATTTAACCAACTTAATTCATCCGAATTAAATTAAATATATAAAAGTAACCCAATGTAAGTAATAAATGTTAATAAAAAGTTAACCTGAACTTGTCGGTTGTCACATCATCCCCTTGTTGAATGAATTTTCGTCCCGAAAATTGTTCGACGTCGCTAAGAAGTGAAGGAAAATTTCCAGGTTGTCACATACAGTGTGCATAGCATTACATGTCATCATTTTCATCATAGTTGGGCTATATAGGGTTCCAACGAGTCAATCCCGAGGCATACAGTTTAACAGTAGACACACTAGTTAACACAAAGCCCTAGTCTGTCGAATAATTCATGATAGATTCTAGGAAATCCATGCAATTTAACAAGTATTCCAACTTGTTACCCCGACAAGAACAAAAACAAACAATGTTCACCTACATGAACTATCCACATGCATTGTCCAGATAAACAACAAGGGTGATTAAACTCCAATTAACTTGTGTACATGGGCTTTAGTTAAAATACATATACATATGTACACACATAGACAAGTTAATATTAAGCAAGATTAAAATTATATGCTTATGTATACATGTATGCGATACATATAAATGTGTGTATGAGTGTTTGTTACAACAAAAATCCATTCCCATACACATACATACATATACATGATCACACACACACACACATAGATACAAAACATTGCTTGCACAACTCATCCTACCCATGCGTACGTACTACTCGACACACATACACACACCTTACACTAACATAGAAGGTGGCTTTCATTCAACTATCTACACTTTTTCCCACCTTGTTTTCATCTATTCCCCATAACCAATCATGGTTAGTCAACTTATAAGTGTGCAAGACATACACCAAGATGGAAGCACAACATTCTAGCACCATGATCTAGTGAAATTAACCTTCCAAAACTCTCCCATGACTCTCCATCGGCCCCTAAGGAGCACACAACCAACCAACAAACAAAAACCTTGGATTACTACCTTACACTAACATGGCAACAACATAAATTGTTTGGACCTCTACACATTGTCAACTTACCAAAACTCCCATTGTGTAACATCGCATCATTTTTACTTTTTCAGGTATGCTATATTTAACAAATTCCAAGTTCGCCTTTACTCATTTCTTTTATGTTACTCCTACCAATTCGTGACGAGACGTCATTATAATTTATCCTATTCAATTTAGGCGTATTAACATGAAACTCATTTAGTTAAAATCTTAATATATATTTATTTTTTTAAATAAAACATATATATATATATATATATTAATACCTTTAGATTAAAAAAATAATAATTAAAGGAAAAGGAAAACGTGGTGATGAAAAGTGTTTTTGACTTTTGACAAAAAAAAAAAAAAAACACAATAGAACACAATATTATTGTGTTCGTTTCTTTCTTTTTTTTTACTCGAGTAACACACAACAGAATAAAACAAATGTGTCATCCCTTAACAGCTAAGTTTAACCCCCACTTAATCTCTTCCCAACTACCCTAATAACTCTATTTAATATCCTACCACCTTAACCCACCTATAAATACACCTCCTCTCCATCCTTTAACCTCTTGTTCATCCTTCTTCTCTCTAGAAACTCTCTCTAATCTTCAAAGTTTTGAGCAAACTTTCTGAAAACACATCAGTAAGTTTCTAAGCTCAAACCTCCATTTCTTTTCTGTTTTTCCTTCTCTTTTCTATCCAAAACTCCTAGGAGAAGCCTCTAGGACCTTCCCCATATTTATCCACAGAAGTGTGATAATGGTAGAGCACCTAAAAGAGGTCCTAAAGGTGTTTATTTTCTGATTCGTTTTTATGTTTTAAGTTATGTAAATGTAAAGGGACCAACCAAGTCCACTAACAATCTAATGTTAGAGGGATTTGTGCTATGGTATTGGTTGACCAAGGAGAGCCAAGGCTTATACAAAGGAGTCACCAACCTTTACCTAAACTTCTTGGTTATACTATGTATTATTATAAACTTACTTTCAATCTTATATCTTACTATCCTATTAATAATCTTTTGGAAGGTTTGTGGTTACACCCTACCTTACCAACACTCTTGACCCTTCTTGTGCTACGGATTAATCCACACTAGAAAGGGGAAATCCCGGTCCAAAACCCACGCTTATCCCATAAGCGAAGTGGTTATGACATGAACTTATCAATCGGATTCACATTCCTAACCTTATACCATCCGAATCATCTATGATGATTTTGTGCTTGGTCTAACCTATTCTCATGACCATCCGAGTTGCCTTAAAGGCAATTCGTGTTTTGGTAAGCCTAAAAGGCTTGCATGATTCTCTTGAACCTATAACTTAAACCCGAACCTAAGACCCAATATTCTTTAATTCTAGTTAATCAAGGCTAAAGACCTAATCTTCCAAGACTCTCTTTTGGAACCCTATCAAGACGCACCTAAAGGTGAGTCATACTTGTCCCCTTTTCTTTTATCACTTTTGGGACCAACATGTATCATATGCAAAACACACTAGTTCTTTCAAAAACACACATGCTCAATCTAATAAACATACTTATATGCCATTTTCCATGGTTATGATTCTTAGATACTTAAACATAATTTATTAACTATTATTAGCCCACTTAACATGTATAGCGCTATAGGAGTAGCACACCGCCCCCTTTATGGGTCATTGTTAAGATTTAAATGGCCTAGCATGAATATATTAGGTATACGCTGTGGATTCGCGGGTTTGAGTTATGTCTTTTGTATGATATTTATGTGCAATGCTATAGTATGACATTCGAGTAAACCATTCTAAATACTATGTATGTAAACTAAAACTAGTATGCTCACCAATGCTTTATGTGTTGACGGATATTTCATACATGTTGCAGGAAATGTTTGATGCAGCGTTTACAAGAAAAACTACTTAGGATTGGACTAGAAACTCATGCTAGTTTAAGTTCTATGTTTTGATGTTGTATTTCTCTTTTTCATGAAACAATTTGTATTCCGTATCTTTTAGACAATGATTATGCTATGAATGAAATATTATCTTTAAATCGTATTGTCACAATTAGTGTCATGAAGTCTTTTAACAACCTACCACAAGTCTCGCCCCGATGTATTCCGCCATCGGTTGGGGTGTGACAGATTGGTATCAGATCCATGACTATAGGGAATTAGGAAAAATTGCCATGTTTGACCTAGACTATAGTTAGGAACCTTTTTGACCATTCCTTTATCATGCTTAATATACTTGTACTCCCTACCTTGCTTCTACTCTATTCTTTTGGTCTTTAAAATTTACCTTCCTATTTGGTGGATGATACTACACTCGAAGACACTCGTATGCCACAAACGAAAGGAAATCACCGAAATAGGCGTGAAACCCTCACTTTGGTGGTTTTTGAAACTACACCAAGATAGGAGTGATATCCTCACCTTGGTGGAAATTTCGCAATTCTCGTTCTAGTGGACACTTACCAATTGAATGTTAGAATTAATTTTCTTACCACGTTGGACAAAGTGTACAAACCACACTTAAAGAAATGACCTTGCTAAGATAGGAGTGAAATCCATAACTTAGCGATTAGTTTCAATCCTTGATTATTTTTTTTAATCTCGCCAAAGTCTCAAATTTACTAATGACAAGGAACATGTAGTAACTGGAAGGGTGAATACCGTTAACAGAAAGTTTCGGCGAGAGTATTTCCACCTATTAGGCCAAAGCATGTTTCCAAACTCAAAGGTAAATTCGAATCACTTTGGTTAGTCTTAGTTCCGTTCCGGAACACTCCAATTGCTTTGTTTAAAACAAGCCTCTCTTTTTATGCTAATATTACTTTCAGTGTTGTTTTCATGCTATGTTTTCACTATATATATTCGATTTATTATACACGCACTTACACTCAAGACTCGCATTACGAGCTACTCTCACAATCTCCAAACAATACTAATAATCGCAAACCAACATTAATCAAAGATCCTTTATATTGTCTAGATGCACTATACTTGCTTATACTTCTGTGTTATGCTTTATAAACAATGTGAAACTTCATGCTACTTGAATCATTTGACACTATGTGCTTTATATGCTTAATTCATTTCTAAAAACAAAGACAAAATGTAATCTTTATGCATATAAACCATTGATCAAAGCTCATAATCCTTTTGCTTATTCTATAGATGTCTTCCATGGCAAACCGTATGTCAAGCAAGAACTCTAAGCAAAGCACCAACAAGAAAATGCTATATTTCATGGCCAAGAAAATGGCCAAGGTCATACCCGATGTGGTTAGCAAAATCCAAGCCTCCGTAAGCCCTCACGGTTCAGTTGACTCAAAAGCCGAATCCTCCAAAACTACCTCCTTCACCTTTAAGCAATTCAACCTACATCGACCCGACTCTTTCACGGGAAACGAATGTGCTACCGCTATGCTCGAATGGTTCGACCACATCGAGCTAGTTTTCATCAATAGCGAATGCCCCGAGGATCTCTGCACTCGTCACGCCACTAGTGTTTTCAAATCAAGGGCACTCGAATGGTGGAAAAACGAGAGAGCCACCCGTGGGAATGAAGCCGCTTTAGCTCTACCGTGGGAGGAACTCAAGCAACTCATGATTGAGGAGTTCTGCCCCGCGCAAGAGATTGAGCGACTCGAAGATGAGTTTTGGAAACTTAAGCAAAATAGTGGTGATAACCCAACCTATACCAATCGTTTCAAGCAACTCCTTATCCTTGTACCTCATCAATTCAACACCACTAAAAGAATCATAGCTAAGTGTCTCAAAGGCCTCCCAACGGGTGTTCGTGATATCGTTGAAGGAGCCCAAGCAACCACCCTAGAAAAACCCATTCGTTTAGCTTCCAAAATATCGGATAAGCAAGTGAAAGATGGAACCTTAACTATCTCAAACACCATCAAAACCGTTAACCAAACTACCACTGTTCCACCCGAGAAACCAAAAGACACCAAAACCCCACTAGCAAACAACAATGGTCGAAAACGCAAATCCCGAAACCACAATTATGCCGTTACTACCCCATCAACCGAAGCTCAAGCCCCAACTCCTCTTAACCAAGTGCCTGCCAAGAAACCTTACACCGGCTCATTCCCAAAGTGTAACACGTGCCAATTTCATCACCTAACAATCTCTGCTTGCCGTTTTCGTACCAATTGTAACCGCTATGGGCATCCTGTCCAAACTTGCAAAACCGGCCCTAGAACCCAAAACAACCAACCTCAAGTTTTCAACCAACCCCGAGCTGCTAACCAACCTCCTCTAGCCATCGGTAATAGGCGTGCATGTTTCAAGTGTGGTGATCCTAATCATTTTTCTCCTCAATGTACCCGCAACAACCCAGCTCAAGCTCAAGTTCTGGCTCAAAATCAACCATCAAGGGGTCGCGCTTTCAACCTCAATGCAGCCCAAGCTCAAAATGAAAATGATGTTGTGAACGGTACGTTCCTTGTTAATGGATCTTATGCTTCTATACTCTTCGATACTGGCGCGGATAAGAGTTTTGTGTCTCTAGAATTTGAACCTCTACTTGCTTGTGCAAAATCTAAATTATCGAAACCCTTCACTGTTGAAGTCGCAAATGGCGAACCTATCTCTATCGACTTCATTATCAAAAACTACACCTTAAATCCTAATGATCATGATTTCTCCATAGATCTAAATCCTATGCAATTGGGAAGCTTTGACATCATAGTAGGCATTGATTGGCTTGCAAAACATCGTGCCGAAGTTGTTTGTTTCAAAAAATTTATCCGTATACCACTTCCTAGCGGTGACACTTTACAAATCTATGGTCAAAAAGCCTCCAAAGGACTCAAGCTCATGTCTAGTACCAAAGCTCAAAAGTATCTCCGTAAGGAATATGTTGCATTCTTGGCTCATGTGGTAACAACCAAAGACAAGGAAAAAGGCATAAAAGACATACTTGTCATTTGTGATTTTCCCGAAGTCTTTCCCGAAGATCTACCCGGTCTTCCTCCTGCTCGTTCTGTTGAATTTCGCATTGACCTCATTCCTGGTGCTACACCTGTTGCAAAAGCTCCATATCATCTTGCACCTTCCGAAATGTAAGAACTTGCTAGTCAACTCCAAGAACTGCTCGAAAAATGCTTCATACGCCCGAGTACTTCTCCATGGGGTGCTCCTATTTTGTTTGTTAAAAAGAAAGACGGATCTTCCCGTATGTGCGTCGATTATCGTGAGCTTAACATGATCACTATCAAGAACCGATATCCTCTTCCACGCATTGATGATCTCTTTGACCAGCTCCAAGGAGCTACTTCTTTCTCAAAAACTTGATCTTCGTTCGGGATACCATCAGCTTTAAATCCGCGAAGAAGATATTCCAAAAACCGCCTTTCGCACAAGGTATGGTCACTACGAGTTCATGGTGATGTCTTTCGGTTTAACCAATGCACCTGTAGTGTTCATGGATCTAATGAATCGAGTGTGTAAACCTTATTTGGATCGTTTTGTGATTGTGTTCATTCATGACATTTTGATCTATTCCAAATCCGAAGGCGACTATAAACGACATCTCCGTTTGATTCTAGAACTCTTACGTGCCGAACGACTTTATGCCAAGTTCTCTACATGTGAATTTTGGTTAAAAGAAGTTCAATTCCCTGGGCATATTGTGAACGATAAGGGTATTCATGTTGATCCTACCAAAATCAAAGCTGTGAAGAATTGGATTGCACCAAAATCTCCTACCGAAGTTCGTTATTTTCTAGGTTACTACCGTCGGTTCATCTCCAACTTTTCCAAAATTGCTACACCTCTAACCGCTTTGACCCAAAAGCCAAAACCTTTTATTTGGGGTCCTAAATAAGAAGAAGCCAATCAAACCCTCAAGGACATGCTTTGTGATGCTCCTATTCTAGCTCTTCCCGAGGGGAATGATGATTTCGTGGTTTATTGTGATGCATCGAATCAAGGTCTTGGTTGTGTTCTTATGCAACGAGGCAAAGTCATCGCATATGCATCATGGCAACTCAAAATCCACAAAAAGAATTATACCACCCATGACCTTGAACTTGGTGTCGTTTTTGCTTTAAAAATCTGGAGACACTACCTTTATGGTACAAAATGTGTTGTTTTTACCGACCACAAAAGCCTCCAACACATTTTCAATCAAAAAGATCTTAACATGCGACAACGACGATGGGTCGAATTGTTAAACGACTACGACTGCGGAATTCGCTACCATCCTGGTAAACTGAATGTAGTAACCGATGCTCTTAGTCAAAATGGTTATGCAGTCCTATGCAACATCCGAGAAACCGATCGTCTTCCTAGCTCTCAATTTCAAAATGATCTCTTCAATCGTATTCGAGACGCTCAGCATACATCGATCAATGAAAATACTCTATATGAAGAAATGTCTTGTGGTGTCGAATTACACTTGGAATCCAAGGAAAATGGGATTCTTTATTATCTTGATCGTATTTGGGTTCCCAATCGTAACGACCTCCGTGCTCTTATAATGAATGAAGCGCATAAATTCCGATACTCCATTCATCCCAGTGTGGATAAAATGTATCAAGATCTCCGTTGCCATTATTGGTGGCCCGGTATGAAAAAGGACATTGCTCTCTTTGTGTCCAAATGTCTCACTTGCTCCAAAGTAAAAGCCGAGCACCAACGACCATCGGGTTTGCTTGAACAACCCGAAGTCCCCATGTGAAAATGGGAAAGTATTGCTATGGATTTTATTATTAAGCTCCCCCGAACATCATCTGGTCATGATAGCATTTGGGTGATCATCGATCGTTTAACCAAGTCAGCTCACTTCCTTCCCATACGTGAAGATTACAAAGTTGAGAAGCTAGCCCATATCTACACCAAGGAAATCATTTGTTGTCGTGGTATTCCTCTTGACATCATCTCAGACCGTGATGGTCGATTCACCTCCCATCTTTGGGAAACATTTCAAACTGCCATGGGAACTCAGCTTAACCTTAGTACAGCTTTTCATCCTCAATCTAATGGTCAAATTGAACATACAATCCAGACTCTTGAGGACATGCTTCGGTCTTGTGTAATCGAATTTGGTGGAAACTGGGATGCTCACCTACCATTGGTCGAGTTCTCTTACAACAACAGTTATCATACCAGCATCCAAATGGCTCCAATCGAAGCTCTCTATGGCCGAAAGTGTCATTCTCCTATATGTTGGCACGAGATTGGTGAAGCACAAATCACTGGTCCCGAAATCATCCATGAAACGACCAACAAAATCATTCAGATTCATGATAATCTTTTAGCTGCTCGAAGCCGTCAACACTTAGGCTCCAACAGAACAACTGCTGAATCAAAGTACTGAAGACTAAAGGACTGTTGGAGCCAACAACACTTAGGCTCCAACAGATGATTCAAGACCATCAGAGTTTTCATATCAGCTGTTTACCTTTCAGAGTTTTCCAATGTAACAGTAATTTGTATCAACAGATGTTTTATGTTTGTTATTCTGTTAGAGGTCACTGTCTTAGGTGACGTCAGCCTAGGTCATCAGATGTTTAGATTTGTCTATAAATAGAACAGTGCTTGTACTGTTCTATTGGTCACTCAAAACATTCTCTTAGACAAACAATCACTAAGTGATCAGGCTGAGGGGGAGTACTTGTACAATTGTTTGCAATCATTCGATATTATGAAAGCATTCGATTGAAAAACCTTTATTCTCTTGTTTTGATTAATAGTTTATCATTCCGCTGCACTTTCCATTTATAATTCACTTCGTTCATTGTTCTTATTACTTAAACAATCAAAACAATCAAACTCAGATCCTAACAATTGGTATCAGAGCTTGGTCAATTAAATTCGATATAATCAATCAATTTAATATAAACAGATCAGCTCACAATTATTGATATCGTTTGTTTGTCGGATTGAAAACAGAGTAATAGTTTATTTTCATTTCAACTGTTTTTAAACAGACTTTGTTTTTGAAACAATCAGAGAATGGCTTCAATCAATCACGATCCACATAACACTCGCATGAACAACAAGCCACCGATGCTTGTCAGATCTGAATACAATATCTGGAAATGTCGGATGAGCCATGTTCTAGCTCAATAGAACACTGGGTGTTGGAAGTTGGTTATCTTCGGACCACATGTTCCGATGGTGCCGAGTACTGAAGATCCCAAGGTTCAAGAGCTTAAGAAACTTGAAAACTACTCCAACCAGGATTTTCAGAAAATTAAGTTAGATGCCAAGGCCTTCAGTATTGTGGCCATGGCTCTACCCAATGATATATATGTTGGGCTGTTACACTGTAACAGTGCAAAGGAGTTGTGGGATGCACTAAAAGAACAATTTGGTGGAACTGAAGAGGTTATTGAAAACAACTGTGAAATAATTAACCAACAATATGAAACATTCAGTCATGTAAAGGGAGAGTCATTAACTCAACAATTTGAGAGGTTTAACTGTCTCATTAGTTAATTAAAACTGGTTTAACTTACCCATATTCAACTTTGAACCATAGGCTTTTAAGATCACTACCAGACAAATGGGACACTATTGCTATAGTTATGAGAAACTCAATTGGATTTAAGGACCTATCACTGACCCAGCTTCATGGTAAGCTCTTGACCTATGAGAGAGAGCTTAACCAGAAAAAGAAGCACCAGGACTCTGGAAAAGTGTTTGATGATTATGTATTTGGTAATACAGCACTTTTGGGTCATGATGAGGTGCCTGGTAATAATAAGGATCAGAGTTATGATCATTTCATTGACATAAATTCAGGTTTTAACTCAGATTTTAACTCTGATTCTTATTCACCAAACTATGCTTTTACAACAAGTGGTAGTGATATCTTGGCATCTGATAACATATCCTTTGAGTATGATGACTTAAAGTACTTTGACCATGATGATTTGGAAGAAATGGACATTATGCACCAATTGGCTCTGCTCAGTGTAAGAACTAACAATTTTTACAAGAAAACTGGCAGAAGGTTTCCAGGGTTGACTGGCAGGTCAAAAGTGGGGTTGGATAAATCAAAGATTAAGTGTTATAAATGTCATAGACTTGGTCATTTTTCTAGGGAATGTAGGAGTCAACATGGTACACCTATGATTACCTATCCAAATCAAAGGCCACAGACCAACACTTATCAAGTTTCCCATAATACCCCTGGACCAAATGTGCATAACACTGCTCATTTTGCACAGTCCTCAAACACTGTTCCCGTCCAGTTTGTCCAAACCACTATTCCTCAGACCCACTATGTGCAAACACCTGTTGCACAGGCACAAGTGCCAATAACTGCTGCTCCACCCTCTGCCCCTGCAGACACCAGTCAACAGAGTTTCTTCACACAAGGCTTTGTTGATTAGAGCAGTCTACCAGATGAGCTATCAGATGAAAATTTTGCTCTTGTAGCCAAGGCTAAAAATGAACCAGAAAATTTTTGTTTCATGGCAATGGTTGAAGAGGTTGAATATGAGGATGTGGTAACTGAATCTGATGTTGTAACTGAATCTGAAGAAGAGGTTGTGAATCTCTCAGATCCCTGGGGTGCATCTGATGATTGTGAGTGCAAGTGTGATTGTGCATTGATGGCTGCTGCTAAGGTATCTCCTCAAATCCTAAAAGATTTGTGTTCAGACAAATGTGTAATAGCATTTGCTAACATTAAAGAGGTGAATGAAAACCTTAGGAAGAAAGTTTTAGATGATGAAGTTCAATTTGAAAAACTTTCAAAAGAGTTAAAATCAAAATTGACTGAAAAAGAATCTGAAATAAGCAGCTTAAAACATGAAGCAACTATAACCAAAGACCAGCTCCAGACTATGATAACTAAATATCATAGTTGTAAAAAGGAGCTTGAGGCCACCCAAGTTGAATGTTAGAAATGGGTGGAATCATGCAAAGGTTTTGAGATGCTCCTCAACAAACAAACCAAAAGTCATGTGAAGTTTGGTTTTGGTTTTGAAACCACTGCTCCAGCTTTTGAAAACACCGACAAAAGGGAACAAAAGTTAGTTGAGGTAGTACCAACTAATTTAAAGGGTCAAGAGATTAAAATCACTGAACCTAATGGCAAGAAAATTATTCTTGAAAAACCAGAAGGTTCCTCATCATTCATTGAACTTGAAAAATATGAATTTAAACCTACTTGGTCTGAAGAGTGTGGTACTCTTGAAAACTTCAAACCAGTTGACTTCAATACCCCTGATGGTAAGAAAGGACCACAGGAAAAGGTCATTCCCTTGATAAACCTTCCAGCAGATGATCAAACATCTGTTGAAAAGAAGGCTGAAAAAGGGAAAAAGAATGAAAAGTCTGTCCACTTGTTTTGTGATTTCTGTGAAAAGAAGAATCATGTTACTAAAAACTGTTTTCTTCTAAAAGCATATGATATCAACAAAGGAACAAGTGTGTGTGATTATAAAACCACGTGCTCAATATGTGGTAAAAAGAATTACAAAACCAAAGAGTGTCTGTATCTCAAAAAATTTGATGTCAAAATACAAGAGTACAAGGCTAAAACTCTTGCAAGTCAAGTGGTGAGTACTTCAAAAGGAAAACCCAAACAGACTTTTACTCCAGTCCAAACATCTGTTACCAAAAGTCTAGAAACATCTGCTTCCAGGGATGTTCAAGTAACAGATGCTCCACCCACCAACAAGTACCTAAGAGGATATGGACAACCACCTTGTCATAATCTATCACATGTTTATGAAGAACCCAAGAGGCCTTCTAAACCAAGAGTGAACAGAAATCCCTATGGTTACTATCATCTGCCAGGAAGTGATCAAACATCTGTTGCACCAAGTGTTGACTTCCAAGCACTGGCAAATGGTCAACAATAGTTGTTGAACTTGATTCAAAAACTAGTTCAAACCACTGATCACCTTCCTAAGCTTGAGGCTGAAAAGTCTGTGGATCCATCCAAAGCCAACTTGGCTTTGGACACTCACCAAAACTGATCCATTACTGATGTGCAGGGAGCTTCTGCATGCTTAGATAGCCTTTGGTATGTAGATAGTGGAGGCTCCAGGCACATGACAAGATGTAGAGCCCTTCTTCTGGACTTCTTAGCTCATGGAAGGGGGGTGATATATCCTTTGGTAATGATTCAAAAGGTAAGGTGTTGGGTTCAGGGACTGTTCAGGCTGGGAAACTCAAGTTTGAAAATGTCAATCTTATTGATAATCTTAAATTTAATCTTCTTAGTGTATCACAAATGAGTGACAAAGGTTATGGCTTATTCTTCACTAAGAAAACTTGTAAGATTATTGGGCCAGAAATGGTGAAAAAGATTGATACCATCATTGCTGAGAGCAAAGCACAACTTGTTGCTTATAGGAGTGGCAATGTGTATGTGGTTGATATGTTGAAGGACATTCCTATGGCAAATGTCTGTCTGTTTTTTGCTGCCTCCACTAAAGAGACAGAATTATGGCACACCAACCTTCAAACTATAACTCCCTCTCCAAAGTCCTTTGCGTAAATTGCTTTGAATGGGTAAATCAATCATTTGTCCTTGGGGATCCGACATTAATCCTCTCATAGCTACTAATTGATGTACCTGAGATGCATTTCCTCTGGCTCACGAAAAAAACATTATATGGACTGGATTAAAAGGATCGGCCATCCGAAAATTAGGAGTCATTTCTTGTCGCAAATATTCACTTGTGGCATACCATATCTCGATCGATTAACGTAAACAAAGCCTTGTCAGAGGCCTTCCATCAAAAGAATTTAAATGTGATGAGCATTGTGTTTCCTGCTTAAAAGGAAAACAACATAAAAGCTCTTACAAATCCATTCATGAGTCCAAAACAAGTCAATGTCTACAATTGTTGCACATGGACTTGTTTGGCCTAGTTAAAATCATGAGTCTAAGAAGAAAAAGATTTTGTCTTGTCAAAGTTGATGATTTTTCTAAATTTACATGGACATAATTTTTACACTCTAAGGATGAGACTGTAAGTATCTTGAAGGACTTTGTCACCAAAGTTGAAAAACAATATGACTTGCCAGTAAAAGTCTTTAGAAGTGATAATGGAACAGAGTTTAAAAATAAGGAGTTGGATGACTTTTGTGTGTCAAAAGGAATTGTGAGGCAGTATAGCATTCCAAGAACACCAGAACAAAATGGGGTGGTTGAGAGGAAAAATAGAACTCTCATTGAAGCTGCAAGAACCATGCTAGCAGATTCTGGTTTGCCACTGTCCTTCTGGGCAGAAGTTGTAAACATTGCTTGCTATGTTCAAAATAGAGTTTTAATCAACCTAAGACATCAAAAGACTGCTTATGAAATTTTGTTCAAAATCAAACCACTAATCTCATTTTTCAAAATCTTTTGCTGCTCATGTTTCATTTTAAATCCTAAAGATTCCATCTCAAAATTTTCAGCCAAAGTAGATTATGGGTATTTTCTGGGATATTCTTCTACTGCCAAGGCCTACAAAGTGTTTAACACAAGGACCAAGACAATAGAAGAAACTCTGAATGTAAAGTTCAATGAACTTTCATCCTTAAAAATCCCAGCAAATCCTGTTGAGTTGTTTGATTTAGATAAATTCAAATTTGAAGATATTACTGTCAAAACTAACAGTGCAGGTATTCCACAATCTCCACAACAAGACTACAGAATAGATGTTGTGATTCCAAGTCACTATAAAGTCTATTCTGTATCAGGGGAAGCAGCTGTTCAAAACACCTGTCAAAACTCTGCCACAACTGAGTCAGCCACTGTTGGCTAGTCTTACCCTCAAACCACTGCTTCATCAACTTCATCCACTGCTCAATCATCTGTTGACAAAAGTCCAACCTCTGTTGACAAAATCAGTCCAGTTTCACACCACTTGGACCCATTCACCCACCTCCATTTCAAACATCTGTTGGTACTACAGAAGTGCAAACATATGTTACATCAACAGAGTCACCAAACCTCTGTCCTTCACCTCAAAATGCCATCATACTATATCAGGGAGATCTAATCTACCTAAGAGCTCATCCACCAGATCAAATCATTGGCAACATCAGAGAGGGTGTGCTCACAAGAAGTCAATCCTCAAACATCTGTCTTTTTGCAGGCTTTCTATCTCTCACACAACCCGTCAAGTACCAAGAGGCACTAAAAGAAAACGGTTGGGTAGAAGCCATGCAGGAAGAGCTCCTTCAGTTCAAAAGACAACAAGTATGGGAACTTGTACCACTGCCAAAGGATGTTTGTCCAATTGGCACAAAGTGGGTCTTCAAAAACAAAGCTGATGAAAGGGGTATAGTTGTCAAGAATAAAGCCATGCTTGTGGTTCAAGGCTTCAGACAAGAAGAGGGGATAGATTATGATGAATCCTTTGCTCCTGTAGCTTGGCTAGAAGCTATCAGACTCTTCCTAGCCTTTGCTGTCAACCACAACATCAAGGTGAATCAGATGGACATCAAATGTGCATTCCTATATGGCAAAATTCAGGAGGAGGTCTATGTATGTCAACCACCTGGTTTTGAAGACACATTCCATCCTGATTGTGTATACAAGCTCAACAAAGCTTTGTATGGATTAAAACAAGCACCTAGGGCCTGGTATGAAACTCTTTCCACCTTTCTCTTATCCATTGGTTTCACAAGAAGTAAAATTGATAAAACCTTATTTCTAAAATGGAGAGGGAAAGACTTAATGATTGTTCAAATATATGTGGATGACATCATTTTTGGGTCCACATGTAACAAATTGTGTGAAGAGTTTAGGAAACTCATGACAGCAGAGTTTGAAATAAGTGCTATGGGTGAACTTCAGTGCTTCCTTTGTCTCCAAGTGAAGCAGCTGCAAAATGGCACATTCATTCATCAAAACAAATATGTGAAAAATTTGTTAACCAGATTTGAGATGAATGACTGTAAGCCATGTGGTACACCCATGAACACAGCCAAGCTACTCACTATTGGTGAAAAGGATGAACTGGTTGACCAGACACACTACAGATGCATGATTGGGTCTTTATTGTACTTAACTGCATCTAGGCCAAACATTATGTTTGCCACTTGTGTTTGTGCAAGATCCCAGGCTTCACCTAGAAAGTCAAACCTTATTGCCGTGAAAAGGATATTCAGATACCTAAAAGGTGCTCCCACACCTTGTATTTGGTATCCTGCTAATGGAAACATTGAGCTTTCAGGTTATTCAGATAGTGATTTTGCTGGCTGCCACACCATAAGGAAGTCTACATCAGGAGGGTGCCAGTTTCTAGGGAATGCCTTAGTCTCATGGCAAAGCAAAAAGCAAGCATCTGTTTCAACTTCAACAGCAGAGGCTGAATGCATTGCTGTTGCAAGCTGTACAACCCAACTCATGTGGCTTCAAAATCAACTACTGGATTTTGGGATTACTGCACTAAGGACTCCATTCATGCTGGATAGTCAAGCTGCTGAAAATATCATCAAAAATCTAGTCTCTCATTCAACCACAAAGCACATAGACATCAGACATCATTTTGTCAGAGATAGCTATGAAAAAGGATTGATTTCTCTGCACCATGTTCCAACAGAGGATCAGTTGGCAGATGTGTTGACAAAAGCTTTAGACACATCCACCTTTACAAATCTGATTTCTAGAATTGGTATGCTAAACATGGACTAAACAATATAAATGTTTTAAATAAAAACATTAAAATGTTTCAGAAAATCAAAATTCACTCTTAAAAATAACATTTTGGTTGAAAAATCTGTTAAGGATAAAACAACCACTGTTTCATCCATTCTATCCACTGTTAGTTGAAAAATCTGCTTCAAACATCTGATCAGATAAAACAACCACTGTTTGGTTGAATAATCTGTTTCAAATCTCTGATCAGATAAAACAACTGTTTCATTATATATATATATATATAAGTGTTTTTGACTTTTGACAAAAAAAAACACGTGGTGATGAAAAGTGTTTTTGACTTTTGACAAAAAAAAAAAAAACAACACAATAGAACAATACTATTGTGTTCGTTTCTTTTTTTTTTTTTTTTTTTTTTGACTCGAGTAACACACAGCAGAATAAAACAAATGTGTCATCCCTTAACAACTAAGTTTAACCCCCACTTAATCTCCTCCCAATCACCCTAATAACTCTATTTAATACCCTACCACCTTAACCCACCTATAAATACAGCTCTTCTCCACCCTTTAACCTCTTGTTCATCCTTCTTTTCTCTAAAAACTCTCTAATCTTTAAAGTTTTGAGCAAACTTTCTGAAAACACATCAGTAAGTTTCTAAGCTCAAACCTCTATTTCTTTTCTGTTATTCCTTCTCTTTTCTATCCAAAACTCCTTAGAGAAGCCTCTAGGACCTTCCCCATATTTATCCACAAAAAAGTGTGATAAGGGTAAAACACCTAAAAGAGGTCCTAAAGGTGTTTATTTTCTGATTCGTTTTTATGTTCTAAGTTGTGTAAATGTAAAGAGACCAACCAAGTCCACTAACAATCTAATGTTAGAGGGATTTGTGCTATGTTATTGGTTGACCAAGGAGAGCCAAGGCTCATCCAAAGGAGTCACCATACTTTACCTAAACTTCTTGGTTATACTATGTATTATTATAAACTTACTTTCAATCTTCTATCTTACTATCCTATTAATAATCTTTTGGAAGGTTTATGGTTACACCCTACCTTACCAACACTCTTGACCCATCTTGTGCTACGGATTAATCCACACTAGAAAGGGGAAATCCCGTGGCCAAAACCCACGCTTATCCCATAAGCGAAGTGGTTATGACATGAACTTATCAATAGGATTCACATTCCTAACCGTATACCATCCGAATCATCTATGATTATTTTGTGCTTGGTCTAACTTATTTTTCATTACCACCCGAGTTGCCTTAAAGGCAATTCATGTTTTGGTTAGCCTAAAAGGCTTGCATGATTCTCTTGAACCTATAACTTAAACCCGAACCTAAGACCCTCTATTCTTTAATTCTAGTTAATCAAGGCTAAAGACCTAATCTTCCAAGACTCTCTTTGGAACCCTATCAAGACGCACCCAAAGGTGAGTCATACTTGTCCCCTTTTGTTTTATCACTTTTGGGACCAACATGTATCATATGCAAAACACACCAATTCTTTCATAAACACACATTCTCAATCTACTAAACATACTTATTTGCCATTTGCTATGCTTATGATTCTAAGATGCTTAAACATAATTCATTAACTATTATTAGCCCACTTAGCATGTATAGCGCTATAGGAGTAGCACACTGCCCCCTTTATGTGTTAGGATCTGAGTTTGATTTGTTTTGTTTTGATTGTTTTGTAAATGAAAGATGAATGAAGTTAAACTAAATATGGAAAGTGCAGCGGAATATTAAACTGTGAATCAAAACAAAGAGAGTAATTGTTTTCGAATCGAATGCTTCTCATTACTGAATGATTTCACAACGATTACACAAGTACTCCCCCTCAGCCTGATCACTCGCTGATTGTTTGTCTAAGAGAATGTTTTTTAGTGATGAATAGAACAGTACATGCATTATTCTATTTATAGACAAACTAAACCTCTGATGACCTACGACTGACGTCACCTAAGATAGTGACATCTAACAGATTAACAACATAAAACATCTGATCTATACAAACACTGTGACATTGGAAAACTCTGATAACTAAAATGCTGATGTGTAAACTTTGATAGCTTGAATCCTCTGTTGGAGCCTAAGTGTTGTTGGCTCCAATAGACCTTGTGTCTTCAGTCCTTTGGCTCAACAGTTGTTTCTTCATCAGTCCTTTATGATCAGCAGTTGTTCAGTAGATGTTAGGGTACAACAGTTGTTAGACTCAACAGTCTTTTGGGAGAAGTAACTTGTAAACATTGATTTTATTCTGGATCATATATAGTATGTTTTGGCTTTTCAG
Source organism: Ambrosia trifida (assembly GCA_028751855.1). Classification (NCBI taxonomy): domain Eukaryota; kingdom Viridiplantae; phylum Streptophyta; class Magnoliopsida; order Asterales; family Asteraceae; genus Ambrosia; species Ambrosia trifida. Next base: position 6,335,755 of record CM054132.1, read on the forward strand.
ATCATCTGTTCTTCTCCAGGTCATCAGACCCACCAATCTCCCCCTAGAACAGATGATGCCAAAACTCAACCTTTATTGCTGATCTTTATTCCTCATCAGACTTTCTCTAATTTGCCCTTTGAACTGTAACTCAAAGTTCAATGAGAAGAGGTCTTCAGCATCTCTTTCAAGCTCTAAGTTAAGAAGGTCTTGGAGATCATCTGCACACAGACCATGTGCTTCATCCATACTTAACTTCTGAGCCTCTCCATCAGATCTGAGCATAGTCAATTCATGGGTGTCTTTGTTGACCTTCCATTTTAGAATTTTTGAACCCGAGGATTTCTTGAGCTGCAAATTTATTCTAGATGAGTTTGGTGATGGAGGTCTCCCAATGAGTTTTCTGAGTTCTTCAGTAATGGGATCAGAAAAATAGTGGACTTGCTCAGGGTCTTAGCAAAATCTTCAATCCTTCTCAGTTTGCTAAGCTCTGTTAAATGGATACCCTGAGCAGTCCTGTCATCCTTTCCTTTGCATCTCTCCTTAATGATCAAATCAATCTGTTCAGCTTTAAATTTCAAGTATTATTTTATGTTTCTCGGAACAGGGAAATTTGGGAGAGTTTGGAAAGTTGTTTCAGATGGATCCTCAGTATTGTAGAAGGATTGAATTTCCCCCTTGAGTAGATCAAGCTCAAGAGGATACTGAGCAGCCAATGGTGTGATGGATGGTGGTGGTCTATGGGAAGTAAAATGGGAAGTGTGTGGTGAAAAGGATGTAAGTGGAATGGCTGGAAAAGGTGCAGATTTTGGTGTTGAAGTAGGAGGTGTGTGGTTTCTATGTTCTCATCCTGTACCACAAAGGTTGACTTTTTCTTCATTTTGTACAGGGTAAGAGGTGATGATGGTGTTTGAGTAGCAGTGGTTGTGTTAACATCTGTTGGCAGTTGTGCAGGACCGGCAAATGTTTGGGATTGTAATGGTGAAGTGGGTGGCATGGTTATAGGTGGTGTATTGGTGGTTGTTGTAGTGGGTTCAGCGGTTGATTTAGTGGTTGTGGTGGTAGCAGATGTTTTGGTGGTAGTAGTGGTTCTAGTAGCGGATGTTTTAGGAGCAGTGGTTTTAGATGGTGGTTGCATAACATGTTTTGCATACATTTTCATCCTTTTAGAGGAGCCAACATCCTTAACTTCTTGTTGTTGCTCTTGCTTCTTTTGTACTAGAGCCTCTTCCTTGACGTCCAATATATCAGACCTTTTTTGCTTAGCTTCAGTAGCCTCTTCAGCAATAATGTTGGCAGAGTTATCAATCTCTTTTGCCTTACCAGCTTTGGCAGTTTCAGCATTAGCAGTGATTTGATCAGTGGGTTGTTGTGGTGCTGGTGTAGACCCTGGTTTGTTGGCAGCAGACTTTTTGTGATTAACCTTTTTGAGAAGGTGGACATCCAAAGGGATCTAACTTTGGCAATCTATCACTACCACTCTCCCCCTTTTTGGCATCATCAGCAGTGAATTCATCATCATCTTCATCTCTGAGAATAGTGGTAGGGGCAGAGCCATTGATCTTTAGCAAATGATCTTTAATGGCTTTAATGTCTGCTTGGGTATCTGTGTACCTAGCATCTACCATGGTCCTGATCTGAGCCATATATGTTTCATGTGTTTGGTCTGCTAGTTTTCGATGAGCTATGATGATGGGGGAAACAAATTTCCATAACTCACTAGCAATATCTTCTTTTGATGGTTGAGTTTTGGTGAGAACAACCAAAGACTCCATAATTGTCTTGAGACCAGTCTTTATATCAGCAACAGAGGTTTCAATGGATTGTACTCTCTCCGTCAATTCTTGGTATTTTAATTCATCACCTAAGTTAATAGGTAAGTTGTAACTGGTTCAGTTCTAGGAGGTGAGTCCATAGAATAAGAACCAGATGGCCCTTTTTCTTGGTTTTGGGGACTTCCAACTAATTTTGGGATCACTATAGTGGCCTCATCAGTTGTTTCCTTCAAGGAAGTCCTAGGGATGGAACCACTGTTTTGTTGTGAGACAATGGTCTCTACATCAGTAGTGGCTGCTTCACTTGAAATACCACCTTGAGTTACATGTAACTCAAGAGGTGTAACCTCCTCTGTTTGTGGGCTAGCCAGTTGATTTTTCTCAGGCCCAGTCACTTGTTGGCGTAAACTCTCAGTGATAGGTGATGGAGAGGAACTGGAATTGTCCTGAGTTTTATCAATGGCTTCGAACAAGGGTTGCATGGTTGGCAGGACATGTGATGGTGAAGGTGGAGGAGTGAAAAGAGAAGCAGCCCTGGGAGAAGGGCTTTTGAACATATGGTCAAGTGACTCATATGCCTCTTGATGTGTGTCCCCTTGGCTTACAACATGATCCTGTTGTGAGGATTCATGAGGAGTTTGGCTAGGTTGAGATATATCCAACTGTCGAGAGGAAGTATCAACAGTGGTTTGTTGTTGTAACACCCCAACCGATGGCGGAAACATCGGGATGTCACGTAGTGATGATCGTTCAGTAGCTCATGGTAATAATAAATTTCATTAATTGATTTAAATAAATTACATACAATTGTTTCTACAAGAATTCGTACATCAAATTGAATAAACTATGCACATATCTTCAAGCAAATCTTCGAGCAAGTAGAACCTGAAACATGTTAAGTTGAAAATATTTTGGGTCAACAAAAGTTGGTGAGAATACATAGGTTTTTGAAAATAATTGATAACAATAGTTTGTACAACATTCAAAGTAGTATGATGATAGAGTATGATACCGACATGTAACAATGCGTCTTTGTACAACCAAACCTTGTGTCGACTGATGACTAACTCGCAAGTTAATTAAATGTTATTACTGTTATCGATCATCCCTGAGTCTATGCGGGGGATGGGTTTGTCAGACCTATAGCGCTATAATCTAAACAGGCGCCTTGATCATTGTTAATGATTGTACTGTGTCTTTTTGTTACAGTCAAATGATAGAATGATGTTGTAATTGAATCACAAGTAAGTATGAGTAAATGATAGTATAAAATGTTTAAACATGTTTCACCCCGAAAATAGTGAAAATAGAGTAAAGGGGCTATGTAAACTCACCTTAGCAAATGTTACACTTCTTGAAAAGATTGAATAATGGGGTTGCCCAAACAATGCAAAATATCACCTATAATAAGATGATAAATAAGTCTATCTAGTCTACAATTGTATAAATTTCTAGGGCTTCGGATTGGGGATAAATGCTCGTTTGATTAATATTAAAAATATTCGACAATTGAGAGAAATTTAGTAAATTAATGACTAAAAATCTTTTTATGAAATCTAAATTTAGGATGGTCACAATAATGTGTTTAAAGTAAAAAAAATAATTTTTATAAAATTATTTTCTTTAAAATAGATTATTAAATCTATTTATTACAAATTGTCAAACTTTAACTTTAATATCTTAAAAATACTAAAATTAAAGAATTATCATTTTTAAAAATTATATTTCTGTTCTAAATATTCAGAAATAATTTGTATAAAATTTTGGTGCAAAAATATCTAAAATTGGATTTATTATAATTTAATTATGATTAAAACTAACAAAAATTGGTTAAAAATGTTAAATAAATGATTTTTCAGAAATAAAAATCATTTCTAAAAAGCTTAATGTTATAATATCTCAGAATAAAATTTATGGAAATTTATAAATTTGTTTTGATATTTTAATGGAATTTTATAAATATAATAGAATAAAATTGATTTATTTATTAAATATATTAAATAAATTAATTTTTGAAAACCAAAAATTGTGAGTGAAAGCTTTTCATCAGATTATCTAAAAATAATTTTTTTAGAATTATTAAAAGAGTTTTAATAAATTAAAATGAATTTATAAAATTTTAAGTAATATAAGGTTAATCTTGATTGTTTTAGAAAAAAAATAGAACAAAACATGGAAAAAGGTGCCACACCCGGGACTCGACCCCGCGTGGGTCAGCAGTCGAGCCACAGACACAACCACCTGGTCTGGACCGGTGGTTGTGTTTGTTTCTTGTTTACCAAATACAAATAACGAAAAAAAAAACTAGTGTTCTTCCCCAATTTATCAATCTCGAGCCCTAGTATTTTCGATTGATCAATAATCACGACATTAACCCAATTAATCATGGGGTTAATGTCGTGCATAGGCCGACTAACGAATCCCACACAAGAAATTCAACTTACAGTTTCGATTCGACACAGATTTGTTCGGTCAAGGCTCGGGTCAAATGTTGAACAGAAATCAACGAACCAGGGATTTTTAAGAGAAATTAGAGATGGAGAGGGATTATTCGGCGAGTAGAGGAGGTCCAGAAGCATTCAATTTATAGAGTGATGATCTGGTTCTTCGAATTGGCAAGTTTGACTTGTTATGTACGTTAGACGCGTTTGATTGATCCAAAATGGTAAGAATTAAGTGATAATTGGCGTGTATCCGAGTCATAATAGGCCGGATATCACGCAAACCTTCCTAACATGGGTCGTTCACGTGTTAAAGAACGATGATTATGGTGATTGATGGTCACAGTTGACTTTGCTAAGTCAACTGTTAGTTGTGCACATATACCATATATATAAAACGAACTGAAGATCAAACAGATAAGTCACGTAGCCCAGTTGGTTGGGCTGTTTGTTGTGGATGCTGGCCGGTCCTTCTTCCCGGGTTCGAATCCCGGCAGAAGCAAATATTATTTATTTATTTTTTTCTAACAAGAGGGAATGGGCTAGTGGGCCTAGGTAAAGTTTAAGGGGGTTTGGGCTTTATGTTTGGGTTTGGGTTTTGTTTCAAAGGTGTAGGTTTACATTATGGGTAATATTATTATTATTATGATTATTATTATTATTATTATACATTTTTAAATATATATATATATATATATACAAGTTGTAAGTTAGGATAAATAAATATAGACTTGGGCACATTAGTGTAAGGACGTTATATTAAGATTTGGGGAAAAATTCGCGATGTTACAGTCTCCCCTACTTTTAGGAACTTCGTCCCGAAGTTAAGAGAAACACTAGGTTTACAATTGGCCAACTACTGAAAACCTTGATAAAATTTCACACTACCTTAATGTACCTGTAAATTCATGATTACGTTCCGGACCGTAATTACCAATTTACTTTACATTAGGGTTTTGCGTCCTTTTATGACTTTACCGATTGTTAAGCAGGTCTGATAGTCTCCGCCAGTCGTTGAGCAGGTGGTAGGGCCTCTCCCGACTGTTGGAAAGACATGATGACCTCTACCAATCGTTAAGCTGGTTGTTTGGTAGTTAACTAATTGTTGTACAAATAAGCAAGTATGATTATAGATATAGCAATTAGTTCACATTCAGACAAACATGCATACAGATGTTATGATAATACTTTGAATTTTATTACTTGAATCAAATAGCGTCAATACATAGAATAAAAGCAACCAATAGTCAAATGGTGAGACTTGCGGTTAGGTAGCTGGAGGGTCTTGATCTCTGTTTAGTTTAGGGCATCAGTTACGGAAGTGATTTGGGTCTCCACATTCATAGCATTGACCATAGTTGTATTGATTAAGGTTAGCAGCTTGAGCAGGGTTGGTGGGTTGGTTGGCATTTGGATTTGGGGTCTCTCGACACGTGTTGACCAGATGGCCATACCTTCCACAATTGGTGCACAAGCGACATGCTGAAGCAGTGGGATGATGTCGGTTGCATGTATTACATAAAGGATGGTTTCCTGTATAAGGTTTCTTGTTAGAAGCTTGTGCAGTGGGGTTGACATCAGGATCCTTGGCCTTACGCTTCTGATTCTCAGTAGTTACCGCGGCTACAATACTTGTTTTATTGCCTTTCCGAACTAAGGTCCCGTTCTTTACGTGATTATCAGTTAAGGTAGCTGCTAAACGTTTGGCTTCCTCCAAGGTGGCAGGATTCCTTCCCCACACCGTATCCTGGATTTGCATAGGCAGACCACCGATGTACTTCTCGATGGCTACCGGCAGGGGAGTGACTTTGTGGGGTAACAATAAGCTAAGCTCGTGAAAGCGGGTATTGTAGGCAAGGTTTTCCCCACTATCCTGAGCAAGGGTGTGGAACTCGTCTTCCAATTTCTTGACCTCGTTTCGTGGGCAAAATTCATCTTTCATTATCTCCTTGACTTGATCCCACGTCAGAGTAAGTGCAACTTCAGCTCCTCGGGTACGCTTTTCTTCATTCCACCAAGTGAGTGCTCGTTTGTGAAGAACACTCATGGCATAACGGACCTTAAAGTTGTCGGGGCACTCACTGTTGATGAAGGTATTTTCAATACCCTCAAACCATTGTAGGAGTCCTGTAGCTCCTTCTTCACCACTAAACTTTGGAGGGTTACAAGAATTGAAATGCTTAAGGGTGCAGGCTGGGAGACCATTTCCGTTGTGGTGTCCATTTCCATTCCCGTTGTCATTGTCGTTCCCGTTGCCATTCAACTGGATGACTTGTGCTAGAAAGTTGGGAACTAGAGTTGCGATTTGCTGCGCCATTTGTTGAGAAATGATTGCAGCCAGTTGAGCATCAACTCCATTGTTGTTGTTGTTGTTATTGTTGTTGTGGTTAGTATCGTGGTTGTGGTTGTGATTACTACTTCCTTCATCATGATTGTTACCACTGTTAAGACGATCACTGCGACGTGGAGGCATGATCTGTAAGAGACACAATGAAATGAATGAGGTTACATAAGGAATGTAATCATCTATTCATTAATTAAAACGAATAAATGAAAACGTTGACTTATCAAAGACTCTAGATTTTTATAACATATGAAGACATGCTTTAGCCTATAAGTGAACACTCATCCCGAGAATTCCCAGGTAGGCATCCAGGTCCCTCGTCTGATTGGGATATATGCGCAATGCCAGCCTAGACAGAAGACTCAGAATACAGGCGTTCACCCTTCCAGATTGCATGTGTTCGTTATTAAAATCTAGAACTTCGACGAGATCTCAAGGTGTTCAGGTTAAACCTGAGGATTTTGCCTTATTAGTCTAAGAGTGAATCCAGTGATGGAGAGCAACCTTCTTGTAGGGATGAAAGTAGAGATATGAAGTAGGAGGGAGATAGAGAATAGCAAGTAAAAGAAGCAAGTACTGGTTAAATCCTATGGTTATAGACTAGATTATTTTCTAATAACCTAATTCCCTATAACCATGGCTCTGATACCAATCTGTAACACCCCAACGATGGCGGAAACATCGGGATGTCACGTAGTGATGATCGTTCAGTAGCTCATGGTAATAATAAATTTCATTAATTGATTTAAATAAATTACATACAATTGTTTCTACAAGAATTCGTACATCAAATTGAATAAACTATGCACATATCTTCAAGAAAATCTTCGAGCAAGTAGAACCTGAAACATGTTAAGTTGAAAATATTTTGGGTCAACAAAAGTTGGTGAGAATACATAGGTTTTTGAAAATAATTGATAACAATAGTTTGTACAACATTCAAAGTAGTATGATGATAGAGTATGATACCGACATGTAACAATGCATCTTTGTACAACCAAACCTTGTGTCGACTGATGACTAACTCGCAAGTTAATTAAAATGTTATTACTGTTATCGATCATCCCTGAGTCTATGCGGGGGATGGGTTTGTCAGACCTATAGCGCTATAATCTAAACAGGCGGCTTGATCATTGTTAATGATTGTACTGTGTCTTTTTGTTACAGTCAAATGATAGAATGATGTTGTAATTGAATCACAAGTAAGTATGAGTAAATGATAGTATAAAATGTTTAAACATGTTTCACCCCGAAAATAGTGAAAATAGAGTAAAGGGGCTATGTAAACTCACCTTAGCAAATGTTACACTTCTTGAAAAGATTGAATAATGGGGTTGCCCAAACAATGCCAAATATCACCCTATAATAAGGTGATAAATAAGTCTATCTAGTCTACAAATGTATAAATTTCTAGGGCTTCGGATTGAGGATAAATGCTCATTTGATTAATATTAAAAATATTCGACAATTGAGAGAAATTTAGTAAATTAATGACTAAAAATCTTTTTATGAAATCTAAATTTAGGATGGTCACAATAATGTGTTCAAAGTAAAAAAAATAATTTTTATAAAATTATTTTCTTTAAAATAGATTATTAAATCTATTTATTACAAATTGTCAAACTTTAACTTTAATATCTTAAAAATACTAAAATTAAAGAATTATCATTTTTAAAAATTATATTTCTGTTCTAAATATTCAGAAATAATTTGTATAAAATTTTGGTGCAAAAATATCTAAAATTGGATTTATTATAATTTAATTATGATTAAAACTAACAAAAATTGGTTAAAAATATTAAATAAATGATTTTTCAGAAATAAAAATCATTTCTAAAAAGCTTAATGTTATAATATCTCAGAATAAAATTTATGGAAATTTATAAATTTGTTTTGATATTTTAATGGAATTTTATAAATATAATAGAATAAAATTGATTTATTTATTAAATATATTAAATAAATTAATTTTTGAAAACCAAAAATTGTGAGTGAAAGCCTTTCATCAGATTATCTAAAAATAATTTTTTTAGAATTATTAAAAGAGTTTTAATAAATTAAAATGAATTTATAAAATTTTATGTAATATAAGGTTAATCTTGATTGTTTTAGAAAAAAAAATAGAACAAAACATGGAAAAAGGTGCCACACCCGGGACTCGAACCCGCGTGGGTCAGCAGTCGAGCCACAGACTACCACCTAGTCTGGACCGGTGGTTGTGTTTGTTTCTTGTTTACCAAATACAAATAACGAAAAAAAAACTAGTGTTCTTCCCCAATTTATCAATCTCGAGCCCTAGTATTTTCGATTGATCAATAATCACGACATTAACCCAATTAATCATGGGGTTAATGTCGTGCATAGGCCGACTAACGAATCCCACACAAGAAATTCAACTTACAGTTTAGATTCGACACAGATTTGTTCGGTCAAGGCTCGGGTCAAATGTTGAACAGAAATCAATGAACCAGGGATTTTTAAGAGAAATTAGAGATGGAGAGGGATTATTCGGCGAGTAGAGGAGGTCCAGAAGCATTCAATTTATAGAGTGATGATCTGGTTCTTCGAATTGGCAAGTTTGACTTGTTATGTACGTTAGACGCGTTTGATTGATCCAAAATGGTAAGAATTAAGTGATAATTGGCGTGTATCCGAGTCATAATAGGCCGGATATCACGCAAACCTTCCTAACATGGGTCGTTCACGTGTTAAAGAACGATGATTATGGTGATTGATGGTCACAGTTGACTTTGCTAAGTCAACTGTTAGTTGTGCACATATACCATATATATAAAACGAACTGAAGATCAAACAGATAAGTCACGTAGCCCAGTTGGTTGGGCTGTTTGTTGTGGATGCTGGCCGGTCCTTCTGCCCGGGTTTGAATCCCGGCAGAAGCAAATATTATTTTTATTTTTTTTTAACAAGAGGGAATGGGCTAGTGGGCCTAGGTAAAGTTTAAGGGGGTTTGGGCTTTATGTTTGGGTTTGGGTTTTGTTTCAAAGGTGTAGGTTTACATTATGGGTAATATTATTATTATTATGATTATTATTATTATTATTATACATTTTTAAATATATATATATATATATATATATATATACAAGTTGTAAGTTAGGATAAATAAATATAGACTTGGGCACATTAGTGTAAGGACGTTATATTAAGATTTGGGGAAAAATTCGCGATGTTACAGTTGCTTTTATGCTACTACAGGGTTTACTTCTGGTATCTCATCTTCAAGAGGACCCTTTTTAGATTTCTTGGGGGTTTTTTTGAATGGATGTTTTCTTTTGGAAATGGCTGGTGTGGGTTTCACAGCACTAGATGTAGTGCCCTGATCACCAGGAGTAGTGGGCTCAGCAATAGAGGTTTTGACAACAGTTGTTGTCTTATCACTCTTTGCTTGTGTTTTGGAAACTTTAACTTTTGATACTTTTTCATGGGTGTTTGGACCCAGCATTCTTGTAAAAGTTTCTTGTGTGACACTCTTCATTTGAAGAAATTCTCCCTTTTTGAAATCCTTTTCAGGTAAAACCTTTTGTAGGATAACACTTAAAAGTCTTGGCTACAAGAGAAAAGCATTGTTAGACCCAGACTTGACTCCCTTCACATTTGCTACTAAATCCAGAAACAGAGCCTGGGATAGATTGTAGTCAGAGTCTAACAACATTGCATATCCCAAGTACTGAACTTTCAATGGGATTTCATTGAAAGAGTTGGTTTTAGCATAGAGACAGATAAGGAGTGTATGAAAGAAAAATTTCATGACTGGAGGGAATTTTTTTTTTATAAATTGTTGCTCCAGTCATTTGTGAATCATAACCCCTTTCTAGAAACTCTGTGTGAAGTTCAACCTTTGGGAAAGAATCCATACCTGCCAAGTTGTTTAGAGAGAAGGTTGTGGATATGAGTTAGGGGGTTATGGTGACATTTGTATCTCCAATTTTTGAAATAATGGTTGTAGGCTTTTTGTCTTGTAGAAGATACTCAGCATTTAACCAAAACTCTTGAAGAGTGTCAATGTAGATGGGTGCATCAGCGGTGAGGATTGACAAGTATTTGGATTTGAGAAGGACGTCAATGGTAGAGTGGAACGACAAGTTTTCATCTATTTTAACCAGATAAGGAAGGTAATTGTGGTGGGCTTTTGCTTGGAGATCCATTTTAATGGAATTCGAGTCAGATTATGGAAGGAATTTGTATGAGGGTTTGAGGGTGAAGAAGGTGGTTTCAGTATTTTGAATACAATGAGACAGTGTAACAACTGTTGGGGGAAAACGGGGTTTTTATAGCCTCTGATGAAACTGCTGATGTGGCCAAAGCTCTGGTTTTGAAAGCAGACGTGGCGAACATCTGATGGAGCATACATGGCAAACATCTGTTGAGTTGCCAAAGTGCTGATGCAAACAGCTGTTGAGAGTTTTTTGTTATATATATATATATATATATATATATAGTGGAAAACAATTGTTTTATCTGATCATATGTTTGAAACAGATTTTTCAACCAAGCAGTGGTTGTTTTATCTGATCAGATGTTTGAAACAGATTTTTCAACCAACAGATGATAGAGTGGGTGAAACAGTGGTTGTTTTATCATTAACAGATTTTTCAACCCAAAAGCTATTTTTAAGGATGGATTTTGATTTTCTGAAAATATTTTAATGTTTTTTATTAAAGAAAACATTTTTTTTGTTAATCCATGTTTAGCATACCAATCCGAGAGATCAGTTTTTCAAGGGTAGATGTGTCTAAAGCTTTTGTCAACACATTTGCCAGCTGATCCTCTGTTGGCACATGGTGCAGAGAAATCAAACCTTTTTCATAGATATCTCATACAAAATGATGTCTGATGTCTATGTACTTTGTGGTGGAATGAGAGACTGGATTTTTGATGATATTTTCAGCAGCTTGGCTATCCAACATGAGTGGAGTCCTTAGTGCAGTTATACCAAAATCCAGTAGTTGATTTTGAAGCCACATGAGTTGGGTTGTACAGCTTGCAGCAGTAATGTATTCAGCCTCTGCTGTTGAGGTGGAATTAGCTGCTTGCTTTTTTGCTTTGCCAGGAGACTAAGGCATTCCCTAGAAATTGGCACCTCCTGATGTCGACTTCGTTGTTGTGTGGCAGCCAGCAAAATCACTATATGAATAACCTGAAAGCTCAATGTTTCCATTAGCAGGATACCAGATACCAAGTGTGGGAGCACCTTTTAGGTATCTGAATATCCTTTTCACAGCAATAAGGTTTGACTTTCTAGGTGATGCCTAGGATCTGGCACAGACACAAGTGGCAAACATAATGTCTGGCCTGGATGCAGTTAGGTACAATAGAGACCCAATCATGGATCTATAATGTGTCTGATCAACCAGTTCATCCTTGTCATCAATAGTGAGTATCTTGGTTGTGCTCATGGGTGTACTACGTGGCTTACAATCATTCATCTCAAACCTGGTTAGTTAGTTTTTAACATACTTGTGTTGGTGAATGAATGTGCCATTTTGCAGCTGCTTCACTTGGAGACCAAGGAAGCATTGAAGTTCACACATAGCACTCATTTCAAACTCTGCTGTAATGAGTTCCCTAAACTCTTCACACATTTTGTTACATGTGGATCCAAAAATGATGTCATCCATATATATTTGAACAATCATTAAATCTTTCCCTCTCCATTTTATAAATAAAGTTTTATCAATTTTATCTCTTGTGAAACCAATGGATAAAAGAAAGGTGGAAAGAGTTTCATACTAGGCCCTTGGTGCTTGTTTTAGTCCATACAAAGCTTTGTTGAGCTTGTAGACATGATCAGGATGGAATGTGTCTTCAAAACCATGTGGTTGACATACATAGACCACCACCTGAATTTTTCCATAAAGGAATGCACATTTGATGTCCATCTAATACACCTTGATGTTGTGGTTGACAGCAAAGGCTAGGAAGAGTCTGATAGCTTCTAGTCTAGCTACAGGAGCAAAGGTTTCATCATAGTCTATCCCCTCTTCTTGTCTGAAGCCTTGAACCACAAGCCTGGCTTTGTTCTTGACAACTATACCCCTTTCATCAGTTTTATTTGAAGACCCACTTTGTGCCAATTGGACAGACATCCTTTGGCAGTGGTACAAATTCCCATACTTGTTGTCTTTTGAACTGAAGGAGCTCTTCCTGCATGGCATCTACCTAACTGTTGTCTTTTAGTGCCTCTTGGTACTTGACATGTTGTGTGAGAGATAGAAAGCCTGCAAAAAGACTGATATTTGAGGATTGGCTCCTTGTGAGCACTCCCTCTCTGATGTTGCCAATGATTTGGTCTGGTGGATGAGCTCTTAGGTAGATTAAATCTCCCTGGTATGGTATGATGGTATTTTGCGGTGAGGGACAGAGGTTTGGTGACTCTGTTGTTGTAACATCTGTTTGAACTTCTGTAGTACCAACAGATGTTTGAAATGGAAGTAGGGGAATGGGTCCAAGTGGTGTAAAGTTGGACTGACTTTTGTCAACAAAGGTTGGACTTTTGTCTACAGATGTTTGAACAATGGTTGAACTTGATGAGACAGTGGTTTGAGGGCAAGACTGGTCAATAGTGGTTGACACAGCTGTGGCAGAGTTTTGACAAATGTTTTGAACATCTGCTTCCCCTGATACAGAAGTGACTTTGTAGTGACTTGGAATCACAACATCAAATCTATAATCTTGTTGTGGAGACTGTGGAATACTTGCACTGTTAGTTTTAGCAGCAATATTTTCAAATTTGAATTTTTCTAAATCAAACAGTTCAGCAGGATTTGCTAGGATTTTTAAGGATGAAAGTTCATTGAACGTTACATTCAGAGTTTCTTCTATTGTCCTAGTCCTTGTGTTAAACACTTTATAGGCCTTGGCAGTAGAAGAATATCCTAGAAAATACCCACAATCTACTTTGGCTGCAAATTTTGAAATGGAATGTTTAAGATTTAAAATGAAACATGGGCAGCCAAAGATTTTGAAAAATGATATCAGTGGTTTGATTTTGAACAAAATTTCATTAGCAGTCTTTTGATGTCTAGGGTTAATTAAAACTCCCTTTTGAACATAGCAAGCAGTGTTTACAGCTTCTGCCCAGAAGGACAGTGGCAAACCAGAATCTGCTAGCATAGTTCTTGCAGCCTCAATGAGAGTTCTGTTTTTCCTTTCAACCACCACATTTTGTTATAGTGTTCTTGGAATGCTGTACTGTCTCACAATTCCTTTTGACACACAGAAGTCATCGAACTCTGTATTTTTAAACTCTGTTCCATTGTCACTTTTAAAGACTTTTACTGGAAAGTCATATTGCTTTTCAACTTTGGTGATAAAGTCCTTCAAAATACATGCAGTCTCATCCTTAGAGTGTAAAAGTAAGTCCATGTAAACCTAGAAAAATCATCAACTATGACAAGATAAAATCTCTTTCTTCTTGGACTCATGATTTTAACTGGGCCAAACAAGTCCATGTGCAATAATTGAAGACATTAACTTGTTTTGGACTCATCAATGGATTTGTAAGAGCTTTTATGTTGTTTTCCTTTTAGTCAGGAAACACAATGCTCATCACATTTGAATTCCTTTGATGGAAGACCTCTTACAAGGCTTTGTTTGGAGAGTGAGTTGATAGTTTGAAGGTTGGTGTGACCCAGTCTCATACGCCACAATTTTGTCTCTTTAGTGGAGGCAGCAGAAAACAAACAGACATTTCTCATAGGATTATCCTTTGACATATCAACTACATGCACATTGCCACTCCCGTGAGCAACAAGTTGTGCTTTGCTCTCAGCTATGATGGTGTCAATCTTTTAACCACTTCTGGCCTAATAATCTTACAAGTTTTCTTAGTGAACAATGACCCATAGCCTTTGTCACTCATTTGTGAGACATTAAGAAGATTAAATTTAAGATTATCAATAAGATTGACATTTTCAAACTTGAGTTTCCCAGCCTGAACAGTCCCTGAACCCAACACTTTACCTTTAGAATCATTACCAAAAGATATATCACCCCCTCCATGAGCTAAGAAGTCCAGAAGTAGGGCTCTACATCCTGTCGTGTGCCTGGAGCCTCCACTATCTACATACCATAGACTATCTAAGCAAGCACAAGCTCCCTGCACATCAGTAATGGATTAGTTATGATGAGTGTCCAAAGCCAAGTTGGCTTTGGATGGGTTCCCAAACTTTTCAGCCTCAAGCTTAGGAGAATGATCAGTGGTTTGAACCAGTTTTTGAACCATGTTCAACAACTGTTGCTGACCATTTGCCAGTGTTTGTATATCAACACTTGGTGCAACAGATGTTTGACCATTTCCTGTCTGATGATAGTAACCATAAGGATTTCTGTTCACTCTTGGTTTTGAAGGCCTCTTGGGTTCTTCATAAACATGTGACAGATTATGACAAGGTGGTTGTCCATATTCTCTTGGGTACTTGTTTGAGGGTGGAGCATTTGTTACTTGGACATCCCTGGGAGCAGATGTTTCAAGACTTTTGGTAACAGATGTTTGGGTTGGTACATAAGTCTGTTTGGGCTTTCCTTTTGGAGTACTCACTACTTGACTTGCTAGAGTTTTAGCCTTATACTCTTGTATTTTGACATCAAAATTTTTGAGATAAAGACACTCTTTGGTTTTGTGATTCTTTTTACCACATATTGAACATATGGCTTTAGAATCACATACACTTGTTCCTTTGTTGATATCATATGCTTTTAGAAGAAAACAGTTTTTAGTAACATGGTTCTTCTTTTTATAGAAATCACAAAACAAGTGTTCACTCTTTTCTTTCTTTTTCCCCTTTTCAACCTTCTTTTCAACAGATGTTTGAGCATCTGTTGGAAGGTCTCTCAAGGGAATGACCTTCGCCTGTGGTGCTTTCTTACTATCAGGGGTTTTGAAATCAACTGGTTTGAAGTTTTCAAGAGTATCACACTCATCTAACAAAGTAGGTTTAAACTCATACTTTTCAAGTTCAGTAAATGATGAGGAACCCTCAGGTTTTTCAAGAATAATTTTCTTGCCATTAGGTTCAGTGATTTTAATTTCTTGACCCTCCAAATTAGTTGGAACAACCTCAACTAACTTTGGTTCCCTGTTGTCAGTGTTTTGAAAAGCTGGGGCAGTGGTTTCAAAACCAAACCAAACTTCACATGACTTTTGGTCTGTTTGTTGAGGAGCATCTCAAAACCTTTACATGATTCCACCCATTTTTCAAATTCAACTTGGGTGGACTCAAGCTCTTTTTTACAACTCTGATATTTAGTCATCATAGTTTGGAGCTGGTCTTTGGATATAGTTGCTTCATGCTTTAAACTGCTGATTTCATATTCTTTTTCAGTCAATTTAGATTTTAACTCTTTTGAAAGTTTTTCAAATTGAACTTCATCATCTAAAATTTTCTTCCTAAGCTTTTCATTCACCTCTTTAATGTTATCAAAGGCTATTATACATTTGTTTGAACACAAATCATTTAAGATTTGAGGAGATACCTTTGCAACAACCATCAATGCACAATCACACTTGCACTCACAATCATTATCACCCCAAGGATCTGAGAGATTCACAACCTCTTCTTCAGACTTTTCATCTGGAACTACTGCATCAACAATATCATTAGTCACATTTTCAGATTCAGGCACCACATCCTTAGATTCAACTTCTTCTACTATTGTGTCCCTAGCCATTAAACAAAAAATGTCTGGTTCATTTTCTGCTTTGGCAACAAGAGCAAAATTCTCATATGTTAACTCATCTGGTAAACGGCTCTAATCAACAAAGCCTTGTGTGAAGAAACTATGTTGACTGGTCTATGCAAGGTCAGAGGGTGGAGTGGTAGTTATTGGCATTTGTGCCTGAGCAACAGGGTGGAGTAATAGTGGTTTAGACATAATGGACATGAACAGTGGATGAGGACTGTGCAAAATGAGCAGTGTTTTGCACATTTGGTCCAGGGTATTATGGGAAACTTGATAAGTGTTTGTTTGTGGCCTTTGATTTGGATAGGTAATCATAGGTGTACCATGTTGACTCCTGCATTCCCTAGCAAAATGACCAAGTCTATGACATTTATAACACTTAATTTTAGATTTATCCAACCCCACTTTTGACCTGCCAGTCAACCCTGGAAATCTTTTGCCAGTTTTCTTGTAGAAATTATTAGTTCTAACACTGAGCAGAGCCAATTGGTGCATTATGTCCATTTCTTCCAAATCATCAAGGTCAAAGTATTGAAGGTCATTATACTCAAAGGATATATTATCAGATGCCTGGATATCACCACCATTTGTTGCAAAAGCATAGTTGGGTGAATAAGAATCAGAGTTAAAACCAAAGTTAAAACTTGAAGTTATGTCAATGAAATGATCATAACTATGATCCTTACTATTACCAGGCACCTCATCCTGACCCAAAATTGTTGTGTTACCAAAAACATAATCATCAGACACTTTTCCAGAGTCCTGAAGCTTCTTTTTCTGGTTAAGCTCTCTCTCATAGGTCAAGATCTTACCATGAAGCTGGGTCAGAGATAGGTCCTTGAATCCAATTGAGTTTCTCATAACTATAGCAATAGTGTCCCATTTGTCTGGTAATGATCTTAAAAACCTATGGTTCAAAGTTGAATTAGGATAAGTTAGACCCACCAATTTTAGTTCACTAATGAGACAGTTAAACCTCTCAAATTGTTGAGTTAATGACTCTCCCTTTACATGACTGAATCTTACATATTGTTGGTTAAGTATTTCACGGTTGCTTTCAATAACCTCCTCAGTCCCACCAAATTGTTCTTTCAAAGCATCCCACAACTCCTTTGCACTGTTACAGTGTAACAGTCGAACATAGATATCATTTGGTAGAGCACGGCCACAATACTGAAGGCCTTAGCATCTAACTCAAATTTCTGAAAATCCTGCTCGGAGTAGTTTTCTAATTTATTTGGCTCTTGAACCTTGGGATCTTCGGTACTCGGCACCATCGGAACATGTGGTCCGAAGATAACCGACTTCTAACACCAGTGTTCTGTTGAGCTAGAACATGGCTCATCCGACGTTGCCAGATATTGTTTTCAGATCTGACAAGCATCGGTGGCTTGTTGTTCGTGCCAGTGTTTTGTGGATCGTGATTGATTGAAGTCATTCTCTGATTGTTTGTAAAACAAAGTCTGTTTATAAAACTTTTGAACGTAAATAAACTATTACTCTGTTTTCAATCCGACAAACAAACGATATCAATAATTATGAGTTGATTCGTTTGTATTAAATTGATTGATTAGATCAAATTTAATTGACCAAGCTCTGATACCAATTGTTAGGATCTGAGTTTGATTTGTTTTGATTGTTTAGTAAATGAAAGATGAATGAAGTTAAACTAAATATGGAAAGTGCAGCGGAATATTAAACTATGAATCAAAACAAAGAGAATATTTTTTTTCGAATCGAATACTTCTCATTACTGAATGATTTCACAATGATTACACAAGTACTCCTTATCAGCCTGATCACTCACTGATTGTTTGTCGGAGAGAATGTTTTTGAGTGATGAATAGAATAGTACATGCACTGCTCTATTTAGAGACAAACTAAACCACTGATGACCTACGACTGACGTCACCTAAGACAGTGACATCTAACAGATTAACAACATAAAACATCTGATCTATACAAACACTGTTACATTAGAAAACTCTGATAGCTTGAATCATCTGTTGGATCCTAAGTGATGTTGGCTCCAACAGACCATGTGTCTTCAGTCCTTTGACTCAGCAGTTCTTTCTTCATTAGTCCTTTGTGATCAACAGTTTTTCAGCAGATGTTAGGGTACAACAGTTGTTAGAGTCAACAGTCTTTTGGGAGAAGTAACTTGTAAACACTGATTGTATTCTGGATCATATATAGTATGTTTTGGCTTTTCAGATAATATGTTCTTCTCCAGGTCAGTAGACCCAACATTATGGGTCATTGTTAAGATTTAAACGGCCTAGCATGAATATGTTAGGTATACGCCGTGGATTCGCGGGTTTGAGTTATGTCTTTTGTATGATATGTATGTGCAATGCTATAGTATGAAATTTGAGTAAACCATTCTAAATACTATGTAAACTAAAACTAGTATGCTCACCAATGTTTTATGTGTTGACGGATATTTCATACATGTTGCAGGAAATGTTTGATGCAGGGTTTTCAAGAAAAACTACTTAGGATTGGACTAGAAACTCACGCTAGTTTAAGTTCTATGTTTTGATGTTGTATTTCTCTTTTTCATGAAACAATTTGTATTCCGTATCTTTTAGACAATGATTATGCTATGAATGAAATTTTATCTTTAAATCATATTGTCACAATTAGTGTCATGAAGTCTTTGAACAATCTACCACAAGTCTCGCCATCGGTTGGGGTGTGACACATTGCCCCTTCTCCATGATGTGTCGACCGTTGTAACATTTCGTATTTTTAAATTATGTACGTTTATTATTCAATCAATAAAACGACGCATTTTATCAATCTAGTACGTTATAAAAATATTTTGTGACATATTCGGGCTTATATAATCTTATTATATACATATATTAACTAAAAGATAGTGTTTAATTGCAAAAAAAAATAAAAGACATGGACCGGGACTCGAACCCACGTCCATGGCCGGCTTAACATAACAACATGTCTTAACCAGTTGGGCTACAGCCCATGTATTGTTTTATTTCCAACCAGAACATATTAATACTATCCTTGCACATACAGTTGACTTTTTGAGAGTCAACTGTGAGTCAATCTCGTCTAAGAATAACATCCAATCCGCGTTATGATCGTAATTCGTTTATGGTATGATTTAACTGACCCTTTCCTGGTTAATCCCCACGACAATCAACCATAAAAACCTTCCAAATCGAGCCCTTATACGCGTATACCCTTTAATGTGGGTCAAAACTTCGAAATTTATGATTACGAGTTGATTAGTATAAATTGAACCCACCCTCCGGAGCTCAAAGCACCGATAAACAAACCCCTATACTCAAAATACCCTAAAACACTGCCAAAATCTGCGTATTCTGCTCGGTTGAGTTTTTCTTTTGACCATTCGATTCATAGCTCAAATCATGCTGTAAGTAACAATTCTTTTCTTGGTTTTGATAATCGGCCTCATATAAACAATAACCCCAATGTTTCAGGGGCTATTGATTTCTGTATTGATTAATTAGATGGCTAGGGTTCTTCGCGTTTGATTTGCGGATAATATCACTAGTCATAGAATGTTTAGATAAGTTTCTGTTTTAAATAAAACACCACTGATCCACAGATCAGTCGGTATTACCCCCTCGTGTTAAGACATTGGACCGGACTAATACTCGAGTTTTATCCCCGTTTCCCCTTTTTATTTTCTAAAAAAAATCGTGAATTAACCAGTAAACCTATATAATTAATTGGAATCAAGAATAATCGTTCTCAGGGTCCAGACCAGTTGGTCTGGGCTTGTGATTTAAGACACTGACTCGGCTAAGGACCCGGGTTCGAGTCCCGGCACATCAACCATTTTTTTTTGCATTTTCTTTTTATACTTATAAATTTTATATTATTTTAAAAATAGATTTTAAATATTAAAATTGCCTTAAAAATTATATAAAAATTATTTCATGTTAATCTAATAACAAAGTTTATTATACAATTTTTAGTTTTCAAAAATCATATTTTTAATATATATATTATAAATATTACAAGTTTATTCAAATATAATTTTAAAATTCTATAAAATTATCTAAACGACTTTATAAAATCCTACAAAAATTATTTTAAACTTGTAGGTCAATAAGTATTTCAGAAATAAATTTTATTATAGCAAAACCGTTTATTTAATATTTTTAATTAATTTTTGTTTTTTTTAATCATAAATAAATCATAATAAATTCAATTTTCAATATTTTAATACCAAAATTTTACATAAATTATTTTTGTTTATTTAAGACAGAAATATAAATTGTAATTTGAAATTTCATTAATTTTAATATTTTTAGATATTAAAACTATATTTTGAAAAATATAAATAAATATATTAAATATTCAATTTTTGAGAAAATAATGTATTAAAAACTATTTTCATATTTAAAATCTTATAATATGACCATTCTTAATCAAAAATCTACAAATAGCCTTTTATTTAATTATTTTCCAAATTTTCCTTTATTTATTAACTATTTATCTAATAAACGATTAATCAATTATCAATCCCCAAATTAGTAACCCTAGAACTACTTGTAGACTAGAAAACTTAGACTTTTAAGTTTTCCCCTTTACTCAATTATTGCCTTATAAATAGGGTGATATTTGGACACAAGAGCCACAAATATACTATATCAAGGAACTCAATTCTAGCACTAAGGTGAGTTTACATAGCCCCTTTTTCCTTTTGACTAATTTGGGGTGAAACATGTTACAACATCAATTTACAATTCAATCATAAGTGTCTATGTGTTATTCTATGTTGCATTATGTCTTAAACATTACTATGGTAAGCACAATTATTCTAACATAATCAATAACATTGATCAGCTGACGATATGCAATGATAGATCTATTGGACTGACAACCCCACCCTGATACATGTACCTCCTACATGGGTAGAGTGGGTGATTGTTATCGAACATATAACAAAATTGAGTGAACCATATGCGTATGGGATGGACCACAATATTCTAGTCTCAAGGTTTGATTATGCACTCGATTTACCTAGTGGTTTTGTTTTCACATATAGACTAGACTTACCATGACGCTCGAATTGTACAAGTTTTTATTCAATATTCAAACCTATGTAAATCTCACCAACTTTTGTTGACCCAAAAATATTTTCAAAATTAACATGTTTCAGGTAACAATGAAGCTGAGGCTTGGAGTATGCTTGAAGAATTATTATGAAGTTATTTGAAGTTGTTTGCTTTAATTTATGTTATGTACTAGAAATTTTGGGATTTTTAGACAATGTTTCATTTGGATATTTATTCTATGAATAAAGTATTTAAAATTTCAATATATACCATGTGCTACTGAACAATCATTCATACGTGACACCTCGATGTTTCCGCCATCGGTTGGGGTGTTACAGATTGGTATCAGAGCCTTGGTTATAGGGAATTAGGTTATTAGAAAAATAATCTAGACTATAAACTTACGGATTTAAACCAGTACTTGCTTCTCTTACTTGTAACCCTAATTGCTTACTTATTCATATCCCTATCCTACACCTATACTACCCTAAGCCTTAGAAGTTGCCTACTTTTACTCGTCTGCTACAATCCTGATCCACCTTTAGATTAATAGGACAAAAATCCTTAGGTTTAGCCTGAACCACCTTGAGATCTCATCGAAGTTCTAGATTTTAATAACGAAAACGTGCAATCTGGAAGGGTGAACGCCTGTATTCTTAGTTTTCTGTCTAGGACTGGCATTGCGCATATATCCCAATCAGACAAGGGACCCGGATGCCTACCTGGGAATTCTCAGGATGAGTGTTCACTTATAGGCTAAAGCATGTCTTCTATGTTATTAGAATCTAGAATCTTTGATAAGTCAATGTTTTCATTTATTCGTTTTAATTAATGAATAAATGATTACACTCCTTATATTATCTCATTACCCTTGATTCATCCTATGTCTCATTGAACCTTCATTGTGTCTCTTATAGATCATGCCTCCTCGTTGCAGCACTTTTCTTAACAATGACAACGAACATGTTGATGAGAGAAACAACAACAACAACAATAAGAACAACAATGGCATTGATGTCCAACTAGCTGCGATCATTTCCCAACAAATGGCGCAACAAATAGCAACTTTGGTTCCTAACTTGGTGGCTCAACTCATCAAATGAATGGAAACGGCAATGGAAATGGAAATGGCAATGGGAATGGGAATCATAATGGGAATGGAAATGGAAACGGGAATGCTCACCCTGTTAGCACCCTCAAATACTTTAATACTTGCAACCCTCCTAAGTTTAGCGGGGACGAAGGAGCCACTGGTCTCCTTCAGTGGTTCGAGGGTATCGAAAATACCTTCATTAAGAGCGAGTGTCCCAATAACCTCAAAGTTCGCTATGCTATGAGTGTCCTCCACAAGCGGGCACTAACATGGTGGAACGAAGAGAAAAGGACTCGCGGGGCTGATGTCACACTAGCTATGACTTGGGAGCAAGTTAAGGAAGTTATGATGGTAGAGTTTTGTCCTTGTAATTAAATCAAGAAGTTAGAGGATGAGTTACATGTTCTGGTCCAAGACAGTGGGGAAAACTTGGCCTACAACACTCGTTTTCATGAACTGAGCCTACTGTTACCTCACAAGGTCACGCCCCTACCTGTTGCCATTGAGAAGTATATTGGAGGTCTACCCATGCAGATTCAACATACTGTGTTGGGAAGAAATCCTGCCACTCTCGAGGAAGCCAAACGCCTAGCAGCTACTTTGACTGATAACCATGTGAAAAATGGTACTCTTTTTCGTGAAAAATGGTACTCTTTTTTCGCAAAAATACAAAGAAAGTTGTTGCGAAGGATACTCCTCAACCTGATGTCGAGGTTAAGTCTGAGCCCTCCACCAACAAGAAACGCAAGGCAAAGAATTTTGCGATGGTTGCGACTCCTCCACCCAACAAGAAACCATATACTGGACCCCATCCTTTGTGTAACACCTGCAAGTATCACCACCCAACCCAAGTTCCTTGTTGTTATTGCACTAATTGTCAAAAGTATGGGCATCTCGTGAATGTTTGTCGAATTCCCCCTGCTAATGTTCCTGCTGCCCAGAATAACCCTAATAAAAATGCCCCAGCTCCCAGTCAACAAAACAATAGGCCTGCTCGTGGTCAGTGTTATGAGTGTGGCAGCCCAGATCATTATAGCAATGCTTGCCCTAATCGTGGAAACCAGAACCAAAACCATAACCAAAACCATAACCAAAACCAAAACCAGAACCAGAACCAGAACCAAAACCAAAACCGTAACCAGAATCAAAACCAAGGTGCTCGTGGTCGCATGTACAACATCAATGCTAATCAAGCTCTTAACAACAACGAAGTGGTTAATGGTAAGTTTCTTGTTAATAACCACTATGCTTCTATACTATTTGATTCGGGTGCTGATAAGTCGTTTGTGTCACTTAAATTTGAACCCCTGCTTAACATGCTCCAAACTAATCTAGAGGAACCTCTAGTGGTAGAAGTAACTAATGGGAAATCTATCTCGATCGATTTTGTTATACGTAACTGTGTGTTAAACCTTGATTAACATACTTTCCCTATCAACCTCATTCCTATGCATCTTGGGAGTTTCGATGTCATACTAGGCATGGATTGGTTGTCAATCCATCGTGCTGAAATCTTATGTTTTGAGAAAGTTTTTCGCATTCCTCTTGAATCTGGTGACATTTTGAAGATCTAGGGTGAGAAACCTTGTGGTGAACTTAAACTCATGTGTTGTACGACTGCTCAAAAATACTTATGAAAGGGGTATATGGATTTCTTGGCTAACGTGATAGAAAAGAAAGACAAGGGCAAGAGTATCCAAGATATTCCAATCATTCTGGATTATCTTGAAGTTTTTCCAGAGGATTTACCTGGTTTACCTCCTACACGTCAAGTTGAATTTAGAATCGATCTTGTTCCTCGTGCTAATCCAATTTCCAAAGCTCCTTATCGTCTTGCACCCTCTGAGATGCAAGAGCTTGCCGGTCAACTACAGGAACTCTCTGATAAGGGTTTCATTCACCCTAGTTTTTCTCCATGGGGAGCCCCTGTGTTATTCATCAAGAAGAAAGATGGATCCCTCAGGATGTGTATCGATTATCGTGAGCTTAACAAACTCACCATCAAGAGTCGTTATCCCTTACCTAGGATTGACGATCTTTTCGATCAACTTCAAGGAGCAACCCACTTCTCGAAGATTGATCTTCGTTCTAGTTATCATCAAATTAGAGTTCATGAAGAAGACCTTCCCAAGACGGCCTTTCGTACACGTTATGGTCATTATGAATTAATGGTCATGCCATTTGGATTGACCAACGCTCCTGCAGTGTTTATGGATCTAATGAATCGGGTTTGTAAACCCTATCTTGACAAATTCGTGATCGTTTTCATTGACGACATTTTGATTTACTCTAAATCAAAATCCGATCACGAACAACATCTTCACTTAATCTTGGATCTCCTAAAGAAGGAACAACTGTATGCCAAGTTCACAAAATGTGAATTTTGGCTTAAAGAAGTTCAATTTTTAGATCACGTCATCAATGAGGATGGAATTCATGTTAATCCTGCAAAGATCGAAGTTGTCAAAAATTGGAGTGTTCCTAAAACTCCAACTGAAGTTCGTTCCTTCCTTGGTTTAGCTGGTTATTATCGTCGATTCATTGGTAATTTCTCCAAGATCTTTGTTCCTCTCACTGCCTTAACTCACAAGGGTAAACCTTATGAGTGGGGACCAAAACAAGAGGAAGCATTTGAGACTCTTAAGCAGAAACTTTGTGAAGCTCCTATTCTGTCTCTGCCTGATGGTAATGATGATTTCGTGGTCTATTGTGATGCATCGAATAAAGGTCTTGGTTTTGTTCTTATGCAACGAGGCAAGGTTATTGCTTTTGCGTCCAGACAACTCAAGATCCACGAAAAGAATTATACCACCCATGATCTTGAATTGGGTCCAGTCGTCTTTGCTCTCAAGATTTGGAGACACTACCTTTATGGCACCAAATGTGTGGTTTTCATAGACCACAAAAGTATCCAACATATCTTCAACTAGAAAGATCTTAACATGTGGCAACGACGTTGGGTTGAGTTACTTAACGACTATGATTGCGAGATTCGCTACTATCCTGGCAAAGCGAATGTTGTGGCAGATGCACTTAGTCGTAAAGAGCACATCAAACTTCATTGTGCAAGGGTTCGTACGGATCTTTAGGATCGTATCCTCCAGGCTCAACATACCTCAGTCACCCAAGGTAACATGTACGAGGAAATTTCTTGTGATGTCGAGACTCAACTTGAAACCAAACCTGATGGTCTACTTTATTTTCTCAATCGACTTTGGATTCCTAACCGTGATGATCTTCGTACCTTCCTTATGAACGAGGCTCATAAGTCGTTATTCTATTCATCTTGGTGCTGACAAAATGTACCAAGATCTTCGTTATTCATATTGGTGGCCTGGTATGAAGAAAGATATTGCTCTTTTCATTGCAAAATGTCTCACTTGTTCCAAGGTCAAGGCTGAACATCAATGACCTTCTGGTAGGCTTGAACAACCAGAGATTCCTATATGGAAATGGGAGAGCATAGCAATGGACTTCATCACTAAACTCCCTCGCACACCCAAAGGTTATGACAGCATTTGGGTAATCATTTATGTGGAAAGGTTGGCAAAGATGTACGTGAGTGAAATCGTATGTCGCCATGGCATACCTTTGGACATCATCTCTGATCGTGATGGTCGTTTCACCTCTCACTTTTGGGATTCTTTACAAGACACTTTGGGTACCATGTTAAACCTGAGCACTGCTTATCACCCTCAAACGGATGGTCAGACTGAACAAACCATCCAGAAACTTGAGGATATGCTTAGGGCATGTGTCATTGATATTGGTGGCGCATGGGATTCTCATCTTCCATTGGTTGAGTTTCCATACAACAACAGTTATCATGCCAGCATTAACATGGCTCTTTTCGAGGCACTTTATGGTCGTAAGTGTCGTTTAACTGTCTGTTGGACTGAGGTTGGTGAAGCCCAGATCACTGGACCTGAACTAATCCACGAAACCACAGATAAGATTCAACTAATCCAGGATAACCTTCTCAAGGCTAGAAGTCGACAGAAGAGTTATGCTGATAAACGTTGAAAGCCCTTGGAATTTCAAGTCGGGGACTTTTTATTTCTTAAGGTATCTCCTTAAGGGAGTGATTCGCTTCGGGAGAAAGGGAAAACTAGCTCCTCGTTACATGGGTCCATTCAAAGTGCTTGACATGATTGGAAAAGTGGTTTATAAACTTGATCGTCCACCTGAGCTAAGCAATGTTCACCCAACTTTTCATGTTTCAAATCTCAAGAAATGCTTAGCAGATGAGAACCTCCATGTCCCTCTTGAAGATATGCAAATCGATGAAACTATGCACATTATCGAAAAACCTGTTGAGATCGTGGACACTGGAATCAAGAAACTCAAGCGCAATCGCATCCCGATCGTTAAGGTTCGTTGGGAATCTAAACGAGGTCCAGAGTTCACTTAGGAACGCAAGGACCAGATGAAGTCTAAGTACCCACACCTTTTCCCAGCAGACTATCCAACTCCAACTTCGGGATGAAGTTCCTAAAAGTAGAGGAGACTGTAATATTTCGTATTTTTAAATTATGTACGTTTATTATTCAATCAATAAAACGACGCATTTTATCATTCTAGTACATTCTAAAAATATTTTGTGACATATTCGGGCATATATAATCATATTATATACATATATTAACAAAAAGATAGTGTTTAATTGCAAAAAAATTAAAGGCATGGACCGGGACTCGAACCTGCATCCATGGCCGACCTAACATAACAACATGTCTTAACCAGTTGGGCTACAGCCCATGTATTGTTTTATTTCCAACCAAAACATATTAATACTATCCTTGCACATACAGTTGACTTTTTAAGAATCAACTGCGAGTCAATCTCGTCCAAGAATAACATCCAATCCACGTTATGATCGTAATTCGTTTATGGTAAGATTTAATTGACCCTTTCCTGCTTAATCCCCACGCTAATCAACCATAGAAACCTTCCAAATCGAGCCCTTATACGCGTATACCCTTTAATGTGGGTCAAAACTTCTAAATTGATGATTACGAGTTGATTAGTATAAATTGAACCCACCCTCTCGAGCTCAAAGCACCGTTAAACAAACCCCTATACTCAAAATACCCTAAAACACTCCCAAAATCTTCGTATTTTGCTCGGTTGACCTTTTCTTTTGACCATTCGATTCATAGCTCAAATCACGCTGTAAGTAATAATTCTTTTCTTGGTTTTGATAACTGGCCTCATATAAACAATAGCTCCAATGTTTCAAGGGCTATTGAATTCTGTATTGATCAATTAGATGGTTAGGGTTCTTCGCGTTTGATTTGGGTATAATATCACGAGTCACAGAATGTTTAGATAAGTTTCTGTTTTAAATAAAACACCAACTGATCCACATATCAGTTGGTATTACCCCCTCGTGTTAAGACATTGGACCGAACTGTGACATCCGTCATTTTTTTTCCATTATATATATATACATACATATATTTTTTTTTACAATAAAAATAATAATAATAATAATAAAAATAATAATAATAATAATCATACTTTTTTTTTTCTAACACTTGAAACCCATTATCAACTATAATTAAACCCATTACCAAACCTAAGCCCAACAC
This sequence comes from Ambrosia trifida, assembly GCA_028751855.1. Lineage (NCBI taxonomy): Eukaryota > Viridiplantae > Streptophyta > Magnoliopsida > Asterales > Asteraceae > Ambrosia > Ambrosia trifida. The sequence goes on from CM054132.1 coordinate 6,363,734, forward strand.
ACACTAACACCCATCTTCCCTTCTTTTCCCTAGCCTGTTACACGGCCCAGCCCATCAGCGAAGCCCAGGCCCAGCTCCTTCCCCCCCCCTTAACTGTTTAAAAAAAAAAAAAAAGGGTTGCTGCTTACGGGACTCGAACCCGGGCAGACCCCAACACACACACACGCGTCTGCCATTTGAGCTACACCTTCACCTGTTATAAAATCCAACCCTTATATTACTTAACCCCTTATTCGCGCCTGTTTCTCCTCTTTCCTTTCTTCTTCACGCGAACAGCAAGACAGCAGCATTAAAACCATTTTTTTTGGAAACTTTGACCAGGTTAAATCATGACTATGACCCGACAATTAATCCCCTTCATCTTGGACGCGATTACAGCCCTTAATCATCGGGTTTTCAATGTTGAATGCTCGTTTTGACCACCCTTTGGTCAAGAATCGAAAACCTATAAATACCCGATCTTAAACCAATTAAACCTGCACACACATACACACATATACGATTTACATAACCCCTCTATCACATTCACTTATCAATCACTAGAACTCCTTGAAATTGGAGCTTTTTGATCGCGCCTTTGTGCTCGAGTTTCACAACCTTTAGGTACACGTTAACCTCTAATTTTATATGTTTTTGATTCGGTTTTGAGTAAGGAATAAAAGCCCCATGATCTTGTTCGTTAACTGAAACGAATTGGAGGTCAATAGATCAAATTCTTATTCTAGGGCTTGTATTCGAAATGGGATAACTGAGCATATGATTTAAAATATTGCTGAATCAAATTAACACAACCATCTGATCCAGATCAGATGGTTATGTCCACTGTGGTCCAAGCAAAGGGCACGGGTTCAATTCCCACGACCCTCATTCTTTTTTTTTAAAGCCTTTTTTTTATATATTTAAACATATATTTTCACTTTAACTTTTTAATATACATTTAAAATACCAAAACGATTTTAAAAATTCTACAAAAATTATCTTGGGTTAATCTGATATAAATGCTTCACCTACAATTTTTAGTTTTCAAAAATTCATTTATTTAATATATTTAATAATTAAATCAATTTTATTCTATTATATTTATAAAATTCCATTAAAATATCAAAACAAATTTATAAATTTCCACAAATTTTATTCTGAGTATTTACAACATTAAGCTTTTCAGAAATGATTTTTAATTCTGAAAAATCATTTATTTTATATTTTTAATCAATTTTTGTTAGATTTAATCATAATTAAATCATAATAAATTCATTTCACTATATTTTTGCACCAAAATTTTACATAAATTATTTCTATCCATTTAGAACTGAAATACAATTTTTAATTCAGAAATTCTTTGATTTTAATATTTTTAGATATTAAAGTCGTATTTTGACAATTTGAAATAATTAGATTAAATATTCTATTTTCAAGAAAATAATTTTATAAAAATTATTTTCATACTTAAAACCTCATGTTGTGATTATATTCAACTTAAAATTTTACAAAAAGACTTTTATTTATTTATTTACTAAATTTCTTATATTTAATAAACAAATTGTTTATTAAACAAATAAACGTTATCCCCAATTCGAAGCCCTAGAAATACATGTCTCCTAGAGTTATTTCACTTACACATTATCAATTACTTTAGGTTAATCATTTGGGAGTAATCTCAAACCCATATTTCGTTGTCCAAGTTCAATTACAAGCTATTACGTAAACAGTGAGTATTTCCTATCCCCTTTTTTTTGCTTTTATACATTTTTGGGGTGTTACATGTACACTATTACAATTTCAAATACAAGTTTACATTTTTACAATACAATTCTAGTACTATGCGCATTGCTTACAACGTGCTTTATGCTTAGACAATACATGTGGATTACATTTGTACTTAGTGAAATCATTAACATGGTACAAGCCGACCTTAACATTGGATAGCGCTATTTGGATTGACAACCCGCCTAGATTGATTCTCCCCCTTTTTCATCGGAGAATCCGTGGCCAGTGTTAAGTTATCATCCATTGATTGGTTGAGTACACTACAGTTCATACAGTACATTATACAGTCACAGGGTTGATTTCGCTCATTTGTATAATACATGGTTTACATATTTGCACTGTAGCTTGCACTTGAATTGTATAACTTTTTAACCTACTATACATATCAAATCTAGGAATGCTCACCAACATTTCATATGTTGACCAAATCTATTTTGTACATGTTTCAGGTGCAGTTTGATCTAGTGCTTTAACAGGAGATACTTAGTGCATTATTTTAATCAGTTATTTCGTTATTTACATTTCATTTAAGACCTTGTAATTCCCATTTCCATGTAAGACAATTTTGGATTATTCAATAATATTTACATTTTAGTACCATGAGCTTTTGAACAATCGTCACTACGTGGCACCTCGATGATTCCGCCATCGGTTGGGGTGTTACAGATTGGTATCAGAGCCATGGTTATAGGGAATTAGGTTATTAGATAAAATGGCCTAGACTATAACCGAACTTTAACTTGCATGCATAATATTTCCTGAATTACCCTACCCCTCATTTCTCCCTACTTTCCTCCTTCTATCTTTCCCTTCTTCTCTCTCTCTATTCTTCTTATCTTTCATCATAGTGCATAGAGATGGTGTCCTACAGAGAGTGGAAAGTTTACATCATCATGGAACAGGGACAGTACCTTTCATGAAGACACTCTTAGGCATAATGCCTACTCGTATTTTGCTCCTTCAAAGTTGTTGAACTTTAATGAGTGTGATAAGGACACGTGCAATCTGGAAGGGTGGACGCCTGTACACTGGGTTTTCTGGCATAGGCAAGCATAGCGCATAAATCCATTTACGGACCTGTTATGCTTACCTGGGGATTCCTGGAGTGAGTGTCCACTTATAGGCTAAAGCATGTCTTCTTTGATCACCATTGGGTTCAATTCCTTTGAAAAGTCAACGTCCTTGTTGAGCTTTACATCTAGACAAGGGCACTCCAAGCATTCTGTACAAGTTTTTCCAATACTACCCTCTTGTTTCATATACAATACTTTGCATATCATGATTGCTTACAAGATCAAATCTTCAGCTGTACGATTATACACTTACATTTTCTAATCTCATGATTATTATTTGACTACCTTATAGATGTCTGCTCGCCGCATGCTCCGTGATGCCAGCCAACGCCCTGTTCGTGCTTCTGGACGACGTTCTGATCGTCGCCTCGCATCTTTAGTCGCCGAGCAAATTGCTGCAGTGATCCCAAACCTTGTCAGCGAGATAACCCAGAATAGTAACAGTGCCAACACAGGGAGTACGACTCAATTTCGGTGCACTTTCAAACACTTTAACTCCTGCAACCCCACAAAATTCACTGGTGAGGAGGGTGCTACTGGCCTCCTCCAATGGTTTGAAAGCATGGAGAGTACTTTTGTGAACAGTGAATGTCCTGATGAACTCCGCGTTCGTTATGCTACCAGTGTCCTTCAAAAGGGAGCGTTAACCTGGTGGAATGGCGAAAAACGCAATCGAGGAGCTGATGTTGCCTTATCCTTATCTTGGGCTGAAGTTAAGGAACTCATGATCACCAAATTTTGCCCTAGGAACGAAATCAGGAAACTGGAGGAAGAGTTCCATGGACTGAAACAAGACAGTGGTGAGAATCTTGCGTATAATACTCGATATCACGAACTTAGCATACTGGTTCCACACATGGTCACCCCAGTCTCTCGGGCAATCGAAAAATATATCGAAGGATTACCTGACCTGATTCAAGACGTTGTCACTGGAGGCAAAGCCACTACGGTAGAAGAAGCCATCCAACTTGCAGCCACATTAACAGACAAACACGTAAGGAAAGGAAACTTGGTTAGGAAGGGCACCAAGACACCTACTGAGAAAACCACCAATGTTGTCGAACAACCTAAGATTGTTTTAGCAAAGGTCGCCACTACTGCTTCGAACTCTAAGAAACGAATGGGCGATAATCAGAACCATGCTGTTGTTGATCCGGTGGCTCAGCCTCCTATCAAGAAAGCCTACCCGGGAATCCATCCTCAATGCAACACCTGCAAATATCATCACCCTGCAAATCTTCCATGCCGTCAATGCACTAGATGTGGGAGGCTTGGACACCTTATCACCACTTGTCGAGTAATGGTTGGAACACAGAATAATCATCAAACAGCTGCCCAGGGACCACTACAGATTACTAACGGTCGAGCATGTTATCATTGTAGAGACCCTAATCACATGCTACCCCAATGTCCCAAATTGAACAATGTAAACCTGGTGGCACATGGACGAGCTTTCAATATCAATACCAACGAAACAACTGATCAGGATGACGTTAATCCCACTGGTTAAGCCATGGATGAAACCTTCCCAAGACTCGAGAAATCCAATACCCGTGTTTTCATTTTCTTGATCCTATTATCATTTTGTACCCAATTTTGTCGCACTCATTAGCATACAACATCTAGAAATTTCCTTGCGTATTATTGTGTATTAACACAGATTGGAAATTTATTATATTGATTACGTTTATTTTTAATCATACAAGACTCTTATTTGAAACGTTTGGACTTGATACTTGATCTTACAGATGCTTTTCCAATAAAACATCATTGGTTATTACATGAAACTAGATTTTTCCCTTAATTTGACTACACATTGAACATCTAATTATTCATGACACTCGTAAACATTTAATTATTCATGATAACACTTACACTTAATGGTTGTAGTACTTACAAACTTGCTTGCATAAACATGCTACCAATTTGCAATCTATGTGAATAATAATTACTGCACTTAATAGAGGTCATCATGCCTTTTTCAACAGTCGGGAGGGGCCCTACAACCTGCTCCACGACTGGTTGAGGCTATCGAACATACTCAACGATTGGTAGGGGTCACTAAGCCTTTTCAAACAGTCGGGAGGGGCCCTACAACCTACTCCACGGCTGGTGGGGGCTATAGAACCTGCTCAACAATCGGTGGGGTCATAGAAGTACGCAAAACTTTAATGTAAGGTAAATTGATGATTCCGGTCCGGAACGTAATCATGAATTTACAGGTACATTAGGGTAGTGTGAAATTCTATTAGAGTTGTTGGGAAGACGTCCAGTACGTTTTCAAGGTATCAAAGGTGTGGTGGGTTAGCTGCGGTACACCCTGTATACAAACACTAATGATGCATTGAAAGTGAGACTGGAAGTCGGACCAGGAACAAACTCTGTTACTTGGTAGTTCATTTAGTTTTTCTGTAGTCAATCAACTCGTACATTTATTTTAGGATTCCTGAACTTGCAATTTAAAGTGTCTTACTACATTCTTATTTTTCTTATTATTCGAGACAAACCTGATCCAAATCCTTAACCCACACCTATCAAACCTACCATCCAAAACAGTTTACTTTGTTACCTATAAATTCACGTCGTACCTTAACTCTGATTTTCCAAACCACAGTTATCTTAAATTTTACCCAAGCATCCATAACCCTATGTTTCTAAATAACTTCGGGACGAAGTTTCTAAAAGTAGGGGATGCTGTGACATCCGTCATTTTTTTTCCATTATATATATATACATACATATATTTTTTTTTACAATAAAAATAATAATAATAATAATAAAAATAATAATAATAATAATCATACTTTTTTTTTTTTCTAACACTTGAAACCCATTATCAACTATAATTAAACCCATTACCAAACCTAAGCCCAACACACACTAACACCCATCTTCCCTTCTTTTCCCTAGCCTGTTACACGGCCCAGCCCATCAGCGAAGCCCAGGCCCAGCTCCTTCCCCCCCCCCCTTAACTGTTTAAAAAAAAAAAAAAGGGGTTGCTGCTTACGGGACTCGAACCCGGGCAGACCCCAACACACACACACGCGTCTGCCATTTGAGCTACACCTTCACCTGTTATAAAATCCAACCCTTATATTACTTAACCCCTTATTCGCGCCTGTTTCTCCTCTTTCCTTTCTTCTTCACGCGAACAGCAAGACAGCAGCATTAAAACCATTTTTTTTGGAAACTTTGACCAGGTTAAATCATGACTATGACCCGACAATTAATCCCCTTCATCTTGGACGCGATTACAGCCCTTAATCATCGGGTTTTCAATGTTGAATGCTCGTTTTGACCACCCTTTGGTCAAGAATCGAAAACCTATAAATACCCGATCTTAAACCAATTAAACCTGCACACACATACACACATATACGATTTACATAACCCCTCTATCACATTCACTTATCAATCACTAGAACTCCTTGAAATTGGAGCTTTTTGATCGCGCCTTTGTGCTCGAGTTTCACAACCTTTAGGTACACGTTAACCTCTAATTTTATATGTTTTTGATTCGGTTTTGAGTAAGGAATAAAAGCCCCATGATCTTGTTCGTTAACTGAAACGAATTGGAGGTCAATAGATCAAATTCTTATTCTAGGGCTTGTATTCGAAATGGGATAACTGAGCATATGATTTAAAATATTGCTGAATCAAATTAACACAACCATCTGATCCAGATCAGATGGTTATGTCCACTGTGGTCCAAGCAAAGGGCACGGGTTCAATTCCCACGACCCTCATTCTTTTTTTTTAAAGCCTTTTTTTTATATATTTAAACATATATTTTCACTTTAACTTTTTAATATACATTTAAAATACCAAAACGATTTTAAAAATTCTACAAAAATTATCTTGGGTTAATCTGATATAAATGCTTCACCTACAATTTTTAGTTTTCAAAAATTCATTTATTTAATATATTTAATAATTAAATCAATTTTATTCTATTATATTTATAAAATTCCATTAAAATATCAAAACAAATTTATAAATTTCCACAAATTTTATTCTGAGTATTTACAACATTAAGCTTTTCAGAAATGATTTTTAATTCTGAAAAATCATTTATTTTATATTTTTAATCAATTTTTGTTAGATTTAATCATAATTAAATCATAATAAATTCATTTCACTATATTTTTGCACCAAAATTTTACATAAATTATTTCTATCCATTTAGAACTGAAATACAATTTTTAATTCAGAAATTCTTTGATTTTAATATTTTTAGATATTAAAGTCGTATTTTGACAATTTGAAATAATTAGATTAAATATTCTATTTTCAAGAAAATAATTTTATAAAAATTATTTTCATACTTAAAACCTCATGTTGTGATTATATTCAACTTAAAATTTTACAAAAAGACTTTTATTTATTTATTTACTAAATTTCTTATATTTAATAAACAAATTGTTTATTAAACAAATAAACGTTATCCCCAATTCGAAGCCCTAGAAATACATGTCTCCTAGAGTTATTTCACTTACACATTATCAATTACTTTAGGTTAATCATTTGGGAGTAATCTCAAACCCATATTTCGTTGTCCAAGTTCAATTACAAGCTATTACGTAAACAGTGAGTATTTCCTATCCCCTTTTTTTTGCTTTTATACATTTTTGGGGTGTTACATGTACACTATTACAATTTCAAATACAAGTTTACATTTTTACAATACAATTCTAGTACTATGTGCATTGCTTACAACGTGCTTTATGCTTAGACAATACATGTGGATTACATTTGTACTTAGTGAAATCATTAACATGGTACAAGCCGACCTTAACATTGGATAGCGCTATTTGGATTGACAACCCGCCTAGATTGATTCTCCCCCTTTTTCATCGGAGAATCCGTGGCCAGTGTTAAGTTATCATCCATTGATTGGTTGAGTACACTACAGTTCATACAGTACATTATACAGTCACAGGGTTGATTTCGCTCATTTGTATAATACATGGTTTACATATTTGCACTGTAGCTTGCACTTGAATTGTATAACTTTTTAACCTACTATACATATCAAATCTAGGAATGCTCACCAACATTTCATATGTTGACCAAATCTATTTTGTACATGTTTCAGGTGCAGTTTGATCTAGTGCTTTAACAGGAGATACTTAGTGCATTATTTTAATCAGTTATTTCGTTATTTACATTTCATTTAAGACCTTGTAATTCCCATTTCCATGTAAGACAATTTTGGATTATTCAATAATATTTACATTTTAGTACCATGAGCTTTTGAACAATCGTCACTACGTGGCACCTCGATGATTCCGCCATCGGTTGGGGTGTTACACGAACTGATGCTCGAGTTCGATCCCCGTTTCCCCTTTTTATTTTCTAAAACAAAGCGTGAATTAACTAGTAAACCTATATAATTAATTGGAATAAAAAATAATCGTTCTCAGGGTCCAGACCAGTTGGTCTGGGCTTGTGATTTAAGACACTGACTCGGCCAAGGACTCGGGTTTGAGTCCCGGCACAGCAACCATTTTTTTTTTTGCATTTTCTTTTTATACCTATACATTCTATATTATTTTAAAAATAGATTTTAAATAATAAAAGTGCCTTAAAAATTCTATAAAAATTATTTTATTTTAATCTAATTACAAAGTTTATTATACCATTTTTAGTTTTTCAAAAATCATTTATTTAATATATATTATAAATATTACAAGTTTATTCAAATATAATTTTAAAATTCTATAAAAATATCTAAACGACTTTATAAAATCCCACAAAAATTATTTTAAACTTGTAGGTCAATAAATATTTTAGAAATAAATTGTATTCTAGAAAATCCATGTATTTAATATTTTTAATTAATTTTTTTTAATCATAAATAAATCATAATAAATTCAATTTTCAATATTTTTATCCCAAAATTTTACATAAATTATTTTTGTTCATTTAAGACAGAAATATAAATTTTAATTTGAAATTTCATTAATTTTAATATTTTTAGATATTAAAACTATATTTTGACAAATATAAATAAATATATTAAATGTTCAATTTTTGAGAAAATAATTTTATAAAAATTATTTTCATATTTAAAATCTTATAATATGACCATTCCTAATCAAAAATCTACAAATAGCCATTTATTAAATTATTTTCCAAATTTTTCTTTATTTATTAACTATTTATCTAATAAACGATTGATCAATTATCAATCCCCAAATTAGGAACCCTAGAACTACTTGTAGACTAGAAAACTTAGAATTTTAAGTTTTCCCCTTTACTCAATTATTTCCTTATAAATAAGGTGATATTTGGACACAATAGCCACAAATATAATATATCAAGGAACTTAATTCTAGCACTAAGGTGAGTTTACATAGCCCCTTTTTCCTTTTCACTATTTTAGGGTGAAACATGTTACAACATCAATTTACAATACAATCATAAGTGTCTATGTGTTATTCTATGTTGCATTATGTCTTAAATATTACTAGGGTAAGCACAATTATTCTAGCATAATCATTAACATTGATCAGCCGACGATATGCAATGATAGATCTATTGGACTGACAACCCCAATTGGATACGTGTACCTCCTACATGGGTAGCGTGGGTGATAGTTATCAAGCATATAACAAAATCGAGTGAACCGTATGCGTATGAGATGGACCACAATATTCTAGTCTCAAGGTTTGATTATGCACTCGATTTACCTAGTAGTTTTGTTTTCACATATGGACTAGACTTACCATGACGCTCGAATTGTACAAGTTTTTATTCAATATTCAAACCTATGTAAATCTCACCAACTTTTGTTGACCCAAAAACATCTTCAAAATTAACATGTTTCAAGTAATAATGAAGCTGAGGCTTAGAGTATGCTTGAAGAATTATTATGAAGTTATTTGAAGTTGTTTGCTTTAATTTATGTTATGTACTAGAAATTTTGGGATTTTTAGACAATGTTTCATTTGGATATTTATTCTATGAATAAAGTATTTAAAATTTCAATATATACCATGTGCTACTAAACAATCATTCATACGTGACACCTCGATATTTCCGCCATCGGTTGGGGTGTTACAACTGTAACCCCCTACAAACCCAAACAAAACCTTCAAGTCAACTTATTTCACCATGAGAAGATCTAGTTCAATGCACTCTAAGAAAGTAACACTTTGACCTTCCATCTTTGTGAACCAATGAGCACAAGGCCACCCCCCTCCTCTCTTGGCTTTAAATAGGAGCATAAGGACTCAAGAGGATCACACCACAACACCATGATACACTCTAACACTTGATCACTCTTTTCTTTCCTTTGATTATAACCGGCCGAGAGAAAACACCCTCCAAGGGCCTTAGCTGATCGATCACCATCATCATTTAGGAGTTCCAAGCCTCTAACAAGCATCTCGGAGTTTCATTGTGAGGAGTTAGCTTATTTTATTTGATATTTTTGGCTATACATGCGTGAGGTATAACATCTGAACCATTTTCCTTTGTTTGTGTAAATACTTGATCATGGAAAGGTTCACCCAAAGGCACACACACTCGCACACACCACTAACAAGTAGTTTTCGAGTTAAACTAACTTAAACATTTAAGATTTATGGTTAAAGTCCAATGTTTTCACTTAGGGATACACACACGTATGTATACGATTTCGTACATCCTGGAACACTTACATGGACATACGCGTACACCCACACATGCATATGAATGTATGCGTGAGTGTATAGGGTCGAGGCTGGCCCAAAACAAGTCAATCTTGTTTAGTTTTGTAGCATATACTAAGGTTTGTTTTAAAAACATGTGTTAAAGACCATAAAAACATGTGTTAACAAGCTTAACACAAGAGTTTTCTTGGAAACCAATGATATATACTAACATGTGTGTATATTCAAGGACAAAATACCTAAACATGTTATTTTTATACAAAATTGTCAAAAGATATGTCCATATCTTACCCTAGACTTACATAACTGAGACATAAGTGACACTCAGCAACATTAAGTAAGTCAAGACACTTGTTATACCAAAAATAGGCTGAACATATTCACCTTAACAACAAAACGAACATTTTCTGACACATACAGTGTGTGACACACGTGGATAGTGGTATAGAAGCCTCTAGTCCATAGGTGTCCCAGTCGGGTTCAAAGTAGTAGGTAGGATGGCAGAAGTAGGATGTGTATGAGAAGGTTGTGGAGTGAAAAGGGAGGCATCCTTTGCAGAAGGAGTTGTATACAGATTGTCAAGTGAGTCATCTGCTTCATGATATGTTACCCCTTAGCTTACAACATGATCCTTTTGAATGGATTCATGAGGAGTTTGTGTAACAGGAGATATTTCCATCTGTTTAGAGCATGCATCAATAGATGTTGTTTGTTGTTGTTTTGTTGCAACAACTGTTTTTTCTATTATCCCATCTTGTAGAGTTACACGTTTTGCTTTGTTTTTGCTGGTCTTTTTGGGCTTAGATTTCTTTGTCGATCTTGTTGCTGTGGTTTCTACAGCACTAGTTGTACTACTTTGGACAGTAGTAGCTGTGGCCTCAGCAACAGATGTTGCAACGACAGATGTTGAAACAACACTTTCTTTGCTTTTAATTTTCAATATTCTTGTGAAAGTTTTATTTGATAAGTTTTTAATTGTAAAAGGTACACCTTTTTTTAAATTGTTGTCAGTCAAAAGTTTTTGTAAGTAGAAGCTTATCAGTCTTGGATATAGCAGGAATGCATTATTCGAACCAGAGTTTACCGCTTTCACATTGCCTACTAGATCAGAAAATATTGCCTGGGATAAATTGTAATCATTGTTTTTTAAAATTGCATATCCTAGATACTGTATTTTCAAAGGTATTTCATTAAATAAGTTGTCTTTGCAGAGAGACAAATAAAAAGGGTATGGAAGAAAAACTTCATTGCTGGGGAAATTATGGTTTGAATATTATTGCCCCGGTCAATTTACCTTGATACCCTCTTTTAGTAAACTCTACGTTGAGTTCATTTTTCAAAAAAGAATCTTTACCTTCCAAGTCGTTTAGTGAGAATGTAGTGGAGATGGATTGTGGGGTTATCTGAATATCTGTATCTCCAATTTCGAAACAATCTTTTTATCTTTAACTATAAACTCCGCTTTAACCAAAATTCTATTAGGGTGTCAACATATATGGGAGCGTTAGCGGTGAGGATGGGTAGGTATTTTGACTTGGAGAGAATATCGATTATTAAGTGAAATTGGCGGTTATCATCTGTTTTAACCAGGTATGGTAGATTATTATGAGGGCTTTTTTACTTGAAGATCCATGTAGAAGATTGAAGGAGATGAGGTGAAATTGATTTAGGTTGTAGAAGAGAGAAAACCGTTTTCGTGTATTTAGAAGTCAATAAGACAGTGTTACGTCTGTTTTGGAGAAAGAGAGAAAAGGATGAAAACGGGTTGCTGATTTGGCAAAAAGCCTGTTTTTGAGAACTGACGTGGCATGGATCTGATGAAAATTTTTGATGGCCAAGATCTGTCCCACATACTAAACTCTGTTTGGGAATTGTTAATGTATTACAATCGTTTTACGATATTGTTGACCAGTCAACAGATGTTATCAAACACTTGGTAGAGTAAACAGAAGATACGTTTCAACACTGGTAGACTTTCGTCATATAGATGGTCATTTTATTTCAACAGACTTTTAGAAATATTTGAGCAGATGTTCAGCCACAAATATTTTTAAAAATGAAGTTTTGGTTTTTCCGACAACGTTACTTTATAATAATTATTTGTTTATTATTAATTAAATTAAATGATTATTTTTTCTCTTTAAAAGTAGAGGGAATGGGTATGGTGTTCCCCCTTACATTTGTAAGGTTGTGGGTCCAATTCCTTGCAAGTGTAAGGTGAGGTGGAATTAAGGTGTTAAAAAAATTTTCCGTTCAAAAAAAAAGTAGAGGGAAGTGGCATTTGTTTTTACATATCTTTCTCCTTTGAACCATTTTCACTTTCTAAATCTCCATTCCATATTCATAATGATCTTATTTTCAAATGCATTCCCAACACTCCTCAACAAACTATTGGTAAAAATCTAATGTTAGTATTCAAGTTGGAATTGGTGTTCTCGAAAAAATCCTTACAAACAATCAATATGTATTGGCCGAAGAACCCGGCTGGTGACATAGGGAGGAAATCGATTATCAACATAGAATAACCTGTTTTCACTTTTTTTTTTCTTTGTATTGAATTCTGAAAAGGATTCTAGCAAAGTTAGAATTTTCGTTGTAGTTTGTTAACTCCAAAATTGTAAAATGCGTTACTTGGCAATATAACATTTTGTGGGGATACTTTCTCTTATGTTCAACTTTTGTCCATGATTTTACTTTTGCTTCTTTGTAACAAAATCATCTATCTTTTATATTCTTAACTGAATTTTGTATGTAATTTGTTAACTCGGATATTGTAAAATGTTTTACTTGTCAATTTATGATTTTGTACTGATATTCCATTTAATTTGTTAAGATAGTTTGTTGTTATAAATTTTATTTTCATTCAACTTATGATCAACTTATGAAATATACAAACTAAATGTTAGTGTTATAAGTAATAATTATAGAAAAATAAAGGGGTGTTGGATTTTAATAAACCAAAGTTGGGCCATTGGTCAATTATAATCCAAACTTTTACTTTAGTTTATTAAAATTCAATATCCCAAAAATAAAATATAAAAAAATATATTTTTGTAATATATATATTTTTTTGAACGGCTAAGGTTATACTCCAATTGTATTTACACTCTTTCTAAGATTTGAACCTATGACTTACTCTGTAAGAGGCATAAGTGTCTATCAAGTGGACTACCCCACATTGGCAAATTCTTAAGTAGCGTTTGGTATGATGAAATGAAATGGGGAATGGAATGGGGAATGGAATGAACCATTACGAGGTAATGAAAAATAGTGTGTTTAGCTGGTTAAAGGAATGGAATCACTCATTCCAAAAGACATTTCATTCCCTCAAAACCATTCCATCCACCCTCATGTTTTTTTTCATTCCATCTCTAATTCACCCTTTACTAACAACAGCATAACCCACCACTACTACCCACCACTATTATCACCACCCACCACTGTTTCCGCCACCACCCACCACCGCCGTTACCACCCACCACTGTTGCCGCCACCACCCACCACCGTCACCCACCCACCACCACCGCCGCCATCGAACACAATGCCACCCACCACCATCACCCACCCAACGCGTCACTCTCCACAATATCCTTTACCCACCACTACCGCCGCCACCCACCACCTCCCATCACCGCAACTACTCACCATCGTCACCCACCATCACCTCCATCCACCCATCGCCATCATTGCCACCACCCACCATCGCCACCCACCACCATGCTTCCGCCACACACACCCACTAACCACCACCCACCACTGCCATTACTCACCATTGTCGCCCACCTACCATCACGGCCATCCACCTCCACCTCCACCTTCCACCGCCGCCACCATCCCCACCCACCACAACCACTCACCACCAATTTAATTCCCTCATCTTTTCCTACCTATCCAACAACACAAAGTAATGTTTTGTTTCATTCCCACATGGCAACCAAACAAGACATGGAATGGTAATGATCCATTCCATTACCTTGTCCATTCCATTACCTCGTCCATTCCATTCCGTCTTCATTCCATTACTCCATACCAAACAGACCCTTAATAATTGTCTACATTCCTGATTTGGTAATATTTGTTACATTACTGATTTGGAAATAATAGTTATCATATCCAATAACTGGATGCTATTTCCTTAATAATTGTCTAGATTCCTGATTTGTAATGAAATCTGCATTAAATATTTAGAGTCTCGACTGCCAAAATCATGATTTTGTTTTTTAAACAATAATTTTAAATATATTAGACTATAAGATGTGGTTAACGATAGTCTTAGAAGGACTACCCGCCACATAAGCAAAACATGCCCCCCCCCCCTCTAAAGATGATAACATGAGGACTACCCAAGGGTGTGACAATGGTATTCCTTGGGTAGTCATCCACTCCTATTAGTCAATTTTTGTTTTTTTAAATTAATAATGCACCTAAAATTAAATATATAATACACCTAAAAATATAAAAAGTCACATAATATTAAAATATAAGTCAACATTACAAATAAACAAACAGACACATAAAATTTAAAAACAAAATGTCTATCTTTATTTGTTCTGTTTTTTTTTTTTTTTTTTTGAACGACCAACAAACATTTCTGCCCCCGACTACCTAGGGGAGTCCCCACACTATAGACAGACCCACACGACCAACCCAATGGGGGGCCCATACGTACCTCGGGCATCTGGCGTAGTCAGTCCCGCCCATGTTGTTCATGAAACCGGGGAAAACTCAACCCCTCACCCGCCCGTAGGCACGACGGTGAAGGATTGATAAAACCCGAGCGAGATCAGGACTCGAACTCGTGACCATTGGCCAGGAGTCATCCATCATTTCTCATTATGTTCCTTGTGGGGATCGAACTCGGGACCCCCAAGATGGATCCCCGGTCCATTCACCAACTGAGCTACCCGGTCTAGCTATATTTGTTAATGATGTTATTAATATGACGACCGGGAAAATTTTTCTTTTTATCGCTTCGTTCTCTTTGACTTCGGGAAATTTTCGGGACGAAAATTCTTTCAACAGGGGGATGATGTGACACCCGGCATGTTTAGGTCAACATTTCATAAACACAAAAAGTCTACCTTAGCGAGAAACGTTTATTAAACATACTTGACAGGGTCAGTCGAGTCAGAACACAGTCCGTATTGTCTAGGGTTCAATGATTTGGAGGATCATTGGGTTAGTCACACACACACACACACACGTTACGAGTCTCGTTGTTGGTGAATTACATAAACTAAAATAGGTGTTACGCGCAGATTGATTCTTATATGGTGCATTATATGCAAACATGTGTTCAAACGATGTGTAGATGATTATCCATGCTTATATATGTTAAACATAGATTAAGATTGCATGTTCATGTGTTAGGATGCGTTAAAATGCGTTAAACACGACAAATTGGAAAAACTAGAAAACACAGGTCCAGGTTCGACCCATAGCGTGGGGGCGAACTTGGAAAATAATCTTGGTTCGACCCTTAATGAAGGGGCGAACCTGGGATGTGAAAACAATAGGAGTTCATTCGACCAGTTAAGGTACATTCGACCCTGAGAAAGGGGCGAATGTGGGTACATTCGACCATGTGAAAGGGGCGAATGTGGACTAGTATAAATACCACACTTTGTCATTTTTCACCATTTCACAAACCCTAAACGCCTCTAAACACTCTCTAGCAACTTTAATCATTGGGGAAGGAGTTTTTGCTCTTGTTTTCCATAATCTAACCTACAAACATCTTCTAAACAAAGATCTAAGGTGTGTTCTTCATCCTAAATCATTTTTAAAGCATTTCAATTCGTTTTCATTAAACCCCGAGAGTCCAGATCTGATTCAAACATGTTTTCATGGATAAAAACCTTCCTAATATCTTTCTAAACAAAACCTATTCATAAACAATGAGTTTTCATACAAATTAACATGTGTTAATGGTGATTTGTGTGGTGTTATGTATTGTTTGATGATTGATTGATGCATAGATGTTATAACAATGATCTAGGACTGTTATTGATGATGATTTATGATTGAGATAGGTTACAATTGATTATTGATGATGTTTTGCTCATTTTGGGGATTTTGGGTTAGATCTAGGGCTTGTTCATGATGATAGTGATAAGGATATGATTGGGGGTTTCTTGTTCATGATAATCTAAGTATATTGAGTTGATGATTGATTGATTTCAGAAAGTTTCTTAATCGGGTAAAGATTGCATGCGTTTGATGTGACATCTCCATAATTTGCTATTTCAGGTAACTTGTAAAACAGACGGATTTCGGGATAAAATTGGTAGGGTTTTGTAAGAATATGTTAACGATAGTTGATTGCTGTGAATGGTGATGTTTCGTGATGTTTTTGGACCGTTTAGATGCGTTTTAGTGCGTTTTATGAAGTTCTGCAGAACGTGGAACTCATTCGACCCTTCGTGTGGTCGAACGTGGCTCAAAAGGGTCGAACGTGGCTCAAAACGGTCGAACGTGGCTCAAAACGGTCGAACGTGGCTCAAAAGGGTTGAACGTGGCTCTAATGGGTTGAATGTAGCACCATAGGGTCGAATTTGGGTGTCTGGGGGTCGAATGTGGGTGCCTGGGGTTGAATCTGGGTGCCTGGGGGTGAATTAAAACGTGTTAGGGTCGAATTAACATACGTTAAGGTCGAATAAACATATGTTAGGGTCAAATAAACATGTGTTAGGTTAAATGAACTTGTGAATAGGTTGAATGAACATGATGAGGGTTGAACCAAGGGTCCATGGGTCGAACCAGAAGCCCTTGGGGGCGAACACAGGAAACTCCCGATTCGACCTTACGACTTCGTATATGCGATTTTTGATGCAAACTAAATGCTTTATGCTTGAAACTTATGTGTTAACCTTATGTGCATGACTAATTGATGTAATGGGTCACCAACGCGATGTCGGGTCTATCTGGTATGTCCGGTTAACGTTTAAACGCACTTTTTAACACACGTAGTCAAGATCTGGACAATCGGTGACTAGTTAACCTTCGGGTTAGTAGTCAATACACTTATTCAAACTCATTGATAGGTTGTCACTAAGTTGGGTCATCATACACGTGTTGGAATTCTAAGTATCTGAAGGCGCACTCTAAGGTGAGTTTCACAGCCCCACTCTTTTACTGGTTTTAAATTTTCGGGGGAGAAAACATGTTGTATTCTTTAAACGTGTGTCAACTATGTTTTCATAAAAGGCGTGTTAACTATGTTTTCATGAAAGGTGTGTTAAATACGTTTTGGTATTCACGAATTCATTGGGTTTTGGAGTATTCATTATGTTTTGGAGTATTCATTATGTTTTCGAGTATTCATTATGTTTTGGAGTATTCATTATATTACTATGCGATATTTGGAAGTCCCGGGGAGAACCATGAATGTGTGGGGATGCACAACGGGGGAAATGTGGATAGATCTATTTGGGCTTGACCCGCCCCACTCGTCGACTTGAGGTCGGACGGGTGCATGTTGTCTCTTAGGTATTCAATATTCAGTATTCATTCGGGCACGTATTCAATATTCACAGTATTCGAGTCCAGTAATGGTTTTCCAATCGCAGTAGTAACAGGTATTCATATGTTTTGCATGCATGTGGTCTGGATTGACCATGGGTACTCATTTGGTAGTCAGTATTCATTGGAGTCGGTATTCATTAAAAACCTGTGAACTCACCAGCATTATTTGCTGACGTTTTTAGCATGTTTGTCTTAGGTCGCTAAGGTAGCAGCTGTCGATAAGCGCACGGAGTCTCACGGCGTCTAGGAATCATAAGCATGTTTTGTTAAACATTTCAGACTTTGAGTTTTACTTTTGAATTGTAATAATACATTTTGCTTCCGTTGTGTTAGAACGGTTTTGAAACTCAATGGTAGTTTACATTGTTTTCATATCATATAGTGTCGTTTATTGTGACCGTTGACTTGGATCCTGGTGTGTCACACGTCTCGCGGTAAAACTCCACAAGTGAAAATTTGAGGGTGTGACATTTAACATCTGTTGCTGAACAAATATATTAATAATATTTCTAACAATTGTCCAGAGTAATTATTGAATTTTGCAGAGTCAAATTATATAACAGATGTAACAAACGTCTATTATAACATAATCAGCCGCCCAAATTTGGAGTTTGAAGCCAAAATTTTAAAGTTAACATAGGAAAGTGTGTTTCATTAATTATTTTGCATGTATAATCATAACATGTAGCTTCTCTTATAAGCATAGGAATATGTAAAAGTAAAATTAGTTAATTTATACGGAATAATCAACATTTTTTTTGTAAATAATAAGACAACGTAGAATATTAAGAGTCTCGAGTGACAAATAATAATGACGACCTTAAAACTTGGTTTATTAAACACATACAGTATTTTATTTGTATTTAAGTAATGTGTTTTATTGATTCTAATTATCAATATGAAATAATCTATAGATCAGAAGTATACAGAAAAAAATCATTCAAAATGGAGCAAATTGTACACTGGGAATTTTGTATTCAAAGTTACTGTTACATTGTGTACATGAATAATAATACACAATATGTTTATGGATCAAGGGAATCAATAGCCCAAATGGATTTTGAATTTCTGAGAAGGATGTATGAAGTTGGTAGGAACATTAGGTTAAGGTATTCAGATGAAATTGTGACACCCGACAAATTCGGGTTAACTTTCTCTCTACACACACTTACCATTTAACTTTGTTAACTTTTATATATTTAGTTTAATTCGGTGGAATTAAATTGGTTAAATATATTTGAAACAAAACGAACAGATAATCCGGTAGATTATCGAGACATACAAAAGAATAACTGACCCCGAACGTTGGTGAAACAACAAAACAAATAATTGTAGAATAACTCGGTTGATATTATTTGCAATTGTGTGTATACGTGAAATTATTTGGACTTAGTTCGAATTAATTGTTATTTAGTGAACATGCGATTGGGTCCGTAACGGGCACTAGACGAACTGAGCATCGTAGATAAGTTATAAATATTTGGGCTAAATATTTTATAGATTTATTATTATGTCAATATAAATCGTTCTGCGAATATATTTAGAACTAACCAAAATAAAATTGTTACGCGCTATGCGAAAACGAGTTCATAACCGACTCTAGAAGAACCAAAGGTACTAAACACTTTATAAAATATTTGGGTTAGAATATTTTATATTAATTAGTATTATTGATATATTATTATTATTATTATTATTATTATTATTATTATTATTATTTTGTAAAAAATTTGATGTGAGCAGGCTAGTCGCTAGATGACCAAGTCATCTAAATTAAAAAAATGGAAGGTCAAACTTTAGAATTTAGAAGTGAGAAATGAATGTCACAGCTAAACGACAAAAATATAATCTATTAATATATATAAAAGAAAATGGTTTTGCTGACGTGGCGTCCAGTGGAGGCCTCAACCTCCACTTTTTTGTGCCAAGTGGCTTAATAATAGATGTTTTTTGAGGTTTTTGGAGTGTTTCCTTTTTTAACCAAAAAAGAAAAAAAAAAAAAACACACAGGAAAAACGAAAACCTTCAAACCCTAAAGTTATCTCCGCCTCTTCTCATTATCTCACCATCTCTTTCTCAGCTCTCAATCATTCATCTCCTTATCCTTTACTCTCTGACAATCTCCAGATCTTCAAAGTAAGTTCTCAATCTCATTACTCTCTCAATTTCATAAAAACCCTACCAATATCTCCTTCGTTATCATCTAACAAACAGCTTGAATCAATTAGATAAAACCCTAACCCTCCCACCCATTCCCTGTTCTTATTAAACAAACACACTTTAGAGAGAGAGAGAGAGAGAGAGAGAGAGAGCGGCGGAGGAGGATCCCTGGCCACCACCCTCCGATTTCCTGACGAACCACCGGTGTGCTACGCATAAACATCGATTTCCTGACGAACTACCGGTGTGCTACGCATAAACATCAGCTTCAGGTATCACGTTCTTATCATCATTATTATTATTATTCTATATTTGCTTTTTTTTTTAAGATGTTTCTGGTGTATGTGTAAGAGTTTCAGATATTAGTTGGTTAAATTGATTAGATCATAGTTGATTATTTTGGCCTGATTTTAGTTTTAAGTGAATTTTGTTGTTTATTATAAACAAACTATGTGTGTTATTATTTTAGATTTTGCCATTAAAACTGAAGATAGTGTTGCGTTTAAAATAAATTAGGTAATTGTGTTTTAAGTTTTCGTTACATTTGTCATTGTAGATGTGTGTTGTTAACTTATTGTTTATATTTTAGTTACAGTACTTAAATGATTTGGTAAAAGGAGTATTTTGGGCTTAGGTTTGTCAAACTATATTATGTAATTGTTGAACATGCCAGCATAGGAAACAGGGTTGTTAGGGGTGTCTTTAGATCTGCCTACTTTTTTTTTCTTTTCAATTTAGTGTTTAAAAGCTAACAAGCTAAAATATCACCTATAACTCTTTTTCGTAATTTTAATAACAAACGCCTTACACATGTGATGTGCGCTTCACGCATTGTTCATTAAAAATGGGGTTTAGTAATCAAAACGCATCAACACAAAGATTATTCATTTGGTTGAGTATTGTTTCCTTTATAAGGTGTTATGTCAAAATACAAGCGTTTTATGGTTATCTTTTAAGAAGTTGTTTTCGGTAGTTCTCGAATTGTTTTTCATCTTTATGAAATGTAGCAACTGCATTCAAGTACGAGCTAGAGGACAAGGCAACAAAACAAAAAAAAACACCTTAAAAAAGGAGTTGACGCAAGACAGCAAAAAAAAAAGAGCACCTTAAAAAACGAGTTGAGGCTGAGGTTGATGGAAAAACAGTATAAGCAAAGACGCCTATCGTTGTGAAATATGGTCTAAATCATTCACCTATATCATCGAGCAGGTGAGTTCTCACTTCTATTTTTTGAAGCACATTTATTCTGGTAACAGTTTTATAATTTTATTATTATTATATATGTCTAAAACATGATATCTAATTTATACGTTAAGATTATTCACTTTCGTCTTATATATAGAGATTTATTAAGTTTTAGCATTTTGCAAAAGGCTTGAGATGAATCAGTTTTTTAAAATTTATTTGTATTTAAATGCCATTTGTATTACACATATGTTGACAGACACCTGCATTAGGCGTAAACAAAATTCTCTAAAAGCCTACTTAATTAACCGAAACAAAGAGCAATAACCAACAATCTTTGTGAAACCAATTCAGATAAGGCGACTTAAAAGTTTGAGGAAACACACATGAAGATTGATGTAGGGACGCAGACGGATGAGGTGAATTTGAAATCAGAATAGTAGGTCGTGGTTATACAAAAGAAACCATAATAGAAATCGGCACATTATGCGCCTTAAATGCTGTCAAAACAGTGCAGATTACACGCCTCAAATGCTTTCAAAACAGCACAGATTATGCGCCTCAAATGTAACCAAAACAGGGCAGTTTATCCGCCTCAAATGCTGTCAAACAGTGCAGATTATGCACCTCAAATGCTGTCAAAACAATTCAGTTTATCCACTTCAAATGCTGTCAAAACAGTGCAGTTTATGCGCCTCAAATGCTGTCAAAACAGTGCAGTTTTATGCGCCTCAAATGCTGTCAAAATAGTGCAGTTTACGTGCAGATTATGCGCCTCAGATACTGTCAAAACAACGCCTTAAAAGCTGTCAAAACAATGCAGTTTACCCGCATCTATTTTTCTGAGTGTTTTGATCAATTAATAGACTTAGCCAATAACGGGTCTGTTTTCTGTTTACTTTTTGTTAAATCATGGGAGCAATATTTAGAGGTAAATCATTATTCCATCGGTTGATTTTATAGGTAATTTAAAAGATTTATGTTTGATAATGTTTGATGTAAAGAAGTCTGGTTGTGTATTTGCAGGTTATCCTATATCTTGAGTTGAACATATTAAGCTGTTAAATATTAATAGAAATGGCACAGGAATGGTTTACAGAACTGGTAAGCAACCAATATGACTGACTGCTTATTGTGGCTTTAGGCCTTTATTTGTTATAAATTGTTTGTACTTTGTAGTATTGATTTTTGTATCTGATGTGACTAGGCGCTCTGCGATCCGATCATTTTCAACGCCTTCTACTGAATCCGTTGAGACAAGTGTGTATATAATAATATCTGGTGGTCGTAAGATTCCAGCTCACCCTAATATTCTGGTAACAGTTTTATAATTTTATTATTATTCTATATGTCTAAAACATGATATCTAATTTATACGTTAAGATTATTCACTTTCGTCTTATATATAGAGATTTATTAAGTTTTAGCATTTTGCAAAAGGCTTGAGATGAATCAGTTTTTTAAAATTTATTTGTATTTATGATTTATAATCTTTTATAATTTTGATTTATGTTGTTTTGATCTTGCTTATCAGCAACAATTTTCAATTGGTGTCAATGATGTGACCCGTGTACTTGAACGAATGCCAGCTCTTCGTGGATATATTAGCTCTCGCCCGCAAAACCTCACTTACTGTAGTCGCAATGCAAAACAGCCTCCTCTCCGACTGCAGGTTATTTATGGTGTTTTTCTGTTTGGTCTCAAATTATGCTGTTAAGGTGGTTTTATAATAAAGCGTTGTAGTTTGAGTTCATGGATCTTGCTTTCCTAGCAGTTCTGAAGGGATGGAAATTCCTCTATCTTTGCAACCCTCATGCTTGGTTTTAAAAATCGCGCTCTAGGCGCGCTTAAGCGCAACACATATGGCGAGATGTGTACGAAAAGCGCGCGCTTAAGTCGCTTTTGTGTTAAGCGAAAAGTGACAACATAGGTCGCTTTGTTTACAAAAGCGACAACGGTTACTGTTGGGCTACCAATTAACAATAAAGGCCTACATGGCCTAAAACGCAGTTTCAGTACATGTGCAGCCATAATAATAGATAAAAAAGAACATTTAAATCATGGGTGGTCTCCACATACATTTTCATATAACATCAAAAATTCCTGTTATGGTGCCTCTACGGATCATAGTGAAAAGTCAAAAAATTAGTGGTCACATGTCATATATACCCAAAAAGGTAATGGTTTACCTGGATGAAGAATCAGAGCTATCATATTGTTGATAACGAAGAAGAGGCAAAATTGCATTTGGTAACTACTTTTGAGTGTTGTGTTTATTGGAAACCATATCATCAACCGGAGGACTCTCACATTCTTTCTTATATGAATCTATCTCTATTTCAGGACGAACTGGTATAACACAATCACCGACTCTTTCTGTGATAGACTTGCTCCTGATTAACTAGACAGTTTCTGTGGTTCCATTAAGCAGCTCTTGAGATCCATATTCAGCTGAAACGGCACTCACTCTGTCCTCTTAATATGCTTCATTGTCATTCACTAATTCCACATCTAAATCGCTAATACTTTTAGTTAACCGCTCCAATCTTTCTTCAATAAAGACGCTACATATGATTATGAACAAAGTTAATACTTTACATAAAGAAGTCAACTTGATGCTATTTATTTTCAGATAACAATTGGCCTGATAGGTTACAAAAACGGTTGATGGCCCCGAAACATTCTGGCGGTAAAAATTGGAGGGATTTTACCCTTAAATGGCTGATGGCGCCACATTCATGCAACCTTCGATTGTTTCTCTGACTTTCACAATTCTTCTCCAAAGTTCATCCTTCACAGGTTAGTAATTAAACTAAGCTGCTTCTATTTATTTATTATTTATTTATCTATTTTTACTAAGAAGAATAGAAGGTGTCCTGTTTTCTTCAGCATTTGTAATACACTTTTGCTTGCTTATTATTTGTTATTTTGTTTTTCTTATGCATGGAAATTGGAATTATAGTTTATTTACACTTTTAATGGTATCATGAAAATTGGAGATTTGGAATTGTAGTTTCTTTACACTTTAAATGGCCGCGTGACTGTCATGTTGAGTTCTATTTGTTACCATCATGTTATGATTTGGGTTTGTGGCATGTGTGTGTGTTCTTCAAAAAACTGTTTACTCATTAAATTTTAATGTTGATAATTGGATACTTACATTCACTGTTGCATTATTATCATACTTGCAAAGTATTTGATTGGGAATTGTTCAATGTTCATTGTTCATTTGTTACATGTTTAGTTAAATGGCTACTGATGGTGGTGAAATAATTTGATTTTAGAATGTTTGGACGGGCTTGGGCCTTTTAGAGCCCCGGTTAAGGCTGGTTATGTGCCTTCTAGGCCCGAGCTTCTCAACAGTGTAGAAAATGTCTCATGTATAGTAAGTAGTTTTATGTAATTTATGTTAATCTCGATTGTATTTAATTGATGACGGGTCAAATGGGTAAAACTAAAAAAGCTAGGTACAAAACAAACGGGTCAAACAATGAAGCTAGGTACATATTTAGTATGCACAACCTCATAATTGGCTCTACATAAATATATTTGGAGGATGATGAAGTAGCAACAATATGGCTAAACAACGAAGCAGTTCGGAAGGCAATTCATGCCGACCCAGTAAGACATACTATATTTTTATTTTTTGGTGAAATTACTCCAACAGAACTCTTTGCAAAAACTAAATAAAATTGTTCTTCAGATTAGCGTGGTGAGCAAATGGGAGCTATGTACTGATAACATAAGATATTATCATGAAGCTGGAAGCCTGATCCCTTACCATAAAAATCTCACTCCCCGTGGTGCTTTATTTTAGGTATATCCATCTCTTATGTATTCATACTAGAGTCGGAAGTATTAAATACCAAGGTGTAAAGATGCTTTTTGGGAAATATCTCATTTTTGTGTCTCATGACCTGTCATGTGTGGTTATTTGCCTTGTGAGCTTCTCCTGTCTGCTCATCCTCAATGTTATCTACATATTTTTCTTATCTTATAGGTTGGCATATATCAGGAGGATTCAGGCAACTTATTTGTATAATCAAACCAAATTTTCTCGTGATGCTATCATTTTTATTAGCAAGTAATATTTATAATTTTGTTTGATAGTATGTACATTGGTCACGTATAAGTCTCAGACTTTCTTTTGGGACGAATAGTGTGTGGGTCAAGCCATCCTTAACCGGGGCTCTAATTGATGTGGGACTTTTAACATATTTCACTTCTCATTGTAAAAATACTTACTCCAATTAACCATTTAACATTCATTAATATTATATATTACAACCCCGGGACGCTCCCGGGTAGTCAGCTAGTAATAACTATAAAGAAATACAACAACCACTCGTGGAGCTGGACGGGAAAAAAGGGACAACAGCTTTGGGCTGTTGTGTTGGACTGGCACGCGTAGAAAAAACAGAAGCAGCTGGACTGCATTTTTTTTTATACCCGGCCCAATCTCCTGACATGGCCCAATTCGCTGAAGTTTCATTATAAATACGTGTTTAACCAATTTTAACATTATAAACTCAACCCTAATCGCCCCCCAACCTCCTAATTACGAAAATTAAACCCTAATGGTTGGTTACACACCTTAGTTCTTCACTCTCTTTAATCCTAAACCACCTTAAGCTCTTAGAATCTTTAGAATATAGGTGCGGGTATTCAACTCTGCAGAAAAGCTTCAGTTGAAGTTGAAGAAGTTACCTCTGAACGCCAGAAACCTGTTGGTTAGTCATTGCAATTCCTTTTATTCTTTTCTCACATATAGGTTAATTTATACAGATGTGATTTCCGCGCCAGGCACGAGTACATCTAAGAAGCGTGCCAAGGCGAGCAAGAAAACAAAGCCACCGACCGCTCCGATTATTGTTGAGGAAGTGGATGAAGAATTAGCGGAGTCGGACACGGAGTTGGAACATAAGCGCGCTCGGCGTTCATCACCCGTGCGTCAGTTTGAGGGTGTGTCTGTGGAGCTTTTTCAACAAAGGATGGATGAGTTGAAGCAGAAACAGGTTCAGATCCCGCGGTCAGCTGGAGAAGCAACTGAGTTATTGCGTCCGGAACCTGTTTCATCGGTTCCAGTTGATCCGTTTAAGCCTTTGACTTGCTCAGAGGGTGGTAAACTTGAAGTGCCTGTGAAGCCTCCACCAGTGCGTGAGAATCTTCCCATGAAGAATTTGAGGCACTTATCTGGTATGATTGGCTAAACTTCCCTCTGAATATTTAGGTGTTATTTTTTGTAACGTATTGTATTAGCTTTTTATGTAGGGCAACATCCATTTGCGGAGTCCAGCTCGAAACAAACTACGTCTGTGTTTGAGAAGATATCTTCTCCGGACCGTCCGAGTATTGAAAACGTTGGCATAGCTGAAGATCCAACGAAATATGCAACCACTCTGAATGTATCTGAGGGAGTTGTGGATGAAGATGCGATGCCGCAGATGGAGCCAATCCCGGATGATTCGGCTATTGCTACTGAGAAGGCTGCGGGAAAGAAAGTAAATGAATCTGCAACCCCCAATTTGAGTGTTGAACATCCTGCTGTTTCATCAGAGCGGGTGCAAGAGCCGAGTTCTCTGTAGGGGTCAAAAATTGCTATAAACTTGGAGACGGAGAAAGAAGATGAAGTTGTTAAGGAGAACCACTCCGCCTTTGTGCGCACTGTGGAAGACTCCACGGTGATATATAAGAAGGCCCCTGCAGACGGTGATGGGAGATCTGGCCAATCTGGTCGTTGGCGGGGAAAGTTTGCTTCGCGTGAAACTGATCCACCGAGGCCATACCAGCCGCGCTGGGATATCCTAGATACGACCCGGTTCACAAATGCGCTTGATGCGCAGGAGTTTGTGATGTTTGTCTGTTCCCCCCGCCGAACGTGATTACCAAGACAGTGTAGATCGGCGATCTCTCTTTATTGACATGGCTATGAATCTTGCATTGGGTGTTAGTAGCCTTGGTTCTCTTATCCGACGTGAAAACAAATTCATGCGGGATTATCATAACTTAAAAGATTCTGAGGCCAGCTTGTTGAGGCGTGAAGAAGAGTTCCAACGCGCCCGTCATGACATCCGGTCAGAGATTGAGCACCATAAGAAGATGGCTCACGACACTGTGGAGGTAGTGAACAAGGTGAAGAGGGAGAAGGCTGAAGCTGCTAAGGCATGGTCCGCCACTTGTCAAAGGACTAATCGAGAGACTGAGCTTCTTCGTTCCACCATTGAAAATTTGAAGAATGAGAACTCTCGTCTGAAAAAGGAAGCCGAGCAGAGCCAAAAAGCCTGTGAAAAGAAGCAAACAGAACTGGCTGACACTATTCGTAAGTACAATAGTCAGCATGATGATCTCCTCAGAGCCACCACCTCACTGTCTGATGCGGAGGCCAAGATAAAAGATCTTGGTTTAGAGAATGCCAAGCTTTAGGAAGAAAAGGTATTGGCATAGTCTTCTTGTTCATTTGAAGAAGCTACTGATATAGCCGTTGCTGCTAATGAGAGGATCGCTTGGTTGATGAGCGATGGTGCTACTGGGGTAAGTTAGAATTCCCCCTTTTATAAGTAATTATATCTTGTTCCGTGAATTTATATAACACTTTGAGCTTGCAGATATTCAAGCGTGTCTGGAACGATCCCAAACTGACAGAGGTGATTGCCCGCATTTCCAGTACTTCCGTGAAGCAGGGTTTGAAGCTGGGCTTTTGCGAAGGCTTTTGCCATTATGCAGATGGTAAGAAGAAAGAAGCCGGGCCATATGAAAACGAGTCGTATGATAACGAACTGTTGAAGGCCTATGATGATTATGAGCACTTAAACTTTGAAGTGTTTGAGCTGTTAGAGGCCTGTATGAAAACTGATGACCCTGCTGATGAGTTGCGCAATTACTTTATAATAAGACAACGTAGAATATTAAGAGTCTCGAGTGATAAATAATAATGACGACATTAAAACTTGGTTTATTAAACACATGCAGTATTTTATTTGTATTTAAGTAATGTGTTTTATTGATTCTAATTATCAATATGAAATATTCTATCAATCAGAAGTATACAGAAAAAATCATTCAAAATGGAGCAAATTGTACATTGGGAATTTTGTATTCAAAGTTACTGTTACATTGTGTATATGAATAATAATACACAATATGTTTATGGATCAAGGGAATCAATAGCCCAAATGGATTTTGAATTTCTGAGAAGGATGTATGAAGTTGGTAGGAACATTAGGTTAAGGTATTCAGATGAAATTGTGACACCCGACAAATTCGGGTTAACTTTCTTTCTACACACACTTACCATTTAACTTTGTTAACTTTTATATATTTAGTTTAATTCGGTGGAATTAAATTGGTTAAATATATTTGAAACAAAACGAACAGATAATCCGGTAGATTATCGAGACATACAAAAGAATAACTGACCCCGAACGTTGGTGAAACAACAAAACAAATAATTGTAGAATAACTCGGTTGATATTATTTGCAATTGTGTGTATACGTGAAATTATTTGGACTTAGTTCGAATTAATTGTTATTTAGTGAACATGCGATTGGGTCCGTAACGGGCACTAGACGAACTGAGCATCGTAGATAAGTTATAAATATTTGGGCTAAATATTTTATAGATTTATTATTATGTCAATATAAATCGTTCTGCGAATATATTTAGAACTAACCAAAATAAAATTGTTACGCGCTATGCGAAAACGAGTTCATAACCGACTCTAGAAGAACCAAAGATACTAAACACTTTATAAAATATTTAATTAATATTATTGATATATGTTAATTATTATTATTATTATTATTATTATTATTATTATTATTATTATTATTATTATTATTATTTTGTAAAAAAATTG
This sequence comes from Ambrosia trifida, assembly GCA_028751855.1. Lineage (NCBI taxonomy): Eukaryota > Viridiplantae > Streptophyta > Magnoliopsida > Asterales > Asteraceae > Ambrosia > Ambrosia trifida. Next base: position 6,392,954 of record CM054132.1, read on the forward strand.
ATGTGAGCAGGCTAGTCGCTTGATGACCAAGTCATCGGAATTAAAAAAATGGAAGGTCAAACTTTAGAATTTAGAAGTGAGAAATGTATGTCACAGCTAAATGACAAAAATATAATAATAACCATAAAGAAATACAACAACCACTCGTGGAGCTGGACGGGGAAAAAGGGACAACAGCTTTGGGCTGTTGTGTTGGACTGGCACGCGTAGAAAAAAAAAAAGAAACAGCTGGACTGCATTTTTTTTATACCCGGCCCAATCTCCTGACATGGCCCAATTCGCTGAAGTTTCATTATAAATACGTGTTTAACCAATTTTAACATTATAAACTCAACCCTAATCGCCCCCAACCTCCCACGAAAATTTAACCCCTACCTTATGTCCTAATCATATTCTAAAGATTCTAAGAGCTTAAGGTGGTTTAGGATTAAAGAGAGTGAAGAACTAAGGTGTGTAACCAACCATTAATGATTTTTATACTTGTTTTGATTATTTTTATTATGTTTTGTCCAAACCTAAAAATATTCAGATCTGATCAAATTTATTTTTATCAACCAATAATGATTAAAAGATGATTAATATGTGTTTGTAATGGGTTTGTTGAGGAATTATATATATATAAGCATAGGGTGCATGTTCTAGCAAAAACCTTGATTATGTTAAACCCTAGATCTTATAACTTTGATGTTGGAACTTGTATGACGTATTATTATAATGTTGTTATGATTATTTAACATGGATAACATACATTAGACGACGATTTGACGTGATTTGAATTATTGTTCTTAACCTGCCCAAAAAGGAAACTTTATTGATTTTTTTTTTAGTTTTTAAAATTGAGATCCAAGCATGCTATGGAATATGTAATGTTATGAGATACTTAGTAATGAATATGTAAGAGTATTAGAACACCCGTTTTGGTTAAATCAAACTAGATTCATAAACTTGCTAAAAATAGAAACCTTTTGCATGTTACATGTTCTTGGTGTTCATAACTTACTATGTTTGGAAAGTTTACATGAGATATAAGTTGTAGGATGCATATAATGTGTTATATTACTTGATATGGTTTATAACATGTTAGAAGTAAGATGTATGCTCAAACTTGAACTTGCAAGCATATGCGATATGTGACATATTACATGACAACTAACATGATAGATGCTAGGAATTGCATGAGTTGTATATGTAATATAACTTTAGGTCTATTTGGAGAAATCAAACATGAAACATTAGCAGGTTACCAACAGGTTAGCGGGTCAAACTTGGTCAAACATAGTCAAACACTTTTGTAAAACACAAACTAAAGCTCGGATTCAATGGGTTAACTGGACAAACACTTATAAGGTGTTGTATGATTGGTTTCCGGTAGTGGGATATCTATTTTACAAAACGACGGTTTTAGCACGCAAAGCTAAGGTGAGTTCAACGACCCCTTTTACGGTTTTCCTGTTGGGGGAGAAACATGCTACACAAACACACGAACATTGTAGATCACATGTACTATTATATCACTTGTTTACTATAGTGTAACTCTCATTCTTAAGTCCTTACATTGTAAACCATAGTATGTGTAACATAGCGAGGAGATGTGAATAGATCTACTGGGTCTGACAAGCCCCACCTGTGTCAACTAGAGGTTAAGCAGGTGCATATTATCCTAAACATTCGTCACTGTTGAATGAGCGGTGGCGGGAATTAAACAACTACGACCAGTCAGCAATGGTTTATGTACACTTATTAACTTGTTTAATGTCTAGCTAGCATTGGGATATAATTAGTATATGGATGTGAGTCTATGCAGACAAACAAACCAACGGATTTTCTTACATTAAAACCTGTGAACTCACCAACTTAATTGTTGACACATTTTAGCATGTTTTCTCAGGTATCTAATATAACAGCAGCTAGGATGCATGTGGAGTCACACTTGCAAGTATACAAAAACCATCAATTGGTTTTCAAACATTTCAATGGTTATTTTGGTTTTGGAAATCTTGCGAATGTATTGGGAGATGTTTTATATTTTTCTTCCGCTAAACTTTTAAAACTCGAATTGTCTGGTTTATTCACGTGTGATTTTGCAAGCATATAGAGGTCGTTCATTCGATCGTTGACTGGATGCTGGTATGTCACGCGCCTCGCGGTAAAACCCGCAGTGGAAATTTTAGGGTGTGATAGAAGTGTTGTTAATGGAAATGTTGGAAGAAATAATTGCTGATGAAGAATGGATTTAGCCATATCGTCTTGTAGGATTTATATTCATAAGTATGAAATGGTGCTTGTGGCCTATGATAATGCTTCAGAGAGAAGATACCACAGATGGATGATAGAATATTCTAACGACTTGGATTTTATTGATGAACTAGACCACATAAGAATGAGTAACACTAGGCGGAACACATTTCATCTTAATCTAGAACAAATGATCAGAGCTAGGATAATGTATTTAAACGGACGGGCGGAACAATTTATGGAAGATTAAATTGTATTATCCTTTTATTTTCAAGTTTTTATTTATTAATAAAACTATAATGTTATTAGTTTGTTTATAATGTTTATGGTTTGTGATTTTTAAAGTTTAAAAATAGTTAATTTATCGTCTATTGATGAGAATTTGTAAAGAACGTATGTATCAACATACATTGCAAACATGCTTAAGTTGTTTTAATATGTGCAACAGACCATCAATGCATCTGTTCATCTGGTCTGTACAGATCTTTCGATGAATCTGTTTGGTTTAAACATCTCTTCAGTCCAACAGTAGTTCAATAAAAAAAATTACAACAAACCCTTGGTCATTAAAGAGTCTGCATACAAGCAACTGACATTTTGATAATAATTGCCTAGATTCTTGATTTGTAATAAAATCTCCATTAATGATTTTGAGGCTCGATTGTCAAAATCATGATTACTTTTTTGACACTTAGTTTATTCACCTTTGTATTATTTTGAAATTTAATAATAATAGTAAGTATAATTTTAGATTATTAAAAGTATTATTTTATTATAGTCATTTCATTATTTATTAACTAAGTTCATTCTTGAGTCTATAAAATGGGAGCAAACTACTATTTAATTTTCCATCTCTTTCTCCTTTAAATCTTTGTCCCTTTCAAATTTTCCATCGCACATGTATAATGATTTTATGTTTAAATGCCTTCACGCCAGTGTTCTCCACGATATGTAATGAGGTTAGAATGGATGGTCTCGGAAAATTCTTACACTCAAGTAAAATCGTATTGGCAGGGGAACGTGGTTGAATCGTTTGATTATCATTATCTAACCATATACCATTTCAAATGAATATGTTATATTTTTTGCCACACCTAAAAAGGCCTTTATTCCCTTGTGTCAACAAAAAATAATACTCTCAAACAAAACAATTGTCGGCTTTGTTGCATGTTAAAAAAGGCTACACCTAATAATAATAAGTATAAAAAACTAATAAGTATACAAAGAGGACCCAATATGTTGCATATTAAATGAAAAAAAAATAAAAAAATTGTTGTCTATGCTATTTTACCTTTATAATAAGAAATGAAATTTTTTTTTATATAAAACTCAAATAACATGCTTAAAACTAATAAACAACACTTAAAAAAACTAACTAGGACCCGTATAGGCCTCCAAGGGTCGTAGATGGTGCCCATAAACGGGCCGTAGAGACCTTTATGGGCCGTAGATGGTTTGGGGAAGGATCGTAGAGGTTCTTTATGGGACGTAGAGGTTGTTTATCTTCGGGCCATACCGACCTTTACGGCCCGCGGAGGACAAACCCAACACATCCATTCCAACACAATCTAAAAAAAACTCTCTACAACCCATATAGGTCTCTACGGCCCATAAAGACCCATATACAGGCCATAGAGCCCCATACAGCCCATAAAGACCCATATGTACCTGAACCAATGATTGGCAATCATTTCCAATAATTGGGAAACATATACGGGCCATATAGCCCTATAAGGGCCGTGTAGGGTTGTGCAGATAAAATAAAGGGTTGTGTGAATAACCGAAGCCTTTTTTTAATTCTTTTAGACTATTCAGATTATATGTAATAATAATAAGAGTGTGCTAAGTTTCAAAGCCTTGTGCGTGGATCATAGCTAACCCTTCATGTATACTTTAACCCCTCTTAACTTCACGTGCATGACACATCACCCGTTTTTCCATATTTTACTCTTCCTTAACCGTGTGAATGGTTTACTCCCATTAACTTCACTAAGCATATATTTTTGTTGGTTTTGGGTTTAGAAAAGTAAAATAATTTAATGCAGACTTTTAACATTCTGTTAACATGTTAACAAGTAACCCATTTAACGCCCTTAACAAAAGGAGGGATTTGTGTGCAATGTACATTAACATGCCATGTCACCCTTAACGCCCTAAATGTTATAGTACACCCTATGACTTAAGAAAACAATATTAATATCATTGTTTTAAATTATTATAAAATATCATTAGGTTAATTTGAAATAATAAAAGGAAGTTATTCATTAAACTTATAACCTACTGTAATTACCTCTTTAGACATTTTGAATCCAAATGTTGAATTTGTATTAAGATTAGTACACTACTACAAAACATGCCTTTGTTGACATGCAACTATGACACACACCAATTTTATTACATGAAAAATTGTGTGTCACAAAATAAATGTCATCTTTTATAAAATATAATAAATTCATGACATGCGTTTTTGTGTGTCATTAACTTAATGTCAGGGAATCATAAACATGACACAATCAAAATATATGTTTCAAGCTTTTTTGTCTTCCGACTCCCTCCATCAATTCATTCCCCCTATCAATACACAATTAAAAAACCCTAACACTCTCTCTATAACTCCTCCTCCGATGGTGGCCACTCTCTCCTCCGTCTTCAACATCCGCATCAAACAAACAAACCCTTCCTTAGTTCCATAAACCCTCCTCACATAAATTCTTCCTCAAATCATTTCTCTGAATCAGACAAACCCTTCCTTAGTTCCCCACATCCTTCTCTCTCATGCCTCCTATCTCTCTAAACAAGACGACAATAATAACGAACAAGGCTCCCGGTCCAACATGTTACTGGAACTAATTGGAAAAATTATGAAGCGAGTCGAAGCCACCGAGGATCGCTGGCCAGTTCATCAAAACGTTGTCGTTTGTGGCTGTGTTTGTAAGAATTGAAGAGGTTGTTAAAGAGCTCGTTAAACCCTCTATTCACGCTGGTAATATTACCTCTCCTTCCTATCTCAAACATGTAATAATATTATTATTTCATTTCATTATATACACTATGTATTAATTAGGAATTGGGTGAACAGTTACCCATGCCACTCTGGTAATTTTTATGGCTTTCAAGGACATTTCTGTCATTTTGTTCACATACAAGATCCCCATCGCCCCTTTCCTTCTCATTTGCTTACACCTCTCTCTCTCTCTCTCTCTCTCTCTCTCTCATTTGTTCAACCCACCACCACCATCCGTCGCATCACCGCCACCATCCGTCGCACCAGCGACGTATAAAAACCCACACACCCACATGCATCTACCATAAAGAAAGCCAGTAGGATCGACTGAGATGGAAACGTGGAACCGATGGTTGTTACCGTCGGCACCACCGCAGAATCACTGCCGCTACCGCTACCACGACCACAACTGTTGTTTTGCTTGATGAATCCTTCACCCATATTGTATAAAAGGTATGTATTTTGAACCCTCATCGTTAATTTGTTGTTAGATATAGTTTTTCTTTCTATTTTTTTTATAGCATTTCTGCTGGGGCTTGGTTTTTGGTTTTCTGAGAATACAAACGATGGTGTTAGGGTTGAGGATTTTCATTGGGTGCATGACGAACGGGGATGTTGGTGTTGGGGTTTTAGGTAGGTACATGATGAACGTTGATGGTTGGTTTTTTTTTTGGTGACAGTGGTGTCGGTCAAGAAGATGGCGGTGTTGGTTGTAGTGATTGTGGTAGTCTGGACGTGTGTGTTGGGTGGGGAGGACGGTGGAGGTTGGTGACGGTGGTAGGTCAGTAGGTGGACGGTGGTGTTGGCTGGGTAACACTATGGAAGATTACTTGCCTCCTTAACATTTAAATTTTGTATGTTTTTCAACACGTGCAGTTTTTGGTACTAATTTTGTACCTTTTTTATTTTGAATGATGATATATGATGGGGAAAGTGAATATGGTGTTGTAACGTATCTAACCTTACATGCGAAACCATCAAAACTACGTAGTTTTGATTAAAAAATTGATTTTATTTATTTTTTATTCCTATTTTCTCTCCATCAAAAGATTATCGTAGATTGAATCTCTATATTCACTACATATCCCTTTTATACCAAAAATAATAATTAAAACCCTAATTTATGTATGTTCGATCAACAAGAATTTTACATCCCACTGTTTCGATCAAAGAATCATTCTTCCATTAAATCTCTATGGCTCTCATTGGTTCTAAATCCAAGGTTAGTATGAAATAATTCTATATTAATCCAAATTTACGTAGCACTTTATATTGATATTTATCTTTTTTTTTTCTATACAATAGGCTATGCGAAACTTACAACCTCCATTAGAGGAAGAAGCTATTGAAACAAATATAATTGCCTCAAATGTTGAACTAGATGAACATAATGATGTCAACATGGAAATTGGTTTTGAGGAAGATAAAGACAATAATATGATAGGAATGATTTTTGCTAATCCTGATGATGCATATGAGTTCTACAATCGGTATGCCTTTTTACATGGATTCGGAATATGTATTGATGCAACTTTCAGAAACAAGATAACAAATAAGCCTTATCGAAAGAAATACGTGTGCAACAAAGAGGGTTTTAAGGATTTAAAGTGTAACAGTTCCTGTGGGGATGTTAAGAAACGACGTAGGGATCTAAGGACAGGATGTGAAGCCTTTCTTCGAATTTCAAAAAGTAAAGATGGACAGCGGTTAGTAGATAAGTTTAATGATGTACACAATCATGAGCTAACTGTTACTCCGACTAAAGTAATGAAACACCGGTCTCATGCAAAGTTTCATCGCTCAATGGCTTGCAAATCTCTAATCTCAGAAATTGGTTGATCTGGGTTGAAACCCTGTCAAATCCGAAAGGTCGTAAATACTGTGAAAAGTCCACTTGAAAATTATGCTACATCGAAACAATGTGCAGATACCTTAGCTGAGCAAAGAAAACAATACAAAGGTAAGGAGTTTTATGGGCTTATTAAACATTTCCAAGATAAATTAATAGAAGATCGTAACCTTTATTTTGTTGTGGATTTATTTGACGATGGATCTCCAAGAAATATTTTTTTGGGCTGATGGGAGATCAAGAGATTCGTATATAAAATTTGGAGACGTTGTTGTGTTTGATGTCACATACATGACCAACAAATTTAGGATGCCGTTTGCTCCATTTGTAGAAATGAATCACCATAGACAATCCATACTTTTTGGTGGTTGTGACACCCGGCATGTTTGGCTTAAACATTTTAGTAACATCTATGTCTACGTTAGCGAGAAACGTTTATAAACGAACTTAACTGGGTTAGTTGAGTCGGGTCAAGTTAGGATTGTCCTGGGTGCAATGATCTGGAGGATCATTGGGAGTCGTTTGGTAATACACTAGTACCGGGTTCCGTTGTTGGTGACATTACATGAACTAATTAAGTATATGTGTAGATTATGGGTCGTGTGGTGGATTATATACATAGATGAGTTTAAATGATGTGTAAATAATTATCTATGCTTAAATATGTTAAATATAGATTAAGGATGCATGCTTATGTGTTAAGATGTGTTAGAATGCGTTAAACACGACAAACTGGAAAACTAGTTAAAAATGAGTTCTGGTTCGACCACTTCGAGTGGTCGAAGGAGAACATTTTGTTTGGTTCGACCCTTTGTAAATGGGCGAACCTGGGGTGTGGAATTGAAAGAATTCCTTTCGACCAGGACAGGGCTCATTCGACCCTGTGAAAGGGTCGAAGGAGGCCACCTTCGACCATTAATATGGGGCGAAGGAGAATTAGTATAAATACCAAACTTTGTCATTTTTCATCATTTCACAAACCCTAACCGTTCCAAAACACTCTCAAACGATCTTAATCACAAAGGAAGGAGTTTTTGCTCTTCTTTTTCATAATCTAACCTATCTACAACATCTAAACAAGAATCCAAGGTGTGTTCTTAATCCTAAACCTTTTTAAAAGCATTTTAATTTGTTTTCATCTAACCCTAATTGTCCGGATCTGTTCTAAGGGTGTTTTATGATTAAAAACCTTTTAAACATCTTACTAAACCAAAACATTATCATTTGACATAGGTTTTTATGATGATAAACATATGTAAATTGTGTATTATGTGGTGTTATGTGTTGTTCAATGATTTGCTGCTGTATCTATGATAGAAACATGATGTAGGATTGTTATTGATGCTAGATTATTGTTGTTTAGGGTTAGAATTGGATAAATAATGATATTATGGGTAACTGGGGGTTCTAACGAATCTAGACTTGATGCATGATATTTATGATCAATAGAACTAATAGGGAAAGATCGAACACTCGACAAACTGAGCATTTCAAGTTGAATATGAATCGATTTCAAAAGTTTCCAAATTGGGTAAATTATTCATGCATGATAGTGAGGTTTCCACAATTTTTACCATTTTGGGAAAGGGCTGAAATGGACGTATTATCAGGGGAAATCGGTGGGGTTTTGTAGGGATAAGTTATTCATGCTTGACTGCTGTGTTTGATGATGTTTCGAGTCGTTTTGAATGTGTTTGAAGCGTTTTTAGGAAAATTTGCACAACAGGGGCGAACCTGGACTCCTTCGACCAATCGAAGGTGCGAAGGAGAGAATCCAGGGTCGAACCTAGGTTTTGTCTGGACGAACGTGGTAAAACGGGCGAAGGAGGCATCAAACGGTCGAACGAAATGTAAAACGGGCGAAGGAGACTGAAAACGGGCGAAGGAGACTTAAACTGACTGGTTTGACCGTTCTGATGCAGAAATGAGATTTTTGATACAAGCTAAGTGTTTTATGCTTGAACCTTGTGTGTAATCTATGTGTACTTGATTAGTTAGGGTAATGGGTCACCAACGGGATGTCGGGTCGGTCTAGTGTGTCGGTTAAACATTTAAACACGTTTTAAAACATACTTGGTTACGATCTGGACAATCGGGGACTAGATAACCATGTGGTTATTAGTCGGAACACTTATGTGAACATTTTGATAGATCTCCGGTAGAAGGATTATCAAGGGCTTAACATCTTTACTTATATCGAAGAACGCTATCAAAGGTGAGTTCACGGCCCCACTTTTACTGCTTTAACTTTTGGGGGAGAAAACATGCACTAAACTATTTTGGTAACATATGTCATACTATGGTTTTAAACTTGTGTACTATACAATCTTTTAAAGTCCCTGGGGAAACCATGAATGTGCGGGGATGCACAACGGGGGAAATGTGGATAGATCTATTGGGTTTGACAAACCCCACTCGACGTCTTGGAGGGCCGGGCGGGTGCATATTGTCTCAAACTAGTATCACTCGTAGCATTGCTACAACACATCGGGCTGAACACATGGTAACAGTCTAGTAATGGTTTTCCAATCGTAGTAGTAACAGAACATACGCCTAGCTAGCGTACTTGGTGACATGGATATAGTATGGACATGGTAACATTCTGGTAACATCTTGATAACATTTTGAACAAACTTGTGGACTCACCAGCATTATATGTTGACATCTTTTTGGCATGTTTTTCTCAGGTCGCTAAGGTAGCAACAAATGGAACTAGGCGCACGGGTCTGCATTGGCGTCTAGGCTTAGTTGCACGTTTTGAAATAAAGGGTTTTAAATACTTTGGAATACTATTGTAACTGATTAAATTCTTCTTTAAATGCTTCCGCTTATGAAAATCGTTGTTTATGGTTTTACGCTTTTCATATAGAGTTGTTTATTGTGATCGTTGACTTGGATCCTGGTTTGTCATGCGCCTCGCGGTAAAACCCCGCAAGTGGTAATTTGAGGGTGTGACAGATTGGTATCAGAGCCAATGGTTATAGTGAACTAGGACTGCATGTAGAGTCTGGTCTATAACCGAGTCGCACACACTAGACGGTCACATACTTGAGTCTATTAGTGGGATACGTACTAACGTTGTCGGGGTGTCCTTACATCATCATCATGTTTCTCCGTTACATCATCCGCTTTTATTTGGGTTCTTACATACTTTGGTCTTCTTCTTCTGGATTGAAGAAGGAGGGGTTGATTTGTTGATTCTAGCACACACATGCCTTCCTACACTTGCACCTATCGTCACACGTTACTAGGCGACAATATTCGGTGACTGGGGTCTGGATTAGGGGTACATCTGGAGGACCATGTAGAGCAGTTTATCATTTTGGGTGCACACGAAATAATAAACTGGAATGCATGAAAATCCCGATGGACTTCGAGTTTGGATGTATAGTCTCGGATTTGTCCCTAGGTCAACTCTTGTAAATTTCTAGTGGTTGACACTGGAAGTGAATCTGAATCCCTCGATTTCTTGATTTGTTAGATCATGTCTGGTGCTCGCGGTGGTGGACGTCGTGGTGGCGGCGGTGGCCGTGCTGGCGGGTGGTGGTCGTGCTGGAGGCGGTGGTCGTGGAAACATCAACATGACCCAAGCTGAACTGAACAACTTGCTACAACAGCAAGTGAACATGGCTATGGCTAATTTCCAGGCTGGGATTAATGCCATGGGTGGTGAGTTGATTTCTGTCGACCTTGCCTCATTTTTGGGTTTCGTGTCCTTTCGTTTGTGTTTTACTCGTGTACCGTGTTTCAGGTGTTGGTGCCAATCCACCCCCACCTCAGTGCTCTTATAAGAAGTTTAGGAGCTGTCAGCCCCATAACTTCGCTGGAACTGAGGGAGCGGTGGGACTGCTCCGATGGCTGGAGAAGGTTGAGTCTGTGTTTGTTATGTGTAACTGTCCTGCTGGGGACCGGGTGAAGTATGCTACTGCGACATTTGAGGGGCCTGCATTGTCATAGTGGAATGCTACCACTCAGAACATGGGATTGGGAGAGGCTATCGCTATGCCTTGGGCGGAGTTTGTGCAGCTGTTGAGAGGTGAGTATTGTCCGAGAGAGGAGATACAGAAGTTGGAACATGAGGTCTGGAGCTACAAGATGGTTGGGTCTGAGATTGAAGAATACACTGTGAGGAGGAATGAACTGGCGGTGTTGTGCCCTGATTTGCACACACCCGAGTACAGGAGGATTGAGCACTATGTGTCTGGGCTAGTGCCGGAGATTGCTGGGTTGGTGGCTGCTGGGAATCTTCCCACTATTGCTGAAGTTGTCCGATCAGCCCATCGGATGACTAACCTAAAGGTGGCAGAAGGTGTTTTGCCACCCAAGGGTGCTGCTGTGAAGGTTGCTGAGGGGAACAAGAGAAAGTGGGATGGTTTGGGAAAGAGTGTTGTACCGGCGCCGTCTCAGCCGGCAAAGAAGTTTGAGCCGTCTGGATCGTCTTCGGGGCAGAAGACATGTGGGTATATCGGGAAGCATCCCAAGTGTAACCGGTGTGGTTACCATCCCTCGGGGAACTGTGATAAGGCACGCTGTCATCGATGCAACCAGCTTGGACACCTGGCCAAGGATTGCAGGGCAACACTTCCGTCGGCCCAAGCTCGTACCCCTACTCCTGCTCCTGCTCCCGCTGTTCAGGGGACTCAGGGGAGGCAGGGGTGTTATAACTGTGGTGACACGGGACATTTCAAGCGTGACTGTCCCAAGCTGAAACAGGGCGAAAATGGGAAGAACGAGAACGGTAACGGGAACAATGGCGGCGGAGGCAGGACTGCGCGTGCTTTCGTCATTGGATCTGCAGAGGCTAGGCAGGATCCAGACACAGTTACCAGTACATTCCTTCTTAACGATCGCTATGTTTCTGTCTTATTTGTTTCTGGTGCCGATAAGAGTTTCGTGTCAATGGATATTAGTCGACTGCTAGATATAGTACCCACACCTTTAGAGGCTAAGTACTTAATAGAATTGGCTGATGGTAAGAAAATCGAAGCGACACACACCCTTAGGGAATGTCGCTTGGAACTGTCGGGTTTGTCCTTCCCCATTGACCTTATGCCGGTACCCCTGGGTAGTTTTGATGTCGTGGTTGGCATGGATTGGTTATCGTTGTATCGCGCGGAGATCGTTTGTTTCGACAAGGTTATTCGGATCCCTCTCCCTGATGGAGAGATTCTTTCGGTTCGTGGTGAGAAAAGCGGTGCTTCGCTGAGTATCATTTCTAGCATGAAAGCCCGTAAGTATCTTCGGAAGGGTTGTTCAGCCATTCTGGCACTTGTTAACGTTTCTACTGACGATGAGAAGAAGATCGAGGATATTTCGGTGGTTCGTGACTTTCCTGATGTGTTTCCTGATGATTTACCTGGTCTTCCTCCCCATCGTCAGGTTGAGTTTGGTATTGATCTTACTCCGGGCGCAGCTCCTATTGCCCGAGCTCCGTATCGTCTTGCACCTCCCGAGATGCAAGAGTTGTCGAGCCAGTTACAGGAACTCTTGGAAAAGGGTTTCATCCGACCGAGTTCTTCCCCGTGGGGAGCTCCTATTTTGTTTGTGAAGAAGAAGGATGGAAGTCTTCGCATGTGTATTGATTATAGTGAGCTGAACAAAGTGACCATCAAGAATCGTTATCCTCTTCCTCGCATTGATGATCTCTTTGACCAGCTTCAGGGCTCCAGCTACTATTCGAAGATCGATTTGCGGTCCGGTTACCACCAGTTGCGCGTCGGGGAAGCTGACATTCAGAAGACTGCTTTTCGCACTCGTTATGGCCATTTTGAGTTCTTGGTCATGCCTTTTGGTCTCACTAACGCACCGGCTGTGTTCGTGGATTTGATGAACCGCGTTTGCAAACCTTACCTTGACAAGTTCGTCATCGTGTTCATTGACAATATTCTGATTTATTCCAAGAACAAGGCGGATCATGAGGAACATCTGCGGTTGGTCTTGGAACTTTTGAGACAGGAGCAGTTGTATGCTAAGTTCTCGAAGTGTGATTTTTGGTTACGTGAAGTTCAATTCCTAGGACATGTGGTGAATGAACTGGGAATTCATGTCGATCCGGCTAAGATCGAAGTTATTAAAGACTGGGAAGCACCAAAGACGCCATCTGAGGTGCGGCAATTCCTAGGTCTTGCGGGTTACTATCGTCGCTTCATTGAGGGATTTTCGAAGATCGCTCAACCCCTCACTGCTCTTACCCAGAAGGACCTAAAGTTCGACTGGGATGAACCACAAGAATCAGCATTTCAGATGCTGAAGCTTAAACTTTGTTCTGCGCTGATGTGTTGCAAAACACATCTCTTTTCCTATGTATTTTGTATATTATTTAGTCATGTTTTTATTAGTTTAGTGTCGTTTTTATTATTTATTTATTTATTTCATTATTTTTATAGGTGTTTGTGATAATAGAGTTTAAAACAGTGAAAAATAATCAAGAAGCGAGCACCTGGTGTTCATGGACGTTGGAACGTAAAAGAGAAATTTTGGTCGAGCCAAGAATACCCGACACAAGAGCATGCAGTTATAATAATAATAATAATAATAATAATAATAATAATAATAATAATAATAATAATAATAATAATTTTTATTGTTGGTGACTTAAATGTCACGTAAAAATAAAAGGGTAAAGAAAAAAAACCCTACATATATCATTGGAGGGCACATTACTAGAGGAAGATATCAAGTGCCGCCAAGAATTAATATTGGTCGAAGATCTATGATCAGCCGCAAAAGCAAGAGGCGAGCACAACAGCAGCTTGAGAGAAAAATAGAAGAGAGGTTAATTGAAGGCCAGGAAGGCTCGGGTTGAAGATCGAAGGCTCGGGTTCGGTCACTAAAAGTCTTAATTTTTATATTTATTTACTTTGTGTCTATGAATATTATTACTATGACTTTTATTTTTCTTGAACCCATGTTTTTAATGTTTACCCTAATTATGTTTGGCTAAAACATTAGTGGCCACCTAGGTTTGACATGACGACTTTTTGATTTTGGGTTATTGTTTCGGTTTTGGATTTTATAGTTGGATTTATGTTTTAGTAAGAAACTTGTTTATGATTTTATGATGTGTGTGCGTACTTTTTGCTAATTTATTATCTTTTAATGTTCCACGAGTGTCTTAGTGAATGTCTTTCATGTTTGGACACTTGTTAGAATTACTTGCTTTGTGCTTGTAGTTTATTTTATGGTTTTAGGCCTAAATTCCATAGGAACATTAATTGGGAGTTTAGAGGTAACTTGTATTCTTCCTACACTTGAGACCGAGAGGTGATAGGTAGTCAGGTTTGTCTTTGGTGCTAGAGGTTTAGGCTAGAAACGCTGAGAGATCAGGTTTTCCTAGGTTCTCGAGTATTATTTGCTTATCTGTGTCATAGATTGACTTTACAGGTTACTCCTTGCACTTTAGGGTGTATTGTGATTGGAGAGTGAGAAATCTAAACCAGTCTAGCGAGTACTTTAGCATAGTTAGTGAGACCGAGAGGTGATCTAACCAATCAGTGAGATTAGTAGCCTTTAGGATTCCTTTTCGGTCAGTCTTGGTAAATGATCCGGGAGCCACTAGGATACTAGAGGTGAATATTATAAGATCCTGATTGCCAACATACTTTCCAAAGCCGGGGCAGTTCCAATTTCATTAGTAGGATTCGATACCTAGGTGGTTGCCTTTCCCATCTCTGATTTCCTCCTTAGTGATCCTCTGCTATCTTTTAATTTAAGCCTTTTAATTTATTTACTTTAGTAATTAATTAATATAAAAAAATCACAAAATCCAATTTGCTAGGCTAGGAGTCGATAGAGGTCTAGTACCGAGAGTCGCCACATTGTGTCCACGGATCGATATTCCGGACTTACTTGCTCTGCTACACTGCGACCGGTGCACTTGCCGTTAGTGTGTGGTTTAGCGGGTTTATCCATTTTTAAAACTTGACCCGAATTTATTTAATACACATTTTCACACATCAAGTTTTTGGCGCCGTTGCCGGGGACACAGTGCGCTTTCGAGAACGGCCCGAGTCGGGGATCTAGTTATTTTGTAGATATTTTTATTTATTTTTCTTCTCTTTATTTTTATTTATTTATTTATTATTTTTTATTTTTTATTTTTTTTGTATATTCTCTCTAGCTGGTGCCGTGATCTGTTTGTTTAGTGTTTGTTTGCAGTGAGATTTTTAGGATGCCAGATGCTTGTGGGAGAAAGACTGTAGCAGACTACATAAGAGAGCGCGACCAAGCTGGTTACAATGAAGAAGGCATCTACACACAAATGCAAAATCACTATATGCATGTTTTTAGGGAGCCCGATAGTTTTCTTGCCTCTTCAGTACCAAGGATCTTTGTAAATTGGTATGAAGGGGAAAATCCATACTTACAGCCATTTGATATCACTCCAGAACCGGAGACGATAATGGACGAAGAAGTCCCACCTCCGGTCCAACAAGAGCCCATTGAAGATGATTTGAGTGATAGTGAGGTTGAAGAAGATGTCGGGTTGATTGAAGAAGTTAGTGAGAAGGAGAACAAGATGGAAGATGAAGAAGAAGAATATATGCATATACCATCTTGGGAGGACGGGTTTGGTGATGAGTTGGTTAATTTACCAACTTTTGAAGAAGATGAATTTGACCCTGTTGGCGATCTGTTATTTTTAGAAACTTTACTTGCAGGGAAGCCAACAACGGAGATCAATACACCAAACGAGGAAAAAGTGGAAGAGGTGGTAACAAAGAAGAAGACCAAACCACCTCGTCACAGTCAGGATTGCCGGTCCGTGCTGACACCATCATCACGGGAGAGGGTTCACTGTTACATGGACTGGACCACTTATCATATTTCACATATAAAGTTTGGTCTAGGTAAGTCTAGAAATAGGTGCTCTGAACCCTTTGAATTTTTCAAACATTTTTCTAGATTCACCATTCGTCTTTTGACGAACAATGGTGAACGATCTGAATTAAACGGGTTGGATAAAGGGTGGATAAAAGAGAAGCCACCTGATTGAATTTGGGTTAAAACCCAAGTGTAGAGTTTTGTATTATCCGCCAAGTATATTTTTATTTTATTTTATTTTCATTCTTTTTTATACAATTTTTAGTTTATCGAGTCGTGTGGGATTGCCTTGGCCCTTTACACGGTTGGATCTCCCCCGCCCGTACTCAATCTCCATTCGGGTGGGGTCGATTTTAAAATTATTTTTTGTAAACAGGCATCTCACTTGTCATTGTACTTTCATTTTCTTTTTTGTTTATTTTTGCAGGATTCTGACTATGGCCGCGAAGGAAATGCTATACGGCTGTAGATGATGGACGGACGGGACACTTTCTGCAAACTATCGCCACATTTTCCAGGGGAGTTCGTTCCATTTATTTTGTTGTTATTATATATATTTTTTTTTCGTATTTTTGCATTTTTATTTTTAGTCTGCGTTGTATCCTGGAGCACATTGAGGACACTGTGTCTTTCTAAGTGTGGGGATGGGAGACTTCGTCTTTATTCTGCTTAGTTGTAGGTTGAGTAAAAACAAAAACAAAAAAAAAACAAAAAAAAAAAAAAGAAAAAAAAAGTGGGTTTTGTGTAAGTCCCGATCCTTTTTGCGCGTAGTAAACGTGCCTTTTCAAATTAATACGTCGGTTAAAAGCGGGGTCGATTGTCGGGTTTACGGGTCTTAGCATATGTTTCTTTAAGTTGCGGGATAGTAGGCTTGACTTAGTTGTTTTTCTGAAATAAAATGTTTGGGGTGCCTGGGATAGTGGATCAAGCTGGATGGTTAACTGGCTTTGCACTTGCTAGTATCGGTAACCCATATTTCCACATGACAGTGAGTTTTGAGCCTTTAAATATTATATATAAGTATTCACTATTTCGTTTCATGTGTGATATACCGACTTTGTTGCATTATTTTAGAACTTGTGCGTTTTGATGCATTTTGAGACCTTAAGCTTGGACTTGACACAAATATGATAGAGGCATTAGGATTACCCATTTTTGTTTAGCCTTTTCGTTTGTTTTTGTTATTTGACTCGTTTCGCCATTTTTACCTTTAGAAACCACTTTGAGCCTAAACCTTTCGTTTGTCACCCATTTTATTTTATATTGGTTACCGGATTGTATATATTTATGTGATGTGAAAAAAAAAAAGAGAAAAAAAAAATAAATCAACATATAGAGTTGCTGGCAAAAAAAAAAAAAAAAAAAAAAAAAAAAAAAAAAAAAACTGAAAAAAAAGATATATGAAAAAAAAAGAAAAAAAAAAGAATAAAGGTTGTGGGTCGAAAAGACCAAAGTGTTAGAGTTTATTTGTTTATGGTTTATCCGGTTTATCTCTTACTTTTCTTTTTAGCCAATTTTTCCTAACAAAATACCCTACCTTTAACCCTTGCCTACCCTTTCGAAGTCCTCTTGATTTGTGTTAGTTTTAGCAATTAGGTGGAAATTTGATTGACGTACAAGCTTATGATAATTTTGCTTCATAGTTCGGTTTTGAGAGATTCACTCCAAATAAATATATAACCGAGAGATGAGTGATATTGTGAGGGGTGCTTACAGGTGCATAGTCGGTTGCTAGAAGGTAAGTGAAGCTTGACTAGGTAGGCCTTGTTTTTAAAATTGTATCATCTTGACTAGTCAGCCTTTTGAACGATGTAAGTCTTGTGAAACCGCTATGCTTGTTGATTTCGCAGCCTTCTTTTGACCCTGTTTGATGCTATCGTTTTTGTTAAGTGCTTTGTTGAAAATGTTTGGGACTTTGTATAATTCTTTTTCGGGACGCAAAAGTTTTAAGTGTGGGGATGTTTGATGTGTTGCAAAACACATCTCTTTTCCTATGTATTTTGTATATTATTTAGTCATGTTTTTATTAGTTTAGTGTCGTTTTTATTATTTATTTATTTATTTCATTATTTTTATAGGTGTTTGTGATAATAGAGTTTAAAACAGTGAAAAATAATCAAGAAGCGAGCACCTGGTGTTCATGGACGTTGGAACGTAAAAGAGAAATTTTGGTCGAGCCAAGAATACCCGACACAAGAGCATGCAGTTATACTAATAATAATAATAATAATAATAATAATAATAATAATAATAATAATAATAATAATTTTTATTGTTGGTGACTTAAATGTCACGTAAAAATAAAAGGGTAAAGAAAAAAAACCCTACATATATCATTGGAGGGCACATTACTAGAGGAAGATATCAAGTGCCGCCAAGAATTAATATTGATCGAAGATCTAAGATCAGCCGCAAAAGCAAGAGGCGAGCACAACAGCAGCTTGAGAGAAAAATAGAAGAGAGGTTAATTGAAGGCCAGGAAGGCTCGGGTTGAAGATCGAAGGCTCGGGTTCGGTCACTAAAAGTCTTAATTTTTATATTTATTTACTTTGTGTCTATGAATATTATTACTATGACTTTTATTTTTCTTGAACCCATGTTTTTAATGTTTACCCTAATTATGTTTGGCTAAAACATTAGTGGCCACCTAGGTTTGACATGACGACTTTTTGATTTTGGGTTATTGTTTCGGTTTTGGATTTTATAGTTGGATTTATGTTTTAGTAAGAAACTTGTTTATGATTTTATGATGTGTGTGCGTACTTTTTGCTAATTTATTATCTTTTAATGTTCCACGAGTGTCTTAGTGAATGTCTTTCATGTTTGGACACTTGTTAGAATTACTTGCTTTGTGCTTGTAGTTTATTTTATGGTTTTAGGCCTAAATTCCATAGGAACATTAATTGGGAGTTTAGAGGTAACTTGTATTCTTCCTACACTTGAGACCGAGAGGTGATAGGTAGTCAGGTTTGTCTTTGGTGCTAGAGGTTTAGGCTAGAAACGCTGAGAGATCAGGTTTTCCTAGGTTCTCGAGTATTATTTGCTTATCTGTGTCATAGATTGACTTTACAGGTTACTCCTTGCACTTTAGGGTGTATTGTGATTGGAGAGTGAGAAATCTAAACCAGTCTAGCGAGTACTTTAGCATAGTTAGTGAGACCGAGAGGTGATCTAACCAATCAGTGAGATTAGTAGCCTTTAGGATTCCTTTTCGGTCAGTCTTGGTAAATGATCCGGGAGCCACTAGGATACTAGAGGTGAATATTATAAGATCCTGATTGCCAACATACTTTCCAAAGCCGGGGCAGTTCCAATTTCATTAGTAGGATTCGATACCTAGGTGGTTGCCTTTCCCATCTCTGATTTCCTCCTTAGTGATCCTCTGCTATCTTTTAATTTAAGCCTTTTAATTTATTTACTTTAGTAATTAATTAATATAAAAAAATCACAAAATCCAATTTGCTAGGCTAGGAGTCGATAGAGGTCTAGTACCGAGAGTCGCCACATTGTGTCCACGGATCGATATTCCGGACTTACTTGCTCTGCTACACTGCGACCGGTGCACTTGCCGTTAGTGTGTGGTTTAGCGGGTTTATCCATTTTTAAAACTTGACCCGAATTTATTTAATACACATTTTCACACATCATGCGCCTATCTTATCCTTACCAGAGGGTACGGATGACTTCGTTGTGTACTGTGACGCTTCTATTCGTGGTCTCGGTTGCGTGTTGATGCAACGCGGGAAGGTTATTGCTTATGCTTCTCGTCAACTCAAAGTTCATGAGAAGAACTACACTACTCATGACTTGGAACTGGGTGCGGTAGTCTTTGCGTTGAAAATCTGGAGACACTACTTGTACGGTACCAAGTGTGAAGTATATACCGATCACAAGAGTCTTCAGCATATTTTCGACCAGAAGGTGTTAAACATGCGGCAGCGTCGCTGGGTTGAACTCCTGAACGATTATGACTGTGCTATTAAATACCATCCTAGCCAGGCGAACGTTGTGGCGGACGCCTTAAGCAGGAAGGAGTCTGCGAATCCTCATCGTGTTCGTGCCTTACAGCTCACCGTTCATTCGTCGTTGCCTGACCGAATCCGTTCTGCACAGTTGGAAGCCTTGAAGGAGGAAAACCTTAAGGCTGAGACTATGCACAGTGCTGACAAGCATCTTGAACTCAGGACCGATGGCTTACACTATTTTGCGGGACGTGTTTGGGTCCCATTGTTCGGGGGATTACGCGAGCTTGTTCTGGATGAAGCTCACAAATCCCGGTATTCTATTCACCCTGGCTCCGATAAGATGTATCAGGATTTGAAGATACTTTATTGGTGGCCAAACATGAAAGCTGATATAGCTTCTTATGTCAGCAAATGTTTGACTTGTGCTAAAGTCAAGGTGGAGTATCAGAGGCCGTCTGGTCTCCTACAACAACCAGAGGTTCCGGAATGGAAGTGGGAGCGAATCACGATGGATTTTGTCACCAAACTGCCAAGGTCACCTAGTGGTTATGATATGATCTAGGTGATTGTTGACCGGCTGACAAAATCGGCACGTTTTATACCTATTAAGGAAACCGATGGACTTGAGCGGTTGGCTCGACTTTACCTTAAGGAGGTGGTTGCTCGGCACGGGGTGCCTGTTTCTATTATCTTTGATCGTGATTCTCGTTTCGCTTCGCGTTTCTGGAAGGCTCTGCACAAGGCTTTGGGTACTCAGTTGGATATGAGTACAGCTTATCATCCGCAAACTGATGGACAGAGTGAACGGACGATTCAAACCTTGGAAGACATGCTTCGGGCATGTGTTATCGACTTTGGCAAAAGTTGGGAGATCCACCTGCCATTAGTGGAGTTCTCTTACAACAACAGCTATCACTCTAGTATCAAGGCAGCTCCGTTCGAGGCTCTTTACGGACGGAAATGTCGATCACCACTTTGTTGGGCCGAGGTGGGCGAGAGCCAGCTCACTGGTCCGAAACTCGTGTACGAAACTTCGG
This sequence comes from Ambrosia trifida, assembly GCA_028751855.1. NCBI lineage: Eukaryota > Viridiplantae > Streptophyta > Magnoliopsida > Asterales > Asteraceae > Ambrosia > Ambrosia trifida. The sequence continues at coordinate 6,413,867 of CM054132.1, forward strand.
AGAAAATCGTGCAGATTCGTCAGCGTTTGGCTGCTGTTCGGGATCGTCAGAAGAGTTATGCCGATCGTCGTCGAAAACCTTTGGAGTTCCAGGTTGGGGACAGGGTACTTCTGAAAGTTTCACCATGGAAGGGCATCATACGCTTTGGAAAGCGTGGCAAGCTTAACCCTCGTTATGTCGGACCATTCGCAATCCTGGATCGGATTGGACCGGTCATACAGACTTGACTTACCGGCGGAGCTCGGTAGTGTGCACAACGTCTTCCATGTGTCTAACTTGAAGAAGTGTTTGGCTGATGAATCTCTCATTGTACCACTGGAGGAGATCAAGGTTGATGATCGTCTTCGCATTGTGGAGGAACCTGTCGAGATTCTCGACTACAAGATTCGTAGCCTTCGTCGGAGTAAAATCCGCATCGTTAAAGTTCGTTGGAACTCGAACCGTGGACCGGAGTTCACATTGGAACGGGAGGATCAGATGAAAGCTAAATATCCTCATCTTTTTCCGAAACGCGCGTTTGAATCGAGGCATGTTACTGCTGAAGCGGAGTGAATCTTGGGTCGAGATTCCTTTTAACGTGGGGATGATGTGACATTTGGTAATTTTCTTTTCATTCTGTTCTTTTCCGTTTCCTTCTTTTGGGGCTTTGCGCAATTTTCGGGACGAAAATTCTTTCAACGTGGGGATGATGTGACACCCGGCATGTTTGGCTTAAACATTTTAGTAACATCTAAGTCTACCTTAGCGAGAAACGTTTATAAACGAACTTAACTGGGTTAGTTGAGTCGGGTCAAGTTAGGATTGTCCTGGGTGCAATGATCTGGAGGATCATTGGGAGTCGTTTGGTAATACACTAGTACCGGGTTCCGTTGTTGGTAACATTACATGAACTAATTAAGTATATGTGTAGATTATGGGTTGTGTGGTGGATTATATACATAGATGTGTTTAAATGATGTGTAAATGATTATCTATGCTTAAATATGTTAAATATAGATTAAGGATGCATGCTTATGTGTTAAGATGTGTTAGAATGCGTTAAACACGACAAACTGGAAAACTAGTTAAAAATGAGTTCTGGTTCGACCACTTCGAGTGGTCGAAGGAGAACATTTTGTTTGGTTCGACCCTTTGTAAATGGGCGAACCTGGGGTGTGGAATTGAAAGAATTCCTTTCGACCAGGACAGGGCTCATTCGACCCTGTGAAAGGGTCGAAGGAGGCCACCTTCGACCATTAATATGGGGCGAAGGAGAATTAGTATAAATACCAAACTTTGTCATTTTTCATCATTTCACAAACCCTAACCGTCCCAAAACACTCTCAAACGATCTTAATCACTAAGGAAGGAGTTTTTGCTCTTCTTTTTCATAATCTAACCTATCTACAACATCTAAACAAGAATTCAAGGTGTGTTCTTAATCCTAAACCTTTTTAAAAGCATTTTAATTCGTTTTCATCTAACCCTAATTGTCCGGATCTGTTCTAAGGGTGTTTTTATGATTAAAAACCTTTTAAACATCTTTCTAAACCACAACATTATCATTTGACATAGGTTTTTATGATGATAAACATATGTAAGTTGTGTATTATGTGGTGTTATGTGTTGTTCAATGATTTGCTGCTGTATCTATGATAGAAACATGATGTAGGATTGTTATTGATGCTAGATTATTGTTGTTTAGGGTTAGAATTGGATAAATAATGATATTATGGGTAATTGGGGGTTCTAACGAATCTAGACTTGATGCATGATATTTATGATCAATAGAACTAATAGGGAAAGATCGAACACTCGACAAACTGAGCATTTCAAGTTGAATATGAATCGATTTCAAAAGTTTCCAAATTGGGTAAATTATTCATGCATGATAGTGATGTTTCCATAATTTTTACCATTTTGTAGGGATAAGTTATTCATGCTTGACTGCTGTGTTTGATGATGTTTCGAGTCGTTTTGAATGTGTTTGAAGCGTTTTTAGGAAAATTTGCACAATAGGGGCGAACCTGGACTCCTTCGACCGATCGAAGGTGCGAAGGAGAGAATCCAGGGTCGAACCTGGGTTTTGTCTAGACGAACGTGGTAAAACGGGCGAAGGAGGCATCAAACGGTCGAACGAAATGTATAACGGGTGAAGGAGACTTAAACTAACTGGTTCGACCGTTCTGATGCAGAAATGAGATTTTTGATACAAGCTAAGTGTTTTATGCTTGAACCTTGTGTGTAATCTATGTGTACTTGATTAGTTAGGGTAATGGGTCACCAACGGGATGTCGGGTCGGTCTAGTGTGTCGGTTAAACATTTAAACACGTTTTAAAACATACTTGGTTACGATCTGGACAATCGGGGACTAGATAACCATATGATTATTAGTCGGAACACTTATGTGAACATTTTGATAGATCTCCGGTAGAGGGATTATCAAGGGCTTAACATCTTTACTTATAACCGAAGAACGCTATCAAAGGTGAGTTCACGGCCCCACTTTTACTGCTTTAACTTTTGGGGGAGAAAACATGCACTAAACTATTTTGGTAACATATGTCATACTATGGTTTTAAACTTGTGTACTATACGATCTTTTAAAGTCCCGGGGGAAACCATGAATGTGCGGGGATGCACAACGGGGGAAATGTGGATAGATCTATTGGGTTTGACAAACCCCACTCGACGGCTTGGAGGGCCGGGCGGGTGCATATTGTCTCAAACTGGTAACACTCGTAGCATGGCTACAACACATCGGGCTGAACACATGGTAACAGTCTAGTAATGGTTTTCCAATCGTAGTAGTAACAGAACATACGCCTAGCTAGCGTACTTGGTGACATGGATATAGTATGGACATGGTAACATTCTGGTAACATCTTGATAACATTTTGAACAAACCTGTGGACTCACCAGCATTATATGTTGACATCTTTTTGGCATGTTTTTCTCAGGTCGCTAAGGTAGCAACAAATGGAACTAGGCGCACGGGTCTGCATTGGCGTCTAGGCTTAGTTGCATGTTTTGAAATAAAGGGTTTTGAATACTTTGGAATACTATTGTAACTGATTAAATTCTTCTTTAAATGCTTCCGCTTATGAAAATCGTTGTTTATGGTTTTACGCTTTTCATATAGAGTTGTTTATTGTGATCGTTGACTTGGATCCTGGTTTGTCATGCGCCTCGCGGTAAAACCCCGCAAGTGGTAATTTGAGGGTGTGACCGTGGTGCACTATTGGAGAATGAGAAACAATAAACTTTTGATTGGTTATTTAAAAATTTCTTAAATTGCATGTTTAACAAGTATCCACGAGCAATACTTACTGATCAAGATAAAGCTATTGGAAATGCAATCAAAAGCGTTTTTTTCCAAATACTCGTCATCGTTATTGTTCAGGGCACATTAAGAAACGTGAGATTGAACATCTTCGACCTCTCAAAGCTCATTGTAGCGAATTTCAAGAGTTATACAAATAGTGGATAAAGAGTAATACAATTGAAGAATTTGAAACTCGTTGGGAATATTTATGTGATAAATATAATTTTCAAAGTGATAGTTGGATAACACAGATGTATGACCAACGTAAATATTGGGCTAAAGCCTTTCTAAAAGATTGTTTTTTTTGCTGGCATGACCTCAAGCGGACGAAGTGGGAGCATTCATTCATTTTTTGATGGATATGTGAATTCAAAGACCATGTTGAATGAGTTTGTAATCCAATATGATAAAGTTGTTGAGAGTCGAAGGGTTGCCGAAGAAAATGAAGACTTTCAGACCATGAATTCGAAGCCAATACTCTCTTCTGTTAATCCAATAGAGGCAAAAGCAGGTTCACGTTACACTAGAAGTCTATTTGATGTATTCTAGAAAGAATGGACCGAAGCTACATTCAATTTAAATCATGAGAAGGTAAGAAAGAATTCAGAAGAAATAAAATATAAGGTTGGACAATTGGATATTGATAAAATATATTGGAGAAATGTCATATTTCGTCTTTCAGACAAGGTAGATGTCACATGTTCATGTGAAAAGTTTGAAACATATGGGATCTTATGCAAGCATATTTTATATATCATGAAGAAGAGGCATGTTGAAACCCTTCCTGATCATTATATATTACCTAGGTGGATACTAGATGCTAGGTATAAGTCGGATAATTGCAGTATCGGGATTGAAGATATACTCAGTGAAGATGGAGATAGTGCATTAACGTTATGGTGTGTTCAGTCAAATTTTAAAAAAGTAATCGAATATGCACGAGAATCTCCAATTGAGATAAAGAGATTAAATACCATGTTGGCAAAGTTTTTAGAAGAGCAAAATACTCGAACAAAGTCCAAACAGTTTGAGATTGCATCACAAGATTCTAATGTTGGAAGTTCACAAGTAAACATGATGCCTCAAATTTCTATTCGCGACCCATTGGTTCGTACTAATGCCAAAGGTCGTCCTAAAAGTGCAACTAGAATTAAATCTTCTCTTGAAGCACCAAAAAAGAGATCTTGTTCATATTGTCATGAATTGGGTCATTACATCAGTGGATGTAAGAAAAGGAAGGTAAGAGCTGAGTGATATATATTTGTATTTAACTTCAATTTTTTGGAAGTGCAATACTCATATTTATTTTATTTCAGGCGGACGAGTCTTTACAAGAAAGAGAAGATGCTATGTGAATATGCTTGAAGAATCTCTTGTTTTGAAGATCATATTTAATGCTTTCGGTAGTTTAGTAGTTTGCTAGATTTTTTATTAAAATTTGAATTTGAATTGTTTCTAAGGTTTTGAAATTCAAACAGTGTATTCATATACTGGGCTTGTTTTTATTTGTGAATCTTGAAAGCATGAAACATAGAGAGCAACTGACAACGATGAAACACAAAAAATAATTGCAGATTATAAAAGCAACTCGTAAAATGAAACGGGTCAAAATACATTGAATTACATTAACAACATTATGACTCTTGTTTTTAATAAAGGGATTAAATAAACACCAAGAATCTAGCCAGGAGCCCTAGATACCAAAACTGTACAATACAAACCCACCACAAGTAAAAAAGAAATACAAGAATTACATCATCATATCATTTCACCTGCGCACCACAACTTTCGGTCTCCACACCTGACTTTCAATCTTCGTGCGAGCCATAAAAGGACAATTCTTTAACACCTTCAAGAATCTTGCAGCCAAAACCATTGATGTATTTTGAATTATCCACTTTGAATCCATGATCTTACCCATCATGTTCTTTGAATTTGACTTTCAATATCAATATATCTTTCATTTGAATTTCACACCATATTTTGTAGTGCCACATAGTATTCCAACATGTTGAATATCATAGCTCCAATATATGCAAGGATGGCTATGACATTTAAAAGAACATTTATCATATTTAGAAACTAAATTCAAGCTTGATAGTAAATTATGCAACTTGAAAACAAAAGGAAATAGAGAAAGAGAGAGGATAATGTTGTGAGAGGAAACTAGTTACCTGAACATGTCTATATTCCTATATGTTGGCTTTTTACAAATGACTGCTTAGACTGTGTGTTGTGGTGCACGAGCGAGTCAGCGCGACCACCTCCAAACAATCGCTTCGGCAATCGCTCGCGTCGGAGTGTTATGGCTCGTTCCAGACCATCGCTCGCGTCCCACTCAAAATCCAAGACATTAGCACCGTGACCATGGTCGTTTGTGCTAGCGGCGGCTTGCTCATGCGGGGCTTGGTGTGGGGCTGTTGTAGTGTTCGCGAGCACGTGGCTCGCGCCGGGCTGTTCGCGTGTCCACAAAGGACAGCCTTAGTTGAAAGTTTTATGTTTGTCCTGTTGGAATAAATATACGTAATGCTTGTATATTTATCGATAGCCATTATAATCATTTATATAATGATGATCAATTATTAATATTATCCTAAGCTCAATAACAGATATGTCTTCGATGGACGGACCATCATTAGATGGGCCTTATTAGGGTGTCCCCTGGGTATGTATAAATATGGAGAGATATTATGAGATTAGGGTTAGAGACAATCATAACAGCATAACACCATTAGCCATCCCCCCTCTCTCTCTCTCTCTCTCTCTCTCTCTCTCTCTCAATGTGTTCATAATTCAAGAACACATAAACCATCAGAACTGCATACCCTAAAGGGAACCCGGTCAAGATGATGGAGTCTTCCATTACTGAGGTTCCTTAACGGTTAAGCATATCAGGTACACATGATTATATTTTATGTTTATACCTTATGTTCTAAGTAATATAATCAACATGCGGTATCAGAGCGATGTTGATTATATTGATTCAATCATAAAAGTTGTTTCCTTGATAATAGATGAAAAAAAAGGAAAAAGAAAGGTTTGTATTCCTCTTTTTGGGCAATTATGGTTTTAGCAGTTCATTAGTTATGTTTCATGTAGTTTACTATGTTTTCTACATGGGTTTGCATCGTTAATGCAAAGCAATGTGATTTAGTTAAGTAATGATGCATTCTTCAAAATATAATTATGCTCATACTCATCTTTCATGAGAATATGAGGACGATATATGTTTATTTTGTTTCGCTCTGATCTTTTACTCTCATGATTTATGAGTCGGTGATGAGAATTAATCTTTTGTCAATATTCGAAATAAAATAATATTTATGCCTAAAAGGGTTTTGTTAATTGAAAGGAAGGATAAGGCTTACAGAGCTACTAATCGACTTTCATAAATTACTATGCAAATTTTTTCATGAATCATTACGATTGATTCGAAAAAAGGGGGTTATTTTCTAATGTTAACAAAATTTTATTAATTGAATTCGCTCCATAAACTCATTTAGGAAATAACTTACGAATTCATAAGATAAAGATAATATTGTTTATGTTTTTTTTTTCCGTTTAATGTTCTTCAAGAACATAATAAGGAAAATCGAAAATTTCTTATGTTTTGCTTAGATTTAGGATTGATTGTTGTTAGCTACAAGTTAGGATAAATTGATTCCCTAAATTATGGCAACAGCCTAGCAATTTTTAATTAAAATTAGGAATTATAATCGGTTCCAAAATTAGCTCGATTAGAAACTTGTTCCCAAAGGAACATCGTGTGTCCGACCTCATGACGGGTGTCCGACCTCATTACCTGTGTCCGACCAATAAGAGTGTCCGACCTATAAGTGTGTCCGACCAAGTTTTCTGTTTCCGAGCATAAGGGTATTTCCGACCCATGAGAGGGTTTTCGACCCATAATGATGTTTCTGACCATCAGTTTGTCTCCGGACGATGAGATGTTTCCGGGTCACCATTACTGTTTCCGAACTTAAAAGGTGTTTCCAAGTCTCATAACGTTTCCAAACTTAAGGTCGTTTCCGGATCATCAGGTTTTACCGAATAAATTAGTTCTCAGTTTAGGTTCAAATCAGGTTCGCGAATCTAACTGGTTCTCGGGTATCTTACGAATAATTATTCCGAGAACACTTAAATATTTCAAGAACTATTATTTTTTTAGAACCTTCAAAAGTTTTGAGAACCTCATGATATTCGTAAAACATTATTTTTCGAAACCCATTATTTTCTCGTGGGATATCTCGTTTAATTTTAAAGGTTTTGACGAAACATAACGTATCAGTTTTATCAAAACATTACTTAGACCTTGCTTAACTTGCAATAACATTTGAGGTGTCACTTCTGCCCAAAGGTGATGTGTCACATTAGGTGGTTATAAAGATCTCGTTAAGCATTGTAGCTCGTTCACATAAGTGTCATAAGGTTTCACTTCTGCCCAAAGGTGATGTGTAACAGATTATGTTGGTGAACTGAGCGTATTGCATTGGGACTTTGAATGTCTCACTTCTGCCCAAAGGTGATGGGTTACATTCACTGTCGGCAATTTAATACTTAAATGAACAGTGTATAGCCAAAGTTAGAGCATGTTATTTAAGTAGCTTATTTTGGTGTTATGATATTATCATGTCTTCATTACAATATTGATCCTCACGATTAATGATCCTTCATTAATATAATAATCATAATCTAAGTCTGCCTTACATCAATTCGCATAACTCGAAACTAATCTCACATCCTTCTATAAATTACTATCTCAACTAAGTAATCCACTCTAATTATCAAAACTAAGAAGAGTTTGCTTAAATTTTGTTCTTATTAAGTTACCTCTTAAGACATGACATTCCTACGCTCTGTCTGATAAAGTATTACAGAATAACATATGAGCATAAGAAGTGGAATAAAATGTCTCTTATGGTAATTAAGAACTCCTTTTACTGATTCCTATCAGGTAAGCTATTAAAGATTCTGAAATTCCTAAGAATAATGTATTTTCTATAGAATGAAAGAATATAACGAATTCCTAAGAAGCATGAAATAAATAAATCTAACTTTATGGTTAAATGGCATCTATGAATACATCTTAACATTGAATAACATGACCCATAAAGCAAAGGGGCTATACATGGAAATCAATAAAATTTTTAGTGCATTATGACTTTTCCACCAGTATGATTAGATGCATTTTGAATCAACTATAACACTCAAAAATATCAACGTAAAAAAATGAGTGTGTTGATAGCAAATTACATACAGGAAAAGGAACGCATTAAACTAGAAAAGTTGATGTTATTCACCGTAGTACCATTAGACCTAAAAGAGGAAGAATAATTACCATAGAGGGGATAATTATAAGGTATGGAAACAAAATACAAGTACTACTTTCAGCTATTAGTTTCTCCAAAGGGAAAGTCTTACTGATTAAAACTGTGCCATTAAGAATAGGCATAAGCAATGAGATTACCCATAAGTAAAGAGAACACATGGCTAAGATATGTAGTGCCTAATCAAGGATATTTAACTCCACAAATGCTAATGAATTCCAATTAACACATGATGGTTGAATCAAATTTTATATGTTTCCTTACCATAATTCAACAAACACTTAAGATGAAAGTTGGTGGCAAAATTAAGGGTCTATTTGTGACACCCCGCATTTTCAGGTTAACTCTTTTACTGAACTCTAGTAAATTTTCCTTGATCATACGTGATTAAACACTTAGCTAGGGTCAGTTGAACAGGTCTTTCAGAATGTTATGTAACAATAACACATGTTAGGTGACATTAGCGTACGTTATGACACACACACGAATCCTGTATCTCGAACGTTGGTGATTGGTTAGGCATGCATGATTATATGAACTATTGAGTGTTGATGAATGTGAATAACACGTGTATGTGAATTACATGCCTATGTGAACTATGATAAACATGCTATGAATTGATAAAACGGTAGTTTTATACGAGTTAGTATGATTATTATTGTCGGGATTAGTCTCGGGAGTTAGATATTACTAACGGGCTCAATTAACAGATAAAAACCCTTAGAACCCGAAACCTTGGCCCATGATCTTAACCCTAGTATATTATTTATAAAAAAATAAACACAAACCCTACCTACCCTACTTGCGCCGTGGACAAGGAGGCACCCCACACCCACCTTTCAATCTCAATCTTCATCAATTTCCCACTAGTTCAAGTTAATCCGGGTGCCATCTTGAGGTTTTAAGGATTCTAGCATTGCAAGGTATATGTTTTATGTGTTATACGAGTAATTATAATGCTTGAAAAGTTGTAAAACTCTAAGAAATATGCATGTTAAAAATCGCAAATCATTGTATAAAGGATATCTTGGATGTTTAATGTGATTGTTGATGAGTATTGTTGATAGAAATCGTATCTAGGGTATGTGGTACGTAAATACATAGATTTGAACGTGGTAATATGGATTGAATCCTGTTAATATGAGTTATTTTATGATTATGGGTTAACAAGAATGATTAGGGTTCATGAGAAGCATGTTATTAGAATTCTGATTTTCTGACAGATTCATTGTGACGAATTGTAGGGCTGTTATAGGGTGATTAACATATGTAATCTGATTGTTTTCTGATGCTAAAACATAACTTATGATGTTAGCTTTTCAAAAAGTTCAAAATCATGCGTTTTGGACTTGTTTTGATGTGTATTCATGATTTTATAAGTTTAAAGGTCATATCAGATTTTCGGAATTATAAATTGGGTCAACTTTAAACAGTCATAACTCGAGATTTACAAAGGTTTAAGTTATGAAACTTGGACAGTAGGTCAAAATTGGAAACACTTGGCTTTTCCAATTGGATTCAACTTGTTTGGGTCAATACACAATTTTTGGGAATTTTTCTACTAAACTGACCTGCTGTGGAAATTTTTTGGACATAGCTGTGTTGTACGAATTTTAGTAATTTTTGTGTTTGGTTGTGAGACAAAACAAAAATATGGGTTATCAAATTAATCCCAATGAATATTCAGTAAAAATTTGGGAGTTTAATTCGTTCGTTAAGTAATTTAAATAATTCGTTTTTCACAGCGTACAATCTGCCCTGAAAACGCAGATTGTGTAAGGGGTGTTTACGTGACTATTTGGAGTCTTATATGGTATGTATTTGACATGAACTTGCATGAACACTTATATGAGATGTGCATGAGGTATAAAATTGATAATAATCAATATGATCACCAACGGGATACGTAGGACTTACTTGTGCATGTAGAGTCATTAGGTGTCACTACACGGTCTGAACTTTAAAAGTCTTGGACAAACGAGTTGTATGATGTGTTGGTTATGCACATATACTCACCTAGTGACATTGGTAATAGGGAGTCGGTAGCTCATTTCTGTTTGAGGAATTTGGATTATTCACGTGCAACCTAAGGTGAGTTTCACTACTCTTTTCTAAAAAGCATGCGTCTCGGGTTGAGACAACGTACTTAACTTTTTCTAGTCCGAGTTGGGACTACTATTTTCTAGTCCGGTTTGGGACTACATACACATCCCGGGTTGGGATGCTAAGGATCGTTGTGTGGGTCGGTGTTTGACTCCTTGTGTGAGTCGAGTTTTGCTAGTTCGCAAACTGTGTCCTTGATGAACTAAACCAACTCTATCATCTGTAAGCCCTTCACATACCGAATGAGTTGTCGGGTTATGGCAAGCGGGTTATTATTTGATAGCGCTATTAGGTCTTACAAACCTCACACCGGCTCGGGGAGTGCGGGAGTGAACTATAACTTAACAGATTTTATCATTGTTGATAGGCAATGATGTAAGGCATGCAGCTCACATTTGTGACTACACGTACATCAGCAGTTCGGTATATCGGTGTTAGTTATCATGAATGGGTTAGCTACCCTTGACATGCGATGAACTAGTGTTTACACGGTTTTTGGAACCAACTCAATTACTTGTTTACATGGTTTTGGAAACCAGCGCACTTACATATTCATTTACTTTACTTAGTGAACTCACCAACATTGTTTGTTGACCCACGATATACATGCTTTTGTAGGTAGTTAGCTTTCGGTGCCAGGATTAGCAAGCACTGCACACTTCACTGCATTTGGGGTCTTGGGCATACACCTAAATTACATATTATGCTTTACATTTTCTTTCATATGATTTTGATTTGGGCGCATTGTTTTGCGCATGGTTTTAAAAGGTTTAAATTTGGTTTACGCTTCCGCAGCTTAACCTAACTTGGTTTTTGAAAACGAACTAAATGGTTTGGGCATTTAGAGTTCGTTCATATGACTTATGGCTATGGGATCCTGGTATGTCATGCGCCTCGCGGTATAAACCCCGCAGTGGAAATTTGAGGGTGTGACAGATTGGTATCAGAGCCATTGGTTATAGTGAACTAGGACTGCATGTTGAGTCTAGTCTATAATCATCATAGCATAAGTACACTCACAACTTAAGTGCACAACTAGCTTTTAGCTACATATATCTACAACACATGATTTCGGGAGATATGTTATCTTCTAGTTCTAGACCTAATTCTGAACACGTCAATGGTGGGAACCCAGGGTTACACCAGGTGGCGCATTACTGGGAGTAGTATCCTAACAAACCTCATGGATTAGCAAACAACAATTGTACAGGGGAGAAAGCCCTTGCGAGCGTTGTGGCGCACGTACACAGGAAAGCTGCACGATGCGCATGACGTCATACCATCAAACCGAATCAACTGTGAAGAAATTCAAATACTGAGACTTATCCCTTTTCACTGAGCAAGGAGACAATTAGTTTTTGTTCCTTGTTAGTTGATCTTTCTTACTTCCATTTGAAATTCAGACGGGACTGGGTTACACATATAGAACTTATTTCTTACTTTAGTACCTTACACCTAGTATGAGCGGGCGGACGTATGACTGCATATCCCTGTTACTCATAAGTATATGGTAGATTCATGGGAACACATTGGATTGGGGCTTGTTACACACACTCTTGGGGAGTTACGAAGGTCTGCGATGCAGTGCAACATCTCAAAGGAAGACGAAACCTACTAGTGGCTGACAGTCACGATTGGAGGAACGAACAGTGCTGACCACTGAACTGACTTACACAGGACTGGAGAAAGAAACTGTACGTGATGAGATCCATATAATACTGACACCACGAAAGAGGAAGAAGAAGGGATGGAAGGAGAACCTGAGCAGGACGAGCACATGGAAAGTGAGGATGAATGATCTACTATCTAAGACAGAGCGTGGCGACGATTGGCTCTTACCTTTTCTTACCTATCTTTTCTTTCTTTTTCCTTTACTATCTTAGATAAGACTGAGTTCTTATGATCAACGATAGGGTGGTTGAGGCCCTCGCATCTTTCCAGGCTAGTACAGATCCATCTTGCTAAATCATTCGTTTCCCCTGACTTCCACATTTGAACTTTCTTATTCCTTAAACACACATGCCACAACAACAACCTACCATCATATTTTCAAGCCTTTTATTGGTTGTAAACCTCGATAACTCCAACGGAACTGAGGGAGACCGTCTGATTGCTTCGATAGTATAAGTCTTTGCCATGTGCATTTGTCCCAGGCAGGATGGGGTAATGTATGCTGCATGCACACTTGATGAGTTACAGATACTTGGATGGAGAACGTTGCCCCCTATGATGAAATCTAGAAATTTGACGGATGGGTCTGAGATCGACGCCTACACTACCAAGCTACGGGAGTTAGATACTTTATGCTCAAATCTATTTAACCTACTTTACCAGCGGATCGAATTTCATACCAAAAGGGTGGGTCCCAAAGATTCATGGCTTGGCCACTACAGCTCACCTACCCAGAATCTAACAAATCTTTCAACTGGCTCGCAAACACACTGACTAGGCTGTTGAGCATGGTACTTTTCCGAAGCATGGTGCTTCATCTTCTACTTTTTGTGATAGCAAGAGAACGTGGGATAGTATGAGGTATAGGTCCTTCAACAACAACAACAACGGCAACAACAACAATGGGGCTTGTGGAATAGCAATTGTGAATGGCTCTGGGGAAGCTAGGACTGTTAACAATGTCATGTCGGGTACGACACTCTTGCTTCTATTTTATATGATACTGGTGCAGACTATAGTGTTGTGTCATCGAAACATAGCAAACAAATAGGGATGGTTCCTACTCTTCTTGATACCCCGTACTCTATAGAATTGGCTGATGGGAAGCCTGTTGAGGTAACCCATATACATCGTGACTATAAGCTTGAATTGGATGGGCAATTGTTTTTTATCAACCTCCTACCTATCACCTTAGGTAGCTTTGACCTCGTGGTTGGCATGGACTGGTTATCCAAGCAACACGCAGAAATTCTTTGTCAGGAGAAGATTGTTCGTGTCCCCCTCCCTAGTGGAGAACTTTTATCTATTCAAGGTGATCGTGGTGGTGCCATGGTAGGCGTCATCTCCTTTTTGAAAGCCCATAAGTGTATTCGTAAGGGCTGTCCAGCCATTTTGGCTAACATATCTGACACTCGAGCTGAAACTGAAACTAAGATTGAGGACATCCCAGTAGTCCGAGATTTCCCAGATGTATTCCCAGAGGAATTACCTGGACTTCCACCTGTTCGTCAAGCGGAGTTTCAAATTGATCTTGCACATGGAGCAACTCAAGTTGCACGCGTACCATACCGCCTAGCACCAGGAGAACTTCAAGAACTGTCTACCCAACTCCAAGAGCTACTGGATAAGGGGTTTTAGACCTAGTTCTTCACCATGGGGAGCTCCAGTTCTGTTCGTTAAGAAGAAAGATGGGAGTTTCCGCATGTGTATTGATTATCGGGAATTGAACAAAGTGACGGTTAAGAACCGCTACCCTTGCCTCGTATTGATGACTTGTTTGACCAGCTTCAAGGGTCGAGTTTCTATTCTAAAATTGACTTGAGGTCAGGATACCATCAACTGAGAGTCCGAGAGGAGGATGTGGCGAAGACAGCCTTTCAAACTCGTTATGGACATTATGAGTTTTTGGTGATGCCATTTGGGCTAACCAATGCACCGGCTGTGTTCATGGATCTAATGAACCGCGTGTGCAAGCCTTATTTGGACAAATTCGTCATAGTGTTCATAGATGACATACTGATTTATTCCAAGATCAGGGAAGAGCTCACATTTGTGACTACACGTACATCAGCAGTTCGGTATATTGGTGTTAGTTATCATGAATGGGTTAGCTACCCTTGACATGTGATGAACTAGTGTTTACACGGTTTTTGGAACCAACTCAATTACTTGTTTACGTGGTTTTGGAAACCAGCGCACTTACATATTCATTTACTTTACTTAGTGAACTCACCAACATTGTTTGTTGACCCACAATATACATGCTTTTGCAGGTAGTTAGCTTCCGGTGCCAGGATTAGCAAGCACTGCACACTTCACTGCATTTGGGGCCTTGGGCATACACCTAAATTACATATTATGCTTTACATTTTCTTTCATATGATTTTGATTTGGGCGCGTTGTTTTGCGCATGGTTTTAAAAGGTTTAAATTTGGGTTACGCTTCCGCAGCTTAACCTAACTTGGTTTTTGAAAACGAACTAAATGGTTTGGGCATTTAGAGTTTGTTCATATGACTTATGGCTATGGGATCCTGGTATGTCATGCGCCTCGCGGTATAAACCCCGCAGTGGAAATTTGAGGGTGTGACACTATTAACCAATAATAACTGATCTTAGTATTAAAGCTTTATGATACCTTATGATATTCTTGAGATTACTCAGAATTTTGTATCAACACTAAAAGCTACATTTTTTACGGTTACAAGGTTTTAATGACCATAACAAAGCCACCATTAAGTTAAAATCTCATATTGTTTATTGTCATTATCTGAATAGAAACCTTATGAAATAAAACTAGATGATCCAATAACATTTTTTCACAACTTCGTTTTCATGAAAATGAGAATTTAACAAAGGAAAATGAGACCCATGCAATTCATCCACTAAGACCAAAATTTCATGAGAAATCATGATCAGGTCACTAAAGGATGCTTAGTTATCAAATCTCATTCTCAGTGACTTTAAAGCATGTGTTAAACGCCCTACACATTAAATGGCAAAAGGAATAAATGGGTTTCCATCATAAGTCATAACTAATTGAAATTAGTGGAGCTTAGGTAAATATCTAATTGTATCTATTCCATTTCCTACAGACTAAAGTATTAAAGAAATCAATTCATATATACTTAGTAAGATTCCCTCTAAGTATGTCCTTAAAATTTCTTATGAAATTTGGACGATTAGGGAAATGAACAATAAAATATAGGAAATATTCTCGGTCACATGCATCGCTAAAACTTATTATGTGGAGATACTAAGAGACCTAAAAGATTAGTGGGAGCATTAGATGTCCTACTTATGACTTGCAAAACTTACAGAGGTGGGGGGGGGGGGGGGAATGACAATTTGATCTACCCTCAAATTACAACTCTTTCACTAGACAACGCTCTATCACAACTTGTCTCCTTAGCATTTAATGTACTCCTAACAAAGTTTTGTGGATGCCTAAATATGGGCGAACTTATATTTCTTACTAAAGTAATCCTCATCAAGAGAAACGACAATAAACATCATTAGGTTGTTTTCTCTATTAAAATATATGGATCTTCCAAATGTTAGATCTTAAGCATGCCGAATTCATTAAGATCTCTAAGGTAAGTGGGAGCAGTAAAGTACTTATTATCACTTTTCGGAGGTACAAGATGCGGGGAAGAGACTCATTAAGTTTAACTCCAAATTTAACTTCGATTATTCCTCTTGTACACCTTAGTGCACCAACTCTTACACACCTAACTAAATTTAAGTTTGCATCATAATAAACCCAATGTTCAACTCAGGAGGTCATCTGGGTCTAAAAGCCCATTAAATTTGATGATTATGTAACCTTCCTGACTAACACAAAATGGATGTTTGGAAAGTTTATTGATCCTAACTCTTCAAATTAAATCATTAGTATCAATCAATCTTCTAAATGGTATAAAGCTATTATTAGCATAATTCATTCCATAATTTAGAATAACGTTTGGGATTTGGTGAATAACCTAAAGGTATTCATAGTTAAACCAGATCCGAATGGGAACGTTGTAAGATAAGATTGATTGTAAAAGATTATACTCAAGAGGGATTAGATTATCAAAGAATCTTCTTATCTGTATAACAAAAGATTTCTTTGATGATTATTACCGTCCTAGTATCTCATAATGACTAAGAGCCACATTAGATGGACATTAAGACAACTTTCCATAACGATGACCTACATGTTCATTAAGCAACCTGAAAGTTCTAAACTGAAGGGTAAGAACACTTAGTCTGTATGTCAATAAGATCCATGTATGGGATGATGCAAGCAAAAAAAATGTGTTGGAATCATAATGAAATTCTCTTCATCAAGAACTAAGTGGATTAAAGAACCTACCTCAAGATGAGCGGGAGCAACTAATGAAAACTTGTCCTTACATAGATGACGTTTCTCTTGACAAGCATATGTTAGCTAATTCAAGGCATTGTTCATGCATAATTTTGACATGATGAATATCGGTGATTCCTCTTATGTGATAGGAATCAAAATATACCGGGATAGACCCAACGGGATATTAGTTTCATCCCATAAGTTTTACTCTGAGCGGGTCCTTAAGTATGTAACATACAACATTGCTCTCCATTAGAGGATAATAGGATAAATGAGATTATTACCTTACGCTTCATTAATTAGAAGAGTTATGTAATTTTAAGTCTATGCTTGTTTATGATATTGTTTGTATTGCTTGATACTAGACTTGTCTAGATTGATAAAAAGCATCTAATGGAACATTACAATGTTTTTAAGAAACAAGAGATTATAATCTAAAGAAGAAGGAGAACCTAAAGTGATTGACTACTCTTATTCTAACTTTGTTATATTCAAAGGAAATCAAGTATCAATTTCGGGGTATATTATAACGTCAGCAGACATAACTATCTTATGGAGGAATCATAAGGAACTATAACAACAACCTAAATTATCATGACATAATGTGTTGTTGATCACAACAGAATGGTCATTAAGTGTTGTTGGTAAATTTATCAGTTGACTCATTACTTATTAACTCCATATAAATACTAAGTTGAAGACTTACTATGATAAAGTCAGGTGCCCTAACGAACAATAACAGTTTGAGAGGAGCTGCATTAGAGTTCGATGCGAAATTATTGTTCGCTTATGATTAAGAATAAATAGAGGAAATCAGAATTTGCATCGAATGCAGTCATGATATGCATATGGATCCAATAACTAAAGGTCTATCACCCATAAGTCTCACAAACGGGCCAACTAAGAGAAACGGGTATTACTAATGACCATGTACAACTGCATATCGTACTATGAATGACTTATGACTAATGATTAATTTTCCTCAATATGATTTGTTTGTCTATTAGTATGCTAAGCTAGAATAATGGCATAAAGACAATAATATAACAAATTAACTAAGGGCATAACATTAATTGATCCTAATGTTAAGTTTTAAATTTGGATGTAGTATGATTAATGGTGGTCCTAAGTCGAATAAAGACTTAACGGCTGTATTTCTCTGCTACATTTTGGGTTTAGAACTAAAATGAGTATTAATCTCTGCAGACTTACGTAATACTCATTATACATAATTACTCGGCTAAGTGGGAGAATGATGGAATAAATATACGTAATGTTTGTATATTTATCGATAGCCATTATAATCATTTATATAATGATGATCAATTATTAATATTATCCTAAGCCCAATAACAGATATGTCGTTGATTGGCGGACTATCATTAGATGGGCCTTATTAGGGTGTCCCCTGGGTATGTATAAATATGGAGAGATATTATGAGATTAGGGTTAGAGACAATCATAACAGCATAACACCATTAGCCATCCCCTATCACTCTCTCGCTCTCAATGTATTCATAACTCAAGAACACATAAACCATCAGAACTGCATACCCTAAAGGGAACCTGATCAAGATGATGGAGTCTTCCATTACTGAGGTTCCTGAACGGTTAAGCATATCGGGTACACATGATTATATTTTATGTTTATACCTTGTGTTCTAATTAATATAATCAACATGTCCCAATGTTAAGACTGATGATAACCTTTTTCATAAACCCATAAGCCATCAATCGCTAACAACATGGACTCTGTAGCAACCTATTTCATTATTTTTATATTCAGATCCAAAAATCCGAGTGAAGTTTTCATGTTAATTCTAAAGTATAAGCATTTAACAAGGTCAATTTTCAATAAACTTTACAATCAAAACACCCAGATTAGATAACCAAGATTATGCCCTATAAGAAAGCTTATACCACACATGACTACACGAACTTCTAATGTATAAATAAATTCAAATAATTCCATACTGTCTCAGTTTGTTACCATCCTAAATAAAGCAATTAAACAACATCAATTATTCAACTATATGAACTAAATGACCATAACAACATATCTAAAAGTAAATAACTTAATTTATAAAAATGGTAACCATAGATCAAGAAATTAGGGAAAATCGCTTCTTTTTAATTAAAAAAATTAGTTCAAATTGAATCGTGATTTGAATTATAATAAGGTGCACAAGAGTCGTGTGAATCTATATCTGAGATGAGAGAGGTACCTTGAAAGAAGAAGGCAAGAAGCATGAGGAGAGAGGAACAAAACAGCCCTAATCTTCACCATTCTGCGATAATCTTTTGATGGAGAGAAAATAGGAATAAAAAAATTAATAAAATCAATTTTTAATCAAAACTACGTAGTTTTGATGGTTTCGCATGTAAGGTTAGATAAGTTACAACACCATATTCACTTTCCCCATATATGATTGTAAAGAGGATTATACAATATCATCCTGGAAAAATTACATACTGATGGTGAAGAAGAGTCAAAGAAAGCATATAGTGCTGCCAAAACAGACACAAACCACGCTATTCAGAAGGCAATTGATCATAAACTATCATCGTCTCTTATACAAAAGCTTCTCAATTAGTTTTCATATATTTTTTACACGCGCCTATTAAATTTACCGACTCATTAATTACTCTTTTGGTATTCGTTTTTTAGGTTGATAATATGATCAAAAACTAGAAAAGGAGCTCGATGATGTGGATGCTGAAATTGGGACCGCTGGAATAGGTATGTTTAGGATGGACGACTTTTATTATTAAGCTTTCTTTTTACAGACATTGTCATTTGTAAGATGACCTATCTCACCCAGTGGACTTATGAGTTGGTTAGGCACTATCCATTACCCAGATAGCTACACCGATACCATGCCACGACAATACTGTAACTACACCCCCTTCGCCGCATTCCTATTTCGGTGACCTATTTCCCTTTTACGCCTTTTCGTTTGAATTCTGCCCTACCCCTGTTTCATTTTAGTCCCAGGGAAACCACACCATATAGCTTAATATATGTTTTTTTATTCATTATATAGATCTTTCTTTTCCAATAGAGTACAATTATGGTGGCTTAGGTTTTACACCCAGGGATTATCATTACAAGCATGTGTACACTTTAACCAGAAAGTGTATACAATGCAGCTCTCAAGGCATTTGAATATGTGAAAAAATGGCATGAAATCCAGTTTTAAGAGAGGCATAAAACATGGAAAATTCTTCTGTTTTTTCAATCAGGTCATGACTTGAACATTGGTGTTATATTTGAGGCTAGGATGATGACGATCTACAACAAACCAATAGAACTTCAGATCTGGGACACTGTATGTCCTGTTATACCTTTCTTGATACATGGGCTTGACTTACATTAAAAATAGTTGAGTTTAAATATTTCTTTATTAACTTTCAGTCACGCATGTGAAGGATCATTCAGAACCATAAGACTGTCCATTGTGAGCCGCGAGCGTCCCCGGCGCGAGCAAGGTTTCAGTCCGGTGCTCACCTGCAGCCACAACAGCCCTAGCACGAGCACACGTGATGGTGCTCGCGTGCTTTAACAGGACAAAGTAGGCACAAGTCGCTCTGATGTTCACCCCTAGCCACAACGGGGTCAAGTGAGCCGCGAGCGATGAGGTTGCTTGAGAGTGAAGCAGGTGGCTCGCGTTTGGTCGCACACGGCCCATGACGGATGGTCTAACAGGATCATATTATATAGATGTTGCTGAAATATTGAATTCTGAATTATGCATTGCAGGTATGTTACTTTGTTTTTACATTATCACAAAGTTTAACTTCAGATTCCGTTTACCGATTTTTATTTCTTCTATGCTTGGAATTCTTCGTTGCCGGTGTCTTGATTTGATCTTTAGCTTATGTTTGCTTTACTTTTAGAATCGATTTGCAGAGTTTCATGGAACTATCTATTTATTGCAACTACCATTTAGGCATTTATACTAATTGCCTTTCTGATTAAACAGGTCATTAAAAAAGTTGAGTGTTCCTTAGCAAAGCTTGGGCCCGACGAAAGGTACAGGTGTTCTATCTTTATTTTGTAATACTAAAGCTAACTTAGACTTCTATTCTCTTATTAAACAATATGTAGAGTCAAATACTTCAGTTTTTGGCCTTTTTTGTTAAATAATTGAAGGCAAAAACGAAAAACAAATCCTCATGCGCTTCAGGATGGGCATTTGTTCTGTATTGTTTCTATTTCACCAAAATGTTTGTGTGTGAAGGATGGATTGTGATAATTTTCTTCAGTGGGGTTGTCTCTTTCTTTTCCACCTTAGATGTTACATTAAATAGCCTTTATTGGTGCCATTTTTCACTTGAGTTAAGTGGAAAAGTCATAATTCGTTATTAATTCCTATCAAATGATTGTGAAATACTTGAACCACAAGTGTGTGTGTGTGTGTGTGTTTTTTTTTTTTTTTGACATGTTGGAGACAATAAATAGGATACCTGATTTAAGTAAATTCATCAAATTTCTTTGTAGTGTCTTGATTTCATATATGACTTCAAATTTATGCAACAGGCTAAGATGAACTGAGGGTGTGATCTAGTAATGTGTGACCACCTATTTGGAAGACAAAACATCATGATGTTTATATGGTTCTTGAGTTCTTTTCAAAATGTTGAAATGCTACTAAAGTGAAATGTAATTGTACTACAACAGTGGCATTTTATTCACTACAGGTCGCATCATGTTTTTACTTACAAATTAAAACAAGGGAGTCTAAGCACAAAATCAAAGTTATCAATCCGAGAACGATTCAATTGAGCGCGCCGCAACGCGCGTGGATATAAAACTAGTTTTGAATTATTATATTATTAATTTTTGTATCTAATTGGGTTGTAGGTTGTGATCCCAGATCAGGAGATAAAAGTGTTGTTTTATATGTTTTTATTTATTTATATTTATTCAATGCTCTACCAATGGCCAGCAAGTATTTGCTTCTTTCCTCCTTCATTCATGACACATCTCAACGTAATTTTCAGTTTAAATCCTATCAAATACTTAGTGTTCATTTTTTACATTATGTTGTACGATATATCTATGAGCCCATAAGTTTCTATACTCGAGCTAAACTGCATCACAAGTTAAATGGATAGACTCGTGTTTCAAGCAATTGGTTTTTCTTTGTTAAGTAGTATCCTTCATTATTTTTCTAAGATTTGGTTTTATATTGCAAAGTTTTCCGTAGATAAAAGTAATTAGCTAATTAATAAGGATATAAGCGTTACTTAACTATAAATGTTGATTTCATACTTTGTCTTTTTTTTTGAACGGCAAATTTTTATTCCACCTTTATTCCACCTTACCTTGCATTTGCAAGGATTTCATACTTTGTCTTCATAATATGTTTTGACATTTATATTTTAATCATGAGAGGATTGATAATCTAACATAAAACGAATATCACATTTTGAGAATTTCTTTGATACCCACTGACAAAAGACTTCCTTTTAAGTTACAGAGAAGACAATTCTCGGTTGCCATTTGTTTTGCTGTAACAACCGGCAAAAATAAGGTAATTCCGTACAAATTAATTAATATATGATTAACGTAATTAAATGCAATTATGTGTGATTTAATTATCAAGGTCTTAGGGGATAGCAATTTCCAAATAGTGCATAGGAATGCATACGTTTAATGGTAAAGCATGATTGGATCATGTGTAAGTAAGCTATCCGGTATGGACGTTGGCAATTACCCGGTAATAATTAAATAAACGAAACGGATCCCGGACACCCAGGATATAAAATAAAGGGTATTTTCATGAAATATAATGAGTTTTGGAACTCCAAAACCATAAATGAAAACGTCTTGTACAAATCTCCCGGTAACGAATAAAACGCGCGTACCGCACCCGATACGCGTATAACTCATAAATTCACCCGGCAAAGGCCTAAATAACCAATCAACGCTTAAATTAGACTATATTTAAGGGTTATTAAAGGTATTTTTAATGTCCGGATAACGCGTGATTAAAACCCGAAAAATACCCGAACGACACCCGAACGACGGGGGATTAAACATAACAAGTATTGGGTAAATATTTGAAGTTGTGGACCCCACCAAACCCACTTGGGGGCCGGCCTAGATGGCCTCCTTGTGTTCAAGCATGTGTTAATAATAATAATCTCCTAAACCTAGCTTAAAGCATGCATGTAAAGCCAAAAGGTGTAAGGAAAAGTGGTAAGAAGACACTAGTACAAAAGTAGCTCTAACCTTGTCTCCCTTGTAAGAAATTTTCGGCCAAGAGGCCATGTAATCCAAGACAAGGCTTAAACCATCATTGCACTAGAGCACTCTTGTGTGTATAAGATCAAGTGTAAGACTAGGAAAGATCACAATCACTTAAACAAGATTTACAAGCCATCTCCTTGGCTCTCCCAAAACCTACGGCCACCACCACTATCCCACATCCATTCAAGATCAATTTTTGTACTTCATAAATCTCTTATATCTTTAGTAATAATCACAAGATCCATGGAAGATTACATGTGATAAGGCTATAAATAACATGTGTTAGGAGGTTGAATAACAAAGCAAAACAACTCTTCTTCCCCTTGTTCTTGGCCGTGAGTTTCCTACCTCCCCCATACTTCATTCTTACAAGTTTCTACATCTCCAAAACACTTAAAACAATCCATCATCCAAACCCCTATTGTGTGTTTCAAGAGCTTGGAGCTAAACCACTTGGAAGAACACACTAAACCCCTCTCAAATCCGAGGTGTTTGTCTTCCCTAGCCTTGTGCTAGTAGTAAGCATTCTTAATCTTGTTTTTGATTATTATTATTCATGTATGTGTTCCTAGTAGCAAGTTGTACATGAAGGGTTTAAAAAGAGGTTTGAACATAATCTTTAATAGGTTTTACATGTGTAAAATGGAAGATTAAAGATATGAAAATAAACCATGGATTTGTTGATGATGATGTATTAGTCTTGAAAATATGTAAAGTTTACATTTAAGACTAAGTAGGATGATGTTTTGGTTAAAATTGTGGAATGAACTTGAATATGTTAAAAGTAACTTTAAATCATCTTATTATGATCATACATGGTGTAATATGTGGTAAAACATGTTAGAAGTTCATAAATGAAGAAGATGGAAAATCTAAGTTAGCTTACTTAGATGAATGATATTTTGTTAAAATGGACAAATACATAAAACACGCACATAAGTAGTCTTCCATATGAAATACAAGACTAACATAAGTGTTTTGATACAAAAATAACTTACCAATAAAAAGTTGAATCTTCAAAGTTTACTATTTTGAGTGAAAAATGTTAACTTTGGAAGTTAGAGTGGAAAAATGCAACTTTTGGAAGTTAAGGGACTAAAGTTGTAACTTTGAAAGTTAGAGGACTAAAATGGATATTTTAGAAACTATTAGTCCAAAAATACAAGTATGGAAAGTTTGGTGTCAAAAATGTAAGTAATAAAGTTCTAAGGATGATTTTGGTAAATACTAGTAGAAATACTTGGGTATTTTGTATAAAAGTGTATTTTTGAAAGTTATAAAAATATAAAGGGTTTTAACATAAGGATTTTTATAAAATAGAGATTTTATAAAAATATTAAACAAACTTGGGAAACTTATACAAAAATGAATACTTTTATATAAATGGGAATATAAAAGTGTTGGAAACATTTTTGTAGTTAAGTTAACAAGTTGGGTTAAAAATACATAAGTATTTTAAACCATCCAAGTAACATGTGAAAATAGGAAGAAATATAGATAATATTTCTATAAAATACATGTTGGGAAAAACTTGGAAAAATTAACTAATCGAGTTAAGATATCGAACTAAGACGCGTTAACGAGCCGTACACGAACAAATCATGAGAAAAATGCCATTGCGGCAAGATAAGAAAAATATATATTTTAAGAAGTAAAATATATATATACATTATGGGTGAAAACAAGTAAACACTTTCCTAAGTGTTGGAGGAATTATTCGTGGGAGAAACACGTGACATAAACGAATGAGACGTTAAAACAAACGTATATACTTAACAAGAAGAATTACACATTTATATATATGTACGCTCGTCTCGGCAAAATTCTAGCATATCTACTTAATGGGAAAGTAGATATGTGGGAAGGAATGCCGCGACGAGAAGACAAAGATATATATATGTGTATGACGTACCGACGAGATCCTAGTATATTTATTTGAATGGGAAAATAAATATACGGTATGGTGAGTTGAATCGGACGTTAAGAATATACAATCGAACGACAAGATCTTAGTATATTTGTTTAAATGGGAAAACAAATGTGCGGCAAAGTGAGTCGGGTCGAGTGTTGAGATATATATTATATCGAGCGATGCGATCTTAAGTATAATTATTTAAATGGGAAAATAATTATATGTTAAGTGACGTCGAGCCGATGATAATAAGATACAAGTTAAGGAAATATTAACAAGAGTAATATATAACTTGTAACACAAAGGGTAATGTAACGCCAACAAAAACCTAGGATACGCGCTTAATTAAACGGGACTTGGAATAACTTGTGGTCGGGAGTTGGGTGTACAACTTGCCAAGGCACATGCACTATAGGAATAGTGACTTATACGCCTAGGACGTTTGTAGGTGCGAGACCATCCTTGCTATCCGCCTAAGTAAACCAGACAGAGTTACAGGTGAGTTTCACGGCCCCATTTTAACTATTTTTACGTTTTCCGGGGGAAAGATATGTTAGGGAAAATGTTTGACGGATTTAATACTTGAGGTGTGACCGCCACTCGGGGTTGAGTCCTCGCCTCTATAATCATTTATTCAGGGAAATGAAACCGGAGGAATATTGAATAGTACTATTGGTGCCTGACAAGGCCCACCCCTAATCGATAGCGTCGATTATGCATTAGGTTATGCCTGGGGTGCATATATTCTGAACTTAAGTCGTGGGAAACCGAGTAACGACTTGGAGCGGGGCATATTTATTTATACGTCTTGGTTTGATTATAGTCTCAAGTAGAGTTATAGGAATTTGCAACTCCTATACATTGTCATAACATGGTATTTCCCAAGTAATCAAGTTTTGGAAACTAAAAACCTGTGAACTCACCAATATATTTTATATTGACGAAACTTTTAAACATATCTTTCAGGTAACTAGATGAAGGAGCACCGGGCAAGCTGGGTCAAGGAATCTTCCAATGCGACGTCGAACTTTTGCGGGGTTTCACTTTTATTTCCCAAGGCATTTGGGATATATATGAGAAACCTCTATGATTAACTTAAAAACAATTTACTTTTGTGTAATGTTTGAAACAGATTTGACGTCATAATAAATGACCCATTTTCTTAAATTACTTGTGTTTAGCAATAACCTTGACTTTATGCTTTTGAACCGTCGCGCCACGTGTTTCCGCCATTGTCGTGGTGTGACAGAAGGGGGTATCAGAGCCAAGGTTATAGCGAACTAGAGTATTTTCTTTAAAAACTAGACTATAACCGGATTTGGTTCAAAGGATATAAGTTTTCAAAAGAAAAATATATAAAGACACTAAAGTAATTTTTCAAGAAAGCATTGGGCATGAGGAGATTCCGACCAAGCTAGCCAGGGGTATCGTTATGCATTAACATAGTATTAGACGTTAGAAAGGATACTGATAATGTACGCCCTAACTGTCTAATTTAAATTAATTCATATATATACATGTACGGTTCTTTTGCCAGGATGTCCGACGCTGGTAGTATAGCGCCCAGTATCGATAGCAGCATCCAGATCATTCCTGCGCCACCGCCTGAGCCAGTAGAGCTGGTAGTACTTGACGCAGAGGACGAAGATGTGGAGATGAACGTCGACGGAGGTTCGGATGACGACTCGGATGAGACGGATCCTAGCGAGGATCCTGATTGGGCACCCGCTGTGGTCGACGCGCCGCTACCCATTGTACCGGTCGCACCGTTAGCACCACGCCCCATCCGGGCTATTAGGGATTTTCCCGAGGGCTGTGCCGGACCGTCCCGGCCGATCCCAGCCCATTCGGAGACAGTAGAGTCTCCATTCGACCGACAGGCTCACGTGGAGCACGAGCCAGCACCCTTACCCCACATCCACATCCCTCCAGGCATGAGACTCATGCCAATCTCTCGCGGGAGGAACGGGTGGATATCCGATGACTCTGACGACGAGTCCGTAGCGTCGGTAGAGCACATGCTGGTACCAGAGATTCCAGCTGTTCAGGAGGAGCCAGTGGCTCCAATGTTAGAGGACGCACCTGCTGCTCCCATAGCCCCACCAGCACCACTCGAGCCCGTACCACAGGAGGGACCAGCAGCACATGTACTTGAGGGTAGCCCCGCCGATAGCTCTGAGCTACGCAGGGCAGGCATGGCAGCCTTTGCCACCGCGAGCCCTCCTACCCCCACTGTTGTGGTGTCCACTCCAGAGTGGGCCACTGTTTCGGAGCCGTTAGTAGCCCCACTAGCCGAGCCTATGCCACCACCCCCAGTAGCCATGACTTTACCCATCCCCACCATTCCCAGCATGACACCTGCACCGTACCCTCTGGGTGCAGGGGACCCTTATATGATGCCACCCCACTTTTCCATCAGGCCACCAGGTTTCACTCCATTACTGCCACACATACCGATACCAGCCCCCTTCGGGCCATTCCCATCCACACACCCAGATATACCCGGACCATCCCAGCCACCCAGGACGACACCCTTGTCTGGACCAGCATGGTCCACTGCCATCACTCT
The DNA here is from genome assembly GCA_028751855.1 of Ambrosia trifida. Classification (NCBI taxonomy): domain Eukaryota; kingdom Viridiplantae; phylum Streptophyta; class Magnoliopsida; order Asterales; family Asteraceae; genus Ambrosia; species Ambrosia trifida. The sequence continues at coordinate 6,441,359 of CM054132.1, forward strand.
AGAGCGGGACTTTCAGACTCTCGCAGACACGGTGCAGCGCACCGTAACACAGGTGGAGCATCAGACACGTCTGATGTGGACGAGGATGATAGATGCGCGGGATGCTTTGGCGCATTACGCGGAGGAGTTGCTGAGCCTGGACGCTCAGTGCGGTATCACAGGGGATGCGCACTTTGCGCATCGACATTTCTTGTACGAGCGTATCATGACGATCAGTATGACGATCAGTACGCACGCGCCGCAGTACCAGTATCCGCCACCGCCGCCACAGTAGGATGTATCAGGGATGCACAGAAGACCCACCAGTTTATGTACATAGTAGCTGCAGTATGGTAGTACAGCACGGGTTATGACACTCGTCTGCATTTTGCCTAGCCGTACGGATATTACGGCATATGATATGATGTTTTATTTATTTCAAAAACAATGTATTGTATGAGAAATGTATTCTCCATTTTGTATTATGAACAAGCATTGTACCAGTATTATTGAAATTAATGAAAACTCTTATTATTATGGTGAAATATGTTGTTGTCTATAATTATTATTGCTTACTCCATATGTTGTGGTTTGTATATTTGTGTGGTGATGTTGTGTTGATTACTATTTATTTCTGTAGGATGTGTTGGTATGTTGTGTGATGACATGGTGTTGATTATTGTGTTCATATTCTGGTTTGTTATTTATGCTTTATATTGTATAAATGTTTGCCAAATTAACCTTTGATAATTATTATTGAAGAGAAATGGCACCGGCCACTAGAAGCAATAGCGGAGCAGACGGACTGCCCGCAACACCGGCCGAACTCGAGACCATGATATCTGAACGCATAGCCCGCGCGATCGCGGAGCACGAAGCTGCACGCTCCGAAAGATCTCGCGACTTGACTGGGAGTGACCGACAGGAAACTTCCCCCACTGGTAAGAAGTTGAAAGTAATTGATAAAGCAATGGGAGAATATCCTAAGACTCCTATCCCGTAATAACATACAACTTTATTAATGCAGAAACGGCCTCGCGAGAGCGTGGCTGCACTTTCAAAGCCTTCCTCGACTGCAAGCCGCTCAATTTTAACGGCACGGAAGGATCAGTTGGCCTAGTCAAATGGTTTGAGAAGACCGAGGCTGTTATTCGTATCAGTGGATGTACCCCACGCCAGTCGGTTATGTACTCCACCAATTTGTTCTTGGACCAAGCACTGACATGGTGGAATGGTCAAGTGCAGTCTTTGGGTGATGACACTGCTTACTCTCTGTCGTGGGCAGAACTGAAGGAACTGATGATTGCTGAGTACCGTCCTGCGAGCGAGGTACAGAAATTGGAAACTGAGTTTTGGAACCTCACCATGATGGGAGCGGACGTTACTGGTTACACGTCTCGATTCCACGATCTTGCTAGATTAGTGCCGCGATTGGTTACCCCTGAGAACAACAAAATTGAGCGCTATTTGTTCGGCCTAGCACCGCAAATACGCAGCATGGTCACTGCCTCTAAACCTACGACCATGAGCGCGGCTATTGATCTTGCGCTCAGTCTCACCGAAGATGCCATACGCATGGGTACACTAATCCGCCAAGTTTCGGGATTAAAAATTTCTGAGGCAAGCAGTGTTGAGGCCAAGAATCAGGGATCAAACTCAGCTGTTGTGACGAACGACCAGGGTAACAGGCCGAGGTTTGGGAAAAGAAAAAGGGATGAAGGAAAAAGGGACCGAGCGTCGGGTAGCTCGAACAAGAAGGGAAAGGGATATGTCGCCACGGGACGTGGTAATGGTAACAAGCAGGGAAATCAGGGGAGAAACAATGGGTTAACTTGTGGGAAGTGCCACCGCACAGGGCACAAGACTGAAGAATTCCGTTCTGGAGCACCGAAAAATGGAGGGGCTAGACCATGCTTTGCATGCGGGTCGTTAGATCATTGGAAGAAAGATTGCCCCAAGATCAACAATCAGGCCCGCGGCCGGGCATTTGTGATTGGAGCCGGTGATGCACGGCAAGACCCCAATGTGGTCACTGGTACGTTTCCTCTAAATGGTCATTATGCCTCTGTATTATTTGATACCGGTGCTGACTTTAGCTTCGTATCCATTGAATTTAAAAGACTACTTGGATTAAAAACTAGCAAACTAGATACACCCTACTCTATAGAACTGGCTAATGGTAAAACTATTGAAACGAGAGAGGTAGCAAAAGATTGTAAGTTAGAACTCTGTGGGCACGAGTTTGGGATTGATCTATTGCCGGTTGTATTGGGAAGTTTTGACATCGTTGTCGGCATGGACTGGTTGTCCGCGCACCGTGCCATTGTGGTTTGCAACGATAAAGTTATTCAAGTTCCCCTCCCAAGCGGTGAAACCCTCTCAATTCAAGGGGAAAGACACGGGACGCCACTAAGGATTATTTCGAGCATGAAAGCTCGTAAGTGTCTGAGAAAAGGGCTTGTCGCATTCTTGGCACACGTAGTGGACAAGAAGGCCGACGAGCGAAAGTTGGGAGACATTCCAGTCGCCAGAGATTTTTCGGATGTATTTCCAGAAGATTTGCCGGGGTTGCCGCCTCCTCGACAAGTCGAGTTCCGCATCGATCTCGTTCCTGGAGCAGCTCCTGTGGCACGATCGCCATACCGCCTAGCTCCATCTGAGATGCAGGAACTGTCCAGCCAGCTACAAGAATTATTGGACAAAGGTTTTATAAGACCGAGTTTCTCACCTTGGGGAGCTCCCGTCTTATTTGTGAAGAAGAAGGATGGCACATTTCGCATGTGCATCGACTATCGAGAGCTGAACAAGCTAACCATCAAGAATCGCTATCCTCTCCCCAGGATCGACGATTTATTTGATCAGCTCCAAGGTTCCAGCTATTACTCCAAGATCGATTTGAGGTCAGGCTATCACCAGTTGCGTATACAAGAAGAAGATATACCAAAAACAGCCTTCAGAACCCGGTATGGACACTATGAATTTTTGGTGATGCCGTTCGGCTTGACCAACGCACCAGCGGTTTTCATGGACCTAATGAACCGCGTGTGTAAGCCATACCTGGACAAATTCGTCATAGTCTTCATTGACGATATTTTGATCTATTCACGCACGAAAGAAGACCACGAGAATCACCTTCGGTTAATTCTTGAAGTATTACGCAAAGAGAAGCTCTACGCTAAATTCTCGAAGTGTGACTTTTGGATTCGAGAAGTTCACTTTTTAGGCCACGTGGTAAACGAGAAGGGCATACACGTCGATCCTGCCAAGATCGAGGCAATTAAAAATTGGGAAGCCCCTCGAACTCCTACCGAAGTACGACAATTTCTAGGCCTTGCGGGTTATTACAGAAGGTTCATCGAGAACTTTTCGAAAATAGCACAAGCTTTAACCATGCTAACCCAAAAGGATAAGAAATTTGAGTGGACGGAAAAGCAAGAGGCAGCATTCCAATTGTTAAAAGACAAGCTATGTGGCGCTCCGATACTGTCACTTCCAGACGGTACGGAAGACTTTGTGGTTTACTGTGATGCCTCGCATCAGGGTTTGGGTTGTGTATTGATGCAGCGAGAAAAAGTAATAGCATATGCTTCCAGGCAACTGAAAATCCATGAGAAGAACTACACTACACACGATTTGGAATTAGGTGCAGTGGTGTTCGCTCTCAAGATATGGAGGCACTATTTGTACGGAACCAAGTGCACGATTTTCACTGATCACAAGAGTTTACAACACATCTTTGATCAGAAGGATTTGAATATGCGACAGCGGCGATGGGTTGAATTATTAAACGATTACGATTGTGAAATTAAGTACCATCCCGGTAAGGCGAACGTCGTAGCCGACGCCTTGAGTCGCAAGGAACGGGTTAAACCATTGCGTGTTCGAGCTTTGGGTCTGACTATCCACACGAATATGACTGAACGAATTCGTGAAGCTCAAGTGAACGCCCTCAAACCCGAGAATGTCAAAGGTGAAAGGTTACGAAAGATGGTTGATTCACTGGAACCAAAAGCGGACCAGACACTGTATTTCATGAATAGAATATGGGTTCCAGTATATGGTGGATTGCGTGAGCTAGTATTGGCCGAAGCTCACAGTTCTAGATATTCGGTTCACCCGGGGGCAGACAAGATGTTCCACGATCTAAAGGAACTTTATTGGTGGCCGAATTTCAAAAGGGATATAGCAGCCTATGTTGCGCGATGTCTGACTTGCGCAAAGGTCAAGGCTGAGCACCAGAGACCTTCCGGTTTGCTCCAGCAACCGGAAATACCGGAATGGAAATGGGAACGAATCACCATGGATTTCATTACCAAGTTACCCAAGACGACAAGCGGCCATGACACGATCTGGGTAATCGTTGATCGATTGACAAAATCTGCACACTTCCTTCCGATTCGCGAAACGGACAAGTTGGAGAAACTGACCCGTTTGTACATTAAGGAAGTGGTATCTAAACACGGCGTACCTGTTTCTATCATCTCCGATCGAGATAGTCGTTTCACTTCCAGATTTTGGGAAAGTTTGAACGAAGCCCTCGGTACTCGCCTCGACATGAGCACCGCCTATCACCCCCAAACGGATGGTCAAAGTGAACGAACCATCCAGACCTTGGAGGATATGTTACGGGCATGCGCGATTGATTTCGGAGGTAATTGGGATACGCACTTGCCATTGGTGGAATTTTCTTATAACAACAGTTATCATACGAGCATTCAAGCCGCACCGTTTGAAGCTCTATATGGACGCAAGTGCCGATCGCCATTATGTTGGGCGGAAGTTGGAGAAAAACAACTCACCGGGCCCGAAATTGTCCAAGAGACCACGGATAAGGTCTTTTTGATAAAGGAACGTCTCAAAGCGGCCCGGGACCGCCAGAAAAGCTATGCTGATATGAGGCGAAAGCCTTTAGAGTTTCAAGTCGGAGATAGGGTCCTACTGAAAGTGTCACCTTGGAAAGGTGTCGCGCGCTTTGGGAAGCGCGGAAAACTGAACCCGCGATATATTGGACCGTTCGAAGTCTTGTCCAGGGTAGGCACAGTGGCATATAAGCTCAAGCTGCCTCAAGAGCTTAGTGGAATACACGACACGTTTCATGTGTCAAATTTGAAAAAGTGCCTATCCGACGAAACTCTCATTATTCCAGCTGACGAAATCCAGATTGACGACAAGTTACATTTTGTTGAAGAACCAATCGAGGTAACTGATTGGAAGGTCCAAAAACTAAGGCGCAGCAAGATCAGATTGGTCAAAGTGCGCTGGAATGCCAAGCGTGGCCCGGAGTTCACGTGGGAAAGGCTGGACCGGATGAAGCAAAAGTACCCCGCCCTATTCGAGAAGACACCTATACCGGAGAACTCGAAGTGAATTCCGGGACGGAATTCTCTTAACGGGGGGAGAATGTAACAACCGGCAAAAATAAGGTAATTCCGTACAAATTAATTAATATACGATTAACGTAATTAAATGCAATTATGTGTGATTTAATTATCAAGGTCTTAGGGGATAGCAATTTCCAAATAGTGCATAGGAATGCATACGTTTAATGGTAAAGCATGATTGGATCATGTGTAAGTAAGCTATCCGGTATGGACGTTGGCAATTACCCGGTAATAATTAAATAAACGAAACGGATCCCGGACACCCAGGATATAAAATAAAGGGTATTTTCATGAAATATAATGAGTTTTGGAACTCCAAAACCATAAATGAAAACGTCTTGTACAAATCTCCCGGTAACGAATAAAACGCGCGTACCGCACCCGATACGCGTATAACTCATAAATTCACCCGGCAAAGGCCTAAATAACCAATCAACGCTTAAATTAGACTATATTTAAGGGTTATTAAAGGTATTTTTAATGTCCGGATAACGCGTGATTAAAACCCGAAAAATACCCGAACGACACCCGAACGACGGGGGATTAAACATAACAAGTATTGGGTAAATATTTGAAGTTGTGGACCCCACCAAACCCACTTGGGGGCCGGCCTAGATGGCCTCCTTGTGTTCAAGCATGTGTTAATAATAATAATCTCCTAAACCTAGCTTAAAGCATGCATGTAAAGCCAAAAGGTGTAAGGAAAAGTGGTAAGAAGACACTAGTACAAAAGTAGCTCTAACCTTGTCTCCCTTGTAAGAAATTTTCGGCCAAGAGGCCATGTAATCCAAGACAAGGCTTAAACCATCATTGCACTAGAGCACTCTTGTGTGTATAAGATCAAGTGTAAGACTAGGAAAGATCACAATCACTTAAACAAGATTTACAAGCCATCTCCTTGGCTCTCCCAAAACCTACGGCCACCACCACTATCCCACATCCATTCAAGATCAATTTTTGTACTTCATAAATCTCTTATATCTTTAGTAATAATCACAAGATCCATGGAAGATTACATGTGATAAGGCTATAAATAACATGTGTTAGGAGGTTGAATAACAAAGCAAAACAACTCTTCTTCCCCTTGTTCTTGGCCGTGAGTTTCCTACCTCCCCCATACTTCATTCTTACAAGTTTCTACATCTCCAAAACACTTAAAACAATCCATCATCCAAACCCCTATTGTGTGTTTCAAGAGCTTGGAGCTAAACCACTTGGAAGAACACACTAAACCCCTCTCAAATCCGAGGTGTTTGTCTTCCCTAGCCTTGTGCTAGTAGTAAGCATTCTTAATCTTGTTTTTGATTATTATTATTCATGTATGTGTTCCTAGTAGCAAGTTGTACATGAAGGGTTTAAAAAGAGGTTTGAACATAATCTTTAATAGGTTTTACATGTGTAAAATGGAAGATTAAAGATATGAAAATAAACCATGGATTTGTTGATGATGATGTATTAGTCTTGAAAATATGTAAAGTTTACATTTAAGACTAAGTAGGATGATGTTTTGGTTAAAATTGTGGAATGAACTTGAATATGTTAAAAGTAACTTTAAATCATCTTATTATGATCATACATGGTGTAATATGTGGTAAAACATGTTAGAAGTTCATAAATGAAGAAGATGGAAAATCTAAGTTAGCTTACTTAGATGAATGATATTTTGTTAAAATGGACAAATACATAAAACACGCACATAAGTAGTCTTCCATATGAAATACAAGACTAACATAAGTGTTTTGATACAAAAATAACTTACCAATAAAAAGTTGAATCTTCAAAGTTTACTATTTTGAGTGAAAAATGTTAACTTTGGAAGTTAGAGTGGAAAAATGCAACTTTTGGAAGTTAAGGGACTAAAGTTGTAACTTTGAAAGTTAGAGGACTAAAATGGATATTTTAGAAACTATTAGTCCAAAAATACAAGTATGGAAAGTTTGGTGTCAAAAATGTAAGTAATAAAGTTCTAAGGATGATTTTGGTAAATACTAGTAGAAATACTTGGGTATTTTGTATAAAAGTGTATTTTTGAAAGTTATAAAAATATAAAGGGTTTTAACATAAGGATTTTTATAAAATAGAGATTTTATAAAAATATTAAACAAACTTGGGAAACTTATACAAAAATGAATACTTTTATATAAATGGGAATATAAAAGTGTTGGAAACATTTTTGTAGTTAAGTTAACAAGTTGGGTTAAAAATACATAAGTATTTTAAACCATCCAAGTAACATGTGAAAATAGGAAGAAATATAGATAATATTTCTATAAAATACATGTTGGGAAAAACTTGGAAAAATTAACTAATCGAGTTAAGATATCGAACTAAGACGCGTTAACGAGCCGTACACGAACAAATCATGAGAAAAATGCCATTGCGGCAAGATAAGAAAAATATATATTTTAAGAAGTAAAATATATATATACATTATGGGTGAAAACAAGTAAACACTTTCCTAAGTGTTGGAGGAATTATTCGTGGGAGAAACACGTGACATAAACGAATGAGACGTTAAAACAAACGTATATACTTAACAAGAAGAATTACACATTTATATATATGTACGCTCGTCTCGGCAAAATTCTAGCATATCTACTTAATGGGAAAGTAGATATGTGGGAAGGAATGCCGCGACGAGAAGACAAAGATATATATATGTGTATGACGTACCGACGAGATCCTAGTATATTTATTTGAATGGGAAAATAAATATACGGTATGGTGAGTTGAATCGGACGTTAAGAATATACAATCGAACGACAAGATCTTAGTATATTTGTTTAAATGGGAAAACAAATGTGCGGCAAAGTGAGTCGGGTCGAGTGTTGAGATATATATTATATCGAGCGATGCGATCTTAAGTATAATTATTTAAATGGGAAAATAATTATATGTTAAGTGACGTCGAGCCGATGATAATAAGATACAAGTTAAGGAAATATTAACAAGAGTAATATATAACTTGTAAAACAAAGGGTAATGTAACGCCAACAAAAACCTAGGATACGCGCTTAATTAAACGGGACTTGGAATAACTTGTGGTCGGGAGTTGGGTGTACAACTTGCCAAGGCACATGCACTATAGGAATAGTGACTTATACGCCTAGGACGTTTGTAGGTGCGAGACCATCCTTGCTATCCGCCTAAGTAAACCAGACAGAGTTACAGGTGAGTTTCACGGCCCCATTTTAACTATTTTTACGTTTTCCGGGGGAAAGATATGTTAGGGAAAATGTTTGACGGATTTAATACTTGAGGTGTGACCGCCACTCGGGGTTGAGTCCTCGCCTCTATAATCATTTATTCAGGGAAATGAAACCGGAGGAATATTGAATAGTAATATTGGTGCCTGACAAGGCCCACCCCTAATCGATAGCGTCGATTATGCATTAGGTTATGCCTGGGGTGCATATATTCTGAACTTAAGTCGTGGGAAACCGAGTAACGACTTGGAGCGGGGCATATTTATTTATACGTCTTGGTTTGATTATAGTCTCAAGTAGAGTTATAGGAATTTGCAACTCCTATACATTGTCATAACATGGTATTTCCCAAGTAATCAAGTTTTGGAAACTAAAAACCTGTGAACTCACCAATATATTTTATATTGACGAAACTTTTAAACATATCTTTCAGGTAACTAGATGAAGGAGCACCGGGCAAGCTGGGTCAAGGAATCTTCCAATGCGACGTCGAACTTTTGCGGGGTTTCACTTTTATTTCCCAAGGCATTTGGGATATATATGAGAAACCTCTATGATTAACTTAAAAACAATTTACTTTTGTGTAATGTTTGAAACAGATTTGACGTCATAATAAATGACCCATTTTCTTAAATTACTTGTGTTTAGCAATAACCTTGACTTTATGCTTTTGAACCGTCGCGCCACGTGTTTCCGCCATTGTCGTGGTGTGACAGAAGGTGGTATCAGAGCCAAGGTTATAGCGAACTAGAGTATTTTCTTAAAAAACTAGACTATAACCGGATTTGGTTCAAAGGATAAAAGTTTTCAAAAGAAAAATATATAAAGACACTAAAGTAATTTTTCAAGAAAGCATTGGGCATGAGGAGATTCTGACCAAGCTAGCCAGGGGTATCGTTATGCATTAACATAGTATTAGAGGTTAGAAAGGATACTGATAATGTACGCCCTAACTGTCTAATTTAAATTAATTCATATATATACATGTACGGTTCTTTTGCCAGGATGTCCGACGCTGGTAGTATAGCGCCCAGTATCGATAGCAGCATCCAGATCATTCCTGCGCCACCGCCTGAGCCAGTAGAGCTGGTAGTACTTGACGCAGAGGACGAAGATGTGGAGATGAACGTCGACGGAGGTTCGGATGACGACTCGGATGAGACGGATCCTAGCGAGGATCCTGATTGGGCACCCGCTGTGGTCGACGCGCCGCTACCCATTGTACCGGTCGCACCGTTAGCACCACGCCCCATCCGGGCTATTAGGGATTTTCCCGAGGGCTGTGCCGGACCGTCCCGGCCGATCCCAGCCCATTCGGAGACAGTAGAGTCTCCATTCGACCGACAGGCTCACGTGGAGCACGAGCCAGCACCCTTACCCCACATCCACATCCCTCCAGGCATGAGACTCATGCCAATCTCTCGCGGGAGGAACGGGTGGATATCCGATGACTCTGACGACGAGTCCGTAGCGTCGGTAGAGCACATGCTGGTACCAGAGATTCCAGCTGTTCAGGAGGAGCCAGTGGCTCCAATGTTAGAGGACGCACCTGCTGCTCCCATAGCCCCACCAGCACCACTCGAGCCCGTACCACAGGAGGGACCAGCAGCACATGTACTTGAGGGTAGCCCCGCCGATAGCTCTGAGCTACGCAGGGCAGGCATGGCAGCCTTTGCCACCGCGAGCCCTCCTACCCCCACTGTTGTGGTGTCCACTCCAGAGTGGGCCACTGTTTCGGAGCCGTTAGTAGCCCCACTAGCCGAGCCTATGCCACCACCCCCAGTAGCCATGACTTTACCCATCCCCACCATTCCCAGCATGACACCTGCACCGTACCCTCTGGGTGCAGGGGACCCTTATATGATGCCACCCCACTTTTCCATCAGGCCACCAGGTTTCACTCCATTACTGCCACACATACCGATACCAGCCCCCTTCGGGCCATTCCCATCCACACACCCAGATATACCCGGACCATCCCAGCCACCCAGGACGACACCCTTGTCTGGACCAGCATGGTCCACTGCCATCACTCTAGAGCGGGACTTTCAGACTCTCGCAGACACGGTGCAGCGCACCGTAACACAGGTGGAGCATCAGACACGTCTGATGTGGACGAGGATGATAGATGCGCGGGATGCTTTGGCGCATTACGCGGAGGAGTTGCTGAGCCTGGACGCTCAGTGCGGTATCACAGGGGATGCGCACTTTGCGCATCGACATTTCTTGTACGAGCGTATCATGACGATCAGTATGACGATCAGTACGCACGCGCCGCAGTACCAGTATCCGCCACCGCCGCCACAGTAGGATGTATCAGGGATGCACAGAAGACCCACCAGTTTATGTACATAGTAGCTGCAGTATGGTAGTACAGCACGGGTTATGACACTCGTCTGCATTTTGCCTAGCCGTACGGATATTACGGCATATGATATGATGTTTTATTTATTTCAAAAACAATGTATTGTATGAGAAATGTATTCTCCATTTTGTATTATGAACAAGCATTGTACCAGTATTATTGAAATTAATGAAAACTCTTATTATTATGGTGAAATATGTTGTTGTCTATAATTATTATTGCTTACTCCATATGTTGTGGTTTGTATATTTGTGTGGTGATGTTGTGTTGATTACTATTTATTTCTGTAGGATGTGTTGGTATGTTGTGTGATGACATGGTGTTGATTATTGTGTTCATATTCTGGTTTGTTATTTATGCTTTATATTGTATAAATGTTTGCCAAATTAACCTTTGATAATTATTATTGAAGAGAAATGGCACCGGCCACTAGAAGCAATAGCGGAGCAGACGGACTGCCCGCAACACCGGCCGAACTCGAGACCATGATATCTGAACGCATAGCCCGCGCGATCGCGGAGCACGAAGCTGCACGCTCCAAAAGATCTCGCGACTTGACTGGGAGTGACCGACAGGAAACTTCCCCCACTGGTAAGAAGTTGAAAGTAATTGATAAAGCAATGGGAGAATATCCTAAGACTCCTATCCCGTAATAACATACAACTTTATTAATGCAGAAACGGCCTCGCGAGAGCGTGGCTGCACTTTCAAAGCCTTCCTCGACTGCAAGCCGCTCAATTTTAACGGCACGGAAGGATCAGTTGGCCTAGTCAAATGGTTTGAGAAGACCGAGGCTGTTATTCGTATCAGTGGATGTACCCCACGCCAGTCGGTTATGTACTCCACCAATTTGTTCTTGGACCAAGCACTGACATGGTGGAATGGTCAAGTGCAGTCTTTGGGTGATGACACTGCTTACTCTCTGTCGTGGGCAGAACTGAAGGAACTGATGATTGCTGAGTACCGTCCTGCGAGCGAGGTACAGAAATTGGAAACTGAGTTTTGGAACCTCACCATGATGGGAGCGGACGTTACTGGTTACACGTCTCGATTCCACGATCTTGCTAGATTAGTGCCGCGATTGGTTACCCCTGAGAACAACAAAATTGAGCGCTATTTGTTCGGCCTAGCACCGCAAATACACAGCATGGTCACTGCCTCTAAACCTACGACCATGCGCGCGGCTATTGATCTTGCGCTCAGTCTCACCGAAGATGCCATACGCATGGGTACACTAATCCGCCAAGTTTCGGGACTAAAAATTTCTGAGGCAAGCAGTGTTGAGGCCAAGAATCAGGGATCAAACTCAGCTGTTGTGACGAACGACCAGGGTAACAGGCCGAGGTTTGGGAAAAGAAAAAGGGATGAAGGAAAAAGGGACCGAGCGTCGGGTAGCTCGAACAAGAAGGGAAAGGGATATGTCGCCACGGGACGTGGTAATGGTAACAAGCAGGGAAATCAGGGGAGAAACAATGGGTTAACTTGTGGGAAGTGCCACCGCACAGGGCACAAGACTGAAGAATGCCGTTCTGGAGCACCGAAAAATGGAGGGGCTAGACCATGCTTTGCATGCGGGTCGTTAGATCATTGGAAGAAAGATTGCCCCAAGATCAACAATCAGGCCCGCGGCCGGGCATTTGTGATTGGAGCCGGTGATGCACGGCAAGACCCCAATGTGGTCACTGGTACGTTTCCTCTAAATGGTCATTATGCCTCTGTATTATTTGATACCGGTGCTGACTTTAGCTTCGTATCCATTGAATTTAAAAGACTACTTGGATTAAAAACTAGCAAACTAGATACACCCTACTCTATAGAACTGGCTAATGGTAAAACTATTGAAACGAGAGAGGTAGCAAAAGATTGTAAGTTAGAACTCTGTGGGCACGAGTTTGGGATTGATCTATTGCCGGTTGTATTGGGAAGTTTTGACATCGTTGTCGGCATGGACTGGTTGTCCGCGCACCGTGCCATTGTGGTTTGCAACGATAAAGTTATTCAAGTTCCCCTCCCAAGCGGTGAAACCCTCTCAATTCAAGGGGAAAGACACGGGACGCCACTAAGGATTATTTCGAGCATGAAAGCTCGTAAGTGTCTGAGAAAAGGGCTTGTCGCATTCTTGGCACACGTAGTGGACAAGAAGGCCGACGAGCGAAAGTTGGGAGACATTCCAGTCGCCAGAGATTTTTCGGATGTATTTCCAGAAGATTTGCCGGGGTTGCCGCCTCCTCGACAAGTCGAGTTCCGCATCGATCTCGTTCCTGGAGCAGCTCCTGTGGCACGATCGCCATACCGCCTAGCTCCATCTGAGATGCAGGAACTGTCCAGCCAGCTACAAGAATTATTGGACAAAGGTTTTATAAGACCGAGTTTCTCACCTTGGGGAGCTCCCATCTTATTTGTGAAGAAGAAGGATGGCACATTTCGCATGTGCATCGACTATCGAGAGCTGAACAAGCTAACCATCAAGAATCGCTATCCTCTCCCCAGGATCGACGATTTATTTGATCAGCTCCAAGGTTCCAGCTATTACTCCAAGATCGATTTGAGGTCAGGCTATCACCAGTTGCGTATACAAGAAGAAGATATACCAAAAACAGCCTTCAGAACCCGGTATGGACACTATGAATTTTTGGTGATGCCGTTCGGCTTGACCAACGCACCAGCGGTTTTCATGGACCTAATGAACCGCGTGTGTAAGCCATACCTGGACAAATTCGTCATAGTCTTCATTGACGATATTTTGATCTATTCACGCACGAAAGAAGACCACGAGAATCACCTTCGGTTAATTCTTGAAGTATTACGCAAAGAGAAGCTCTACGCTAAATTCTCGAAGTGTGACTTTTGGATTCGAGAAGTTCACTTTTTAGGCCACGTGGTAAACGAGAAGGGCATACACGTCGATCCCGCCAAGATCGAGGCAATTAAAAATTGGGAAGCCCCTCGAACTCCTACCGAAGTACGACAATTTCTAGGCCTTGCGGGTTATTACAGAAGGTTCATCGAGAACTTTTCGAAAATAGCACAAGCTTTAACCATGCTAACCCAAAAGGATAAGAAATTTGAGTGGACGGAAAAGCAAGAGGCAGCATTCCAATTGTTAAAAGACAAGCTATGTGGCGCTCCGATACTGTCACTTCCAGACGGTACGGAAGACTTTGTGGTTTACTGTGATGCCTCGCATCAGGGTTTGGGTTGTGTATTGATGCAGCGAGAAAAAGTAATAGCATATGCTTCCAGGCAACTGAAAATCCATGAGAAGAACTACACTACACACGATTTGGAATTAGGTGCAGTGGTGTTCGCTCTCAAGATATGGAGGCACTATTTGTACGGAACCAAGTGCACGATTTTCACTGATCACAAGAGTTTACAACACATCTTTGATCAGAAGGATTTGAATATGCGACAGCGGCGATGGGTTGAATTATTAAACGATTACGATTGTGAAATTAAGTACCATCCCGGTAAGGCGAACGTCGTAGCCGACGCCTTGAGTCGCAAGGAACGGGTTAAACCATTGCGTGTTCGAGCTTTGGGTCTGACTATCCACACGAATATGACTGAACGAATTCGTGAAGCTCAAGTGAACGCCCTCAAACCCGAGAATGTCAAAGGTGAAAGGTTACGAAAGATGGTTGATTCACTGGAACCAAAAGCGGACCAGACACTGTATTTCATGAATAGAATATGGGTTCCAGTATATGGTGGATTGCGTGAGCTAGTATTGGCCGAAGCTCACAGTTCTAGATATTCGGTTCACCCGGGGGCAGACAAGATGTTCCACGATCTAAAGGAACTTTATTGGTGGCCGAATTTCAAAAGGGATATAGCAGCCTATGTTGCGCGATGTCTGACTTGCGCAAAGGTCAAGGCTGAGAACCAGAGACCTTCCGGTTTGCTCCAGCAACCGGAAATACCGGAATGGAAATGGGAACGAATCACCATGGATTTCATTACCAAGTTACCCAAGACGACAAGCGGCCATGACACGATCTGGGTAATCGTTGATCGATTGACAAAATCTGCACACTTCCTTCCGATTCGCGAAACGGACAAGTTGGAGAAACTGACCCGTTTGTACATTAAGGAAGTGGTATCTAAACACGGCGTACCTGTTTCTATCATCTCTGATCGAGATAGTCGTTTCACTTCCAGATTTTGGGAAAGTTTGAACGAAGCCCTCGGTACTCGCCTCGACATGAGCACCGCCTTTCACCCCCAAACGGATGGTCAAAGTGAACGAACCATCCAGACCTTGGAGGATATGTTACGGGCATGCGCGATTGATTTCGGAGGTAATTGGGATACGCACTTGCCATTGGTGGAATTTTCTTATAACAACAGTTATCATACGAGCATTCAAGCCGCACCGTTTGAAGCTCTATATGGACGCAAGTGCCGATCGCCATTATGTTGGGCGGAAGTTGGAGAAAAACAACTCACCGGGCCCGAAATTGTCCAAGAGACCACGGATAAGGTCTTTTTGATAAAGGAACGTCTCAAAGCGGCCCGGGACCGCCAGAAAAGCTATGCTGATATGAGGCGAAAGCCTTTAGAGTTTCAAGTCGGAGATAGGGTCCTACTGAAAGTGTCACCTTGGAAAGGTGTCGCGCGCTTTGGGAAGCGCGGAAAACTGAACCCGCGATATATTGGACCGTTCGAAGTCTTGTCCAGGGTAGGCACAGTGGCATATAAGCTCAAGCTGCCTCAAGAGCTTAGTGGAATACACGACACGTTTCATGTGTCAAATTTGAAAAAGTGCCTATCCGACGAAACTCTCATTATTCCAGCTGACGAAATCCAGATTGACGACAAGTTACATTTTGTTGAAGAACCAATCGAGGTAACTGATTGGAAGGTCCAAAAACTAAGGCGCAGCAAGATCAGATTGGTCAAAGTGCGCTGGAATGCCAAGCGTGGCCCGGAGTTCACGTGGGAAAGGCTGGACCGGATGAAGCAAAAGTACCCCGCCCTATTCGAGAAGACACCTGTACCGGAGAACTCGAAGTGAATTCCGGGACGGAATTCTCTTAACGGGGGGAGAATGTAACAACCGGCAAAAATAAGGTAATTCCGTACAAATTAATTAATATATGATTAACGTAATTAAATGCAATTATGTGTGATTTAATTATCAAGGTCTTAGGGGATAGCAATTTCCAAATAGTGCATAGGAATGCATACGTTTAATGGTAAAGCATGATTGGATCATGTGTAAGTAAGCTATCCGGTATGGACGTTGGCAATTACCCGGTAATAATTAAATAAACGAAACGGATCCCGGACACCCAGGATATAAAATAAAGGGTATTTTCATGAAATATAATGAGTTTTGGAACTCCAAAACCATAAATGAAAACGTCTTGTACAAA
Source organism: Ambrosia trifida (assembly GCA_028751855.1). Classification (NCBI taxonomy): domain Eukaryota; kingdom Viridiplantae; phylum Streptophyta; class Magnoliopsida; order Asterales; family Asteraceae; genus Ambrosia; species Ambrosia trifida. The sequence goes on from CM054132.1 coordinate 6,457,668, forward strand.
TCTCCCGGTAACGAATAAAACGCGCGTACCGCACCCGATACGCGTATAACTCATAAATTCACCCGGCAAAGGCCTAAATAACCAATCAACGCTTAAATTAGACTATATTTAAGGGTTATTAAAGGTATTTTTAATGTCCGGATAACGCGTGATTAAAACCCGAAAAATACCCGAACGACACCCGAACGACGGGGGATTAAACATAACAAGTATTGGGTAAATATTTGAAGTTGTGGACCCCACCAAACCCACTTGGGGGCCGGCCTAGATGGCCTCCTTGTGTTCAAGCATGTGTTAATAATAATAATCTCCTAAACCTAGCTTAAAGCATGCATGTAAAGCCAAAAGGTGTAAGGAAAAGTGGTAAGAAGACACTAGTACAAAAGTAGCTCTAACCTTGTCTCCCTTGTAAGAAATTTTCGACCAAGAGGCCATGTAATCCAAGACAAGGCTTAAACCATCATTGCACTAGAGCACTCTTGTGTGTATAAGATCAAGTGTAAGACTAGGAAAGATCACAATCACTTAAACAAGATTTACAAGCCATCTCCTTGGCTCTCCCAAAACCTACGGCCACCACCACTATCCCACATCCATTCAAGATCAATTTTTGTACTTCATAAATCTCTTATATCTTTAGTAATAATCACAAGATCCATGGAAGATTACATGTGATAAGGCTATAAATAACATGTGTTAGGAGGTTGAATAACAAAGCAAAACAACTCTTCTTCCCCTTGTTCTTGGCCGTGAGTTTCCTACCTCCCCCATACTTCATTCTTACAAGTTTCTACATCTCCAAAACACTTAAAACAATCCATCATCCAAACCCCTATTGTGTGTTTCAAGAGCTTGGAGCTAAACCACTTGGAAGAACACACTAAACCCCTCTCAAATCCGAGGTGTTTGTCTTCCCTAGCCTTGTGCTAGTAGTAAGCATTCTTAATCTTGTTTTTGATTATTATTATTCATGTATGTGTTCCTAGTAGCAAGTTGTACATGAAGGGTTTAAAAAGAGGTTTGAACATAATCTTTAATAGGTTTTACATGTGTAAAATGGAAGATTAAAGATATGAAAATAAACCATGGATTTGTTGATGATGATGTATTAGTCTTGAAAATATGTAAAGTTTACATTTAAGACTAAGTAGGATGATGTTTTGGTTAAAATTGTGGAATGAACTTGAATATGTTAAAAGTAACTTTAAATCATCTTATTATGATCATACATGGTGTAATATGTGGTAAAACATGTTAGAAGTTCATAAATGAAGAAGATGGAAAATCTAAGTTAGCTTACTTAGATGAATGATATTTTGTTAAAATGGACAAATACATAAAACACGCACATAAGTAGTCTTCCATATGAAATACAAGACTAACATAAGTGTTTTGATACAAAAATAACTTACCAATAAAAAGTTGAATCTTCAAAGTTTACTATTTTGAGTGAAAAATGTTAACTTTGGAAGTTAGAGTGGAAAAATGCAACTTTTGGAAGTTAAGGGACTAAAGTTGTAACTTTGAAAGTTAGAGGACTAAAATGGATATTTTAGAAACTATTAGTCCAAAAATACAAGTATGGAAAGTTTGGTGTCAAAAATGTAAGTAATAAAGTTCTAAGGATGATTTTGGTAAATACTAGTAGAAATACTTGGGTATTTTGTATAAAAGTGTATTTTTGAAAGTTATAAAAATATAAAGGGTTTTAACATAAGGATTTTTATAAAATAGAGATTTTATAAAAATATTAAACAAACTTGGGAAACTTATACAAAAATGAATACTTTTATATAAATGGGAATATAAAAGTGTTGGAAACATTTTTGTAGTTAAGTTAACAAGTTGGGTTAAAAATACATAAGTATTTTAAACCATCCAAGTAACATGTGAAAATAGGAAGAAATATAGATAATATTTCTATAAAATACATGTTGGGAAAAACTTGGAAAAATTAACTAATCGAGTTAAGATATCGAACTAAGACGCGTTAACGAGCCGTACACGAACAAATCATGAGAAAAATGCCATTGCGGCAAGATAAGAAAAATATATATTTTAAGAAGTAAAATATATATATACATTATGGGTGAAAACAAGTAAACACTTTCCTAAGTGTTGGAGGAATTATTCGTGGGAGAAACACGTGACATAAACGAATGAGACGTTAAAACAAACGTATATACTTAACAAGAAGAATTACACATTTATATATATGTACGCTCGTCTCGGCAAAATTCTAGCATATCTACTTAATGGGAAAGTAGATATGTGGGAAGGAATGCCGCGACGAGAAGACAAAGATATATATATGTGTATGACGTACCGACGAGATCCTAGTATATTTATTTGAATGGGAAAATAAATATACGGTATGGTGAGTTGAATCGGACGTTAAGAATATACAATCGAACGACAAGATCTTAGTATATTTGTTTAAATGGGAAAACAAATGTGCGGCAAAGTGAGTCGGGTCGAGTGTTGAGATATATATTATATCGAGCGATGCGATCTTAAGTATAATTATTTAAATGGGAAAATAATTATATGTTAAGTGACGTCGAGCCGATGATAATAAGATACAAGTTAAGGAAATATTAACAAGAGTAATATATAACTTGTAAAACAAAGGGTAATGTAACGCCAACAAAAACCTAGGATACGCGCTTAATTAAACGGGACTTGGAATAACTTGTGGTCGGGAGTTGGGTGTACAACTTGCCAAGGCACATGCACTATAGGAATAGTGACTTATACGCCTAGGACGTTTGTAGGTGCGAGACCATCCTTGCTATCCGCCTAAGTAAACCAGACAGAGTTACAGGTGAGTTTCACGGCCCCATTTTAACTATTTTTACGTTTTCCGGGGGAAAGATATGTTAGGGAAAATGTTTGACGGATTTAATACTTGAGGTGTGACCGCCACTCGGGGTTGAGTCCTCGCCTCTATAATCATTTATTCAGGGAAATGAAACCGGAGGAATATTGAATAGTAATATTGGTGCCTGACAAGGCCCACCCCTAATCGATAGCGTCGATTATGCATTAGGTTATGCCTGGGGTGCATATATTCTGAACTTAAGTCGTGGGAAACCGAGTAACGACTTGGAGCGGGGCATATTTATTTATACGTCTTGGTTTGATTATAGTCTCAAGTAGAGTTATAGGAATTTGCAACTCCTATACATTGTCATAACATGGTATTTCCCAAGTAATCAAGTTTTGGAAACTAAAAACCTGTGAACTCACCAATATATTTTATATTGACGAAACTTTTAAACATATCTTTCAGGTAACTAGATGAAGGAGCACCGGGCAAGCTGGGTCAAGGAATCTTCCAATGCGACGTCGAACTTTTGCGGGGTTTCACTTTTATTTCCCAAGGCATTTGGGATATATATGAGAAACCTCTATGATTAACTTAAAAACAATTTACTTTTGTGTAATGTTTGAAACAGATTTGACGTCATAATAAATGACCCATTTTCTTAAATTACTTGTGTTTAGCAATAACCTTGACTTTATGCTTTTGAACCGTCGCGCCACGTGTTTCCGCCATTGTCGTGGTGTGACAGAAGGTGGTATCAGAGCCAAGGTTATAGCGAACTAGAGTATTTTCTTTAAAAACTAGACTATAACCGGATTTGGTTCAAAGGATAAAAGTTTTCAAAAGAAAAATATATAAAGACACTAAAGTAATTTTTCAAGAAAGCATTGGGCATGAGGAGATTCTGACCAAGCTAGCCAGGGGTATCGTTATGCATTAACATAGTATTAGAGGTTAGAAAGGATACTGATAATGTACGCCCTAACTGTCTAATTTAAATTAATTCATATATATACATGTACGGTTCTTTTGCCAGGATGTCCGACGCTGGTAGTATAGCGCCCAGTATCGATAGCAGCATCCAGATCATTCCTGCGCCACCGCCTGAGCCAGTAGAGCTGGTAGTACTTGACGCAGAGGACGAAGATGTGGAGATGAACGTCGACGGAGGTTCGGATGACGACTCGGATGAGACGGATCCTAGCGAGGATCCTGATTGGGCACCCGCTGTGGTCGACGCGCCGCTACCCATTGTACCGGTCGCACCGTTAGCACCACGCCCCATCCGGGCTATTAGGGATTTTCCCGAGGGCTGTGCCGGACCGTCCCGGCCGATCCCAGCCCATTCGGAGACAGTAGAGTCTCCATTCGACCGACAGGCTCACGTGGAGCACGAGCCAGCACCCTTACCCCACATCCACATCCCTCCAGGCATGAGACTCATGCCAATCTCTCGCGGGAGGAACGGGTGGATATCCGATGACTCTGACGACGAGTCCGTAGCGTCGGTAGAGCACATGCTGGTACCAGAGATTCCAGCTGTTCAGGAGGAGCCAGTGGCTCCAATGTTAGAGGACGCACCTGCTGCTCCCATAGCCCCACCAGCACCACTCGAGCCCGTACCACAGGAGGGACCAGCAGCACATGTACTTGAGGGTAGCCCCGCCGATAGCTCTGAGCTACGCAGGGCAGGCATGGCAGCCTTTGCCACCGCGAGCCCTCCTACCCCCACTGTTGTGGTGTCCACTCCAGAGTGGGCCACTGTTTCGGAGCCGTTAGTAGCCCCACTAGCCGAGCCTATGCCACCACCCCCAGTAGCCATGACTTTACCCATCCCCACCATTCCCAGCATGACACCTGCACCGTACCCTCTGGGTGCAGGGGACCCTTATATGATGCCACCCCACTTTTCCATCAGGCCACCAGGTTTCACTCCATTACTGCCACACATACCGATACCAGCCCCCTTCGGGCCATTCCCATCCACACACCCAGATATACCCGGACCATCCCAGCCACCCAGGACGACACCCTTGTCTGGACCAGCATGGTCCACTGCCATCACTCTAGAGCGGGACTTTCAGACTCTCGCAGACACGGTGCAGCGCACCGTAACACAGGTGGAGCATCAGACACGTCTGATGTGGACGAGGATGATAGATGCGCGGGATGCTTTGGCGCATTACGCGGAGGAGTTGCTGAGCCTGGACGCTCAGTGCGGTATCACAGGGGATGCGCACTTTGCGCATCGACATTTCTTGTACGAGCGTATCATGACGATCAGTATGACGATCAGTACGCACGCGCCGCAGTACCAGTATCCGCCACCGCCGCCACAGTAGGATGTATCAGGGATGCACAGAAGACCCACCAGTTTATGTACATAGTAGCTGCAGTATGGTAGTACAGCACGGGTTATGACACTCGTCTGCATTTTGCCTAGCCGTACGGATATTACGGCATATGATATGATGTTTTATTTATTTCAAAAACAATGTATTGTATGAGAAATGTATTCTCCATTTTGTATTATGAACAAGCATTGTACCAGTATTATTGAAATTAATGAAAACTCTTATTATTATGGTGAAATATGTTGTTGTCTATAATTATTATTGCTTACTCCATATGTTGTGGTTTGTATATTTGTGTGGTGATGTTGTGTTGATTACTATTTATTTCTGTAGGATGTGTTGGTATGTTGTGTGATGACATGGTGTTGATTATTGTGTTCATATTCTGGTTTGTTATTTATGCTTTATATTGTATAAATGTTTGCCAAATTAACCTTTGATAATTATTATTGAAGAGAAATGGCACCGGCCACTAGAAGCAATAGCGGAGCAGACGGACTGCCCGCAACACCGGCCGAACTCGAGACCATGATATCTGAACGCATAGCCCGCGCGATCGCGGAGCACGAAGCTGCACGCTCCGAAAGATCTCGCGACTTGACTGGGAGTGACCGACAGGAAACTTCCCCCACTGGTAAGAAGTTGAAAGTAATTGATAAAGCAATGGGAGAATATCCTAAGACTCCTATCCCGTAATAACATACAACTTTATTAATGCAGAAACGGCCTCGCGAGAGCGTGGCTGCACTTTCAAAGCCTTCCTCGACTGCAAGCCGCTCAATTTTAACGGCACGGAAGGATCAGTTGGCCTAGTCAAATGGTTTGAGAAGACCGAGGCTGTTATTCGTATCAGTGGATGTACCCCACGCCAGTCGGTTATGTACTCCACCAATTTGTTCTTGGACCAAGCACTGACATGGTGGAATGGTCAAGTGCAGTCTTTGAAGGGATGAAGGAAAAAGGGACCGAGCGTCGGGTAGCTCGAACAAGAAGGGAAAGGGATATGTCGCCACGGGACGTGGTAATGGTAACAAGCAGGGAAATCAGGGGAGAAACAATGGGTTAACTTGTGGGAAGTGCCACCGCACAGGGCACAAGACTGAAGAATGCCGTTCTGGAGCACCGAAAAATGGAGGGGCTAGACCATGCTTTGCATGCGGGTCGTTAGATCATTGGAAGAAAGATTGCCCCAAGATCAACAATCAGGCCCGCGGCCGGGCATTTGTGATTGGAGCCGGTGATGCACGGCAAGACCCCAATGTGGTCACTGGTACGTTTCCTCTAAATGGTCATTATGCCTCTGTATTATTTGATACCGGTGCTGACTTTAGCTTCGTATCCATTGAATTTAAAAGACTACTTGGATTAAAAACTAGCAAACTAGATACACCCTACTCTATAGAACTGGCTAATGGTAAAACTATTGAAACGAGAGAGGTAGCAAAAGATTGTAAGTTAGAACTCTGTGGGCACGAGTTTGGGATTGATCTATTGCCGGTTGTATTGGGAAGTTTTGACATCGTTGTCGGCATGGACTGGTTGTCCGCGCACCGTGCCATTGTGGTTTGCAACGATAAAGTTATTCAAGTTCCCCTCCCAAGCGGTGAAACCCTCTCAATTCAAGGGGAAAGACACGGGACGCCACTAAGGATTATTTCGAGCATGAAAGCTCGTAAGTGTCTGAGAAAAGGGCTTGTCGCATTCTTGGCACACGTAGTGGACAAGAAGGCCGACGAGCGAAAGTTGGGAGACATTCCAGTCGCCAGAGATTTTTCGGATGTATTTCCAGAAGATTTGCCGGGGTTGCCGCCTCCTCGACAAGTCGAGTTCCGCATCGATCTCGTTCCTGGAGCAGCTCCTGTGGCACGATCGCCATACCGCCTAGCTCCATCTGAGATGCAGGAACTGTCCAGCCAGCTACAAGAATTATTGGACAAAGGTTTTATAAGACCGAGTTTCTCACCTTGGGGAGCTCCCATCTTATTTGTGAAGAAGAAGGATGGCACATTTCGCATGTGCATCGACTATCGAGAGCTGAACAAGCTAACCATCAAGAATCGCTATCCTCTCCCCAGGATCGACGATTTATTTGATCAGCTCCAAGGTTCCAGCTATTACTCCAAGATCGATTTGAGGTCAGGCTATCACCAGTTGCGTATACAAGAAGAAGATATACCAAAAACAGCCTTCAGAACCCGGTATGGACACTATGAATTTTTGGTGATGCCGTTCGGCTTGACCAACGCACCAGCGGTTTTCATGGACCTAATGAACCGCGTGTGTAAGCCATACCTGGACAAATTCGTCATAGTCTTCATTGACGATATTTTGATCTATTCATGCACGAAAGAAGACCACGAGAATCACCTTCGGTTAATTCTTGAAGTATTACGCAAAGAGAAGCTCTACGCTAAATTCTCGAAGTGTGACTTTTGGATTCGAGAAGTTCACTTTTTAGGCCACGTGGTAAACGAGAAGGGCATACACGTCGATCCCGCCAAGATCGAGGCAATTAAAAATTGGGAAGCCCCTCGAACTCCTACCGAAGTACGACAATTTCTAGGCCTTGCGGGTTATTACAGAAGGTTCATCGAGAACTTTTCGAAAATAGCACAAGCTTTAACCATGCTAACCCAAAAGGATAAGAAATTTGAGTGGACGGAAAAGCAAGAGGCAGCATTCCAATTGTTAAAAGACAAGCTATGTGGCGCTCCGATACTGTCACTTCCAGACGGTACGGAAGACTTTGTGGTTTACTGTGATGCCTCGCATCAGGGTTTGGGTTGTGTATTGATGCAGCGAGAAAAAGTAATAGCATATGCTTCCAGGCAACTGAAAATCCATGAGAAGAACTACACTACACACGATTTGGAATTAGGTGCAGTGGTGTTCGCTCTCAAGATATGGAGGCACTATTTGTACGGAACCAAGTGCACGATTTTCACTGATCACAAGAGTTTACAACACATCTTTGATCAGAAGGATTTGAATATGCGACAGCGGCGATGGGTTGAATTATTAAACGATTACGATTGTGAAATTAAGTACCATCCCGGTAAGGCGAACGTCGTAGCCGACGCCTTGAGTCGCAAGGAACGGGTTAAACCATTGCGTGTTCGAGCTTTGGGTCTGACTATCCACACGAATATGACTGAACGAATTCGTGAAGCTCAAGTGAACGCCCTCAAACCCGAGAATGTCAAAGGTGAAAGGTTACGAAAGATGGTTGATTCACTGGAACCAAAAGCGGACCAGACACTGTATTTCATGAATAGAATATGGGTTCCAGTATATGGTGGATTGCGTGAGCTAGTATTGGCCGAAGCTCACAGTTCTAGATATTCGGTTCACCCGGGGGCAGACAAGATGTTCCACGATCTAAAGGAACTTTATTGGTGGCCGAATTTCAAAAGGGATATAGCAGCCTATGTTGCGCGATGTCTGACTTGCGCAAAGGTCAAGGCTGAGCACCAGAGACCTTCCGGTTTGCTCCAGCAACCGGAAATACCGGAATGGAAATGGGAACGAATCACCATGGATTTCATTACCAAGTTACCCAAGACGACAAGCGGCCATGACACGATCTGGGTAATCGTTGATCGATTGACAAAATCTGCACACTTCCTTCCGATTCGCGAAACGGACAAGTTGGAGAAACTGACCCGTTTGTACATTAAGGAAGTGGTATCTAAACACGGCGTACCTGTTTCTATCATCTCCGATCGAGATAGTCGTTTCACTTCCAGATTTTGGGAAAGTTTGAACGAAGCCCTCGGTACTCGCCTCGACATGAGCACCGCCTTTCACCCCCAAACGGATGGTCAAAGTGAACGAACCATCCAGACCTTGGAGGATATGTTACGGGCATGCGCGATTGATTTCGGAGGTAATTGGGATATGCACTTGCCATTGGTGGAATTTTCTTATAACAACAGTTATCATACGAGCATTCAAGCCGCACCGTTTGAAGCTCTATATGGACGCAAGTGCCGATCGCCATTATGTTGGGCGGAAGTTGGAGAAAAACAACTCACCGGGCCCGAAATTGTCCAAGAGACCACGGATAAGGTCTTTTTGATAAAGGAACGTCTCAAAGCGGCCCGGGACCGCCAGAAAAGCTATGCTGATATGAGGCGAAAGCCTTTAGAGTTTCAAGTCGGAGATAGGGTCCTACTGAAAGTGTCACCTTGGAAAGGTGTCGCGCGCTTTGGGAAGCGCGGAAAACTGAACCCGCGATATATTGGACCGTTCGAAGTCTTGTCCAGGGTAGGCACAGTGGCATATAAGCTCAAGCTGCCTCAAGAGCTTAGTGGAATACACGACACGTTTCATGTGTCAAATTTGAAAAAGTGCCTATCCGACGAAACTCTCATTATTCCAGCTGACGAAATCCAGATTGACGACAAGTTACATTTTGTTGAAGAACCAATCGAGGTAACTGATTGGAAGGTCCAAAAACTAAGGCGCAGCAAGATCAGATTGGTCAAAGTGCGCTGGAATGCCAAGCGTGGCCCGGAGTTCACGTGGGAAAGGCTGGACCGGATGAAGCAAAAGTACCCCGCCCTATTCGAGAAGACACCTGTACCGGAGAACTCGAAGTGAATTCCGGGACGGAATTCTCTTAACGGGGGGAGAATGTAACAACCGGCAAAAATAAGGTAATTTCGTACAAATTAATTAATATATGATTAACGTAATTAAATGCAATTATGTGTGATTTAATTATCAAGGTCTTAGGGGATAGCAATTTCCAAATAGTGCATAGGAATGCATACGTTTAATGGTAAAGCATGATTGGATCATGTGTAAGTAAGCTATCCGGTATGGACGTTGGCAATTACCCGGTAATAATTAAATAAACGAAACGGATCCCGGACACCCAGGATATAAAATAAAGGGTATTTTCATGAAATATAATGAGTTTTGGAACTCCAAAACCATAAATGAAAACGTCTTGTACAAATCTCCCGGTAACGAATAAAACGCGCGTACCGCACCCGATACGCGTATAACTCATAAATTCACCCGGCAAAGGCCTAAATAACCAATCAACGCTTAAATTAGACTATATTTAAGGGTTATTAAAGGTATTTTTAATGTCCGGATAACGCGTGATTAAAACCCGAAAAATACCCGAACGACACCCGAACGACGGGGGATTAAACATAACAAGTATTGGGTAAATATTTGAAGTTGTGGACCCCACCAAACCCACTTGGGGGCCGGCCTAGATGGCCTCCTTGTGTTCAAGCATGTGTTAATAATAATAATCTCCTAAACCTAGCTTAAAGCATGCATGTAAAGCCAAAAGGTGTAAGGAAAAGTGGTAAGAAGACACTAGTACAAAAGTAGCTCTAACCTTGTCTCCCTTGTAAGAAATTTTCGGCCAAGAGGCCATGTAATCCAAGACAAGGCTTAAACCATCATTGCACTAGAGCACTCTTGTGTGTATAAGATCAAGTGTAAGACTAGGAAAGATCACAATCACTTAAACAAGATTTACAAGCCATCTCCTTGGCTCTCCCAAAACCTACGGCCACCACCACTATCCCACATCCATTCAAGATCAATTTTTGTACTTCATAAATCTCTTATATCTTTAGTAATAATCACAAGATCCATGGAAGATTACATGTGATAAGGCTATAAATAACATGTGTTAGGAGGTTGAATAACAAAGCAAAACAACTCTTCTTCCCCTTGTTCTTGGCCGTGAGTTTCCTACCTCCCCCATACTTCATTCTTACAAGTTTCTACATCTCCAAAACACTTAAAACAATCCATCATCCAAACCCCTATTGTGTGTTTCAAGAGCTTGGAGCTAAACCACTTGGAAGAACACACTAAACCCCTCTCAAATCCGAGGTGTTTGTCTTCCCTAGCCTTGTGCTAGTAGTAAGCATTCTTAATCTTGTTTTTGATTATTATTATTCATGTATGTGTTCCTAGTAGCAAGTTGTACATGAAGGGTTTAAAAAGAGGTTTGAACATAATCTTTAATAGGTTTTACATGTGTAAAATGGAAGATTAAAGATATGAAAATAAACCATGGATTTGTTGATGATGATGTATTAGTCTTGAAAATATGTAAAGTTTACATTTAAGACTAAGTAGGATGATGTTTTGGTTAAAATTGTGGAATGAACTTGAATATGTTAAAAGTAACTTTAAATCATCTTATTATGATCATACATGGTGTAATATGTGGTAAAACATGTTAGAAGTTCATAAATGAAGAAGATGGAAAATCTAAGTTAGCTTACTTAGATGAATGATATTTTGTTAAAATGGACAAATACATAAAACACGCACATAAGTAGTCTTCCATATGAAATACAAGACTAACATAAGTGTTTTGATACAAAAATAACTTACCAATAAAAAGTTGAATCTTCAAAGTTTACTATTTTGAGTGAAAAATGTTAACTTTGGAAGTTAGAGTGGAAAAATGCAACTTTTGGAAGTTAGGGGACTAAAGTTGTAACTTTGAAAGTTAGAGGACTAAAATGGATATTTTAGAAACTATTAGTCCAAAAATACAAGTATGGAAAGTTTGGTGTCAAAAATGTAAGTAATAAAGTTCTAAGGATGATTTTGGTAAATACTAGTAGAAATACTTGGGTATTTTGTATAAAAGTGTATTTTTGAAAGTTATAAAAATATAAAGGGTTTTAACATAAGGATTTTTATAAAATAGAGATTTTATAAAAATATTAAACAAACTTGGGAAACTTATACAAAAATGAATACTTTTATATAAATGGGAATATAAAAGTGTTGGAAACATTTTTGTAGTTAAGTTAACAAGTTGGGTTAAAAATACATAAGTATTTTAAACCATCCAAGTAACATGTGAAAATAGGAAGAAATATAGATAATATTTCTATAAAATACATGTTGGGAAAAACTTGGAAAAATTAACTAATCGAGTTAAGATATCGAACTAAGACGCGTTAACGAGCCGTACACGGACAAATCATGAGAAAAATGCCATTGCGGCAAGATAAGAAAAATATATATTTTAAGAAGTAAAATATATATATACATTATGGGTGAAAACAAGTAAACACTTTCCTAAGTGTTGGAGGAATTATTCGTGGGAGAAACACGTGACATAAACGAATGAGACGTTAAAACAAACGTATATACTTAACAAGAAGAATTACACATTTATATATATGTACGCTCGTCTCGGCAAAATTCTAGCATATCTACTTAATGGGAAAGTAGATATGTGGGAAGGAAAGCCGCGACGAGAAGACAAAGATATATATATGTGTATGACGTACCGACGAGATCCTAGTATATTTATTTGAATGGGAAAATAAATATACGGTATGGTGAGTTGAATCGGACGTTAAGAATATACAATCGAACGACAAGATCTTAGTATATTTGTTTAAATGGGAAAACAAATGTGCGGCAAAGTGAGTCGGGTCGAGTGTTGAGATATATATTATATCGAGCGATGCGATCTTAAGTATAATTATTTAAATGGGAAAATAATTATATGTTAAGTGACGTCGAGCCGATGATAATAAGACACAAGTTAAGGAAATATTAACAAGAGTAATATATAACTTGTAACACAAAGGGTAATGTAACGCCAACAAAAACCTAGGATACGCGCTTAATTAAACGGGACTTGGAATAACTTGTGGTCGGGAGTTGGGTGTACAACTTGCCAAGGCACATGCACTATAGGAATAGTGACTTATACGCCTAGGACGTTTGTAGGTGCGAGACCATCCTTGCTATCCGCCTAAGTAAACCAGACAGAGTTACAGGTGAGTTTCACGGCCCCATTTTAACTATTTTTACGTTTTCCGGGGGAAAGATATGTTAGGGAAAATGTTTGACGGATTTAATACTTGAGGTGTGACCGCCACTCGGGGTTGAGTCCTCGCCTCTATAATCATTTATTCAGGGAAATGAAACCGGAGGAATATTGAATAGTACTATTGGTGCCTGACAAGGCCCACCCCTAATCGATAGCGTCGATTATGCATTAGGTTATGCCTGGGGTGCATATATTCTGAACTTAAGTCGTGGGAAACCGAGTAACGACTTGGAGCGGGGCATATTTATTTATACGTCTTGGTTTGATTATAGTCTCAAGTAGAGTTATAGGAATTTGCAACTCCTATACATTGTCATAACATGGTATTTCCCAAGTAATCAAGTTTTGGAAACTAAAAACCTGTGAACTCACCAATATATTTTATATTGACGAAACTTTTAAACATATCTTTCAGGTAACTAGATGAAGGAGCACCGGGCAAGCTGGGTCAAGGAATCTTCCAATGCGACGTCGAACTTTTGCGGGGTTTCACTTTTATTTCCCAAGGCATTTGGGATATATATGAGAAACCTCTATGATTAACTTAAAAACAATTTACTTTTGTGTAATGTTTGAAACAGATTTGACGTCATAATAAATGACCCATTTTCTTAAATTACTTGTGTTTAGCAATAACCTTGACTTTATGCTTTTGAACCGTCGCGCCACGTGTTTCCGCCATTGTCGTGGTGTGACATTTGCAATGACAATAAACAAGAGTCAAGGACAATCATTGTCAAGAGTTGGTTTGTTTTTAAAAGAACCAGTTTTTATTCATGGTCAATTATATGTGGCATTATCAAGAGTTACAAGAAGAGATGTCTTAAAATGTGTTATTTTAGATAGTAATGATAATCTTTCAAATACAACATCAAATGTTGTATACAAAGAATTATTTAGAAATTTGTAAACAATTGTAATTTGAATTTTTTTGTATATTTGTTAATGTATTAGGATTTATATTATAAGTTTTGAACCCCGTGTGTCACATGGGTAGTTAGACTAGTATATATCTATATATCTATCTATACTTTTCATAATAGGAGAAGCGTGAGTGACGTCAGAAAGCTGATGTGTCAGCCGGACAGACTAGCAACCAATGTGTGTATGATGCAAAAACTAACGTCACTAATTGCATTAAAATATTCAAAAAAAGGCGTGGGCCACGTGAAACCACCACTGTTGCTCTCAACAGCGGTTCTCAATCCTTGGGTCTGCCAACCAACAGCAGACGTTATGCACATATCCTCTCAGCTGTTTAGGCCATAAGTTTGAATTTTAAAGGGGAAAATTTAAATCCACGTAGGGAAACGTGCCTCATCAGCTCCTTATATATAAGCACATAACCAATGCACACATTTCTTATATCAACTTGGAATTTTATAAAAAGATTTTCATATTTCCCTCTTAAAATTTAAAACAATGTCCACCTCAATGTACGATGAAGAAAACTATTGTGATCTGAATCCAGTCAAAGACATGTGGTACACGAAGGCTCGATTTATAAGAAAGTGGAAGAGAGCTTATCCATTGCGGAGTTTGATGTTGAAACAAGAAGAAGAGTGTGGTTGTACTTCTCAAACCGTTGGAACACAGAAGAAGCGTGTTGATGAACTCATTGTTTCAGGAATTCAAGAGGTTTCAATATTTTATACGTAACTTTTATATGTCTTCACTTTACTATATTTTTGTATTGTTTAAAAGTGTATGTTTAATATACATTGTGTTTGCAGCCGATGTCTTTTTGTTGTGGTTGCCACCATAAAAAGTGTTGAAGAAAGCTATGGTTGGTTTTATGCCGCCTGTCGCAATTGTAACAAGAAAGTTATAAGTAAATCTGAGTTTTTGCAAAATTAATGCTGAAAAAGTGTGTGAAGCAATTCTCAAATTGCCTGGTACTGCGTTGGGTTGTGGAAAATGCGAGTGGGAATGTACTTCCATTACCACAAAGTATGTAAATCCGTAGATTGTTCAAAAAAAATGTAAATCAGTAGATGTATACACTATTTTTTTTTCAAAATTTTCATTTCATTTCATTCAGGTTTTTTAGATAAAAGTATGTTTTACTTGTTTTAGGTTCAAGTTGCAGATAAGAGTACAAGATGAATCAGGCGGTGTATCATTTGTGATGTTTGATAAAGATATCATGATGATCATTGGAGCTGCTGCATGGTATATTAGGGAAAGGGTGTTGAAGCAAAGCAACACAAAAAGTTTGCCGCTTGCGTTGTCTCCGGTTGTTGAAAACAAACTGACTTTCAAGATTGATGTTTGTGATTACAGTCTTGCAAATGAGTACCATGTGTACATTGTCGTTAAGATTAATTGTCATCGTGTTATAATTGAAGAGTTGGTTGATGGATATGAGAATGTACAGGGTCCTTTTGGCGAGGTATTTATTCTAATTTTTTTTTGTAATAAGCATTTAATTTTAGTAGACGTTTAAATCTATTATGTTTCTTTATATTTGAGCACTTTTTAGGTCATTTAGGAAGTTTGTCAAAAAAGTGTCTGTCAAGCCTTCAGAATCTTCGCAACTTGGGTTTCAAGTTACTTCTAAGGTATTTATACCTTTGTGCAAGTATGTCTAGGTTGTTTCTACATCTTGTATTGTTATGTAACGTTTTATTAGCTGTTTCGTGTTTTGTTTGAAGGATCTTGTATGTGTTGATGCGTTTGTTGATACTGCCACAAGTCCCAATGGAAAAAGAAGTCTTGAAGATTGTTGTAATGTAAATTTTGGTGATCAAACTTCTAGGGGCAAAACATTGAAAAAGAAGGCAACTAGATTTGAAAGTTAAGAACTTATTATTAACGTATTCGGATGTTTGTTAAGTTTTTCGAGTTGTAAGTTTTTGTTAACATCATTGAACGGCTGTTGGAATATCACATATGGAAGACCAATCTGAAATTGAATCAAGTCATTGGTACCGATGTATCAAGGGAAAGATGGAATGCCTCTTCATTTCTATTGGAAAACATACGGTCAAACGAAAAGTTCAGTGAGGACATACAAAAAATATGTATGTCCTACAGAAACTTTGTTAAAGAGAAGAACAAGAGGTTAAAGGAATTGTTGAGTACAATAGGATAATTATTTAAATGTATTTTATATTTTTATGGTTATAATTGTAATGAAAATTTTATTTTATATATTATGTCTTTTATATTTAATTTTTTATTCTTATATGATGAAAAATATCGATTAGTATATATCAATAGCGATTAGAATATATTAATAGTCTACTGTTAAAGTAGAATAGCTATTAGAATATATCAATAGTCAATTGTTAAACTGAACAAATAATTGGCATCTAGCAAAAAAAGTCATTAAAAGTATATGTGATGTCATTGTTAGTAAGATCTGTTTGATGCAACAACTGTTTTGAAAGAAACCGTTAAATTAGCAACTGTTTGAATCAGATATTCGATTACAAAAGTTGAATTACAAACGATCTATTGCATCGGTATCTACTAATGCTTTGGTCTGTTAACGTGTGAATATAAACAGACGTTGCGAAACAGACGTTTGGTATGCCGACTTGTCAGTGGTTAGCGTACAGCAGATAAGGTTTGGGCGACTCCTCCCGTGTGTTTCCACACGGGATCTCACCTAGTATATAGTAGTAGATATTGCAAAGGCTAAAATCCTACATGTCATTTATTTACGCATTCTCTCATTTGAGAGGTGTCATGTAGGATCATAGGTGACACCTATTAGAGCATTCACATCCCCTCCATCAAACATTCCCTCATCTCTAAAATTTAAAATTTTTTTTTTATTAAAAACATCTTACATCCCATCCACCATTTTATACCCCATCTTTTTATTTTGATAAAGTCATCTTCTAGCTTTTTATATATAAAAAGCTAAGGGTAGTTATATTTAAACCCCCCACCTTCTATTTTAACCCCCTCCAAGCGCCTCGCTTAGGCCTAAGCAAGGCGCTTGGAGGGGGTAATTTATTTTGGTAGTTTTTTGATGTTTTGAGTTGTTTTTTTTTAATTTAATAATTATAAAAAGTTAAAAAAATTTAAAAAACAAAGTAACAACCCTCAACATTGTCAATGACTTAAACTTGACATCATCAACCACGTAAAGTCAATGAATGCGGTATGCGCGTTAAATTTCATTAAATGCGGCAACACAGGCAAGTCCTCGTCTGATAACAACTGAAAAGTAGCCGGTGCAAGTTATGTTGTAGCTTCCAAAACACGACATCGTTGTTGCTCATATGTTATTATCTCTTCTCTTATTCTCTGTTTCTCTAGTTCTCGATGGATTATTGCTCTCATATCATGGATCAGAGAGATTTAAGCTAATTAAACTCATATCTCAAGCCGGTGCAAGTTATGTTGTAGCATCCTTGATCATCTTCTTGTAATTACATTTCAGTTGTTATCCGAGAGATAGCGGTCAATGATGAAGACAACCTGAAAGTGGATACCATGGATCAGAGAGATTCAAGCTAATTAAACTCATATCTCAAGCCGGTGCAAGTTATGTTGTAGCATCCTTGATCATCTTCTTGTTCAACACACACCAGCTTTTTCATCACAGTTTCCAACCACTAATACCAGATTGATGATACTCAATTTCGGTTGATACAGAGTATATCAGAGAAAGATTTAGTTGAAAGTGGATACAATGGATCAGAGAGATTTAAGCTAATTAAACTCATATCTCAAGCCGGTGCAAGTTATGTTGTAGCTCATATGTTATTATCTCTTCTCTTATTCTCTCTTTCTCAAGTTCTCGATGGATTATTGCTCTCATATCATGGATCAGAGAGATTTAAGCTAATTAAATTCAATTTTTTTAAAAAAAAGGCCAAAGCACCTTGCTTTGGTCAAAAATGAATTAAAATTATTCTTGAGATATGAGTTTAATTAGCTTAAATCTCTCTGATCCATGATATGAGAGCAATAATCCATCGAGAACTTGAGAAAGAGAGAATAAGAGAAGAGATAATAACATATGAGCTACAACATAACTTGCACCGACTTGAGATATGAGTTTACAGGTAAAGAAATGAAAACCACTACTAGGGTTCTTTTCAGTGAAGGCTGTGAAAAGCATGCAGCGGATGATTGCCAGTGAGATTGATAACTGGACAGGTTAGCCAGGTGTTTGTCAAAAAGGTAGAGCACACCACTAGAGCAAAAAGTTGTGTGTATAAATAGTGACCCTCTGGCAAACCTGCCATTAATCGGTTTTATTTAGCGTAAAAAGTTCATTGTACATATACCTCCTTATCTAAAAACAAATCACATCATTGTAGAGGTTACTAGGTTACTCATTACCGTTGGACGTTGAAGGTAAACATGGACAGTGAGAAGTGAGATTGATAACTTCTCTATGGAAGTTGCTAAAATAGTTAAACAAAACTGAAATTGAACAGTTATTTGGAATGTTCCTGATCATTACAGTAATACTTGGATCCGGTTCGAGTCTAAAGCTTCATGTGTCATCTTGGTCGAACTCATGTTGCAACATTCGTCTTTGTGTGGCAACATACTTGAAATCAATGGGAAGATAAACAATCCTCATCCACAATGTTCTTACCTATGAGTTTAATTAGTTTGAATCTCTCTGATCCATGGTATCCACTTTCAGAATCTGAAGAGAAGCTATCATCTCAGAGAGATATCTGTCAAGTCCAAATATTGCAAGTCCAAATCATTGTACGATGTCTTTTTCAGAGGACCTCGACTCTTGAGATGTTGCAGGTGTTTGAAAAGTTTGAACTGAAATTGAACTTTCCATGCAAGCAAGTAAAATTCAGTTGTTTTACTAATTTCATAGTCTTGATACTTTTAACAATCGGATCGGCGCTAAACAATAGAAAGTAATTACAAATATTGCTAGAGGGTCACTATTCATATATAAAGAACATTAATCGGTTTCATCTTTGTTTTCTTGAGTTCAACTTTCCATGATCTACCTTTATCATCTCAGAGAGATATCTGTCAATGATGGAAGGGAACCCGAAACAATAAAAAGTAATTACAAAGAAGATGATCAAAGATGCTACAACATAACTTGCACCGGCTTGAGATATGAGTTTAATTAGCTTGAATCTCTCTGATCCATGGTATCCACTTTCAGGTTGTCTTCATCGTTGACCGCTATCTCTCGGATAACAACTGAAAAGTTGTCTCATTAATTCCAATTCCAGTTCCACCGGTGCAATCAGAATCTGAAGAGAAGCTATCATCTCAGAGAGATATCTGTCAACGATGATGGCGCAGAGGTTAGCGGTAACTTTAAATTTTGAATGATCGTCGGTTTGCTCTCTATATACAAATCAATAGTAGCGATCATTACAGTTATTTGGAATGTTTCTGATCATTGTCAGAGGGTCACTATTCATACATAAAGAGCATAATCAAACAAGGGTTGTTATCGGAGAGATATCGGTCAACGATGAAGGCAACCTGAAACGACATGAACATTTATAACCTTTCTGTACCTATGGCCAAAAGAACCTGATAAAGGCTGTACACGAGTATAATCAAACAAGGGTTGCCCGGAGTTTGATTAGCTTGAATCTCTCTGATCCATGGTATCCACTAACCGTAGCGATCATTACAGTTATTTGGACTGTTGCTAAATTAGTTAAACAAAAGCTTAAATTATACAGTTATTTGGAATATTCTTGATCATTACAGTGAGATTGATAACTTCTCTATGGAAGTAACAAATTCAAAACAGAGGTAGGTTTGCCAGAGTGTCACTATTCATACATAAAGAGTATAATCGTGATGTGATGGATTTTTATATTTGCAACGTAGTTCCTTTTTACCTGGTTGCAAAGGAACTTCAGGTCAGCCAGACGTTTGTCAAAAGCAAGTGTGAAGATCAAGATCAAGAAGACTGGATACCATGGATCAAAGAGATTCAAGCTAATCAAACTCATATCTCAAGTTGGTCTAACAACTGAATTTGACTTGCTTGCATAGGAATCTTATACGAAATTATACAGTTATTTGGAATGTTCCTGATCATTACGGTCAACGATGAAGGTGTGTTGTATGTATAAAATTGTGAATAATTGTGAGAGTCGATATGAGAGCAATAATCCATCGAGAACTAGAGAAACAGAGAATAAGAGAAGAGATAATAACATATGAGCTACAACGACGTCGTATTTTGGAAGCTGAAGTTCGGAGAGAACTAAATATTCGGTTGTTGATTTTCTCCATATCCATACCTTGTTTCAAGTATCTTGTAAAATTCATTTCGTCTTCAAGGCTCCTATGAGTCAACAAAGTTTGACTTTTTTGAGCATTAACAATGACTATATTACATTATTATTATTATTATTTTTATTATATTTGTAATTTAGTTCCTTTGTTTTATTATTATAATAAGTTATTATTATCAAGAATCGGAAATTAGTAAAACGATTTATGAAAGTATCAAGAATCGGAAATTAGTAAAACGATTTAATAAATCATTGCTCAGACGTTAGGGTTTGATAAACACAAAACTTATTATTTATAAAGCAAGAAAAACACAAATCGTACCGTGAAATAAAGAGAGGCCCATTAGGAGTGCCGTGGAGGAAGATCGTCGGTTTGCTGTAGTCGATGATTAGCTTGAAATCAATCTCTCTGATCCATGGTATCCACTATCAGGTTGTCTTCATCGTTGACCGCTATCTCTCGGATAACAACTGAAAAGTTGTCTTCAATGATTCTAAAAAACTTGAAAGTAATTACACCGGCTTGAGATATGAGTTTGATTATTATCGTATTTGCAACTTAGTTCCTTTCTCTCGAAAAACAATCCGATTGTTAAAAGTATCAAGACTATGAAATTAGTAAAACAACTAAATTTTACCTGCTTTGCATGAAAAGTTATTTTTAAATGTTTGTTAATATATTTTTAAATGTTTGATCTGCAATATTTGAAAATTATCATTTCTCAAAAAGTAATTAAAAACACTTAAAAATGAATTAAAAACAATTGTTGCGAGTTAGGTTTAGTCGGAGGACCACGTACAATGATTCATCAAAGTTGTACAAAGCTGGATGTTTTTACTGGAAAACCAAAACGAGCAATTAACGAAGCGAAACGGAGAGATATAATTTTCTTGGCTTGGAAACAACTTAAAAGAACCAAAAATGAATTAAAATTATTTGTTGGTGATTAACAGATAATTTTAAAGAATTAAAAAAAATTCAATTTTTTTTAGAAAAATGCCAAAACGCCTCGCTTTGGTCAAAGCTAGGAACCAGGCGCCTCGCTTTGACCAAAGCGAGGCGTTTTGGCATTTTTCTAAAAAAAATTGAATTTTTTTTAATTCTTTAAAATTATCTGTTAATCACCAACAAATAATTTTAATTCATTTTTGGTTCTTTTAAGTTGTTTCCAAGCCAAGAAAATCATATCTTTCCGTTTCGCTTCGTTTATTGCTCGTTTTGGTTTTCCAGTAAAAACATCCAGCTTTGTACAACTTTGAGGAATCATTGTACGTGGTCCTCAAATACTTTCACATTATATATTAAATACTTTCACATTATATTATCAGTTTAGCATTCGAAATACTTTAATCGAACATTAACTAACCATTATTACTCTTTCTATCTTATATAGTCTTCTCCAATTCCTATATAATATTCCTTAACTTTCTCTCTTCCCCTTCTCTAACCCTCCATGCAAATCATCCAAACAACATGGAACCAGATACAAAACAAGCATATATGGGAAGTCAAAATTCTATGACAAGTTGGTCAATCTATGATCCCAATTCTGTCAAAGAAGATGTATTCACCATTTCAAACGATTTGCCTTCTTTTGAATTCAGGTAGTACTAGTTAAGGGATTGTCAAAGACCGATCGAACATCTTTTTGTTTGTTTGTTTGCTTGAATGTCTATGGAAACGACAATGGATTTGTCAAAAGCAAGTGTGAAGATCAAGATCAAGAAGAACAGTACGGTCAACGATGAAGTTGTGTTGTATGTATAAAATAGTGAATAATTGTAGTGTGTTCGGTGCAGTCGATGAACATCATTCAAAATTTCAACTTCCTGTTCAGGTGCTTAAGTCCACCTTACACCGGCTTGAGATATGAGTTTAATTAGCTTAAATCTCTCTGATCCATGATATGAGAGCAATAATCCATCGAGAACTTGAGAAAGAGAGAATAAAAGAAGAGATAATAACATATGAGCTACAACATAACTTGCACCGACTTGAGATATGAGTTTAATTAGCTTGAATCTCTCTGATCCATGGTATCCGGTTGTTTTCAGGTTGTCTTCATCGTTGACCGCTATCTCTCGGATAACAACTGAAAAGTTGTCTCATTAATTCCAAAACCTAAAGAGAAGATATCATCTCAGTGAGATTGATAACTTCTCTATGGAAGTTGCTACAATAGTTAAACAAAAGCTGAAATTGAACAGTTATTTGGAATGTTTCTGATCATTACAGTTATGCCTTTTTTGGTGAAATGAACTTGAAGAAATGATTTGGTGGATCTATCATGAGTTAAACAAAAGCTGAAATTGGACGGTTATTTGGAATGTTCCTGATCATTACTTTTCATGCAAGCAAGTAAAATTCAGTTGTTGGACAGTGAGATTGATAACTGGACAGGTTAGCCAAACCATACGAGGGTGGCAGGAAAAAGTTGACATTTTGATGATCCAAAGGAAATTCAGGTTAGCAAGACGTTTGTCAAAAGAACATTTTTTATAATAATTATATTAAAAAAAACAAAAAACTAACTCAAAAGACCAAAAAAAAAAAAAAAAAAATTTATCCGAAGCGCCTCGCTTAGGCCTAAGCGAGGCGCTTCGAATTAAAAATCAGCTTTTTCTGCCCCCTCGTACTGACCTCCTCGGAATGAGTTTAAAGCGCCTCGCTTAGGCCTAAGCGAGGCGCTTTGAGGGGGTGAAAATAGAAGGTGGGGGGTGCCAATAGACGGAGCCAAAGCTAATATTCACCTCCATCAAATTAGTGTGAGTGTATTTTAACGAGGAATATAATAAAATAAGTGTTTGTGAGTAAGATAAAGGTAAATACAATGGAAGGGATGTGAAAGGTTTTTTAAAAAGAGAGATAAATTTTGAAAACTATGATTTTTTGTTATATTATAGGGTATACAATGGTGGAGGAGATATGAATGCTCTTATACCAATTAATAAAAAAAAAGCTAATAATATACTAAAACTAAATATTAGACCTTTATTATTTTCTCTCTCATGTTTCGTCCCATAACTTTTAAACGTTAATATCTTTTATATACGAGATTTCATAAAGAAAAAAGTACACCAAATTAACGAGCGTTTTATTATCTTTCTAACGAGTCCCATAGTGCTATATAAAAAACGGAGAAAAAAAACGACCATTTTTTGTGGGGTTTTGTTTTCAAATATATTTTACTCTACTAATAAATCACTACTTAGGGTTTTTTTATATTTGAATAAGAAATGATAAACATAACTTCATAGGAAAAGATTCGTTTTTTTATATTTGAATATGATAACTTATGACAGAGATTTATTCAAAATAAATAATAATAATAATAATATTCATTAATTATGTATTGGCAAATCATTAATTATGTTGTCATATTAGATATTTTATTATGTCATATTAGATATTTCAACCCCGAAACACTACCGAGATAAAAGTTAGTGTTGTATAAAAAAGTATTTAAAAGTTTGTAAACGATTATAATTTGAATTTTTTTTGTGTACTAGAATTTCTATTATAAGTTTCTAACCTAGTTTGTATAATATGCTTAGGTTTTTTTTTGAACGGCCAACGAATCAATTTCCCAGCACTCTTGGGCACCCTTTTGTCGAATTAGGTAATCACCCGCCCAAAAGCACGACAGTGAAATAAACGGTAAAACCGGTCAGGATCAGGACTCAAACCCAAGTCAATAACCAAATCATCCCTCATTTCTCTTTCACCAATGTTCTTCAAATATAGATAGGGAAAATTGAACATAAGCCTTCATAGAAAACTTACCACTCAACCAGTCTAAATGTATACAATGCTCACATCTAATAGCATTAGTTACAAACCCACAACAAATACCACCCTGCCACGTGGCACACAGTCACTTTCCTTGCATCTTTTTCTCCATGATCAACTATACACATTCCCAAAAAAAAAAAAAAAAAAAAAAAAATATACACATATTCCACAATCCTTCACCTTCTTGGTCTTGAACAAAAGTCATCAAAAAGTCAAAACCACTAATGGGAAACGCACTCCGTTTCCTGTACGGCCAATGCTGTTCTCCGCCACCACAAACCACCACCACCGATGACGTTGTCCTCGGCTACCACGGCGTCTCTTTCTCCACCGTCGGTGTCTCTGCCCTTGCCCAACACCTCTACCACTTTGAAATCACTTCACAGGTACACAATTTTATTCTTATTCTCTTCTTCTTCTTCTTCTTCTTCTTATTATTATTATTATTATTATTATTATTATTATTATTATTATTATTATTATTATTATTATTATTATTATTATTATATATGATACGATAATTTTAACTAATTTTTTGGATACATATGGTTGGTTGGTTGATTTGAAGGTGCCTGATGGGCTGAGTGTGCATGTGGTTTCATCCAAGAGAGCTCAGTCCAATTGGTAAAGTTTTATAATTTTTTTTTAGTTTTTTTAATTTAATTATTTTTAAGAGTTAAATGAAGGTATAAGAAGTTGTCAAAGGCTTGGAGGGAGTCAAAGCCTCCACCTAGTACACCTGAAGAAGCTTCTAGACTTGTAGTTCAGACCCTCCAGAGACACCAAGTACCTGATGTTCAGGTTTCTTCTTTGGTCCACTCAATTATGTACTCTAAATTGATGGGTTCAAGATTCGGTCCTGTCTGGTCGGGTCGGGTTGGGTTGATCTAGAGAGTTTTATTTAGTCGATTTTGAATTTCTTACTATAGGCAAATTGGATTTAAGAATTCAAACTATGACCTGACTCAATGTCTGTCATTAATAAAAGCTAGAATGGTTTTCTGTATTATTATTGAATGAATAATATGAATACAAGGGGCCCTTTATATAGGGATAGATAACAATGAAAACCCTAGCTATAAATAGGAAACGATAAACATTCTAAACATAAGATAAAACAATTGTAAATACAATACAAAGGTAGGAAAGGTCTCGGACTTGTATCTGAGGGGATAGACCCAGATAAAGTGTGAGAAGTTATCAATTAAAACCATATAGTACTTGTAACCGGTTTTACTTGGTATTGGCGAAGTCCACAAATCACAGTGAATTATATCAAAAGGCGAAAAAGTAAACGAACTAGATTCATAAAATGGAAGACGTTTACTATTAGATAAATGACAAGAGTTGCAAAAACCAGAAATTTGATGTTTATTACAAGAAAAACCAAAATTACGACTAAGAATTTCTAAGACTTGTGAGCCAGGATGTCCAAGTCTGTCATGCCAGGGTAGTGAAGATGAAGTGATGTAGCAAGCTTGAGGCGGAAGTGTTGGTGGTGTGATTGGATAGAGATCTCCCGTGCTATTGTGGCGGGACAGGTGGCGTCCCGTTTTGAGGTCCTTCAAGGAAAAACCAAAATGATCAAATTCAATTGACACATTATTTTCACGGGTGAATCGTCTAACAGATAATAGATTTTTAATGATTTGACGGCTAAAAAGGATATTGGGTAGGAAATAGGTACGGTTGAGGATTGGGAGGTAACCCGTGCCAGAACCCTCAACTGGTAAAACATTGCCATTACCTACCAAAAGTTTAGTTGAAACAGGAAAAGGATCAAGGTGAGAAATTATACCTTTGTTGTTTGAGACGGTCCGTTCTGCTCTAGTATCAAAATAGAGAGTGGGATCAGTGTAAGCAAGTTGAGATGTGTTGTAAGCAGCACTCAGATCAGATGGATTCAGCGCGTCATACACGGGCTGCTGTGGACCGAATGGGCTGTAGCCCGACTGCTGTGGATACCCGGTGAAGTGGGCCGAGGGGAACTCACTGTTGTAGGTTGGGTTGGTTGGGTCGCCATTGTGTTTGTGTAGGGTAAGGGCATGGGGGTGTTTGCCACCACGCCCATTGGGGATAGGAATTAGGTTGAAAAGCCCAGTTCGTATTGTTTGGGCGGTAGCCACGTCCCTGACCCATTCCACTGCGACCGCGTCCCCTGTGGCCGGAGCCGCGTCCCCTGCCTCTGTAAGACTGCTGCGTGTTCTGGTAAGTGGGATCAGATGGTGGGTTTTGTTGCTGGACAGAGGGTGAATCGGTTTGGTTTGCGGCGGTTGTGGCAACAAGAACAGAGGAGGCTTTAGGCTTTCGAGCTTCCTGTCTCAAAACTTCATCCTGGAGCATTGATTTGGCCAAATCCCAAT
Source organism: Ambrosia trifida (assembly GCA_028751855.1). NCBI lineage: Eukaryota > Viridiplantae > Streptophyta > Magnoliopsida > Asterales > Asteraceae > Ambrosia > Ambrosia trifida. The sequence goes on from CM054132.1 coordinate 6,484,053, forward strand.
CAGCTTGTTGCTGATTTATGAGGGCTGCGGTGGTGTCGAATTCCGCGGATAGGCCTCTGACTAAGGTGAGGACGAGTCGTGACTCGGTCACCGGATGATCGACATCTTTCAACTGATCAGCTAAAGCTTTTAACTGTTGACAATAATCATCAACGGAGCTGCACTGTTCCAGAGTAAGGTTAACGAATCGAGTCTCCAAGGCGGGCTGCTTTGGCTTGTTTATTGCTGAGATATTTTTTCTCAAGTTTGAGCCACGTGGTCCGAGCCGAAGCGTCGGTGTCCAAGATATCAGGCAAAAGGCTGTCTGCAAGAGTGCTGTAAATCCATTGGGAAACCAATGCATCCAGTTCTTTCCATTCTTGATATTTCGGGTCAGTGGGTTCAGGGGGTGGGGTTGTATCGATGTGATCAAGGACCTTGTACGCCATGGCGTGAAGCTTAAAAAGTTTCACCCATGATGTATAGGTGACCGTGGTGCCATCGAGGGTTCGAATTTTGCTGTTGATGTTTGTGACGGAATAAGCGGGGTGGAGGGAGTTTGGTTTGGCTGGTTCGGAAGGAGTAGGCTGATCTGTTTTAGTCATGGCTGTGCAGAATTAAAGCAGAATGGAACAGTCTTGCTGTGCAGAATTAAAACAGAATGGAACAGAAGCCGAAGCTGTGCAGCAGCCGTAGCTTGCTGGGCAAGAAAAGAAGAAACGAAAAGAAAACAAGAAGGTAATCAGAACCGAGGCTCTGATACCATAAAAGCTAGAATGGTTTTCTGTATTATTATTGAATGAATAATATGAATACAAGGGGCCCTTTATATAGGGATAGATAACAATGAAAACCCTAGCTATAAATAAGGAAACGATAAACATTCTAAACATAAGATAAAACAATTGTAAATACAATACAACTCCTTAATATTATTGTCGGCTAAGAATTAATTCATACCGGCGATATGATTAATAACAATATTAACTTTTACTTTCGTAGTCAAGATCAATCCTTTCTTAACAAAGAAGTAGCTCTGTTATTTTGCCAAAATGCCTATTACTCGGTTACAATGGGATTGCCTTTTGTAAAAATAGTGAAAGTTAGGAGTGTCATAGTTTGGATTGTTACAATCCAATTTGCTTTACATTATCAACATGGTTACAAATGCTATATTATTACCAACGGTACCCGTTTTGGGCCGGTTTAGTGGGTTAATGATCGGCTCATTAGGGTTCAACAATATCAATCCATCTTTTTTGTATAAAAGGATTTAAAAGTTAGTATGGATTATAAATGTAGTTTGGATGACTTTCGACCCGTTCTGGTTTTATCTTTACCATTTTTTTGACTCGCTATTCTGTTTCTGTTTCTGTTTTATAAAGGGCTTATTGTCATTTTACGGGCTTCCTATTCCGTACTCACTTGATGATCTCACGGCTGATGAAGCTCCAGCGGTCGTGGATGGCCTTATGTTTGAGTTGCACACTCTTCCTGTAAGAATAAGTTTCTGCTAAACTCACAGTCACACTTTCTACAAACTCGGTTTCTTATTTCTTTTGCGTATTCACTTGATTATAAAAGGTGGATGGAAAGACAGTACCAGATGGCGATGGTGTAAATGTGTATGTTAATACCACAGATGCTCGGGAGTCATCTCTCGTGCCCCATGACGTACACTGGGCAGCGGTTGAGCGCAGCCAAGCGCGTGCTCAGAGGAACTACAACATGGCAGACGCGCTGCACAAGCAGATTACAGACGCGGGCTATAGGTATTTTTACCCATGTCCTTTTCATATTGTCTGTCATACTAGAGGGGTTTGTTTTTATTATTATTTTTTCACTTTGGTGGAAACCATTACTTGATCATACTGCTTGTTGATTCAGGGTACTAAATATCAATGATGAGGAAATTTTAGCAAGAAAGTACCGGATTAGACTAAGGTATTTCAAATATATTTTGTGTCGTATTTGTTTGGTCTTGATCTCTACGATACCATAAATGCCAAAGTGGGTCACTGTGAGAAAGGTACGGGCGTGTTCAGGTCGAGCTGACAGGTTTGTGTGTGGGCACCTTTAACCTGTTTATTTTAAAAAAACATGTCATAGTTAAACTGACTTGGAATTCTATGCCAAAATTTTAAATCATAAAAGTGAAATGAACGTCAGCTTTTATAGTATAGACATAATTACTTTATATACATTTCTCTGATTTTTTATGTAAATTCAGAGTATTAAAATGCTAAAAACATTTAAGCAAAATAGTGTTTCGAGTTAAACGTGCGTACAAACACTCTACGGGTTCATACATCTTAAGTGATTTTCTTGCTCGTCTCATGTTTGGTTTGATCTGACAACCAGCGAACATGACCTATTTGACACCCCAGAAAAAAGAGTCAAACAGGATTGGGTTGAACTGCTTGCGTTTTTTATTTCTTGTTTAAATGTTAAAAGTAATCAATATGTTTAAATCAATAAAACTAATTTGCAATAGAACTGGTTTGAATCACAACAATTATCTTTATATTTTAAGAGTTTGTATTAGTATGAAAAAATTACTCAAAATATGTGGCATAATAAGTAATAATGTTTATAACTAACAAATTACAATGCAAAGTAAATCAGCAGCAGAAGAACAATTTGGCTAAAAATGCCCTTAAACATATTTCACTGAGGGGTATACCACACGTAGCAGTAGCATTGACGGAGATGACCAGAACTTGCCTGAAAATCAGATCGCAGTTTGTGTTTTGGGTTTAAAGTTTCCAAGCCATTTAGACCAAATTTTCACTAATTTAGATGCAGTTTAGCTTGATACGAGCAATGCCATAAACTATTAATAATATAAACTATGGGTGGCAAAATGGGTAAGTTGGATGGGTTTGGTTGTTGGGTCAGGATGGGTTTGGGTTAGGATGGGTATGGGTTAAGATGGGTAGATTAAAAAAATGGGTTAGGATGGGTTGGGTCAGGACGGGTTTGGGTATGGATGGGTTTGGGTTAAGATAGGTTCACATTAAAATAAATTAAAATTTAAAAAAAAATTAAAATAACAATAAAAAATTTAAAAAGTAAATAAAATTAAAAAAATAAAATAAAAAAAACAAAAATAAACTTAAATATAAAATTTTAGGGGATCTGAAGTATTTCATTTTGAACCGAACCGGTTCGACCCTATCGGGCTGGATAACAACCCGGACCGTTACGACCCGGCAAGGCCGGGTAGCGACCAGAACTGTTTCGACCTGACCCGTCCCGTAACGACCCGCACCGTTTCGACCCGGCCGTTTCAACCTGACCCGTCCCGTTTTGACCCGGCCAGGTCCGGTAGCGACCCGGACCGTTTCAACCCGGTCGGGCCCGGTAAAGACCCGGACCGTTTTGACCCGACAAGACCGGTAGCGACCCAGACCGTTTCGACCCGACCGGGCCCGGTAACGACCCAGACCGTTTCGACCAGACCCGTCCCGTAGCGACCCGGATTGTTTCGACCAGGCCGGGCCCGGTAACGACCCGGACTGTTTCGACCTGCCCGGGCCCGGTAGCGACCCGGACCGTTTCAACCCGGTCGGGCCCGGTAAAGACCAGGACCGTTTCGACCCGGCAAGACCGGTAGCGACCCAGACCGGGCCCGGTAACGACCCAGACCGTTTCGACCTGACCCGTCCCGTAGCGACCCGGATTGTTTCGACCGAGCCGGGCCCGGCAACGACCCGGACCATTTCGACCCGCCTGGGCCCGGTAGTGACTCGGACCGTTTCGACCCGGCCGGGCCCGGTAGCGACCCGGACCGTTTCGACCCGACGGGACCTGTAGTGACCCAGACCGTTTCGACCCAACGGGGCCCGGTAGCGACCCGACCGGGCCCGGTAGCGACCCGGACCGTTTCGACCCGACCGGGCCTGGTAACGACCCAGACCGTTTCGACCTGACCCGTCCCGTAGCGACCCGGATTGTTTCGACCGGGCCGGGCCAGGTAACGACCCGGACCGTTTCGACTGGCCCGGGCCCGGTAGCGACCCGGACCGTTTCGACCCGGCCGGGCCCGGTAGCGACCCAGACCGTTTCGACCTGATGGGACCGGTAGCGACCCGGACCGTTTCGACCCGGCCGGGCCCGGTAACGACCCTGACCGTTTCGACCCGACCCGGCCCGGTAACGACCCTGACAGTTTCAACCTGACCCGTCCCGTAGCGACCCGGATTGTTTCGACCCGACCGGGCCCGGTAGCGACCCGGACCGTTTCGACGTGGCCGGGCCCTGTAACGACCCAGGCCGTTTTGACCCGACGGGACTGGTAGCGGCCCTGACCGTTTCAACCCGACTAGGCCCGGTAACGACCCGGACCGTTTCGACCCGACCGGGCCCGGTAACAACCCAGACCGTTTCAACCTGACCCGTCCCGTATCGACCCGACCGGGCCCGGTAGTGACCCAGACCGTTTTGACCCGCCCGGGCCCGGTAACGACCCAGCCGTTTCAACCTGACCTGTACTGTTTCGACCCGACCGGGCCCGTTAGCGACCCGGACTGTTTTGACCTAACCGATCTCGTTTGCAACCTGGACCGTTTCGACCCGACCGGGCCTGTCAACGACCAGACCATTTCGAACCGAATGAGCCGGTCAACAACCCAGACCGTTTGGACTCGATTAAGCCTGCTAATGACTAGAACCGTTTCGATGAGGTTGGTCTCGTTAACGATTCGTGTTGTTTCGACATGGTCGTCCGTTAACGACCCGAACGGTTTCAAACCGACTGGGTTATCAACAAATGCAAAAGATATAATTTTTTGTTTTTAGTGACATTGATTTCTATGAGGCACCAACACTTTTGGTGTTGGGTGAGTTTTAATTTAGATTTGTATATGATTATCTAAAAATACCCATCCTGACCCATTTATTTTTTTTGACATACCCATCCTGACCCACTTACTTATTTCCTACAATTAAAATTACCCATCCTAACCCCCTTGAAAATTATACTAAACCCATTTTAACCCACAAGGTCAAATTTTAAACCCAAAACAACCGAAACTCAACTAGATGGGTTGAAATTGCCAGGTCTAATATAAACCATTAATACATACAAATATTTATCCACTATTATTATTTTTTAAATATGGGTGACTCAATGTCAATGGAAACAGGGGAATAGACGCGCCTGAAAACCAGCAGCCGTATGGAAAAGAGGCCAAGGACGAGCTCGTGAAGATAGTCGATGGCAAGTGTTTGCAAATTCAAGTGTTTAATGAAGATCAATACGGGCGTTTTGTTGGAGACGTTTACTGCAATGGGCTCCTTGTACAGGTAATTTGGTCGCTGTCATACGTAATGTAACGCAACCAACTTACGAAACTCGATTACACAGAAACGAATGTTGAAGAAAGGACTTGCATGGCATTACACTGCCTATGACAAACGCCCACAGTTTGCGAAGGTGACTGTTTACTTCCATAAAGTTATGTAGTTGTGTTAACAATAATCTAGTTTTTTTGTGTCCTGAAATATTAGTGGGAGAAAGAGGCTAGGGCTAAGGGAATCGGCTTGTGGGCATCAGAGAACCCTAAAATGCCATGGGAATGGAGAAGGAATCATCGTGGAAACAGATACTAAGCCCGGTAACAGAGGTTTTAAATGGTCTAGATTATCAAAGTGTAAAAATTAGTTTATTCTGCAAATGTATGTTGTTTTGGTCATGTATACTTGTTCACTATTTGGTCGATCCGCAATTTGTATCTTTGATTTAAACTATGTAACAATGTTTCTGGTTTTTCGGTCTTGAAGAATTGTAAAGAATGGATAGATGCTCAAATTTGCAACTATGAGCATTCATCTGGTTTTATTGTATTTTTATACAAGGGCTGGGAATTTTACATTCTGTGGTGTCTTGAGATTTGAGAATAATTTCTTGTTCGTATGACTTAATACTCTCTCAAAGTTCTCTATGGTATCCTCTTATTTTCTTTGATAAACTAAACTGTTGGAACAACATATTTGTAGTAATTAAGCAAACTAAATGGAATATGTTTATGCTAACTGATGTGCAAATAATATCTTTGTACAGACCATGAAACTAAATAAATTATAGTCAATTTCATCTCTAATTTTGTAATAATAGTACCATAGGGCTTGTAGGCTAGCGGTGGTGCGTGCTGAGATTTTCACACGTGTTGTTGAGGGTTAAGTCATATGATGAACAACAAAAAGTAGATTTAAGATCACACCTGAGGGCCGGTTCTCTCTTTGGGGGAGCCGGGTTTGATTCCCACAGGAGGCATGTGATGGATACTCCCACTCTTGTGGTGGGGTAGGTGGTTGGGAAGCGATGGAGAGACCCTTGACCCTTGTGGTCATGGGTTCGACTCCTGATCCCTCTAGGTTTTACCGGTTCACTACCGTCGTGCCTTCGGGCGGGTTTGTGGGCCGGGTTTTCCCTGGAACAGGAGACGTGTGGGCCGAAGGGCTCTGTCCGTACGGACTAGAGGCCGTCTGGGGCCCCTTTCGGTCATTGGGGGCCACATACAGAGTACCCGACAATACTTTAGTTGATCGTTCAAAAAAAAAAAAAAAGATCACACTTGCCACTTTTAAAGCATCATGGTCCAAAATTTATCATCTGAAAAGAAGAGTTAAATGCCATTTTTGTTCTTGAAGTTTGCCACTTTTTGCTAGTTTCATCTAGAAGTTTATTTTTTCTCATATGGATTCAAAGGTTTTCAAATTCTTGCTGGTTTCATCCAACCCGTTAACACCGTTAGTCATTGTCAGTTAAGTTAAGGGCATTTTTTGTCAATTCGTTTATTTTTAATCCCCACCCTATTTAACCCACACCAAATTAGTAATTTACCCCCAATTCCCCACCAATTCATCTTCTTACCTTTTAATGTCATGAAATCCTAATCAACCAAAACCCTAAATTCAACAATGGTGTTGTGTTCTTGTGGATTAGAAACTGTAATACGAACTTCGTGGACAGCTGGAAACCCTTGATGACGCTTTTACTGTTGTAACCGACATGGAAGGAGCTGTGGTTTGTTGCCTGGGTCGAGTCTCGATATTGTGAAAACACAACTTTAATTGTTGAAAGGCTCGTCAGCAGGCACGGTTAGGAGATGAAAACAGTGACTGCTTAGAAAAGGAGATTGAAGCTTTTCTTGTGTCTTGGTTGGTTTTTTTTTTATTTTTTATTTTTTTTTGTACTGTACTTTGTTCTTAGTGGTGGAGATGGTATATAATAGTCAAAATGAAATCATACTGTGGGGGTTTATGTTGAATGTACTGGTGTCTTAGTTTAGGATGTAATGGTGAAAAAGAAAAAAAAAACTTTTGATGTATTTCTGTGTTTGGAATGAATGAAATGAAAACATTGTGTTTGGCAATTGTAGTAAACAATAAGCAATCAATTAGATATGCATTTTGTGTTGAATGCACCATTGTTAATTAGATACATTTTGTAAAGTGAAAAAGGTCTTGGTTGTAAAGTCAAAAGCCACCATTCAATTACAAATCCAGTAAACAGTAAGTAGTGAATTAGAAATGCAGTAAACACTAAGATTCAAAGTTATATAAACTTAAACAACCCATACATTAGTAAAATAGCCATGCTGATTGCCATGTTCAACATTCATACCATAACCAACTGATGACCAAACAGATTACATAAAAAGACCAAATGTTGACATGTTTAGGAGTTCACAAGAACCAAAAGACCAAAACAGCATGACTAAAGTTTAATACATAATAAAAAGACCAAATGACCAAACAAACTACCAACCACACAACAAGCTAGCCATGTTGACTTCCATTCAATCTTGCAGTTTGACTTCCACCAATGTGACTTCCAATAGTTTGACTTCCACCTTTCATTCCACCTTCAACTTCTTTTGTAGCCTTGTTCTTCTTTTTGCAAGTTCTCTTATTATGCCCTTTGCCCTTGCAGATAACTAAAGTTTAATACATAAAAAAAAGACCAAATGACCAAACAAACTACCAGACACACAACAAGCTAACAATGTTGACTTCCGTTCAATCTTGCAGTTTGACTTCCACCAATGTGACTTCCAATAGTTTGACTTCCACCTTTCAACTTCTTTTGTAGCCTTGTTCTTCTTTTTGCAAGTTCTCTTGTTATGCCCTTTGCCCTTGCAGATAGGGATGGCAACGGGTCGGGTTTGGTTCGGGTATTGGTATTTCCAAACCCATACCCGAATGTAAAACCCAATACCATACCCGTCCCAAACCTGCCGGGTATTTATCGGGTTTAAACCCGTCGGGTATTAGGCATACCCGCGGGTATCGGATATACCCGTTGGGATTTGAAAAAAATTTTGATCATTCAATCTTTTATATAATTACATTATAACCACTTTATCTTAGAAAGCTTAGTGAATGTCAACCACAAATCATACCATTTTCCAGCTAAAGTTTTACCTATTTATCCATCATTATATACATTTACAACAAAATCTAACATTCTTGACGAACTACAAGTCTGCAACCTAAAAGACTTAATACAGAATCAATTCATATAATATAGCAACCATTTTGCATACAATAGTCATTAACACTCAAAATCGAGTACTAACTAGTAACTACTAAGTAATGTGAGGGAAAAGTATTGGGATTTGGGAAATAGGAATGGGAGGAAAACGTATATAATAAACTCGGGTATATTAGCGGGTATATAATCGGGTAAACGGGTCGGGTATAGCCTAATCCCAAACCCGACCCGTACCTGCGAAAAAAACTAAAACGGAAACCATACCCGACCCTATACCCGCATACCCGATCCTATACCCGCCCCGGATGTCTCGGGTTTCGGGTTTTCCCAACGGGTTCGTGTTTTTTGCCATCCCTACTTGCAGGTAACAAAAGTTATTGTGGTTCCCTTCCTTGGCATTTTTCCACTTTCAGGAATCCTTTGACTGCATCAATACTAACAGCAATCAAAACCTGTCCTGGAAAAGGTCCCTTCATAAAACATCCATCCAGACCCATTATATCTCTACCACCTAGCTTAAACCGAGCCTTCAAAGCTCCCAAACATATGTAAATCCTTTTAAACTGCCTAGTAGGACTATCTGGATTGGCCACCCTCTCAACATCTATTTTTATTGTTGAACCAGGATTAGATCTCAGCAGCTCTTCATAGTAGTCCCTAAGTATCCCATATTGAGCCACATAACTTCCTTGAAGCGTCTATGTTGAAATAGCTCTAGCCCTAAACATCTATTTTTATTGTGACATGTACTTGGAACTTCTTTTGTATTGTGTCTTGCAAAGAACCTAGTGTATGGTTAGGATTTATCTGAATCATAGGCTCAACCTCCTTAGCCAACCAACTGATGGTGCATAACCTAACATCCGTTGTCTAAAGACATTTGTGCTCTATGTACAGTGTTCTCACACCCCAAGTACCCTCTTGGTTGCTATTGTTGATGTATAATGTCCAAGGGCATGTGGGTTGGGGAATCTGCTTTTTAGGTTTTGCTTGTTTTTTTAGTGGATGAAGTACCAACTTGTTTAGGCCCACCTTCTTTATTTTTTTGCTTTCTAGTGGTTTAACTACCCACTTGTACAAGTTTTGGATTTACACCCATATACACCACACGAAACCTTACTTTATCATTTCTTGTTATCATGAATTGCCTCCTACTCTCTACTGCATGATTCTTTACAAGTGTCTTTATATCTTCTTTATTCTTAAAAGCTTGAGTAAGATAAAATGGAGAATCACCACTTTGTTTGCCTTTTTTCTTCCTTTTTCTTGTGGCCCTCATTGCCCTGTGCAATTTAGTGTCATTATCCTCATCACTTAAACTATCAAAGTTATCTAAATCAACCTCAACATCCTCATGTTCTTCATCTTCATTACCTACCTCTTAATTACCTAAATCATCACTTACATCAAAATCCACAGCAGCTCTAAACTCATCCATGTCAACATCATATTCCTGAATTTCATTATCTTTATCTACAATGAAGTCTGGATCTTCTTCAGATCTTTAACTGTCATTTACTTTATCTTTCCCCTTCTCCTAACCCTCATTGTTTTCATAGTCACTGCCCTCAGATCCCTCCCCTATCACAGGTTTATATTCACTTTCTTTATTCACTACCATCAATTACTTCATTGTCAGTCCCATTAGACTCATGATCCTCACCACTCTCCTCTACTTCATTATTTTTATTAAGGACTCTGTTTTTTAGTACTTCATAATCAGGTGAAATATGTTCTACATAGACATCAATAACTTTAACAGTTGTAGTGAATTTGATAAATTTTAGAACATTTGCATCATTTATCAATGGAGTTAACCCTAAATCTAAGTCTTCACCTGGCACTCTATAGTGGAATCTAACTTCAATATCCTCCAAATACCTCAGTTCCACGAACATATCATACAAGATGACCACAGAGAAAAAATCAGAGTTAACGTTGTCGATGAAATCAACATTACCATTAACCTACATCATCGGCAGAGGAGGCTGACTAAACTCTCCACCATGGTGGATTTTGAGTGAAAAAGTTTCAACATCATTACTTGCATTAATCATAATTTCTATTTAGGGCTTAACAAAATTACACATTAAAACGAATAAACAAGAAAACGGGTGACTGATTTGTGTAACATACCATACTTGTCATCTGTATTGAAGGTTGCATCAGGCTCTCAAACGTACCAATCTTCAATCTTCGATTAGGGTTGTAATTGAACGAGGTTAGGGAAGATGTGTGTAATTTAGTGTTGTGAAAAATGAATTACTGATTTGGTGTGGGTTAAATATGGTAGGGATTAAAAAGAAAAGAATTGACAAAAGTGCCCTTGACTCAACTAACACTGACTAACGGTGTTAATGAGTTGGATGAAACCAACAAGAATTTGAAAACCTTTGGATCCAGATGAGAAAAAATAAACTTTTGGATGAAACTAGCAAAAAGTGGCAAACATCAGGGACGAAAATGGCATTTAACTCGAAAAAGAAACTGGTACAGAAAGAAAACACACAGAATAATCCTCAGATAGAGGGCTTAACCTAACAAAATTTCATAAACTACCATCAGAAAGTTTTTTTGACCTGCACAAAAATATGACTCATCAACTACCATCAGAAAGTTTTTTTTTTTTTTTTTTTTTTTGATGTAAATGGGTTGAGTTGGGTAGTGACTTGTTTTTATGTAAATGGGCTAACTTGGGTTGCGAACCTATTTCTTATAAACATGTCAACTTGGGTTGTGATCCATTTTCTTGTAAACGGGTTGAGTTTGAGACCCATTTTCCTGTAAAAAAATCGCCTAGAGTATCCCATTTTCTTGTAAATGGGTCGACTTGGGTTGTGACCCATTTTCTTGTAAATAGCTTGACTTGGATAGTGTCACATTGATAGGAAAACATGTTAAAGTCCTTGTTTCAAGTTTAAACCTCCAATTTTTTTTTATTCAAAGGGTAGATTATTATATGAAGTATATACAAAAGATAAAAGTGTATATCAAGTCCATGTTTCAAGTTTCAACCCATACAAACAATGATACTGTTCAAGCCGACCCGTTTTAACATTATCCAACCCCTCGATCTCCCCACCTCTATCCTACGCAATAAAAAGAATATCACTGCAGCACAAACCTACGAATCTATCGAGATTGTTGCAGCAGTCTTGCCTGAAAACATAATAATGACCTTTTTATCATGAATTTTGTACAGAAACTCAATTAATCAATAATAATAATAATAATAATAATAATAATAATAATAATACTAGTCACAATGCTAGAACCAAAAGATTGTACAGAGTGGGCACGGTTGAGGTTCCCAAGTTTGATGGGAATGAGGTTTGGAATTGGATATGTAAGTATGATCACATTTTTTATGTTGATAAAGCTCCAGAGATGTTTAAAGTGAGGTATGTTGCTATTAATGTAGAAGGAAAACCAATGAAATGACATTCAAACTTTATCAAATCATTACCTAAACACATATTTGAAGTATCATGGTCTTAATATACTGGGAAAATTCTAGATCGATTTTCCACTAATCAATTTAATGATGTTATGGGCTTCTTAACCTCTACTGTGCAAACATGGTCATTAGAGGAGTTTTGTGAACAATTTGATGAGAATTTATTGAGGGTAACCATTTGTGAGGAATATGTTGTATGCAAATTTCTAAACAACCTGATACTTAAACTTTCTGGACTAGTTAAGATGTTTGAACCCAAGACTATGAAAGAGGCTTACAAGTTTTCTAAAAAAACAAGATATGGTCAACAAAACATTAACTCCTAAACCAAGAACCTAGTCAAAGCATATAGAAAAGTTTTATCCAAGCCCTTACCCCATCTTCTACTTTTAAACCATCTTTTTCATCTTTCAAACCACTTGTTAACACCACTCATTTACCCTTACTACCAACCCCACCAGCAAATCAAAGACTTACTCCAACAAAAGTGGACTCAACAATCTAAATAAATAAATGGAGGCCAAAAGACTAAGAGGGAAATGTTTTTGGTATCTAGAGAAATTTTCTTCTACCCACCAGTGTCCTAACAAACAATTATATGTTCTGGAAATAGAAGATGATGAAAAGGTGATATTTTGACTTATCAGGAACCAAAAGTTGTGCTTGGCTCTAAATGACCCATTGATCTCAATGCATGCACTTACTAGGGTACCATCTTTCTCAACTATGCAAGTAATGAGAAATATTGGGACCATACCCTGCATATCTTAACATATTCAGGGCCCACTCATAATATTTTAAATGAAAAGGTAGCCTTGAAACTTAATTGTCATTTGGAATAAATTGGTCCTAAGAAGGTAGGGGTAGCTAATGGGGTTCCTTTTATATGCACAAAGATATGTAGAAATTGAGTGGCAAATGCAAGGGTTGTGGTTTAAGGCAGATGTATTGGTGATTTCTTTGGCAACATTTGACATGGTCTTGGGGGTGCAATGGTTTTACCATTAGGTGATATTGTGTGGAATTTTAGAGACATGACAATGAATCCGATCCTGTTTGGAACTGATAAGTTGGTTCAAGGTCATTTGTGCAGCCTTAAAATGGAGGAGGGTGATCATGTCACACCCCGCCAAGGCGGAATCACGAGGCGCGACATGAAAGGTTTTCAAGCACAAGATTCAAGCAAACATCTAAAACAAACATAAGTTTTGGATACCACATTGTTTAAAAGTTTACAACCATATTAAAATTGCATTGTTCAGAAGCCAAGTGTTCATAATTAAAAACCACAAAGACGACATCCATGATGCATGCATAAAACATATCCCAAGTTTCATCCTGGAAGTTAGTTACCTGAAAAACATGCATAAAAACTTTGTCAACATAAATTCGGTGAGTTCACGGGTTTAAAAGAGTTGTAAAACATAAAGCTAATAAATCCGTGAATGACCAATCAATGTCTAGCTAAGACAATGACAAATGTGACCAACCATAAGTCCAAAACCAAACCTTGACGAGTTGTGCCTCGCACATCGTACAATAAAGACAATGTATCATCATATGTGAAATACTAGCACTCTTTTATCGTTTGTATCCGGGTAGGGCTTCAAACGAACTGAACTTTCAATGAACAGTTCATGAACCATTCGGCGGGAAGTTCGTTTGTGTTCGTTCGTTTAATAAATGAACGAACACGAAAAAAAATTATGTTCGTTTAGTTAAACAAACGAACATGAACAGAGGTCACGTTCGTTCGTTTATGTTCGTGAACGTTCGGTAACGTGTTCGTTTGTGTTCAATAGTTTATTAAGGTTTTTAATTTTTATACTTTTTTATATTCTTTTATTTTTATTTATTTTACCTAATAAATAGTATATATGAGGTAAATATATGACTATATGAGATCAACAAACCTACTTTTTGTATCCAAGCTCGTTATATGTTTCCATGTTCCAGCGTTGATGCCCTCCACCTCCAACGCCCTTCTCCATCAACAAACCTAAGTATGTTTGGACAATTAGGTTATATTTTGAGTGGATTTGGCTAATGTCTTAATGTATGTGAATTTAATGTTATTCAAAAGTTAATATATGTCCGTTTGTGTTTGTTTCCATTCATGAACACTTATTTGTGTTCATGAACACTTGTTTGTGTTCATTATTGTCCGTTTGTGTTCGTGTGGGTTCATGAACAAAATTAACAAACAAACACGAACATGAGTGTTTTCTTAACAAACGAACACGAACATAAATTCTCATTCGATAAGTGTTCATGAACTGTTCGTGAACACATAATTTTTTTAACAAATGAACTCGAATAAGGCCTTGTTCATGTTCGTTCGGTTCGTTTGCAGCCCTATATCCGGGTTAGAGCGACTGGCCAAGAGTGGGATGTCAACCCAATAGATGTATTCAAGTGTTTCATGGCTAAGTCCATAGCTAATGGTTACAGTATACTATATAACACGAGGGCTTTATGAGTACTCTAAACATATTGTCTCATGAACACACACGGTCTAATAGGAAATTCATTCTAAAACTATGTAAATATAGCATGTCTTTCCCCAAAATGAAAACAGTAAAAAGGGGCCGTGAAACTCACCTCTAGTCCATGCAAAAGGTAGCAAAGCAGAGTCTAAGATACCGAAATCCGACCTATGCGTGTCCTATGTACAATAGACGCCTTAGGTCCATACTTGATGGTTTGATATTTAGGTTGTTCACCCAATTTATCATGCTTGTTTCTAAATGTTGTTGTTTATTGGGAAATTCTTGTTAATCCGATGAACCATTGGTGACTTGTGTATTTTAACATAGTGTTAAGTTATATTTATACTACAAAAGGTGTATATTCTTAATGCACCATTGGTGACTTGCACACATACATGTACACAAACATTCAAATGCATATCTATGTATATATATACTATACACGCACACACATACTTATCTACATATACATATGTATGGTACACACACAATACATACATATTTATACATACATACACACGCATAACACACATATATCTATATATATACACACACGTATACCATACACACACACACACACACACACACACACACATATATATATATATATATATATATATATATATATATATATATATATATATAGGGTAAGGTTCTAGAGAAAACCCTAAATATTTGAGGAAACCTTATAAACTCTACCACAACTATTGATCAAGCATGATCAATGGTTGTGGTTAATGGTTCCACCTTTTGATTAAACCAATGCCTCTGTACTATATTATAATGCAATAAGGGTATAGATGGTATTTGGCTTTGCATTTGGGATTCAACCTGCTGCCATGCAGTACTCCTATCATGTCACCCTCTCTCTCTCTTCTTTCTTTTATAGTATTATAAACAAAAGAACGATCATATCATCATTCATATACCAAAATTCAAATTATACTCCCTACATTACTCTCCCTCCCTCTCTCAGGCGATCATCGACCTCCTTTGAAGAAGACGAGCAGAGTAACATTAGCAATAGTATAATATGCGAGCATTTATGTGGAGCTTGACGTCTAAAAGTAGACACCGGAAACGAGATCGTTCTTTGAAAGGTATGGGTTTTATTGTTTGTTTCTTCCTATTGTGTGTCATCTTTCTATGAATACCCGAATAAAAATGATTATAAATATATCCGATTTTGGGGGTTTTGCTTTGGGTTTTGTTAACAATTTTTTTTGCATAAAAAGTAGTTGGCTTTATGTATATGATTATCATGGAGTTTAATTTATAGTTTTTATAAGGGGTAACAGTGGTTTTTTGTTGTTATAGGGGTGTTACATAATTTTGGGTTTTGTTATAGAGGGTACAGGGAGGTCTTGGATAATGTTCATACAAAATCAGTGGTTATGTGTATGATGATAGGGCGATGATCATTCTTTGTTATTGTTGTTACATGTGAAAGAAAAAGGAAAGAACCCTAAGAGTGTGGTTATTCTATCAGATGACCTCACGAGCCGAAAGGTAGGGTCAGATGACACCAAAAATGAAAGTTTTGGAGATGCCAAACGTGCCCTAGGTATGTACAAAAACTGAATCCCTCGGATATTAGAGGAACTATTGTTGTCTAGTATCTTAAAATGTTGTACATTGTGTTTCATTTTGTGTAGACTATGACTTGGATACACCCATAATTCACTTGAAAAGGAATTGTAGAGGTAATGATGGAAGTTATTTAAAATTGCTACTCATAATGTATGTTTAGCCTTCTTTTATCTTATTGGTAACACGTGTTATTTGTTTTCGACAGACAAACACAATGACGGGCGGGATGACTTTAGTGAAGAGCAAATGAAGCAGAAAGGTGAAGAATTAGACATACCTTTCTCACACATCGTATCTTGTCTAGTATCTTAAAATGTTGTACGTTGTGTTTCGTTTTGTGTAGACTCTGACTCGGATACACCCGTAATTGCTACTCATGACGTACGTTTAGCTTTCTTTTGTCTTATTGATAACATGTGTTATATCTTTTTGATAGACAAACACAATTACAACCGGGGCGACTATAATGAACAGCGAATGAAACAGAAAGGTGAGCAATTAGACATACTTTTCAAAGTTGTTAATGGTATATCCATATTGGTCGCTAATGGATCTATCACATGTCCAACAAGCAAGGATGTGGTAGCAAATGTGGTCGATTCAGCTGTGTCGGTTAGGGTCACACGCTTGAAATCGAGGTAGATTGATAGTTCAAATAAAACAGTCATAAAAAGACCAAAGAAATGGGATAGAAAAGATGTTAAGACGACCAAACGAAAAAGGGACAAAAAGGAGAAAGATGAAAGGCTAGAGCCAGGAAGGCAGAGGAAACGGGCCAAAGAGAATGAATGGCTGGGAATACGTACGAGATCAACACCGACAGAGTTGGCGAGGTGTATTAGCATTTTAAGTGACGAACAACGCGTGGCTGTGAAAGAATTGGGTTTTGGCAGGTTACTTAGTTTGAGGATGGAGGGTGTTCTAGCAAAGTTGGCCTACCATGTTGTTGATAACTTTAAACCAAAAACTTCGGAGATTATTATGCCATCTGATAAAATTCGTATTGATGCATAGGTGGTCCACCAGATTCTGGGCATTCCAATGGGCAACAAGTCATGCAATAAGCTTCCATATTTAGATGAGTATGATGAAGGGGTGTCCAGTTGGAGAGAAAGGTACCCGAGGGACAAATTTATTTCTGCAAAACAAATGGTTGACATGATAGAGAACAATTCTGATGGAGAGGATAATTTTGATTTCCGAATGGACTTCTTGATGCGTTTCTATCCGATTATGATTGATTGCCATAAGCAATGGACTTTAAGGGAAACTATATTGGATTATATTACAGATGATATGGACTTTTCCTCAATGGATTGGTGCACTGTTGTAGTTGATAGACTAAAATGTTGTAAGGAAGGGTGGAAACGAGATAGCCTAGAGCCACCTTTTATTGGTCCACTCACCTTATTGACGGTATATTCCTGCTTTGTGAATGAACTAATGTTATATTATGATTATTAACATTTACTGATAACCCGTGTTTATAGTTTTGCTAACCTGTGTTAATTTTGCTAACCTGTGTTAATTTGTAGCTTGCATATATTGATAGTGTTTGTTGCAAAGGGATTGATGTAGATACGTCTGTGTACCCGATGATGTTTTGGACCTTTAAACGGTTGAAAGATAGAGAGAAAATGGAGATAAAAACTGGCGGGTTTGGAAAGGGGAAATTGAAGGCGTTGACATCACATGAGACTGTAAAAGATGGGGTTGGGGAGGCGAGTGTACAGGTATGCTACTTGTATTCCAAAGTTAGTTGGTATCTTGGTTGTTTTGTTGATAACATTTAACCTCACTAATGTACAGGAAAGGGTCCTGGATGTCGATAAGTTGGTTGATATGATTTTGATGAACAAAAAATGCATTGAGACATATCTGTATATGCTATACAGTGAGTATCCTGAAATGGAATAAGTGGTTACCGTGAAGGCTTAGTATGAGAGTTTGATGGATAACATGATGGAGGTGAAGAACAGCAAACACGTAGCTATTACGGATGCTGCACCCCAAGTTGATACCGTGGTGTAGACAGTAAACTTGTCTGAGCATCATGATCTGCCAGATAAGGGAGAAGAAGTCATTGCTTCAGGTAATCAAGAGTTGTATTAAATTGTAATAGGTCACATTGAATGCTATTTGTGCGAGACCTAATGTAATTATTTTTTGTACAAACCTTGTGCAGATGCTTTCAAGTTGATTAGTAATGAGGGTGAGCAATCTTCGGATGTAAAAAACAGTCGGAATGATCTTGAACATGTAACATATGATGATGTGGTCATTACAAGTCCGGTGTTAAGCCAGTATCAAAAGAAGCTGCATGAAGAAAGTAGGCTTATGGTGATTTCCAGCTTATTGGGACTCGATGAGACGGAATATGATGGTATGAGTATGAAACTAAAACATAATAGTATAGGGGTACATATGGGAATTTTTGTATTAGCTTGAAACATGTTATTCGCAGCTGCCAAGGTGGTTCCGAATGAAGGTAATACCGACACTAACACCAATGATGTCGTTGATGGAATAGAAAAAACTTTGGCAGCAGCAAATCCAAAACCAACTACGCTCATGCGCAAGGCAACAATTAGATTCCGATTGAAGAAAAAGGAAGTGGTGCCAACTAAATTAGGTTAGGAGGATACCATTGCGTGTTTTTCTCATCGCCTTTGTCATACTAACACGGTAAAACATGCTAACATATGTATAGGCACTGAGGGTGAAGGCGTCGCTAGAACAACTACGGGAGGTGTATCCCAGGTGGAAACTGTAAATGACTGTCAAGTGGGGTTGGAGGATGAACGAGCAACATAGATCACGACTCATTTATCAGATGACACAATTGGTGAGTTTGTGTTACATGTGTGTGTTGGCGTATGTTAAAAGTTTTATTTAACATATGCTAATACTAAGGGTGGCTGCTAGGCTGGAATGAGGATGGCATGGTGGATAAAGGTGATTCAATCGGTGGTGAGAGTCAGTTACAGGAGAAGAGCAGTACAACTTTACCAGTGGCGACGGAGCCGGATGTTGTAAATCAGTTGAATCAGGAGTCCAAAGAACCTGAGAAAAAGACGAACAAAAGTAGTAACATTCCGCCTTCTGAAAGCGATAATGAGGATGATACTGAGCAAGGTTAGATTTACACTATAAAACTTATTTTTTGACCCGCGCTGTTATGTTTTAACTATGTAAACAGAACGTTTTCCTTGCAGGGGTGAATGAAGATGTTTTGATGACCAACAACAATGATGTCATCGGACATATAATTTAGTCACAGGAGAAGGCGAATTTAGCATGTTTAGTAGTGTCAACCCGAGATGATGTCTTGATAGCATTGAAGCAGAAGGTGCAACAACATGAAACACAGACGGTCGCGCCTGATTGTTTTTCAGCCGTTAAAAACAGTGACAAAGGTGATGTTATCCAAGGTTAGATTTAAGCTATAAAACCTGTTTTCAAACATACCCCTTCTGCTGAAAAAGTGTTACGACAAAGTTTGGCGTGTAGGTGTGGCTGAAGGCGAAATGGTGACAAAATGGGATGATAGTGGTTCTGCCAGTCATTCGCCAGAGGATCCAACTACGGGAAATTTTCAAGTTTAATCCAGGCAGGATATCTTACATGTGTTAAAGCAGAAGTTGTCACAGGCTGATAGACAAATGACCGCAACTAATACCAATTCGGCCGCTGACGTCAATGAAGAACATGATGCCAACAAAGGTTATATTTATACCATACACCTTTGATTATGTTAAGGAACACAGAATAATATGCATCCCAATTCTTATTTTGTTAACATGTGTAAATTGTCTTGTATCGTAGGTTTGCAAGAAGTGGGTGTTGACAGACAACCAAAAACAAAGATAACATCATCAACCTTTCGTGATGAAGGGGCAAAAGCTGTGTCTTAACACAGCTTGATGAGGGTAAGTGTAGAATTTTTACTCTGGATAACAGATAAGAACGCTGAAACATATGAATACGCTTCTGCATGCTTAACCTATGTGTGTTGTCATATGTTAATTGGATAGAAACAGCTTGGGAGCCAACTGGTCTAGAGGGAGATAAACCTACGATAGATAACACAGGTATGCATCATTCTATCTTCTAAAAATGTATGTTTTTGGTTCAATTACGCTGCTGAAAATTGTATTGGGTGTTTACTAATCTCCTTGGTTGAAAACTTAGGGGCTGAACCGGATGTGGAAAAAAATACAAATGTCTGAAACAATACCCATGGTGATGCCGGTGACCTCGTATGACGCAACTACATGACATGTCAATGTGTATGCGTATGCTGGTGCAGGGAATACGTCGGCCGACGTCAAGAACGATGATGATGATCTGACATTGGCCCAATGTCAGAAAATTATAGCAGCATTGGATAAAGGTAAATGATAGCACCTTATTGATGGTATTCCTGCTTAAGGAATGTTGTATTGTACTTGTTTCCATGTTTACTGATAAACATGTGTTAGTAGTTCTCTAACCTGTGTTAATAATTTTGCTAACTTGTGTTATGTAAATGTGCTAACATGTGTTTGACAAAAAAGGCAAATGAAACCCGTGCCACGATCGAAGTGTGTCGTACATTCATAAATCCCCGTTCATGGTTAGGGGTGTGGATCTGGAAGATGGGGTTACCAAAGATGATGACGCATTATGGAGGTACATTTTCAGGGATGAAAACACACAGTTCCAGCTATGTGGGGCCTCCGTGAGAAAGCAAGTAGATGAGGCTAATTTGTAAGTTATAGAATTGTCCAATAGAAATTGTATTTTTCGTCGCAAAAATGCTATCATCCATACTTTACATACTGACTTCTTTTTTGATTAATAGGAGGGAAAGAGGCAAACCGGTCGACGAAGAGAGTATTACCATGGAGATGTCTAGTGACCCACTTGCTAAGTGAGTGTTATTTATAATAATGCCGCCCACCGAAATTCTTAACTTATGTTAATTTCTTGTATTAACTTATGTTAATTTCTTATGTTAATGCGACTACCCCACGGATGCAGTGAGCTTCTGTTTAGAAGCATTAGTAATGTGGAGGCAACTCACGCTATGATAAAGTCTCGGAGGCCAGGTATGCATGTGTTGGATGGTGTAATCGATTGGGTGGCTGAGGTTTTGAAGTATGAAGAGACACTTAAATTAGATGAAAACTATTTGCGACTCTTTGTCGGGTCAAAAGCAGTGGTAAGTAGAAACAATTGATCTTGTTGTAACTAGGTTCCAAAACATAACATGTGGTTTACTAAAAAACTTTATGGCAACGCAGTTTCCATGGATGCTCCACGATAAAGATTGTGATGAGGTGAGGAGGATGAACAAGTTTGCTAGTAACAAGAGAGCTGCCTTTCCTTTGTATCAAAAGAACCCTGATTTCAAGAAATTTGACATTGTCTTATTCTCAGTACTTGAAAATAACCACTTTTATCTACAGGTGTTTGAGCTAAAAAATGTGGGGATGTTCCTGATTGACAACGACAAGAAGGGGGGGGAGACGCGACTTCCGGGATTGCGACGACTTCCACGCGTTGCACATGCCGAACAAATATGTAAACATGGTTTATGTGTTTAATAAAAAAATATATGCTATCCTGCGCAGCTTATTAACCCAGATTTGATATATTTTTCCATCATCATCCATAAGCATATGTTTGTGAAATACCTTGAGGAGATCAAACACCCAAAGGCAGGTCTAGTAGCTAATGCCTTAATACTGAAAGTGGACATTGCCTGTGTAACATTTCCCATTAAAATACTTGTACGTTACGATTATTATTAATAAAACGTTAAGTTTCATCATTTATCGTCTTTTAAAATTATTTCGTGACACATTTGAACCCCTAATACTATGCTATATATATATATATTATACATATATATGTGATTTAATTGTCAAAAAAAATTAAGGCTTGGGCCGGGATTCGAACCCGAGCCCATAGCCGGGTCACTAACACCAAGCAACATAACCAGCTGGTCTACACAACACATTTGATTAATCTTCAACACGTATTAATTATATAACGAAGTTGGTTCTTAAGAGTTGACTAGGAAAGTCAACTGTGACAACGATTTACCTTAATTAAACCATTCCAACGCGTTTTTGATCCTGTTATGGAATGATTGGTGAATGGTTGACTAATACGCGTTCAATTACACAGCCAATCCTCGTTAAAACATTCTAATTAAGGGCCAATCACCGCGTCATCATAATTATCAAGGTCAAACTTACCAAATCGTTCACCCGAGCCTCACACTATAAATTGAACCTCTCAAATCACTCTCTACTCGCCGATATACACTTCTCCATCTTCAATTTCAGTTTTAAATCAGCTTTCAAGGCTTCTTGATCGAGCATTGACTTTCTGTTTGACCAAGCGTTTTACACGAATTCAGTTTTGTAAGTTGTATTTCTTTGATGGGTTTTGTTCATCGGCCTCTACACAACAATAACCCTATGATCAATTGGGTTATTGTTGTGTAAAACGGATTATTGTTAAGCTAGGGCACGTATGAATTCGAATTGGGGAAGAACACATGCAGACTTGATTATTTATTTAAAACAAAAAGAAACCAAACACAACCACTGATCTAGATCAAGTGGTTGTGTCTGTTGTTGTTAAACAGAGCACACTGGTTCGAGTCCCACTCTATACGACTTTTATTCTTTTCTTTTAAAAAGGTTTATAAATCAGATTTCACATATACTATATAATTAATTTCGAATCTAATTTATTCGTTCTCAGGTTCTAGCCCAGTTGGTGGCTAGGCTTGTGATTAAAACCCGAACCGGTCCCAGACCCGGGTTCGATTCTCGGCATCAACAAAACAATTTTTTTTTTTTACCATTTAAGCTTATATATATTCTCTTGTATTTTTAAAATTCGTTTTAAAATACTAAAACTACTTTATAAATTCTACAAAAATTATTTTATTTTATTCTAGTAGAAAAGTTTAACATACAATTTTTAGTTTTTCCAAAAATTATTTATTTAATATATATAATAAATAATTCAAGTTTATTCTATTTTATTTATAAAATTCTATAAAAATATCAAAACAATTATATAAATTTCCACAAAAATTATTCTAAGTTTATAAAACATTAAAAATTTCTAAAATAATTTTTATTTCTGAAAAATCATTTATTAATATTTTTAATCAATTTTTGTTAGTTTTAATCATAAATAAATCATAATAAATTCATTTTTCAATATTTTTGCACCCAAATTTTATATAAATTACTTCTATTTATTTGGAATAGAAATACAATTTTTAATTTAATAATTCTTTAATTTTAATATTTTTAAATATTAAAGTTATATTTTGACAATTTGAAATAAATAGATTTAATATTCTATTTTTAAGAAAATAATTTTATAAAAAATATTTTCATACTTAAAACTTTATGATGTGACTATCTTTAATCTAAAATTTACAAAAAAGACTTTTGTTTATTTATTTATCAAATTTCTCTTATTTATTAAACATTTTATTTATTAATCAAACAAATACTTATCCCCAATTCGAAACCCTAGAATATACTTGTAGACTAGATAGACTTAGACTTATTTGTTACCTTATACATAGGATAATACTTGGCAACTTTGGGGCTACACTTATACTTTTTCTCGAGACTTAATTCTTTGCTAAGGTGAATTTACGTAACCATGTTTATGCAATTCTTTATACTTGCAACATTATACTTAAGCAATTCTACATACATGACTAGTTGTAAACATTAAATGCCTCATGATTTAGACAACAACAACAGTTAGACTCGCTTCAACAATACATAATCATTAGCTATGGCCAAGCTGGCGATACTCAATAATAGATCTATTGGATTGACAATCCCACCTAGATTCGTTGACCATCTTTTATGGGGAGCGCGGGTGATTGTTATGGTTCCAACATAATATTAAGGTGAACTGTGGATGACGGGATGGACCTAAACTAGTCGGAGGTTTGATTATGTCGATTCAACACTTCATGTTTATTCATGTAGACTTAAACTTACGATAGACATATGAATTGCTAAACTTTTATTCTTAAACTTAATTGCTTGATATGGCTTATGTATTCTCACCAACTTCTAGTTGACCCACCCCCATTTTTACAACTCAATAGGAAATAATGATGCGTGAAGACTAGAGTGTTAGCATGAGAAGACAAATTGAAGTTTATGCTTATTTGGTTATTTTGATGTATTAGATTTCCATTTAAAACTCATTATGTATTTTCACTTTTGGATATTTGCACTTTAAATTAATTTCAATTAAAACTTGATTACCATGTGCTAGTGTATACTCATTCTTACGTGACACCTTGATGTTTCCGCCATCGGTTGGGGTGTTACAAATTGGTATCAGAGCCTTGGTTATAGGGAATTAGGTTATTAGAAAATAATCTAGACTATAACCTTAGGGACTTAAACAGTACTTGCTTCTCTTACTTGTAACCCTAATTGCTTCCCTAATCTTATCCCTATCCTATACCTTATACAACCCTAAGCCTACAAGTGATTACTCTTATTCGTCTGCTGCAATCCTGATCCACCATTAGATCAATAGGACAAAATCCTCAGGTTTAACCTGAACCACCTTGAGATCTCGTCGAAGGTCTAGATTTTAATAACGAACACGTGCAATCTGGAAGGGTGAATGCCTGTATTCTGAGTCTTCTGTCTAGGCTGGCATTGCGCATATATCCCAATCAGACGAGGGACCCGGATGCCTACCTGGGAATTCTCGGGATGAGTGTTCACTTATAGGCTAAAGCATGTCTTCATTATGTTATTAGAATCTAGAATCTTTGATAAGTCAACGTTTTCGTTTATTCGTTTTAATTAATGAATAAATGATTACATTCCTTATATAACCTCATTCATTTCATTGTGTCTCTTACAGATCATGCCTCCACGTCGTAGCACTCGCAATAGCAATGGTGAGAACCACGAGGAAGGTGGCGACAACCATAACCATAACCACGACGCTAACCACAACAACAACAACAATAACAACAACAATAACAACAACAACAATGGCGTTGATGCTCAACTGGCTGCGATCATCTCTCAACAAATGGCACAACAGATCGCGACTCTGGTTCCTAACTTACTGGCTCAAGTCATCCAGATAAACGGAAACGGCAACGGCAACGGAAACGGTAATGGAAACCACAATGGAAACGGGAATGGAAACGGGAATGGTCTCCCAGCTTGCACTCTTAAGCACTTTAATACCTGTAATCCCCCTAAGTTCAGTGGAGAAGAAGGAGCTACGGGTCTTCTACAATGGTTTGAGGGTATGGAGAATACCTTCATTAACAGTGAGTGTCCCGATAACTTTAAGGTTCGTTACGCCATGAGTGTTCTTCACAAACGAGCACTCACTTGGTGGAATGAGGAAAAGCGCACTCGAGGAACCGAAGCTGCACTAGCTATGACCTGGGATCAAGTCAAGGAGGTTATGAAAGATGAATTCTGTCCCCGCAACGAGATTAAGAAACTAAAAGACGAGTTCCACACCCTTGCTCAAGATAGTGGGTAAAACCTTGCTTACAATACCCGCTTTCACGAGCTCAGTTTGTTACTGCCCCATAAAGTTACTCCCTTACCTATAGCCATCGAGAAGTATATCGGTGGTCTGCCCATGCAAATCCAGGACACGGTATGGGGAAGGAATCCTGCCACCTTGGAGGAAGCCAAACGTCTGGCGGCTACTCTCACCGATAATCATGTGAAGAATGGTACTCTCTTCCGCAAGAACACCAAGAAGACTGCTGCAAAAGACACTCCTCAGCCCGCTATTGAGGTTAAGCCCGAGACCTCAAGCAACAGGAAGCGCAAGGCTAGGAACTACATGGTTGCTACCACCCCACCTGCAGCACCCCAGCCAAGAAGCCGTATGGCGGGAACCATCCTCTTTGCAACACTTGTCAATACCACCATCTTGCTAGCAGACCATGCCGCCAATGTAATAACTACAAGCGGTATGGACACTACACCAATGCTTGCCAAACCCCTGCCACCCAAAACAACCCTGCCAGAAATAATCCAGCTCCTAATGCTCAAAATGGTAGGCCTGTTCGTGGCCAGTGCTATGAATGTGGAAGCACGGAACATTATAGGGATTCTTGCCCTAGACTTGGGAACCAGAACCAAAACCGCAACCAAAACCAGAACCGCAACCAAAACCAGAATCGCAACCAGAACCAAGGTGCTCGAGGTCGCGCCTACAACCTCAATGCTAACCAGGCCCGCGACAACAACGAGGTGGTTAACGGTACGTTTCTCGTTAATAACCACTATGCATCCATATTATTTGATTCGGGAGCTGATAAGTCATTTGTATCACTAAAGTTTGAACCCTTACTTAACTTACCCCAAACTAACCTAGAGGAACCTATAGTGGTAGAGGTAGCTAATGGGAAGTCTATCTCGATCGATTCTATTATTCGTAACTGTGTGTTGAACCTCGATGAACATACTTTCTCTATTGATCTCAGTCCTATGCATCTTGGAAGTTTTGATGTCATAGTAGGCATGGATTGGTTGTCAACCCATCGTGCTGAAATTCTATGCTTTGAGAAAGTCATTCGCATTCCTCTCGAATCTGGTGATATTTTGAAGATCTATGGTGAGAAGCCTTGTGGCGAGCTTAAGCTCATGTCTTGTACTACTGCCCAAAAATACTTACGAAAGGGGTATACGGCTTTCTTAGCTAACGTGATAGAAAAGAAGGACAAGGGAAAAAGTATCCAAGACATCCCAATCATTCGGGACTATCCTGAAGTCTTTCCAGAGGATTTAACTGGTTTGCCTCCTGCTTGACAAGTGGAATTTAGGATTGATCTTGTTCCTGGTGCAAATCCTGTTGCCAAAGCTCCTTATCGCCTTGCACCCTCTGAGATGCAAGAACTTGCCAGTCAACAATAGGAACTTTCTGATAAAGGTTTCATTCGCCCCAGTTCTTCTCCATGGGGAGCCCCTGTCTTGTTCGTTAAGAAGAAAGATGGATCTATCAGGATGTGTATCGACTATTGCGAACTCAACAAACTCACCATCAAGAATCGTTATCCCTTGCCTAGGATTGACGATCTTTTCAATCAACTTCAAGGAGCAACCCACGTCTCGAAGATTGATCTTCGTTCTGGTTAT
This sequence comes from Ambrosia trifida, assembly GCA_028751855.1. Classification (NCBI taxonomy): domain Eukaryota; kingdom Viridiplantae; phylum Streptophyta; class Magnoliopsida; order Asterales; family Asteraceae; genus Ambrosia; species Ambrosia trifida. The sequence goes on from CM054132.1 coordinate 6,511,242, forward strand.
CATCAGCTTAGAGTCCACGATGAAGATATGTAAGACCCTAACCCGTAATCACGTGATTAACGTCTAATCTTACGGGTTTGGACCTTACTTAAACCACTCCCGATTTAAAACTTTGAAATTTTCTTTATAAGTCAACCCATTAAGATCAAGTACATGTTTGGTTCACACAAATTTTTACATTTTAATAGTTAAAACATATTTTAAGATGTTGCGTTTTAACGGGAGTTCCTTAGATTCTAGTGCGGAAGCTTGTATGGGTGATCGGGTGTGTTCGGCTCTTATCGCGACTGGATCCTTGCTCCGGGACTTCCATCACATGTTTACCTAGCACCATTACACAAAGAATGGTTAGTGAGTGTCAAATGAAACATTTAACTAGTATGATAGTCGTTACACGTCGAAACGGAACGAACCAGGCCAAACGGCCCTTTATCAGGAGAACAAACTGCTGCAACTTATGCGCAGCAGCTGTTCGGATCGCTTTTACCCCTTCTAAAACCCAAAATCCGACTTCGACTTTCAAATGAGAATTGTTCTTCGCTCCGAGAGCTTTCCAGGCATATAAAGAACGCCTCCTAACGATTTTTCTACGATTTTATATGCAATTTTAAAGATCGTGCTGACATGCAGGTCTATTCGCGCGGCCGCTCGGTTTATTCGCGCGGCCGCTCGAAGCTTCTGATGTAATTTTGGTGGCTTTTAAGCGTGGGAATCATGTCGCAACCGCATTTGATGATTCCCGAAGCCTAAGTAATGACTTGCCGACTAAATAAACCTTTGTTTGACTAAAATTATGGTCCGGTTTATGTCGCCATGATCCGGTTCTTAGTTTTGAATGTTTATGGCGACTTTTACCCAATTTGACCCATTAAGGCCTTAATTCAAACAAGGCACTTTTGACCACTTAAATTGCATACCGTTTGAGTTGTCAAGTCATTAGACACTTGAACAACAAAAGCGTTTGTCCGATTTGTTTCATTACGACTTAGATTCTTAGAATCAACCTTTATTAATCCTTTAAATCCCCAAAATGCCCCTCATGACCAAATCTTTCAATTTAGCCATTCGTGGCGAAACTTCTTGTTTCAACTCCAATGTTTTTGACTCAATGACTTGTTTAAAAACTTCTAAGTCCATACGGACTTAGATTTTCAACATTTCTCAAGATCGTTCTAATGTGGTCGATTCTAAGCGCCTTAGCGCGCATTAGACATAGTTATGGAAATAACTTACTTGATTTGCACCCACACTTCATGTGGGTAGTTTTAGTACCCATGTTGCTTCGTCCAAAGGTGTTTAATTAGCTACGGACTTACCGGGTGCCCGTGTTCCATATTCATACCTTGTGCTCCTCCTCCATGATTCTTAGCATCAAGCAAGCATACGTGAATGCGCTTACCTGCGTGCTTTCTAGATAGACACATTAACTTCTCGGAACTCAAATGATAATACCTTGCCATTTGATCCGTTAACCTCAAGAATCTTAATGCTTGGAAAACAAGCATCAAGTGTTGGACTCAAATGATGATGAATTCACCATATAACCCGTTTAGACCCATAGTTCATGATACTATGTTACCCAAGTTTTTATTATGGTTCAAGTGACACTAACTTGACCCATTTAACACCATGCTTAACGGCTTCATTCAAATGCTTTCATTTAGATTAAAACATCATTTTCACATATCTTTATTTATTGACCCGTTTGATGGATTTCACCATTTGGCTATAACGCATTGTCTTGATTAAGGTCATAAACCACGTTTTATATTGAGTGCACATAAGGCGACCCATTAATAGCTTCTACCCCTTGGGGTTTATCTTTATCACACATTCAAGATTTAAGACTAATGTCACAACAATTAAGCTATGTTATAGTACATTGGTGTAAGTAAAACTTACCTCGCATCCATTCTTGTTTCCATAAGTATTCGCCTTGCATCCGTTTGACCCGTTTGCTCCCTCTTGGTTGTACCTAACTTGGGGATGAGTCAAACTTGTCTATTAGAATACATAATATGGAATTTTGTTCACTATCCATAACATCATGTATTCATTATCATTTCTAGCTAAATCCATAGCCATTTTCTTACATGTCTAGTTAAGATTAACTCATCTAGGCATTTCATCAAACACTTGGTGTGCATCCACCAATATACTTAGTTTTCAACATTCTAAGTTTAACCAAAATATAGCCATGTATCTAATTATTATCATAACAAGATATTTAGGCATTTCAACTAAATTTGATCATTATAACAACTCCTAAGAGTCACCCAAGACTACTAATCATGTGTGGTTTCAACCTAGAGGTTAAACCCCAAATCTTACATATTCACATAATCATATGATCAAAATCAAATACACATATTAGTGTGATTTGTGACTGGATTATACATGTTTAAGGCTCCCCAAGACTAGGGTAACCCATATTAACCATCAATTCCATGTTTTTATCAAAACCCTAAATTTTCATAAGAATCAAAAACGAATATAACATCAATTTCTACCAAATAAAAGGTACCTTGATGTTCTATAGGCCTTAGATAACCCGTTTCTTGCGAATGCATCAAAAAGCCCCTTGATTTGGCTTGGATTTGAGCTTGAAATTGGTGTTTTGGGGTTTGAGGTTCAAGGAGGTAAACCTCCTGATGTTTTTCGTGACACACCAAATGTGTGTGTGTTTTTCTTTTAATTTTGATAATGATAAAACCAAGTTTATCATTTAGGCAACTATGGTCCCTCAAGTTTAGTGTTGGTTCGTTTTGCTATTAAAACTTAATTTACCAAGCTAGCTTCTAATATTATTTCCGTTACATAGATAATAACATTCATTAGCTTGTTTTTCATTATAGAACATAACCCTAGTTCTTGTTGATCGAGTCTCGTTTTATTATTTCGCTAATCACGCCTAATGGCGTAGTTAGGCGAACAGATGGTTTTGGGGTGTTACAAGTCTACCCTCCTTAAAGAGGTTTCGTCCTCGAAACCTTTCTTGTGTTGTTGCTTTGGTCACACCAAGGAACCTTAGTGTTTCTAATCAATTTTTGAGCACCGCTCAATCCCTTGACATTCTATAGTCTAACAAGTAGTACTATATACTTATTGTTTGTGTTCCTTTACTCGGCTTCCTAACTTTTATTATATGGAAGCCTTAGCTTTCATAATATGACTTGAGTCATTCTATTATTTTGGTTAACTAGGGGCAATATCTACATACTTACCCCCTACCCGACATTTTAGCTACTTATGTTCTTCGTAGGTCTTCCTTAGTTCCGTGTACTACCCCGTCTACCATTATCCCGAATGATGTAATGTTTAAGGGGGCCATTCTATCATGCACCTTAGGGCATCTACTGTAATACTCGGTTGTAGCATGCATATGCATACGTGTCTATGCGTCTATTACTAACAAGTAATTTGTCTTGGTTTCCAAGACAAACCATGCTTTTTAACATAGTCGTTTTCTAGCTTCTTGGATTCATCCCCGAATCCAACCCTCGTTTCTTCTTGGTTTGCTATAATGTTATAAACAAACCTTGCTTTACGCTAACATTTTCCTTTCTTTGGCTAATCCTTATTTTAAGAATTTGCCATTTATTTGTTTTGCCCAAGTTCCCGTTTTGCTAACTCGATTGGTGGTCATTGCCCCAACCGACCCGTTTAAAGACTTTTGAGTTTTAGATTTCAAATCGTTTATATATATTTAGAACGCTTAGTTTCTAAAAGTCCTTTTTCTGATTACCAATCTCAATATAAATTGATGTCGGTTTCCTTTTATAAAACCTGGTGTTGATTCGTCATTACAACGTATTTGTATCGACTAATCTCTTATTATCACGGTGTGCATCAGATTGTAATAACTACGCAATCCGACTGTTATCATAATTTGCTTTAAATCGTACTAATGATACAATCTAATGTTATTGCAGTTTACACCCTTTTTCATCCTTAACCCGAGGGTTGAAAGGATTACTGATTTATCACGGCCCAATCCCGCTGTTTATGTCATGATCCAGAGATTCACGACTCACCCGAATGTGATTATGACTCAACCCTTGATTAAGGTTCAAGTCCCTCTTTACGAATTTAAGCTTCTATAAAAGTCCGAGTTTAATTATGACTTAACCTTGATTAAGGTCCAAGTCTGTTTTCAAGCTAAATTTGTTTATGACTCAACCTTGATTAAGGTTCAAGTCCCTCTTTACGAATTTAAGCTTCTATAAAAGTCTGAGTTTAATTATGACTTAACCTTGATTAAGGTCCAAGTCTGTTTTCAAGCTAAATCTATTTATGACTCAACCTTGATTAAGGTTCAAGTCTATTTCCAAGCTGAATCTCTTTATGACTAAACCTTGATTAAGGTTCAAGTCAATCTTTGTATTAACCCAGGATAACTTGTATCGTATATTGCCTGTTTTGCTAGCCCAGCGTATAAGTTGGTGCCTCGCTCAAGGTCTTGCATGGTTCGCATCCCTGTCGTGTTAGACAGTGGACTACGTCCAAACGTTCCAGTTTGTTGTCCTCTTTGCTAGCCCAGCGTATTAGCTGGTGCCTCGCTCAAGGTCTTGCATGGTTCGCATCCCTGCCGTGTTAGACTGTGGACTGCGTCCAAAATCCACCGGCACCTCACACTTACTAAGCCTTTGTTACATAGGTTGTATATGTATTAATCATAAGAAACCCATGGTATCATATGTTTAACACTTACCTGGCCAGGGTAAGTAATTCGCATATGGTACGCACAGACTTATTATAATTAAGGCATCACACCCTATGCAAACAAATTATTAGCTCATGCTTGTGCCCCCTATTTTATTTGGTAAAACCCTTCCTTGATAAATCATTCAATGTTGGGTTTTTAACTTTATTCATTAAGAAAAAGCGATGTGTTTTCGTTTTAATAAGCTTTGTGTGATCACACTCATTGGTATGATCACAACGCCTTTCTAAACATTAGTTTGGGATGATTACCCCTAACCCGGTCTCGATGTTCAAGTTAAGTTTGTGCATTGATCGTTCATTATCGTGAACTATGCACCTTTCACATTTTTCCTATTGCTTGCATATGCAATTACCACTCTTCAGGTGATAATTGCATACTAATGCACCTACTATGGTTTCGAGCATGTACCTGTTTGATACTTGCTCCCGTGTTCCCTTTCGTTACTGATCCATTAGCCCGAGTCGTTACTTGACTTGGTCCTTAGTGAGCATGCTATCAGCCGTGCTCCCGAAACCTCTACAACCTCGTTTGGTGAATCATTCGATCCTCTCTCGATCGAATAAGATGTTATCATCCCTGTCACATTTATAATTTCAATTAATTAGTAACATGACATTTCATTATTAGTATGCCTCACTGCAATAGTGATGTTAGAATTCTTGTTATACGAGATTATCGTTGCCCGAATCCATCTTTTGGATAGGCCCCATGAGTACCTAACCATTCCCTTATCAAGCTTTTGAGATAGCGTGTATCTACACGATATAACTATAGATTACCTATAACAATTTCCGATCAAAACGGATGGTCATTATAGGTATTACTTACCGGATTCCTCGATCAAGTCTTGAACCGAACACCCTTCAACACTTTGAGCGCACGGTTTGAGTCCAAGTATCCTTCCCGACACTCGGATCCCTCAAACCTATGGCTCTGATACCACTTGTAAGACCCTAACCCGTAATCACGTGATTAACGTCTAATCTTACGGGTTTGGACCTTACTTAAACCACTCCCGATTTAAAACTTTGAAATTTTCTTTATAAGTCAACCCATTAAGATCAAGTACATGTTTGGTTCACACAAATTTTTACATTTTAATAGTTAAAACATATTTTAAGATGTTGCGTTTTAACGGGAGTTCCTTAGATTCTAGTGCGGAAGCTTGTATGGGTGATCGGGTGTGTTCGGCTCTTATCGCGACTGGATCCTTGCTCCGGGACTTCCATCACATGTTTACCTAGCACCATTACACAAAGAATGGTTAGTGAGTGTCAAATGAAACATTTAACTAGTATGATAGTCGTTACACGTCGAAACGGAACGAACCAGGCCAAACGGCCCTTTATCAGGAGAACAAACTGCTGCAACTTATGCGCAGCAGCTGTTCGGATCGCTTTTACCCCTTCTAAAACCCAAAATCCGACTTCGACTTTCAAATGAGAATTGTTCTTCGCTCCGAGAGCTTTCCAGGCATATAAAGAACGCCTCCTAACGATTTTTCTACGATTTTATATGCAATTTTAAAGATCGTGCTGACATGCAGGTCTATTCGCGCGGCCGCTCGGTTTATTCGCGCGGCCGCTCGAAGCTTCTGATGTAATTTTGGTGGCTTTTAAGCGTGGGAATCATGTCGCAACCGCATTTGATGATTCCCGAAGCCTAAGTAATGACTTGCCGACTAAATAAACCTTTGTTTGACTAAAATTATGGTCCGGTTTATGTCGCCATGATCCGGTTCTTAGTTTTGAATGTTTATGGCGACTTTTACCCAATTTGACCCATTAAGGCCTTAATTCAAACAAGGCACTTTTGACCACTTAAATTGCATACCGTTTGAGTTGTCAAGTCATTAGACACTTGAACAACAAAAGCGTTTGTCCGATTTGTTTCATTACGACTTAGATTCTTAGAATCAACCTTTATTAATCCTTTAAATCCCCAAAATGCCCCTCATGACCAAATCTTTCAATTTAGCCATTCGTGGCGAAACTTCTTGTTTCAACTCCAATGTTTTTGACTCAATGACTTGTTTAAAAACTTCTAAGTCCATACGGACTTAGATTTTCAACATTTCTCAAGATCGTTCTAATGTGGTCGATTCTAAGCGCCTTAGCGCGCATTAGACATAGTTATGGAAATAACTTACTTGATTTGCACCCACACTTCATGTGGGTAGTTTTAGTACCCATGTTGCTTCGTCCAAAGGTGTTTAATTAGCTACGGACTTACCGGGTGCCCGTGTTCCATATTCATACCTTGTGCTCCTCCTCCATGATTCTTAGCATCAAGCAAGCATACGTGAATGCGCTTACCTGCGTGCTTTCTAGATAGACACATTAACTTCTCGGAACTCAAATGATAATACCTTGCCATTTGATCCGTTAACCTCAAGAATCTTAATGCTTGGAAAACAAGCATCAAGTGTTGGACTCAAATGATGATGAATTCACCATATAACCCGTTTAGACCCATAGTTCATGATACTATGTTACCCAAGTTTTTATTATGGTTCAAGTGACACTAACTTGACCCATTTAACACCATGCTTAACGGCTTCATTCAAATGCTTTCATTTAGATTAAAACATCATTTTCACATATCTTTATTTATTGACCCGTTTGATGGATTTCACCATTTGGCTATAACGCATTGTCTTGATTAAGGTCATAAACCACGTTTTATATTGAGTGCATATAAGGCGACCCATTAATAGCTTCTACCCCTTGGGGTTTATCTTTATCACACATTCAAGATTTAAGACTAATGTCACAACAATTAAGCTATGTTATAGTACATTGGTGTAAGTAAAACTTACCTCGCATCCATTCTTGTTTCCATAAGTATTCGCCTTGCATCCGTTTGACCCGTTTGCTCCCTCTTGGTTGTACCTAACTTGGGGATGAGTCAAACTTGTCTATTAGAATACATAATATGGAATTTTGTTCACTATCCATAACATCATGTATTCATTATCATTTCTAGCTAAATCCATAGCCATTTTCTTACATGTCTAGTTAAGATTAACTCATCTAGGCATTTCATCAAACACTTGGTGTGCATCCACCAATATACTTAGTTTTCAACATTCTAAGTTTAACCAAAATATAGCCATGTATCTAATTATTATCATAACAAGATATTTAGGCATTTCAACTAAATTTGATCATTATAACAACTCCTAAGAGTCACCCAAGACTACTAATCATGTGTGGTTTCAACCTAGAGGTTAAACCCCAAATCTTACATATTCACATAATCATATGATCAAAATCAAATACACATATTAGTGTGATTTGTGACTGGATTATACATGTTTAAGGCTCCCCAAGACTAGGGTAACCCATATTAACCATCAATTCCATGTTTTTATCAAAACCCTAAATTTTCATAAGAATCAAAAACGAATATAACATCAATTTCTACCAAATAAAAGGTACCTTGATGTTCTATAGGCCTTAGATAACCCGTTTCTTGCGAATGCATCAAAAAGCCCCTTGATTTGGCTTGGATTTGAGCTTGAAATTGGTGTTTTGGGGTTTGAGGTTCAAGGAGGTAAACCTCCTGATGTTTTTCGTGACACACCAAATGTGTGTGTGTTTTTCTTTTAATTTTGATAATGATAAAACCAAGTTTATCATTTAGGCAACTATGGTCCCTCAAGTTTAGTGTTGGTTCGTTTTGCTATTAAAACTTAATTTACCAAGCTAGCTTCTAATATTATTTCCGTTACATAGATAATAACATTCATTAGCTTGTTTTTCATTATAGAACATAACCCTAGTTCTTGTTGATCGAGTCTCGTTTTATTATTTCGCTAATCACGCCTAATGGCGTAGTTAGGCGAACAGATGGTTTTGGGGTGTTACAAGATATTCCCAAGACAGCCTTTCGTACACGTTATGGTCATTATGAATTCATGGTCATGCCATTTGGATTGACCAACGCTCCCGTAGTGTTTATAGATTTAATGAATCGGGTTTGTAGACCCTACCTCGACAAATTCGTGATCGTCTTTATCGACGATATTTTGATCTACTCAAAGTCAAAATCCGACCACGAACAAAATCTTCACTCAATTTTGGGTCTCCTAAAGAAAGAACAACTGTATGCCAAGTTCTCGAAATGTGAATTTTGGCTTAAGGAAGTTCAATTTTTGGGACATGTCATTGATAAGAACGGAATTCATGTTGATCCCACAAAGATCGAGGCTGTCAAAGATTGGAGTGTTCCTAAAACACCAACAGAAGTCCGTTCCTTCCTTGGTTTGGCTGGTTATTATCGTCGATTCATTGCCAACTTCTCTAAGATCGCTGTTCCTCTCACTGCCTTAACTCACAAGGGTAAACCTTATGAGTGGGGACCAAAGCAAGAGGAATCATTTGAAACTCTTAAACTGAAACTCTGTGAAGCTCCTATCCCGTCTCTCCTTGATGGTAATGATGACTTCGTGGTCTATTGTGATGCATCAAACCAAGGTCTTGGTTGTGTTCTCATGCAACGAGGCAAGGTTATTGCTTATGCGTCTAGACAACTCAAGACTCACGAAAAGAATTATACCACCCATGATCTTGAATTGGGCGCTGTCGTCTTTGCTCTTAAGATTTGGAGACACTATCTTTATGGAACCAAATGTGTGGTTTTCACGGACCACAAAAGTCTCCAACATGTCTTCGACCAGAAAAATCTTAACATGAGGCAACGGCGTTGGGTTGAATTACTTAACGACTATGATTGTGAAATTCGCTACCATCCTGGCAAGGCGAATGTTGTGGCTGATGCACTCAGTCGTAAAGAGCGTATCAAACTTCATTGTGCGAGAGTTCGTACTGATCTTCAGGATCGTATCCTCCAGGCTCAACATACTTCAGTCACCCAAGGTAACATGTACGACGAAATGTCTTGTGGTGCTGAGACTCAACTTGAAACCAAACCTGATGGTCTACTCTATTTTCTTAATAGACTTTGGATCCCTGACCGTGATGATCTTCGTACCTTTCTTATGAACGAGGCTCATAAGTCTCGTTATTCTATTCATCCTGGAGCTGACAAGATGTACCAAGATCTTCATTATTCGTATTGGTGGCCTGGTATGAAGAAAGATATTGCTCTTTTCGTTGCAAAATGCCTTACTTGTTCAAAGGTGAAGGCTGAACATCAACGACCATCTGGTATGCTCGAACAACCAGAAATTCCTGTATGGAAATGGGAGAGCGTAGCAATGGACTTCATCACTAAACTTCCTCGTACACCCAAAGGTTTTGACAGCATTTGGGTAATCGTCGACCGTTTGACCAAGTCAGCCCATTTCTTACCTATTCGTGGGAAGTATTCTGTGGAAAGGTTGGCAAAGATGTACATAAGTGAAATCGTATGTCGTCATGGTATACCTTTGGACATTATCTCTGATCGTGATGGTCGTTTCACCTCCCACTTTTGGGATTCTTTACAAGACGCTTTGGGTACCAAGTTGAACCTGAGTACTGCTTATCACCCTCAAACAGATGTTCAGACTGAACGGACCATCTAGACACTTGAGGATATGCTCAGGGCATGTGTCATCGATTTTGGTGGCGCATGGGATTCTCATCTTCCTTTGGTTGAGTTTTTATACAACAACAGTTATCATGCCAGCATTAACATGGCTCCTTTCGAGGCACTCTATTGTCGTAAATGTCGTTCACCTGTCTGTTGGACTGAGGTTGGTGAAGCCCAGATTACTAGACCCGAACTGATCCAGGAAACCACAGATAAAATCAAACTCATTCAGGATAATCTTCTCAAGGCTAGAAGTCGTCAAAAGAGCTATGCTGATAAACGTCGTAAGCCCTTGGAATTTCAAGTTGGGGACCTTGTACTTCTTAAGGTATCCCCTTGGAAAGGAGTGATTCGCTTCGGTAGAAAGGGAAAACTAGCTCCTCGATACGTAGGCCCATTCAAAGTCCTTGACAGGATTGGAAAAGTGGCTTACAAACTTGATCTTCCACCTGAGCTAAGCAATGTTCACCCAACCTTTCATGTTTCGAATCTCAAGAAATGCTTAGCAGATGAGAACCTCCATGTTCCTCTTGAATGTCACACCCTCAAATTTCCACTGTGGGGTTTATACCGCGAGGCGCATGATAAACCAGGATCCCATAGCCATAAGTCATATGAACGAACTCTAAATGCCCAAACCATTTAGTTCGTTTTAAAAAAAAATCAAGTTTAGTTAAGTTGCGGAAGCGTAAACCATGTTTAAACCTTTTTAAAACCATGCGCAAAACAACGCGCCCAAGATAAAACCATATGAAAGAAAACATAAAGCATGATATGAAATTTAGGTGTATGCCCAAGACTCAAATGTAGTGAAGTGTGCAGTGCTTTCTAATCGTGGCACCGGAAGCTAACTACCTGTAAAAGCATGTATATCGTGGGTCAACAAACAATGTTGGTGAGTTCACTAAGTAAAGAAAATGAGTAAGTAAATGCGCTGGTTTCCCAAACCACGTAACCAAGTAAAAGCGTAGGTCCTCCAGACCAAAATGTTCAAGTGTTATCAGTTTAAGCGTGTCAGGGGTAGCTAACCCACTCATTGCAACTAAACAGAATTATTGGGACACCTTCAGTAACATAATAGTTTGCCTCAATAACTGGTGTCTATCAACACCAGTTCTCAAATGTGGTCAGAAGTTCATGCCCGTGCCTCAAGCACCTCAGGCATGAGGTTGCTGCACAACCTAATAGCGCTATCAACTAATACCCCGTTCGCCTCCAGCGATTAACCCAATAATATGCAAGGACTTTCCAAATGATAGAGTGTTTAGTTCACAAAGGACTAATAAGTTTTAAACTGATCAAAACCCGATCCACACAAGGAATCGTAAACCCGACCCACACAAGGAGTCAAAGCATCTCAAAGCCCGAGATGTAGCAGTAGTCCCAAACCGGACTAGAAAACGTTTTGTAAGTTGTCTCATACCCGAGACGCATACTTTTGAGAAAAAGTAGTGAAACTCACCTTAGATTGCACGTGAATACTCCAAATTCCTCAAACAGTAATGAGCTACCGACTCCTTATTACAAATGTCACTACGTGAGTATATGTGCATAACCAACACACCATACAACTCGTTTGTCCAAGATGTATGCGTATGTATGGATCGTATAACAACAAAGAATGATCAAACAAGTTAGTTTTAGGTGCGGAATCCCTAAAACAATCACAAAATAATAGTCAAACAGATCAAAACAAGTAAATCATCATTTTCAAAAGCTTTTCATTAATTATAAACTCGATTACACGTTTAAAGATTGATACAAACAGGATAAGAACGTGAAAAGAGCTAAATAAACTTCTAGAGAGAGTATCAGAAAGTGGAGGGAATAATATCACAAAAAGTTACATTCAAAAATCAAGCTTGACTATTTATAGACTGCACATTCGCCCACTTTGTTCGTGCGAATGTGCAGGTTCGCCCAAACTGTCTGGTCGAACCAAGCTATACAATAAACAATATTCACATTCGTCCAAAATTTCCTCCTTCGCACCTTCTGATCTTCCTTCGCACCAACTAAAGTCTTCCTTCGCACCACATGAAACTCTTTCGCACCTTCGACATTCATCAAAACATGTTTATTGAACAATCCGAAGCACTAGTCGCACAATTGCATCTACAAACTCCCCCTCGACTATTCCTTGGATTGCTGTCGACGTTGTTCATCCATTCTGATGTTCATTAGTTTGATATGTCGTTGAATCTTCTGTTCTTTAGTCAAAACCGGTTCCTGAAATTGTTTTGGCTTCGTCTTTTTCAATTTAGGCACCTTTTGCTTCTTAACAAACTTCCCGAGCTTTTCATCATAGTCACAACCAGCATTAATGTCATACGCGAAGCACAGAAATACCACACGTTGGTATTTTCCTGCTTGCTCAGCATCCTTCACTTCAGAATAGATCGGATTGTAAAACAACATTATTATATCCTCATGTGAACAGTTGATTAATCACATCGGATCAAAAATGTGTATTTTCTTGTAGTTCTTCTCTCCGTCTTTCAATACAATCACAGCCTCTGCTATGTTCCAATCGTAATACCACCAAATGAAATCTTTAGCGAAGTGTTGTGGAATCGGCAACAAAGGAATCTTTTTCAACACTCGCGGTGGTTTATACTTTAACGTCACCTTGGGCATACCTGTAATCTGATCAATATCCTTTTTATGAACAATTCGTTTCGGATATTGTGGTTCAAACAAATCCCACTTGGTTCGACTTTCTCTCGTCATCTTCTCAGCAAAGTAGGTAATCTGACTATTTGACGCTCCCGTTAAACGATGATGGCAAATATCACAAATTGCCCAATAGGGAAGAGTCTTCAAATGATGAAACTTATCGAAATATAAGATCCCCTTCTCCCACTTCACTGCTATGCATCTCAATTCTTTAACAAACTTCCAGGCCAATGCACGACCTTTGAAAATTCCACTATGAAGTTTGTAAAAGCTTCCTTGTATTTCAGCTTTCGAACGATTATTCACTTTCTCTTTCAATTTCCTCAAGAACTCCTTCAAACTCTTAGATTGCTCGAACCGTGGTTTATCATGCCCTTTGAAAATTTCATCTTCAAACACTTTACTCTTCTCTTTCGCCAGTTTCTCGGCTTGGTTTAGCACTTCATCTGAGAATCCAGGAAATCCACAATCTTGATTATTCTTGAAATATTGTGGATATTCCTCACTCGTTATATCTTCCATTTCAACGTCTTCAAAAGCAGGAACATCACGGTCATCAGAATGGTTCCCGGCTTCCTTCTCAGGTATCTTTGGAATGAAATTATCAGCAAGCAATTCTTCCAAAGTCTTTCCCACCTGTTTGGCTAAACCCTAAAGTATCTCTTTAGAAATCGCCGCAGAAACCTCTCCATCTTCAAGATCAGGGTCATCTAACTCCAACTCAAACAGTTTATTGCTCGACTCGAATATCTCTAGAAATCTGCTAGTCATGTCAATCGTCCAGACTCGATCTGTGAGCATCTGGCGATACATGTTCTTGTCTTCTTTAGATAACGACTGCAGTTTCTCATTCCAGAATATATCGTCATCCACATTTTCTCCTGGAGTCTTAGAGCTCGACTCTCCACCCTTTCTTGAATCACGCTTTTCATATGTATACTTTTCAGCGTTATCATCATCATCATCATCATCACTACTATCAAAAGCAGAGCTGTTTCCATCACTCGATCCACCATCTGAACCTCCATCATCTCCATAAACTTTCTTCTTCTTCTTTTTAGTATCATTTCCTGCATCTTCATCAAGTTCTTCATCTTCTTCTTCGTCAGATGGTTCAAAATCGACTTGCTCTTCATCACTTTCTTTATCTTCTTCACCAGCTTGAAGTTGAGGAGCTCGAGAGTACAAGTCTTTGATCAAATCATCCATATGCTTTTTACTCTTCTTAAGCTGTTTGTTCTCCTCTTTCAAGACAATAATTCTTCTGGTGTTTCGTTGCTCGTGCTTCAGCAACTTCTTGTTCTCTCTTTTCAACCTCTTGATAGTTTTCTTCAAAACTTCATTATCATCATGGGATGTGACTACGACTTCCAACATCTTTTGATCATTTGTCTTCAATTGCTCGATCTCAGTTTGTTGTTTGTTGATAATACTCATCATCTCAGACAATCTTTGATTCACAACATTCATGATATCACTATCCACTGACACCTTCTTCTTCACAGGCGGTTCAGCAGCTTCAGGCAGTTTGCCTTTCCTAATCTTTTTGAGCACATTATCTAATGCTTCATTAAACTGATCAACATGTAAATCTTCACTCTGTTGTGTGCTCGAAGTAGTCGCAGTCTTTTGTTTCTTTTGTGCTGGTGCAGTAACCGGTGACTTAGAACTAGAAACTGGTGGAAGTTTCTTACCAGCTATGAGCGATTCAATCTCCTTCTTTCTCTTTATACTTGGTTTCTCTGGTTTCTTCTTCTTTGACTTATCAGCTTGTACAGGTGAACCAGTAAAAACTTCATCTGAATTCAGAATCACTTCATCTTCATCAACAGGAATTGGACTCTTATTCCCTTGATCTTCAACATTCTGACTAGCAGACTCACCAGCCTCAGTGGCCTTGGGCGTGGTGGTCTTTAACGTTTCAGTCTCCGAATCCCAATATTCATCTTCTAACGTCTCTTCTGAATCAATCGGCGCTTCATCTACAATATGCAAACCCTTCTTTGCCATTGTCTTGTTTCGTCTTGGTGTGCTTTTCTTCTTTTCAGGTTCAGTCGCAACCTCTAACCTTATCTCTTTCTTCTTAATCTTTCCATTCTTAGCACCGACATTCACAACCTGTCTTTTACGCTTCGCATCAGGATCAACAGGATGTAATGGGTTATCAGGATCAGAATCACTGTTCGCATGTCTCACAAGCCCTTCACCTGGATCTGTATAATCTACTCTTGCTAGATGTCCAAATAAACGCCTTACTGGTGGACGTTCATTGACTGACAATCCTTTATACGCCTTCATTCTAGCAAGTGTATTAGGTGACATATGTTCCTGAACAACTATGTGCTTAGGATCCCTTTTCAAGTCTTTATACTTGTTGTCAAACACCATTTGGAGGAAACGAGGATATAGTAGAAACTTCAGATTTCTCGTGCCATTCACAGGCTCTAATAAGTGTTCCATCAGCATGCCTGAAACATTGAACGGTTTGTTCAACACCAGGGCTACCATCATAGAGCTGATACTTTTGCGCATTAAGTCATATCCTCCAGCTGCAGATCCGAAGACATGTATCAAAACGTGTGCCAAATATTTGAATTGAGGGCACAGTTTTCCCTTGTGCAATGAACCGTCAGTGATTGGTCCATTGTATTTCATTCTCAGGAAACACTTTCGCTGATCCATGAAACTAAACTCCTTAGGATCTGTCTTCCCATCTTCTAAGTTCAACGCTTCTTGTAAATCCTACTCACACACAATAACTCTTTGACCTTGGATCTTGCTAGTCAAGCATGACTCGCAATTCCAGAAATCAAGCTTCGCTCCAGACCAGAATTCTTGCATCATATCTTTGTAAATAATCGTCGTTGTAGCAATAACATCTATCACCCTGCATCTCTTCAAGAATTCAATGATTCCAACAAACTCCGTGTGCTTTTTCACTTCTCCGAGATACGCACAGCAATTATGCGCATTTTCGAAGGCTAAAAGCTCTTCAGGAACTGTCTTGGCAGGTTGTGAGGATGATCCAGCTTGTTCAGTCGTCTTCTCCTGCTCGGACATGGTTAATTCTGCAAAACAAAACAAAGACGCATGTTAAAAATCGACAAAAATTCAAATTTTGAAAATTTTGGTAATTATCATTCTCATTCGCCCAAACGGGGGTACGAATGAGAAATCCATGGTACGAATGAGAAAAATGAATGGTACGAAAGTATAAATTTTTGGTAAAAAGTTTCATTCGCCCAACATTTCTTCATTCGACCAGTTGGTTATCTCCTTCGCCCATTCGAAAGGGTCGAAGGAGTCTGTTCTTATTTTGAATTTTAAATTTTGAAATTAAAGGATTCTGATCATGTTCTTTTGATTGGTATTGCACCTAACAATGCCGATTAACCAATTACAACCAACAGTTTTATTAAATTCTCATTATCTCTGTGTTTTCTTATTAAACCTAGGTTTCGAACTAAAATACTGATCAATTGCACAATCTACTGTTTTTGAAACCTTGGTTTATGAATATTCTCCCCCTAAAACACAGAAATAATGAATCCCCACAATCAATTGTAACAGTGAACTACTTAACATCAATTTTTAAAAATTAGGGCTCGAAACAACACAACAGTGATTAAACAACGAATCCTTGATGTTAACCTGTAAAAAATAGTGGAAAAGGATCAGTAGAATGTAACGATCACAATGAGATGATTCAAAATAACAGGGCAACAAGGTGAGGTTAGAGTGAAATTTTTGAAAATTTTTTGAATAGGTTCGAATGAGACAGGAATGGTATATATAGGCATCCTCCTTCGCCCATTCTATTCGTACGAAAGAGAAACTATTGTCTCCTTCGACTCTAGTTAAAGGTTCGAATGAGCCAAAAGGGTTCGAATGAAACATATGTTCAAGAACACTCTCCTTCGCCCGTTTAAAATATACGAAGGAACATGAAAAATCCCACATTCGACCAACCGAATGGGCGAATGAGAAATGGGATTTTTGATAAAATTTCCAAATCTCAAAAACGAGTCCCGATCCAATTATTTTCCAACTTTTAAGCATCCAACATTCATATTTTCAAATTTAAAAAGTTACAAAGCTCAAATGGTGTAACAAGGTTTAGAAAATCGACATCAACCACCATCAGTTATCAAAAATAAGATGGAAATGAAAAATCTTTTTGGATTTTCTAAAGTTTATGCTAAAACACACCTAAAATCCTTTTGAGTTTTGTAATTTTTGACAAGAAAATAAAATGCAGAAATGTAAATGAAAAACTGTAAATGTTTTTGGGATTTCCGGTAAAGGGATCATATCAGTTATTGAGAAATCTGATCACACCGTTGATCTTTTGAATTATTATCATTAAAGACAATGTGTGATCTGGCAACTGCTGATATTGTGATCCACATAAACTCACATGCAGACTTTTGTGCAGTGCTTTAAACTGATACTAATATTTATAGTATAAACGTAATTGCCTGTGGTTCCCACGCACACGACATACTCCCCTATCAAGAAGTAAATATACAAAGACTCATTGTAAAGCGTGATTATGCTTTCGTCGTCTGTAATTGTACAAGGTATAATGCACAGAGGTATACAGGTCAGCAAATTAATGCAGCAAAGTAACATATGCACTGTACCAGGTTGAGGACTGATATTAATCATGATTTGCATCAGTGATTAATACGATGTAATAGATAATCTTTGATCATCATATAACATGGAAAGTTCCTCAATTCGGTAACTTTAGGATTTGGCATAAAGCTCTTTTATAAAGACACCCTGTCTGATCTATGTCCGTAATGACTTACAGCAGAAGATCAGAGAGGCTATCCCCAGACAACTAATAACATAACGACCCTAAACCTCAGAGTTTTGTACAAATACCCTATCAAACGAAATTACGGTACTAAGACCATATGTCCATGAGGAGTTCATCCACACATCAATTCGTTTGATATGTATGTATCAGGCACGCAGTAATAGGTCTACGAAGCCTATCAGCACATCGCACAGACTCAGACACACGCCCTATATAGCAGTTCATTACTTAGAATGTGTCAGATCCCCACTGATGTACTATCATTTCCCTTTATACTCTAGGAAATCATTTGTGATTTTTCTGATTTTTATAAGTTTTCGAATTTACTGTTCCCAAGGATAAGCTGGAGCAATTCAAATATGTGACTGCCCAGATATCGTTTGTTCACAGAAATCTGACGGCATTAATCTAAGGAAAGAAGATATAGCAGTCAGCAAAGAAATTTTCTAATTTTTATGGATTTTGAAATTTTTCAATGTTTTTGAATTTTCGAAATTTTTTCTGAAAAACAGTAAAAAATTTAAACTAAAAAGTGATAGACTGAGGTGGTGATCAGTCCTGTTTTTCTTTAATACCATTAGCTTTTAAAAGATAATCAAATCTGGATTTGTCAAAAGCTTTGGTAAAAAGATCTGCGCGTTGGTAATCAGTGTGGATTTTGACCATATCGATCAACTCTTTAGCATAACAATCACGGATAAAATGATATTTAATCCGGATATGTTTAGCCTTTGAGTGATTTACTAAGTCTTTTGTTAATGCGATTGCGGCCTCATTATCACAGTAAATAGGGGTTTTAAGAAATTGCAAACCGTAATCCACCATCTGTTGTTGGATCCAAAGAACCTGTGAGCAGCAGCTCGATGCTGAAACGTATTCTGCTTCACATGTGGATAGTGCAACTGCGGTTTGTTTCTTGCATTGCCAGGTCACGAGCCTGCTCTCCATAAACTGACATCCAGCCGTTGTGGATTTGCTGTCTTTGTCACAGCCGCCCCAATCTGCATCACTAAAAGCGATTAGGTCAAAATTATCATCATGAGGGTACCAAAGTCCTTTCGATGGACAACCCTTCAGATATCTAAGGATACGCTTGACAGCTGCAAGATGACTCTGTTTCGGCTTCGATTGATATCGTGCACAAAGACATGTTGCGAACATTATATCCGGTCTAGACGCAGTGAGATACATCAGAGATCCGACGATTGCTCTGTATGTAAATGGATCAGTTAGCTCCCCCTTAACGTCAACTCCAATCCCGTGATTAGGTTGTATCGGGGTATCCATCGGCTTCGAATCATCCATCTGGAATCGGCTCAAGACTTCAGAAACGTATTTTGTCTGGTGAATAAAGATCCACGTTGGTCTTTGTTCCACCTGCAAGCCTAGGAAAAACTGCATTTCTCCCATTGCGCTCATTTCGAACTTTTCCTGCATAACCTTTTCAAATTCCCTGCACAGAAGTTCATTAGTTGACCCGAAAATAATATCATCTACATAAATTTGTACAAGAAGCAAGTCATCTCTTGCTCGTTTCGTGAACAGTGTGCAGTCTACCAGTCCGCGTTTGAATCCTTTCGAGAGAAGATACGTGCTCAGCTCCTCATACCATTGTCTCGGAGCCTGGTGCAACCCATAGAGAGCTTTGTTTAACACATAAACCTTATCCCGGTGAATAGGGTCCTCAAAGCCTGGCGGTTGACCTACGTAAACTTCCTCTTTGACCACACCGTAAAGAAATGCGCTCTTAACATCCATCTGATACACCTTAAATTTCTTCCATGATGCAAACGCTAGGAACATTCGGATAGCTTCCAAGCGTGCAACCAGTGCATAGATTTCATTGTAGTCGATTCCCTCAACTTGATGAAAACCTTGAACGACCAAACGAGCTTTGTTTCTCACTATGACTCCTCTATCATCCTTCTTACACTTAAACACCCATTTGGTTCCAATTTTCTTTCTTCCCCGGGGCAAATCTGTCAGCGTCCATACACCGAGTTTCTTAAATTTTAACAACTCTTCTTGCATTGCTTCCACCCAGGCATCATCCAAAAGAGCTTCCTTGTACGTCCGCGGTTCGACCTGCGAAACATAACAAGCGAACGACCAGTCATTTTGAAAACCAGATTTTTGTATTTTGGCATATAAAGCAAGATTGCCAATATTTTCTGGTGCTTGAGCATTTCTCAACTGCCCTCTTGTCATCACGCTGCTACCAGGATCACCAATAACCTGTTCAAGTGGGTGTATCCGATGTATCCGAGATTCCGGATAATCAGGTACTTGTACTCCCGTTTGAGTTGTCAAATTCTCTATAGAAACCAGATCATTACCCACATTCGATGTTGAAGCATCAGCTGTAGTTGGGTTCACTGGTGGTGTCACTGTAGCATTATCCAGAATAGCTTCACTTGTTGCATCATCGTCTTTATCTTCTGAATCGGATGAATTAAGCGTTGTAGAAGCTTCTTGGAACACCTCTTCTTCCATCACAGGAGCAGTGGTATCATTAGAAGCTGCTTGAGGGTTTACAGTGATCGGACGCACTAACGATGAAGTTACGGCGTTTTCGACCTCGTAATATAAGCGAAGTACAGCTTCTTCAACCATGCTATCTAGATTGAATGATTCAAAGAAGTCTTTGTAATCAAACATCCAATCTGGACCTCCACCCTGTACATTTTGTGTGTATCTTTGTACTTCGACATTAGCCCACTCCTCGACTTTTCTAGTTCTTTTGTTGAATACCCGTTTTAGTGGGGTTGCATATCCAACAAAATAACCTTCTTCAACCTTTGGTGCGAACTTCTCCGAAGGATTCAACATTGTACACGGGGCACCAAATGGTTCTAGATACTCCAGATTCGGCTTGCGTCGGTTCAACAGCTCATAAGAAGTTTTGCCAAACTTCTTCACTGTTAAAACACGGTTTAGAGTGTAACATGCTGCTTAAATTGCTTCGTTCCAGAACATGACTGGAAGATTTGAGTCCGCAAGCATAGTTCTCGCCGTCTCGATTAGAGTCCTGTTCTTTCTTTCTACGACACCATTCTGCTGGGGTGTATACGGAGCGCTATATTCATGATGAATTCCCTTGTTTGCACAAAGATCCTCCATCTGAGCGTTTTTGAACTCCGTCCCATTGTCACTCCGGATTCGTTTGATCTTCAGACCATAGATATTCTCCAGACGTGTAAACAGAACTTTCAGGTTGTCAAAAGTGTCGCTTTTCTGGTGTAAGCACATGACCCATGAAAATCTAGAATAATCGTCAGTCACCACAAGACAGTACAATTCCCCGGCATGACTTTTACGTCTGACTGGACCGAATAAATCCATATGCAAACGCTCAAGCGGTAGTTCAACAGAATTGACTTTCTTTGGTCTATGGGCCTGTTTGTGCTACTTTCCCTTTTTATAACTAACACACTTGTCATTCAAATGGAAATGTTTCACATTAACTCCCGTGACAAGTTCATTCTTCACTAACTGGTTCATCTTTCTCAAATGAATGTGTCCCATTCTCCTGTGCCACATTATAGATTCTTTTTCTGTAGCCTTAGAGAGGAAACACGTGACTTGGCCACGGGTGGTCATTGCTTTGGACATATCGAGAATATACAAATTGTTTACCCTCGGTGCCTTTAGCATCACTCACTCCTTCGGAAGTTCAAACCCCGGTTTCAAGATATAACAAGATTTGTCGTCAAAATACACAGAAAATTGCTTATCACAGATTTGACTAACACTGAGCAGATTGTAATCTATCTGTTTCACGTACGATATCCGCTCAAATGTCACGACCCCATTGCTTACACTACCCTCCATCGTAATGTAGCCTCCTTTATTTCCTGCAAACGCTACGTAACCTCCGTTTATGTTCTTGATATCAAAGAGTAGCGTGAGGTCCCCTGTCATGTGACCAGAAGCTCCATTGTCAACAATCCATAGGCTGCTAACAGGGCCAGCTGAAGCTCCCTGCACATATCAAGTAAAGTAGTTAGATCTTTCGAGGGACCCAAGCCTGTTTGGTCTTGGGTCTTTGAACGGGTTCTTTCAAAGATTCTTTCGATTCACAAACATCTTGGGTTCTCTCAACCCCTTTCTTCTCACTCTCAACTTTCTTTTTCTCAATTTTCACATTCTGTGAAGTTGAGGCACCCTCAGACTCCTTAGATGACCAAGATTATTCAGACCTTTTCAAGATCCGGATCTGAGATTTTGAGGTCTCAGCTGGTTTCTTTACTTCGTCTTTAAATGCAACCTTCTTGGTTACCTTCTCTGATTTAACAGAGACAGGTCCAACTGCCGGTTTTACATTTGGTTTAGGAGCAACCTTTTTGTTATCAGCAGTTGAGTTCATCACAGGTTTCTTTACAGATTTCTCAGTGGCTATCCGGTTGCGTTTATCATAAGTCATCGGACGGTTTTCCCTCTTGTTGTAAAAATTGTTTTGATTATAATAAGGTGCTTGCTGAGGGAAATACCGTCTTTGTGGATAACCGTAGTTGTCAACCGGATAATCATGATGTTGCCTCATCTCCACCTCGTGCCTCTTGTGTCGTACGTACGGGCAGGCGGCAAGTAAATGTCCCCTTTCTCCGCACTTATAACACGCACGGTATTCTTCATAGTTTTCTATGATCGGCGACTTGGAAAAACTAGCAATGGGATATCGATCAACCATGCATTGTTTCCTTAAACTCTCAGGAGCTGGTTCCTTCGAGTAAGTCGGTTCAATGAAACTATTTGCTTTATCAACTGGCAGAACAAATTGTGTGACACTGACCTTGGCATCTTTATCCGAATAAATTTTCTCTAAAATTTCTGGAGGAATGTCATTGGTTCGTTCAAATTTTGGAAACCAAATTGTACTTTCCTGCCAGATCTTTTCAATTTTGGAATAATTGACAAATTTAATCGGATATTCATCATCAGACAAAATCTTATCGGAGCCTTGCATCCGATAGAAAATTTTCACAGGTTTGTCACACGATTCGTTGCTCATTTCATTAGGTTTTTCAGATTTAATTTCATTTTTCTTTTCAACCGGTTTAACCACATTTTTCTCAGATTTAGTTTCAGTTTTCTTTTCAACCGGTTTAATCACATTTTTCTCAACTCTCTTTACCTCTTTCTTTTCAACACTCTTACCAACAGACTTTTCAGTTTTCTTAACAACATTCTTTCGATGAGCATTTGCCATGGGATGAACGATCTGAGATGGTGAGACTGGCTCAGTAGTGATTATATGATTTTCATCAGGGATATCACTTTCATTTTCAACCGTCTCAGATTGTTCATCTTCTTCATCAGAATCATCTGCAGCGACCACACCCTCATTGTTTCCCAATACAGGTCTCACATCAGAATACGGGTCTCCGACATTAGAAGTGTTGGGCTCGTTATCTGATGTGGAGTCAGAATTGACTAAAGTCTCCTGTGGTATTGCATGTAGATTATGGTTTTCGAACAACACCGGAGATGGGACCGCCTTATAGTTTGCACTATTCGACTGGGAGGGTTCTTCTATGATATGGTCAACTACATATGCAATGTGCTTATAACTCTCTAACTTCTTATTCACTTTTTCAGCGAAGCACTTGATGGTTGCCATTTCTAACTTGGTGTTTTCCATTACATTAATATAGTTATTAATGGCAAGTTGTTTTATTGACAAAGTCTTTTTGAGTTCAGACACATCCTTTTTATAACCATTAAGAACTTTGTTGAAATCTTTTAAATCTTTTTGATAAATCTGACAGTTTATTTTGGCACTCTCAAGTTGGACCTTGAGAAGCTTATTTTCGTCTGTCAGTTTTTCAAAATCAGCACATTTAACACACACTTTAGATTGAGATTCAGAACTTACCGGTTTAGGAGGTTCTGTCATTGCCATCAATGCGAAGTGAGCTTCCTTCCCTGCGAAGAATTTGGAGTAGTCAATCTTGGTGCACGCATCATCCACCATGCACGACTTGCGGGTCATAAGGAAATTAGCTTCAGCTAGCAATTGATCAATGTCATCATCTAGTGAATTCACACTAGCTTTCGAATCAGAATCACTCTCCATATCCGAATAAGCTGAATCATAGTGCTCTCCAACA
The DNA here is from genome assembly GCA_028751855.1 of Ambrosia trifida. Lineage (NCBI taxonomy): Eukaryota > Viridiplantae > Streptophyta > Magnoliopsida > Asterales > Asteraceae > Ambrosia > Ambrosia trifida. Next base: position 6,535,117 of record CM054132.1, read on the forward strand.
TCTGTGACAGAATCAAGAATCATTCCAGATTTCTTGTCTTCACTCTCAGCAATCACATCCTCATTCACTTCCTCTATTTTCAACTCCGACACTTTCTCAATCACAACCTCCTCTTCAATCTCCTCATTCTCATCCAGACTCATCTTCTGTGCCACACAAGCCACATTTCCAGCAGTAATCTCCTCCACTCCCAATTGCATACCCGTCCAATCAAAACCTTCATCTTTCTGAATCACAAGTGCTTGGTTTTGATTGTCAGTTTGGTTTTGGTTTTGAGTGTTAGGTGTAGAGATAGGAACAATGGTTCGGTTTGGATTTTGTTGAGGTTGGTTTTGAGTTGTGGATTGTCTAGTGTTAGTATTTTGTTGTGTGTGTTGACGGTTCTGATAGTTGTTTTGGGGTTGAAAGCTTGAGATGTTGGGACTGTTGTATGAAACCTAATTTTGGTTTTGGTTTTGGTTTTGTCTGTTTTGGTAGGTTGAATTGATCGGGTTTCGATTACCTTGCTGTGCAGGCTGTGTACACTCTCTCTTAAAATGACCCTTCTCACCACAATTGAAACATGTAACTTTGGCTTTGTTGAAGCCGTATGTGGTGTTGGGAGAAGTTGAAAGGTCAGTTCTTCCAGTCTTCTGGATAAAATCAGTGGCTCTCCTCATTATGCTCACAAAAGCCCATTGTATCTCCATAAGCTCCATCTCCTCTTTATCGATTTGTGCGTAGTCCTCATTGGTGAGATTGTTGTTTCCAATCTGACTCGCAATCAAACCGTTGTATGATGCAACCATAGCAGAAAATAAAGCAACATGCTGTTGAGCAATCTCAACAGTCACATTGTTAAGGTTAGAAGTCTCTAACACAATCGGACTTTGACTTGATTGTGCTTGAGTAATCTGCATCTGATTCATGTGAGGAGTATATTGTTGTTGTTGAGGTTGACTTGCTGTGTAACAGGCAGCTTGTTGTAATGGTGAAAAAGGTGGAATAAAGTTTGGTGTTTGATAAGATTGTGGTGTGTATGATGGTGTGTATGATGAAGTTTGGGCAAGATAGTTGATTGGTGCTTTTGTAGGTTCAACAACATTGGATACACATGCAATGTGAGGAGCAACATTTGAAGTAGTGCTTGAAGCAGAAAGAGAGTTAGATGTACCACTCACATACAGATCTGGATTCTGTGGAATCTGCGCTCTCTTGGCTTTCCTCTTCTCCTCCATTTCTTTGTTTTCCAGCTTTTGAATGAACTCGTTGATAGTCCAATACTGGTATGCATCCTTTTCCTTCAACACTTCAATGTGTTGGTTCTAGTATGGTGGTAAAGCATCAGCAAATATATCCACCAGTTCTGACATCGGTATGCTGATCTCATAGCTCGAAAGTTCTGTGAGCAAATGGCAATACCGTGGAACCAATTCTTTTAGAGTCTCATTGCCCATGTAACTAAAGTTTTCAAATTCTTTCCGAAGCTCTTCCATTCTCAGCTTCCTTGTCTTCTCATTACCATCATGTCGGTTTCTTAGCATATCCCACAATTGTTTGGATGTTGTACACGAACCAAACTGATGCAGCAAATCAGTGTTGATCGCCTGAGATAGCTGAGAAAACGCCTTCTTCTCGATAGCAAACCTCTTTTTCTCATCATCAGCCAAATTCTCCAACGGTATCGGTTCTCCAGTATTCTCCAGGATAGGAGCAACATAACCCTTTACTATCATCTGCCATGCCTCGGCTCCCTCAAGTCCTTGTCCCTCCACATGGATCTTGAACTTTGTCTTCCATGTATTGTACTCCTTCATGTCCATGAGCTTTGGTGGACGATTGCCGCTTCCTGATGATAGATCATGAATAAGTGTGGATATGGCATTGGTCGTCTGCGAATGAACAGCAGCTGCTGCTACTCCCCAATAGTTGTCAATTGGTTGTTGTAGTGGTTGCAAAACTTGTTGAGGAGCCGAACTAGTCATAGCCATGTAATTGATTGGCTGGGATGGTGGACTAGTCTTCTGGGCTGCAACTGACCATGGATCTTGTGTTGTCTGCTGTTGTGGTGCTTGAGTAGGTCTTGGCGTTGTTGGGAAGTTCCACATCTTAACCTGTAAACGTTTAAACACGAAAAGATTAGATATGTTTTAAAACAGGAAACTCTTTCGTACTATCGGACGTGCGAATGAGAAATAATCTTCTCCTTCGACCGTTTTGATTGATACGAATGTGGATTGTTATCACAAAATCTCTTTCGACCTCTTTCTTCTCTCGTTTGACCGTTTTCCTTCTCCTTCGACCGTTCGATCAATCGAAGGTAACACCAATGGGCGAATGAACAAAATAAGCAATGAAAGTCTACGTTCGACCACTAAAACACCTCCTTCGACCACAAAATCTCTCTTTCGACCAAAAGAAATTCCACTTTCGACCACTCTCTCTACGTTCGACCCCTGATAATTCAAAAACGGTTATTCTTTGAAAATCTGTTAATTTTGATCATGTTTATCAAATGTTGATGGATTTTGATGATCTACATCAGGTTTTGAATCGGAATTGATTTGGAACAACTTTAATGAAGAGAATTATCCAATTTAACCTTGAAATCAAGTTGTAATCAATCAAAATCTTATCAAATTAGTTTGTTCAATGAAAACAGAAACTTTTTGACCAAAATTGGGTCCAAATCAACTGAGAAACTATTAATTTGTGGTTGTTTGATCCAGAATGGTTCTGATACCACTTTGTATGCGTATGTATGGATCGTATAACAACAAAGAATGATCAAACAAGTTAGTTTTAGGTGCGGAATCCCTAAAACAATCACAAAATAATAGTCAAACAGATCAAAACAAGAAAATCATCATTTTCAAAAGCTTTTCATTAATTATAAACTCGATTACACGTTTAAAGATTGATACAAACAGGATAAGAACGTGAAAAGAGCTAAATAAACTTCTAGAGAGAATATCAGAAAGTGGAGGGAATAATATCACAAAAAGTTACATTCAAAAATCAAGCTTGACTATTTATAGACTGCACATTCGCCCACTTTGTTCGTGCGAATGTGCAGGTTCACCCAAACTGTCTGGTCGAACCAAGCTATACAATAAACAATATTCACATTCGTCCAAAACTTCCTCCTTCGCACCTTTTGATCTTCCTTCGCACCAACTAAAGTCTTCCTTCGCACCACATGAAACTCCTTCGCACCTTCGACATTCATCAAAACATGTTTATTGAACAATCCGAAGCACTAGTCGCACAATTGCATCTACACAAGACTTTTAAAGTTCAAACCGTGTAGTGACACCTAATGACTCTATATGCACAAGTAAGTCCTACGTATCCCGTTGGTGATCATAATTATTATTATCAGTTTTATACCTTATACACATCTCCTATAAGTATTCATATATGTTCATGTCAAATACATATCATATAAGACTCCAAATAGTCACATAAACACATAATACACAATCTGCATTTTTAGGACAGATTATGCGCCACGAAAACTAATTTATTTAAAATACTTAATCAATGAATTGAACTCCCAAATTTTTACCAAATATTCTTTAGGATCCATTTAATAACCCATATTTTTTTTGTCCCAAAACTAAACACAAAAATTATTAAAATTCGTACAACACAGCTATATCCAGAAAACTTCCACAACAGGTCAGCTTAGTAGAAAAATTCCCAAAAATTGTGTATTCACCCAAACGGGGTGAATCCACTTGGAAAACTCAAGTTATTCCAGTGTTAATCTCCTGTAAACATTTCATAACTAAATTCTTTATAAAACTCGAGTTATACCCGTTTAAAGTTGGCCTAATTTTTAACTCCGAAAATCTGATATGACCTTTAAACAAATAAAATTCCAAAAACATATCAAACGATATCCAAATCAGATGATTTTGCCCATTTTAAAAATCTAAGACTATGTAAAATCCATTCATGCAAAGAAATTATCAAAACAATCAATTTAACATCAAGATACAGCCCCTACAAAACACCCTAACGAATCTGCCAGAAACTGAAACTTGCTCCCCAAGTTATTCACAAACCCTAATCATGCATAAAAATCTCTAATACATGCATAACTCATATTATTCTGATTAAGCACCTATATTATCATACAAAAACCCTAATTATGATTACTAACAACAACTATCATCATCAAATCACAATGAACATTCAAGAACACCCACATAACCCTATATGCGATTTTTATACATGCAATCTCTAGGGTTTTTAAAACTTTTCAAGTATTGTAAAACATCAAGAAACTTGTAAAATGTATACCTTGCAATGCTAAACTCCTCAAGGCCTAGAGATTGCACCCAAATCAACTTGAATTAGTGAAAACGAGGTGTTGTTTGATTGAATATTGAGAGAGGGGTTGGCGTGGGAGTTCATGGCGCATAAGGGGGGTGGGTTAGGGTTTTATTTTTTTTTGTCTCCTAATTATAATGGGGCTTGGCTTGTTGCCCAAGCAATTGGGTATTAGGGCCCCTTATAATCCATTAACCGGACCCGTTAGTCATGTTCTAGTCCAATACCGGGCCCGATGATATTAATCACCCTAAATTGCATAAAAACTATTGTTTTTATTATCTCATAGCATATCAATCATAAGGTGCACGTAATTTGCATGGTTTACATATTAACTTTCAGTCAAGCGGTAATTCACATAAACATGTAATCCACATAAACATGTAACTTCACGTTCATCATAATTCAATTGTACACATTATTATATATGCCAGACAAATCACCAACGTTCGGGATATAGGACTCGTGTGTGCATTGTGATGATAACTTTACTTATTATAATGTAACATATGTTATTATCACATAACATATGTTATTACCCTATAACATATATTAAGACCTTCCTAACTAACCCTAGTCAAGTGTTTAGTCACGTATGCACATGCAAGTTAACTAGAGTTCAGTTAAAGTAAGAACCTGAAAATGCGGGGTGTCGCATCATCCCCAAGTTGAAAAGAATTTCGTCCCGAAATTCAGCAAGTAAACAATAAAGCCAGCTAGAATAGTGTGTGCTTGGTTCTCGGATGTCACATCATCCCCAAGTTGAAAGGAATTTCGCCCCGAAATTCACTTTGAAAGAGCTGCTTTATGTTTAGCGTTCGATCTATGTTCAGGTTTAGGTTCAGAAAAGAGGTGTGGGCATTTAAGCCGCATTTGATCCCTGCGTTCCCACGTGTATTCCGGTCCTAGACGGGAATTCCATCGCACCTTAACAATCGGTATGATGCTCTGTCTGAGTTTCTTGACGCCCCGCTCAAGAATCTCCCCTGGTTCTTCCGTGAACCGTAGCTGATCGTCCACCTGGATCTCCTCCAGTGGCACCACCAGTGTTGTATCTAACAGGCATTTCTTTAGATTCAATGTGATACGTGGGATACATCATGTACCCCACCGAGTTTATTAAGCGAGTTTAACTTGTAAGTTACCGAACCAATCCTTTCGACAATCGCGAATGGTCCAATGTATCGCGGGTCAGCTTTCCCCGTTTTCCAAAGCGTATCACCCCCTTCCAAGGTGACACCTTCAATAGAACCTTGTCCCCAATCTGGATCTCCAAAGGTTTCCTACGCTTATCAGCGTAACTTTTCTGTCGATCACGAGCAGCAACCATCCGATTTCTGATTTGCACTATCTTCTCAGAAGTTTCGTGCACGAGTTCGGGACCTGTTAGCTGGCTATCCCCAACTTCAGTCCAGCAGATGGGAGACCTACACTTGCGTCCCTAAAGTGCCTCAAAAGGCGCATACTGTATCGAAGTGTGGTAGCTGTTGTTATACGAGAATTCAATCAAAGGCAAGTGCTTATCCCAACTGTTGCCAAAATCCACCACGCACGCTCGTAGCAGATCTTTCAATGTTTGGATGGTACGTTCACTCTGTCCATCCGTCTGTGGGTGATAGGCTGTGCTCATATCTAAGCGAGTCCCTAAAGCGTTTTGGGGAGTAGTCCAAAAATGGGAAGTGAATCGCGCATCGCGATCAGATATAATAGAAGTAGGCACCCCATGCCTAGAGAATATCTCCTTGTTGTAGAGATTAGCTAATTTTTTCAGCGAGTCGGTTTCCTTTATTGCCAGAAAACGTGCCGATTTGGTTAAACGATCCACGATAACCCAAATCATGTTATGGCCAGTTGGCGTTCTAGGAAGCTTCGGGATAAAATCCATAGAAATCCCGTACCACTTCCACATAGGGGTTTCTGGTTGCTGGAGTAGGCCTAAAGGTTTCTGATATTCAATATTAACCTTCGCACAAGTCAAGCACTTACAAACATAAGTGGCTATTTCAGCCACCAGTAAAGAGTTTTAAGGTCTTGGTACATCTTGTCCGAACCAGGATGCACCGAATATCGAGAGGTGTGAGCTTCATCGAGCACTAGTTGTCTGAGATCCCCAAAACGTGGTATCCAGACTTGATTCATAAAGTATCGAAGACCATCTGTCTTTAGTTCCAAGTGCTTATTAGCACCATGTAATGTTTCAAGCCTGTTGTTTTCTTCTTTAAAGGCCTCGCCTTGGGCTTAACGTATCTTATCAGGAAGATTAGAATGTATGGTAAGTTGTAAAGCTCGCACCCGTTTAAGTTTCATCTCCTTACGACTGAGGGCATCAGCTACTACGTTAGCTTTCCTTGGAAGATACTTGATGGCACAGTCATAATCATTCAGAAGCTCGACCCATCGACGTTGTCGCATGTTCAGCTCCTTTTGATCGAATAGGTGTTGGAGGCTCTTGTGGTCAGTGAAGCTCGTACACTTCGTCCCATAGAGATAATGCCTCCAGATCCTTAGAGCAAAAACCACTGCTCCCAGTTCCAAGTCATGGGTGGTGTAATTCTTCTCATTAACCTTTAATTGTCGTGAGGCATACACGATCACCTTATCGCGCTGTATCAGCACACACCCTAACCCTTGGATAGACGCATCACATTACACCACGAAGTCTTCTGTACCCTCAGGTAATGATAGTATAGGTGCACTGCAAAGTTTCGACTTTAATAATTGAAAAGCAGATTCTTGGGCATCTCCCCACTTGTAAGTAATACCCTTCTATGTCAAGGCAGTGAGGGGTTGAGTGATCTTAGAGAATCACTCAATGAATCTGCGATAATATCCCGCGAGTCTTAGGAGTCTTAGGAGCCTCCCACTTTTTAATAGCATCAATCTTGGCGGGATCAACATGTATTCCTGCCTCGTTAACCACATGTCCAAGAAATTGGACTTCTCGAATCCAAAAGTCACATTTAGAGAATTTTGTATATAACTGCTCATTTCTCAGAAGTTCCAAGATCAGCTGCAGGTGTTGCTCGTGCTCTTCCCTGCTCTTGGAATAAATCAGTATGTCATCTATGAACACTATGACGAATTTGTCCAAATAGAGCTTGCACACCCGGTTCGTTAGATCCATGAACACAGCCGGTGCATTGTTTAGCCCAAATGGCATCACCAAAAACTCATAATATCCATACCGAGTTCGAAAGGCTGTCTTCGCCACATCCTCCTCTCAGACTCTTAGTCGATGATATCCTGACCTCAAGTCAATCTTAGAATAGAAACTCGATCATTGTAGCTGGTCGAACAAGTCATCAATACGAGGCAAAGGGTAGCGGTTCTAAACCGTCACCTTGTTCAACTTCCGATACACATGCGGAAACTCCCATCCTTCTTCTTATCAAACAGAACTGGATCTCCCAATGGCGAAGAACTAGGTCTAATAAAGCCCCTATCCAATAGCTCTTGGAGTTGGGTAGACAGTTCTTGAAGTTCGCCTAGTGCTAGGCGGTATGGTGCGCGTGCAACTGGAGCTGCTCCAGGTACGAGGTCAATTTGAAACTCCACTTGACAAACAGGTAGAAGTCCATGTAGTTCCTCTGGGAAAATATCTGGGAAATCTTGGACTACTGGAATGTCCTCAATCTTAGTTTCAGTCTCAGCTCGAGTGTCAGATTTGTTAGCCAAAATGGCTGGACAGCCCTTACGAATACACTTCTGGGCTTTCAAGAAGGAGATGATGCCCACCATGGCACCACCATGATTACCCTGTATAGATAAAAGTTCTCCACCTGGGAGGGGGAACACGAACAATCTTCTCCCGACAGAGAATTTCAGCGGGTTGCTTGGACAACCAGTCCATGCCAACCACGAGATCAAAGCTTCCAAGGGTGATAGGTAGGAGGTCGATGGTAAACAATTGCCCATCCAATTCGAGCTTATAGTCACGATGAATATGGGTTACCTCAACAGGCTTCTCGTCAGCTAACCCTATAGAGTACGGGGTATCAAGAAGAGTAGGAACCATCCCTAGTTGTTGCTAAGTTTCGATGACACAAAACTATAGTCCGTAACAGTATCGTATAAAATAGAAGCAAGAGTGTCGTTCAAGGAGCACGTACCTGTCATGACATTGTTATCAGTCCTAGTTTCCCCAGAGCTAATCACAATTGCTATTCCACGAGCCCCATTGTTGTTGTTACCGTTGTGGTAGTTGTTGTTGAAGGACTTGTACCTCACACTATCCCATATTCTCTTGCTATCACCAAAAGTAGAAGATGAAGCTCCATGTTTCGGAAAAGTACAATGCTCAACAGCCTAGTCAGTGTTTTTGCGAGCTAGATGAACGATTTGTTAGATTCTGGGTAGGTGAGCTGCAGTGGCCAAGCCACGAATCTAAGGGACCCACCCTTTTGGTATGAAATTTGATCCGCTGGCAAAGTTGGTTAGTTAGATTCGAGCACAAATTATCTAACTCCTGTAGCTTGGTAGTGTAGGCGTCGATCTCAGACCCAACCGTCCTTATATAATAAATTTCTAAATTTCCGCACAGGGTGTTACATTCTCCATCCAAGTATTTGTAACTCATCGAGTGTGCATGTAACATACATTACCCCATCCTGCCTGGGGAAAATGCACATGGCAAAGACTTATACTATCGAAGCAATCAGACGGTCTCCTTTAGTTCCGTTGGAGCTATCGAGGTTTACGACCAATAAAAGGCTTGAAAATATGTTGGCAGGTTGTTGTTGTGGCATGTGCATTCAAGGTATAAGGAAGTTCAAATGAGGTAGTCAAGGGAAAAGAATGATTTTAGAAAAATAGATCTTTACTAGCTTGGAAAGATGCGAGGGCCTCAACCACCCTATCATTGATCATAAGAACTCAGTCTTATCTAGGTTAACAAAGGGAAGGGAAAGGGAAGACAGGTAGGAAAAAGGTAAGAGTCAATCGTCATCCCGCTCCGTCTAGATAGTAGAGCCTTCATCCTCACCTTCCGTATGTTCGTCCTGCTCAGGTTCTCCTTCCATCCCTTCTTCCTCCTCTTTCGCGGTGTCAGTGTTATATGGATCTCATCACATACAGTCTCCTTTTCCAGTCCTATGTAAACTAGTTTAGTGGTAAGCCATACCACTCGTTCCTCCGATCGTGGCTATCAGCCATTAGTAGGTTTCGTCTTCCCTTGAGATGTTGCACTACGTTGCAGGCTTTACATAACTCCCCAAGAGTGTGTGTAACAAGCCCCGATCCACTGAATTCCCATGAATCTACCATGTACTTATAAGAAACATGGATATGCAGTCATACGTTCGCCCGCTCGTACTAGGCGTAAGGTACTAAAGTAAGAAATAAATTCTATATGAGTAACCCAGTTTCGTCTGAGTTTCAAATGAGAGTAAGAAAGGTCAGATAACAAGGAACAAAAACTAATTGTCTCCTTGCTTAGTGAAAAAGGATAAGTCTCAGTATTTGAATTTGATTCGGTTAAATGGTATCACGTCATGCACATCGTGCGGCTTTCCTGTGCCCGCAACGCTCGCAAGGGCTTTCTCCCCTGTACAATTGTTGTTTCCTCATCCATGAGGTTTGTTAGGATACTACTCCCAGTAATGCGCCACTGGTGTAATCCTGGGTTCCCACCTTTGACGTGTTCAGAATTAGGTCTAGAACTAGAAGATAACATATCTCCCGAAATCATATGTTGTAGATATATGTAGCTAAAAGCTAGTTGTGCACTTAAGTTGAGAGTGTACTTATGCTATGATGATTATAGACTAGACTCAACATGCAGTCCTAGTTCACTATAACCAATGGCTCTGATACCAATCTGTCACACCCTCAAATTTCCACTGCGGGGTTTATACCGCGAGGCGCATGACAAACCAGGATCCCATAGCCATAAGTCATATGAACGAACTCTACATGCCCAAACCATTTAGTTCGTTTTCAAAAAAAATCAAGTTTAGTTAAGTTGTGGAAGCGTAAACCAAGTCTAAACCTTATTAAAACCATGTGCAAAACAACGCGCCCAAGATAAAACCATATGAAAGAAAACATAAAGCATGATATGAAATTTAGGTGTATGCCCAAGACTCAAATGCAGTGAAGTGTGCAGTGCTTTTTGATCGTGGCACCGGAAGCTAACTACCTGCAAAAGCATGTATATCGTGAGTCAACAAACAATGTTGGTGAGTTCACTAAGTAAAGAAAATGAGTAAGTAAATGCGCTGGTTTCCCAAACCACGTAACCAAGTAAAAGCGTAGGTCCTCCAGACCAAAATGTTCAAGTGTTATTAGTTTAAGCGTGTCAGGGGTAGCTAACCCACTCATTTCAACTAAACAGAATTATTAGGACACCTTCAGTAACATAATAGTTTGCCTCAATAACTGGTGTCTATCAACACCAGTTCTCAAATGTGGTCAGAAGTTCATGCCCTTGCCTCAAGCACCTCAGGCATGAGGTTGCTGCACAACCTAATAGCGCTATCAACTAATACCCCGTTCGCCTCCAGCGATTAACCCAATAATATGCAAGGACTTTCCAAATGATAGAGTGTTTAGTTCACAAAGGACCAATAAGTTTTAAACTGATCAAAACCCGATCCACACAAGGAATCGTAAACCCAACCCACACAAGGAGTCAAAGCATCTCAAAACCCGAGATGTAGCATTAGTCCCAAACCGGACTAGAAAACATTTTGTAAGTTGTCTCATACCCGAGACGCATGCTTTTGAGAAAAAGTAGTGAAACTCACCTTAGATTGCACGTGAATACTCCAAATTCCTCAAACAGTAATGAGCTACCGACTCCCTATTACAAATGTCACTACGTGAGTATATGTGCATAACCAACACACCATACAACTCGTTTGTCCAAGACTTTTAAAGTTCAAACCGTGTAGTGACACCTAATGACTCTATATGCACAAGTAAGTCCTACGTATCCCGTTGGTGATCATAATTATTATTATCAGTTTTATACCTTATACACATCTCCTATAAGTATTCATATAAGTTCATGTCAAATACATATCATATAAGACTCCAAATAGTCACATAAACACATAATACACAATCTGCGTTTTTAGGACAGATTATGCGCCACGAAAACTAATTTATTTAAAATACTTAATCAATGAATTGAACTCCCAAATGTCTACTGAATATTCTTTAGGATCCATTTAATAACCCATATTTTTGTTTGTCCCAAAACTAAACACAAAAATTATTAAAATTCGTACAACACAGCTATATCCAGAAAACTTCCACAATAGGTCAGCTTAGTATAAAAATACCCAAAAATTGTGTATTCACCCAAACGAGGTGAATCCACTTGGAAAACTCAAGTTATTCCAGTGTTAATCTCCTGTAAAAATTTCATAACTTAATTCTTTATAAAACTCGAGTTATACCCGTTTAAAGTTGGCCTAATTTTTAATTCCGAAAATCTGATATGACCATTAAACAAATAAAATTCCAAAAACATATCAAACGATATCCAAATCAGATGATTTTGCCCATTTTAAAAATCTAAGACTATGTAAAATCCATTCATGCAAAGAAACCATCAAAACAATCAATTTAACATTGAGATACAGCCCCTACAAAACACCCTAACGAATCAGCCAGAAACTGAAACTTGCTCCCCAAGTTATTCACAAACCCTAATCATGCATAAAAATCTCTAATACATGCATAACTCATATTATTCTGATTAAACACCTATATTATCATACAAAAACCCTAATTATGATTACTAACAACAACCATCATCATCAAATCACAATGAACATTCAAGAACACCCACATAACCCTATATGCGATTTTTATACATGCAATCTCTAGGGTTTTTAAAACTTTTCAAGTATTGTAAATCATCAAGAAACTTGTAAAATGTATACATTGCAATGCTAAACTCCTCAAGGCCTAGAGATTGCACCCAAATCAACTTGAATTAGTGAAAAAGAGGTGTTGTTTGATTGAATATTGAGAGAGGGGTTGGGGTGGGAGTTCATGCCGCATAAGGGGGGTGGGTTAGGGTTTTATTTTTTTTTGTCTCCTAATTATAAAGGGGCTTGGCTTGTTGCCCAAGCAATTGAGTATTAGGGCCCCTTATAATCCATTAACCGGACCCGTTAGTCATGTTCTAGTCCAATACCGGGCCCGATGATATTAATCACCCTAAATTGCATAAAAACTATTGTTTTTATTATCTCATAGCATATCAATCATAAGGTGCACGTAATTTGCATGGTTTACATATTAACTTTCAGTCAAGCGGTAATTCACATAAACATGTAATCCACGTAAACATGTAACTTCACGTTCATCATAATTCAATTGTACACATTATTATATATGCCAGACAAATCACCAACGTTCAGGATATAGGACTCGTGTGTGCATTGTGATGATAACTTTACTTATTATAATGTAACATACGTTATTATCATAACATATGTTATTAGCCTATAACATATATGAAAACCTTCCTAACTAACCCTAGTCAAGTGTTTAGTCACGTATGCACATGCAAGTTAACTAGAGTTCAGTTAAAGTAAGAACCTGAAAATGCGGGGTGTCGCATTGAAGATGTGCAAATCGATGAAACTATGCACATTGTCGAGAAACCCGTCGAGATCGTAGATACTGGAGTCAAGAAACTCAAGCGCAGCCGCATTCCGATCGTGAAGGTTTGTTGGGAATCTAAACGAGGTCCAGAGTTCACTTGGGAACGCAAGGACAAGATGAAGTCTAAAAACCCACATCTTTTTCCACCAGACTCTCCAACTCCAACTTTGGGACGAAGTTCCTAAAAGTAGGGGAGACTATAACATTTCGCATTAAAATACTTGTACGTTACGATTATTATTAATAAAACGTCAAGTTTCATCATTTATCGTCTTTTAAAATTATTTCGTGACGCATTTGGACCCCTAATAATATGCTATATATATATATTATACATATATATGTGATTTAATTGTCAAAAAAAATTAAGGCTTGGGCCGGGATTCGAACCCGAGCCCATAGCTGGGTCACTAACACCAAGCAACACAACCAGCTGGTCTACACAACACATTTGATTAATCTTCAACACGTATTAATTAAATAACGAAGTTAGTTCTTAAGAGTTGACTAGGAAAGTCAACTGTGACAACGATTTACCTTAATTAAACCATTCCAACGCGTTTTTGATCCTGTTATGGAATGATTGGTGAATGGTTGACTAATACGCGTTCAATTACACAGCCAATCCTCGTTAAAGCATTCCAATTAAGGGCCAATCACCGCGTCATCATAATTATCAAGGTCAAACTTACCAAATCGTTCACCCGAGCCTCACACTATAAATTGAACCTCTAAAATCACTCTCTACTCGCCGATATACACTTCTCCATCTTCAATTTCTGTTTTAAATCAGCTTTCAAGGCTTCTTGATCGAGCTTTGACTTTCTGTTTGACCAAGCGTTTTACACGAATTCATTTTTGTAAGTTGTGTTTCTTTGATGGGTTTTGTTCATCGGCCACTACACAACAATAACCCTATGATCAATTGGGTTATTGTTGTGTAAAACGGATTATTGTTAAGCTAGGGCACGTATGAATTCGAATTGGGGAAGAACACATGCAGACTTGATTATTTATTTAAAACAAAAAGAAACCAAACACAACCACTGATCTAGATCAAGTGGTTGTGTCTGTTGTTGTTAAACAGAGCACACGGGTTCGAGTCCCACTCTATACGACTTTTATTCTTTTCTTTTAAAAAGGTTTATAAATCAGATTTCACATATACTATATAATTAATTTCGAATCTAATTTATTCATTCTCAGGGTCTAGCCCAGTTGGTGGCTAGGCTTGTGATTAAAACCCGAACCGGTCCCAGACCCGGGTTCGATTCTCGGCATCAACAAAACAATTTTTTTACCATTTAAGCTTATATATATTTTCTTGTATTTTTAAAATTCGTTTTAAAATACTAAAACTACTTTATAAATTCTACAAAAATTATTTTATGTTATTCTAGTAGAAAAGTTTAACATACAATTTTTAGTTTTTCCAAAAATTATTTATTTAATATATATAATAAATAATTCATGTTTATTCTATTTTATTTATAAAATTCTATAAAAATATCAAAACGATTATATAAATTTCCACAAAAATTATTCTAAGTTTATATAACATTAAAAATTTCTGAAATGATTTTTATTTCTGAAAAATCATTTATTTAATATTTTTAATCAATTTTTGTTAGTTTTAATCATAAATAAATCATAATAAATTCATTTTCAATATTTTTGCACCAAAATTTTATATAAATTACTTCTATTTATTTGGAACAGAAATACAATTTTTAATTTAATAATTCTTTAATTTTAATATTTTTAAATATTAAAGTTATATTTTGACAATTTGAAATAAATAGATTTAATATTCTATTTTTAAGAAATTAATTTTATAAAAATTATTTTCATACTAAAACTTTATGATGTGACCATCTTTAATCTAAAATTTACAAAAAGACTTTTGTTTATTTATTTATCAAATTTCTCTTATTTATTAAACATTTTATTTATTAATCAAACAAATACTTATCCCTAATTCGAAACCCTAGAATATACTTGTAGACTAGATAGACTTAGACTTATTTGTTACCTTATACCTAGGATAATACTTGGCAACTTTGGGGCTACACTTATACTTTTTCTCGAGACTTAATTCTTTGCTAAGGTGAGTTTACGTAACCATGTTTATGCAATTCTTTATACTTGCAACATTATACTTAAGAAATTCTACATACATGTCTAGTTGTAAACTTAAAATGCCTCATGATTTAGACAACAACAACAGTTAGACTCGCTTCAACAATGCATAATCATTAGCTATGGCCAAGCCGGCGATACTCAATAATAGATCTATTGGATTGACAATCCCACCTAGATTCGTTGACCATCTTTTATGGGGAGCGCGGGTGATTGTTATCGTTCCAACATAATATTAAGGTGAACCGTGGATGACGGGATGGATCTAAACTAGTCGGAGGTTTGATTATGTCGATTCAACACTTCATGTTTATTCATGTAGACTTAAACTTACGATAGACATATGAATTGCTAAACTTTTATTCTTAAACTTAATTGCTTGACATGGGTTATGTATTCTCACCAACTTCTAGTTGACCCCCCCATTTTTACAACTCAACAGGAAATAATGATGCGTGAAGACTAGAGTGTTAGCATGAGAAGACAAATTGAAGTTTTTGCTTATTTGGTTATTTTGATGTATTATATTTCCATTTAAAACTCATTATGTATTTTCACTTTTGGATATTTGCACTTTAAATTAATTTCAATTAAAACTTGATTACCATGTACTACTGTATACTCATTCTTACGTGACACCTCGATGTTTCCGCCATCGGTTGGGGTGTTACAGCCTGGGAAACAGCTGGGAATGGGACAGACTGTGGTGTTTACTTAATGTGACACATGGAGAAGTACTTGGGGGTGCATGTCCCATTTGATTGTAAGTTCAGTCTACACTGGCGAAGGAAAGAAAGTGTTGTGAAGAAGCTGCACACTAAGTTTGGAGCGCATATTCTGTGTTCAGCCGCTAACACATTGAAGTCGAAGGTTTCGTGCTTGTGAAGTAAACTATTTGGGGGTGTGGCTTTTGCTTATTTTGGCCTTGTAAGGCGTATCGTTGTAGTAAGAAACTTGTGTTAGGAAACCTAAAACATTTTACCATGGGTATCCTGGGTTTTTTTGGTAACATGTACATATCTTGTGAAAAAAATATTTGCTAAACATATGCATGTTTTTTTGGTAACGTATGTTTATGTTTTGGTAACATATGCATTGTGATTCACACAGTTCTCACAGGTTTGGTTTTTAAAAAGGGCTCATGTTTTAATTACCTAAAAAACATTTATATGTCTTTTATCGGATAGACACCCCTAAAAATTTAAGTAACATGGATCTCCATTACGTATGTCTTTTGGAAGCCTAATAATGGGCCCCTGATAACCGTATGTATGTATGTCTGTTAGAAATATAGTAACATATGCCCACAAACAAATTCCATGGATCCTACTACAAAACATAGAAAATTAAAAAAAAAAAGATTGTTAAAAAACCAAAAAAAATAGTAAAATTAACACATGTTATGACAAACTTAACACATGTTATGTTTGTTGTTTTTTTCCCTGCGCACACGTCAGCGATATTAAAATGCCGACCAACTCTTATGCGCATGTCGCTAACATATTAAGTACCATAGATCTCCATTACGTATGTCTTTTGGAAGCCTACTATCGGGACCTTAATAACAGTATGTATGTATGTTTGTTAGAAACATAGTAATGTATGCCCTAGTAACGTATATCGTTGTTAAACAAACAAATTCCCTGAATCCTACTAATAACATAGAAACTTAAAAAGATTCTTGAAAAACCAACCAAAATGTAATATTAGCACATGTTATGATAAACTTAATGCATGTTATGTTGTTTTTTCACTGCGCAAACGTTAGCGATATTAAAATGCCGACCAACTATTATGCGCATGTCGCTAACATATTAAGTAACATAGATCTCCATTACGTATGTCTTTTTGGAAGCCTACTAACGGGCCACTAATAACAGTATATACGTATGTTTGTTAGAAACATAGTAACGTATGCCCTTAGTAACGTATATCGTTGATAAAACAAACAAATTCCATGAATCCTACTACAAACATAGAAACATGAAAAAAGATTGTTGAAAAACCAAAAAAAAAAAAAATGATAAAAGTAACACATGTTATGATAAACTTAACACATGTTGTGCTTGTTGTTTTTTTCG
This sequence comes from Ambrosia trifida, assembly GCA_028751855.1. Lineage (NCBI taxonomy): Eukaryota > Viridiplantae > Streptophyta > Magnoliopsida > Asterales > Asteraceae > Ambrosia > Ambrosia trifida. The sequence continues at coordinate 6,552,273 of CM054132.1, forward strand.
CTGCGCAAACATCAGTGATATTAAAATGTTGACGACCAACCACTTATGCGCATGTCGCTAACATACGAAGAAGACTATGAACACAAACACTTTACCAAAATTGGCCTAATAAAATACATTATACCATAGTAGTACAAAATGAGGGCACTTAGCAGTTTTACAAGCATATATTAAACTGATATTTTGTCACAACCCATACTAGCTTAAGACCATGTATAACCGTGTTATGCACATAACAGTGTTTTAAGTTACTACCTATTACTGTTACCAGTGCATAACACGGTGAAAAAGGAAGGGTAACTAAAACCTTCTCGCAGCCCGCCTACGTGTGTCACGCAGCTCCTTCAGCGGCTTCCTTTCCCTTCTTCATCGCTGAAACTTCTCACAGTTCCTGGAATCATGGTCAGTGACGTACATCTTACACTTATTGCATAAACGTGGTGCTTTGGGGATCTTTGGTCGTTTTGTGCTTGCATTATCGCCGGGGCCACTAATCCTACAATTTTTCCCGCATCCCTTGTTGCGTGCCACATCCTGGTTGGCTACTGATGTGTGTAAATGTATATATATAAATAACACAAGTTCTAATTAAAACGACTCACCTAAAAACTACACACGCACGGCAAGTGTACCGGTCGCAAAGCAGTAAACAGATAAGACCGAGTATCGAACCCAAAGACGCAAATGCAACTCTAGATCACAACCTATACCGAATACTAGCCTAAATAAATATATACTTATGTGGGGGGTTAAACTAATGATTAAAAACTTAAAAGAAACTAAATATAAATAAAGTAACCTCAGCTGATTATGGGAACTAGGAACTTGGAGAAATCGGATAGGAAGGAGGCAGGTAACCTGGGTAGAATCCCTAGACTCTGGTTATAAAAGCTGACCTATGTAATCCGGTTGGAGACCCTGTTCTCATCAAACAAGCCTCCTGTCAAGGATAGTCAACTGGACTCAAGGCGGGACAAGTGTTGAGATGCTAAAATGAAAGTGGATCGCCCCAGCGAAACCAAATCCCACAGTAATCCTTTAATCAACCACTCTTGGATCGAAAACTCCCAAACTGTGAAGCAGACGTAACTAATACGAATGAAATCCTAGGAAAACTCTAAACACGAATAAGTAACCGGCCTCGCCCTAGCGATAACCAAACCACCAAACAATGCCTAGTTAGTCAACCTAGCAATCCCGAATTATATTCCTAACCTTCGGGAAGGGATTGCACACTTTAACTAATTGATTTTAAAAACCTGTTAAACTTGCGCTATTCCTAACTGCAAGAACTAGCTCGACAACAAAAGTTAATCAAACTAGAATGATTTCTTGATCTAGGGGATATTCCTATGTGCCTAGAACATCAAAACCAACAAACAAGTAATCAAATCAAAAAGCGCCAGTACACAAATATTCAAAATCAAACATAAAAATTAAATCATGTAACCCAACACATCCAAAACGGAAAACATAAGTCTTTACTTAAAAACAAACTCTAGTTCATCATCCCAAGCCACCAACAAAAGGTTTAGCTCATAATCCTTATAAACATCACAAAATAAATAAAAATAGTTTTTACCATGTCTATAAAAATAATAAACGAAAATTAAACCTAACCCAAGGCTCGTTGGCTATTGATCTTTAACGTGCCCGTGGCCTTTTCTCCTTCCGGACCCTTTTGCTCGTCACCGTTCTTGGCCGGTGCAAAGTTTTCTGTGCGAATTCGAATGAATATTATTGTTGGTCGAAGTCCAACGAATAATTCTATATCCTGTCTCCCCTGCCGTCAATTTTGATATATCATATATATAGTGACCGACTTTTTGAATTTCAATTTAGGTTGTTTTGTTTGGTTTGGGCTCGTGGCCCAAGTTACTTTTTTTTAATTATTATTATTATTATAACTATAATTATTATTATAACTCCATGTTTCTGGCTCGGTTATTCTTGGCTCGACCAAAGTTTCTCGTTTACGCTCCGACGTCCATGAACACCTATAAAATAATAAAATAAATAAATACCTAATAAAAATGACACGAAACGAATAAAAACTTGACTAAATAATATACAAAATACATAGGAAAAGAGATGTGTTTTACGACACATCAAACATCCCCACACTTGACTTTTTTTCGTCCCTGAAAAAGAATTATGCAATGGAATCATAATTAGAATTCTTGGTTTCAAAAACTTTTAGGTTCATTAATTATGATCTAATTACGCATTAACCAAAACTGTCGGTATTGTTGTCCACTTAAACCCAACCACTAGCTAATCAGGCCCCAATCATGTACAGCAATTAAGTTCATATTATTACAATCAATCTATGGGTCTCACACTCAAGATATCCAGCTTCACCTAATCCCACCTCAAGCTTCCGAAGCAAAGGTTAAACCATATAGATTTACCAACCACTGCAAACTAAACTCCCTAATGTATTAGAAATTAAATTTATGATGGATGATGGATGAAGTTTATGAGCTTAGACACGTTTGTTTTTTTTTTCATACCTAACCCAGAGGTTGTCTCAATCAGAGTCACCATCCCCAAGAGCGACAACATGAGCTTTGGTATTTTTTTTTTCAACTTGACCTCGAGGGAGTTTCGATCAGAGGCTTCAGTTGTTGTTTTTTTTTTTCTTTTTTTTTTTTTGGTCTAGCTCAATTGATGGACATGTGGATTTTTTTTTTTGGCGCCACTTTTCACCGGATTTATTCTCATAAAAAGGATCAAGTGTGCCATTTAATTAATAATACATATGGGCTTTCAACCTACAGTGGTACCTCTAATTACTATCAGCGGTTTCAGTTCTACCGTTTCTCCTAAGATGAGAACCCACAAGATTTCATGATTTATTAAGGTATATTAAGAACAATCCTATGACCTTTCAAAGCTAGTTGGGCCTACCGACACATCTTAAGCAAACACGCTTTCAATCTATCTATTTTCTCATATATATATATAATATTTTGAAAACCAAAAATCCCAATTTTACTATCATTTTCCATATAAAATGCACAAAAAATCAGGGACATTTTCTTCTTTTTTTTTTTTTTTGAAATAAAGACTCAAACTATACTAAAATGCAGTTCTCATCCCCACACTTAAAATTGCACATTGTCCTCAATGTGTAGCGACAAGGAACTAAAAATAAAGTAGAAAAAAAATTAAAAAGTAAAGTGGAACAGACTCCCCTGGTAATACTGTGGTGTAATCCTCGCAAAGCGTGTCTTGAGTTGTCCCATCTAAGTGCAAAACAACCGTATAGCATTTCATTCGCGGCTGCATCAATAACCTGCAAAACAAACACTAAAAAGACAAAAAAAAGTAAAACGAAAAAAAAAAATAAACACAATTGTGTTGGGATGACTGTTTACAAAAATGATTTTTAAAGGGTCGCCTCGCCCGAATGGAGATTGAGTACGGACGAGAAGATCCCACTATGAAAAGAATGCAGACCATCCCCACACTTAGACTCAAAGAAAGACACAAACTAAAATTAATAAACAAAATACCTACAAACTCTACAACTTGGAAAAACCAAAGTATTAATCAGGTGGCTTATATTTAATCCAACCCATATCCAACCCGTTCAATTCTTTTCGTTCACCATTGTTCGTCAAAAAACAATTGGTGAGAATATAAAGACGTTTGAAAAATTCAAACGGGTTGGGCCACCTATCCCTAGACTTACCTGGACCAAACCTGATATGTGGATGTGGCTTGTGATTCTGGTCCATGTAACTGCGAGCCTTCTCCCGTGGTGGTGGCTATGGTGGTGGCAATATAATATCCAATGCCTGCACGGGCCGGCTGTGGTGTTCTTCTTCTTCCACCACTGCTTCTTTCTCATCTTCCTTGTTTGGTGACTCCTGAATTTCCACAGTCATGCATCCTCTCAATAATGCCTCTAAGATATCGAGATCACCTACTGGGTCAAAATATTTGTCTACTTCTGGAGCTGACAAATCAACCAACTCATCACCAAACTCTGCTTCCCAATCAGCTGCTTCTTCAAGCAGGTCAGTGGTGTCTTCCTCTTCTACCACTTCTTCCTCAAACAGCCAGCCTGTGGATTCTGAAAAATCCATATCTTCCTCAGCCTCCTCTATCTTCTCCGTCTTGGCTTTCCTGTACGTGTCCCACTCTACCCTTTCTATCTCCTCATCATCACTCCAGACATCCGCCTCCCAAGGATATGCTGCTGAACTAGAGATCTGGCAAGGCTGCTCATCCTGCTGAACCAAAGGTGGGACTAAGGCGTCCATTATGGTCTCTGGCTCTAACCCTGAATCCTGCAAAATATCATCCTCACAAGACAAGTGTAAAGAATCATATGGATCAGTTAAATCATGCACAGAATCAGATGAGTAAGGACAAACAGTTTCAGCAACAGGCCTAATGCAATCAGGTAATGTAAATGTTACCATCTCGTCTGGGTCGTCATTTGTGAAATAAACCTGCTGAACTGGAGGTGGGACTTCAACGTCCATTATGGTCTTCAGTTCATCCACCTGAGCCTCTAGCCTTTTAAGTGTCGCATCTTGTTCCCTCAAATAGTCGGTGCGCTTGGATAGCGAAGAATACATATCCTCGAGCATGAGCTGTTGATTAGCAAGGAAGGCGGCAAGGTCGGGTCAGGTGTGAGACGAGACATCCAGATAATCGGGACGTGGATACAAATGTTGGCTAGGTGGATACTCTGACGAGCTACCACCATGCCTTTCCTCATACATCTCATCTTGTAGACGATCAAGCCGACTTTTTATTCTATCTAGTGACTCAGATGTTGCAGGGTTAAACCACCTGTTTGCCTGTGGGTATGAAGGCTGGTATAACTGATATGGCTGCGGCTGCAAATACATGTTAGAATAATAATCTGTGGAATACCCCGATGAATATGAATGAGGGCATCTTATGGTAAAGTGGGGTTCTCCGCAGATCTCGCACATGATAAAAAAATATATATTACGAATAAAAAATAATAATAATAATAAGAAAAAAAATAAAAGCAAGAATTATTCACAAAATAGTAGACCAGAAACGGATCGGATAATTCTCAAGAGTGCTAATTGCGTCCCCGGAAACGGCGCCAAAAACTTGATGTGTGTAAATGTATATATATAAATAACACAAGTTCTAATTAAAACGACTCACCTAAAAACTACACACGCACGACAAGTGTACCGGTCGCAAAGCAGTAAACAGATAAGACCGAGTATCGAACCCAAAGACGCAAATGCAACTCTAGATCACAACCTATACCGAATACTAGACTAAATAAATATATACTTATATGGGGGGTTAAACTAATGATTAAAAACTTAAAAGAAACTAAATATAAATAAAGTAACCTCAGCTGCTTATGGGAACTAGGAACTTGGAGAAATCGGATAGGAAGGAGGCTGGTAACCTGGGTAGAATCCCTAGACTCTGGTTATAAAAGCTGACCTATGTAATCCGGTTGGAGACCCTGTTCTCATCTAACAAACCTCCTGTCAAGGATAGTCAACTGGACTCAAGGCGGGACAAGTGTTGAGATGCTAAAATGAAAGTGGATCGCCCCAGCGAAACCAAATCCCACAGTAATCCTTTAATCAACCACTCTTGGATCGAAAACTCCCAAACTGTGAAGCAGACTTAACTAATACGAATGAAATCCTAGGAAAACTCTAAACATGAATAAGTAACCGGCCTCGCCCTAGCGATAACCAAACCACCAAACAATGCCTAGTTAGTCAACCTAGCAATCCCGAATTATATTCCTAACCTTCGGGAAGGGATTGCACACCTTAACTAATTGATTTTAAAAACCTGTTAAACTTGCGCTATTCCTAACTGCAAGAACTAGCTCGACAACAAAAGTTAATCAAACTAGAATAATTTCTAGATCTAGGGTATATTCCTATGTGCCTAGAACATCAAAACCAACAAACAATTAATCAAATCAAAAAGCGCCAGTACACAAATATTCAAAATCAAACATAAAAATTAAATCATGTAACCCAACACATCCAAAACGGAAAACATAAGTCTTTACTTAAAAACAAACTCTAGTTCATCATCCCAAGCCACCAACAAAAGGTTTAGCTCATAATCTTTATAAACATCACAAAATAAATAAAAATAGTTTTTACCATGTCTATAAAAATAATAAACGAAAATTAAACCTAACCCAAGGCTCGTTGGCTATTGATCTTTAACGTGCCCGTGGCCTTTTCTCCTTCCGGACCCTTTTGCTCGTCACCGTTCTTGGCCGGTGCAAAGTTTTCTGTGCGAATTCAAATGAATATTATGGTTGGTCGAAGTCCAACGAATAATTCTATATCCTGTCTCCCCTGCCGTCAATTTTGATATATCATATATATAGTGACCGACTTTTTGAATTTCAATTTAGGTTGTTTTGTCTGGCTTGGGCTCGTGGCCCAAGTTACTTTTTTTTTTAATTATTATTATTATTATTATAACTATAATTATTATTATAACTCTATGTTTCTGGCTCGGTTATTCTTGGCTCGACCAAAGTTTCTTGTTTACGCTCCGACGTCCATGAACACCTATAAAATAATAAAATAAATAAATACCTAATAAAAATGACACGAAACGAATAAAAACTTGACTAAATAATATACAAAATACATAGGAAAAGAGATGTGTTTTACGACACATTAGCTACCATAATCTCACAGTCAAGTGATTAACCAATTATATCTTCCACCTCAGCATCGTTAGTCCGCTGAACAATCGTTGCAGTAGATCCCCCTGATAACAAATTTATCTTCATTGATTTCAATTGCTCGACTATGTTTGTAAGTGCATCTTCATCGCTACGCGCGACATCAACACATTCAGTCACTAGTTCTAAGATTTCAACACCATAATGGTTGGATATTGAAAACACCTTTTGGGGTACAACATCACGCAACCACCTTTGAACAATATATTTGGGTGGGATTTGATGCCTTATTGACCATGTAAACATGATAACTCACATTATTAACATATAAAATAGGCATAAACAATCTCATAGTTGGATACAATTAGGCTTATATTATTGATATTTTGTCACACCACGCCAATGGCGGAAACACGTGGCGCAACGCTCGAAAGCATATCAAAGTCAAGATTAACACAAACTATATTTAATTAGGAAAGATTAATTTATTAGGATGTCAAAAATGAGTATCTCGTTACAATATTGCACAAAGCATTACATAAAACGATGAACATTAAGTTTCAATGTGGGGTATTTCCGTTTATGTTCCAACCCGATGGTAACATTGAATGAAACCCCGACCGGTATCCGACATCCCGAATTCCACCGCACTAGCCCCATATCTATTCAGCACTTAGTTACCTGAAAGATATGTTTAAAAAGACGTCAATATATAAAATATTGGTGAGTTCACAGGTTTTAGTTTCATAACAACAGCATTTTCACAACCATCGACTCGACTCACTTTACCGTATAATTATTTTCCCATTAAATAATTATACTAGGATCTTGTAGATCGATATTTCGTTTTTACAACATGTGCGAAACCTGCACAACTTGTGGCCTTTGTAAGGAGTAGCTAGCTCCTACAAACTATGATGATGAGCAATCCCTTGAGCCCCATAACCAAACCAAGACTAATAATAATGCCCCGCTCCAAGTCGTTTCTCGGAACCCAACGACTTAATTTCAGAATACATGCACCCCTGGCATACGCCGATGCATAATCGACGCTATCGATTAGGGGTGGGCCTTGTCAGGCACCAATAGTGCTATCCAAATATTCCTTCAGTTTCATTTCCCTGAATTAATGGTTACAGAAGAGAGGACTCAACCCCGAGTGGCGATCTCTACTCAAGTACTCATCATGCCACTTATCACATTTTAACCTTTGAAAACATTTCAACATGTGACAATATTTGACAAACATATCTTTCCCCCAATTAAAACTGTAAAATGGGGCCGTGAAACTCACCTGATGTACCGCGTACATTCAATTAGCAGAGAATAGCAAGTCCGTGGTTAAGCACCTACGAACGTCCTAGTGCGTGTAAGTCACTAAGTCTATAGCGTGTGCTTTTCCGGCAAGTTGTACACCCAACTCCCAACACCATCATTTACATATAATTCCCCGTTTAATTAAACATATGTCCTAGGTCCGTTGGTGATGGATTACCATTGTTACAAGTTACATTTATACTTTCATGGATATTAATTAACTTGTATAATATTATTCTCGACTCAACTTCACTTAACGTATAATTATTTTCCCATTAAATAATTATACTTAAGATCTCGTTGTTCGATATAATATCTTTACTGCTCGACACGACTCACGTTACCATATATTTATTTTCCCATTCAAATAAATATACTAAGGTCTTGTCGTTCGATATTATATTTTTAACGCCCGACTCGACTCACCACACCGTATATTTACTTTCCCATTAAGTAAATATACTAGGATCTCGTCGGTTCGGTATACATATACATATATATATATATATTATTTACTCGTCTCGGTTTTCCTTCCCGTATATTTACTTTCCCATTAAGTAAATATACTAGAATTTCGTCGAGCCGATCATATATATATATATATATGTATGTATTTTCCTCGTTAAGTCCATACGTTCGTTTAACGTTTTTAATCGTTAGATTATTTACGTTATATTTTCTCCCACAAATATTTTTCCAACACTTAGGAAAGTGTTATGTAAGTTTTTCACCCAAGTTATATATATTTTAACTCCTTAAAATATATTTTTACTCATCTTGACGTAATGATATTTTTCTCGTTTGTCCGCTTTTACGTCTTAGTTCGTTAACACGTCCAAGTCCGATATCTTAACTTATATGTAATTATATAGTTAATCTTTTTCCAAGTCCTCCAATATGTGTTTTCTAGAAGTATTATTCAACTTTCTAATTCCCAACACATATTACTTGGAAGTTTTATAAACACTTTTGTATTTTTAACACAAAACTTGACAACTTATATACAAAAATGTTCCAACACTTTTATATTCCCATTTATATAAAAGTGTTCATTTTTATATAAGTTCTCCCAAGTTCTAGTTTGTCTAACATTTTTATAAAAACCTTTGTTTTTATATAAATCCATATGTTAGAAAAAGTCCATATTTTTATAAAACTCCATTTTATAGAAATACACCTTTATACAAAATACATGTGTAGGTTCACTAGTATTTACCACTTTAACAAGTCTTATATCCTTAAGTTAAGACGATTAAAGTCACCTTCAAGTTCATCTAAGTTTCATTAACAAGTGTTACCCAAATCACTATCTTTCTTCAAGTATTCATGATCTTAGTAAAAACTACAAGAATACTTAACATCCATCACTAAACTTTCAATTTATCCGCACTAACTAAACACCATTTTAGTCTTTAAAAATCATATGTTTCATTATTAAAAGCTCATTCAAGTCCACCCCTTGTACAACTTGCTCTAAGCTAATAAACATAAACTTTTTAAAGACAAAACATGATCAAGAATACTTACAACTAGCACAAGGCTAGGGAAGCTTTCAATGCTTGATTATGATGGGGTTTAGTGTGTTCTTCCTTAGTGGTTAAGCTCCAAGCTTGAAACACATAATGGGGGTTTGAAGGATGGATGTTTAGGAGTGATTTGGAGGTGTTAAAAATTGAAAGAAGTGTGTGTGTGGTTGATGGAAGCTCACGGCTTCACAAGGAAAGAAAGAAGAGTTTTCTTTGTGTTTTGAATCAAGTGTTAAGTCTTATGAACTCTTATAATCTTTCCATATCTTCAAATGATTTTTCAAGATTACAAAGATCTAACAAGAGATCTAAATCTCTTATAATATGATAATATTTGTACTAGGTGATATTGGTGATATTATACATGTGTGTATATGCCGTGGATATAAAGAAGAGAAGGAAGGATTTATATGATCTTCCTAGATCACCAATATCCATTGCAATCTAGTGTAGTACTTAGGTGATCTTGTGTAATCTTGTGAGGATTGTTTTAAGGGGGTGTTTGTGCCGTGAGTTTGTAGAAGGGAAAAGAAAAGATTTGTGTAATCCTTAAGTACCTACAATCCTTTATAATATCCATCCATGATCTTGCAAGATCTCCCAATATCTCACACAAGATGTTATAATCTTTCCTAGATCTTCTCATATCTAGTAGTACAAAAAAAAATAATCTTAGGAGATATGGATGTGTGTTGGCCGATTTTTATCAAAGAACGAAGGATTCCATGGATCTTGCAAGTACTTTAGCAATCTATCATAAGATATCATCATATCTTCATAATCTTCCTTAGATTGTTTGTACAAAAAAATAAATAAATAAATAAAACAAGATTAAGTATATTTAAGGGGTTGGGCCGGTTTTGGGTAGGTTTTTGTGGGGTCCACAACATAAAACACTTGTTAAATAATATGTTAAGCTTCACACTTTAACGTTCGGGTGTTTTTCGGACTTTAACCGCGTGTTATTCGTTTATTAAAAGTGCCTCTAATAACCTTTAAACATAGTCTATTTTAAGTGTTGATTGGTTATATAGGTTCTTGTCGGGTGAAATTATAAGTTGTACGCGTACCGGGTGCGGTACGCGCACTTTATTCGTTACCGGGAGATTTGTATGAAAAGTTTTCACTTATGGTTTCGGAGTTCCAAAACTCATTATATTTTGTGAAAATATCCTTTATTTTATATCCTGGGTGTCCGGGATCCTTTTCGTTTATTTAATTTTTGCCGGGTAATCACCAACGTCCGTACCGGACAAGTTTATTCACACATGATCCTATCATGCATCGTCATTAAACGTGTGCATTCCTATGCATCTTATGGGAAATTTGCTATTCTCTACGGCATTAGTTAAATTAATCCAATTAATTTAAACATGCACTTAATCCGTTAATTACACATACTAATTACGTACGGAAACATATCGATTTTTGCTGGATGTTACATTCTCCCCCCGTTAAGAGAATTTCGTCCCGGAATTCAGTTCAAGTTGTTCATTACTATAGTATCCTTGAACAGGGCGGGTTGTTTGCGCTTCACGAGATCTCCTCATTCCTAAGTGAACCCAAGTTCATGCTAGGTTTCCGCTTAGTGCTCTAACGAGCACAGTATCACAGTCCAATTATGACTCAGCTCTTGGGTACCCCACTTTAATACCTCTATTGGTTTCCCGGAATAGTAGAGTTTATCGTCAACCGGACCTCCGTCGATCGAGAAATTGACAACACTTCCTCGGTCTTGACTTGCGGAATTCATCATGAGTCCCATTGAGCTCTTGCGTTAGTTCGAGCTTAATCATCATGAGACCAATTTTGATCGATATCTCCGTGCCACTGGAGTATTCAGAATTTGGCCTACTATAAATTTTTTTTATGCTTACCAACACTCTCCCAGAGCATGACTCTCAGTGTAAGCCTATTACTACTTCGAAGTCCTTAAGGCCTACGCCTTGTCCGTATGACTTCTTAATAGGTTCGCATGTCGTCCAAGCAGTCTCTAAACTGCAAGATTTACTGGCCATCTCTTGAATAACTCAAACCAGGTTATGTATCTATCTCCATCTGTCATTCGACGTATTGGAGATGTACACGTATGCCCTCCAAGGGCTTCGAGCAGTACACCCCGAACACTGGAATGATGATTCCTATCACATAGGAAATTCTGGCGATGAAGCACACGAATTCGATGTGCCACGGATATCAATTGTGTCGCCACGGAACAATTCCGTCAAGTACCTTCAATTTGTCCGAAAATGATAAGCCATACTCATCTTAAATCGCGTATCCCATGCTTGTGTAAAAAGTTTTCCAAACTCAAGGTAAAGTGACTACTACCATCCGATATAATGGAAGTCGGCAGCCCAGTGTCTAGCCACGACTCTCCAAGAGTATAGGTATCCAATGCCTCGTCTCGGAGCTACGGGTGAGTGTAGAGTGAGAGGGTTCCATGCAACAATCAATCATCACTTGGGTCACATCCGACCACGGGACACCTCGGGTGTCATGGTGATGTCAAACAGGTGATCTTACTGTACCACATAATGGTCATAAAAGTCCCCTTGGAAGCCTCGTCGGGTATTCCATTTTATTTATTCTTCGGCTCGCCTCACTTTACCGTATATTTACCTCCCCAATAAGATAAATATACTAGGTTCTTGTCGACCGAACAACTACATTCAAAAATGGGACTTTATTTCCGTAGGATCCTCTAGGTACTGAATCGCTACCTCCCACCTGAGCAATTGTGGGTAATGGTACTAGGGCGTCTAGTAGGGACTGACGGGGGTCGAAAGTTTTTGCGTCGCTTTCACCCTTCAGTTCCCTGACAGTAAGCAGTGTATATACGACACCCGGGCCGTACGATTCCACAATCCTCGAGAATTACCAGTCGACTCAAACACCGATGACCAAATGCTTCCAGCACATAGGTCAATACCGGAAAGAGATATATGAAACATCTTAAATTGTTGTCGCAATGAACAGAGTGTAAGGTTTCTTAAGACGTATCAGCACGTTGGCCCCCATTGCGACAATTACACCGAACACCAGTAGCTCACCCAAAACATGGGTATCCAGTACTAGTTCTGTTATATGTGCTTCATGGGCACCAGCAGTCCCATTGGTATTAACAACCAGTAAGTCAATTCTGAATAGTACCGGCCACACGCCCTCGAATTGACAATCAGATCTCATGTAGAGATTTGAGTGAGAGGAGTCCTGAAACCGGAACCCTCACTTGCCGAAGTTTCCATCTCTCTGAAATCTTTCGAGGTAAAAGGTGAAATTAAGTCATCGATGCATGCCTTTGGCATAGACTTCACCTTTGGGTTTGACGGCTTCTTGCGCCCAAAGTTGTTACTTAAAACAACAATCAAAAGATTGAGATCGTTCCACAAGCAATAGTCTCGAGCCTTACCATAAGGCATTCCATTCAACGACTAGGATAGTCACAATTAAGGGCGCAATTTGTAAGCTTTCAAGCTCATCTTGATTTTTCAGGTACCAAACGCACTGACCTGGCATCTCACATAACTATGGTGTCTCCACCAGTGTCTGTCAAGGACAGGGGATTTTGCTCCAACGCGAGCAATGCTTCCTAATGATAACTGGGAACACTACTATCGCCCTAAGCTCGAAAGGGTTCCCCTATCCCAAGAACCTACGCAACGACACCTGGACAAGACAAACCCACCATCAGAGGAATAACAATATAAATCGAAGGGCTGAGCTGATCGACCATCTCATAACGATAGGGTAGCACCCTTATAGAGCAGATAATGCTACACACCCTTCTGGATTCAGGGTTCGTAAAACCTCTGAATCATATACCAGGGACTTCACCAATGCACGCCCATGGGTGGGTCCACAATGGTATTTCCATAATCATCAGTATGACACGTCGTCATGTATGACATCAAGCAAATCCACTGGGATGAGCAATAAACGAATTGAATCGTTCAACTCTTACTAGTCCCAAAGGTATGGGTCATAATATTGCTCACCTTTACTTGATGCCTTCGGGGTCCAAGATGCATTCGAAATCCCTTATCATAAAGACGAGCCTCGCCTCGTCATGTGTGGATCCCAAGATTTCTTCTCGGCATTGGTTTGCATAGCCGATCGCTAGTCGACCAAGTTGCACGTAACAGGTTAAGGCTGGACACGACGTCACTAATGCCTTAGATCCTGAAGACGTAACGCTCATGAAATGCGTGAGCATATCAAGGGTCGACACATGATTCGGTCAATTATCCAACAATCACGAGACTTAGAGGAATACATGGGCTAACACTCAGACTAGAGTGTCTTAGTATTACTTCTAGAAAGTCTGTTGGACACTCAAAATCTTACATAATCACTGTTGGCACTACATAATCAAACAAACAGAACAATGACAGCAACGAGGGGTTTAGGTGATGTCTCCATCCCGAGAGAACCAAGAGCTAAGCAAATGGCAAATCATCACGTCATCAAGGTAATCCAACAGTTGTAGCAATACGCCCTCTGAGCAACACGACGGTAGAAACAACACGGCAATGACAACAACACAGCCACGAAGCACATCAACTAGGGAACACCGCACAGGAGTGACACGTCAACAGAGAATCATGACGACAAGGCAACACCGCAACAGGAACCGTATGACACAGAGAAATACGACAACAAGGCTACACTACTATAGGAGCAGTAAACAACAGGAATGCATCATCAACAATGTAGCGCAACCACATGGATACGCAATCAGCTATTATAATGCAACAGCGACCATGCACTATGGCTGGGGGTAACACAGCAGCATGAATGCAAGTGACAATATGACGCTCAATATGGAAAATCCACGGTCCACATTAACAGAAAACTCCGTTATGGTGAGCTCGCATCCCCGTGCGTCTCAGATCACTTATGGAGGAGGGATTTGTATTCATGCCTTCAACCTCAAGCCTATCCTCCATAGGCTCAATGGTAGGAACGATTGGGTCAACAAAGGTATCCGTAATCATAACAGAAATAGGAACGATGGGTTCCGCATAATTTAGCAGACTGATCAGGCCAATATGGCTCTTATAGAGAATGGTCGTAGGCCCAATATAAGTCATTCGAATAATGGCAACTGCAGCATTGACAGACTCAACCCAAGCCTGAGAACCACCGTCAATATTAGTCTTGGCAGGAGCCCAAGGAAAGATAACGAGGGAGCCAATGAAAGCCTCGAAGAAATGGAATTAATAACAACGAATTCCACATAGATACAGACATGGTCATAGCGGCTTGGCATGGTTCATAGAGACGTCTTCGTTAACGACATTCACCTCTGCAGGGGCCTCAAATACATCAACAACATCAAGCCCAACATGGACTATAGAGACAACGACAACAATAAGCTCAACAACAGACATGGAAACCATGGCATCAAGCCCGATAAGTGCTCCAGAATCACTGACAACAACAAACTCAGCAAGAGCTATACACTTAACAGTGTCAACAGGACACGCTTGAGCCATAGAACGATAATAGGAGCAACAATGTCAGGCTCGACCGGAGTCTTAGACTCGTCGTAGTTATTATATGTGTGGTAAGCAGTATCCATAGGTCCTAGTAACCAACCACCGTCTATCCCAATATCAAAGATAATGGTCACCACGAAAATAGCAAGTAGAGGTAGAAGGATCAAGATTTATCGAGACACCTTGATAAGATGAAAATGACACCGACTCTGGCAACCCAGCCGAGTCATCCTTCTCATTAGAGTCCTCTTGCATATTATCTTGGCCTTAGCACCGATAGCCATCAACTGAAATGCCTCTCCGCCCCTAAGCGAGACCGGTGAACTTTCTTCCTGATAGGCCACACAGTGAGAGTATCAAAATACGACAAGAGATTAGACAGGTCACATTGTCCATAACTAATGGATATCGCAACCTTAGTTTACAAACTACCGTGATGAGGGAACGCAACGTCTCAGTATCTATGGGGATTGATGGAAAACACTTCACATCAATTTTCACCCCACAGATATAACTAGTATCGTCATCGTGACGAGGGTGACGAATGTTATTGCAACAAAAGAAATGGAATTGTCGTCCCATGGGTAAGCTTAATTTAATAGAATAGCGTGATCATTTCCAGTAGTCCATCATTTGATTTTCGAGGGGGATTTTAATGTCAGCAAAAAGCGTCTTGCGACATTCTGACAATTACGGACCACCCTTACGATTACGATTCCCAAAGTGTGGTTCCACTTTCTAGGATTTATGACGGATTCAGGCACAGTACACGTATCGAACCTACTCTGGCGTTCATCGACTGAAGCGAGACTACCAATAATCCTTGAAAAACAAACAGGAGGTAGATAGAGGAGTCTTATGATAACCTTTGCACCTCAGGAAAGTAGTATGACATAAGTACCAATATGCTAAGCCCATCACAATTCATCTTCCGAATACGATCCAGCGCTATTGCAAAGGTTGTTAATCCATACTTGAATACTCAATACATCGAGTAGTGGCTTCCCATGAGTTAATCGTATGCACTTCCGAGTGAGTCCATCGCCAAATGCCGACTGGGGCTTGCTGTTCCACTACACGCCGTCATCATAACACTGGCAAACAATGTCGCGGTCGTGATTAGTGGCCGTAACTTTCGACACCATCGAAGTTTAACAAATCCCTATGACTCGCGGATGTGCAATGCGGCATGCTGATTTCATCATCAGTCCATGACTGCATGGGAACAACCAATACTGTCGATTCAGACAAGGGCTATCGAGCTTTCAGGATAACAATGGTTAAGCTTCCTAATCCCGCAACTTCGATTCGGTCTTCCTACAGGAGAAGAAAAAAAAATACTCGACCCTTGAAGACAACTTGGGAATGTGTTAGAGCGAACATGACTTATTTACCATGATAATACGGCAGCACACGGCCATGAGTCTCATATCTGATCCACATAGGGTCCCGTTCTCAAAACGCACTAGTTTCATAGGGACACACCCTAAGTCTTCACTGGGTTCCAAGTTTAGCATTCCTCGCATCGTACCAGGCATTCAACTCTTCGGTAGGCAGCGCATCCTCGTACGCCCGCTCCTTTGGAAGAACTTTGTGGCGGAGGCATTCAACTCCTATGCAAGGAAGTTTTCGTCTCCCATCTCTATCCGATGCGAGGGTTTACGTCAAATTGCTCAAATGAATAGACGTTCGAGCTCTTCCGTGCTCGTACCTTAAAGGTGATGTCAAAGAAAGCTCATTAGGCTAGCTAGGATCGAAATCAAGGGACGTCGACGAGACCTCCCATTTAACCCATTGGCCAATCAAAACTAAGACTGAATCTAAAGAACAAGAACAACCAAGACAAGGAGTGATCACCAATCCCGACCCTAGCGCCCACCAAGGTCACCGTGCACCCCAAACTATTATTACGTGTGCACCCGTAATGATAATTTGCGTTGCCAGGTAATCTTGTTGCCCGCTAGTTCTGAGCTTCCTGATCCAAAACAAAGATTCCATACAACAAAAGACTTAGTCTAGTTTTGCCTCCAAATCATAAATAACACGGCGACTTCCATTATCGCGATAGAGATTAGTCCTTCCGATCATCCCGTCTACAGGTAAGCGAGTGAGCTCCTTGTGGACCGCAACATTCATCCCACTTGCTGGTACCAGTGATCGTTGCAAGAGTGGGGACTAATGTGAAGCATGACACAACATCCTTACCGGCAAAATATACGTACTACGTATATGTATTAACTAATCTTAGAAAATTGGATTCCTATGCAACATAAACATCTTATCCGTATTTTCTAATACTTCATATATTGACACACATGGCTAGTCGGTCGGAATTTCCCCTTGTACATCCCATGTACAAATTTCTTTCTTTTCCAAAAAAAATATTTTGTTGTGTTTTAGTTTTGAAAACCTTGTCTTCGAGCCAAAACCGGTTATAGTCTAGATTTTTCAAAAATGCTAGTTCGCTATAACCTTGGCTCTGATACCACTTCTGTCACACCACGCCAATGGCGGAAACACGTGGCGCAACGCTCGAAAGCATATCAAAGTCAAGATTAACACAAACTATATTTAATTAGGAAAGATTAATTTATTAGGATGTCAAAAATGAGTATCTCGTTACAATATTGCACAAAGCATTACATAAAACGATGAACATTAAGTTTCAATGTGGGGTATTTCCGTTTATGTTCCAACCCGATGGTAACATTGAATGAAACCCCGACCGGTATCCGACATCCCGAATTCCACCGCACTAGCCCCATATCTATTCAGCACTTAGTTACCTGAAAGATATGTTTAAAAAGACGTCAATATATAAAATATTGGTGAGTTCACAGGTTTTAGTTTCATAACAACAGCATTTTCACAACCATCGACTCGACTCACTTTACCGTATAATTATTTTCCCATTAAATAATTATACTAGGATCTTGTAGATCGATATTTCGTTTTTACAACATGTGCGAAACCTGCACAACTTGTGGCCTTTGTAAGGAGTAGCTAGCTCCTACAAACTATGATGATGAGCAATCCCTTGAGCCCCATAACCAAACCAAGACTAATAATAATGCCCCGCTCCAAGTCGTTTCTCGGAACCCAACGACTTAATTTCAGAATACATGCACCCCTGGCATACGCCGATGCATAATCGACGCTATCGATTAGGGGTGATTGTGCAATCCAAATATTCCTTCAGTTTCATTTCCCTGAATTAATGGTTACAGAAGAGAGGACTCAACCCCGAGTGGCGATCTCTACTCAAGTACTCATCATGCCACTTATCACATTTTAACCTTTGAAAACATTTCAACATGTGACAATATTTGACAAACATATCTTTCCCCCAATTAAAACTGTAAAATGGGGCCGTGAAACTCACCTGATGTACCGCGTACATGCAATTAGCAGAGAATAGCAAGTCCGTGGTTAAGCACCTACGAACGTCCTAGTGCGTGTAAGTCACTAAGTCTATAGCGTGTGCTTTTCCGGCAAGTTGTACACCCAACTCCCAACACCACCATTTACATATAATTCCCCGTTTAATTAAACATATGTCCTAGGTCCGTTGGTGATGGATTACCATTGTTACAAGTTACATTTATACTTTCATGGATATTAATTAACTTGTATAATATTATTCTCGACTCAACTTCACTTAACGTATAATTATTTTCCCATTAAATAATTATACTTAAGATCTCGTTATTCGATATAATATCTTTACTGCTCGACACGACTCACGTTACCATATATTTATTTTCCCATTCAAATAAATATACTAAGGTCTTGTCGTTCGATATTATATTTTTAACGCCCGACTCGACTCACCACACCGTATATTTACTTTCCCATTAAGTAAATATACTAGGATCTCGTCGGTTCGGTATACATACATATATATATATATATATATATATATATATTATTTACTCGTCTCGGTTTTCCTTCCCGTATATTTACTTTCCCATTAAGTAAATATACTAGAATTTCGTCGAGCCGATCATATATATATATATATATATATATATATATGTATGTATTTTCCTCGTTAAGTCCATACGTTCGTTTAACGTTTTTAATCGTTAGATTATTTACGTTATATTTTCTCCCACAAATATTTTTCCAACACTTAGGAAAGTGTTATGTAAGTTTTTCACCCAAGTTATATATATTTTAACTCCTTAAAATATATTTTTACTCATCTTGACGTAATGATATTTTTCTCGTTTGTCTGCTTTTACGTCTTAGTTCGTTAACACGTCCAAGTCCGATATCTGAACTTATATGTAATTATATAGTTAATCTTTTTCCAAGTCCTCCAATATGTGTTTTCTAGAAGTATTATTCAACTTTCTAATTCCCAACACATATTACTTGGAAGTTTTATAAACACTTTTGTATTTTTAACACAAAACTTGACAACTTATATACAAAAATGTTCCAACACTTTTATATTCCCATTTATATAAAAGTGTTCATTTTTATATAAGTTCTCCCAAGTTCTAGTTTGTCTAACATTTTTATAAAAACCTTTGTTTTTATATAAATCCATATGTTAGAAAAAGTCCATATTTTTATAAAACTCCATTTTATAGAAATACACCTTTATACAAAATACATGTGTATGTTCACTAGTATTTACCACTTTAACAAGTCTTATATCCTTAAGTTAAGACGATTAAAGTCACCTTCAAGTTCATCTAAGTTTCATTAACAAGTGTTACCCAAATCACTATCTTTCTTCAAGTATTCATGATCTTAGTAAAAACTACAAGAATACTTAACATCCATCACTAAACTTTCAATTTATCCGCACTAACTAAACACCATTTTAGTCTTTAAAAATCATATGTTTCATTATTAAAAGCTCATTCAAGTCCACCCCTTGTACAACTTGCTCTAAGCTAATAAACATAAACTTTTTAAAGACAAAACATGATCAAGAATACTTACAACTAGCACAAGGCTAGGGAAGCTTTCAATGCTTGATTATGATGGGGTTTAGTGTGTTCTTCCTTAGTGGTTAAGCTCCAAGCTTGAAACACATAATGGGGGTTTGAAGGATGGATGTTTAGGAGTGATTTGGAGGTGTTAAAAATTGAAAGAAGTGTGTGTGTGGTTGATGGAAGCTCACGGCTTCACAAGGAAAGAAAGAAGAGTTTTCTTTGTGTTTTGAATCAAGTGTTAAGTCTTATGAACTCTTATAATCTTTCCATATCTTCAAATGATTTTTCAAGATTACAAAGATCTAACAAGAGATCTAAATCTCTTATAATATGATAATATTTGTACTAGGTGATATTGGTGATATTATACATGTGTGTATATGCCGTGGATATAAAGAAGAGAAGGAAGGATTTATATGATCTTCCTAGATCACCAATATCCATTGCAATCTAGTGCAGTACTTAGGTGATCTTGTGTAATCTTGTGAGGATTGTTTTAAGGGGGTGTTTGTGCCGTGAGTTTGTAGAAGGGAAAAGAAAAGATTTGTGTAATCCTTAAGTACCTACAATCCTTTATAATATCCATCCATGATCTTGCAAGATCTCCCAATATCTCACACAAGTTGTTATAATATTTCCTAGATCTTCTCATATCTAGTAGTACAAAAAAAAATAATCTTAGGAGATATGGATGTGTGTTGGCCGATTTTTATCAAAGAACGAAGGATTCCATGGATCTTGCAAGTACTTTAGCAATCTATCATAAGATATCATCATATCTTCATAATCTTCCTTAGATTGTTTGTACAAAAAAATAAATAAATAAATAAAACAAGATTAAGTATATTTAAGGGGTTGGGCCGGTTTTGGGTGGGTTTTTGTGGGGTCCACAACATAAAACACTTGTTAAATAATATGTTAAGCTTCACACTTTAACGTTCGGGTGTTTTTCGGACTTTAACCGCGTGTTATTCGTTTATTAAAAGTGCCTCTAATAACCCTTAAACATAGTCTATTTTAAGTGTTGATTGGTTATATAGGCTCTTGTCGGGTGAAATTATAAGTTGTACGCGTACCGGGTGCGGTACACGCACTTTATTCTTTACCGGGAGATTTGTATGAAAAGTTTTCACTTATGGTTTCGGAGTTCCAAAACTCATTATATTTTGTGAAAATATCCTTTATTTTATATCCTGGGTGTCCGGGATCCTTTTCGTTTATTTAATTTTTGCCGGGTAATCACCAACGTCCGTACCGGACAAGTTTATTCGCACATGATCCTATCATGCATCGTCATTAAACGTGTGCATTCCTATGCATCTTATGGGAAATTTGCTATTCTCTACGGCATTAGTTAAATTAATCCAATTAATTTAAACATGCACTTAATCCGTTAATTACACATACTAATTACGTACGGAAACATATCGATTTTTGCCGGATGTTACATATTTGATGCTTAATTCATTCCTATTTGTATTTCTCAGGAAACTGGAGCTCCAAGACGGAAACAGAGGATTTCCGGGAAAAAAAGCAAGCAAAAACTGGAGATTCCTGAAGATATGTGACTTGCAGCATGTTCATTGTATGTTTGAAGACAATCTCAGGACTTAAAAGTTATAAAATTAGTCCAGGAGTGACCCAGCATGCCCACGCACAGTTGCACGAAGGTCCTGCACGCTAGAAGACAACGCAGCGAACTTGGAAAATGACAAAACTTGGGGAACAAGGCAAGCACGCCCGTGCCCCTACTTGTTGCACGCCCATGCTCAGGCTGAAATGCTTATAAATAGCAAGCTACCCCTCACCATTTGTTCATCCCTTCTTGTGCTCTCTTGGGCCGACTACCAAGCTTCTTCTAGAGATCTTGGGGTCCTTTGGGAGGCCTTCTGGTCCTCCTACCATCCCTCAATGGTTAGGCTTTGACCTACCTTGATTAGCTTGGCGAAGAAGAGGATCGTAGAGTAGTATGCAATAAACATCAAGGGTCGTGAGGATCATGAGATAATACATATCAATTGGAGATGGAGAGCTTGTCTATGAGCAGCCATGATCCTTGTGTTGATCATTTCTATGGTTGTATCTTTCTATTATTCGTGAACCTGCTTCGATTTGTATACTTTTATTATTATTATTATTAGTAGTAGTTTATCTTTAGTTATTTAAACCAACATTATATTTAATTGATCAATAAATAATAAAGTGTCACTTAATAGATAAATAAAATAAAGATTCTTTATCTAGTTCTCGTTAGTACAATACCGTTAACCAATCGGGGCCCGAGTGCCTGAGACAGCCGTAAGAGAGATCCTTCAGTCTTCATGACCGTTAGCCTATTAGGGGATCCGAGGTTGCCAGGAAAGAGAGACCCTTCGGTATGGAACGCGAGAACTAAGGGAGGTGTAGAGTGTCCCGGTTCGGGAATGAAGCCTCCAATTCAAGAAGATGATAATCTTGAGGGCCAGAGACTTGGCCGCGGTTTGAGGAGCCCACTATACGCGAGGCCCTGGCGGAGTACCCCATGTGGATGCACGCTGGAGAGGTTCTACATTCTACTTAGTAGTCGCCTCCGCTTCTCTATCAAGGAGTCAACACTTCAAGACCACTCTCGTCTTCCGCAAAATTAATTAATTTAAATTATTAATCTTGATAATAAACTTAACTACTTATAGAGGGCCCCGAGATGTGCATATCTATATACTATTTTATTTTATCTTTACTTTTATAAAACCAAACCTTTTTCAAAACTATTTTTATTAAAGAACCCCTCCGTTTTATTTTCTTTTTAAAACCCGATCAATTAAATGATGAAAGGTTGAGTAGGGGAAAGTGTGAACTCTGGAATACGATACTCAATACTTACCCCAGAGACTATACTATGCACGTTAGGTTCTTTGCCTATATGTTAGTTTTAGTTTCTAAAGTAATTAGTGTTTACTTTATAAATTTAAAACTTTGTTAATGAGGCTTTAGTAAAATCAGTCGTTTCACCCAAGCCACTGTTTTTGGGATTGATAAATCAAAGTTTTTGGCACCGGGGAAATTGACATCTTTTTAACACTAAAACCAAATGCATCAAAGTTTTTGGAGCCGTTGCCTGGGAACACAATGATTTCCAAAGAAAGACCCTAATCACTTGATTGATCGGTTTATTTTTCTTTTTCACTTTATTTTTCTTTTTGTTTTTGGTCTTCTTTATTTTTCCTTTTCATTTTATTTCTGCTTTATTTTCGATGATTGCGGTTGTTTTGAGTTTTGTTTGCAGGTTTCCTTCGAGATTCGCGACCTTGGAGAATTCCCGTGGAGAATCGCCAAGATTGTCAACTTTTATTTTGGAGGGTTTTTATTTCTGTTTTATTTTCGTTTAGAAGAGGTTTGTCATACCGTGAAGATCGATAGGTAAGTTTAGTTAAATGTGGACAATGAGCTGGGTGAGATTTTTAAAAAAAAATAAAACTTAAAATGTTTCCGGGGCTTAAAATTGAGAAGATTTTTCACGAATTTTGAAACATACTATGGAAAACTGTTTAAATTTTTTAAAGAAATCTGATCCCCACCCTTAAAACCGCAATTTTCCGTTATTTTTCGATTTTGAGCTCTCGTCTTCACTTTTAGGTATGTATAAAACTTTTTTAAACAACTTTCTTTCTCATTTCTTTTTGGTTACTTTTCATGCACCCGAGTGTGTGGAGGATCGATTTAACAAAAACAAGTTTGAATGATCATACAAGTCTACCAATCGAGGTGCGGAATCCCTAGATCAGTTACAAAATAATAGCAATCAAATCAAAACACGCAATTCACCTTTTCAATTTCCATTTGATTCATAAACAAGTTTAATAATCCTTACAAAGAGTGTTTACAATGAAATAACTAAGTTTCAGACTCTTCCTATTGACCTAGAGAGAATTCAGATCGAACTAGACAAACAAATGACAAAAAGTTAATGTTAAAATGAAATTTCAAGTTTATATAGACCTGCACATTCACCCCCCCGTAAGGGTCGAATGTGCAGGTTCACCCCTTCATAATGCACGAATCAGCACAATGTTCTTCTGTCTTCCATGTTCGACCTGAAACTCTACCTTCGACGAACCTAAATGCCACGTTCGCCCCCACGTTTTCAACTAAACAACTTAGAATGTACAATCCAAAAGCACTAGTCGCAAAACGTGCGTCAACAGAGTGCATGTTTGGAACGTGTTTAATCTATGATTGGACATTTTCCACCCGCTAGTGTTTCGACACTAGTATTCTATCCCTAGTTTTAGTATTTTATCTATCTAGTTTACTTTTATTTTAGTTTTTAGGATAGGTTGAGGAAAGCTTGCTAGAATGAGGCAAAATTTTTGTGCAAATTTGCAAGGCGGCTATGGGTATCGACCACACGTTGGTGGATTCGCCACTATCAGGGGAGTATTAGTTTCTCTTGCCCCTTTCTCCAGTTCTGCACTTTATACAAAAATTTTAAGTGTGGGGTGGACCATTATTGCTACTTATTTTATTTTATCTAGCGGGTCATTTGTCATTATCCGGTACCCTCTTAGCAGCTTGATACCCGTAGCGTCATTCATGGTCAATTTTGGCAGGTTTGTATAGTCTATTAGGCTCGTCCGAGTGATCCCTATTAGGCATTCATGCCAAACGGTACACATCATAGGACACTCGAAATAGATGATGTTAATTAAACCCGATAGATCTATTTAAAATAAAATAAAGTAGAAAAATAGGTCGCATGGCGTGTAGAAAGATACCCCGAAATTTATGCTCAAAACTGATACCTTATCCTACCCGATTTTCCGTGAGAGATTTTTGAGCCTTTTCGAGCACCACACTTACATTTATATATCATATATTGTTCATTTCATTTGGCTTGAGAGATGTCCGACCTTAATCCGACTCGGTTAGAACTTGTGTGATTATGCATTTTCTTGCTTTAAAACCAGTAACTAGATTAAAATGATAGAGGCAATTAGGTTTCACCCCAAAAATAAAATCCTTTCCCTTAGAAAACCCTTTGAGCCTTAGCCTTTCATTTCTTTCACCAAATAAAAGAGTCCCGATCATGCGTCACCACAGCAGCTTCAAGATTCTGTTATCACCAAGGGCGCGAGACCGCAAGTTTGAAGAAAAACGCAACACCGTTGACAAAGGAGGGAACAACAGAAGACGGGGCCAAGAGGGAGATCTTCAAAAAAGAAAAAAAAAGTAGTTAGAGTGCCCAAAAAAATAAAACGAGAGCCCAAGAAAATAAAAGTTCTTCAAAAGTTAAAAATCTATTGAAACTTTGCTCTCTCTCTCTCTCTCCTGCTCTCTGCTCTCTCTACATTCTCTCTGTGATCTCCTATCTCTCTCTTGCTTCCCCCTCGCTTTCTCAAAATGCACCCGTGGACGAGCACTTGCTTCAATATTTCCACTTCGCTGATCCACGTCTGCCCCTCGATATGTTATAGATCATTTTCAAAATGGTAGACGAAAGAAAATCGTGGAGGAAGATGGAACAAGATCCACCCTTTTGTGGACAGTCAAAGAGCAATGCAAAAAGACAGGCCTCTTAGCCGTGACACTCCGTTGTGATTCGGTGACTCATCCCCCTTTAAAAAGAGTTGTCTTATCCTTCACACCCATGCATTACAACCCTAATAAAAGTCCTCTTGATTTATCATAGCTATTCGGTTTAGAGACGAGGACTTGATATGCATACAAGCCTATGACCTTATGTTGGGTCGGCTGACCTGGAGAAGAACAGATGATTGGAAAGCCAAAATATACTACTCAATTGATCCTTTGCAATAACAGCATTTACAAGTTACTTCTCCCAAAAGACTGTTGACCCTAACATCTGCTGTACCCTAACAACTGTTGTGACAACTGCTGTTACTAAAGGTCTGATAGATAACAACTACTAACCAAAGGTATGATGAAGAACAACTGCTGAATCAAAGTACTGAAGACTAAAGGTCTGTTGGAACCAACAACACTTAGGCTCGAACAGATGATTCAAGACCATCAGAGTTTTCCTATCAGCTGTTTGCCTTTCAGAGTTTTACTATGTAACAGTAGTTTGTATTAACAGATGTTTTATGTTTGTTATTCTGTTAGAGGTCACTGTCTTAGGTGACGTCAGCCTAGGTCATCAGAGGTTTAGATTTGTCTATAAATAGAACAGTGCTTGTACTGTTATATTCGTCACTCAAAACATTCTCTTACACAAACAATCACTGAGTGATCAGGCTGAGGGGGAGTACTTGTACAATTGTTTGCAATCATTTAATATTATGAAAACATTTGATTGAAAAACATTTATTCTCTTGTTTTGATTAATAATTTATCATTCCGCTGCGCTTTCCATTTATAATTCACTTCTTTCATTATTCTTATTACTTAAACATTCAAAACAATCAAACTCAGATCCTAACAATTGGTATCAGAGCTTGGTCAATTAAATTCGATCTAACCAATCAATTTAATATAAACAGATCAGCTCACAATTATTGATATCTTGTGTTTGTCGGATTGAAAACAGAGTAATAGTTTATTTTTGTTTCAACCGTTTTTAAACAGTCTTTGTTTTTTTAAACAATCAGAGAATGGCTTCAATAAATCACGATCCACACAACACTGGCACAAACAACAAGCCTTCGATGCTTGTCAGATCTGAATACAATATCTGGCAACATCGGATGAGCCATGTTCTAGCTCAACAGAACACTGGGTGTTGGAGGTCGGTTATCTTCGGAGCACATGTTCCGATGGTTCCGAGTATTGAAGATCCCAAGGTTCAAGATCCTAAGAAACTTGAAAACTACTCCGACCAGGATTTTCAGAAAATTGAGTTAGATGCCAAGGCCTTCAGTATTGTGGCCATGGCTCTACCCAATGATATATATGCTGGGCTGTTACACTGTAACAGTGCAAAGGAGTTGTGGGATGCACTGAAAGAACAATTTGGTGGGACTGAAGAGGTTATTGAAAACAACCGTGAAATACTTAACCAACAATATGAAACATTCAGTCATGTAAAGGGAGAGTCATTAACTTAAAAATTTGAGAGGTTTAACTGTCTCATTAGTTAACTAAAACTGGTTGGTCTAACTTACCCATATTCAACTTTGAACCATAGGTTTTTAAGATCACTACCAGACAAATGGGACACTATTGCTATAGTTATAAGAAACTCAATTGGATTTAAGGACCTATCACTGACCCAGCTTCATGGTAAGCTCTTGACCTATGAGAGAGAGCTTAACCAGAAAAAAAAGCTCCAGGACTCTGGAAAAGTGTCTGATGATTATGTATTTGGTAATACAACACTTTTGGGTCATGGTGAGGTGCCTGGTAATAATAAGGATCAGAGTTATGATCAGTTCATTGACATAACTTCAGGTTTTAACTCAGGTTTTAACTCTGATTCTTATTCACCAAAGTATGCTTTTACAACAAGTGGTGGTGATATCCAGGCATCTGATAACATATCCTTTGAGTATGATGACTTAAAGTACTTTGACCCTGATGATTTGGAAGAAATGGACATTATGCACCAATTGGCTCTGCTCAGTGCAAGGAACTAACAATTTTTACAAGAAAACTGGCAGAAGGTTTCTAGGGTTAACTGGCAGGTCAAAAGTGGGGTTGGATAAACCAAAGATTAAGTGTTATAAATGTCATAGACTTGGTCATTTTGATAGGGAATGTAGGAGTCAACATGGTACACCTATGATTACCTATCCAAATCAAAGGCCACAGACCAACACTTATCAAGTTTTCCATAATACCCCTGGACCAAATGTGCAAAACACTGCTCATTTTGCACAGTCCTCAAACACTGTTCCTGTCCAGTTTGTCCAAACCATTATTCCTCAGATCCACTATGTGCAAACACTTGTTGCTCAAGCACAAGTGCCAATGACTGCTGCTCCACCCTCTGCCCCTGCAGAGTCTAGTCAACAGAGTTTCTTCACACAAGGCTTTGTTGATTGGAGCAGTCTACCAGATGAGCTATCAGATGAAAATTTTGCTCTTGTAGCCAAAAGCTGAAAATGAACCAGAAAATTTTTGTTTCATGGCTATGGTTGAAGAGGTTGAATCTGAGGATGTGGTAACTAAATCTGATGTTCTAACTGATGATATTGTTGATGAAGTAATTGCAGATACAAAATCTGAAGAAGAGGTTGTAAATCTCTCAGATCCCTGGGTGCATCTGATGATTGTGAGTGGAAGTGTGATTGTGCATTGATTGCTGCTGCTAAGGTATCTCCTCAAATTCTAAAAGATTTGTGTTCAGACAAATGTGTAATAGCATTTGCTAACATTAAAGAGGTGAATGAAAACCTTAGAAAAAAGTTTTAGATGATGAAATTCAATTTGAAAAACTTTCAAAAGAGTAAATCAAAATTGACTGAAAAAGTGTCACACCCCGCCTAGGCGGAAACACGGGAATGCAACGATCAAAAAGTTTTCAAGCACAAGGTTCAAGCAATACACATTTATTCAAAATAGTACCACCATAAAAGATGGAATTTGTCATGAATTTATTTAAATATTATCCATAGTGAGAGCGTATGAACATTGTTTTATGGTAATTGAGGACATAGCATTTTGAAGCTGACAAAAGCCATCAAAGTGATACCACGGTGTGCATGCTCGAACCCTTCCCTCAATCCTCGGTGGCCCTCCATTAGTTACCTGAAACACATGCATAAAGGGTTTTGTCAACAATAATGTTGGTGAGTCTATGGGTTTTGAATGTACTGTGAAATGAACGTGTCATCTGTGTTTGACCAATCATGAGCTAGCTAAGCAAATGATCGCTGTGAGAACCATGAGTCCTGTAACCAAACCTCGTGACTGTGGTGCCTCGTGCATTGTACACTAAAGAAAATGTATGTATAGTATAATACTAACACTCTTTTGCATTTGGCCAGTTAGAGCGACTAACTAAGAGTGGGGGTGTCAACCCAATAGATCTATTAAAGTGTTCCATGGCTAAATGTCTTGCTAATGGTTACAGTGAACGATGTACGAGGACTAGTGAGCTCATGAACCAAATGTCTCATGTTCCACATGGTAGTCATGCTAGAATGTACACACACTTGAAATTGACACAAGTATTGATGCATGTATTTCCCCCAAAATGTAAAATAGTAAAATGGGGCCATAGAAAACTCACCTGTTTGAGTCGTGTGGGGTCTAGTGAGCTAGTAAATGATCACCGTCCTGACAAATGATACCCTATGATCATTATGGACACGGTAAGTCGCTCGGAGGTTGTTTATCATGCAATTTGTTCACCCGACACTTGTGGACCTTTGTGTTTAGTGTGTTTCTTTGTTCTTGATACTTGTTAATGTTCTAACAAAACTTGTGTCATTCATACGAACCTGAAACTGATCTGAACCCGTTTAGACAAAACCTACGCCCGCTAATTTCATCTTAGGTTCGGGTCGTGTCAGAAATTCACAGCCCTAATTTATTTAGGGTCATCATACTTCGGCACCAAAAATTTTTTTTGACACCCTAATTACGTCTCGTATTGGTCTATACAGGGCGTATCAATACCGGTATGGGATTGACAAAAAATATTGTGTGGTTATAGGATGGGTCTGGTATTAGGTGATACCCGACCCGATTACCGAAAACTAAATGCCCATTTACCCCAAAACATATACTTACAAATTTTCAAGTTTTAAATATATAATTTCCTTCACTATGTTTTGGTAATGTTTCATTTGAATAGACTCATTATTTAAAAAATAGACTTTTTTTTTAATTTATATTTAATTGACATTATTATTATTTATATTTATATGCTACATAATATAAAAATATTTTTTGAGATACATATTATAATATATATTTACATTCTAAAATTTCAAAAATTAGTATGATGATGATCTGTATGTTATTTATTACACTTTAATATACTGTATAGTTCTAAAACATAAACCTATAAAAGAGTGTGTATATATATATACATACACACACTAGCAGGAAACCCGCGCGATGCTGCGGACGCAAATATTTGCATCGTGATTGTATCTATTTTTCATAATTCTTACACAACTCAAAATTTTGGCTATGTGGGAACATGCATGTAATTAGGGGTGCAAACAAGCCTAGTGGCTCTTCAAGATCGGCTCGATAAATAGCTCGAAAGGAGTCAAACCTTATCGAGTCTAAGTGGAGCTTGAGCCTAAAACAAAGCTCGTGTATTTATCGAGCCCGAGCTCAGATCTGACATGTAAAGCCTGTCAAGCTCGTTGAGCTTTATCAAGCCTTGGTGTAATATTAATTTTATTAATAGTTTATAATTTATATATTTACCCATCCTTTTAAGTTGTTTAGTAAAACGCCGAGCCGCTTATCAAGCTGATGAGCCTATTATTTATGTTATTTTTTTAAATATATTAACTAATACGTACTAATCAAACCCGAGCTTGAGAAACTACCAACCAGGCTCAAGTTCAACATCTTATAAGTTAATCAAACTCGAGGCTCGGGCACGGCTCATTACACCCCCTTACATGTAATTGATTGAGTCAGAATTGTCAATTATTTAATATGGTCACAATGGCCTATAATTACAATTGCACTACACTATAATACAAAATTAATCTAATTATGGTAACTGATTACCGATATACTAAGATTCATACGACATTGATAAAAATCTAATATTAAATACAACAAAACTATCAAATAAAATAGTTTTGTAGATTCAACTTAGAACTCACTGGAATACCAACAATATCGTTTTGTACAATCGTAGATGTAAAACATAGTGAAAGTCACCTAAAATTTATCTTTCATGCGAAAATCGGCTAGATTATTACATTTGAAATGATGTAGTTTTTGCGATTATATGACATAGGTTATTTACATGTGCGCAAAACTATTTGCATTTGATCCAAACCCGTTTTGACAGGGTACTCAACCCCAGACTGCCTATGTTGTCACCTGCAATCTATCAAGAAAAATGATAATAAAGGCCAACGATCCTTTCAAATTCAAAGTGGTGAATCAAACTACTAAAGCCAGTTTATCAAACCGTAAACAGTGACCTGCATGAAACTCAAACCGCACAATTTGTTAAAACTTATAAGAGGTCCTGAAATCTACATTAGCAACTTAAGAAAGCATAGAACTGAAACCATAATAGTCAATATATAAACATAACCTTCAACTAACATTATTTCAATTAAAGTCGAGATATGCAAATCGAAACAAACTTTAATTTGGGAGTTCTCATGAAATCTTTGAGCTCTGAGCATAGTTTTGAAACCATATCATATCCATATCTAAAGGTTAATTTTTAATAACTATCAAGGTGTTCAAAGGTGGATTTTTGATAACTTTAACAACAACATAACCGTCAAGTTTTGAGACAA
Organism: Ambrosia trifida; assembly: GCA_028751855.1. Lineage (NCBI taxonomy): Eukaryota > Viridiplantae > Streptophyta > Magnoliopsida > Asterales > Asteraceae > Ambrosia > Ambrosia trifida. Next base: position 6,583,632 of record CM054132.1, read on the forward strand.
GGTTCAAGGTGCACTTGCTACAAATGCGGTTTCAAAGAGATTAGTAAAATCTTGGGTAGTCAAAGGCTCAAGGCGCACCCAAGGCGCAAATGATGAGCAAGTGACTTGGACGCTGGTAAGGTAATGATTTTCTTTTGAATTATGTAAGAACAATGTTTTTTAGCAACAATAAGACAGATAGAATGGTTCAAAAATCTTTTGGTTCAGATAGGATAGTTTACCTTAACCCATTTGAATCTAACATCAAGAGTCCAATATCTCCTTCGATAAGATCACAAACGATTATTTAGTAAACCTTTCCATGGACCATTGTGCCGTGGTCAATAATTTTAACTAAAACAAAAGAGAAAAAACACAAAGAAACTTCTAAACCAATAAACTTCCTATAAAATGTCTGCTACAACAAGAGAAAAAATTAGTTACCCTTATGCTATCTTCACATTCTTTGCTGTCAAGATGAAAATATGCAAAATAGAGAATAAAGCAAAACTTTAGCACACAACAAAACACCTCAACAACAAACATTTTTTTAGAACCACTTACCTATTGAATTTGTTGTACATGACTGTAAAAAGCGAAACATAAAACTCCAGCAGCTTAGAATCAGCACATGTGCCTCCAAAGTCACCATAAATCATATAATCATGTACAAATTAACATTTTGCATAGAGCTTTCCAGTAACGTCATCAGATCTGATAATTCCACCATAGTTCCCAATAGTTTACATTACCATAAACCCAGTATGAATCAACTTACAAGGTTATGAAAACGAAATTTAGGTTGGGGTGTGACAAAACTTACCGGTGGTCTTCAGGAACTCTTATAGCTGCCAGACTTCTACCTAGTTACCGAACGCCACTACCACAGCCTATTGAAACCTTAAACTCACTAAACACTTGCATCAATCATTTGAATCGGGTTATGCAATAAAAAAACAGGTCAGAGGTGGGTTAGATCTTACCGGTGGTCATCAGAAAACCAAGCTCATGATTAGAAACCCGTAGACGTTGCTTGATGCCTCGCCAAAACCCTATCCCCGGTTATTATCAACCAAGTGCTTTTAGATGTGAACCCGATCCATACTTTAAATAGAGATTGACCTTTGCCCATTCTGCTCATGTCAAGAGCCAATGGCTCGTCTCCCTCTGGTGCATTGAAAGAAGCCCGAATACCATTTCAAAAAGGTTAGCGACGGTTAAATAGCAAGCTGTGAGCCTGTGACAGTTTATAGTGTTGCAAAATACCCTGTGCCATGTTAGCGGCTGTTGTTTTTGAGCGATAAGATAACCCTGCATCCATTCAACCGATGGCATACTGTTCATAGAGATAACGTCGATCTGAAATCCCATCATCTTATAATAAACAAAAATGATCACATTAACAACAAAAAATCACAAATCTTGACTTTGATCTATGGACATGTGATGCTTTTGTAGTTAATAGAGGTGCTTAAAATTTTCAATATAACATCACAAATTAAAAACCTTCACAATATGAAATTGTAAGAAAATTCACAAAATCTTGGTTTGACAAATGACACTGAAGTTTTTATACTCAGTGGTGTTCACAATTTTCAAAATAAAGTCATAAATCAAAGAACCTATGCATCAGATCATATACTTTCTGCCCCTGCAACTAATTTATACATAATTAGAATCACAAAAAGAAGAATGTCATTATACCTCTTGACCATAAGTAAGAAGAGGGATCTCTGGGTTTAGAGTGGCGCCATCAACCTCAGAAGGGGTGGCAGATGTACCACACCTGATATTAAATCGGGAAGAAAAACCTTCCTCGGAAACATCATGACCATCTCGCCTCGGAAAATTTGCAACATCAAACACATTGTCCTAATCATCAAACCCTCCCCGTCTTCATCACCGTCAACTCGCGGACTCCCTAACCATGATCCAACCTATTAAATTTCACATAATCTTTTAACTTCACTAAAAACGAAACACAAAGAAAGACGATTATAACTACCATTAATCCGTTTAAACCGAGTCTTGAATCGAGGGCAAGCTTGGTTACCCTCTCTTCTTTGATATTCATAAAGAGGTCTGCATATAGGGAAAGCACATTCATTGCAAGCAATAAATGGTGTTGATACACGTTTTGCGACTAGTGCTATTGGATTGCAGATACATTTCTGTTTTGCCAAAAAGCGTAGGGTCGAAAGTGGATATAAAGGGTCAAAGGTGATTAAATATGGTCGAAGGTAGAATACTTTGGTCGAAGGGAGAGGTTTGTGGAGATGTGTGCTGTTTCGCCCAAACGTTTGGGCGAACCTGCACATTCGACCTTACAAAGGGGCAAATGTGCAGGTCTATATATACTTTGATTTTCATTTTGAAGTTAAGTTTTGGTCATTAGTTTCCCTCCTTCGATCTGGTTTTCTCCCTAGGGTTTTGTTTAAGTCTGAATTGAGTCTTTATCATTATAAACAACATTTTGTAACGATTATCAAGAATGTTTATGAATGAAAAAGGAATGTTAATGGTGATTTGTGTGTTTTGCTGATTATAATATCATTTCGTAACTGATTCAGGGATTCCACACCTGAATTGGTAGACCTGTTTGATCAAACCTATTTTTTTGACAATTCGATCCTCATACAAAGTGGTATCAAAGCCATAAGGATCAAACAACTACGAATTGATAATATTTGAGCTGATTTGGACCTATTTTTGATCTAAATTTTTCTGTTTTCATAGAACAATGGTTTTTGATGAACATTGATTGATTCGGACTAGTTTTCATGGATAAAATCTAGAATTCTCTTTATTAAACTTGTTCCAAATCAATTCCAAGGCAAAACCTGCAAAACATCATCAAAATTCATCAACTTTTGAAAAATTGGGATCAAAATAACTGATTTTCAAAGAATAACCGTTTTTCAAAATGATAGGGTCAAACCTATGGGAGAACGGTCGAAAGTGTGAGTTTTAGGTCAAATCTGAGAACTTTAGGTCGAACGTGGTCATTTTTAAGGTTGAGCCTAGAAGTTTTGAGTGTGTTGTTGTACATTCAACCAGATTGTTTACATTCGACCTTACGTGAGCTTGAAAGTGGGTTTACTTTGGTCGAAAGTGAGATTGTTTGTTATATTCTACCTTCGAGTCATCAGAAAGGGTCGAACCTGGAATATTTCCACCTTCGAACCCACGATTATTGATAAACGGTCGAATGTAGAATCTGATAAAAAAATTTTCTAATTTTTTCGTGTTTCAGACATCGTAGACAACATGTGGAACTTTCCAACAACACCGAGGCCTAATACTACACCACAACAGCAAGTGACTATGGATCCATGGACTGTAGCTGCACAGAAGACAACTAGTCAGCCATCTCAGCCGATCAACTATTTAGCAATGGCTAGTTCGATGCCACAAACAGTTGCTCAACCACCACAACAACCCATGAATGAGTATTGGGGAGTTGCAGCAGCCGTGGTACACTCTCAAACAACCAATGCTATTTCTTCACTAATTCATGATTTATCTTCAGGTAGCGGGAGTCGTCCACCAAAGCTGATGGAGATGGTGGATTACAATCAATGGAAGACCAAGTTCAAGATTCATTTGGAGGGAATGGGAATGGAAGGCACTGAGGCATGGCAAATGATAGCTAACGGTTATGTAGTACCAGTTTTGGAGAACAATGGTGAACCAATTCCATTAGAAAGCTTAGCTGAGGATGAGAAGAAAAAGTTTACGGTGGAAAAGAAGGCGTTCTTACAACTATCTCAGGCTATCAACACTGATCTTCTACATCAGTTTGGGTCTTGCGCAATTTCGAAGTAGTTGTGGGATATGTTGAAGAATCGTCATGATGGGAACGAGAAAACTAGGAAGTTAAGGATGGAAGAGCTAAGAAAAGAGTTTGAGAATTTTAGTTACTTGGGAAATGAGACTTTGAAGGAGTTAATTCCTAGGTATTGCCATTTGTTGACTGAATTGTTAAGCTATGAGATTAAAATACCTATATCTGAATTGGTGGATAAATTCGCTCATGCATTACCACCATACTGGAATCAACACATTGAGGTCCTAAAGGAGAAAGATGACTATCAATATTGGACCATCAATGAATTCATTTAGAAGTTGGAGAACAAAGAGATGGAAGAGAAGAGGAAAGAAAAAAGAGCACAAGTTCCTCAAAATCCGGAGTTATATCATGGTGGTACATCTTCTACTCTGACTAGTTCAAGTTCTAGTAGTTCTGTTGCTCTACATATTGCTTGTGTTTCAAGCGTTATTGAACCAACCAAAACCCCGATAAACTATCTAGCCCAAACTTCATTTTATACACCACCATCATATCCTGCCACTTACATTCCACCTTTTTCACCAATGCAACAAGCTGCATGCTATTCAACTAACATGAACCAACCTCAACAACAATCACACATTCCTCAAATGAACCCAAGCCAATCAAATCGAAGCCCAATTGTGTTGGAGACATCTAACTTTGGTATCTGCTATGGTAGGTTCTTATAATGGTTTGGTAGCTAGTCAAATTGGTAACAACAATCTAACCAGTGAAGACTATGCTCAAATTGACAAGGAGGAGATGGAGCTCATTGACATTCAGTGGGCATTTGCTAGTGTCATGAGACGAGTGACCGAGTTTAAAGAAATGACCGGTAGAACTGATCTTTCCACATCTCTTAACACCACATATGGCTTCAACAAAGCTAAAGTCACATGCTTTAACTGTGGTGGGAAAGGTCATTTCAAGAGAGAGTGCACACAGCCAGCTCAACAAGGAAACATGAATCCATTTAACACCAATTACCAGAACCGTCAATCTCAGAATCAGGTATCTTATCAAAGCCAAAATAATAACAACTATCAACCATAAAATAATTACCAAAATCGATAGAACACCTCACCAAACAATTCTGTTAGACAAACCACTACATCAAACCAGAACCAAAATCAAACACCACATAATCCAACCAAAACCATCATTCCAATTTCCACACCAAATAGCCAAACATCTACAGATAACCAAAACCAGGCTTTGGTAATTAAAAAGGATGAAGGATTTGACTGGACTGGAATGCAACTAGGTGTTGAAGAGATTACAACTGGTAATGTGGCGTGTGTTGCACAGAAGATTGATTTGGAGGAGCCGATGGTAGTTGAAGAAGTTTTGGAGGTTGAGAAGAGATCTGAAGTGAAGATTGAGGAAATAGTGGAAGAAGCTGATATTTCTGAAAAGCGTGACTCAGTCTATTCTGATTCGGAGAGCGAGCCTGATTCTGAAGCTAGTGTTAATTCACTAGATGATGACATTGATCAACTTCTAGCCGAAGCTGGTTTTCTTATGACTCGCAAGTCTTGCATAGTGGATGATGCTTTTACCAGAATTGATTATTCCAAATTCTTTGCTGGAAAGGAAGCACACTTTGCTTTGATAGCGATGAACGAGCCTCCGAAACAGGTAAGTTCTGATTCCACCATAGACATGAATAGTGACAAATATTGTGGAACTTGTGATAGATTGACAGAAGAGAACAAGCAACTCAGGGTACAACTTGAGAGTGCTAGACTTAACTGTCAATCTTATCGCAAAGAAACACATGAATTCAATAAAGTGCTTGATGGTTACAAAAAGGATATTTCTGATTTGAAGAAAACCCTTTCTTTAAAACAATTGGCCATTAACAGTTATATCAATGAATTGGAAGAAACTAAACTTGAAATGGCAACCATCAAGTGCTTTGCTGAAAAGGTCAACAAGAAGCTAGAAAGTTACAAACATATTGCTTACGTTGTTGATCATATTATTGAAGAACCCTCACAACCGAGTAGTGCAAACTACAAGGCGTTCCATATCCCGTGTTATATGAAAATCACACTTTACATTCAATAACACCGGAGAGTTCAATCAAATCTGATTCTACATCGGATGATGAATCTAACACTTCTAGTGTAGGGGATCCAAATTCTGATGTTAGACCAATTTTGGGATTGAACAATGAGGGTAACTGCTGTAACTGATGATTCTGACTCGGATGATGAGATAACTAAGAAAGTGAGTGATATTCCCATTGAAAATCACATTATCACCAATGAACCGGTATCACCATCTCAGATTCTTCATCCAATGGTTAACGCTCATCGAGTGAATCAGTCGGTTAAGCAAGCTGAAAAGAATGAACCGAGTGACAAACCCGTCAAAGTATTTTATCGGATGGAAGGATCCGATAAGATTATTTCTGACGTGGAATATCCAATTAAGTTTGCCAATTACTCCAAGATTGAGAAAATTTGGTAGGAGAGTACTATTTGGTTCCCAACACGAGAGAACCAATGATGTACCTCCAGAGATCTTAAAGAAAATTTATTGGGATGTTCCTAAAGAATCTAAGGTTCATGTCACCGAGTTTATCAAGCCAAAGGAAAAGGCAAACAGTCTTCTTGAGCTGACTTACTCAAAGGACCCAGCTCCTGAGAGTTTAAGACGAAGGTGTGTGGATGACCAATATCCTATCACTACTTATGCAAAGTCGAACGCTAAGAACGTGTTTGAAGAATACCGAGCGTGCTATAAATGCGGGGAGAGAGGGCATTTACTTGCTCACTGCCCGTACGTAAGGCATAAGAGGCACGAGGTTGAAGTGAAGCAGAAATATCAAAGTCCAGTCGACAATCACTGTTATCCACAACGACGTTTTGTTCCTCAACCAGCACTGTTTTATAATCAAAGCCGATATTTTCAAAAGAGGGATAATCGTCAGATGGCATATGATCTTCATAACCGGATAGCCATGGAAAAACCTTTAAAGAAACCAGTGGTGAACACAACTGTAGATAAACAGAAGGTTTCTCCAAAACCTGCTGTCAAATCAACGGTTGGACCTGTCTCTGTTAAATCAGAGAAAGTAACTACGAAAGTTTCCATTAAGAAAGAAGTAAAGAAACCGACTGAGACCCCAAAATCTCAGATCCGGATCTTGAAACCTTCGGAACAATTCGGGTCACCGGTGGGTTCTCAAGGTGCTTCAACTTCAAAAGCAAATGAAAAATCTGAAATTGAAAAGAATTTGACTGATCAGAAAAAGATCAATTCAAATTCAATTGATAATGAAAAAGAATCTTTGAAACAAAATATTCAAAGACCCAAGAACAAGCAGGCTTGGGTCCCCCGAAAGAACTAATCTTTTTACTTGATATGTGTAGGGAGCTTCATCTGGCCCTGTTAGCAGTGTCTGGATTGTTGACAGTGAAGGTTCTGGTCACATGACAGGGGATTTGTCGCTGCTGTTCGACGTTAGAAACATCAATAGCGGATATGTAGCATTTGCTGGGAACAAAGGAGGTTACATTACTATGGAGGGTAGTGTGAGTAATGGTATTGTGAGTTTTGAGAAGATCTCTTATGTGAAACAGATTGACTATAATCTACTTAGTGTCAGTCAAATCTGCGATAAACAGTTTTCTCTATTCTTTGATGACAAATCTTGCTACATACTCAAACCCGGTTTCGTACTTCCAAAAGAGTGGATCATGCTAAAAGCACTGAGAGTGAATAATCTGTACATTCTAGACATGTCAAAAGCGATGACAACCCAGGGCCAAGTAACGTGTTTCCTCTCCAAGGATACTGAAAAAGAATCTATTGTGTGGCATAGGAGGATGGGGCACATTCACCTCCGAAAAATGAGCCATCTGGTCGAAGGCGTTAATGTCAAACATTTACATCTAAATGACAATTGTGTGACTTGCAAGAAGGGAAAGCAGCACAAACAATCCCACAAACCAAAGAAAGTAAACTCTGTGGAATTGCCACTTGAGCGTTTGCACATGGACCTATTCAGACCTGTCAAGCGTAAAAGTCATGCTGGATATTTCTTTGAATCATTCAATTTAGATGACTTGGTTGAAGAGGCTGTATTAAAATTATATTACGAGTGTGAAAACGTAGTGACATAACCGTTGGTGTGTCCGATCACCGTAACTCCTCCAATAGCTTTTAATGATGCCAATGTTCCTGCAGCAGAAGAAGTGTTCCAAGAAGCTTCCACAACTCTTAATTCATCAGAATCGGAAGATGATGATGATGTCACAAGTGAAGCTATTCTAGATTTTGCTACAGAGACACCTCTAGTGAACCTAAATCTAAATGGTGCTTCATCATCCAACTTGGCTAATGATCTGGATTCGACTGAGAATTTGACTACTCAAACGGGAGTGCAAGTACCTCATCATCCGGAATCTCAGATTCATCGTATTCACCCGCTCGAGCAAGTTATTGGTGATCCTGGTAGCAGTGTAATGACTAGAGGACAACATCGGAATGCAAACTCAATAGAAAATCTTGGCGCTCTAGCTTTATATGCTAAAATTCAGAAATCTGGTTGTCAGAATGACTGGTCTTTTGCTTGTTATGTTTCGCAGGTTGAGCCGCGGACATACAAGGATGCTCTTTTGGATGATGCTTGGGTAGAGGCAATGCAAGATGAGTTGTTGCAGTTTCAGAAACTGGGAGTGTGGACACTAACAGATTTACCTCCAGGAAGGAGAAAAGATTGGAACCAAATGGGTTTTCAAGTGCAAAAAGGATGACAGAGGCGTAATCGTGAGAAACAAAGCTCGACTGGTTGTACAAGGATTTCATCAAGTGGAAGGAATCGACTACAATGAGATTTATGCACCTGTGGCACGTTTAGAAGCAACTCGCATGTTTCGGGCGTTTGCCTCATACAAGAAATTCAAGGTGTATCAAATGGACGTTAAGAGTGCGTTTCTTTACTGTGTGGTCAAGGAGGAAGTTTACGTAGGTCAACCACCAGGCTTTGAAGATCCTATCCACCGGGATAAGGTTTATGTTCTGAACAAAGCATTATACGGGTTGCACCAAGCTCCACGCCAATGGTATGAGGAGCTGAGCACGTGTCTTCTATCCAAAGGATTCAAACGCGGTTTGTTAGACTGCACTCTGTTCACCAAACGAACAGGGGATGACTTGCTTCTAGTCCAGATTTATGTTGATGACATTATTATTGGATCTACTAATGAACTTTTGTGCAGAGAATTTGAAAAAGTGATGCAGAAAAAGTTCGAAATGAGTGCGATGGGAGAGATGCAGTTTTTCCTCGGCCTGCAGGTGGAACAAAGACTAACGGGGATCTTTATTCACCAGACGAAATACGTTTCTAAAGTCTTAAGCCAATTCCAGATGGAAGATTCGAAGCCGATAGATACCCCGATTCAACCTAATCACGGGATTGGAGTGGACGCTAAGGGGGAGTTGACTGATCCTTTTACATACAGAGCAATCGTTTGCCACATGTCTCTGCGCACGATATCAGTCGAAGCCGAAATAGAGTCATCTCGAAGCTGTCAAACGGATCCTACGATATCTGAAGGGTTGTCCGTCGAGAGGACTATGGTACCATAATGATGTTAATTTTGACCTAATTGCTTTTAGTGATGCAGATTGGGGTGGTTGTGACAAAGACAGCAAATCCACAATGGCTGGATGTTAATTTTTGGGGAGCAGGCTCGTGACCGGGCAGTGCAAGAAGAAGACGACAGTCGCACTATCCACATGTGAAGCAGAATATGTGTTAGCTTCAAGTTGCTGCTCACAGATTTTGTGGATTCAACAACAGATGGTTGATTACGGTTTGCAATTTCTTAAAACCCCTATACACTGTGACAACGAAGCTGCAATTGCATTAACTAAAGACACGGTCAATCACTCTAAAGCTAAACATATCCGGATTAAGTATCATTTTATCCGAGATTGTTATGCCAAAGAGTTGATTGACATGGTCATAATTCACACTGATTACCAACTTGCAGATCTTTTTACCAAAGCTTTCGATAGATCTCGATTCGAGTTTTTGTTAAAAGCTAACGGTATAAAAGAAAAACAAGACTGATCATCACCTCGGTTTATCATTTTTGGTTTTTAGTTTAACTGTTTTTCACAATCTCAAAAACCCAAAAATATGTTTTACATTTTAGGGGGAGTTTTAGATTTTCAGAAAAACCCAAAAACATTGAAAAATTCAAAAAGCCATAAAAATTAGAAAAACCCAAAATGATTTTAAAGAGAAAAAGAGGAAATGATAGTACATCAGTGGGGATCTGACACATGCTAAAGATTTGAAATATTATATAAGCCGTGTGTTGAGTCTATGTGATGTGCTGGTAGGCTTCGTAGACCTATTACTGCGTGTTAGATACATACATATCATACGAATTGTAATGTGGATAAACTCCTCATTGGCATATGGTCTTAGTACCGTAATTTCGTTTGATAGGGTATTTGTGCAAAACTCGGAGGTTTCGGATCGTTATGTTACTAGTTATTTGGGGATAGCCTTTCTGATCTTATGTCGTAAGGTTTTACGGACCTAGATCAGATAAGGTATCTTGGTAAAAGAGCTTTAATGCCAAAACCTAATGTTACCTAATTGAGGAACTTTCCATGTATGACGATAATCAAAGATTATCTAATGCATCGTATCCAATCATTGATGCAAATCATGATTGATATTAGCCCTCAACCTGGTAGAGTGCATATGTTACTCTGCAGCATTGATTTGCTGACCTGTACACCTCTGTGCCTCAATAGCTTGTAATCTTACAGATAACGAAAGCATAAACACGTGTGTTTTGGTCAAAAATTACCTAGTAGAAATAATTTTGTATTCCAAATTAGTAAAAGTGAGGCAGAGTGCTAAATAAGTGAAATATGTTAAAAACTCAGTTGTATTCTGAAGATGGGCAAGAAATAAGAATATGACAACTATGCTCGGGATGGCAAAGAAATTGGTCAGGATGCACAGCTATATCCTGAGGATGTAATTGTCTGACAGAATGAGGAAATGGGCTAAGATCAATGAATGTAAATGTAATGCAACTAGTGATCAACACTCGATGTACGAGGAAAGGCCTTGATCAATGTAGATCGCCGGCACAATACCTCGGGAGGAGTCTAAGCCCCTGCCTTGTTTGTTAATATTAATAAGGTAAAAATAGTACAACTTTGGATAGGTGATGAACGAGTATCTATGATTACAATATGGGTGTTGTGTGTGTGTAGAGAGTATCAGGTGTTCTATGAAGTGTTAAGCAAGTGAGAAGTAGTGTTCTATTACTCGTTGATCACCCCTATTTATAGTTACACGAAAGTAAATAATGAATTCCATGATATCCACCGTCTTTAATGATCTCGTGGGCTGTTTCATGCGACCGTTGTGTTGTTTCAACTGAATATGACCGTTGTAGCAGTTGTTTCAACTGAATATAGTTGTTATATGGATGTTTCCTCCTTTCTCTCCTATATTTAATGCTTGTCGGTTACAAGTTTGACTTCTTCTTTGAGCTTGGACTTGTTCCACACGCATAGCTCTTCAATGATCAGCTCCTTTGACTTAAATGAGTCAATATAGCCGTTAGGGAGGAGTTACAAGCCTTAACATCGATTAAGTGTACCTGCAATAATATCATAATAAGAAAATTCGTTAGTCCATCCTCAGGATGCACAGAGGTGAGAACATTGTTACATCTTGAACCCTGCTTAGTCCTTTAGCATCTTGAGGATGTTACTCAGAGAATATGAGGTAAAATCATCCTGCATTCATATAACAATAAGATAGTTTGTTAGTCTATCCTTAGGATTCACATAGGTCAGAATGCTGTTACATCCTGAAGCCTGACCAGTCCTTCAGTATCCTGAGGATGCTACAGAAAATATAGCTTAGTGCTATCCTGAAGATTTCACCACCAACAATTGTCCTCAAAAATATGTTACCATAAATATCTTAACGGTTATAATATTTTTAATTCTGATGCTTATCTTCCGAGGATGATTAGACATCTGATAGGATATCAACAGCTATATTTTGGTCGATGATTTAGGGATAACCATTATACCTTATCACCTTCTACCGTCTATATCTAGACTTCACTCCTTCCTTTATAATCACAACAGGATTATCAGAAAGGTTATTTCTTCTTTCCTCTCTGCTTTTCTCTGTTTTTACCAATCTTTGAACTTTTTGTACAAAGAATTCTCAGGATGGGTAAAAAATCAACAAGGGCTGTAGGAAGTATAGGATTCCATAAGGACTTTATACAACAAAACCTGTTACAAGATCCTACAAACAAAGTATGTACATTCATAGACAATGATATCCTTTCTATGAATAACTCAGGCTTTCCCTGAATTAACTGTGTTCCGGCCATATGGCCAGCATGCGAAGTTTGATTTTGCATCCTCTATATGGATCTGCTTCCTGTACATGCCTTTCCACTTGGGTTTAAGATATCCATTCTCCCGTTCATCAAAGAGTTCTTTGATATAACTAGGATGGCCTATGCCCAGGCTATGCCTGAGGTTTGGAGAATCCTGATGGTCTGTAATAAGATCATCGAGAATCATGGTATCAATCTTCATATTGGGGACCTGTCTTACCTGTATAAGTTGAAACTCATGGTTCCAACCGTTATGTTCTTCAATTTATAAATATCCTCATTTCCTGCATAATGTCATTAAGTCTGACACGTCTTGGAAATCAAAGTTCTTTTTTGCAAAGAGGGATTCCATTCCTTTTGGGGATGATATCCCTATGTCTTGGATAAAAAGTGGTAAAAATTATTTAGGATGTTTAATGAAAATTTTGTAATGATATCCTGAGGATATCACTAATACTCTGAAAATTTTGTGTGACAAGTGCTTAACTTGCCAAACTTGCTCCTCCTCTGACTGATTCCATTATCAGGTACAAAGCTGTTTTAGACTTATATGTCTCAGCTAGAACTTTTGAAATAGAAGAGAGCTACATTATTAGTCAAGTCACGGAGATGTCCGGTAAGTATTGCCTGTTACATCCTGAGGATGTTTTTGTCTTGTTATGTGTACCTGTCTAAACTTGTATTTCATTACTATTTTCAACAAAGAAGTCCACCTTTTTCGACCTTAATGATATTGAAAGTCAGGATGTCAAGGCAGCTAAGATCACTTCGCCATCCAGCTCCGAAATGACTAGTCCTCCTCCTCCTCCTACTAAGTATGCACCTGCATCCTCTCCGAAGAAGAAGACTGCTAATGCCTCTACCATAGCCCGAGAGACTACTCCTTTGAGAGTCCTAGTTTCGAAGATGTCTTGGGCAAGATTTCCCAGTTCACTTCTTCAGGTATGATGCTATCCTGAAGATGGTATAACATATTTATACAAATATTGAAGATAAAATACTTACATGTTCTTTTTCTCTTATAGAGACATAAATATCCGCTGAAGTCCCTGGATGAAGTAGCCAAGGAGATGAATGACACTAAGGCCAGCCTGGAAGATATGAAGAAGATTGCTCAAGAAAAGAGCAAGCATCTTGAGATAGAGCTGGGCAAGGTGAAGAATGAGCTCAAACTGGTGAAATCTGAGCAGTCCAAGACTATGCAGGAGAAGATCGGGAGTCCGGGTGTCAAGTAGGTGGTTTATGAGCCTATTCCTGATGCTGATCCTGAGGATGCACCCAAGGAGCCTGAGGATGCAGAGGTGAAGGAAGCTGAAGCTAAGGTGGTTGAAGTGGTGAAGGAGTTACAAGTGGGCAATGAAGGATATAATGACTAGGCTGGAACCTACTTTTTTAAATCTTTTATGGTAGTGATTATGGTAGCCTATGGTCGAAACAATTTCGAACAGTTTTATTTTGGCATGTAATAGTCTAAAACATTGTAAGGTTTGGGGTGGAGGGATCTTGGTTTCAAGACGAAGCCCCAAATCTTCTTCTGACCCGGACCATAGATGTTGACCCCTGGTGGATGGGTCCTGGTTTTTTATGAAGCCATGGGTTGGCATCAAATTTTGGCTATAAATAATATGGTAACGGCTTTTGATGCTACATCCTTGTGTTCTTTTGTTATCCTGCAACCATTATAAGATGATAAGTGATAAAGTATGAAATAAATTTATACCTTCGTCCAATTTGATAAATGGTCTTCGATGTATTCTGATGACATCTTGAAGATGTCCCCAGTCTTGGTTACGTCCTTAGGATTATTTTCATCATTCTGAGGATGTCTCCAGTGCTTGTCACATCCTTAGGATAAGTTTCTTCATTCTGAGGATGTCCCCAGTGTTCTATCTTTAGTATAGACTTTAAGTCTATAATCCTTTGTAAGAAAGAATTGAATCTTAATAAGCATCTGTAAAGGAAAACTTTGTTATTATACTGGCGACTTAAGACTTTGTTTTAATTGGGATCAAACCCCTTTGAAATAATCATGGTGACAAGACCAATATGTAACATCTTGGGAATAACTGGCGACAAGGCCCTTTTGGAATAACTGGCGACAAGGCCCTTTAGGAATACGAGAAAGTGACATTGAAAAATGTCTAAACCTTAAGAGCTCCATCGTATATCTCAAAGATAATGAAATTCTCAGCCACTTTTACATGGACTGGTCACACCATCTCGAGAATATACATGGGCGTCGTGCACTCCAGGCGAGGGTTGCTAACCCAATGTGAAAGGTGAAAACCTTTAAACCTTAGGAAGGTGTCGGACACCTTAACGGAGGAGAGAGTGACCAACCCTCTAGTCTTCAATGCGTTCCATCTTCAGGATGGTACTGCAAAATTCTCAGGATGGACTATTTCTAGACCATGTTTAGTAAAAATATAAACGATTGAAATAGGTTAAGAATAAGTACTTACAAATGGAGATGATTCATCTCTGTCAGCATTCACCTTTGTCTTACCAGTAATTCGAACCATGGTTTCTCTTCCAAAGAGATCAGTCACATGAGTCTTCATATAAGATAGCATTTTAAGTGAATTGCATTACAGGATCTTGGTAGAATTTCGTCTTCCATAGTCATAATCGATCAAGTAGGGTCCTTCCTACTTATTAGGAGCTAACTTCCCATCACTTGGCTTGGTGGTATTTTGGAAGGCTTTTCTTAAGACCAAATCTCCCACATGGAATCTTCTTATCCTTATATTCTTGTTGTAGGTTTTGGTTATCCTTTGTTGATAAGGTGCCATCCTCAATCTAGCTGTATCCCTAACTTCATCCACTGTTTCAAGATCTTGAAGCAATATTTCTGAATTGGTAGTTGCATCCTGAAGATATCTTCTTGCTGTAGGCATTACCATCTTGGTTGGGAGCATAGCTTCTATTCCAAAGACCAAGAAGAAAGGTGTTTAGCCAGTTGCATTCTTGGAAGTGGTTTTCTTCTGCCCATTTTCCTTTCTTTTCTCTAAGCCTTTTCTTCAAGTTGTTGATGATGATCTTATTAGAGGATTCTGCTTGTCGATTAGCTTGAGGATGGGCAGGTGTTGATGTTATCATTTTAATTCCGAAGTGTTATCCTTAGGATGTACAATGCTATCTTTAGGATGCACAGTGTTATCCTCAGGATGTAGTTCTATAGTTGTTGACTTCAGGATGTGAATGATGGGAATCTTGGATCCTTCTGGTGAATTCAAGGAGGATCCTAAATTTGCCAAGGCATCAGCTTCAGCATTTTCTTCCCTAGGTACCTGTGTTAATGTAAATTCTGCAAAACAAGAGGCTAATTTCTTGACTATTTCAAGATATTCAACTAATTTTTTACCTTTGACTGCATAAGATCCGTTAAAATGGTTAGTAATTAACAAGGAATCAACAAACATTTCTAAATTTGAAACATGCATATCCTTAGCAAGTTGTAAACCAGCAATGAGAGCTTCATATTCAGCTTCATTATTGGTTGTTTGAAATGCACATTTAATCGCATGGGGTATTTTGTCCCCTTGTGGTGATTTTAGTAGTAATCCTAACCCTGTGCCTCTTATTTTTGAAGCACCATCAGTATATAAAACCCATTTTCTCAAGTTTTCATTTACTTGTTATACTTCTTTTTCAATTTCACTTAGGATGTCACTACTGAAACCAGCCACAAAATCAGCTAGAGCATGTGATTTGATTGCATTTCCAGGCGCATATACCAAGTAAAAAGCACTTAATTTCACTGACCATTCTGCCATTCTTCCTGACATTTCTGGTTTTCTAAGCACATTTTAATACGGTAATTAGTTTGAAGATGTATCCTATGTGTTTCAAAATAATGCTTTAACTTTGTAGATGCCATAATCATAGCTAAAATAAGTTTTTTTTTTTCAAGATGTGAGTACCTGGTTTCAGCATCCATTAGGGTTTTACTTACATAATAGATAGGATGCTGTTGTACCTCAAAGTCTTTTACCAAGACTGTATTTATTACATTTCCTAGAAACTGCAAGATATAGCTTGACCGGTTCACCATCTTCATGTTTCATCAGGATTGGAGCTGCTGCAAGATATTCCTTCAACTTCTGTAATGCTTCCTCATGCTTTTGTCCCTAGTCAAATTTATTGTTCTTCTTCAGGATGTAATAGAACTCCTTGCATTTTTCTAAGGACTTTGAAATGAATCTGTTCGAAGCTGCTATCCTGCCAGTCAATCTTTGCACATCCTTGATGTTTATTTGATATTTAAAATCTATGATAGCTTTGATTTGTTCTGGACTGGCCTCAATGCCTCTCTTGGTTACTAAGTATCCAAGAAATTTGTCAGTATCGACTCCAAAATTGCACTTGGCAGGATTCAACTTTATATTATTAGCATCTAGGATCTCAAAGGCTTCTTTGAGATTATGAAGATGGTGTTCAGCTTTCTTGGACTTTACTACGATGTCGTCGATATAAACTTCCATTGTGTCCCCAATCTTTTCTTTGGACATCATGTTGACCAACCTTTGGTATGTTGCACCTGCATTAAAAGTGAAATTAGAGATTTTCAATATCATTAGGAATGTTCTTACCGATCTGCACAGTGATATCGTTGTTGTTTTCATCGAGGCAGCTTGATTTGACATCTTGGTCAGAATGTGCTTAGACATCCTGAGGATGGCACCGTGTATCTTGCTGTAATTGATGTGCTTGTCTTGTTGAAGCTTTCATCGACGTCATGTAGCAATCCTTGGCTTCCTGTTGATCACTGTTGACTTTGATAACTCCCTCCATCTATTAATATCCTACGAACAAAATGGTTAGCAATATATAAAGTGATGACCAAATCATCATGGTGAGGCTCTAGAACGTTTTTTTGATCTTCTTCTTCAAAGCTAATCACTTTTGCAAATGCCAGCATCTTTGGGTGGAAATGTTGCCCTTTCTGGGATGCTAGCGCTATCCTGGATCTTTGACTTCTTTATTCCTAGTAAGTCCTTAAGATGGCCTTTGCTTAGAAGATATGCTATTTCTTTCCTCAAGGCAATACAATCTTTAGTGATGTGGCCAAAATCTTCATGGAAAGCATACCTTTTGGATTTGTCTTTCCATCCTGACTTGTTATCTTTCCTCGTCCATCTTGCTTTATCTCCAAGATCCTTCATATCATACATTAGACCTATTACATCCACAGAAAAACAATAATCTGATAGTTTAGGACAATCCTCTTCATCGTCATCCTCAACCACATTGACATTTTTATTATCAAATGTAGCATATGGTTCATCTTTGAATGGTTCGTATGTGGAAGTGGACTTCCGATTGGGATTGTTGTATCTTGAGGATGTCTCTATCCTCTCCTGTATCTTCTTGTCATCTTCAAGACGGATGAATCTTAAAGCTCTATTCCGAACTTCATCTAGAATCCTACAAGGTTTCATCACCAATTCTTTATAGAAAGGCGAATCCTTTTGTAGTCCCATCTTGAAGGCTTGCACTGCCGTTGTGCCATCTAGGTTTGGGATGTCAAGTGCTTCCTTCCCAAACCTTGTGATATATTCCCTTAATGATTCTCCATGTAGTTGTGTCACCCTGTACAAATCACTTCTCAAACGTTCAAATGTTCGACTGCAAGAAAATTGATTGTTAAACATGTTAACTAAATGAGCAAAAGAAGTAATAGAATAGGGAGGAACACTTAGTAGCCATTTTAAGGCTGGACCAGTGAGGGTAGAACCAAATCCTTTGCATAAGCATGCTTCTTTGAGGTTTGCTGGAATGGGGTTTATCTCCATCCTTTTCCTGTATTGTGCTACATGCTCTTCAGGATCAGTAGATCCATCATAAAGCTTCATGCTTGGAGTCTGGAATCTCTTTGGAGTCTCAGCATCACATACTGGAGGTGCAAAACGAGACACCCTGTGACATGCTGAGGATACCTCAGGGATGGGCTGTATTATCCCTGGTACACTAGACACCATATCCTTGATTTTTTGAAGCTCTCTCGCCAACTGTGGACTTATACCTGTATCCTGCAAAGAAGCAACATCGTTAGTAGCAAAAGTACTGGAACTTAAATTGTTACCATTGTTGTATCCTCTGGATGGTTCGGTGGTATATCCTCGAGATGGTTCGGTAGTGTATCCTGCATCTCTAGTTATAGCCATCCTGGGTGCTTAAACAGTTTCTGGTGCAAAGAATCCAGTGCTCATGGGGATGAAATCTCCTTAATGAATGCCTCCAAAGATGCCAGAATTGAAATCCAACACTCTAGGCCACAAATGGTGTCCCCATGTCTTCAGCCGGTCTCTTTGAGGATGTTTTGAGAAATTGAATTTCTCTCATCATCATCTGGTTGGTATCCTGTTGTTGCTTTATTTGATCCTTCACCATTGCAAACATGGAGAGGAGCTCATCGTTTGACACGAAAACAGGAAGAGTGGATCCAGATGTTGCCATCCCAGATCTAGCAGTATTAGGAGCAACACTCCTGGCAATTTGTGCAGAATTCTTAGGAAAGGTGGGAGGAGGTGGTAGAGTCACATTTTTGGTAGAGGTTGTGGATGGTGTGGAAGAAGACACAGATTTTGGGTTTGAGGCCATAGTTGTCAAGAAATTTGAAGTAAATTGATTGGGAAAAAGTTTTAACAAGTTTTTGTTAAAAATAGCACCACTTGCCCCACGGTGGGCGCCAAATTGTTTAGGTCAAAAATTACCTAGTAGAAATAATTTTGTATTACAAATTAGTAAAAGTGAGGTAGAGTGCTAAATATGTGAAATATGTTAAAAACTCATGTATGTGTCAAGGATCGGATCGTCAAACAAAGACTATGATCAAACAAGTTCAATTCAGGTGCGGAATCCCTGAATTGATCACGAAATGATAATATAATCAGCAAAACACACAAATCACTTCAAATATTTTCATTTCATTCATAAACATCATTGATAATCTTTACAAAACCTTGTTTATAATGATTAAGACTCAATACAGACTTAACAAAACCCTAGGGAGAGAACACACTCAGAGAGGGAAACAAAAAGACCAAAAGTTAACATTACAAAATGATTCAGCCTTTATATAGACCTGCACATTCGACCATTCGATTGGGCAAATGTGCAGGTTCGACCATTCTATGTGGGCGAATCAACACATATATACATAAAATCTTCATTCGACCTCTTGAGTTCTCCCTTCGACCATTCTTATCTACATTCGACCATATGAAATCCACCTTCGACCGTCCGTAACTGTCAAAACATAATAGAATTCGCAATTCAATAGCATTAGTCGCACTTCGTGTATCTACAAACTCCCCCTAGACTATTTCTTGAATTGCTTCAGCCTTCGATCTTTATCCATTCTCTTATTCATCAGCTTGATGTGCAACAATTTCTTCTGTTCTTTTGTCATAACTGGTTCATGAGTTTGCTTCGGTTTCTTCTTTTCTAGTTTCTGAACTTGAACAAACTTCCCCAGCTTCTTATCAAAATCACAACCCGCGATGACATCCCATGCAAAACATAAAAATACCACACGTTGGTATTTAGCAGCCTGCTCACTATCTTTCTCTTCACAGTAAATCGGATTGTAATATAACATAATAATATCCTCATGAGAGCAATTTATCAACCACATCGGGTCAAAGATAGGTATCTTCTTGAAATCCTTCTTCCCATTCTTCAAAACAATAATAGCCTCTGCCGTCTTCCAGCCATAGTACCACCACATAAAATCTTTAAAGAAATGTTGTGGAATAGGCATCAAAGGTATATGTTTCAGAACAGTCGGTGGTTTATATTTCAAAGTAACCTTGTTCAACCATGTTATCTGATCTTTCTTCTTATGCACAATCCTTCTTGGATACTGTGGGGTGAACACTTCCCATTTCGTTCTACTCTCTTTCGCCATACGATCTGCAAAGTAACCAACAAGATTGTTGTTTACTGAAGCTCCTGACATCGTATGTCTGCAGATATCGCGAACATCCCAATAAGGTAGTGTCTTTATATCATGGAATCTGTTGATATACAAAATTCCTTTTTCCCACTTCACAGCGACACACCTCAGCTGTCTCAAGTATTTCCATTCGAGAGCTTTACCTTTGAACAATTCATTTTGAAATTTGTAGAAACTACCCTGAACTTCAGTCTTTGGGCGGTTAGCTTCTTTTTCTTTAAGCTTCCTCAGCAAGTCTTTTAGATCATCAGATTGTTCAACATTCGGTTTCTGACAATCTGAGTTCTTGAACACTTCATCAACAGACTTCTTGCTTTTCTCACGAGCAAGTTTTTCAGCTTGGCGCAACAACTCTTCAGAGAATTCAGGAAATCCAGAATCTTTATCATTTTTGAAGTATTTTGGATATTCCTCACTAGTAATTTCCTCCATTTCCACTTCTTCAAATACTGGAACATCTCTATCATCAGAGTGATTTCCTGCTTCTTTCTCAGGAATGTTCGGTATTTGGTTCTCACTCATCAACTCTTCAAGAGATTTACCAACCTGTTTAGCCAGACATTCTAGTATCTTTTTAGACATAGCTGCAGAAACTTCTCCATCTTCCAGATCAGGATCATTATACTCCAGTTCAAACCTCATATCATCTGACTCAAATATCTCTGGAAATCTGCTTGTCATCTCAATCGTCCATACTCTATCAGTCAACATCTGGTGATATAACTTCTTATCTTTCTCAGATAAAGATCTGATCTTCTCATTCCAGAAAATATCAACATCGTGAGTATTACCACCAGGAGCTTTTGAACTAGACTCTCCTGCATCTTTTCCTGTTTCTCTCTTCTCATACTTATACTGATCTGTGTCATCATCATCGTCGTCATCATCATCATTATCATCAACAGGACTATTATCTCCAGAATCATCACCCGAACCATCTTTATCATCACCATCCTTCTTCTTCTTCTTCTCAGGAGCATCACCGACATCCTGTTCTATATCCTCATCATCTTCTTAATCTTTCTCTGACTCAGATGGTTCGAAATCAACAAGCTCTTCTTCTTTTTCTTTATCCTCTTCTCCTTCTTTCAATTCAGGAGCTCTCGAATACAAATCATCAATGATATTTTTCATTCTCTTGTTGTTTGCTCTCAACTTCTTGTTTTCAAGCCTCATAGTATCTTCTGATTTTCTTTCTGGAGTATCTTGATTTTAGCTGCTAACTCTTCATGGCTCTCCTTGTAACACCCCAAAATTTCTAAACCGTATTACATGATAATATAAGCACACGAGGCTTTTAACTAGAAAATACTTGACAAAAGATGGGAGGGGCCAGGTAACACCCCAACCGATGGCGGAAACATCGGGGTGCCACGTATTGATGATTGTTTCAGTAGCACATGGTATAATATAAATTTTAAATAATTTATTCAAACATAATATCCAAATATAAAATGATGTCTAGGAATTCAATACATGATAAAACTTCAATAACTTCAAATAAAACTTCATGTTAAATCCTCATGCTAACTCAAGCCTCAGCTTCATTGTTACCTGAAACATGTTAATTTTGAAAATATTTTGGGTCAACAAAAGTTGGTGAGAATTACATAGGTTTTTGATAAATGAATAAAAATGTTGTGCAATTCTTGTGTCATGTCAATCTAGCCCATATGTGAGAACATACTAGAAATAAATCGAGTGCATAATCAACCCTAATGACTGTTATAATATGATACATACCATACGCTCATGGTCCACTTGAATATGTTATGCGATAACAAACACCCACGCTACCTTTGTAGGAGGTACGTATCCGGGTGGGATTGTCAGTCCAATAGATCTATCAATGTATACCGTCGGCTTGTACGGAGTTAATGATTATGCTAGAATGGTGCTTACTCTAATCATGCTCAAGACATAATGCAACATAGAAAACACATAGACACATTGATGATTGAATTGCAATAATGTTGTTATAACATGTTTCACCCCAAAAATGGTGATAAATAAAAGGGGCTATGTAAAACTCACCTTGGCAAATGTTAAACTTCTTGAAAAGATGAAATAATAGTATTGCCCAAATAATGCCAAATATCACCCTATAATAAGGTAATAAATAAGTCTAAGTCTAATTAGTTTATAAGTGTATCCTAGGGTTTCGATTTGGGGATATCCAATTGTTGAATTTAAAATAAAATGTTAATTAAATAAAAGGGAAATTTGAATATTAAATAAAAGAAAGTCTTTTATACAATTTGAATTTAGAATGCTCACAATAAAGTGTTTGAAGTATAAAAATAATTTTTATAAAATTATTTCTTTTAAAATAGATTTTTAAATCTATTTATTACAAATTGCCAACAATTAACTTTAATATTCAAAAATACTAAAATTAAAGAATTTCTATTTTAAAAATCATATTTCTGTTCTAAATATTTAAAAATAAATTGTATAAAATTTTGGTGCAAAAATAATGAAAATTGAATTTATTATGATTTAATTATGATTAAATCTAACAAAAATTGATTAAAAATATAAAATAAATGATTTTTCAAAATTAAAAATCATTTCAGTAAAGTTTAACTTTATACAAACTCAGGATAATTTTTGTAGAATTTAATAAAATTGTTTTGATATTTTAATGGATTTTTATAAATATAATAGTATAAAATTGATTTAATTATTATAAATATTAAATAAATGAATTTTAGAAAAATAAAAATTGTGAATAAAACTTTTAACTCAGATTTAATAAATATAATTTTTTTTAGAATTTATAAAATAGTTTTAATATTTAAAAACGAATTTATAATATTTATATGTATAATATATAATTGTTGTTTAAAAAATAAAAAGGAAAGTAAAAGAAGGCCACAGCCGGGACTCGAACCCGGGTGCCTTTGGTTATGAGCCATGGTCACAACCACTTGGCCTAGGCCAGTGGTTGTGATTGTTAGGATCTGAGTTTGTTTGTTTTGATTGTTTAACTAAATGATGATAATAATGGAATGAAAATAGAATGAAAGTGCAGCGGAATAATAAACTGTAAATCAAAACAAGAGAGTAAATGTTATTCGATCGAATGCTTTCATTAATTCAAAGATTACAATCGTACAAGTTACTCCCCCTCAGCCTGATCACACAGTTGTTTGTCAGAGAGAATGTTTTGTGTGTGATGCAATAGAACAGTACATGCACTGTTCTATTTATAGACTGACTCAAACCACTGATGACCTAGGCTGACGTCACCTAAGACAGTGACCTCTAACAGAATAACAAACTTAAACATCTGCTATACAAACTACTGTTACATTGAAAGCACTGATAATAAACAGCTGTTAAAGATAAACTCTGATGGTCTTGTATCCACTGCTGGAGCCTAAGTGCTGTTGGTTCCAGCAGTGCTTTGGTCTTCAGTACTTGTATCAGCTGTTGCTCTTCATCAGACCTTTGGTCAGCAGTTGTTCTTCATCAGTTGTTTCCTTAGCAGTTCTTTGTATCAGCAGTTGTTGAGCAGTTGTTTGGATAGAACAGTAGTTAGGGTCAGCAGTCTTTTGGGAGAAGCAAGTTGTAAGGACTGTTTATTCAAGGATCAAATAGATAGCATATTTTGGCTTTCCAATCATCTGTTCTTCTCCAGGTCAGCAGACCCAACAATCTCCCCCTAGAACAGATGATGCCAAAACTCAGCTTTATTCATTGATCTTTATTTCTCATCAGACTTTCTCTGATTTGACCTTTGAATTGTAATTCAAAGTTCAAAGCAAATAGGTCTTCTTCATCTCTTTCCAGATCCAGATTTAGCAATGCTTGGTGATCTTCTGCACAAAGGCTGTAAGCATCATCCATACTGATCTTCTGAACCTTTCCATCTGACCTGAGCAGTGTCAATTCGTGGTTGTCTTTGTTGACCTTCCACTTTAGAATTTTTGAGTCAGTGGATTTGCTGAGATGAACCTTTATTCTTGATGAGTTGGGTGAAGGTGGTCTTCCTATGAGTTCTCTGAGTTTCTCTGTTGTGGGATCAGAGAAATAATGGATTTGATTGAAGAGCCCTTCCTTGATAAATGTGTCAGCAAACTTTCTTTGGTCTTCCTCTGACATCTCCTTCTGCCTTTTGAACTGTCTACTTGCAGCAGCTGTGAGATCAGAGGTTTCAAGTAAGCTGTCTAGATTAAAAGTCTGTTGGGGTCTCTTCATCATTGGCTCATCATTGTAGATTGGTTTTCTTGGAAGGCTGGGATCCTTCTTTCTATTCTCTTCCAGACTTTTATAGGTTTCAACCAATCTTAGCTCTGACCATCTGGAAACAGACCTCATCTCCCCATAATTGGCAGCTACAATCTCCTGCCTCATTCTTTTGAACTTCAAGGCTCTGACTGGGTCTCTGCCTGTGCCAAAATTGGGAATGGAGACTTTAGCTTTGGGATTTTTGGCCATTTCTTCAATTCTGATCAGTTCTTCCCTCAAAGCATGAGTAGTCCAGCCATTGAACTGCTTTTTGTTTGCTTTGTAAGGCTTGGTTGCCATTATCTGTTCAAGAAGGGATTCCCTTACCTCCTTCTCCAAATCTACACTGAGAGGCATGGTGGACATGGAATTGCTCAGGGTCTTAGCAAAGTCTTCAATCCTTCTGAGTTTGCTAAGCTCTGCTGAATGGATGCCCTGAGCAGTCCTGTCATCCTTCCCTTTGCATTTCTCCCTGATGATGGCATCCACCTGTTCACCCTTGTATTTTAGATAGGTATCAATGTTGAGGGGAACAGGGAAATTTGGGAGAGATGGGAAGGATCTTTCAGATGGCTGTTCAGTATTGTAGAAGGATTGTAATTCCCCCTTGAGTAGATCAAGTTCAAGGGGATACTGAACAACCAATGGTGTAATGGTTGGTGGTGGTCTATGGTTTTTGAATTTGGATGTATGTGGTGAGAATGATGTGAGTGGAATGGCTGTGATGGGAGGAGTGGATTGAGCAGTTGAAATGGTGGTTGGTGATGTGTGTATGTTTTCATCATGCACAACAAAGGTTGATTTTCTCTTCCTTGTGTACATGATTTTTGGTGAAGGTGATTTGGTAGCAGTGGTTGGATTAACATCTGTTGGCCTTTTAGAAGAACCAGCAGATGTTGGGGTTTTGGTTGGTGATGTAGGTTTGGTGGTTGTTTGTTCAGGAGTGTGTGTTGGTTTGGGTATAGTGGTTTCAGTGGTTTGGGTGGCAGTGGTTTCAGTGTTTTGGGTGGCAGTGGTTTCAGCAGCAGTGGTTTTATCAACAGAGGTTTGTAACTTAGATGGTGGTTTTCTAACATGCTTGGCAGGTCTTTTCATCCTTTTAGAGGATCCCACATCTTCAGTTTCCCTTTGTTGTTTCTTCTTGAGTTCAATCAATGACTCTGCTCTTACTTCCAAGGTGTCAGCCCTTTGTTGTTTGGACTGAGCAGCCTTTTCAGCTTCTATGTTTGCAGAGTCATCTACTGCCTTATTCTTTTCAGTGGTTTGTGGTGGTGGTGCTTGATGTTGTTGTTGTGGAGCTGATTTGGTAGACTCTGGTTTCTTGGCAGACTTGGCTTGACCTTTTTGAGAAGGTGGGCAACCAAAAGGATCTAATTTTGGTAGCCTATCTCTGCCACTCTCCCCCTTTTTGGCATCATCAGCCGTGAAAACATCATCAGTTTCATCCCTGAGGATGGTGGTAGGGGCAGAGCCAGTAGTCTTCAGCAGATGGTCCTTGATGGCTTTGATGTCAGCATGGGTATCTTTGTACCTTGCATCAACCATATTTCTGATCTCAGCCATGTAGGTTTCATGTGTCTGATCAGCCAATTTTCTGTGAGCTATGATGATGGGGGAAACTGATTTCCATAACTCATTGGCTATATCAGTGGTGGATGGTTGACTCTTGGAGAGATCTGCAATTGAGCTTAGGAGAAGCTTGACATCAGATTTGATGTCAGCAACAGATGTTTCAATAACAGAAACTCTGGCCGTCAATTCTTGGTATTTTGACTCATCTCCTAAATTAATAGGATCATCTGAGTCCCTACCAGTGGTAGTTTTATCTGATTCAGGCCTAATAGGTGAATCAGATGCCCCTTTGTCTTGGTACTGGGGTCTTCCAACTGTTTTTGGAGACACTATAGTGGCTTCAACAGTTGTTGCCTTCAAGGGAGTCTTAGCTATGAAATCACTGTCCTGATGTGAGACAGTGGTCTCTACATCAGTAGTGGCTGCTCCACTTGAAAACTCACCTAGAGTTTCATTGAACCCAGGTGGTGTAACCTCCTCTTCTGTTTGGGGGATAGCAGATTGAATATTCTCAGGCTCAGTCACTTGTTGGAGTATACTCTCAGTGACAGTTGGAAGAGAGGAACTGGGATCTTCCTGAGATTTTTCAATTGCTTCAAACAGAGGTTGCATTGTTTGTGAGACATGTGATGGTGAGAGTGGTGGAGTAAGAAGAGAGTTAGCCCTGGGAGAGGGGCTTGTGAACATATGGTCAAGTGACTCATATGCATCATGAGGTGTGTCCCCTTGGCTTACAACATGATCCTTTTGAGAGGATTCATGAGGAGTTTGGTCAGGTGGAGGTATGTCCAACTGTTGTGAGGAAGTAACAACAGTGGTTTCAGGTTGCTTTTGTTGTGCAACAGAGGTTTCTTCTGGTACCTCAACATCCAGAAGCCTCATTTGTGGTTGAGTGGTGGTTTTTGTGGATGAATGTTTCTTTTTGGAAGTGGCTGGTGTGGGTTTCACAGCACTGGATGTAGTGCCATGATCACCAGGAGCAGTGGGCTCAACAACAGAGGTTTTGACAACAGTTGTTGCCTTTGTCCTCTTTGTTTGTGTTTTAGAAACTTTTGACACTTTTGACACTTTTTCTTGGGTGCTTCCACCCAGCATTCTTGTGAAAGTTTCATCAGTTAAGCTTTTCATTTGCATAGCAGCACCCTTTTTGAAAACCTTTTCTGGTAATAATTTTTGTAAAATTACACTAAGAATTCGTGGGTAAATAAGAAAAGCATTGTTTGACCCAGACTTGACTGCTTTCACATTTGATACCAAGTCCATGAACAATCCTTGGGAAAGATTGAAGTCAGAGTTTGACAACATAGCATATCCCAGATATTGCATCCTTAATGGAATTTCATTAAAGGATGTGGACTTAGCAGAGACACAAAGAAGAAGAGTATGGAAGAAAAATTTCATGACTGGAGGGAAAAACTTTTTGAAAAGAGTTGATCCAGTCATCTGACCATCATACCCTCTTTCTTGGAACTCAGTGTGAAGCTCTGTTTTAGTGAAGGAATCCTTACCTGCCAGGTCATTCAGTGTGAAGGTTGTGGATATGATATCAGGGGTAATGACGATACTGGTTTCTCCAATTTTGGAAATAATGGATGTAGGCTTTTTGTCTTGTAGTAGAAACTCAGCATTCAACCAAAATTCTTGGAGTGTATCCAGATAAATGGGGGCGTTGGCGGTTAGGATGGGTAAGTATTTGGAATTAAGGAAAATGTCGATGGTGGAATGAAATGGAGTGTTGTCATCTGTTTTAATCAGATAGGGGAGACAATTGTGTGTAGCTTTGGCTTGAAGATCCATTGTAATGGATTTCGAAGGTGAAAATGATTGAAGATTGATGAAGGGTTTGAGAGTGAAGAAGGCGGTTTACAGTATTTTGAATACAATGAGACAGTGTAACATCTGTTGTGGTAAAACAGGGTTTTTATAGGCTCAATGAAACCGCTGATGTGGCCAAACATCTGCTTATATGAGCAGACGTGGCAATCATCTGATGGATGTAACATCTGGTGGAGAACAGCTGTTTTGGTAAACAACTGATACAAACAGCTGATGGATCCAACCGTTGGGTTTTTTTTTTTTTTTTTTTTTTAATATAGTATATATATATATATATATATATATATATATATATATATATATATGTGGACAGTTGTTTTATCTGAACAGATGTTCTGAAACAGATTTTTCAACTAACAGTTGTTTTATCTGATCAGATGTTTGGAAACAGACTTTTCAACAGTGGAAATGAATGAAACAGTGGTTGTTTTATCTGATCAAATGTTATAAACAGATTTTTCAACCAAACAGCAATTTTAAGAAAATATTTAATTTCTGAACAATTTATTTTAAAAAATTTATTTGGTTAATCCATGTTTAACATGCCAATTCTGGAAATCAGATTTGTAAAGGTAGATGTGTCTAAAGCTTTTGTTAACACATCTGCCAACTGATCCTCTGTTGGAACATGGTGTAAAGAAATCAAACCTTTTTCATAGCTGTCCCTGACAGAATGATGTCTTATGTCAATGTGCTTGGTAGTGGAATGAGAGACTGGATTCTTGATGATATTTTCAGCAGCTTGGCTGTCCAACATGAGTGGAGTCCTAAGTGCAGTTATCCCAAAATCCAGTAGTTGATTTTGAAGCCACATCAGTTGGGCTGTACAGCTTGCAGCAGCAATGTATTCAGCTTCAGCTGTTGAAGTTGAAACAGCTGCCTGCTTTTTGCTTTGCCATGAAACTAAGGCATTCCCTAGAAATTGGCACCCTCCTGACGTGGATTTTCTTGTGGTGTGACAGCCAGCAAAGTCACTATCTGAAAAACCTGAAAGCTCAATGTTTCCATTAGCAGGATACCAGATACCAATTGTGGGAGCACCTTTGAGGTATCTGAATATCCTTTTTATAGCAATAAGGTTTGACTTTCTGGGTGAAGCCTGGGATCTGGCACAGACACAGGTAGCAAACATAATGTCTGGCCTAGATGCAGTTAGGTACAATAAAGACCCAATCATACATCTATAATGTGTTTGATCAACCAGTTCATCCTTGTCATCAATAGTGAGCAGCTTGACTGTACTCATGGGTGTGCTACATGGCTTACAATCATTCATCTCAAATCTGGTTAATAAATTCTTTACATATTTGTTTTGGTGAATGAATGTGCCATTTTGCAGTTGTTTCACTTGAAGACCAAGGAAACACTGAAGCTCACCCATGGCACTCATCTCAAACTCTGCTGTCATGAGTTTTCTGAACTCTTCACACATTTGGTTACATGTGGATCCAAAGATGATGTCATCCACATATATTTGAACGATCATTAAGTGTTTCCCTTTCCATTTAAGAAATAAAGTTTTGTCAATTTTACCTCTTGTGAAGCCAATGGATAAGAGAAATGTGGAAAGAGTTTCATACCAGGCCCTTGGTGCTTGTTTGAGTCCATACAAAGCTTTGTTGAGCTTGTAGACATAGTCAGGATGGAATGTGTCTTCAAAACCAGGTGGCTGACATACATAGACCTCCTCCTGAATTTTGCCATAAAGGAAAGCACATTTGATGTCCATCTGATACACCTTTATATTGTGGTTGACAGCAAAGGCTAGAAAGAGTCTGATGGCCTCTAGTCTAGCTACAGGAGCAAAGGTCTCATCATAATCTATTCCTTCTTCTTGTCTGAAGCCTTGAACCACAAGCCTGGCTTTATTCTTGACAACAATACCCCTTTCATCAGTCTTGTTTTTGAAGACCCACTTTGTTCCTATAGGACAAACATCCTTAGGAAGTGGTACAAGCTCCCATACTTGTTGTCTTTTGAACTGAAGGAGTTCTTCTTGCATGGCTTCTACCCAACTGTTGTCTTTCAGTGCCTCTTGGTACTTGACAGGTTGTGTGAGGGATAGGAAACCTGCAAAAAGACAGATATTTGAGGATTGGCTTCTTGTGAGCACACCCTCTCTGATGTTGCCAATGATCTGGTCTAGTGGATGAGCTCTTAAGTAAATAAGATCTCCTTGATATGGAACAATGGCATTTTGAGGTGATGGACAGAGGTTTGGTGACTCTGTTGGTGTAACATCTGTTGGTACTTCTGTAGTGCCAACAGATGTTTGAAATGGTAATGGAGGAATGGGTCCAAGTGGTGTGAAACTTGACTGACTTTTGTCAACAGATGATTGACTTTTGTCAACAGATGATAGGTCAGTGGTAGTGAGGGGTGAAGCAGAGGTTTGAGGATAGGACTGGTCAACAGTGGTTGACACAGCTGTGGCAGAGTTTTGACAATTGTTTTGAACAGCTGTTTTCTCTGAAGCAGAATAGACTTTGTAGTGACTGGGAATCACAACATCTGTTCTGTAATCTTGCTGTGGAGACTGTGGAATACCTGCATTGTTAGTTTTAACAGTGATATCTTCAAATTTGAATTTATCTAAATCAAATAATTCAGCAGGGTTTGCAGGGATTTTCAGAGATGAAAGTTCATTGAACTTAACATTCAAGGTTTCTTCTATTGTCTTAGTCCTTGTGTTAAACACTTTGTAGGCCTTAGCAGTAGAAGAATATCCCAGAAAATAACCACAGTCTACTTTGGCTGCAAATTTTGAAATGGAATCTTTAAGATTTAAAATGAAACATGGGCAGCCAAAGATTTTGAAGAATGAGATTAATGGTTTGATTTTGAACAAAATTTCATAAGCAGTTTTTTGATGTCTGGGGTTGATCAAAACTCTGTTTTGAACATAGCAAGCAGTGTTTACAGCTTCTGCCCAAAAGGACAGTGGCAAACCAGAATCTGCTAGCATGGTTCTTGCAGCTTCTATAAGAGTTCTATTTTTCCTCTCAACTACCCCATTTTGTTCTGGTGTTCTTGGGATGCTGAACTGCCTCACAATCCCTTTTGACACACAGAAGTCATCTAACTCCTTATTTTTAAACTCTGTTCCGTTGTCACTCCTGAAGACTTTTACTGGCAAGTCATACTGCTTTTCAACCTTGGTGACAAAGTCCTTCAATATACCTGCAGTCTCATCTTTAGAGTGTAAAAAGTAAGTCCATGTAAACCTAGAAAAATCATCAACTATGACAAGACAAAATCTTTTTCTTCTTAGATTCATGATTTTAACAGGGCAAACAAGTCCATATGCAACAATTGTAAGCACTGACTAGTTTTGGACTCATCAATGGATTTGTAAGAGCTTTTATGTTGTTTCCCTTTTAAGCAAGAAACACAGTGCTCATCACATTTAAATTCTTTTGATGGTAGACCTCTGACAAGGCTTTGTTTTGAGAGTGTGTTGATAGTATTAAGGTTGGTATGACCCAGTCTCCTATGCCACAATTCTGTCTCCTTAGTGGAGGCAGCAGAAAACAGACAGACATTTGCCATAGGATTGTCCTTTAACATATCAACAACATACACATTGCCACTTCTATGAGCAACAAGCTGTGCTTTGCTCTCAGCAATAATGGTATCAATCTTTTTCACCACTTCTGGCCCAATAATCTTACAAGTTTTCTTTGTGAAAAATGAGCCATAACCTTTGTCACTCATTTGTGAAACACTCAGAAGATTAAACTTGAGATTATCAATAAGATTGACATTTTCAAACTTGAGTTTTCCTGCCTGTACAGTCCCTGAACCCAACACCTTACCTTTAGAATCATTACCAAAGGATATATCACCCCCTCCATGAGCCAAGAAGTCCAGAAGTAGGGCTCTACATCCTGTCATGTGCCTGGAACCTCCACTATCTACATACCAAAGACTATCTAAACAAGCAGAAGCTCCCTGCACATCAGTAAATGATTAGTTTTGGTGAGTGTCCAAAGCCATATTGGCTTTGGATGAGTCCTCAGACCTTTCAGACTCAAGTTTTGGAAGGTGATCAGTGGTTTGGACCAATTTTTGAATTAAGGTCAACAACTGCTGCTGACCATTTGCCAGTGCTTGTATGTCAGCACTTGGGGCAGCAGTTGTTTGATCACTTCCTGACAGATGATAATACCCATATGGATTTCTGTTCACTCTTGGTTTAGAGGGTCTTTTTGGCTCCTCATAAACATGTGGCAGACTGTGACATGGAGGTTGACCATAACCTCTTGGGTATTTGCTTGTGGGTGGAGCATCTGTTACTTGGACATCTCTAGAAGCAGATGTTTCAAGCCTTTTTGTAACAGATGTTTGGACAGGTGTGAAGGTCTGTTTGGGCTTTCCTTTTGGAGTACTAACCACAGGATTTGCAAGAGTTTTTGCTTTGTATTCTTGTATTTTTACATCAAAATTTTTGAGATACAAGCACTCTTTAGTCTTATGATTCTTTTTCCCACATATTGAGCATGTGGCTTTTGAATCACATTCACTTGTTCCTTTGTTGATGTCATATGCTTTTAGAAGAAAACAGTTTTTGGTGACATGATTCTTCTTTTCACAGAAATCACAAAACAAGTTAACAGTCTTTTCTTTCTTCTTCCCCTTTTCAGACTTCTTTTCAGCAGATGTTTGAGCATCTGCTGGAGAATCTTTCAGGGGAATGACTTTTGCCAAGGGAATGACCCTTGCCTGAGGAGCTGTTTTTCCCTCAGGAGTTTTAAAATCAACAGGTTTATAATTCTCAAGAGTATCACACTCATCAGACCAAGTAGGTTTAAATTCATACTTTTCAAGTTCAGCAAAAGATGAGGAACCTTCTGGTTTTTCAAGAACAATTTTCTTACCATTTGGTTCAGTGATTTTAATCTCTTGACCCTGCAGGTTTGTTGGTACTATCTCAACAGACTTTTGACTCTTTGTGTCAGTGTTTTCAAAAGCTGGAGCAGTGGTTGCAAAACCAAAGCCAAACTTCACATGACTTTTGGTTTGTTTGTTGAGTAGCATCTCAAAACCTCTACATGATTCCACCCATTTTTTACATTCAACTTGGGTGGACTCAAGCTCACTTTTACAACTTTGATATTTTGTTATCATAGTTTGGAGCTGGTCTTTGGTAATAGTTGCTTCATGTTTTAGACTGCTAATTTCAGATTCTTTTGCAGTTAAACTTGTTTTCAAATCTTTTGTGAGTTTTTCAAATTTAACTTCATCATCCAAAATTTTCTTTCTAAGGTTTTCATTCACCTCTTTGATGTTAGCAAATGCTATTACACATTTGTCAGAACACAATTCTTTAAGAATTTGAGGAGATACCTTAGCAGCAGCCATCAATGCACAATCACACTTGCACTCACATTCATCAGATGCACCCCAGGGATCTGAGAGATTCACAACCTCTTCTTCAGGTTTTTCACCTGCAACAACTTCACTAACAATATCATCAGTCACAACATCAGATTCAGTTACCACTTCCTCAGATTCAATCTCATCAACCATAGCCATGAAACAAAAGTTTTCTGGTTCATTTTCAGCTTTGGCAACTAGTGCAAAATTCTCATCTGTTAGCTCATCAGGTAGACTGCTCCAATCAACAAAGCCTTGTGTAAAGAAGCTCTGTTGACTGGTCTCTGCAGGAGCAGAGGATGGAGCAGCAGTCGTTTGTACAGGTGGTTGAGCAACAGGTGTTTGCACATAATGGATCTGAGGAACAGTGGTTTGGACATACTGGACAGGAACAGTGTTTGAGGACTGTGCAAAATGAGCAGTGTTTTGCACATTTGGTCCAGGGGTATTATAGGAATTCTGATAAGTGTTGGTCTGTGGTCTTTGATTTGGATAGGTTATCATAGGTGTACCATGTTGACCCCTACATTCCCTAGCAAAATGACCAAACCTATGACATTTATAACACTTGATCTTTGATTTATCCAACCCCACCTTAGATCTGCCAGTCAACCCTGGAAACCTTCTCCCAGTTTTCTTGTAAAAATTATTAGTTCTTACACTGAGAAGGGCCAATTGGTGCATAATGTCCATTTCTTCCAAATCATCAGGGTCAAAGTATTTCAGGTCATCATACTCAAAGGATATGTTATCAGATGCCTGTATATCACCACCACTTGCTGTGAAAGCATAGTTTGGTGAATAAGAATCAGAGTTAAAACCTGAGTTAAAACCTGAAGTTATGTCAATGAAATGATCATAACTCTGATCCTTTGTGTTTCCAGGCACCTCATCATGACCCAAAAGTGCTGTATTCCCAAACACATAGTCATCAGACACTTTTCCAGAGTCCTGGAGCTTCTTTTTCTGGTTAAGCTCTCTTTCATAGGTCAAGAGCTTACCATGAAGCTGGGTCAGTGATAAGTCTTTAAATCCTATTGAGTTTCTCATAACAATAGCAATAGTGTCCCATTTGTCTGGTAATGATCTTAAAAACCTATGGTTCAAAGTTGAATGAGGGTAAGTAAGACCAACCAATTTTAGTTCACTAATTAAGCAGTTAAATCTCTCAAACTGTTGAGTTAATGACTCTCCTTTGACATGACTGAATGTTTCATATTGTTGGTTAAGTATTTCACGGTTGTTTTCAATAACCTCCTCTGTCCCACCAAACTGCTCTTTCAGTGCATCCCACAACTCCTTTGCACTGTTACAGTGTAACAACCCAGCATATATATCATTGGGTAGAGCCATGGCCACAATACTGAAGGCCTTAGCATCTAGCTCAATTTTCTGAAAATCCTGGTCGGAGTAGTTTTCAAGTTTCTTTGGCTCAAACACTTTGGGATCTTCAGTACTCGGCACAGTCGGAACATGTGGTCCGAAGATAACCGACTTCCAACACCCAGTGTTTTGTTGAGCTAGAACATGGCTCATCCGACGTTGCCAGATATTGTATTCAGATCTGACAAGCATCGGTGGCTTGTTGTTCGTGCCAGTGTTATGTGGATCGTGATTGATAGAAGCCATTCTCTGATTTTTCAAAAAACAAAATCTGTTTAACAACGGTTGAATCGAAATTAAACTATTACTCTGTTTTCAATCAAACTGACAAACGATATCAATAATTGTGAGCTGATTATTAAATTGATTTGTTAGATCGAATTTAATTGACCAAGCTCTGATACCAATTGTTAGGATCTGAGTTTGTTTGTTTGATTGTTTAACTAAATGATGATAATAATGGAATGAAAATAGAATGAAAGTGCAGGGGAATAATAAACTGTAAATCAAAACAAGAGAGTAAATGTTTTTCGATCGAATGCTTTCATTAATTCAAAGATTACAATCGTACAAGTTACTCCCCCTCAGCCTGATCACACGGTTGTTTGTCAGAGAGAATGTTTTGTGTGTGATGCAATAGAACAGTACATGCACTGTTCTATTTATAGACTGACTCAAACCACTGATGACCTAGGCTGACGTCACCTAAGACAGTGACCTCTAACAGAATAACAAACTTAAACATCTGCTATACAAACTACTGTTACATTGAAAGCACTGATAATAAACAGCTGTTAAAGATAAACTCTGATGGTCTTGTATCCACTGCTGGAGCCTAAGTGCTGTTGGTTCCAGCAGTGCTTTGGTCTTCAGTACTTGTATCAGCTGTTGCTCTTCATCAGACCTTTGGTCAGCAGTTGTTCTTCATCAGTTGTTTCCTTAGCAGTTCTTTGTATCAGCAGTTGTTGAGCAGTTGTTTGGATAGAACAGTAGTTAGGGTCAGCAGTCTTTTGGGAGAAGCAAGTTGTAAGGACTGTTTATTCAAGGATCAAATAGATAGCATATTTTGGCTTTCCAATCATCTGTTCTTCTCCAGGTCAGCAGACCCAACAGTGATGATCCCTGATTAAAATTAATTATATACGTTATGTCGAACAGATTTTATCCCCAATTCAAATGCACGAACCCTAGATTTTCCAATCAGGCAAACCACACATTTTGAACCCGATTATTGTTAGGGTTTTTGTTGTATGGTTGCCGACTAACAAAACCCACAAAAAAAATTAAACTCACAGTGTTGTTTCGTTGATGAATGCCCGGTCAATGACAAAAGTCAACAGCGTTCAAAATGATAATTTTCAGATTGATTGGAAGAGAATTGAAGATTGAGAAGAGAGTATGAGCGAGTTGCAATGATTCGTAGGAGGTCAATTTATACTGGAGATCGATGGATGGTTTAATTGGAAGGTTTGACCCACGATTAATGTCATACGCGTATGGGATTTAAAATTGGTCAATGATTGATGTTAATTGACGTGTATACAGGTCATACAAGGCCGGAATACATGTATCGTTGCCATATATGGATCAATCACAAGTTAATTGTGATTGATCATACATACGCGTCCACAGTTGACTTTCCATAGTCAACTGTGAGGTTTTGAAATCAAGTATAAGATAATTACGCGTCTGGGTTTATTCAGGTTGATGGCTTAGCCCAGCTGGTTAAGTGTTGATGTGGTTTGGGCTTGGGTGCGGGTTCGAACCCCGGCTCGAGCATATTATTTTTTTTGATATAATTAACACACAACACATATATAATATAATATATATAAGGTATTAGGGTTCCAATAATGCGACAAAATAATAAATGCGAACGTATAAGATAAAACTTGACGTTTTTTATTAATAACGATCGTGTAACGTACAAGTTTAAATGCGTAATGTTACAGGCCATATTTTCCAAATGACCAAACTTGAGTTTGTTTAATAAAAATAACAATGTAAAGATCATCTCCATTATCAGGAGATTGATCTCCATCAAACACACACACTTAACCAAGAAACTCAAGAACAAGCTCAATTCAAGGTTAATTCAAAGGGCTTTTGAATGCATTAGCCCTAAAATGAATCATGCAAGCAGACTACACATCAAAGCAACCTTTTATTTGACTAAATTTGAGGGTATGTTCATGCTTGGGTATGATGAAAATCATGGGTGTTTATAAAAACGTGAATTAAGGACTAGTAATGGTTAATCTTGTATGAGAGAACCATAATACATGTTAATTTGTGTTTGCTAAGCAAAATCCTTGTGAGAAGGTTACATCCTTGTATTTCATGTTATGAAATGAATTGGGTTTTTGGTGGATTGGTAGGAACCACCTTCAAACCATGGAATACTAGTTATAAACTATGATTTAGATGTTTATTAGAATACTAGCAATGTTATCTTGGTTAAAGATGGATCCATGAGGTCCTTGACACCTAAAATCAAAGTTAGGAAAATTACGCCTACCAAGTGTTTGATAAAATGCGTCAATGAAACTCGATTTCACTTGGGCAAAGATTACTTGGTGAATCCATGTATGTTGATAAAACATGACCAATAATGCTTATAGACATGTAAAGACTAGGTTCTAACAACCTAAGTGGTCGTTCACCTCATAGGTGCGAATACAAGAATCTTTGGATAGCCAAGAAATCTCGGAATGAGGTAAAGAGGAAGCACGCATAAGGTAAGTCACTCGATAACTTAATTCTTAATATGTCTCTAGTATGTTTATATGCTTAGTTATACCTTTGTATGTGTATTTGGGCAATAGACATTAAAATCCTACAAAGAAGCATAAATAAGATAAACGATTCGTAAAAGATGGCCATAGATGAAGGTTGTTAATATCCCAAGTCGACTATCGGGTCAATTGGGTAAAATGCTAGATAGACAATATTCTAGACCAAGAGTCAACATTAAGCCGGTAATGAAATCGTGCTAGTCGCTTGAGTGTATTCATGGACTCAATGTTATCTTCCTCAAGCTAGTCTATAAGCAAAAGGGCGCGAGCCAAGGTAAGTCATACCTATGACTTGTTATAAAAAAGTACAGGTATGCTTAATCACGGATGATAACTTTAGTCGTGTGAATAGTAAAAGATGTCTTTGGTGGTTTCCAATGGATAGAAAAGATTGAATGAAAACCCATGTCGCAAGTCATGGAGGCCGAGCAAACGAGACCAAGAGAAGTGGCACATGTGGCCATGGACACGAGGTAATGCAAAACACGGCATAAATGACATGGGCATGAAGTTCTCTAGTCAAGTTAGGATTTGACAAGTGGTAAAAACCGTAACTAGAATTTGGAAACTATAATTTTCTTATGATTTAGATATGTGCAAAACTACTCGGGGTAGCCTAATGGTGAGTAGATAAATGGTGGTTTACAAGTTAGAAATCCAAGAAGGAATATAAAACTACCTTTAACCATGTTAGTTGATCGCATGGGAACCATTAAACGCTTTCCGGGAAGCCCCGGGAGTAGTTTTAGACTGACCCAAAAGGGGCAGCTTGGTGCTGAAACATTTTGTACCTTGTCAAGATTTGGTGTAGGCTACGCCACTTTTGGTGTTGCCTATGCCAATGGCATAGGATACGCCAATTTTGGCATAGGATACGCCTACGTCAGAGTGCCTACGCTGATTTCTTCTGCCCTACGCCACCAGATGCCCTCTCCCTACGCCAATGGCGTAGGATACGCCAAAAATGGCGTAGGATACGCCAAATCAACCAAAATTCATTTTTTTTTTTGGATTTTGCATCTGAATTCGATCATAATAACATATTTATGGGTTGTCTAACTGTGATAAACCCATAGGGACTAAGGTACATGATACGGATGATGATTAAGGCTCGAATCAAGAACCGAATGCATAAGACTCGTCCGCTTCCGCAAGGGTTAAACTTAATCTTTTAAAACTAGGTTTTTGGAAGGCGTTTTGTTGTCGTTTTCAACACTATCTAGACTATACGTATGTTTTGAAATGTGATGCGTATGTGCACAAAAAAAATCTTGTGAACACATTTAATATGTAAAGCTTTATTCAAAAACATCCAAACTAAGTTTATTTCCTCGTAAATTATCGTATAATCACCCATTTATCGGGTAGGGCCCTACAAGTGGTATTCAGAGCCCAAGGTTAAACGAGTCAAGCATTCGATTCAAGTTGATCATCAATCCGATAAGGAAGCACACCAATTACACGGTGCTCTAATTACACGGTCATGGTGGGCCAAGGCTCAGCCGAACCAGAAATTGGAAAACATGATTGCATTTACAAAACAATGCAATCCGATAAAAAAATGAAATCAGCATACTGAAGCAAATTAGCAAAAGAGATTTCATTAAATCATACTTAATCAAGGTTGAGTCATAAACAGATTCAGTTCGGAAATAGACTTGAACCTTAATCAAAGGTTATGCGACCTAGGATTGGTGTATCATAAGAGATTTGCCTTTTCTATTGATTCCTATGGATTGGATCCAAAACAATTCTTATAAAACTCGAACCTTTATAGAAGGTTAAATTTGTAAATAGACTTGAACCTTAATCAAAGGTTAAGTCATAATAAAACTCGAACCTTTATAGAAGGTTAAATTTGTAAATAGACTTGAACCTTAATCAATGGTTAAGTCATAATAAAACTCGAACCTTTATAGAAGGTTAAATTTGTAAATAGACTTGAACCTTAATCAAAGGTTAAGTCATAATAAAACTCGAACCTTTATAGAAGGTTAAATTCGTAAAAAGGACTTGAACCTGAATAAAAGGTTGAGTCATAATCACATTCGGACCTCAATAAAGGTAAATCCGTAAAAAAAGGACTTGCACCTTATTCAAAGGTTAAGTGGTAAAAACACTCAAATCTTAGTTAAGAGTTAACACGCAAATAGACTTGAACCTTAGTTCAAGGTTAAGTCCTAAATACAGTCAACCCATAATCAAAGGCGAATTTCCTGAATGGATTTGGACCTTAACCAAAAGGTTAAATAATGATCACCTGGAGACATAATCGAGAATTTACTCGTAAGTAGACTTGAACTATAATCAAAGGATCAAGTCATAATCACATTTGAACCTTGAGGAGAGGTTAAACTATAAGGAAACTTGAACCTTAATTGAAGGTTAAGACATTGTCAAACTCGAACCTGAATGGGAAGTCAATCAAGTAGTAAAAGTCGAACCTTAATGAAAGGTTAAATCATAAACCACTCTGTACCTCATCTAAATGGTAAACTTTTAACGAGTATAAACCATACCCGAGGGCCAACTCGTATACCAACGGGAACCCCGTATTGTGGTAAGACAAAAGCCAAGATTCGGGCTAAGCTTAAGGTTAAGTTACACTTAAACTTGACTCGTAATAGATTCATGAAAGCCTACGGGCAAATGTGAACTATGCGTCACATTAATCATAATAGATTCGTGAAAGCCTATGGGCAAATGTGAACTATGTGTCACACTAAATCATAAGGATCCGTGAAAGTTCACGGGGAACCAAGAACTACTTGTCTCGCAATAAAAAATTTGAATGCGACGTGAACAGATACACCTAGGACAAGTGTGAACTATGATTCACATGAATCTGAGCTAAAAACAAGGTATTATAGCGTAAAACGAAGTATTAAATAAAAGAAGAAATTAAATGCTAAATCAAAAGGGGGATCGTAGAAGACCCTTGAAAACGGAGGTGCATCCGCACCAGAGGAGCGATCCTAGCCTCGAGCAAGGATCGTGTGAGAGTAAACGATTAATGATGTGATCTAATAAAGACATGTCAAAAACAAATAAAGCAAGATAAATCTCATGGGCTTTAGCATGAGATGGATGAACATGCAATCTAAACTCTAAATCAGATAGATGGCTTTGAATCATAGAAATGAAGGCAATGCCTTCATAATAAACCCAACGCGGCCTGCTGAATCACTATGCATACTAATACTAAATAAAGAAAACATAAGCAATAGACTTGTGCGTAAACATGGTGACATAACTCCATGAAACACAGATGAGCAAGAACCCTATTGAGAAACGTTGAATTAATCTATGGGTTAATAAGTCTTAAGGGACATAAATAAACAAAAACAGATCATAGTTCAGTAACGGGCCCTACAAGGCTAGACCAATAAAGGAATTACCTTGGATCCAAAGTGTTCCGAGGAATTAAATAAAAACATATTCCGGAAGGGGACGTGAAGACGGGGTGTTATATACGAAATAATACCTAGATAACTAAACGAGTCGGAAGACTCGGGTTATTAAATCTCAAATAAGATGCTTGCAAGAGCTCGAAATATAAATTTGAAAGGCTAGATAAGAAAGGGTCACGAACCCTATGCTAATTCTTTTGATAGGATAAAAATGCTAAAAGCCCGAGGCGTTGGGGCAAAAGTTAATAGGTGATCAATCGC
The DNA here is from genome assembly GCA_028751855.1 of Ambrosia trifida. NCBI lineage: Eukaryota > Viridiplantae > Streptophyta > Magnoliopsida > Asterales > Asteraceae > Ambrosia > Ambrosia trifida. The sequence continues at coordinate 6,624,680 of CM054132.1, forward strand.
TTAGAATTTATTTCGACTAAGAGTGAAATATACTAAAATTTGGATTAGATAAACCAATGTTAGTTAAAGAATACATGAGATGGCGCAGTGCTATCTGAGGTATTATATGGAGGATTCCATGGAATATTCTAACTCTAAATGAGTAATGCGAAATACTAGCCTAGCACTGAACTAGGACGTATGCACGTTGTAAGATCCCACATCGGTTGGGAAGGGAAACAAACACTTCATTATAAGGGGTGGGATACCTTCTCTATCGTACGCGTTTTGGCTAGTCCTTCGGGGGTGAGACCAATGCAAAACCATGAGCTTGGTCGCAGTCTAATACGGCTGGGCGGGCAAAGCCTGTTAAACGAAGACTTTTATAAAGTCTAACAAATCTTAACTCAGAAGTTTGACAGACGGTGTGTTGAAACACGTCATAAGTCACAGTCCTGAGATTGGATGACTAACTAAAGCATGTAACTGAACTAAGTCTATTTGTAACCAAAAACCCCGATGAATTAACTATTCGCAAAATTGGCAATCGGATAGTAACAGAACGATTGATGAACCATTAATAGTCTAGTGATAGCTAAGCGATCATTAGAAGGTTCAAACGCGTCAAGTGTAGTCATCACGACTTGGACCCAGAGGAATGCCTAAATATAGCTAAGCCTAGGGGCAGGTGAAAACACTATCAGAAAGGACACGCGGTATCTAGGTCAAGGAAAACGTGAGGCATGGAAAGGACTCGATGCTTTCTAGTAAAACCATGGCATTATAAGAGGCCTTAGAGCGGAAATCAAAATGAAACTAAAATCACATTGAGAGTGGGTGACGATCTTCGGAAACCCATTATGATAACTAAACCCAATATGTGCCTCAGTGCATAGAAATGATTCCATGTAAGATAAATAGTCGAATGAATTCCTTAAACCCTTGTGGACTTATGGGATCCAAACACACGAAGGAGTTAAATTGCTGAGGCCTGGGCAAACAATGACACCTACGGGTGCCTGAACTAAAATAATTCCCGGCAAGGGTAGATGAATGCGTATACGTAAATCCAAAAGGTGTGATCTAATTAAATTTAAAATAAACCTCGTTGAGCGGGGAAAAAAATCATTGTTAACCATGAGGGGCGACTCATGGGAATTCGTAGGTATATCCGGTTTCGAGGACGAAACCCTCTTTAAGGGGGGTGGAGTTGTAACACCCCAAAATTTCTAAACCGTATTACATGATAATATAAGCACACGAGGCTTTTAACTAGAAAATACTTGAAAAAAGATGGGAGGGGCCATATTTTCCAAATGACCAAACTTGAGTTTGGTTCATAAAAATAACAATGTAGAGATCATCTCCATTATAAGGAGATTGATCTCCATCAAACACACACACTTAACCAAGAAACTCAAGAACAAGCTCAATTCAAGGTCAATTCAAAGGGCTTTTGAATGCATTAGCCCTAAAATGAATCATGCAAGCATACTACACATCAAAGTAACCTTTTATTTGACTAAATTTGAGGGTATGTTGATGCTTGGGTATGATGAAAATCATGGGTGTTTATAAAAACGTGAATTAAGGACTAGTAATGGTTAATCTTGTATGAGAGAACCATAATACATGTTAATTTGTGTTTGCTAAGCAAAATCCTTGTGAGAAGGTTACATCCTTGTAGTTTATGTTATGAAATGAATTGGGTTTTTGGTGGATTGGTAGGAACCACCTTTAAAACATGGAATACTAGTTATAAACTATGATTTAGATGTTTATTAGAATACTAGCAATGTTATCTTGGTTAAAGATGGATCCATGAGGTCCTTGAGACCTAAAATTAAAGTTAGGAAAATCACGCCTACCAAGTGTTTGATAAAATGCCTCAATGAAACACGATTTCACTCTGGCATAGATAACTTGGTGAAAACATGTATGTTGGTAAAACATGGCCAATAATGCTTATAGACATGTAAAGACTAGGTTCTAACAACCTAAGTGGTCGTTCACCTCATAGGTGCGAATACAAGAAACTTTGGATAGCCAAGAAATCTCGGAATGAGGTAAAGAGGAAGCACGCATAAGGTAAGTCACTCGATGACTTAATTCTTAATATGTCTCTAGTATGTTTATATGCTTAGTTATACCTTTGTATGTGTATTTGGGCACTAGACATTAAAATCCCACAAAGAAGCATAAATAAGATAAACGAATCGTAAAAGATGGCCTTAGATGAAGGTTGTTAATATCCCAAGTAGACTATCGGGTCAATTGGGTAAAATGCTAGATAGAGAATATTCTAGACCAAGAGTCAACATTATGCCGGTAATGAAATCGTGCTAGTCGCTTGAGTATATTCATGGACTCAATGTTATCTTCCTAAAGCTAGTCTATAAGCAAAAGGGCGTGAGCCAAGGTAAGTCATACCTATGACTTGTTATAAATAAATACAGGTATGCTTAATCACGGATGACAACTTTAGTCATGTCAATAGTAAAAGATGTCTTTGGTGGTTTCCAAGGGATAGAAAAGATTGAATGAAAACCCATGTCGCAAGTCATGGAGGCCGAGCGAACGAGACCAAGAGAAATGGCACATGTGGCCATGGACACGAGGCACTGCAAAACACGGCATAAATGACTTGGGCATGAAGTTCTCTAGTCAAGTTAGGATTTGACAAGTGGTAAAAACCATAACTAGAACTTGGAAACTATAATTTTCTTATGATTTAGATATGTGCAAAACTACTCAGGGTAGCCTAAAGGTGAGTAGATAAATGGTGGTTTACAAGTTAGAAATCCAAGAAGGAATATAAAACTACCTTTAACCATGTTAGTTGATCGCATGGGAACCATTAAACGCTTTCCGGGAAGCCCCGGGAGTAGTTTTAGACTAACCCAAAATGGGCAGCTTGGTGCTGAAACATTTTGTACCTTGTCAGGATTTGGTGTAGGCTACGCCACTTTTGGTGTTGCCTACGCCAATGGCATAGGATACGCCAATTTTGGCATAGTTTTAGACTAACCCAAAATGGGCAGCTTGGTGCTGAAACATTTTGTACCTTGTCAGGATTTGGTGTAGGCTATGCCACTAAGTTTATTTCCTCGTAAATTATTGTATAATCACCCATTTATCGGGTAGGGCCTTACACTCCTGTGAAGATTCAACTACATCCAACATCTTCCTATCATTCTTTCTTAACTGCTCAATCTCAGTTTGTTGCTGGTTAATGATTTTCATCATTTCAGTCAGCTTTTGGTTCACTACATCCATCACATCTCCTGATACCGTAACCTTTGGAGTTGAAGCCTGAGCAACTGGAGTCTTTTTCTTGAATTTATTCAAGACTCTATCCAACGCAGCATTGAAATCATCAGTTGGAATGTTTTGTTCAGCAGCAAATGTTTTCTAGTTTGTTGGCTGCTGGAGATGTCACGGGAGATTTAGAACTAGACATAACATGAACTTTCTGACCTGCAATCAAGCTTTCAATGTCTTTAGCTCTCCTTTTCATCAACTTTTCAATTTCAACTGCCTTTGCTATCTTCTTGTACGTTGGGTTTTTCTGTTTAGTTCCAGACTGTGGCGATCCACCAAAATCATCAGATCCCAAACCAAGACCTTCATCAATATCGTCCATCACTACCGGACTCTTCATTCTTTGTTCCTCCAATGATTTATTCAGACTTTCAGACTCACCAGCCACAGTGGCCTTGGGCGTTGTGGTCTTGATAGTCTCATTATCAGAATCCCATCTCTCCTCTACCCGAGTCTCTTCAGAATCCATCGACTCTACATCAACCAAGTGTATACCTTTCTTAGCAACACTTTTCTTTCTCCGAGATGTCTTCTTAGGTGGTTCAGCATCATCCTCTTTTTCCTTACCTTTCCCTTTACCACTCTTCGCACCAACATTCACAACTTGTTTGCATTCCAGGCTTTATCAACACCTGGATCTTCATAACCTGGATTGATCAGGTGACCAAACAAGTTCTTCAACGGTGGTCTTTCATTCATAGGTACACCTTTATATCCCTTCATTCTTACTAATGTGTTCAATTTCATGTGATCCTGTACTACTATCTGAGTAGGATCTTTCCTCAAATTCGTATACTTCTGATCGAAGATCATTTGCAGGAATCTTGGATATAATAAGAACTTCTTACTCTTCAAGCCTCTCAATGGTTCAAGCATGTGTTCAAGTATCATTCTTACTAATGTGTTCAATTTCATGTGATCCTGTACTACTATCTGAGTAGGATCTTTCCTCAAATTCTTTTACTTCTGATCGAAGATCATTTGCAGGAATCTTGGATATAATAAGAACTTCTTACTAATACGTTGAATGGTTTAATCAGAATCAGGGCAACCATTAAAGAGCTAAGACTCTTCCTCATCACGTCATATCCTCCACTAACAGATCCGAAAACATGTAACATGACGTGAGCAAGGTATTTGAACTGTGGGCACAATTTACCTTTATGTAATGAACCATCAGTAATCGGTCCATTGTACTTCATCCTCAAGAAACACTTTCTCTGTTCAATCCAAGATAGAACTCTCGGATCAGTCTTCTTATCAGTTAGCGTCAATGCTTGTCTAATATCATCTTCAGATATAATCACTAGCTCCCCCTGAATCTTACTTACGATAGCAGACTCATTGTCCCAAAAGTCCATTCTTGCATTCGTCCAAAACTCCTTTTGATGATCTCTGTAAATTATGGTAGGAGTATCAATAGCATCAACAACTCGACTTCTCTTCAGAAAATCAACAATACCGATGAATTCGGCATGTTTCTTCAAATCTCCCAGATAAGCACAGCAGTTATGTGCCTCTTCGAACGGTAGATCTTCTTCTGGTTTCTTTCCGGCTTCTTTCTCTGATGAACCTGCGGGAATATCAGAACTTTGTGGTTCAGACATGTTTGATCTGCAAAACAAAACAAGAAAACACATTAAAAAACAGACAAAATATTCAAAATTTGAAATTTTTGATTTTGAAATTTCACATTCGACCAGTCGTGGGTTCGAATGTGAGAAATGGGATTCGAATGTGGAAATAAGATTCGAATGTGAAAAATCAATTTTAAAAAATGTACATTCGACCGTTTTTGTCCACTTTAGACCGTTTGAACAAGCTACATTCAACCAAAAAGTCACATTCGACCCTTTTGAAATGGTCGAATATGGCTGTTCATCTTCAAAATTTACAGATTTTGATTTTGTGTGATTTAACATGCCATATTGATTTGTAAAGCTTCTAACATGACCGATTAAACTTTTCCAACAAACAATTGTTATTATTGATCAATTTTTAAGTGTTTTTCCCTAAAATCTAGGGTTTGAAGGTTTTGATTAATCAATCAACTAATCTGTTGTGAGATAACCCTGGATTTTGATATCCTCTCCCCCTAAAACACTTAAACATTGAATCCTTTCCATCAATTATGCCTATTGCAGTAAAAAATCCATGATACGATTCAGTTAAGGGTTCGAATACATAATCACTGATTCTGTAATGAAAACATGATGAATACCTGCAAACGATAGCTTAAAATGATCAGTAGAATACGAGGATCACAATGATACAATTTTAAACAATTGAGCAACAAGGGGTGGTAATCACAAAATTTGAAAATTTTTGAAATGGGGAGTCGAAGGTGCAGATAGGTATATATAGGCTCCACATTCGACCCTTTTAGTTGGGCGAATGTGAAAATTTTTCCACTTTCGACCCTATTTAAAGGTTCGAAGGAAGAAAAATGGTTCGAATGTACAATCAAACATAAGAACACTCACATTCGACCGTTTGGAAGCTTCGAATGTAACAACAAAATTCCACATTCGACCCATCGAAGGGGCGAATGAAATTTGGAATTTTTGAACTTTTTACCAAATCTCAAAATCGAGTCCCATTCAATATTTTTCTCAACTTTTAAGCATCCGACATTCATTATTTCTCATTTAAAGATGACAAAACTCAAAGGTCCATCAAGTTTCAGAAAATCACCATCAACCACCATCAGTTATCAAAAAGAATATAGAAATGTAAAATCTTTTGGATTTTCTGAAAATTTTTGTTAAAACACACCTAAAATCTTTTTGAGTTTTCTATTTTTGACGAGAAATGTAAAATGCAGAAATGTAAAGATAAAACAGTAAATGTTTTGTGATTTCCGGTAAGAGGATCATATCAGTTATTGAGAAATCTAATCACACCGTTGATCTTTTGATTTATTATCATTAAAGACAATGTGTGATATGGCAACTGCTGATATTGTTGTCCACATAATCTCACATGCAGACTGTTGTGCAGTGCTTTAGACTGATACTATTATTTATAGTATAAACTCAATTGTCTGTGGTTCCCACGCACACGACACACTCCCGTATCAAGAAGTAAATGCACAAAGACTCATTGTAATGCGTGATTATGCTTTCGTCATCTGTAATTTACAAGGTATGAGGCATAGAGGTGTACATGTCAGCAACTCAATACTACAAAGTAACTTGTGCACTCTACTAGGTTGAGGGCTGATATCAATCATGATTTGCATCAATGATTGGATACGATGCATTGGATAATCTTTGATTATCGTCATACATTGAAAGTTCCTGAATTCGGTAACTTTAGGATTTGGCTTTATAGCTCTTTTATAAAGATACCCTGTCTGATCTAGGTCCGTAATGACTTACAGCAGAAGATCAGATAGGCTATCCCCAGATAACTAATAACATAACTACCCGAAACCTCCGAATTTTGTACAAATACCCTATCAAACGAAATTATGGTACTAAGACCATATTCCCATGAGGAGTTCATCCACACAACAATTCGTTTGATATGTATGTATTAGGCACTCAGTAATAGGTCTACGAAGCCTATCAACACATCACACAGACTCAAACACATGCCTTATATTGCATTAAACTTCTTTAGCATGTGTCAGATCCCCACTGATGTACTATCATTTCCTCTTTTTCTCCTGGAAATCATTTTGGGTTTTTCTAATTTTTATGGGTTTTTGAATTTTTCAATGTTTTTGGTTTTTCTGAAAATAAACTCCCCCTAAAATGAAAAACATATTTTTGGGTTTTTGTATTTTTCTGAAAACAGTAAAAACTAAAACTATAAAGTGATAAACCGAGGTGATGATCAGTCTTGTTTTTCTTTTATACCATTAGCTTTTAAGAGATATTCAAGTCTCAACTTATCAAAAGCTTTGGTTAAAAGATCTGCACGTTGATAGTCAGTGTGGATTTTGACCATATCGATCAACTCTTTAGCATAACAATCACGGATAAAATGGTATTTGATCCGGTTATGTTTAGCTTTCGAGTGATTGACTAAATCCTTTGTTAATGCAATTGCGGCCTCATTATCACAGTAAATAGGGGTTTTAAGAAATTGCAAACCATAGTCCACCATCTGTTGTTGTATCCACAGAACTTGTGAGCAACAGCTTGAAGCTGAGACATATTCTGCTTCACATGTTGATAAGGCGACTGCAGTTTGTTTCTTGCATTGTCAGGTCAAGAGCCTGCTCCCCATAAATTGACATCCAGCCGTAGTGGATTTGCTGTCTTTGTCACAGCCTCCCCAATCTGCATCACTAAAAGCAATTAGGTCAAAATTATCATCATTAGGGTACCATAATCCTCTCGATGGACAACCCTTCATATATCTAAGGATCCGTTTGACAGCTGCTAAATGACTTTGTTTCGGCTTCGATTGATATCGTGCACAAAGACATGTGGCAAACATTATATCTGGTCTGGATGCGGTGAGGTACATCAGAGATCTGACGATTGCTCTGTATGTAAAAGGATCAGTCAGCTCCCCCTTAGCGCCAACACCAATCCCGTGATTAGGTTGTATAGGGGTATGCATCGGCTTCAAATCATCCATTGGAATCGGCTCAAGACTTCAGAAACGTATTTGGTTTGGTGAATAAAGATCCCTGTTGGTCTTTGGTCCACCTGCAAGCCTAGAAAAAACTGCATCTCTCCCATCACACTCATTTCGAACTTTTCCTGCATAATTTTTTCGAATTCTCTTCACAAAAGTTCATTAGTAGATCCAAAAATAATGTCATCAACATAAATTTGCACTAGAAGCAGGTCATCGCCTGTTCGTTTTGTTAATAGTGTGCAATCTACCAAACCTCGCTTGAATCCTTTGGATAGAAGATACGTGCTCAGCTCCTCATACCATTGCCGTGGAGCCTGGTGCAACCCATAGAGAACTTTGTTTAGAACGTAGACCTTATCCCGGTGGATAGGATCCTCAAAGCCTGGTGGTTGACCTACGTAAACTTCTTCCTTGACCACACCATAAAGAAACGCGCTTTTAACGTCCATTTGATACACCTTGAATTTCTTGAAAGCTGCAAATGCTAGAAACATGCGGATAGCTTCTAAGCGTGTAACCGGTGCATAAATCTCGTTATAATTGATTCCTTCCACTTGATGAAAGCCTTGTACGACCAATCGAGCTTTGTTCCTTACAATCACTCCTCTGTCATCCTTTTTGCACTTAAACACCCATTTTGTTCCAATCTTTTTCCTGCCTGGAGGTAAATCTATCAATGTCCACACTCCCAGTTTCTGAAATTGCAATAACTCCTCTTGCATTGCCTCTACCCAAGTGTCATCCAAAAGAGCATCCTTGTATGTCCGCGGCTCAACCTGCGAAACATAACAAGCAAAAGACCAGTCATTCTGACAACCTGATTTCTGAATTTTAGCATATAAAGCTAGAGCGCCAAGATTTTCTTGTGAGTTTGCATTCCTCAGTTGTCCTCTCGTCATAACACTGCTATCGGGATCACCAATAACCTGCTCGAACTGGTGAATCCGATGTATCCGAGATTCCGGATAATCAGGTACTTGCACTCCCGTTTGAGTAGTCAAATTCTCTGTCGAGTCCAGATCATTACCCAAGTTTGATAATGAAGTACCACTTGGATTTGGGTTCACTGGAGGTGTCTCTGTAGCAATATCTAGAACAGCTTCACTTGTAACATCATCATCATCTTCCGATTCTGATGAATTGAGAGTTGTGGAAGCTACCTGGAACACTTCTTCTTCAGCTGCAGGAACATTGGCATCATTAGAAGCTGTTTGGGGGGTTATGGTGATCGGACGCACCCTGTACATTCTGAGTGTACCGCTGAACTTCAACGTTAGCCCACTCCTCTACCTGACGAGTTCGTTTGTTGAATACCCGTTTGAGCGGGGTTGCATATCCAACAAAGAATCCTTCTTCAGCTTTCGGTGCGAACTTCTCAGATGGATTAAGCATTGTACACGGTGCTCCAAATGGTTCTAGATACTCTAAGTTCGGCTTTCGTCTGTTCAACAGCTCATAAGAAGTTTTACCAAACTTCTTCACTGTTAGAACACGATTGAGAGTATAACAGGCTGCGTAAATGGCTTCATTCTAGAACATTACTCGAAGATTGGAATCCGCAAGCATTGTTCTCGCCGCTTGAATTAGAGTCCTGTTTTTACGTTCTGCGACACCGTTCTGTTGAGGAGTACACGGAGCACTATATTCATGATGAATTCCTTTGTCTTCACAAAGTGCATCCATCTGTGCATTCTTAAACTCCGTCCCATTATCACTCCTAATTCTCTTGATCTTTAGACCATAGACATTTTCTAAACAAGTGAACTGAACCTTCAGATTATTAAACGTGTCGCTCTTATGATGCAAGCACATAACCCAAGAAAATCTGGAATAGTCATCGGTAACCACAAGACAGTACAATTCACCAGCATGACTTTTACACTTGACCGGTCCGAATAGGTCCATGTGCAAATGCTCAAGTGGTAATTCCACTGAATTGACTTTCTTTGGTTTGTGGGACTGCTTGTGCTGCTTTCCTTTCTTGCAACTCGCACACTTATCGTTCAAATGGAAATGTTTAACATTTACGCCTTCGACAAGTTCATTCTTCACCAGATGGTTCATTTTTCTAAGGTAAATGTGTCCCATCCTCCTATGCCACATTATAGATTCTTTTTCAGTAGCTTTGGAGAGGAAACACGTTACTTGACCTTGGGTTGTCATGGCCTTTGACATGTCGAGAATGTACAGATTGTTCACTCTTGGTGCTTTCAGCATTACCCACTCTTTTGGAAGTACAAATCCCGGTTTGAGGATGTAGCAAGATTTGTCATCAAAGAATACAGAGAACTGCTTATCACAGATTTGACTGACACTGAGCAGATTATAGTCTATTTTCTTCACATACGATATCTTTTCAAAACTCACAATACCATTACTCACACTACCGTCCATAGTAATGTATCCTCCTTTGTTCCCAGCAAATGCTACGTATCCGCCATTGATATTTCTTATGTCAAACAGTAGCGATAAATCCCCTATCATGTGACCAGAAGCTCCACTGTCAACAATCCAAAGACTACTCACAGGGCCAGCTGAAGCTCCCTGCACATATCAAGTAAAAAGATTAGATTTTTTGGGGGACCCAAGCCTGCTTGGTCTTGGGTCTTTGAACCTTTTGTTTCAAAGAATTTTTCTCACAAACAATTGAATTTGAATTGATCTTTTTCTAATAAATTAAATCCTTTTAATTTTCAGATTTCTCATTCACTTTTGAAGTTGAAGCACCTTGAGATCCCTTTGGTGACCATATTTGTTCCGAACGTTTCAAGATCCGGATCTGATATTCGTCCTTGAAGGAAACTTTCTTGGTTACCTTCTCTGATTTAACAGAGACAGGTCCAACTGTTGGTTTGACTGCAGGTTTTAATGGTACCTTTTGCTTCTCAATAGTTGTGTTCACCACAGGTTTCTTAAAAGGCTTTTCCATTGCGATCCGGTTACGACGATCATATGTCATCTGACGATTATCCCTCTTTTGAAACTAACGGCTTTGGTTGTAAAAAGGTGCTGGTTGAGGGACAAAGCGTCTTTGTGGATAACAATGATTATCGACTGGACTTTGATATTTCTGCTTCACTTCAACCTTGTGCCTTTTGTTCCTAACATACGGGCAGTGAGCAAGTAAATGCCCTCTCTCCCCGCACTTAAAACATGCACGGTATTCCTCAAAGTTGTTCTTGGCGTTCGACTTTGAATAAGTAATGATAGGATATTGATCATCCACACACCTTCTTCTTAAACTCTCAGGAGCTGGGTCCTTTAGGTAAGTCGGATCAAGAAAACTATTCGCCTTCTCTTTAGGCTTAATAAACTCCAGTGACATGAACCTTTAGTTCTTTTGGAACATCCAAATAAATTTTCTTTAAATCCTCTGGAGGTACATCATTTGTTCTCTCATGTTTTGGGAACCAAATGGTACTCTCCTGCCAAATTTTCTCAATCTTGATATAATTGGCAAACTTAATTGGATATTCCTCATCAGAAATTATCTTATCGGATCCTTCCATCCGATAAAACACTTTGACGGGTTTGTCACATTGTTCATTCTTTTCAACCTGCTTAACTGATTGATTCACTCGATGAGCGTTAGCCATTGGATGTATAATCTGAGTAGGTGACACCGGTTCATTGCTAATAATGTGATTTTCAGCAGGGATATCACACACGTTCTCAGATTTGTCATCCTCAGAGTCAGAATAATCAGTTACAGCTATCACAACTTCATCATTCAGTCCCAAAATAGGTCTAACATCGGAATTAGGGTCTCCCACACTGAAAGTGTTTGACTCATCATTCGATGTAGATTCATACTTAACTGAACTCTCCGGTGTTATTGAATGTAAAGTATGATTTTCAAACAACACTGGAGATGGGACGGCCTTGTAGTTTGCATTACTTGACTGTGAAGGTTCCTCAATTATATGGTCAACAACATATGCAATATTTTTGTAGCTTTCAAGCTTCTTGTTGACTTTCTCAACAAAGCACTTGATGGTTGCCATTTTAAGTTTTGTTTCTTCCAGTTCATTGATATAATTGTTAATGGTCAATTGCTTCAAAGATAGTGTTTTCTTAAAATAAGAAATGTCTTTCTTATAACCATCAAGTACCTTATTGAATTCACGTGCTTCTTTTTGATACAATTGACAGTTGATCTTAGCACTCTCAAGTTGAACCCTGAGTTGCTTATTATCCTCCGTCAATCTATCGCATGCACCACAATACTTATCGCTATTCATGTCTACAGAAGATTCAGAACTTACCTGTTTTAGAGACTCTGTCATCACCATCAATGCAAAATGTGCTTCCTTTCCAGCAAAGAATTTAGAATAATCGATTCTGGTAAAAGCATCATCCACTATGCAAGATTTGTGGGTCATAAGAAAATCAGCTTCGGCTAGAAGTTGATCAATATCATCATCTAGTGAGTTAACACTAGCTTCAGAATCAGATTCGCTCTCCGAGTCAGAATAAGCTGAATCGCACTGTTCGGGAACATCAGTGACTGAGTCTAGAATCAATCCTGACTTCTTCTCAACACAAACATCAGATTCTTCAACCAACTCCTCAATCTTCACCTCAGATATCTTTTCAGTCTCCAAATCATCTTCAACTAACACCGGTTCCTCCAAATCTATCTTCTGGGCAACACATGCCACATTACCAGCAGTTATCTCCTCAACACCAAGTTGCATACAAGTCCAATCAAATCTTTCATCTTTCTGGATTACCAAAGCCTGGTTCTGATTATCTGGTTAAGTTTGGCTGTTTGGTGTAGAAATTAGAATGATTGTTCTGGTTGGATTGTGTGGTGTTTGATTTTGATTCTGGTTTTGTGTAGTGGTTTGTCTAACATAATTGTTTGGTGAGGCATTTTGTGGGTTTTGGTAATTATTTTGTGGTTGAAAGTTGGAGTTGTTTTGGCTTTGATATGATACCTGATTTTGTGATTGACGGTTCTGGTAATTAGTGTTGAATGAATTTTTGTTTCCCTGTTATGCTGGCTGTGTGCATTCTCTTTTGAAGTGACCTTTCTCACCACAGTTAAGATTAGTTCTGCCCGTCTTCTCTATAAACTCAGTCGCTCGCCTCATGACACTAGCAAATGCCCACTAAATGTCAATGAGCTCCATCTCCTCCTTGTCAATTTGAGCGTAGTCTTCACTGGTTAAGTTGTTATTACCAATTTGACTAGCTACTAACCCATTATACGAAACGACCATAGCAGAAACCAAGGAAACATGTTGCTGTGCAACTTCAACAGTGACGTTGTTCAAGTTTGATGTCTCCAACACAATTGGGCTTTGATTTGGTTGATTTGGGTTCATTTGAGTTTGGTTCATTTGAGGAATGTAAGCTTGTTGTTGAGGTTGATTCAAGTTAGTTGAATAGCATGCAGCTAGTTGCATAGGTGAAAATGGTGGGATGTAAGTAATAGGATATGAAGGTGGGGTATAAGATGATGTTTGAGCAAGATAGTTTATGGGGGTTTTGGTTGGTTCAACAATGCTTGAAACACAAGCTATGTGTAGAGCAACAATATTACTAGAACTTGAACTAGTCAGAGATGAAGATGTACTACCATGATATAACTCTGGGTTCTGAGGAACTTGTGCTCGTTTCGCTTTCCTCTTTTCCTCCATTTCTTTGTTCTCAAGCTTCTGGATGAATTCCTTGATGGTCCAATATTGGTATGCATCTTTCTCCTTAAGGACCTCAATGTGTTGATTCCAGTATGGTGGTAATGCATCAGCGAATTTATCCACCAGCTCAGACATAGGTATATTGATCTCATAACTTGAAAGTTTGGTCAATAAATGACAATACCTTGGAATCAACTCCTTCAGTGTTGTTGATGTGCAAGAGATTTGGACCCTATTTTGATCAAAAACTTTCTGTTTTCATTGATATACTGATTTTGGTGATATATTGATTGATTAGAGCTTGTTTTCATGGATAAAATGCATAATTCTCTTTCTTAAACTTGTTCCAAATCAAATCCGAGACAAAACCTGATTAGAATCATCAAATTTCATCAACTTTTGAAAAATTTGATCAAAATTAACTGATTTTCAAAGAATAACCGTTTTTGAATATGCAGGGTCGAACCTTGGGAGACTGGTCGAACGTGTGAGTTTATTTGGTCGAACCAAGGTGTTTTTGGTCGAACGTGGTGTTTCAGTTGGTCGAATCTAGAGTTTGTCAGTGTTTAGTTGTTCATTCGACCATTTTAGTTTCATTCGACCAATCGGACGGTCGAAAGTGAGTTTTAAACGGTCGAACGAGGGAGTAAACGGTCGAAAGTGATTTGAGTCTGTTATTTTCTACATTCGTATCTTCCTAAACGGTCGAACGTGAACAATTTTGCACATTCGACCACTCGTAATATACGAACGTAGAATCTGTTATTAAACTTTTCTATTCTTTTCGTGTTTAATCATTTTCAGATCGATATGTGGAACTTTCCTACTACACCACGACCTAATCCGACACCACAACAGCAGACAACCATGGATCCTTGGTCGGTAGCCGATCAAAAGTCTAGTCAACCATCACAACCTATCAATTACATGGCGATGACTAGTACTATTCCCCAACATGTTGCACAACCACAACCACAACCAATGGCTGATTATTGGGGAGTGGCAGCAGCAACGGTTCACTCTCAGACGACAAATGCCATTTCAACTCTTATCCAAGACTTGTCTTCGGGGAGTGGAAGCCGTCCACCTAAGCTTATGGAGATGGTCGATTACAACACGTGGAAGACCAAATTCAAGATCCATCTGGAGGGAATGGGTTTAGAGGGAACAGAAGCGTGGCAGATGATTGCGAAGGGCTATGTTGCTCCGATCATGGAGAACACGGGAGAGCCTATTCCGTTGGAGAATCTTGCAGATGATGAAAAGAAGAAATTTGCTATTGAGAAGAAGGAGTTTTCTCAATTGTCCCAAGCAATCAATACTGATCTGTTACATCAGTTTGCTTCTTGCACAACATCTAAACAATTGTGGGACATGTTAAAGAATAGGCATGATGGAAACGAAAAGACGAGAAAGTTGAGGATGGAGGAACTTAGAAAAGAGTTTGAGAATTTCAGCTACATGGGGAACGAGACGCTGAAAGAGTTGGTTCCAAGGTATTGTCATTTACCCACTGAGCTTTCAAGCTACGAGATAAGCATATCTATGTCAGAGTTGGTGGACAAGTTTGCCGATGCATTGTCACCATATTGGAATCAACATATAGAGGTTTTGAAAGAAAAGGATGCGTACCAATATTGGACAATTAATGAGTTTATTCAGAAATTGGAAAATAAGGAGATGGAAGAAAAGAGGAAGGCGAAAAGAGCACAAATTCCTCAAAATCCAGATTTATATCATGGTGGTATTTCTTCTTCTCTTTCTAGTTCAAGTTCGAGTTCAATTGTTGCTCCACACATCACGTGCGTCTCTAACCATGTTGAACCAACCAAAACACCAATCAATTATCTTGCTCAAACATCATCATATACCCCACAACTCGGTTTCAGATACCAGTTGAGAATCCGGTTAAGAACCGAATCTACGGATCGATTAAGCGAAAAACAACTCGGTTTCAGATGGGAGCTTCGAGACGAGACAGAAATATACGATAACAAAGTCATCACAGATTCGTATTAATTCAGAAACGGTTACATACACTGTCATCAGTAGGATAAACATCTATCTCGGGGCCGAGGGAGGTCGGGCATGACCTCCCCCTTGAGAGCATTCAAAGCATAAACTCAAATCTACAAATGAAAACCAAACATGAGATTGCTATTTATAGTCCATAATCATAAAGCCACCTTCGCCCATTTAAGGAGGTCGAATGTGGAACTTTTCCACATTCTCCTCTTTCGAATGGTCGAATCTAGCTTATAATTATGGTCTATATTTACAAATGCATCAGATCCATAAAATGCCCTTATGAATCACCACAATCTCATGTAACACAATACATCACTCAACCCTAGTCTATTCGACAGTGACGTCCACATAATAGTGCATCAACAATCTCCCCCTTGGACGTTGTTGGCGAATCCACAAATCTCTTGCACATCAACAGTCAAAATCATAGGTCTCCCCCTCAATACATGCACTATTGCATTAAGTTAGAAATACAATATCCTTCGTGAACCGACCAAGTAATGCACCATGGACCCTCATCATCAATACGCAGGAAGTCAGCTAGACCATGTATATCATTTGCGAAATCAGCGAACCACTGAATTACAACCAGATTACCTAGTTATGCTAATGTGAAGTTGACAATGTAATGCACTACAGTCTCGTAGCATCAGTACCCATCTTGACCAAGTACATCACGCGCAATCCAACTAGCCTGATAAGACCCCTGCTAGAAGGATTCCATACTTACCGATCAGATATTCAACGTAACACGTAGGTACTACCACTAATTCACGTCTCATATCTGCACTTAACCTTTGCATCACCCTTCACACCAACTGGAGAAGTCTAACTGTCAGTACCCAATTAAACATCTCAAATGTGACTATGTGCAAAACAATTCCACTCGGACACTTGTACTTCTATGAAATTCTTCATCCGTGCTGACTGTGATTGCATTAACACATTCTTCTCTTTAAATGTTCTTGAGTAACTTCATCTGTTCGACAAAATACTAGCTGTAGACGAGTGAATCAAGCAATCAGAAGTTTTCGGTAGGAACTACCGGTACAATTGTGGACTTGAAATGCTTCAGAAACTGAAGTTTTCTATAGGGCCAACAATAACCACCAACAGCTCTTGAAATTCTTCAGGACTGTAACCTTGAAACTTTCGTTGAATCTACGTGCCACATGACTCCTACTGGGATCCCTCATTACTTTCGGAACATTGAGATCTCAGTCTTGATATGCTTATACATAATATCTTTGTTTGAACAAGTTCCTTCAATCACACTGGAACTGGGTTGACTGTTCTTCATCTTGCGGAATAAAATCTGTCTATTTTCTGGCCCATAATAGTCATTTGAATCTGATTATCATAATGTTGATTCTCATGACTACCCCACAATAAAACGTTTCATCATCATCATTTCTTCAACAATTTGTGAAGACATCATCACCATTCTCCCAAAAATCTTCAAAAATTACCATTCGAAATTTTTTACCCCTTAAAATACCAATTTTTCATTCTCTATGTCGAAGGGGCGAAAGTGGAAATAACACTACATTCGACCACTGTGTATGGTCGAATGTATCATGATTGGGTCGAACCAAGTTCATGTAAACCTGACTAAAATTAAGATTCCACATTCGACCAGTCGTGAGGTCGAATGTGGAAAACTTCCAGGTTCAACTATTCTTATCAATTCAAATTAGTAGATTCGACCTTCAAAACCTACGTTCGACCGTTTACAAGCCACGTTCGACCACTCGTAAGTTCTAATCTGCTGCACATTCGACCGTTTGCAGAAAACATGTTCTTAAATATTTTCTGCAAATCAGCCCATAAACACTCTGATTGTTCGAATTTGATGATGAAACTTGTACAGAAAGGTGCGGAAATGAAAACCTAACCCTCGAATTCACAAAAACATGGTGAAATCACATGATTTTGGGGTCAATTAAGAATCTAGGGTTTCAACCTTTCAATCAAAAACTGAATTTTAACGTCTGAAATCATGAAAACGAGTTGTGATTGATTCAAACGAGTGTTAGATCGTTAAAATCGGTAGCATAGCTCTGATACCAGTTGAGAATCCGGTTAAGAACCGAATCTACGGATCGATTAAGCAAAAAACAACTCGGTTTCAGATGGGAGATTCGAGACGAGACAGAAATATATGATAACAAAGTCATCACAGATTCGTATTAATTCAGAAACGGTTACAGACATTGTCATCAGTAGGATAAACATCTATCTCGGGGCCGGGGGAGGTCGGGCATGACCTCCCCCTTGAGAGCATTCAAAGCATAAACTCAAATCTACAAATGAAAACCAAACATGAGATTTCTATTTATAGTCCATAATCATAAAGCCACCTTCGCCCATTTAAGGAGGTCGAATGCGGAACTTTTCCACATTCTCCCCTTTCGAATGGTCGAATCTAGCTTATGATTATGGTCTATATTTACAAATGCATCAGATCCATAAAATGCCCTTATGGATCACCACAATCTCATGTAACACAATACATGACTCAACCCTAGTCTATTCGATAGTGACGTCCACATAATAGTGCATCAACAAGTGTCTCATTTCCCATATAATTAAAATTCTCGAACTCTTTTCTTAACTCCTCCATTCTAAGCTTCCTTGTTTTCTCATAACCATCCTGACGATTCCTTAACATATCCCATAATTGCTTCGAAGTGGTGCACGACCCAAACTCATGTAAAAGATCAGTGTTAATGGCCTGGGATAATTAGGAAAACGCCTTCTTTTCCAGCGCAAACTTTTTCTTCTCATCCTCAGCTAGACTCTCTAATGGAATCGGCTCACTAGTGTTCTCCAAAACCGGAGCTACATACCCCTTAGCAATCATTTTCCAAGCTTCTGTGCCTTCCATTCCCATTCCCTCTAAATGAATCTTAAACTTGGTCTTCCATTGGTTGTAATCCACCATTTCCATCAACTTTGGTGGACGGCTCCCACTACCCGAAGATAAGTCATGAATAAGCGTCGAAATCGCATTGGTAGTCTGAGAGTCTACCGCAGCTGCTGCAACTCCCCAGTAATCAGCCATGGGTTATTGTTGTGGTTGTGCAACTTGTTGGGCATCGAACTAGTCATCGCCATATAGTTGATTAGTTGAGATGAATGACTAGTCGTCTTCTGAGCTGCTACTGACCAAGGATCCATTGTTGTCTGCAGTTGTGGTGTTGTATTAGGTCGTGGTGTTGTTGGAAAGTTCCACATAACGTCTGCAAAGTATAAAACATGAAACGATTAAAAAAAATTTCAACAGTTTCTACGTTCGACCGTTTGTCACAAAGCGTGAGGGCGAATGTGGAAATATGTCCAGATTCGACCGTTTCTAAAGACTCGAAGGTAGAATGTAACAGACTCTTTTCACTTTCGACCAAAACAATCCTCTTTCGACCTCCCGGATGGTCGAATGTAAAACAGATGGTCGAATGAACAACAACACACTAAAAATTTCTAGGTTCGACCAAATTAACCTCCAGGTTCGACCTAAAAAGTCCTGGTTTGACCTAAAAACCATACTCTCGACTGTTTCTCCCTAGGTTCGACCCTTTCATTTTGAAAAATGGTTATACTTTGAAAATCAGTTATTTTGATCCAAAATTTTTAAATGTTGATGAAATTTGATGATCTTATGCAGGTTTTGCTTCAAATTGGATTGAGAACAAGTTTAACAAAGCGAATTCTAGATTTTATCCATGAAAACTAGTTCAAATCAATCAATATTCAACAATTTCAAAACAGAAAAGTTTTAATCAAAATTGGGTCCAAATCAACACTAATATTATCAATTCGTAGTTGTTTGATCCTTATGGCTCTGATACCACTTTGTATGTGTCAAGGATCGGATCATCAAACAAAGACTATGATCAAACAAGTTCAATTCAGGTGTTGAATCCCTGAATTGATCACGAAATGATAATATAATCAGCGAAACACACAAATCACTTCAAACATTTTCATTTCATTCATAAACATCATTGATAATCTTTACAAAACCTTGTTTATAATAATTAAGACTCAATACAGACTTAACAAAACCCTAGGGAGAGAACACACTCAGAGTGGGAAACAAAATGACCAAAAGTTAACATTACAAAATGATTCAGCCTTTATATAGACCCGCACATTCGACCATTCGATTGGGCGAATGTGCAGGTTCGACCATTCTATGTGGGTGAATCAACACATATATACATAAAATCTTCATTCGACCTCTTGAGTTCTCCCTTCGACCATTCTTATCTACATTCGAACATATGAAATCCACCTTCGACCGTCCATAACTGTCAAAACATAATAGAATTCGCAATTCAATAGCATTAGTCGCACATCGTGTATCTACAACTCAGTTGTATTCTGAAGATGGGTAAGAAAAAACAATATGACAACTATGCTCAGGATGGCAAAGAAATTGGTTAGGATGCACAGTTATATCCTGAGGATGTAACTGTCTGACAAAATGATGAAATGAGCTAAGATCAATGAATGTAAATGTAATGCAACTAGAGAGCAACACTCGATGTACGAGGAAAGCCCTTGATCAATGTAGATCACAAACCTCAGGAGGAGTCTAAGCCCATTGTTTGTTAATATTAATAACGTAAAAATAGTACAACTTTGGATAGGTGATGAACAAGTATCTAAGATTACAATATGGGTGTTGTGTGTGTGTAGAGAGTATCAGGTGTTCTCTAAAGTGTTAAGCAAGTGAGATGTAGTGTCATGTTACTCGTCGATCACCCCCTATTTATAGTTACACGAAAGTAAATAATGAATCCCATGATATCCGCCATCTTTAATGATCTCGTGGGCTGTTTCAGGCGACCGTTGTGTTGTTTAAACTGAATATGACCATTGTTGCAGTTGTTTTAACTGAATATAGTTGTTATATGGCTGTTTCCTCCTTTCTCTCCTATATTTAATGCTTGTCGGTTACAAGTTTGACTTCTTCTTTGAGTTTGGACTTGTTCCACACGCATAGCTCTTCAATGATCAGCTCCTCTGACTTAAATGAGTCAATATAGCCATTAAGGAGGAGTTACAAGCCTTAATATCGATTAAGTGTACCTGCAATAATATCATAATAAGATAATTCGCTAGTCCATCATCAGGATGCACAGAGGTGAGAACATTGTTACATCCTGAACCTTGCTTAGTCATTTAGCATCCTGAGGATGTTACTCAGAGAATATGAGGTAAAATCATCCTGCATTCATATAACAATAAGATAGTTCGTTAGTCTATCCTCAGGATGCTACATAAAATATAGGTTAGTGTTATCCTGAAGATTTCACCACCAAAAACGTGTTACAATGAGTCTTTGTGCAAATTATTCCTTGACACGGGAGTATGCCGTGTGCGTGGGAACGACAGACAATCTTGTTTATACTATAGATAATCGTATCAAACACTGCATAAAAGTCTATATGAGAGCTTATGTGGATAACAATATCAGCAATTGCTAGATCACACATTGACTTTAATGATAATAAACACTAAAGATCAACGGTGTGATCAGATTTCTCAAAAACTGATATGATCCTCTTACTGGAAATCACAAAACATTTACTGCTTTATTTTTACATTCATGCATTTTACATTTGTTCAAAATCTACAAAAACTCAAAAAGATTTTAGGTGTGTTTTAGTATAAATTTCAGAAAAACCAAAAAGATTTTACATTTCCATATTATTTTTGATAATGGATGGTGATTGATGGTCGTTTTTCTGAAACTTGATGAACCATTTGTGTTTTGTGACTTTAAAATGAGAAATGATGAATGTTGGATGCTTAAAAGATGAGAAAAAGTTTGAACGAGATTCGATTTTGAGATTTGGTAAAATGTTCAAAAATTCCAATCTCCATTCGCCCCTTCGATGGGTCGAATGTGGAATTTTCCTTTACATTCGAGCCTTTTAAAACGGTCGAATGTGAGTGTTCATGTGTATTTTACACATTCGAACCCTGTTTCTACCTTCGAGCCTTTAATTAGGGTCGAATGTGGAAATAGTTTCACATTCGCCCAAGTAAAATGGTCGAATGTGGAGCCTATATAACCTTATCTGCACATTCGAACCTTCATTTCAAAAAAATTTCAAATTTCTCAGACAACCACACCTTGTTGCTCGATTTTTCTAGACCTTATTACATTGTTCCTTAGCTTTTTCTGATCATTTCCATATCAAAATTACAGGTAATGGACAAGGATTGATTTCAGAATGATTATCTTTTTGTTCGAACCCTAGAACTGATTCGTTTGATGTTTTAGAGACTATTATAGATGAAATTCTTCATTAGGATTCGGTCATTGTATGTTTTAGGGGGAGAATACACCAAAATCGGAGTTTTAAACACATTGAATTGTCTAATTGATTGTTTAAAACTGAGAAACCCTAGATTTTGGGGAAAAACAAACAATAACTGAACAATTGATGCAATTGATGGTTGATAATGGTTAATCGGTCATGTTAGAAGACAAACAAATGAAAATGACATGTTTAAATGGCCAAAATTGAAATCTGAAAATTTGGCATATGAACAGTCTAGTTCGACCGTTCAAAAAGGGTTGAAAGTGGCTTTTTCGGTCAAAGGAGACTTGTTCATAGGGTCGAAGGAAGAATAAAGGTCGAATGAACATTTTTAATCAACTTTTCCACATTCGAACCTTAGTTTCTGTAACATTTCGCACTAAATAGATATACGTTACGGATTAAAACGACAAGCCTTATTATTTTTGGTGATATTTTGAACCCATATACGATGATAATTATTCACACATATATATAATAACAATAATAATAATAATAATAAGTTAAAAAAAATCAGCTTCTTAAGACCCACTGATCCGGCCTAAGTTGGAGCCCAGCAACAGACCGGCCCACATGAGCCACTATCCCCCTTAATTCAGTTTATAAAAAAAACTTGTGTCCTTGCCGGGTTTCGAACCCAAGTCACTCACTACACACACACACACACGCGTGTTACCCAGCTGCTCTACACCCTTTATCTGATCTCATCCCAACCCTACAAATATTAAAACACCTTTTTTTCCTCCCTCCTTCTTTCTGCCCTGTTACGCTGCAGCAGAGATGAATTTAAAATTCAAATTTTTAACCAACCTTTAACTCGTAATTGATTCTAGATGGAATGGGAACGCAATTATCGGCCAATCTTGACTCGGACACACAGCTAATACATTTCAATTGTTGCCTGATTTGAGATTAAACGCGTCAAACATTCAATAGCAAGTCAACCTTACCAATTATTCATCCCAGATCGTTATACTATAAATTGAACGCTCCTCAACCTTCACAACTCGCTCATAATCTTTTCCCAACCCCCAATTGTCTTCAAAACACTCTGATTGTGCCTCACGATTACACAGTTGACTTTTATCTTTGACCGGCCAATCGTATACGAATCAGCATTGTAAGTTACATTTTTTTTTGTGGGTTTTGTTAGTCGGCAACCATACAAAAAAAACCCTAACAATAATCGGGTTCAAAATGTATGGATTGCCTGATTGTAGAAGCTAGGGTTCGTGCTTTGTGATTTGGGGATAAACTCAGTTTTGATTCGTGTATATTATTATTGTTTAACAGAGTTCATCACAACCACTGGCCTAGGCCAAGTGGTTGTGACAGAGGTGCATAACCAAAGGCACCCGGGTTCGAGTCCCGGCTGTGGCTTTGTTTTCTATTCTTTTTCAAACAACAAATCCTACAATATATATATATATATATATTACATTAAAACTTATAAATTCATTTTTAAATATCAAAACCCTTTTATAAATTCTAAAAAAAATTATTTTTAACAAATCTGATGTCAAAGCTTTATCTACAATTTTTATTTTTCTGAAATTCATTTATTTAATATTTATAATAATTAAATCAATTTTACACTATTATATTTATAAAAATCCATTAAAATATCAAAACAATTTTATAAATTTCAACAAAAATTATCCTATGTTTGTACAATAATAAATTTTACTGAAATGATTTTTAATTCAGAAAAATCA
Organism: Ambrosia trifida; assembly: GCA_028751855.1. Taxonomy (NCBI): domain Eukaryota; kingdom Viridiplantae; phylum Streptophyta; class Magnoliopsida; order Asterales; family Asteraceae; genus Ambrosia; species Ambrosia trifida. Next base: position 6,648,299 of record CM054132.1, read on the forward strand.
TTTATTTTATATTTTTAATCAATTTTTGTTAGTTTTAATCATAATTAAATCATAATAAATTCAATTTTTATTATTTTTGCACCAAAATTTTATACAATTTATTTTTAAATATTTAGGACAGAAATATGATTTTTAAAACAATAATTCTTTAATTTTAGTATTTTTGAATATTAAAGTTAAATTTTGACAATTTGTAATAAATAGATTTTAAAAATCTATTTTAAAGGAAATAATTTTATAAAAATTATTTTTGTACTTCAAACACATTATTGTGATCATCCTAAATTTAAATTTCATAAAAAGATTTTTGGTTATTTATTTACTAATATTCTCTCATTTATTAAACAATTTTCACATTAATCAAACAAGCATTTATCCCCAAATTCGAAGCCCTAGAACTTATACATTTGTAGACTGGATAGACTTAGACATATTTATTACCTCATTATAGGGTGATACTTGATACATTTGGGCAACACACTATTTTCAACAGATATAACAAGGTGAGTTTTACATAGCCCCTTTTCTATTTATCATCATTTTTGGGGTGAAACATGTTACAACATCATTTATGCAATTCAAACATCAATGTGTCTATGTGTTTTTTCTATGTTGCATTATGTCTTGAACATGACTCGGGTAAGCACAATTCTAGCATAAACATTCATCAGCCAAACGGTATACATTGATAGATCTATTGGACTAACAATCCCACCCGGATACGTGCCTCCTACAAAGGTTGCGTGGGTGTTTGTTACTGCAATTTAAACGAGTGAACCATGAGCGTATGGGATGTACCACAATTACAACAGTCAACAAGGTTGATTATGCACTCGATTTACTTCTAGTATGTTTTTGCATATGAACTAGATTGCCATGACACATGAATTGCACAACAATTTTATTCTATTATCAAAAACCTATGTAATTCTCACCAACTTTTGTTGACCCAAAACCTTTTCAACTTAACATGTTTCAGGTTCTATTTCCTTGAAGATTTGATTTGATGCTTGAAGATATGTGTATAGTTTTATTCAATTTGATGTACAAATTCTAGAACAATTGTATGTAATTCATTTAAATCATTTAATGGAATTTATTTTTCACCATGAGCTACTGAACAATCATCAATACGTGATATCCCGATGTTTCCGCCATCGGTTGGGGTGTTACAGATTGGTATCGAAAAATACATTGGTGGCTTACCGATGCAGATTCAAGACACGGTGTGGGGAAGGAACCCTGCTACTTTGGAAGAAGCAAAGCGTTTGGCTGCCACCCTAACAGATAACCATGTGAAAGCAGGAACCCTAACTCGTAAAGGGGAAAAGAAAAAGGATACTCCCCAACCTGCAGTTGAAATCAAAACCGAGGCCTCAACCAACGGGAAGTGTAAGGCCAGAAACTTTGCAATAGATACCACTGCCCCACCCAACAAGAAACAATATAACGGGAAGCTACCTAAGTGTGACACCTGCCAGTATCACCACCCAACTCAAGTTCCCTGCCGACAGTGCACCAATTGTCAAAGATATGGGCATCTCCCAGATGCTTGTCGAATCCCTGCTACAAACGCTCTTGATGCTCCAAATAACCCCGCTTGAAACCCTCCAACTACTTAACAGCAAGCCCTACCATTTGAATAATGTCTATTTTCTCTTTAATTCTATGTATTGCACTTTTGAGTCAAATAATAAATCCAAGTATTATTATAACATCTGTGTGCATGCTTGTTTGAATGTGAATTAATTGCTATATCTACTTGCTTACTTGTACAACAATTAGTTGACTACCAAATAACCTACTTAACGATTGGTAGAGGTCATCATGTCTTTCCAACAGTCGGGAGAGGCCCTACCACCTGCTCAACGACTGGTGGGGACTATCAGACCTGCTCAACAATCAGAAAGTCATAAAAGGACGCAAAACCCTAATGTAAGGTAAATTAATAATTACGGTCCGGAACGTAATCATGAATTTACAGGTACATTAAGGTAGTGTGAAATTTTATCAAGAGTGTCGGTAGTCGACCAATTGCTAACCTAGTGTCTTCCTTTAACTTCGGGACGAAGTTCCTAAAAGTAGGGGAGACTATAACATTTCGCACTAAATAGATATACGTTACGGATTAAAACGACAAGCCTTATTATTTTTGGCGATATTTTGAACCCCTATACGATGATAATTATTCACACATATATATATAATAACAATAATAATAATAATAATAATAATAATAATAATAATAAGTTAAAAAAAATCAGCTTCTTAAGACCCACTGATCCGGCCCAAGTTGGAGCCCAGCAACAGACCGGCCCACATGAGCCACTATCCCCCTTAATTCAGTTTATAAAAAAAACTTGTGTCCTTGCCGGGTTTCGAACCCAAGTCACTACACACACACACACGTGTTACCCAGCTGCTCTACACCCTTTATCTGATCTCATCCCAACCCTACAAATATTAAAACACCTTTTTTTCCTCCCTCCTTCTTTCTGCCCTGTTACGCTGCAGCAGAGATGAATTTAAAATTCAAATTTTTAACCAACCTTTAACTCGTAATTGATTCTAGATGGAATGGGAACGCAATTATCGGCCAATCTTGACTCGGACACACAGCTAATACATTTCAATTGTTGCCTGATTTGAGATTAAACGCGTCAAACATTCAATAGCAAGTCAACCTTACCAATTATTCATCCCAGATCGTTATACTATAAATTGAACGCTCCTCAACCTTCACAACTCGCTCATAATCTTTTCCCAACCCCCAATTGTCTTCAAAACACTCTGATTGTGCCTCACGATTACACAGTTGACTTTTATCTTTGACCGGCCAATCGTATACGAATCAGCATTGTAAGTTACATTTTTTTTGTGGGTTTTGTTAGTCGGCAACCATACAACAAAAACCCTAACAATAATCGGGTTCAAATTGAATGGATTGCCTGATTGTAGAAGCTAGGGTTCGTGCTTTGTGATTTGGGGATAAACTCAGTTTTGATTCATGTATATTATTATTGTTTAACAGAGTTCATCACAACCACTGGCCTAGGCCAAGTGGTTGTGACAGAGGTGCATAACCAAAGGCACCCGGGTTCGAGTCCCGGCTGTGGCCTTGTTTTCTATTCTTTTTCAAACAACAAATCCTACAATATATATATATATTACATTAAAACTTATAAATTCATTTTTAAATATCAAAACCCTTTTATAAATTCTAAAAAAAATTATTTTTAACAAATCTGATGTCAAAGCTTTATCTACAATTTTTATTTTTCTGAAATTCATTTATTTAATATTTATAATAATTAAATCAATTTTACACTATTATATTTATAAAAATCCATTAAAATATCAAAACAATTTTATAAATTTCTACAAAAATTATCCTATGTTTGTACAATAATAAATTTTACTGAAATGATTTTTAATTCAGAAAAATCATTTATTTTATATTTTTAATCAATTTTTGTAAGTTTTAATCATAATTAAATCATAATAAATTCAATTTTTATTATTTTTGCACCAAAATTTTATACAATTTATTTTTAAATATTTAGGACAGAAATATGATTTTTAAAACAATAATTCTTTAATTTTAGTATTTTTGAATATTAAAGTTAAATTTTGACAATTTGTAATAAATAGATTTTAAAAATCTATTTTAAAGGAAATAATTTTATAAAAATTATTTTTGTACTTCAAACACATTATTGTGATCATCCTAAATTTAAATTTCATAAAAAGATTTTTGGTTATTTATTTACTAATATTCTCTCATTTATTAAACAATTTTCACATTAATCAAACAAGCATTTATCCCCAAATTCGAAGCCCTAGAACTTATACATTTGTAGACTGGACAGACTTAGACATATTTATTACCTCATTATAGGGTGATACTTGATACATTTGGGCAACACACTATTTTCAACAGATATAACAAGGTGAGTTTTACATAGCCCCTTTTCTATTTATCATCATTTTTGGGGTGAAACATGTTACAACATCATTTATGCAATTCAAACATCAATGTGTCTATGTGTTTTTCTATGTTGCATTATGTCTTGAACATGACTAGGGTAAGCACAATTCTAGCATAAACATTCATCAGCCAAACGGTATATGTAACACCCCAACCGATGGCGGAAACATCGGGGTGCCACGTAGTGACGATTGTCCAAAAGCACATGGTGTTTAAAATTCAAGTTCTGTTACATAATCCAATAATGGAATTTATTACAATGAAAAGGAACAATACTAAATGTTCAACATCAAACTAAACCAATAACCAAATAAAATTTAAAACTAGACTTCAACTTCTAACATCCAAAGCACGTAGAACTTCACGCTGCATTATTCCCTGAAACATGTTTAAGTTGGAAAATGTGGGGGTCAACTATAAATAGTTGGTGAGTAATACATTTGTTTAAAAAAAATTTAATTAGCAAAGTTTTTGTAAGTCATGTCTATATATCAAAACAATTTGTAATAATATTAATTGGAAACCATGGTGTTGTATAGTCAACCCTAATGACAATGACGTAACTCAATGAGCTAGTAAAAAAAATGACGTAACTCAATGAGCTAGTAAAAAAATGACGTAACTCAATGAGCTAGTATAAAAAATGACGTAACTCAATGAGCTAGTAAAAAAAGCTGTTTCGATCATCCCTGAATTTATGCGGGGGATGGGCTTGTCGAACCTATAGCGCTATAATCTACTACAGTTGGCTTGATCAAAGTTAATGACTACACTGAGGCGGGTTCACCAACTAATAATAAAAACAAATGCGTGAAGATATAAGCAAGACAAAAGTAAACATGTTTCACCCCTAAAAATATAAAAACAGTAAAAAGCGGGGATATGTAAAACTCACCTGATAGCATGCCAGAAAGTTTCCCGCACAAAAGTATTATAGGCGTGTCTTACGCAGTAGCGTAAGTTTAGCATAGCACACAAAAATCAAGTTGTCTTCAAATAATCAAGAACCTATAACCCCGTTATGTCCCAAATCAGTTTTATGAAAGTTTATTCACTTGGACGATTCGCTCGCTACTAAGTTTCCGGCGACAAGAACTAAAATACTGTTAATTAATTAAACTCTAAATAATCAACATTGATTTTAATGTTCAAAGCAAAACAGATATTCAAAACTTCCATATCAATCATGGATATAATTCGTATACTGAATGATAATTTTTTTTTCTTTATTCTTAGTGATATAAAACTACAAGGTTGGTTATAGAAATGTGTAGAAAATCAATTCCATTAGGTAGTAAAATGTGTAGAAAATCAAAAGTCATCCATAAAAAAAAATAATGACTATCCCCAAACCGATTAAATACACATGCTGCTTGATTTATGTAAAGCGTAAATATCTATTGCATGTGTATATCGAGCCAAGTAATCAAACGAACTTTGATAATCTATACCTCGGTTCGAACCAATATGTGCAAGGTTTTAAATATACTTATGTAGTTCAATCTAAAGTGGTTCAACACTAAAACAACCAGGCTAACGTTGCTCTTAATCGTCGGAACAATCAAACGAAACCCAAATATGTATAAATATTTACAATTGAATGATGGTTTGTTAAGGTACCTTGTATGGATGATCATACAAAAGCGAAAGGGATAGTGAACACCAAGTCTCCCACACCCGTTCCATAGCGGCGTTGACAAAGCTACTCCTTCGGATTATCGGCATAAGCGATGAACATGAACGGTAATGGAAAATAGGACGACGATAATAAATCTGGTTCACGGCACCGAACGGTGATGCTGTCATGGTTTACCGTGGTGTACGAAGGTGGCGGAAGGAGGGTGCTAAGTTAATTTATAAAATATCGCTGGCAAACATTATACCTATCCCAAAATCTTTGGCCAGTTCGGTAGAGATGATTCAAAATTTGAAGTATTGAAGATGCGGTTTGCGATAGAGCTAAAACAGAAATTATATGCATGGATCCGAAAAGTGTGTCAATTTCATTTAATCCGTAATTAAAGTTTTATATTAATTTCTATCTTTGAATGCCATCAATTTATTCATATTTTATTTGCACCTAAACATCTATCACCAAAAGAACCAAACAAACTGATCACATCTATTAATTTAATAACTCAATGCACATTAAATATGATGTATTAATTTAGTCATATATATTAATTTATCGTTTTAATTAAATTACACATTTAATCAAGTAGTTGATGTAGTATCCATTTATAAAATGATCACCTTTTTTTTTAATCTAGAATAAAATTATGTTAATATGATACTATATAGAAAGTTTGTATTTGTGTGATGGTTTAGAATTTGTAGATAAAAAAAAAAAAAATCCAATGCGCCTTATTGATTAAAATGAGTACAAGGAAATAAACAGAGAAATAATAATACATAGACAAAATTTCTAGATGTTACAGTCTCCTCTACTTTAAGAAATTTCGTCTCGAAATTAAAGAACACCATTGGGTATCGTTGTGATTACTTGAGGGAAAAAAATGGAATTCAAACGTTGTAGATTGTATAGCTGGGCTTAACTTAGTAGGAGAGTTCTTAGTTGTTGAAGGATTGTTTTAAATAAAGTTTTATATACTAGGAGAGGGTGACTACACACTTGGAATGGGTGTCTACCCAAAGTGGAAAAATTAGAGATGAGAGAAAATTGATAAGGTAAGGAAAACGCAAATGTGTAGTTCGGGATTCCAACAAATTTGTTTAAAATAAGTCCTAGTATAATCTAAGGGTGCCACATCTATCCTGTATTACTATTAATTTTAGTTTATGAGACACTAACAACATTTTTCTATGATAAAAAAAAATAAATAAATAACAGAGTTAATTCTTGGTCCGACCCCAGTCTTATTTTTGATGTATCATTAGTGCTTATATATAGGGTGTACCGCAGCTAACCCACGACACCTTTAATGCCTCGAAAACGTACTGGGCATCTACCAAAACCCTAATAGAATTTCACACCACCATAACGTACCTGTAAATTCATGATTACGTTCCGGACCGTAATCACCAATTTACCTTACATTAGGGTATTATGTCATTCTATTATCATAAACTACAACAACACAACTAGGCAAAATAAGTTTCACAAAATGATGCGTATATGTGGTTGTGAAGACAACACACTAGGTTACAATGGTTTGTTAACACAAAAATGTGAATATGCAACTGTGAAAACCAACACGTTGGGTTACAATGAGTCATTAACACGATAATGAGACTAATGTGGCTGTGAAAACAAACACGTTTGGTTACAACGACTTACAAGCATAATGAAAAGTTTAAGTGTGAGCTACAAGCCAACTGGGGAGCCCACTAAATAAGATGTTTGCAAAAAGTATCCAAAAAATATGAGTCCAACTGTTGAGTAGGCAAGAAAAAACAAAACAAACCTCTACCAGTTGTGAAGTAGGAACCTCTACCGATTGTTGAGCAGGTACGATGGCGTCTACTAGTCGTTGAGCAGGTTATTAGAACCTCTACTGACTGTTGAGTACGCATGATGACCTCTACCAATCATTGAGTAGGTTATTAGGTATTCCACTTACTGTTGAGCAGGTAATTCATCCCTTACTAGTTGTTGAGTGGATAAATGTAGCAAATGTAACAAATATGAGCCTAGGTGTGGTTTCACTAGTTGATGGTTATAGCAAACATTTCATATTAGCTAGCCATGTTTTCAAGTATCACGAATAAACAAATGTGCAAATAGAATAGGTAATCAAATTCTCATGTATCAAGAAGAATCAAGTTTCATGCAATAAACAATCATTGTAGGATTAAGAATCAGGGATCAAGTTTTAATAGTTTGGTTATCATGGAAAAGTTCATATTCGAAAAGTGAAGAATATGTGTTTAATCCTTAAGAGAATGATGAAAACCCATAGTATAATCAAGGTTGTAAAGAATAGTGAATGTAAAAATAGTTGACGAATGGTTTAGCTATAGGATTAGCACCAGGAACAAGATCAATACGAAACTCCACTTGTCGAGCAGGAGGCAAACCAGGTAAATCTTCTGGAAAGACTTCAGGATAGTCTCGAATAATAGGAATGTCTTGGATACTTTTGCCTTTGTCCTTCTTCTCTATCACGTTAGCTAAGAAGGCTGTATACCCCTTTCGTAAGTACTTTTGGGCAGTAGTACAAGACATAAGCTTAAGCTCACCACAGGGTTTCTCACCATAGATCTTCAAAATCTCACCAGATTCGAGAGGAATGCGTATGACTTTCTCGAAGCACAGAATTTCGGCACGATGAGTTGACAACCAGTCCATGCCTACTATAACATCAAAACTACCAAGATGCATGGGAATAAGATCGATAGGGAAGGTATGATCATCGAGATTCAACAAGCAGTTACGAATAATAGAACCGATCGAAATAGACTTCCCGTTAGCTACCTCTACCACAAAAGGGTCTTCTAGATTAGTGTGGGGTAAGTTAAGTAAAGGTTCAAACTTCAGTGACACGAATGACTTATCAGCTCCTGAATCAAATAATATGGATGCATAGTGGTTATTAATGAGAAACGTACCATTCACCACTTCGTTGTTGTCACGAGCCTGGTTAGCGTTGAGATTGTAGGCGCGACCTCGAGCACCTTGGTTCTGGTTGCGGTTCTGGTTTTGGTTTTGGTTTTGATTTTGGTTCTGGTTACGGTTACGGTTAGGGCAGTTGTTGATGTAGTGATTAGGGTTACCACACTCGTAGCATTGACCACGAGTAGGCTTGTTGTTTTGTTGGTTGGGAGCTGGGTTGTTGTTGTCTTGGGCAGCAGGAGATCGGCAGACGTTCACCAGGTGACCATATCTTTGACACTTGGTACAAAATCGACATGGCACCTGTGTGGGATGGTGATACTTGCAAGTGTTGCACAAAGGGTGAGGTCCGGTGTATGGTTTCTTGGCTGGGTTTTGGGCAGCAGGTGGAGTAGCAGCAACCATATAGTTTCTAGCCTTGCGCTTCTTGTTGCTTGAGGTCTCAGGCTTGACTTCAATTGCAGGCTGTGGAGTATCTTTGGCAACAGTCTTCTTAGTGCCCTTGCGAACGAGAGTACCGTTCTTCACATGATTATCAGTAAGAGTGGCCGCTAGACGTTTGGCCTCTTCCAGAGTTGCAGGATTTCTACCCCAAACAGTGTCCTGGATTTGCATGGGCAGACCACCGATGTACTTCTCGATGGCTACCGGCAGAGGAGTAACCTTGTGTGGCAACAATAAGCTAAGCTCATGAAAGCGGGTGTTGTAGGCAAGATTTTCCCCACTATCTTGAGCCAAGGTGTGGAACTCATCCTCAAGCTTTTTAACTTCATTTCGAGGACAGAACTCCTCCTTCATGATCTCTTTGACCTGGTCCCAAGTCATAGCAAGAGCAACCTCGGCCCCACGAGTACGCTTTTCTTCATTCCACCATGTGAGTGCTCGTTTATGGAGAACACTCATGGCGTAACGAACCTTGAAATTGTTGGGGCACTCACTGTTGATGAAGGTATTTTCAATACCCTCAAACCATTGGAGAAGTCCAGTAGCTCCTTCTTCACCGCTGAACTTTGGAGGGTTACAAGAGTTGAAATGCTTGAGGGTGCAAGCTTGGGGTCCATTGCCATTGCCATTGCCATTGCCATTCCCGTTCCCGTTGTTGTGACCATTCCCATTCAATTGGATGACCTGAGCAAGTAAGTTGGGAACCAGAGTTGCGATTTGCTGCGCCATTTGTTGAGAAATGATCGCAGCCAGTTGAGCATCGACCCCATTGTTGTTGTGGTTAGGAGCTTGGTCATGGTTGTGGTTATGGTTATCACCACCTTCTTCGTGGTTCTCACCATTGTTGTTGCGAGTGCTGCGACGAGGAGGCATGATCTGTAATAGACACAATGAAATGAATGAGAGTTCATATAAGGAATGTAATCATTTATTCATTAATTAAAACGAATAAACGAAAACGTTGACTTATCAAAGATTCTAAATTCTAATAACATATGAAGACATGCTTTAGCCTATAAGTGAACACTCATCCCGAGAATTCCCAGGTAGGCATCCGGGTCCCTCGTCTGATTGGGATATATGCGCAATGCCAGCCTAGACAGAAGACTCAGAATACAGGCGTTCACCCTTCCAGATTGCACGTGTTCGTTATTAAAATCTAGAACTTCGACGAGATCTCAAGGGGGTTCAGGTTAAACCTGAGGATTTTGTCCTATAAATCTAATGGTGGATCAGGATTGCAGCAGACAATTAAGAGTAGTCACATGTAGGTTTAGGGTTATAAGGTATAGGATAAGGATAGGATTAGGGAAGCAATTAGGGTTACAAGTAGGAGAAGCAAGTACTGTTTTAGTCCCTAAGGTTATAGTCTAGATTATTTCTAATAACCTAATTCCCTATAACCAAGGCTCTGATACCAATCTGTAACACCCCAACCGATGGCGGAAACATCGGGGTGCCACGTATTGATGATTGTTTTCAGTAGCACATGGTATAATATAAATTTTAAATAATTTATTCAAACATAATATCCAAAATGTGAAATAATGTCTAAGAATTCAAATTCATAACATCAAATAATAACTTCAAAAACTTCAAATAAACTTCAAGATAAATCCTCATGCTAACTCAAGCCTCAGCTTCATTGTTACCTGAAACATGTTAATTTTGAAAATATTTTGGGTCAACATAAGTTGGTGAGAATTACATAGATTTTTGATGATAAATGAATAAAATGTTATGCAATTCATGTGCCATGTTAATCTAGCCCATATGTGAGAACATATTAGAAATAAATCGAGTGCATAATCAACCCTGTTGACTGTTATAAAATGATACATACCATACACTTATGGTCCCAATGAATATGTTATGCGATAACAAACACCCACGTAACCTTGGTAGGAGGCACGTATCCGGGTGGGATTGTCAGTCCAATAGATCTATCAATGTATACCGTCGGCTGATCAATGTTAATGATTATGCTAGAATGGTGCTTACTCTAATCATGCTCAAGACAATATGCAACATAGAAAACACATAGACACATTGATGATTGAATTGCAATGAAAATGTTATAACATGTTTCACCCCAAAAATGGTGATAAAAGGGGCTATGTAAACTCACCTTAGCAAATGTTAACTTGTTGAAAAGATATGATAATTGTGTTGCCCAAAGTGATTCCAAATATTACCCTATAATGAGGTAATATACAATAAGTCTAAGTCTATATAACTAATATGTGTATCCTAGGGTTTCGATTTTGGGATAATCAATTGTTAAATTTAATTTAAAAATGTTAATTAAATAAAGAAAATTTGATAATTAATGAAAGAAGGTCTTTTTATAAAGTTTGAATTTTGAATGAGCACATTAAAGTGTTTGAAGCAATAAAATAATTTTTATAAAATTATTTCATTTAAAATAGATTTTTAAATCTATTTATTTATAAATAGCCAATTATTAACTTTAATATTCAAAAATACTAAAATTAAAGAAATCTTATTTTAAAAATCATAATTCTGTTCTAAATGATTAAAAATAATTTGTATAAAATTTTGGTGCAAAAATGATGAAAATTGGATTTAATATGATTTAATTATGATTAAATCTAACAAAAATTGATTAAAAATATAAAATAAATGATTTTACTGAATTAAAAATTATTTCAGTAAAGTTTAACTTTATAAAAAGTTAGGATAATTTTTGGGGAATTTAATAAAACTGTTTTGATATAATAATGGATTTTTATAAATATAATAGTATAAAAATGATTTAATTATTATAAATATTAAATAAAAGAATTTCTGAAAAATAAAAATTGTAAATAACACTTTTATATCAGATTAAACAATTATAATTTTTTTAGAATTTATAAAATAGTTTAGGTATTTTAAAAAGAATTTAAATGATTAAAAGGATTAATATATATATATATAATTGTAATTTGTTTGTTTAAAAAGAAAAGGAAAGAAAAGAACAAAAGCCGGTCAGAGCCGGGACTCGAACCCGGGTGACCTCTGTGGAGGGTCAGAGTCACAACCACCTGGCCTAGGCCGGTGGTTGTGATGATTTTGGTTTCAATTTAAATAAATACAATAGCGAAAACCAGTTTTATCCCCAATTATAAACGCGATGAACCCTAGATTTACAATCAGATGATTCAGACAACAATAGCCCGATTAATGTTAGGGCTATTGTTGCTGGGATGCCGAAGAACTAAACCCACCAAAAATATTAGACTCACAGTGTAGGATTGATGTTGATGGTCGGGTCAAAGAGAAAGTCAAACCACGAGCAATTTAATCAATTACAGAGTGAACTAGAGAGATATAGAGATTGAGAGAGAGTTGTGAGCGATTAGACAAGGCTCGCAGACCATCTATATATACTAGAGGATTAGGGTTAGGGTTAATTAGATGGTTGACTTTCCATAGAATGTATACGCGTCCAATTGATTATTAGGGCAACGATTGACGTGTTATTGGTGTGTAATTATGTTGTATTGGGCCGGTTATTGCCCTAATTTGCCAAAGATAGCACAATTACGCGTTAATTAGACGGATTGCTCACCAAGGAATCCCACAGTTGACTTTTCTTGTCAACTGTGAGGATTTGAAGCGTGTATAAGTTTAAAAGGTATCCGGGTTATAACAAAACAGAACTCCAGCCCAGTTGGTTTGTGCACGAGTGTTAGATTGAGCCGGCCTTTGGCGCGGGTTCGAACCCCGGCCAAGGCAAATTATTTTTTTTGATACATTTTTATAATAACACACATATATATAATATTATATATAGTATTAGGGTTCCATAAATGCGACAAAAATAATAAATGCGAGGGTAAATATGAAACTTGACGTTTTATTAATGTCATGCGTAACGTACAAGTATTAATTGCGTAATGTTACACCTCTAGTACTGAATCGCTACCACCCACCCGAGCAATTGTGGCTAATGGTACTAGGGCGTCTAGTAGGGACTGATGGGGGTCGGAAGTTTTTGCGTCGCTTTCACCCTTCAGTTCCCTGACAGTAAGCAGTGCATGTATGACACCCGGGCCATACGATTCCACAATCCTCGAGAATTATTAGTTGACTCAAACACCAATGACCAGATGCTTCCAGCACATAGGTCAATACCGGAAGGAGATATATGAAACATCACAAGTTGTTGTCGCAATGTACATAGTATAAGGTTTCTAAGACATATCGACATGTTGGCCCCCACTGCGACAATTATACAGAACACCAGTAGCTACCCTAGACCTGGGTATCCAGTACTAGTTCTGTTATCTGTGCTTCCTGTGCACTAGTGTCCTATCGTCATTAGCAACCTAGTGAGTCAATTCTGAATAATACAGGCCACACGCCCTTAAATTGACTTTCCGATCCTTGGCGGAGATCTGAGTGAAAGGACACCTGAAACCAAAACCCTCACTCATCGAAGGTTCCATCCTTTCAGAATCATTTTAGGTAAATGGTGAAATCGAGTCATAGATGCATGCATTGGACATAGATTTCACATTTGGCTTGACGGCTTCACGTGCCCAAGTTGTTACTTAAAAACAAACGACGACTGAGATCGCACCACAAGCGATAGTCCTGAGCCTTCCCATAAGGCATCTCATCTAATGACCCAGTTAGTCACATATATGGGCGCGATATGTAAGCCTTCAAGCTCATCCTGATTAGTCAGGTACCATACGCCCTGACCTGGTAGCTCACATAACTATGGTGTCTCCACCCGTGTCTGTCAACAACAATGGGTTTTGCTCTAACACGAGCAATGCTTCCTAAGGACAACAGGGAACACCACTATCGACCCAAGCTCGAAAGGGTTCCACTATCTCAAGAACCTACGCAACGACACCAAGACAAACCCACCATCAGAGGAAATACAATATTAATCGAAGGGCCAAGACGATCAATCATCTCAACAAGGTAGGGTAGCGCCATTATAGAGTAAACAATGCTACTCGCCCTTCTGGATGCAGGGCTTCATAAGACCTCTTAATCATGTACCAGGGACTTCACCAATGCACGCCCATGGGTGGGTCCACGACGGTATTTCCATAACCATCAGTATGACACGTCGGTACGTATGACTTCAAATGAATCCACTGGAGTGAGCAATAAATGAATTGAACCTCTCAACTCTTGCCAGTCCCAAAGGTATAGATCATAATATCGCTCATAATTACTTGATACCTTCAGGTTCGGGACGTATTCGAAATCCCTTATCGCAAAGGCAAGTCTCGCCTTGTCTCGTGCAGATCACAGGGTTTCTTCCCGACATTGATTTGCATAACCGATCGTTGGGCGACCAAATTGCACGTAAAAGGTTAGGGCTGGACATGGCGTCACTGGTGCCTCAGATTCTGAAGATGTACCGCATCACAAAATGCGTGAGCATATACAGGGGTCGGCACATGATTCGGTCACTTACTCAGACGACCACGAGATTCAGACTTTAGGGGAATACACACGTAATCACTAAGGCTAGAGTGTCTAAGCACGACTTTTAGAAAGTCCGTTGGACACCTGAAATCCTACATAATCAATGTCGGCACTACACAATCAAATAGAACAATGACGGCACGAGGGGTTTAGGTGATGTCTCCATTCCGAGAGAACCAAGAGTGAAGCAAACGACAAGTAATCACATCATCAAGTAAATCCTACAGCTGTAGCAATACGCCCTCTGTGCAACACGATAGTAGAAACAACACGGCAATGACAGCAACATATCCACAAATCACATGAACTAGGGAACACCGCACAGGAGTGACACGTCATTAGAGAAGCATGACGACAAGGCAACACCACAACAGGAACCACTTGACACAGGGGAACACGACAGCAAGGGTACACTACTGCAGGAGCAGTAAACAACAGGAATGCATCATCGGTAATGTAGCGCAACCACATGGATACGCAATCAGCAAAAATAATGCAGCAGCGAGCATGCACAATAGCTAGGGGGTAACACAACAGCATGAATGCATACGACAATACGACGCTCAATATGGAAAATCCACAATCCACGTCAACAGAACGATCCGTTATGGTGAGCACGCATCCCCGTGCGTCTCAGATCACTTGTGGAGGTGGGATTTGCATCCGTAACTTCAGCCTCGAGCCTATCCTCCATAGGCTCAATGGTAGGAATGGTTAGGTTGGCCGGCGCATCAATCGTCATAACATGAATGGGAACGACGGGTTCCACATAATTTAGCTGACTTCCTATAGCCGATATTGTTCGTAGAGAGGACGACCGTCGGCTTGTTATGAGTCACTCGAACAATGGTAACAGTAACATCGACAGTTTCAACCGAGGCCTGAGAACCATTGACAATGTTAGGCTTCCTAAGAGCCCAAGGAATGATAACTAGTAGTTCAATGAAAGCCTCAAAGAGGATGGAATTAATAACAACGAGCTCCACAAAGACACATAGATGGTCATAGCGGCTTGGCAAGGGTCATAGAGACGTCTTTGTTAACGACATTCACCTCTGCAGGAGCCTCAATACATCAACAACATTAGCACGGGAAGAGCCATAGAAACAACATCAAGCCCAACATGTACTATAGAGACAGCGACAATAATAAGCCCAACAACAGACATAGAAACAACGACATCAAGCCCGATAAGTGCTACCGAACCACTGACAACAACAAACTCAGCGAGAGCTACACACTTAATAGCGTCAACAGGACTCTCTTGAGCCATAGAACAGTAACAGGGGCAACAACGTCAGGCTCGACCGGAGCCTTAGACTCGTCGTAGCTATTATATGTGTGGTGACTGGTACCCATAGGACCTAGTAACCAACCTATATCCCTTATCAGCATCAAAGATAGTGGTCACCACGTGAATAGCAAGTAGAGGTAGAAGGATCATGATTTATTGATACACCACGATAAAATGAAAATGATACCGACTCTGGTCAAACCAGCCAAGTCATCCTTCTCATTAGGATCTTCTTGCATGCTATCTTGGCTCTAGCACCGATAGTCCTTAGCTAAAATGCCTTTCCGCCACCTAAGCGAGGCCAGTGAACCTTCTTCATGACAGGCTACACGGTGAGAGTATCAAAGTACGACAAGAGATTAGACATGTCACATTGTCCCTAACGAATGGATCTCGCAACCTTAGTTTATAAACCACCGTGACGAGGGGATGCAACGTCTCAGTATCTATGGGGATTGATGGAGAACACCTCGCATCAATTGTCACCCCACCGAGATAACTAGTCTCGTCATTGTGACGAGGGTGACGAACGTTATTGCAACAAGAGTAATGGAATCGTCGTCCCATGGGTAAGTTTAATTTAACAGAATGACGTGACCACATTCAGTAGTCCGCCGCTTGATTTTCGAGGGGGATTTTAATGTCAGCAAAAAGCGTCTTGCAACATTCTGACAATTACGGAACACTCTTACGATTACGATTCCCAAAGTGTGGTTCCACTTTCTAGGATTTATGACGGATTCAGGCACAGTACATATATCGAACCTACTCTGGCGTTCCTCGACTGAAGCGAGACTACCAATAATCCTTGAAAAACAAACAGGAGGTAGATAGAGAAGTCTTATGATAACCTTTGCACCTCAGGAAAGTAGTATGACATAAGTACTAATATGCTGAGCCCATCACAATTCATCTTCCGAACACGATCCAGCGCTATTGCAAAGGTTGTTAATCCATACTTGAATATTCAATACATCGAGTAGTGGCTTCCCATGAGTTAATCGTATGCACTTCCGAGTGAGTCCATCGCCAAATGCCGACTGGGGCTTGCTGTTCCACTACAAGCCGTCATCATATCACCGGCAAACAATGCCGCGGTCGTGATTAGTGGCCGAAACTTTCGACACCATCGAAGTTTAGCAAAGCACTATGACTCGCGGATGTGCAATGCGGCATGCTGATTTCATCATCAGTCCATGACTGCATGGGAACAACCAATACTGTTGATTCAGACAAGGGCTATCGAGCTTTCAGGATAACAATGATCAAGCTTCCTAATCCCGCAACTTCGATTCTGTCTTCCTACAGGAGAAGAAAAATACTCGACCCTTGAAGACAACCTGGGCATGCGTTAGATCGAACATGACTTATTCACCATGATAACACAGCAGCACACGGCCACGAGTCTCATATCTAATCCACGCAGGGTCCCGTTCTCTAAACGCACTAGTCTAGCAGGGACGCACCCTAAGTCTTCACTGGGTTCCAAGTTTAGCATTCCTCGCATCGTACCAGGCATTCATCTCTTCGGTAGGCAGCGCATCCTCCGTGTTCGTACCTTAAAGGTAATGTCGAAGAAAGCTTATTAGGTTAGCTGGGATCAAAATAAAGGGACGTCGACGAGACCTCCCATTTAACCCATTGGCCAATCAAAACTAAGACTGAATCTAAAGAACAAGAACAACCAAGAACAGGTGTGATCGCCAATCCCGGCCCTAGCGCCCACCAAGGTTACCGTGCACCCCAAACTATTATTACGTGTGCACCCGTAAAGATAATTTGCGTTGTCAGGTAATCTTGTTGCCCGCTAGTTACGAGCTTCCTGATCCAAAACAAAGATTTAATACAACAAAAGGCTTGGTCTAGTTTCGCCTCCAAATCTTAAACAACGCGGCGACATCCATTCTCGTGATAGAGACTAGTCCTTCCGATCATCCCGTCTACAGGTAAGCGAGTGAGCTCATCGTAGACCACAGCATCCTTCCCACTTGCTGGTACCGGTGATCGATGCAAGAGTGCGGACCAATGTGAAGCGTGACACAACATCCTTACTGGCAAAATATCCATACTACGTATATGTATTAACTAATCTTAGAAAATCGGATTCCTATGCAACATAAACATCTTATCCGTATTTTCTAATACTTCATATATTGACACACATGGCTAGTCGGTCGGAATTTCCCCCTTGTACATCCCATGTACAAA
The DNA here is from genome assembly GCA_028751855.1 of Ambrosia trifida. Classification (NCBI taxonomy): domain Eukaryota; kingdom Viridiplantae; phylum Streptophyta; class Magnoliopsida; order Asterales; family Asteraceae; genus Ambrosia; species Ambrosia trifida. The sequence continues at coordinate 6,666,263 of CM054132.1, forward strand.
TTTCTTTCTTTTCTAAACATTATTTTGTTGTGTTTTATTTTTGAAAACTTCGTTTTCGAGCCAAAACCGGTTATAGTCTAGATTTTTCAAAAATGCTAGTTCGCTACAACGTTGGCTCTGATACCACTTCTGTCACACCACGCCAATGGCGGAAACACGTGGCGCAACGCTCGAAAGCATATCAAAGTCAAGATTAACACAAACTATATTTAATTTGAAAAGATCAATTTATTAGAATGTCGAAAATGAGTATCTTGTTCCAATGTTGCACAAAGCATTACATAAAACGATAAACATTAAGTTTCAATGTGGGGGTATTTCCGTTTATGTTCCAACCCGATGGTAACAATGAATGAAACCCCGACCAGTATCCGACATTTCGAATTCCACCGCACTAGCCCCATATCTATTCAGCACTTAGTTACCTGAAAGATATGTTTAAAAAGACGTCAATATATAAAATATTGGTGAGTTCACGGGTTTTAGTTTCATAACAACAACATTTTCACAGCCATCGACTCGACTCACTTTACCGTATAATTATTTTCCCATTAAATAATTATACTAGGATCTTGTCGATCGACATTTCGTTTTTACAACACGTGCGAAACCTGCACAACTTGTGGCCTTTGTAAGGAGTAGCTAGCTCCTACAAACAACTTGTGGCCTTTGTAAGGAGTAGCTAGCTCCTTCAACACTTAGGAAAGCGTTTATTAGTTTTCACCCATGATGTATATATATATATATTTTACTTCCTAAAAATATATATTTTCTCATCTTGCCGCAATGGCATTTTCCTCATGTCTTGTCCGTGTATGGTTCGTTAACGCGTCTTAGCTCGATATCTTAGCTTGATTAGTCAATTTTCCAAGTTTTTCCCAACATGTGTTTTATAGAAATATTATCCACATTCCTAACACATGTTACTTGGAAGGTTTGTATTTTAACTCAACTTGTTAACTTAGATACAAAATGCTTCCAATACTTTTATATTCCCATTTATATAAAAGTATTCATTTTTGTATAAGTTTCTCAAGTTTTAATTTTTGCTTAACATTTTTATAAAATCTCTATTTTATAAAAATCCTTGTGTTAATACAAACCCATATTTTTATAACTTTCATTTTTATAAAAATATACTTTTTATACAAAATACCCAAGTATGTTTACTAGTATTTACCAAATCAACCTTGGAAAATTATTACTTATACTTTTGACACCAAACTTTCCATTATTGCATTTTTGGACTAATAGTTTCTAAAATGTTCATTTTAGTCCTCTAACTTTCAAAGTTACAACATTAGTCCCTTAACTTTCAAATGTTGCATTTTTCCACTCTAACTTCCAAAGTTAGTATTTTTCACTCAAGTTAGTGGACTTTGAAGATTCATCTTTTTATTGTTAAGTTATTTTTGCATCAAAACACTTTTAATAGTCTTATATTTCACACATGAGGCTACTAATATGTGTGTTTTATGTATTTCTTCAACATATCCAAATTTCATCCATCTAAGTGTGTAAACTTTAACTTTTCAACTTCTTCATTCATGACATCCTAATATATTCCATCATATATTATATCATGGATGATCATTTTATGATGATTAAAGTTACATTTTAACACATTCAAGTTTATTCCACAAATCTTAACCAAATCATCATCCTACTTAGTGTATGTGTAAATTTTATATATTTTAAGAACACTACTTTATCATCATCATCAAATCCATGATCCATTTACATATCTTTAATCATCCATTTTACCTATGTAAAACCTATTAAAGTTATGTTTCAAAACCACATTTTAAACCCTTCATGTACAACTTGCTTCTAAGAACACATACATGAATATCAATAATCAAAACAAGGTTAAGAAGCTTACTACTAGCACAAGGCTAGGGAAGACAAAACCTTGGATTTTGAGAGGGGTTTAGTGTGTTCTTCCTTAATGGTTAAGCTCCAAGCTTGAAACACACAATAGGGGTTTGGATGATGGATTATTTTGAGTGATTTGGAGATGTAAAAACTTGAAATAAGAATGTATATGGGGGAGGTGATACTCACGGCTCCAAGAAGAAAGAAGAAGAAGAAGAGTTTTGCTTTGTTCCTCCAAGTCTCTAACACATGTTATTTATAGCATTATCATGTGTAATCTTTCCAAAGATTCAAGTAATCTTATAGAAGATTGAGTTGTGTACTTAGGATTTTTTTTGGAAAGATATCATATGTGTGTGTGTGTGGGGAGCCGTGGGTTAGAGAGAGGGAGAGGGGTGTATTGTTTGCAAATCTTGGATTGTTATTTGGATGATCTTATACTTGATTTTACTTCCAAGCATGTGCATTAGTGTAATGATACTAGTTGTCTTTGTCTTGGATTATTAAGGCCTATGGGCCGAAAATAATCTTACACAAAGTGAGATTTGTAGCATGCTTGTACTTACATGATCTTATGCTTTGTCTTTTGTCCCATGCATGCATTATACTAGGCTAGTAGGTTATTATTATTAAGACATCTTGCAAGAGGGTTTGCATGGCCATTAGGCCGGCCCCTTTGTGGGTCTAGGTGGGGTCCACAACTTCAAACATTTACCCAATATTTGTTATGTTTAATCCCTCGTCGTTCGGGTGTCGTTCGGGTATTTTTCGGGATTTAATCACGCGTTATTCGGACATTAAAAATACCTTTAATAACCCTTAAATATATTCTAATTTAAGCGTTGATTGGTTATTTAGGCTCTTGCCGGGTGAAATTATGAGTTATACGCGTATCGGGTGCGGTACGCGCATTTTATTCGTTACCGGGAGATTTGTACAAGACGTTTCCACTTATGGTTTTGGAGTTCCAAAACTCATTATATTTTGTGAAAATACCCTTTATTTTATACCCTGGGTGTCCGGGATCCTTTTCGTTTATTTAATTATTACCGGGTAATCACCAACGTCCGTACCGGACAAGTTTATTCGCACATGATCCTATCATGCATCGTCATTAAACGAGTGCATTCCTATGCGTCTTATGGGGAATTTGCTATTCTCTTACGGCATCAATTAAATTAATCCAATTAATTTAAACATGCACTTAAACCGTTAATTACATATACTAACTATGTACGGAATCACATCGATTTTTGCCGGATGTTACATTCTCCCCCTGTTAAGAGAATTCCGTCCCGGAATTCAATTCAAGTTACCCATCACAATAGTATCCTTGAACAGGGCGGGGTGTTTGCGCTTCATGAGATCTCCTCTTTCCTAGTGAGCCCAGATTCATGCTGGGCTCACGCTTAGTGCTCTAACAAACACAATGTCATAGTTCAACTACGACTAAGCTCTTGGGCATCCCACCTTGACACATCTATCGGTTTCCCGAAATAGTAGAGCTTATCGTCAACCGGACTTCCGCCGGTCGAGGAATTGACCAAAACCTCCTCAGGCCAGACTTGCGGGATTCATTAAGAGTCGCACTCGGCTCTTACGATTAGTTCGAGCTTAACCATCATGAGACCAATCTTGATCGATACTCCGTGCCACTGGAGTATCAAGAATTTGGCCTACTATAATTTCTATGCTTACCAACACTCTCCCAGAGTGTGATGCTCAGTGTAAACCTATTATTAGTTCGAGGTCCTTAAGGCCTACGCCTCGCTCGTGTGACTTCTTAATAGGTTCGCATCTCATCCAAGCAGTCTCTAAACTGCAAGATTTACTGGCCATCTCTCTAATAACTCGAACCATGTTATGCATCTATCTCCGTCAGTCATTCGACGTACTGGAGATGTACACGTATGCCCTCCAAGGGCTTTGAGTAGTACACCCCGAACACTGGGATGATAATTCCTATCACATAGGAAATTTGGTGATGAAGCTCATGGATTCGATGTGCCACGGACATTAATCATGTCAATGCGGAGCAGTTCCGTCAAGTACGTTCAATTAGTTCGAGAATGAAAAGCCATACTCGTCTCAAATCGAGTATCCCATGCTTGTGTACAAAGTTTGTCGAACTTGAGGTAGAGTGACCACTACAATCCGAAATAATGTAAGTCGGCAATTCAGTGTCTAGCCACGACTCTTTCCAAGAGTATAGGTAACTATCCGTACGCCTCATCTCGAAGCCACAGATGAGTACGGGATGAAAGGGTTCCAAACAACGATCAATCATCACTTGGGTCACATCCGACCCCGGGACACCTCGGGTGTCATGGTGATGTCAAACAGGTGATCCTTCCGCACCACATAAAAGTCCCCTTGGAAACCTCGTCGGGTATTCCATTTTGTTTACCCTTCGGCCCGACTCACTTTACCATATATTTACCTCCCCATTAAGATAAATATACTAGGTTCTTGTCGACCGAACAAATATATTCAAGATGGGACTTTATTTCCGTGGAATCCTCTAGTACTGAATCGCTACCACCCACCCGAGCAATTGTGGCTAATGGTACTAGGGCGTCTAGTAGGGACTGATGGGGGTCGGAAGTTTTTGCGTCGCTTTCACCCTTCAGTTCCCTGACAGTAAGCAGTGCATGTACGACACCCGGGCCATACGATTCCACAATCCTCGAGAATTATTAGTTGACTCAAACACCAATGACCAGATGCTTCCAGCACATAGGTCAATACCGGAAGGAGATATATGAAACATCACAAGTTGTTGTCGCAATGTACATAGTATAAGGTTTCTAAGACATATTGACATGTTGGCCCCCACTGCGACAATTATACAGAACACCAGTAGCTACCCTAGACCTGGGTATCCAGTACTAGTTCTGTTATCTGTGCTTCCTGTGCACTAGTGTCCTATCGTCATTAGCAACCTAGTGAGTCAATTCTGAATAATACAGGCCACACGCCCTTAAATTGACTTTCCGATCCTTGGCGGAGATCTGAGTGAAAGGACACCTGAAACCAAAACCCTCACTCATCGAAGGTTCCATCATTTCAGAATCTTTTTAGGTAAATGGTGAAATCGAGTCATAGATGCATGCATTGGACATAGATTTCACATTTGGCTTGACGGCTTCACGTGCCCAAGTCGTTACTTAAAAACAAACGACGACTGAGATCGCACCACAAGCGATAGTCCTAAGCCTTCCCATAAGGCATCTCATCTAATGACCCAGTTAGTCACATATATGGGCGCGATATGTAAGCCTTCAAGCTCATCCTGATTAGTCAGGTACCATACGCCCTGACCTGGTAGCTCACATAACTATGGTGTCTCCACCCGTGTCTGTCAACAACAATGGGTTTTGCTCTAACACGAGCAATGCTTCCTAAGGACAACTGGGAACACCACTATCGACCCAAGCTCGAAAGGGTTCCACTATCTCAAGAACCTACGCAACGACACCAAGACAAACCCACCATCAGAGGAAATACAATATTAATCGAAGGGCCAAGACGATCAATCATCTCAACAAGGTAGGGTAGCGCCATTATAGAGTAAACAATGCTACTCGCCCTTCTGGATGCAGGGCTTCATAAGACCTCTTAATCATGTACCAGGGACTTCACCAATGCACGCCCATGGGTGGGTCCACGACGGTATTTCCATAACCATCAGTATGACACGTCGGTACGTATGACTTCAAATGAATCCACTGGAGTGAGCAATAAATGAATTGAACCTCTCAACTCTTGCCAATCCCAAAGGTATAGATCATAATATCGCTCATAATTACTTGATACCTTCAGGTTCGGGACGTATTCGAAATCGCTTATCGCAAAGGCAAGTCTCGCCTTGTCTCGTGCAGATCACAGGGTTTCTTCCCGACATTGATTTGCATAACCGATCGTTGGGCGACCAAATTGCACGTAAAAGGTTAGGGCTGGACATGGCGTCACTGGTGCCTCAGATTCTGAAGATGTACCGCATCACAAAATGCGTGAGCATATACAGGGGTCGGCACATGATTCGGTCACTTACTCAGACGACCACGAGATTCAGACTTTAGGGGAATACACACGTAATCACTAAGGCTAGAGTGTCTAAGCACGACTTTTAGAAAGTCCGTTGGACACCTGAAATCCTACATAATCAATGTCGGCACTACACAATCAAATAGAACAATGACGGCACGAGGGGTTTAGGTGATGTCTCCATTCCGAGAGAACCAAGAGTGAAGCAAACGACAAGTAATCACATCATCAAGTAAATCCTACAGCTGTAGCAATACGCCCTCTGTGCAACACGATAGTAGAAACAACACGGCAATGACAGCAACATATCCACAAATCACATGAACTAGGGAACACCGCACAGGAGTGACACGTCATTAGAGAAGCATGACGACAAGGCAACACCACAACAGGAACCACTTGACACAGGGGAACACGACAGCAAGGGTACACTACTGCAGGAGCAGTAAACAACAGGAATGCATCATCGGTAATGTAGCGCAACCACATGGATACGCAATCAGCAAAAATAATGCAGCAGCGAGCATGCACAATAGCTAGGGGGTAACACAACAGCATGAATGCATACGACAATACGACGCTCAATATGGAAAATCCACAATCCACGTCAACAGAACGATCCGTTATGGTGAGCACGCATCCCCGTGCGTCTCAGATCACTTGTGGAGGTGGGATTTGCATCCGTAACTTCAGCCTCGAGCCTATCCTCCATAGGCTCAATGGTAGGAATGGTTAGGTTGGCCGGCGCATCAATCGTCATAACATGAATGGGAACGACGGGTTCCACATAATTTAGCTGACTTCTATAGCCGATATTGTTCGTAGAGAGGACGACCGTCGGCTTGTTATGAGTCACTCGAACAATGGTAACAGTAACATCGACAGTTTCAACCGAGGCCTGAGAACCATTGACAATGTTAGGCTTCCTAAGAGCCCAAGGAATGATAACTAGTAGTTCAATGAAAGCCTCAAAGAGGATGGAATTAATAACAACGAGCTCCACAAAGACACATAGATGGTCATAGCGGCTTGGCAAGGGTCATAGAGACGTCTTTGTTAACGACATTCACCTCTGCAGGAGCCTCAATACATCAACAACATTAGCTCGGGAAGAGCCATAGAAACAACATCAAGCCCAACATGTACTATAGAGACAGCGACAATAATAAGCCCAACAACAGACATAGAAACAACGACATCAAGCCCGATAAGTGCTACCGAACCACTGACAACAACAAACTCAGCAAGAGCTACACACTTAATAGCGTCAACAGGACTCGCTTGAGCCATAGAACAGTAACAGGGGCAACAACGTCAGGCTCGACCGGAGCCTTAGACTCGTCGTAGCTATTATATGTGTGGTGACTGGTACCCATAGGACCTAGTAACCAACCTATATCCCTTATCAGCATCAAAGATAGTGGTCACCACGTGAATAGCAAGTAGAGGTAGAAGGATCATGATTTATTGATACACCACGATAAAATGAAAATGATACCGACTCTGGTCGAACCAGCCAAGTCATCCTTCTCATTAGGATCTTCTTGCATGCTATCTTGGCTCTAGCACCGATAGTCCTTAGCTAAAATGCCTTTCCGCCACCTAAGCGAGGCCAGTGAACCTTCTTCATGACAGGCTACACGGTGAGAGTATCAAAGTACGACAAGAGATTAGACAGGTCACATTGTCCCTAACGAATGGATCTCGCAACCTTAGTTTATAAACCACCGTGACGAGGGGATGCAACGTCTCAGTATCTATGGGGATTGATGGAGAACACCTCGCATCAATTGTCACCCCACCGAGATAACTAGTCTCGTCATTGTGACGAGGGTGACGAACGTTATTGCAACAAGAGTAATGGAATCGTCGTCCCATGGGTAGGTTTAATTTAACAGAATGACGTGACCACATTCAGTAGTCCGCCGCTTGATTTTCGAGGGGGATTTTAATGTCAGCAAAAAGCGTCTTGCAACATTCTGACAATTACGGAACACTCTTACGATTACGATTCCCAAAGTGTGGTTCCACTTTCTAGGATTTATGACGGATTCAGGCACAGTACATATATCGAACCTACTCTGGCGTTCCTCGACTGAAGCGAGACTACCAATAATCCTTGAAAAACAAACAGGAGGTAGATAGAGAAGTCTTATGATAACCTTTGCACCTCAGGAAAGTAGTATGACATAAGTACTAATATGCTGAGCCCATCACAATTCATCTTCCGAACACGATCCAGCGCTATTGCAAAGGTTGTTAATCCATACTTGAATATTCAATACATCGAGTAGTGGCTTCCCATGAGTTAATCGTATGCACTTCCGAGTGAGTCCATCGCCAAATGCCGACTGGGGCTTGCTGTTCCACTACAAGCCGTCATCATATCACCGGCAAACAATGCCGCGGTCATGATTAGTGGCCGAAACTTTCGACACCATCGAAGTTTAGCAAAGCACTATGACTCGCGGATGTGCAATGCGGCATGCTGATTTCATCATCAGTCCATGACTGCATGGAAACAACCAATACTGTTGATTCAGACAAGGGCTATCGAGCTTTCAGGATAACAATGATCAAGCTTCCTAATCCCGCAACTTCGATTCTGTCTTCCTACAGGAGAAGAAAAATACTCGACCCTTGAAGACAACCTGGGCATGCGTTAGATCGAACATGACTTATTCACCATGATAACACAGCAGCACACGGCCACGAGTCTCATATCTAATCCACGCAGGGTCCCGATCTCTAAACGCACTAGTCTAGCAGGGACGCACCCTAAGTCTTCACTGGGTTCCAAGTTTAGCATTCCTCGCATCGTACCAGGCATTCATCTCTTCGGTAGGCAGCTCATCCTACGTGTTCGTACCTTAAAGGTAATGTCGAAGAAAGCTTATTAGGTTAGCTGGGATCAAAATAAAGGGACGTCGACGAGACCTCCCATTTAACCCATTGGCCAATCAAAACTAAGACTGAATCTAAAGAACAAGAACAACCAAGAACAGGTGTGATCGCCAATCCCGGCCCTAGCGCCCACCAAGGTTACCGTGCACCCCAAACTATTATTACGTGTGCACCCGTAAAGATAATTTGCGTTGTCAGGTAATCTTGTTGCCCGCTAGTTACGAGCTTCCTGATCCAAAACAAAGATTTAATACAACAAAAGGCTTGGTCTAGTTTCGCCTCCAAATCTTAAACAACGCGGCGACATCCATTCTCGTGATAGAGACTAGTCCTTCCGATCATCCCGTCTACAGGTAAGCGAGTGAGCTCATCGTAGACCACAGCATCCTTCCCACTTGCTGGTACCGGTGATCGATGCAAGAGTGCGGACCAATGTGAAGCGTGACACAACATCCTTACTGGCAAAATATCCGTACTACGTATATGTATTAACTAATCTTAGAAAATCGGATTCCTATGCAACATAAACATCTTATCCGTATTTTCTAATACTTCATATATTGACACACATGGCTAGTCGGTCGGAATTTCCCCCTTGTACATCCCATGTACAAATTTCTTTCTTTTCTAAACATTATTTTGTTGTGTTTTATTTTTGAAAACTTCGTTTTCGAGCCAAAACCGGTTATAGTCTAGATTTTTCAAAAATGCTAGTTCGCTACAACGTTGGCTCTGATACCACTTCTGTCACACCACGCCAATGGCGGAAACACGTGGCGCAACGCTCGAAAGCATATCAAAGTCAAGATTAACACAAACTATATTTAATTTGAAAAGATCAATTTATAAGAATGTCGAAAATGAGTATCTTGTTCCAATGTTGCACAAAGCATTACATAAAACGATAAACATTAAGTTTCAATGTGGGGGTATTTTCGTTTATGTTCCAACCCGATGGTAACAATGAATGAAACCCCGACCAGTATCCGACATTTCGAATTCCACCGCACTAGCCCCATATCTATTCAGCACTTAGTTACCTGAAAGATATGTCTAAAAAGACGTCAATATATAAAATATTGGTGAGTTCACGGGTTTTAGTTTCATAACAACAACATTTTCACAGCCATCGACTCGACTCACTTTACCGTATAATTATTTTCCCATTAAATAATTATACTAGGATCTTGTCGATCGACATTTCGTTTTTACAACACGTGCGAAACCTGCACAACTTGTGGCCTTTGTAAGGAGTAGCTAGCTCCTACAAACTATGATGATGAGCAATCCCTTGAGCCCCATAATCAAACCAAGACTAATAATATTGCCCCGCTCCAAGTCGTTCCTCGGAACCCAACGACTTAATTTCAGAAAACGTGCACCCCAGGCATACGCCGATGCATAATCGACGCTATCGATTAGGGGTGGGCCTTGTCAGGCACCAATAGTACTATCCAAATATTCCTTCGGTTTCATTTCCCTGAATTAATGATTACAGAAGAGATGACTCAACCCCGAGTGGCGATCACTGCTCAAGTACTCATCATACCACTTATCACATTTTAATCTTTGAAAACATTTCAACATGTGACAACGTTTGACAAACATATCTTTCCCCCAGTTAAAACAGTAAAATGGGGCCGTGAAACTCACCTGATGTACAGCGTACGCTCAAATAGCAGAGAATAGCAAGTCCGTGGTCAAGCACCTACGAACGTCCTAGTGCGTGTAAGTCACTAAGTCTATAGCGTGTGCTTTTCCGGCAAGTTGTACACCCAACTCCCAACACCACCATTTAGATATAGTTCCCCGTTTAATTAAACATATGTCCTAGGTTTCGTTGGCGTTAGATTACCCTTGGTATTACAAGTTATACATTACTCTTGTTAATATTTCCTTAACTTGTACATTATTATCCTTGACTCGACTTCACTTAACATATAATTATTTTCCCATTAAATAATTATACTTAAGATCGCATCGTTCGATATAATATTTTTAACGCTCGACACGACTCACTATACCGTATATTTACTTTCCCATTCAAATAAATATACTAAGATCTTGTCGTTTGATAATACGTTTTCTACGCTCGACTCGACTCACCATACCGTATATTTACTTTCCCATTGAGTAAATATACTGGGATCTCGTCGATTCGGTAGTATATTCTTAACGCCCGACTCGACTCACCATACCGTATATTTACCTTCCCATTAAGTAAATATACTAGGATCTCGTCGATTCGGTATACACATATATATACGTATATTATTTACTCGTCTCGGTTTTCCTTCCCGTATATCTACTTTCCCATTAAGTAGATATATTAGAATTTCGTCGAGCCGAACGTATATATATACATATATACTTGTACTTTCATCGTTAAGTCCATACGTTCGTTTAACGTTTTTAATCGTTAGATTATTTACGTTTTGTTTTCTCCCACGAATACTTCCTTCAACACTTAGGAAAGCGTTTATTAGTTTTCACCCATGATGTATATATATATATTTTACTTCCTAAAAATATATATTTTCTCATCTTGCCGCAATGGCATTTTCCTCATGTCTTGTCCGTGTATGGTTTGTTAACGCGTCTTAGCTCGATATCTTAGCTTGATTAGTCAATTTTCCAAGTTTTTCCCAACATGTGTTTTATAGAAATATTATCCACATTCCTAACACATGTTACTTGGAAGGTTTGTATTTTAACTCAACTTGTTAACTTAGATACAAAATGCTTCCAATACTTTTATATTCCCATTTATATAAAAGTATTCATTTTTGTATAAGTTTCTCAAGTTTTAATTTTTGCTTAACATTTTTATAAAATCTCTATTTTATAAAAATCCTTGTGTTAATACAAACCCATATTTTTATAACTTTCATTTTTATAAAAATATACTTTTTATACAAAATACCCAAGTATGTTTACTAGTATTTACCAAATCAACCTTGGAAAATTATTACTTATACTTTTGACACCAAACTTTCCATTATTGCATTTTTGGACTAATAGTTTCTAAAATGTTCATTTTAGTCCTCTAACTTTCAAAGTTACAACATTAGTCCCTTAACTTTCAAATGTTGCATTTTTCCACTCTAACTTCCAAAGTTAGTATTTTTCACTCAAGTTAGTGGACTTTGAAGATTCATCTTTTTATTGTTAAGTTATTTTTGCATCAAAACACTTTTAATAGTCTTATATTTCACACATGAGGCTACTAATATGTGTGTTTTATGTATTTCTTCAACATATCCAAATTTCATCCATCTAAGTGTGTAAACTTTAACTTTTCAACTTCTTCATTCATGACATCCTAATATATTCCATCATATATTATATCATGGATGATCATTTTAAGATGATTAAAGTTACATTTTAACACATTCAAGTTTATTCCACAAATCTTAACCAAATCATCATCCTACTTAGTGTATGTGTAAATTTTATATATTTTAAGAACACTACTTTATCATCATCAAATCCATGATCCATTTACATATCTTTAATCATCCATTTTACCTATGTAAAACCTATTAAAGTTATGTTTCAAAACCACATTTTAAACCCTTCATGTACAACTTGCTTCTAAGAACACATACATGAATATCAATAATCAAAACAAGGTTAAGAAGCTTACTACTAGCACAAGGCTAGGGAAGACAAAACCTTGGATTTTGAGAGGGGTTTAGTGTTTTCTTCCTTAATGGTTAAGCTCCAAGCTTGAAACACACAATAGGGGTTTGGATGATGGATTATTTTGAGTGATTTGGAGATGTAAAAACTTGAAATAAGAATGTATATGGGGGAGGTGATCCTCACGGCTCCAAGAAGAAAGAAGAAGAAGAAGAGTTTTGCTTTGTTCCTCCAAGTCTCTAACACATGTTATTTATAGCATTATCATGTGTAATCTTTCCAAAGATTCAAGTAATCTTATAGAAGATTGAGTTGTGTACTTAGGATTTTTTTTGGAAAGATATCATATGTGTGTGTGTGTGTGGGGAGCCGTGGGTTAGAGAGAGGGAGAGGGGTGTATTGTTTGCAAATCTTGGATTGTTATTTGGATGATCTTATACTTGATTTTACTTCCAAGCATGTGCATTAGTGTAATGATACTAGTTGTCTTTGTCTTGGATTATTAAGGCCTATGGGCCGAAAATAATCTTACACAAAGTGAGATTTGTAGCATGCTTGTACTTACATGATCTTATGCTTTGTCTTTTGTCCCATGCATGCATTATACTAGGCTAGTAGGTTATTATTATTAAGACATCTTGCAAGAGGGTTTGCATGGCCATTAGGCCGGCCCCTTTGTGGGTCTAGGTGGGGTCCACAACTTCAAACATTTACCCAATATTTGTTATGTTTAATCCCTCGTCGTTCGGGTGTCGTTCGGGTATTTTTCGGGATTTAATCACGCGTTATTCGGACATTAAAAATACCTTTAATAACCCTTAAATATATTCTAATTTAAGCGTTGATTGGTTATTTAGGCTCTTGCCGGGTGAAATTATGAGTTATACGCGTATCGGGTGCGGTACGCGCATTTTATTCGTTACCGGGAGATTTGTACAAGACGTTTCCACTTATGGTTTTGGAGTTCCAAAACTCATTATATTTTGTGAAAATACCCTTTATTTTATACCCTGGGTGTCCGGGATCCTTTTCGTTTATTTAATTATTACCGGGTAATCACCAACATCCGTACCGGACAAGTTTATTCGCACATGATCCTATCATGCATCGTCATTAAACGCGTGCATTCCTATGCGTCTTATGGGGAATTTGCTATTCTCTTACGGCATCAATTAAATTAATCCAATTAATTTAAACATGCACTTAAACCGTTAATTACATATACTAACTATGTACGGAATCACATCGATTTTTGCCGGATGTTACACTCACCTTAGTATGCAAGCAAGTAGTGAAACGTTTACCAAAGTTGTCTCAGCCTGTTTTCTTCGATGTTTTCTCTATTTTGGACCATAATAAGTGTAACCCCATGTGTTAAGACCCCAACCATCCTACCGGTCCGCCTATTATGATTTTTATTAACGTATTAGGTTTAAGTTCACGTAATCCCATACAGTTGCACATAATTTCACAGAGTATCATAGAAGCACGTAATTGCAATCAATCTCAATCAATTAACTCACGATTATTTAACTTCATTGTTCACCAACGTACGAGGTTCAATAATCATGTATACAATATGGCAATTCCCCGAATTACCACTTCATGCAGGTATTAACCTATAACTGTGCAACGTGTATCCTATCTAGCTAACCCTAGTTATGTAGAATCCAAGGAATGTAACTAGAGTTTAGTTAAAGTGAGAACCTGAAAGTACGGGGTATGTAACACCCCAACTGATGGCGGAATCATCGAGGTGTCACGTAGTGACGATTGTTCAAAAGCACATGGTACTAAAATGTAAATATATTATTGAATAATTTAAACTGTCTTACATAGATGAAATGGAAAAAAATACAAAAGTCTGAATGAAACATGAAATTTGAAATAACTTATTAAAAGTAAGCACTAAAGTCCATTGCTATAGTACTAAGATCAAACTGCACCTGAAACATGTACAAAATAAGTTTTGTCAACATATGAAATGTTGGTGAGCAGTCCTAGATTTAATACATATAGTAAGTTGTAAAATGTTATACAATTCAAGTGCAAAGCTACAATGCAATTATGTAAACTATGAATCATACAAATGAGCTAAATCAATCCTGTGACTGTATAATGTACTAAATGAACGGCAATATACTTATCCAATAAATGTATAATAACTTAACAATGACCATGTATTCTCCGATGAAAAAGGGGGAGAATCAACCTAGGCGGGTTGTCAATCCAATAGCGCTATCCAATGTTAAGGTCGGCTTGTACAATGTTAATGATTTCACAAAGTACAAATGTATTCTACATGTAATGTCTAAGCATAAAGCACGTTTGTAAGCAAATGCACATAGTACTAGAATTGTATTGGAAAAATGTGAACTTGTATTTGTAATTTGTATAAGTGTACATGTAACACCCCAAAAATGAATAAAAGCAAAAAGGGGATAGGAAATGCTCACCTTAATTGCGATGGACTTGCTAGAATTTAACAAGAATCAGTAAATCGTTCTTGCACCTAATTAAGAGTGATGTTTTAGTATCTAGTATTTGGGTGCAAGATATGTCGCTTTTCACTTATCAATTGTAAATATTTGACACACAATTCAAGTCTTTTATATGTATTTGGAAAAACCATTATTATACAATTATCTCACCACACCCTTAAGTATGAGATAGATATTAAATATATCAGTTTATACTTTAGTTTTATTTTCAAAATATCATTCCCAATGAACTGACACATTCTCTCTTCGTGTAATATGTCAAAAGGTCTAAAATCTCAATCGAAATCAAATCGTAACATTTTTTTTATTTAATAAAAAGAATTAAATCATTATTTTATAAACATCTTTTTTTTAAACCATATTAAGTGTAATAATAATATTTTTAAGAACCAGGAACCATTTTGTATTGTATAAGACTATATTAAAAATATGAAACAACTAATAGCTATTATTTTTATTCTTAAAAACCAAGATATGAAAATTTATTTATGTAAAATATTTGAAATCTATGTAACTATGAATAACATATAATTAATTAATATAAAAATGTTATGACTAAATGACAATGGTTCTAGTCAAAATGCCTGTTAGCATCATAGACAAAGTTAATACATTTTGAAAGTAATGGTCATCATTTTTTTTATCAGTTATATCAATTTGTCGACAAAATGTACATTGTTAAAGTTTTGCTCTTGTATGTTTATGTTTAAGTGTAAGAAAACAATAGGATTTGGATCATTACCTTAGATATAAAATGCATCATCATATAGTTAATACCCAAAGGTTGTTGGGTTCGTTTCTTTCGAACAAATGACTGGCAACAAAGATGGTTTCTTGGACTCAAGTAACCCAGCGACGGTGTCCACTATTATGGTGGTTAAACTAACGGAGGCTGGTGGTTTATTTGCATAGCTAGTCAGCTTTTATAGTTGGAACTAGGTGTGCAAACCATCATGATCGGTTACGAATGTCCGGAAAATATAAGAGTGATAGTAACCAGTTTCTTTGTGTAGGAACCATGGAAGGTCAAGGAGCAAATAAAAGATCTGAATAACTTAGCAATCAATAGCGTGGCTACTTTGGGAATGAGTGGTGGTTTGGTGGGATTCATAAGTCATTATAATATTTAGGAATACCATGGACAAAAGTAGAGGTGTTTATATGTGTTTAAGACATGATCCGAAAAGTAGAAGTGTTTATATGTGTTTAAGACATGATCCGAAAACCTTTTTTTTTATTCATCAAATTGAAGTTAGTCAACAATGATTGCTAATTCTTGGCCAATCACATTAATGTCTAATGACTACTAATTTACTCTCACCAATTAGTATATTTATGATTGTAGTCAATCTATTTATCAAATTCATAAAAATTTGCTTCTCTCCATACGAAATTTAGTGTTGGTAAAAATTATGGTTTAATTATTCAACGTTGATATGAATATTGATTTTATTACTTACTATTATTAATATTAATTATTAGACTTATCTATATATATATATATATATATATATATCACCAATTAATGTTGTCATGATTTGAGGGACATATGTTTCAGTTTAATATGTTATTAAATGTCTTTCAAAACCATAACTAAACATCCAAAATAATTGAAACTCTAAAATCGTTAACATTTATTGGTTTTTTGCAAAAGAAGGAATCGTTTCATTCTTTTCTTTTTAAGTAAATAGTATTTTAGATTTATTTGTATGATATTTAAGTTAAATAAAAGATAGAATTTAGTTATGTTGAACACCGTTTTACAAAATTTTACTTTTGAATTTGGGTCGTTTCATCACTATCCCAATCGTTCAGTTAAATGACGGTTTATGGTTTTTTTTTTCAATTATTGGTCATTGTCACGTTGGGTCCCTAAAGTTGTAATTATATTATTGGTGAAATCGAGAATGTTACAGGGTATCACATCATCCCCAAGTTAAAAAGAATTTCGTCCCGAAATTCAGCAAGTAAACAATAAAGCTAGCTAGAAAAAAATGTGTGCTTGGTTCCCGGATGTCACATCATCCCCAATTTGAAAGGAATTTCACCTCGAAATCCACTTTGAAAGAGTTGCTTTATGTTTAGCATTAGATCTATGTTCAGGTTCAGGTTCAGAAAAGAGGTGTGGGTATTTAAGCCGCATTTGATAACTTCGTTCCCACGTGTATTCCGGTCCTAGATGGGAATTCCATCGCACCTTAACAATCGTTATGATGCTCTGTCTGAGTTTCTTGAAGCCTCGCTCAAGAATCTCCACCGGTTCTTCCACGAACCCTAGCTGGTCGTCCACCTAAATCTCCTCCAGTGGCACTTCCAGTGTCGTATCCGATAGGCATTTCTTTTGGTTTGATACGTGGAATACAATATGTACTCCACTGAGTTCATCAGGAAAGTTTAACTTGTAAGCTACCGGACCAAAACCTTCAACAATCTCGAATGGTCCAACGTATCGTGGGTTCAATTTTCTCGGTTTTCCAAAGTGTATCACCCCCTTCCAAGGTGACACCTTCAATAGAACCTTGTCCCCAACCTGGAACTCCAAAGGTTTCCTACGCTTATCAGCGTAATTTTTCTGTCGATCACGAGCAGCAGCCATCCGGTTTCTGATTTGCACTATCTTCTTAGAAGTTTCGTGCACGAGTTCAGGACCTATTAGCTGGCTATCCCCAACTTCAGTCCAACAGATGGGAGACCTACACTTGTGTCCATAAAGTGCCTCAAAAGGCGCACACTGTATCAAAGTGTGGTAACTGTTTTTATACGAGAATTCAATCAAAGGCAAGTGCTTATCCCAACTGTTTCCAAATCCACCACGCACGCTCGTAGCAGATCTTCCAATGTTTGGATGGTACGTTCACTCTGTCCATCCGTCTGTGGGTGATAGGTTGTGCTCATATCTAAGCAAGTCCCCAAAGCATTTTGGAGAGTAGTCCAAAAATGAGAAGTGAATCGCGCATCGCAATCGGATATAATAGAAGTAGGCACCCCATGCCTAGAGACTACCTCCTTGATGTAGAGATTTGCTAGTTTCTCCAGCGAGTCTGTTTCCTTTATTGCCAGAAAGTGTGCCGATTTGGTTAAACGATCCACGATAACCCAAATCATGTTATGGCCAGTTGGCATTCTAGGAAGCTTTGTGATGAAATCCATAGAAATCCTGTCCCAATTCCACATAGGGATTTCTGGTTGCTGGAGTAGGCCTGAAGGTTTCTGATATTCAATATTAACCTTCGCACACGTCAAGCACTTACTAACATAAGTGGCTATTTCAGCTTTCATGTTTGGCCACCAGTAAAGAGTTTTAAGATCTTGGTACATCTTGTCCGAACAAGGATGTACCGAATATCGAGAGGTGTGAGCTTCATCGAGCACTAGTTGTCTAAGATCCCCAAAACGTGGTATCCAGACTAGATTCATAAAGTATTGAAGACCATCTGTCTTTAGTTCCATGTGCTTATCAGCACCATGTAATGTTTCAAGCCCGATGTTTTCTTCTTTCAAGGCCTCGCCCTGGGCTTCACGTATCTTATCAGGAAGATTAGAATGTATGGTATGTTGTACAGCTCGCACCCGTTTAGGTTTCGTTTCCTTACGACTGAGGGCATCAACTACTACGTTAGCTTTCCCTGGATGATACTTGATGGCACAGTCATAATCATTCAGAAGCTCGACCCATCGTCGTTGTCGCATGTTCAGCTCCTTTGGATTGAATATGTTTTGGAGGCCTTGTGGTCAGTGATGATCGTACACTTCGTCCCATATAGATAATGCCTCCAGATCTTTAGAGAAAAAACCACTGCTCCCAGTTCCAAGTCATGGGTGGTGTAATTCTTCTCATGAACCTTTAATTGACGTGAGGCATACGCGATCACCTTAT
Source organism: Ambrosia trifida (assembly GCA_028751855.1). NCBI lineage: Eukaryota > Viridiplantae > Streptophyta > Magnoliopsida > Asterales > Asteraceae > Ambrosia > Ambrosia trifida. Next base: position 6,685,109 of record CM054132.1, read on the forward strand.
CATGCTACATCAGCACACACCCTAACCCTTGGATAGACGCATCACAGTACACCACAAAGTCCTCTATACCCTTAGGTAATGATAGTATGGTTGCACTGCAAAGCTTTGCCTTCAACAATTGAAAGGCAGATTCTTGGGCATCTCCCCACTTATAAGTAATACCCTTCTGTTTTAAAGCAGTGAGGAGTTGAGCGATCTTAGAGAATCCCTCAATGAATTTGCGATAGTATCCCGCAAGACCAAGAAACTGTCGCACCTCTGTAGGAGTCTTAGGAACCTCCCACTTTTTAATTGCATCAATCTTGGCGGGATCGACATGTATTCCTGCCTCGTTAACCACATGTCCAATAAATTGGACTTCTCGAATCCAAAAGTTACATTTAGAGAATTTTGCATATAACTGCTCATTTCTCAAAAGTTCCAAGATTAGCTGCAGGTGTTGCTCATGCTCTTCCCTACTCTTGGAATAAATCAGTATGTCATCTATGAACACTATGACGAATTTGTCCAAATAGGGCTTGCACACGCGGTTCATCATATCCATGAACACAGCCGGTGCATTAGTTAGCCCAAATGGCATCACCAAAAACTCATAATGTCCATACCAAGTTCGAAAGGTTGTCTTTGCCACATCCTCCTCTCGGACTCTCAGTTGATGATATCCTGACCTTAAGTCGTTCTTAAAATAGAAACTCGACCCTTGTAGCTGGTCAAACAAGTCATCAATACGAGGCAAAGGGTAGCGGTTCTTAACCGTCACCTTGTTCAACTCCCGATAATCAATACACATGTGGAAACTCCCATCTTTCTTCTTAACAAACAGAACTGGAGCTCCCCATGGCGAAGAACTAGGTCTATTAAAGCCCCTATCCAATGGTTCTTTGAGTTGGGTAGATAGTTCTTGAAGTTCCCCCGGTGCTAGGCGGTATGGTGCGCGTGCAACTGGAGCTGCTCCAGGTACAAGATAAATTTGGAAATCCACTTGACGAATAGGTGGAAGTCCAGGTAATTCCTCAATCTTAGTTTCAGTTTCAGCTCGAGTGTCAATTATGTTAGCCAAAATGGCTGGACAGCCCTTACGAATACACTTATGGGCTTTTAAGAAGGAGATGATGCCCACCATGGCACCACCACGATCACCCTGAATAGATAAAAGAACTCCACTTGGGAGGGGAATACGAACAATCTTATCCTGACAGAATTTCAGCGTGTTGCTTGGATAACCAGTCCATGCCAACCACAAGTTCAAAACTTCCTAGGGTGATAGGTAGAAGGTCGATGGCAAACAATTGCCCATCTAGCTCGATCTTACAGTCACGATGAATATGGGTTACCTCGACAGGCTTCCCATCAGCTAACTCTATAGAGTATGGGGTATCACGAAAATCTTGAAAAGGAGAATACATTACTATGGAGGGTAGTGTGAGTAATGGGATTGTGAATTTTGAGAAGATATCTTATGTGAAATAGATAGACTATAATCTGCTTAGTGTCAGTCAAATCTGCGACAAACAATTTTCTGTATTCTTTGATGACAAATCTTGTTACATTCTCAAGCCCAGTTTCGTACTTCCAAAAGAGTGGATAATGCTGAAAGCACCGAGAGTGAATAATCTGTACATTCTCGACATGTCAAAGGCAATGACAACCCAGGTCCAAGTAACGTGTTTCCTCACCAAGGCTACTGAAAAAGAATCTATAATGTGGCATAGGGGAATGGGACAAATTCACCTTAGAAAAATGAACCATCTGGTGAAGAATGGACTTGTCGAAGGTGTTAATGTTAAACATTTCCATCTAAATGACAAGTGTGTGAGTTGCAAGAAGGGAAAGTAGCACAAGCAGTCCCACAAACCAAAGAAAGTAAATTCAGTTGAGATGCCACTTGAGCGTTTGCATATGGACCTATTCGGACCGGTCAAGCGTAAAATTCATGCTGGAGAATTGTACTGTCTTGTGGTTACTGATGACTATTCAAGATTTTCGTGGGTAATGTGCTTGCATCATAAGAGCGACACGTTTAACAATCTGAAGGTTATGTTCACTCGATTAGAAAATGTCTATGGTCTGAAGATCAAAAGAATTCAGAGTGATAATGGGATGGAGTTCAAAAACGCACAGATGGATGCTCTTTGTGAAGATAAAGGAATTCATCATGAATATAGTGCTCCATATACCCCTCAACAGAACGGTGTCGCAGAATGGCAAAACATGACTCTAATTGAAGCGGTGAGAACAATGCTTGCGGATTCTAACCTTCCAGTAATGTTCTGGAATGAAGCCATTTACGCAGCTTGTTATACTCTGAATCGTGTGCTAACAGTTAAGAAGTTTGGCAAAACTTCTTATGAACTGTTGAACAGACGAAAGCCGAACTTAATGTATCTAGAACCATTTGGAGCACTGTGTACTATGCTTAATCCATCTGAGAAGTTCGCACTGAAAGCTGAAGAAGGATTCTTTATTGGATATGCAACCCCGCTCAAACGGGTATTCAACAAACGAACTCCTCAGGTAGAGGAGTGGGCTAACGTTGAAGTTCAGCGGTATACTCAGAATGTACAGGGAAGTGGTCAAGATTGGATGTTTGATTACAAAGATTTCTTTGAATCATTCAATCTAGATAGCTTGGTTGAAGAGGTTATATTAAGACTATATTACGAGTGTGAAAACGCAGTGACTTCACCGTTGGTGCGTCCGATCACTGTAACTCCTCCAACAGCTTCTAATGATGTCAATGCTCCAGCAGTTGAAGAAGTGTTCCAAGAAGCTTCCACAACTCTCAATTCATCAGAATCGGAAGATGATGATGATGTCACAAGTGAAGCTATTCTAGATTTTGCTATAGAGACATCTCCAGTGAACCCAGATCCAAATGTTGCTTCATCATCTAATTTGGGTAATGATCTGGATTCGACATATAATTTGACTACTCAAACGGGAGTACAAGTACCTGATCATCCGGAATCTCGGATTCATCGTATTCACCCGCTCGAGCAAGTTATTGGTGATCCTGGTAGCAGCGTTATGACTAGAGAACAACTTCGGAATGCAAACTCACCAGAATATCTTGGTGCTCTAGCTTTATATGCTAAAATTCAAAAATCAGGTTGTCGGAATGACTGGTCTTTTGCTTGTTATGTTTCGCAGGTTGAGCCGCGGACATACAAGGATGCTCTTTTGGATGACACTTGGGTAGAGGCGATGCAATAGGAGTTATTGCAATTTCAGAAACTGGGAGTGTGGACACTAATAGATTTACCTCCGGGAAGGAAAAAGATTGGAACCAAATGGGTGTTTAAGTGTAAGAAGGATGACAGAGGCGTAATTGTGAGAAACAAAGCTCGACTGGTTGTACAAGGATTTCATTAAGTGGAAGGAATCGACTACAACGAGATTTATGCACCTGTTGCACGTTTAGAAGCTATTCGCATTTTTCTAGCGTTTGCATCATATAAGAAATCAAGGTGTATTAAATGGACGTTCAGAGCGTGTTTCTTTACGGTGTGGTCAAGGAAGAAGTTTACGTAGTTCAACCACCAGGCTTTGAGGATCCTATCCACCGGGATAAGGTCTACGTTCTTAACAAAGCACTCTATGGGTTGCACCAGGCTCCAAAGCAATGGTATGAGGAGCTGAGCACGTATCTTCTATCCAAAGGTTTCAAACGAGGTTTGGTAGATTGCACGCTATTCACAAAACGAACAGGGGATGACTTGCTTCTAGTCCAGATTTATGTTGATGACATTATTTTTGGATCTACTAATGAACTTTTGTGCAGAGAATTTGAACAAGTTATGCAGGAAAAGTTCGAAATGAGTGCGATGGGAGAGATGCAGTTTTTCCTAGGCTTACAGGTGGACCAAAGACCAACAGGAATCTTTATTCACCAAAACAAATACGTATCTGAAGTCTTGAGCCGGTTCCTGATGGAAGATTCGAAGACGATGGATACCCCAATACAACCTAATCACGGGATTGGCGTTGACGCTAAGGGGGAGCTGACCTATCCTTTTACATGCAGAGCAATCGTTGGATCTCTGATGTACCTCACCGCATCTAGACAGACATAATGCTCGCCACATGTCTCTGTGCACGTTATCAATCGAAGCCGTAACAAAGTCATTTAGCAGCTGTCAAACGAATCCTAAGATATCTGAAGGGTAGTCCATCGAGAGGACTATGGTACCCTAATGATGATAATTTTGACCTAATTGCTTTTAGTGATGCAGACTGGGGCGGTTGTGACAAAGACACAAGTGCACAACGGCTGGATGTCAGTTTATGGGAAGCAGGCTCATGACTTGGCAATGCAAGAAACAAACTGCAGTCGCCTTATCAACATGTGAAGCAGAATATGTCTCAGCTTCAAGCTGCTGCTCACAAGTTTTGTGGATTCAACAACAGATGGTAGATTACGGTTTGCAATTTCTTAAAACCCCTATTTACTGTGATAGTGAGGCTGCCATTGCATTAACTAAAGAGTTGGTCAATCACTCGAAAGCTAAGGATATCCGGATTAAATACCATTTTATCCGTGATTGTTATGCAAAAGAGTTGATTGATATGGTCAAAATCCTCACTGATTATCAATGTGCAGATCTTTTTACCAAAGCTTTTGATGAATCAAGATTTGAATATCTTTTAAAAGCTAATGGTATAAAAGAAAAACATGACTGATCATCACCTCGGTTTATCACTTTTTAGTTGTAGTGTTTACTGTTTTTCAGAAAAATTCAAAAACCCAAAAATATGTTTTTCGTTTTAGGGGGAGTTTATTTATTAGAAAAAACCAAAAACATTGAAAAATTCAAAAAGCCATAAAAATTAGAAAAAACCCAAAATGATTTTCAAGAGAAAAAGAGGATATGATAGTACATCAGTGGGGATCTGACACATGCTAAAGAAATGTAATGCAATACGAGGCGTGTGTTTGAGTCTGTGTGATGTGCTGGTAGGCTTCGTAGACCTATTAATGTGTGTCTGATACATACATATCATACGAATTTTTATGTGGATGAACTCCTCATGGGCATATGGTCTTGGTACCGTAATTTCGTTTGATAGGGTTTTTGTACAAAATTCGGAGGTTTCGGGTCGTTATGTTATAAGATATCTGGGGATAGCCTCTCTGATCTTCTGTCATAAGTTCTTACGGACCTAGATCAGATAGGGTATCTTTATAAAAGAGCTTTAAAGCCAAATCCTAAAGTTACCGAATTCAGGAACTTTCAATGTATGACGATAATCAAAGATTATCTAATGCATCGTATCCAATCATTGATGCAAATCATGATTGATATCAGCCCTCAACCTGGTAGAGTGCACAAGTTACTTTGTAGCATTGAGTTGCTGACCTGTACACCTCTGTGCCTCATACCTTGTAAATTACAGATGACGAAAGCATAATCACGCGTTACAATGAGTCTTTGTGCAATTATTCCTTAATACGGGAGTATGTCATGTGTGTGGGAACCACAGACAATTGTGTTTATAATATAAATAGCACTATCAATCTAAAGCACTGCACAACAGTCTGCACGTGAGCTTATGTGGAAAACAATATCAGTAGTTGCCGGATCACACATTGTCTTTAATGATAATATAATAGATCAACGGTGTGATCAGATTTCTCATAAACTGATATGATCCTCTTACCGGAAATCACAAAACATTTACTGCTTTATATTTACATTTATGCATTTTTCATTTTTCGTCAAAAATACAAAAATTCAAAAAGATTTTAGGTGTGTTTTAGCAAAAACTTTCAAAAAATCCAAAAGATTTTACATTTCTATATTATTTTTGATAACCGATAGTGGTTGATGATGATTTTCTGAAACTTGATGGACGATTTGAGTTTTGTGATCTTTAAATGAAAAATGATGAATGTCGGATGCTTAAAAGTTAAGAAAAATATTGAACGGGATTCGATTTTGAGATTTGGTAAAAAGTTCAAAAATTCCAATCTCCATTCGGCCCTTCGATGGGTCGAATGTGGAATTTTTCCTTTACATTCGAGCTTTTTAAACGGTCGAATGTGAGTGTTCTTGTGTCTGTTGCACATTCGAACCATATTTCTTCCTTTAATTAGGGTCGAAAGTGGAAATATTTTCACATTCGCCCAAGTAAAAGGGTCGAATGTGGAGCCTATATAACCATATCTGCACGTTCGAACCTTCATTCGAAAATTTTTCAAAATTCTGTGATTCCAATCCCTTGTTGCTCGATTTTTATACACCTTGTAACTTTGATCTGTGATTGTTTCTGATCATTTTCATCTAAGATTTGCATGTATTCATCACATATTGAAGGCATAATCGGTGTTTTTGTATCCGAACCTAACACTGAATCGTTTATGGATTTAAAGACTGTTATTGACGGACTTTTTGATAAGGATTCAATCATTAAGTGTTTTAGGGGGAGAAGATAACAAAATCATGGGTTTAAACATAACAGATTGTGGAATTGATTGTTTAAACTTATCAAACCCTAGATTTTAGGGAAAAACACTTAATAATTGAATAATCATCACAATTGATGGATTCAAAAGCTTAATCGGTCATGTTAGCAACTAAACAAATGAAAATGGCATGCTAATTTGGTCAAAATCAAAATATGAAAAACTGGAAGATGAACAGTCTGATTCGACCATTATAAAAGGGTCGAACGTGACTTTTTGGGCGAAGGAGACATGTTCAAACGGTCGAACGAGGTTAAAAGGTCAAATGTACAATTTTAAAACAACTTTTTCACATTCGAACCATATTTCCACATTCGAACCTTGATTTTTCCACATTCGAACCCACGATTTGGTCGAAGGTGGAATTCCAAAAACCAAAATTTCAATTTTGTATATTTTGTCCGATTCTAATGTGTTTTCGTGTTTTGTTTTTGCAGATTCTCAATGGCTGAACCTCAAAGTACTGATATTCCAGCAGGATCGTCTGAAAAGGCTGACGAAAAGAAGCCGAGGGAAGAATTACCGTTTGAAGAAGCTCACAACTGCTGTGCGTTTCTTGGAGATGTGAAGAAATATACAGAATTCACTGGTATCATTGATTTCTTGAAGCGGGGCAGAGTTGTAGATTTTATTGCCACACCTGCTATTATCTACAAAGACCATCAGAAGGAATTCTGGAAGAATGCTAGGATAGATTTTTGGGATAATCAAACAGCAATTATCATAAATATTCAGGGGGAGATAGCAATTGTGACTAAAGGTGACATTCGTAAAGCTTTGAGACTGAAAGACAAGCCGACTGATCCAAGATGCTTATCATGGATAGAACAGAGGAAGTGCTTTCTGAGAATGAAGTATAATGGACCTATCACAGATGGAGCCCTACATAAAGGTAAACTGTGCCCACAGTTTAAATACCTGGCTCATGGGATGCTGCATGTTTTCAGGTCTGTTAGCGGAGGTTATGATGTTATGAGGAAGAGTATTAGCTCGTTGATGGTGGCACTGATTCTGAACAAGCCGTTTAACGTATCTGGGATGATACTTAATCACATGCTTGAACCTTTGAAAGGTCTGAAGAGCAAGAAGTTTCTACTTTATCCCAGATTCCTGTAGATGATTTTTGATCAGAAATATAAGAAGTTGAGGAAAGATCCAACTCAGATTGTCGTACAGGATCATATGAGTTTGGGTACGTTGGTGAGAATGAAGGGTTATAAAGGTGTACCTGAAAACGAAAGACCACCTTTGAAAATTGTGTTTGGAGACTTGATAAATCCTGATTACAAGGATCCAGGGGTAGACATGGCAAGAAATGAAAATAGTGAATCTGATAATGATGATCCTTTATGTCCTGTCAATCCTGAAGCAAAGCGAAAGCGACAAGTTGTTAGTGTTGGTGCTAAGAGTGGTAAAGGAAATGGAAAAGAAAAAGAAGTTGAATCAGAACCTCGAAATAAAACATCTCGAAGACAAAAGAGTGTTTCCAAGAAAGGTACATGTTTGGTTGATGAAGAGTCTATAGATTCTGAAGAGACTCAAGAGTATGAGAGATGGGATTCTGGTGATGAGACTGTGAAGAAAACCAAGCCCAAGGCCACTATGGCTGGTGATCTGAAAGTCTTAATCAGACTTTAGAAGAAGAGAGGATGAAGAGTCCGATTGTGATGGATGATATTGATATGAGTCTTGGATTGGGTTCTAAAGATTTTGGTGGATCACCAAAGGCTGGTGAAAAACAAAAGAATCCAATATACAAGAAGAAAGCTAAGGCTGTTGAGATTGAAAAGCCTAAGAAGAGGAGAGCTAAAGAAATTGAAAGTTTGATTGTAGGAAAGAAAGTTCCTGAAGTATCTAGCTCAAAGTCTCCCGTGACATCCCTAGTAGCGAAGAAACAAAAGACATCTACTGCTGAGAAGAGTATTGTTCCAACTGATGATTTTAATGATGCTATGGAACGAGTCTTAAACAAGTTCAAGAAAAAGACTCCAGTTGCTGAGGCTTCTACTCCACAGGTTACTGTATCAGGAGATGTTATGGATGCAGTTAATCAGAAGCTGGCTGAGATGATGAAGATCATAAACCAGCAACAAGAATAGATTGATCAGTTGAGGAAAAATGATAGAAAGATGTTGGACATTGTTGAGTCTTCACAGGAGAGTCAGGAAGAGCTGGAAGCTAAGATTAAGTTACTCCAAAATGAGAATATGAAGTTATTAAAGCATGAGCAGAGAAATACTAGATGATACATGGCTTTAAAACTTGAAAACAAGCTGGTAAAGAAAGATAACAAAGGGCTTAGGAAGCTGATTGATGATCTGTATGAAAGAGCTCCTTAGTTGAAAGAAGGAGAGGAGGATAAAGAACGTGAAGAAGAGCTTGTTGACTTTGAACCATCTGAGTCGGAAAAAGATGAAGAAGATGATGAAGATCTTGAACAGGATGCCGGTGATGCTCCTGAGAAAAAGAAGAAGGATGGTGATGATAATGATGGTTCAGGTGGTGATTCTGGAGATGATAATAGTTCTGCTGATAATGATGACGATGATGATAACACTGATAGGTATAAGTGTGAAAAGAGAGAATCAGGAAAAGAAGCAGGAGAATCGAGTTCGAAAGCTCCTAGTGGCAATAATGATGATGATATCTTCTAGAATGAGAAAATCAGATCTTTATCTGAGGAGGACAAGAAATTATATCGTCAGATGTTGACAAACAAAGTCTGGATGATTGAGATGACAGGAAGATTCCCAGAAAATTTTGAATCAGATGATATGAGATTCGAACTTGAGTATAACGATCCTGATCTTGAAGACGGTGAAGTTTCTATAGCAGTTTGGAAAGAAATACTTGAAGGTCTGGCTAAAAAAGTTGGGAAATCTCTTGAGGAGTTAATGAGTGAGAATCGGATTCTGAATATTCCTGAGAAAGAAGCAGGAAATCACTCTGATGATAGAGATACTCCGGTTTTTAAAGATGTTGAGATAGAGGATATTACAAGTGTGGAATATCCCGAATACTTTAAAGATGGTAAGGATTCTGGATTTCCTGAATTTTCTGAAGAATTGTTAAGCCAAGCTGAGAAACTTGCACGTGAGAAAACTAAGAAGTTCGTTGATGAAGTATTCAAGAACTCAAAAAGTCAGAAACCAACTGTTGAACAATCTGACGATCTGAAGAACTTGTTAAGGAAGCTGAAAGAGAAAGAAGCCAACCGACCAAAGACTAAGATTCAGGGTGGTTTCTATAAGTTTCATACCGAACTGTTTAAAGGTAAAGCTCTCGGGTGGAAGTATTAAAGACAGCTGAGGTGTGTTGCAGTAAAGTGGGAGAAAGGAATTATGTACTTTAACAGATTCCATGACATTAAAACACTACCTTACTGGGCTGTACGCGCCGTCTGCAGACATACGTTGTTAGGTGCTACTGTGAACAACGATGTTGTTGGATACTTTGCAGATCGCATGGCAAGAGAGAGTAGGACAAAATGGGATGTGTTCACCCCACAGTATCCGAAGAGGATTGTTCATAAGAAGATCATAGATCAAATAACGGGGATGAACAAGGTTACTTTGAAATATGATCCACCGACAGTTTTAAAACATATACCTTTGATGCCTACTCCGCAACACTTCTCAAAAGACTTTATGTGGTGGTACTATAATTGGAAGACAGCAGAAGCTATTATCTTGTTGAAAGATGGGAAGAATGATTTCAAGAAGATACATATCTTTGATCCAATGTGGTTGATAAACTGCTCTCATGAAGACATAATCATGCTGTATTACAACCCGATCTACTATGAAGAAAAGGACAGTGAACAGGCTGCAAAATACCAACGTGTGGTATTTTTGTGTTTTGCGTGGGATGTTAATGCGGGATGCGAATATGATAAGAAACTGGGGAAGTTTGTTGAAGTTCAGAAACAAAAGAAGAAACCGAAACAAACTCATGAACCAGTAATGACGAAAGAGCAGAAGACCTTACTACACATCAAGCTGATGAACAAGAGAATGGACGAAGAGCGAAGGCTTAAGAAATCCAAGAAATAGTCGATGGGGGGGTTTGTTGAGGCATATTATGCGACTAGTGCTATTGGATTGCTAATACAATTGTGTTTTGCCATATTCGGGAGGTCGAATGTGGGTTTTGACAGGGTCGAAGGTAGATAAAATGGTCGAAGGGAGAAGTTCTGGTACAAGGAGAAGTTTTGTAGAAGACTGTGTTGATTCACCCATATGTTTGGTCGAACCTGCAGATTCGCCCCTTCGAAAGGTCGAATGTGCAGGTCTATATAAAGGCTGAATCAGTTTTTAAGTTAGGAGTTGTCATTTTGTTTCCCTCCTTCGAGTGTGTTTTCTCCCTAGAGTTTTGTTGAGTTTGAAATTAGATTATATCATTGTAAACACTATTTTGTAAGATTAATCAAGCTTGTTTATAATGAAATGGAAACTTTGAAAGTGATTTGTGTGTTTTGCTGATCTTATTATCATTTCGTAATTGATTCAGCGATTCCGCACCTGAATTGATATACTTGTTTGATCAACGTCTTTGTTTTTGACAATTCGATCCTCATACACATATACCATGGGAATCTTGCACAAGAGTGAAACCCCGGCCCAAACCGACTGAGCCAACCTACACGGACACACCCAACAAATAAGTTCTTAACCGACTCGGGGTTGTCTCCACACACCGGACACAATAGAGACCACGGCATGATGTTTATTTTAGATAACGAATCCAACGTCGGGAGACGGTTTAAATGCCTCCCACCAAAAATCTCCTGATCCGTCCAGCGACGAAACTCACTGGCCCGTAGTAGATGACAAGATAGAAGGCTGAAGATTTGGAAATTAAGTGAATCAACTGAGTAGACTCCACACCAAGAGTATACTCCTTTTTCCAATCCTAACACCAAAAACCCTCGAGGAAACCTAAAGCGATCTGAAATGGAGCAAAACTTATTCACATACAAGTTGAATAAGTTTGGATACGTAGTCACAAGAGGCTGATTACCGGTCCAAACATCAAGCCATAACCAAATAGAAGACCAATGACCCACGACGGCCTTATTTTTGTTGTTGCTAGTATAAGCAGTACATTTGTTCATGCTAGTGTCACCTCTAGACATTCTTCATCATCTTGTTGCAAACATGGGAAACTGTGTCAATCAATTCTTTAAAAATTTTTGAAGTACAAAAACTGAAATCATTCCCCAATTAAGAGACTACTATAAAAAAAATAATGCTAAAGTTATAATTATTGTTCGTTGTAAAATAGCTTATCGTATAAGATATTATAAGATGAATTATCGTATAAGATATTATTATGGAAAACGATGAGACAAAATAAACGTATGCACCTGATACAATTTTTTTATTATGTTTGAGTGCAGCGATTTTCTTCCTTTTCCTAGCACCAACATCTAACTCTTGCATTTCAAATTTCTTATCCTCATTAACATCATTCATCTTCTCCATCAGTATAGAAGTGCAGATGAAACAGAAGTTAAATCAGTAAATGTACATAACATTCAGGTAATGATTCAGTGATCATTTGAAAAACTAACAATAGTCCCAGACTTACCACCTTTAAGCCATTTTTTACCTATATTTCTATAGCTCTTTCGATCATGAATGGCATACGCTTTTCCTGATATCATTGTTGCAAAATAAATTATCATAACAGGTTTGGGTGAGAAATTAATAAATAGATAAAACTTTAGGTTACACGGTAATGATTATGTCAACCTATGAAAACTTGTGTCATTCGGATCCGTATTGAGTTCGACTCACCATCCCGCAAATAGGGACTTATCTAATTTTTTTATTACCTTTTAGAAGCTTCACAACTCCATTGCAAATTTTATAGATTCTCATGATCAATAAACCCTGTCAATAATAATTAGAATATATACACCATCTAGGGAACTTTCTTGATTAAATGTTTCTAAATTTTCTTGTAATGCATAACAGAAGTCAAAGTCAAATTCAAAGCCCCATGATCACAGTTTGTCAAGACATGTTTCAGTAAATGCAAACAGATAGCCTATGTATTGCATCAGCATATACAACATTTTTTAAAGATTTCTAAACAATTTCAGTCAAAATAAAAAGTTAACAACAAGAAAATTTCAAGAACAACCTTAAAACTTGAATTTCTGGTTTTATTTGTCATTCCCCTTAACTGAAATACAAATGCAACTCATATTGGGTGCCACATCGTCAAATGGGATTAAGGGAAACTAAACTTAAAAAATGGAACACATAAGAAAAAAACTGCATGCTGGATATTGTAACATATGTTTATGCATCAGTGGAGCTTTCCTGTGTTGATTTATAGATCCGGTGCACAGCTACAGACATTGTAGCGTTGCCAAGAACTGTAACGGTCAACGCTTCTTGGAGAGCAACCAAAACCTATAAATTGTTTTAGGTAGGACCTGGTTGAGCACAGTGAAGGCAATTACTCATTTTTAAATTTGATTGAAAATGAAAAGTGTCAATAATCAATCTTACCTCCAGTGACTCCGAGTTATAAGAAAAAATGCCAAGCACATGTGAAAAACGCTCCACAAAGCAGGTTCACCTGAAGCAATGAACTTCTTACAATTCAATAAAGTTATAGACAAGAATCTGAAAGCCAACATTAAGCCATCAACCAAATAATTAAAAGGCTCTAAAGTATCTATGTCAATAACGAAAAGAAGCTAGATTCCAAACAAGTTCCTTTCTAGGAAAATCAAACAGAAGCAAACATCATTTTCAATCCAATAGTAAGATTTCATTAATATCCAGACTTATTTCACAAACATAAAAATTATATCAAATCTACAAATTATTCCCGTATCAAATCTACATTTTGCAAATAACACCTGTTTTCGCTAATTTATCCTCTAGGCATTTCTTTCTCATATTTTAAAAAACCACCTGGCTATTCTGGAACAAAACTTAATCATATTCAGTGCAATTTAATATAACAAACATGTGAGGCGAAATCTCGAGACTAAATTCAATAAAGGGTAACTGGTATTACCAAGTTCATTTGGTGTATCATCAGTTGGGCTCGTATTAATGGTGGGTGAAGCACAATTGGGGATGAAACGGGTCTTCAAATAGGTTTAGAAAACAAGGGATTTGTGGGTTCTGGAATAGAGGGTCGACTAAATAAGTATTCAGTATCATGTTATAATTGAATTTGGGAAAACGAAGAGGGTTTCTTTACTGCATTCAAGAGCAGGTTAAAGGAGACAGATTCAAAAACAATTTGGATGACTTGCATTAGTCTTTTATACAAATGCCAATAAAGGTTGTACAACAAGGGTATAGATAGAAGAAAAGTGATAAAATTTAGACAATTACATTTGAGACACTTGATATGCCATATTAAAATGTTGGTGAAAGGACTATCTTAGCCATCTTTGGCTCTTAATAAAGTAATAGAGATTTGATTGCATATTTCATGCGAAATTGCATCAATATGAACCTTTAAGGGAGTGGCCCAAGTAGGGGTGTTCTTTGGGTTAAAAGAGAACCACTAAACGGTCTGAGCAAGGTGGTGGAACGCGTTGAACATGTAAAATGTTGGTTCTACACCCTGAGAATGACTCACAAATTTGAAGTGTCTCATCCTCGTCATCCCCAGAGGACTCATCTGGGTCAGGTGACATTTGTGATGCAAAAAGAGGTCATAGAGGAACCGAATGGCCGGTAACCGAAATTCGGCAAATTGAATGTGAGCAGCATACAAGGCCATCTTGCCCGGGCCAACATCTAGTGCAGTGGAATCGTCAGCAGGCAATTCTGGCTACCAACTGACTAGAATCTCAAAATCTTTAAGAAATTGGTCTAACGACTCTCGTTTCCACTTAATAGTGCCATCAAACATCGCCACCGGAGGATTCTTATCTTGGTTTCTGAGTTAGAGATCTTTGAATAACAAGAACAAGGGTCTCAAATAAGAAGAAAGGGTTGTCAAAGGTTTAAAGATTCGTCAGAAAACTTGCAGAACAACCGAAAAACTTGAAGATTTGACGGAGAAATCAAGGGAGAAAAGGAGAGAAGTTTGAATTTGTTTGAAAGCTTGGAGAGATAACTACTGCATTATGACTATTTATACCCATTGCATTTATTACGATGGGGAAACGTGCAGAAGAAGAACCACAGAGCAAATGACACGTCAAAAGTATAAGGCAAACCGGCGTCTCACGCGAGGCGCGTGCACCAAGCGACCGAAAACAGACAAAAAATGCATCCTTCCACCTGAGTACCTGACACTTACGTGGGCAGATATGCAGACAGTCACATCAAGAGTCACGTCCAGCAGGGGAAATGCCTTTTTAGTTTCCCTAGAATCATTAAAATTGAATTCAAAATTCAATGCTGTGGACTCTACACCCGCCTTGATGTAGAAAGTAAATTACCTTTTCCGCATACACAGTAGGATAATACACTCTCTACACCCACCTTGACGAAGAACGTAAATTACACTCTTCACATTCGCAGTAGGGTAATACACTCTCCACATCCGCCTTGACGTAGAACGTTAATTACCTTCTCCGCATAAGAAGTAGGGTAATGCACTCTCTACGCTCACTTCACCTGGAATCGTTAAAGACACTATCAAGAACCTTGTAAAAAAGTGCATAACTTACATCTTCTTAGTCCGCAAGGATATCACAGAGCACAAAAATAGAACTCCATGAGTCTAGCATCCCACTCGCTCTCCAAAGTATTCCCGGAAGACACGCTAGACTAGGGGGACTTGAAGGGATATGGGCCCAAACTACACAAAGGATAACACCGGCCAATACCCAAAAGAAGCCCAAAACGTGCCAACTCGGCGGGCCACGCACCAAGCAGGCGGGCAAGCGGTCACGCGGACGTGCTACCCACATCACGCCCACCAAGCCTAAAACAAGTGCCTTGCAACGAAAGATGGATGAGCTCGAGATAGACAGTACATAAACCGTACAACTTTGTACGGACCCATCACAACAGAGGGACGTGTGGCATAGGTCATGCTGCATGTCCAACCAATCGGTAGACGCCAGCAAGGCAGATTCCCATGTCTGTGCATGGGCTAGGAGACAAGTCGTACGATTCACAGTCCAAGCAACCAATCAGAAGGCTCCACAGAGGAGCTACACCTGTCATCATGTGGATGCGAGATAACCTCAGCAACGGTCTCCACTAACGACTAACAACAAAGGGGATAAGAGTACATGTGACAAAGAGAATTAGCCACAGTCATGGTGTGTCAGCCCTGCAACCGACGGCCGGATGACACGCGTCCAGGCTTCACACATCTGCTAATGGCATGACGCCACACGGATAGAAGGGTACATTCTCTCTCTTTGATTTATATAATAAAATATAACATCTTATCCTAAACTAATAATGGGCTGATGTGGAGGCAAGCCTTTAACTGGGCCTTGGCCTAATGGGTAGGTTAAAGGATAATGTTGAGGCCCGTGTGGAACCTATTTAAGGATGACTCCACCTCCTTGGATATGTCATTTAGAAAACCCTGAGGAACACATGAAGGCCGAGTACGTTTTTGTTTCTATATGTGGTTCCGTTCTCGTTCCTAGCAGTCGCCTTCTATCAGATTATTGTGTTTTAGGTTACTCACTTCCACCACCTACTGTGCCATTTATCTATCGAAGGATCAACCTTGTAGCTACGTGGTTTAGGTTATCTAATCAGAGGTTAGACTATTGTTTCTTTAAATATTGGTACCGATGTCTTGTTCATTTTTGTAGTTTTCTCAATGTGACAATATGAAGTCCATTGAAATAGAGCTTATATTAGCGACAAAGCATTTTTTGATAACGTTAGTATGTCTGTTTCGATACGTGCGGAGTTCATATTGCATCCCGCGGCAAGACGTAGGTGACTACAGCTCCCATATATATTAATTCCAGGACACTTGAATAGTGCTCATCTACTATTGGTTAGAATTCCTGGTTTTTTTTTCTTCTTTTCTATATTGGCGATTTGTAGCCTTAAATAATAAATAGTGTTGTAGCTTTTTTTTTATTTATATTACATATGGCCCAGGTCCAATTGAGCAAATGTGTTGTTTGGACTTTGGATAAGTGAAAGCACCAATAACACTTTTTTTGTATCAGATACTGCGTTTTTTAGCGTTGACACTTGGTACCGGGTACTCGTATCGAGCCGATACTTTCGGTACAGGTATAGTGATATTTTTATTTATCGTGAACATTTTTTCCTTTTAGGGATGCGCATTGGGTTATGGTATTGGGTACTCGTATCGAACTGATACTTTTCTTAACGATATAATGATATTTTTCATTATCGTGAAGAACCGAACCAATGCTGTCTTTATATCAATACGGATTCCGTATTCATTTTTATAAATCTCTCAATGTGACAGTATAAAATCAATTTACAATAAAGTTATATTAGCCACGTAATATTTATTCAGTAACAGTAGCTTTTCTTTTCCGATACGTATGGAGTTTAAACCATGTTCCGTGCCCCACAGCAATGTGCGGGTAATTATGACTCTAATATATAATATAATATTAATTAATGAACACTTTTAGAGTATAATTAATATTTTACTTATTTTAATATTTAATTGTTAAATGAACATTTATATTTTATTTATTTTAGTATTAATTTAATTGTTACATGGATAAAGTGGGTTATGACACTTTTATAGTGTCTTTAATTTGCTAACACGCACTGGGATGCTATGCTAAGATGCACTGCCTTTATTTTGCTAACATGTACCGATCATAATTTTACACTTTATAGTCTCTATTTTGTTAACGCACACTGCGGTACTATGCTAACGTGCATCGGCCCTAATTGTTAACATATACTATTATTTTTTTAATTTTTTTTGTAAAACTCTTTTTTGTTTAGTACCAGGTATTCATACTAAAACGGTACTCTCGATATCAGTATAGTAATATTTTACTTCAATTAACATGGAGAATCGAGTTAGTACTGTTTTAATATTAGTACCGATACCCTAATCATTTTTATAGTTTTTTTTTTTTCAACGTGATAATATAAAATCTTTTGAAAAGAAAACAATATTAGTAAGTACAGGTTTGGTACTGTATAGTGATATTTTTCTTTGTCTTTAAGAACCCAACTAGCACTTCTTAATATCGGTATCGATACCATTTTTTTTTCAGCTTCGAAACACACGAAGTTCAAATAGCGTCTTGTGAGAACGCAAAGGTGTAACCACGTCTCGAGAAAATGCGTGGGACACTATGGCCATAAAGAAGCTTTTTTATATTACTTTTTATAAACAACAGTGCGGGGAACATAAACACTAGTTGATATTATTGTCTAGCTTTTTAGTGGGCGTCCCTAGGCCCAATATGTGCACCCGTCTCTGTCCATTGCTGCATTATAATGAGTTGAACTATGGGCCATAGAATAACTTTCTTATAGTTTAACCCCAATAATTTAGCCTCTAAAGTATTCAACTCGGTTTTCTTTCCTCCATCCCCACATCATTTATATATTTTATGCTACTATGTAGTTGGGCATTGGAATTTCTAAATTGTTACATATATATGAGTTCAATATAAATGTTGTATACCTCATGTCTTAGTAGTAAATAATTCATCTTTATGTTTAACCATATATGATATGAATTTTTCATTAGTACTGATATGGATACGTATATTAGCTTGTTTTAAAGAAAAAACCCACTTTATATAATTTTTTTTTTTGGGAATACAGGTTGGTGTAAGAAACTCTCAGCTTGTATGTGTTCCTACTGTTGTGTCATATGCATGTCAGGCATTATTTTTGTAAATGAAGACTTGTCATTTTTGTATCACATATTGCCAAGCTTTAATTTCAAAAGCTTCCAGGAAGTGATGGACCAATAAGTCATTATCTGAAACTGCCTAGTACGTAAGAGCTCGATGCACGTGCCTGGACCGTTGTGGTATTGTGTGGTTCTTTTATTTTTACGTTTGGATTTTATGTCACTACGTCATGTGAATATCGTACGAACACCCTTAACTTTTCTGTACACGCGCCACCTTTCTCCTTCTTGCTCTATTAAATAACAACGTACTTAAGAAAAGTGGTCGCTTGATGGTAGTGATGTTGTATGACCATTTAATGCCTCAAATACTTGTACGTGGTTGTTAGTTATTACCTTTGATTAACAAGCATTGTTTAACTAAATAGTACATTGCAATATGGCCAATCTAGTTTTGTCCCTTTGGTGTACTGATGGTCCTAATCAGTAGGGATGGCCGGATGGGAGGAATTCCTTTCCAAATAGGCTCCGGTTATTCATATAATGATGCATTTTATTCACACAACCCTATACGGCGCGTATATATTCTTATGGCCCGTAGAGATCATACTGCGGCCCATATAGGTCCATACGGCCCGTAGATAAGCATAAAAATGAGGTACGAGGTTCAGTCCTGGCAACCAATGATTGTGAGCTCTTATACGGCCCGTAAAGGCCTATACAGGGCCGTATTTAAGGTCCATACGGGCCGTATTTAAGGTCTAATTATTTTGAACTCCAACTTGGGTGGGATAGATAGGGTTGGATGGGTGTGTAAGATGTGTAATGTCATTTTTTTTATAAAATAAAAAAAATTATGCAATTTTTTATTTTTATGTAAATTTTTTTAAAATGTTGTTTTCTATGTAACTATAATTAAAAAACGTGTTGTTTTTACTTAGGTCATCTAGATAAACGTTTTTTTTTATAAAATGTTGTTTTTATACTAAATATGTTGTTATGTTATATTTGTTAATTTTGATGTTTTAAGCATTTTGGTTATTTGTATAAAATGTTAGTTTTTTATTACTATAAAATGTCATTAATTTTTTTGTTACCCTTGTCGTCTCAATAAGTGTGTAAGCGTTAACACAAACGTTTATATAAACAAACAAATACAAATAAACACTGATAATATAATATAAAGAAACAAGTAAAAGTAGTCATAAACGTTTACAAAAGATGAGAAATATAAAACTAAAACATCTGCGAGTCATCAGGTGGCGGCTGCTGCGAGGACGTCATGGCCTGCTACGAGGGCGTCCCGGCCTGCTGCAAGGACGTCCCGGTCTACTGCGCTCTAGGGCGTATAAGCGGTGTGAGACGAGGCTGATTCTCCGAGCGGCGATATCTCCTGCTGGCCAGCAACCAACCATCGTACCACCTCGTCCGTCTGATGACGCCACTGACGTGACTCGGCAGCCTCTGCCGCAGCCGCATGTATATCGTCCCTAATCTCAGCATGCAACCGGGTCGAGTGATAAACGCGCGGCGGAACCTGCCCGTCATCAGGCACCGGATCAACCATCTCGACCTCCCTCTCAGCACCGCCCCCTCCGTCTCAACAACATACGTCAACCCAACCAACCTCAACTGCACCACCTACAAGGCCGTAATGTACCAACGGCTCCGGTACAAACGACTCACAATCCTGACCGATCAAATAGTAGACGCGTGGTCTATCTTTCGTCTTCCCTACACAACCCATATTATGCATCGTCAGCAAAGCTAATGGGCTGAAACATAAACATAAACACTAAAATTAACATTAACATTAATAAGAATAAGAATAACAACAAAGACGACAACGACAACGAAAACAACGACAATAATAATAATAATAATAATAATAATACTTGGGTTGTAGCGGCGGCGGCAGACGCTAGCCAGCATAAGTAAAATATCGGTCAGCATCACAAAGCTCGGCGATCCAGCGGATTATCCCCCCACATGCGATGCTCGACCTCACCTACTTAACAAGAAACGAGTCAAAGTACTCGGCAACGCACCGATGCAGGGCACACGACGTGCACATGATAATGAAGTATAAGTAGAAAAGGTCCGTTTTCGTGACCCGCTCATTACTAAAGCACTGTGCCGTGTCGAAATAGGTAATGCAACGGTGCAAGTAACGAACCATAGGGTCACGAATGCTGGTGGCCGTGTCACACCTCTCCCTGCACAGGATAATAATAATAATAATAATAATAATAATAATAATAATAATAATAATAATAATAATAATAATAATAATAATAATACTTACTTCTACTCCGGGGACCCAAACTGTGGACTACCGATGGTGGGCCACCACGCATAAAACACATCATCAGACACAGTAGTTACAGCCGTAGTGTAGAGATCCTGACCTAGCTCCTCCTGCATGTACCACCGGGAGTGCGTAGCCCACGCATCCAAAGAGTAACCATACTCAACGCCAAGAGCAGAAAACTGGATCTGCGGCAGACTCCGCTCATTATCGTCACCAGCCTTTAGTGGCCGATAGCGAAAAGTGGATAGGAAATCTATCGCCAATGGCCGATGCAACTGCGCGCTGCAGTCTACAAGTAACCTGTCCCATGGGCTACCTACCGGAATCCACTGCCGTGCATGCTCCTCTACACCCCATGGTTATTCACACAATGCAACATTTTATTATGGTGATAATAATAATAATAATAATAATAATAATAATAATAATAATAATATTATTATTATTATTATTATTATTATTATTATTATTATTATTATTATTATTATTATTATTATTATTATTATTATTATTATTATTATTATGTATTACCTGGTGGCCCTAAGTGAGTCCCAACAAATCAACCTCGATTTTCCAATCTTCTTCTTGCGCAACCTTTCAAACCTTTTATGTGCGTAATCAAATCGTCGGAACTGACAGTGCTCCCAGTCGTGCAGGTCCCCTTACCATGGGGTCGGGGCCCCCTGGACCACGGGCTGCTGCTCCGCCTTATCAAACATACCTGCAAAACCAAAGATTTTATAAAAAAAAAAAATGGGCAGAGTTTCCCCTGTTTTCATTCAACCAGACAACACAAGTTGTCTACAAATTTCCCAAAATAAACGCTATAACTATATTAGTTCAAAAGAAACGCCAAAAATTATATTAGTTTAGCCGATTCTTTTGAAACGGCAAAACTAATATAGTTAAGGGGTTTCAAAAGAATCCCCAAAACAATATTAGTTTAGGTGTTTCAAAAGAATCGCCAAAACCATATTAGTTTAGGCGTTTAAAAAAGAATCGCCAAAACTATATTAGTTTAGGCGTTTCAAAAGAATCGCCTAAATACTCCCCTAAACAATCGACCTATTTTGACGCATTTGAAACGCCTAATGTATTTGTAGTCCCGAAATACTAGATCTTGTTGAATGCAATAGATTGTTATCACTTAGAAACACCTATTAGTTAGGTGTTTCAAGTGATTAATCCAAGAAACAAAGAAAAACTAGATGAATATTGAAAGACCCGACACACACAATGAATAACATGATGATTCCATATCTGATTTGAAGATGAATAACCTTGGAATACTAATAAGTACGCACCTATGCAAAGTGTGCTACAAAGATAAACTCCAAAACCCTAACCCCAATCCTGCACACATATCAGCTTTATATAACCAGCTGATTGGGCCTGCGCACTTAGCTTAAGTGCGCAGAGCCCGTGCACATAAGTGCGCAGATTAGGGTTATATGACCAAAACTATGCTATAATTACATTCTAGGTCCTTTAACTTTAAAGCTATACAATAATCATTCAAAAGTCTCTATTCTGGTAACTGTGGTCTCAATATAACCCAACAATACACCCCCTAGACCACAGCTACCAGTCTTCAATCTTCAGTCAACCTCCACATCGCTTTCCTCCCCCTCAACCTGTGCAGGAGGGTCTTGTAAGTACAGTGTGACTGGATCTACTTCAGCTGCTGGAGAAGTTTGGATAGATTCTGTTGTAGTTCCTTCAGGATTAGCCGCTGATGCAGGATCTTCTGGAAGTACCTCTGAAGCAGCAGTTTCTGTAGCAGCAACAGCTTCAGTTTCTTTAGCAGCATCAGCAGCAGCAGCAGCAGCAGCTTGCGCAGCTTTTTCTCTGTCCTCCTTTTCTTTGTCTGCTGCGTTTATCCTGTCAACTATATCCAGCAGCTCACTCTTCAGTTTCAAAGCCCTATCCACTGCCCTTCTAAACAGCACGGCTTCTTCAAACAATGTGTTTCCGGCACCAACATTGATCTGATTTGCAAATAGCATATTCAGATCTGACAAGTTTAGTGCGAACACATCAACCGGATCCAAAATCCTCAACACCTCTGAATCGTTTTCCAGCTTGATGACTGCTTCACCAGTGTTGCTGTCATAGAACCATTTCTTGAAGTTCCTTAGCATCACTGGAAGCTCGGGTCTGATCGGAACTCGTGTGACGACCTGAGGAGGGTCTATCACATAAGTTATCATTCCTCTTCCCGTTGCTGGATCGATTCTAGTCTTTGATATTCTTCTTCTAGGCTTTTGCGGCTTAAAGATCTGGAAGTCACTCTCACACTCTTTCCTGATAAAGTTTTCAACCATGCCAGCCTGGGAGTCACGTGAGGGATTAAGGAATGGGGCCCTGCTAAGCTCCCTGATATCCCATCGGGGAAGAGATTTCAGCTCCTTCTGACCCTTGAAGTACTGGATTACCCCTCCTCTCCTTTTCACAGCATACAGTCCCTTTTCAGCATCATACTTCCACGAGATAATCTTTTCCCGGTGAGCAGACCTGGTATGATGGATGTTCTGATGTAAGGCAGGAATGGTAATTGGCTTTCTTGGGAACCATGCTGCTCTTTCAGGGTCCAATTTGTGCCCATCGGATGTCTCATAAATAACCTCTTGATCTGTTCCCATCTCCACAAACCGCTCTGGCATTTCATCTTCGCTAACCTCGTCCACTTCACTTTCGTCAGCCGCTTTTTCTTTCTCTTTTTCTGCCTCCAGAAACTTTCCGAAATCGAAAGTTTCATCAAAAGTAGCGCTAGGAGCATCAGTTAACTTTTTCTTTAATTCCTGAAACATGTCAAACATCTCCACTTGAACCTGATGTTGAAACTTAATCAGGTATCTTTGATCCTTTATCACTTTCTCCATTTTCTTGTTCTTGCCTTTGAGCTTTTTCACCTTCTGTCTTAGCTCCTGGTTATTGTGTACATCACTTTTCAGCGTGCAGATTTCCCTAGCCGCAACTTTACCTACCTCCTTCACAAGCTTATCGTATAGTTCCTGATGCACCGGTTTTCGACGAGGTGCAGCAGGAGCTGATGAGGAAGGTTCAGCTGATCGGTGGGTAGGAGCTTTGGGGGCTGATGCGGTAGCAGCGGAAGGCCCTGGAGCTGAAGTGGCAGCAATAGAAGGTCCTGGTTGGTTTGGTGGTTCAGGCCCAAACATCTGTTCTAAGATCGCTTCTCCCTCAATATCTTCTTGAGTCATAACACGTGGAATCTCAGATTCGGGCAGCTGATCTCTTCTTCTTTTCTTTCTTGCTTCCCTTTCAAATTCAGCCACTGCTCGTACATTTTCAGCGGCTTCAAGCTGTTCTGCTGTCAACGTTTCTCTCCCTTCCTGCAGTAAACTAGCTGGTCTTCTCTTTATGCTTGGTCTTGATGGAGCTGGTTCAGTCGCCACCCTTTTGCCCCTTGATTTTTCTAGGGCAATCTCTTCAGCCGTCGGCTGGGCTGAAGGAGTGGGTTCAGATGATCCAGGTGCAGGAGCAGCTCTGGATTGAGGTCTGGGTCCTGCAGCATCTGATCTTCGCTTCATGATTTTGTTGTACAGCTCCATAACAACCGGATATCGCTGGGCCACGTACATGTTTTCTAGCATTGGTTCCCAGTCCGGTGTGTTGCACTCTGTGAAGAATCTAGCCCCTCTGGTGAATATGTATTCGTCACCAACAGGCAGACCCTCATGCTGAGTGTTTATCATCATCTGAACAAACCTCGGATACATAGCCCACTTCCCTGAACCAGCATCTGCATTCCTTACCATATAATCGAAGATCATGCCTGACAGATTGAACACTTCGTCCTTGCAGATCTTAATCATAGCTGTCGCCCATTCAGCACTCAACGCATTGTATCCTCCCTTTCTGTGACATAAAGACATCAGGAATATGTGACTGATAAGTCTCCAGTCTCTAGTAAGCTGACTCTTCTTTATGTCGCCTCTCTTGTCAAATTCACCCTTATAGCCAAAAATCTTGAATTGTTGGTGAATGTCAGCTTTAGCCATGGATCTGAACGTTCCAGGTTGATCTTGCAGCTTTAGCACATTTCGAACCGTGTCCTCAGTAATGATCACAAGCTTGTTTCTGACAGTTGCCTTGATACGCTTGACCCTGGATACTGTCTCGACTCTCGCTGATCTCCAAAAGTCTTCAATGTGGGAGACATAAACTGGTTCAGCGTTCTGCACAGCAAATCCGACTTTACTACGTCTTATCCAAGCCACGACATCTCTAAAGTTGACATCCTCAGTATCGAGATTCATTGGTTGATTGTGCATGCCCCTAGGATCCCAGTCAAGTGCCATCTGTTTAGCCAAGAGCACGAAACGCCAATTAGATCTCGGATAATTGATTTTAGACTTAAACTTACACGGACAACGAACTTAGACCTAGATCTTATTAGTATTTTTAGATTTTGAATTTTAACGGTCATTGGATTAAGAATTGATGGATTGATGTTATCGGTGTCAATGGTACGTTTGAATTTCAGTTGTTAGATTATTAAGGTCCGGTTTTGAGTTCGCAGTCCGTTCAAGTGTCTTAATAGTCAATATGAAAGATATGTTGTTGTTTACAGTCCAAATGTCCAAGAGAATCAAGTGCGCAGTCCAAATAGTCAATCAGTGTCATGTGCTCAGTCAAGTGCGCACATACTTGACTGAGCACTTGGTTAGTATGCAGGTCTAAGACAAGTGCGCACATAATGGCCTAAAACAAGTTCGCAGTCCAAGTCAATTTGGGCATGGTAACAGCTTAGATAACCATTCAAGTCTGCGTACTAAGCAAGTACGCAGACACTTGAACCTTCGTTCAAGATTTCAAGTCCACAGTTATGTGCGCAGCTAATTAGGGTTCCTGAGCACTTATATGACTATGAGACAAGTGCGCAGTCTCTATGAGACAAGTGCGCACTTGTTCATATATCAAGTGCGCAGATCTTCAAACATTCAAAGAACCCTTAATAGTTTGAAAACCAACAGATTCATCAAGAAACATAAGATCCATTTATAACCTGTAATCACAACCAATAAATCATTAGAAACATAAGATCTACCTTAAACAGTAGATGAGAGACAATAATCAGTACAACTAGGTATGATATGATGTGATTAGGGTGTGATTGTGATGATGAACGGTGATGATGATGATTATGAACGGTGATGATGATGATTATGAACGGTGAAATGATGATTAGGGTTTGTAAAAAGAAATTTGGGATGATAAAAATTTTTTTGACCGTTGTTGACCAGTATATATATACATGGGCTATTGGGCCTGCGCACTTGAGTTAAGTGCGCAGGGCCCAACAAGTACGCAGATACCCATAATTTGGCCCAAAGATTGAAATTAAGGCCCAGATCCTTTAGATAAAGGGGGTTTTACCAAATCTTACCTTCTGCATTCAAGACCATACTAACCATACCTGCCGGAACCCGTTTCAACTTCCCGTTGAATAGCTGCAGCCTAAGAACAATTGTCGGTATGCTTGTCCACTTAAATCCATGCCTTTTTCTCTTTCAACATGTGTTTGGTGATACTGTTTATCATGTTTTTCGGTAATATTGACGAAAATTTTATGGACCCCACATTGTGCTAGGTATTGGCCTACCGATCCTCAAGGTTTATTGAAATATAATGATGAGAGCTTCAGGTCTATGTTACCATAAGCAGAGAAGATGATCATCTGATCGTTTGGTGAGCTATCTATGTATGTTTGCACGTCACTAACATTGCGTGTCTTTTCTGCTCAGTTTCAAAAATTTTGTTTTTCTTAGCCCCGCATTGGTAGCTTGCACTCTTAGGTGTCTTTTGATTTGCTTATGCACAAAATTTTCTGTGTCTTTTAATTTCTCAACCTATGTATGACCGGACTCAGCTTGTGCAGACCTAAAGCACAGTGGGAATCCAGCTTTCCGTGTAGATCTTCATTGTTAATCACCTAGTGGCAGTTTACTTGATTTCAGGCTGAATCTACCGACACATCGTTGCTTGAGGCCACAACATCCTCTGGGTCCTATTCACATGCTGACGAGATATAATTAGTTCCTATCATTTCCTGAATTAATTTTGCAATAAGAATAGACCGGTTCACTTTCTCCCCCAAAAATCTTGTTTTAAAGAAAAAGAAGATTTTTCTTTTATAAAATATACACAAATTTTTTTTTTTTTTTTATTCAAAGTTGATCATCTCAAGCCATGAAACCAACTGATGAAAACGGGTTTTATCAAAAGCTTTTGTAAAGATATCTGCTTTTTGATCAGCAGTATCGATAGGCAACACCTGTATGTACCCTTTGTCGTGTGCATCGCGAATTGAGTGAATCCGAATTTCAATATGTTTGGTTTTAGAATGGTCAATTGGATTCTTCACGATGTCACGACATGCATCATTATCAATGAAAATAGGTGTATGCATGACATTCAAACCGTAGTCCAAAAGCTGATTTTGGATCCATAACACCTGACAGTAACAACTGGAAGCAGCTGTGTATTCGGCCTGAGCAGTAGAGATTGACACGGTGGTCTGCTTCTTGCTCTGCCAAGACACTAGCCGGTTACCCAGAAATTGACAGCCACCAGAGACAGATTTTCTGTCTATCCTACAACCTGCATGATCACTATCAGAGTAAGCGATTAGATCAAAGTTATCGCTCTTAGGATACCATAAACCAAGTTTAGGTGTTCCTTTGAGGTAGCGGAAGACTCTTTTTACTGCAGTCTCATGCGATTGCTTAGGATTGGACTGAAAACGCGCACAGCATCCAACTGCCCACATTATATCTGGTCTGCTAGCTGTAAGAAACATCAGAGAGCCAATCATTGATCGATATGTATGAGGATTCACTGAAGGCCCCTGAAGATCTGGTACAAGTGTTGTTTGGGCCGCAAAAGGAGTATTGGACGGCTTGCAGTCGGTCATGTTGAATTTTGCCAAGATGTCTCTTGTTTACTTTGCTTGATGAATTAGAATTCCGTCTTCTTTTTGCTGTACTTCCAAGCCTAAGAAAAACGATAATTCTCCCATCATGCTCATTTCAAACTGAGACTTCATGATGCTTTCAAATTCCCTGCACAAATTTTCATCAGTGGAACCAAAGATAATATCATCAACATAAATCTGAACAAGGATAGAGTGTTTATTGACTTCTTTGGTGAATAAGGTCATGTCGATCTTCCCCCTTGTATACCCATTCTGCAGCAAGTATGACGATAAGGTCTCATACCAAGCTCGTGGAGCTTGATGAAGTCCGTAGAGAGCCTTATCCAGTTTGTAATACTTATTGGGATGATGGGGATCTTCAAAACCTGGGGGTTGACACACATAGACTTCTTCTTTGATCTTCCCGTACAGAAATGCACTTTTCACATCCATCTGAAAGACTTTGAAGTTCTTGTATGAGGCGTAAGCCAGGAAGATACGAATGGCTTCAAGTCTAGCAACTGGAGCGAACACTTCCTCATAATCAATGCCCTCCTGTTGACGAAATCCCTGAACGACTAAACGAGCCTTGTTCTTAATTACCACACCTCGTTCATCCATTTTGTTGCGAAAAACCCACCTTGTTCCAATAGGATACTTTCCTTCAGGTAAATCCACAAGCTCCCAAACCTTTAGCTTTCTAAACTGATACAGCTCATCCTGCATGGCTTCAACCCAACTTGCATCTCTGACAGCATCTTCAATACTGAAAGGTACCGTCTGAGATAAGAAGGCTGAAAGTGCAATGTTCAGTTTGTCTGCCTGATTTCTAGTAAGAACACCCTCAGAGATTGGTCCAATGATGTTCTCCACAGGGTGATCCTTAAAAGATTTAAATCCCATGTTTGGTTCTTCTTGAATATGGGAAGGCAGATTGGAAAGATGATCTGTAGGAGTTGACGAACTGGATGGATCATTTGCAGACTGTTGTGCTGAAGATGTTTCTTCTGAAGCTGGAGTAACTTCAGGAGATGTAGTGGTTTCAACAGTTGCATCACCATTTGTGGTCTGAAGGGGAACAATTGGATCAGCTACGAGTGGAGAGAAGCGGGTGGTGAAAGGTGCTGCATCGTCTTCTGAAGAGTAAAGAGTATCTTCAAGAGGAGAAGGATCGGCTGCTTGATTTTCAGATGGTTGTTCATCTATGATGCTGAAATTGTTGAAAACAACATCCACATCAAAGAACCAGTCAGGACCGACTCCTGTATTGGTAGAGTTGGATTCCTGCCAATCAACATAAAAAGACTCGAGAACCATTTTGGTTCGTTTGTTGTATACTTTTATAAGCTTTTTGACTCGAGGAGTATCCAACAAAGAAACACTCATCACCAACTGCATCGAACTTCATTATGTTCTCGAAATTGTTAAGCAGCGTGCATGAGCATCCAAAAGGCCTGAAGTAGTCAATCAAAGGTTTTCTCTTAAAAAGCAACTCATAACCTGCTTTCCCGCGCGTCTTTACGATTAAGACTCTGTTAAGAACATAACAGGCGGTATTCACAGCTTCAGCCCAGAAAATGATCGGCAGTTTTGAGTCGATAAGCATGGTTCTGGCCGCCTCAATAAGTGTACGATTTTTCCTTTCAGCAACACCATTCTGTTGAGGAGTTCTCGTAGCACTGTACTGAAGATGAATTCCTCTATTGTTGCAGAAAGTCACGAAACTTTGATTCTTGAATTCGGTTCCGTGATCGCTTCGAATTGATCTAACTTTTGTCTTTATAATGTTTTCAATGAGAGGAACAAACAGCATCAGAATCTCAGCAACTTCACTTTTGTATTCCAGAAAGTACACCCATGTGAATCGGGAAAAATCATCTGTTATCACCAAACAATAAGACTTTTTAGCTAGACTTTTAACACTAATAGGACCAAACAGATCCATGTGTAATAAATGAAGAGGTGAGTCTATAGAATTCACAGCTTTGGACTTATGCGACTTTTTGTGTTGTTTTCCTTTGGCACATGCTAAACATTTTTCAGAAAAGGGGAATTCCTTAGAAGGAAGACCTCTTACAAGATTTAGTTTTGAAAGCTTATTAATGTTTTTGAAGTTAACATGTCCTAATCGCCTGTGCCAAAGCAGTGACTCTGACTCGGATGCTTTAGAAAGTAAGCATGTCATTTGACATTCAGACTTTGCATCCCTCATATTTATCACGTAAGTATTATTTTGTCTAGGAGCTTTAAGCATAATCATGTTGGTAGGAGGAATGAATCCTGGCTTTAGAAAGATGCACTCCATGTCATTAAATAACACTGAGATTCCTTTGTCGCAGACTTGTGATACACTCAGCAGATTGTAACACAATTCTGGAACGTAGTTCACATCTTCTAATGTCAATGCATCAGAAATCACGTCCCCTATCCCGACTATCTTTCCACCCTTCTCATTGCCGGCAAAAGCAACAAACTCTCCATCAATGAATCGATAGTTTTTCAGGAGTTCTTTCAGTCCCGTCATGTGCCTTGATGCCCCGCTATCAACGTGCCATAGATATCTCATCAGGGCAATCAACCACTTTTGTAGTTTATTCTGAAAAATACATAAGACAACAGAAATATACAGATAAATATATGAGACACTATGTACAAACACGACTCAGACCACACTTTAAGTAACTTTTGGAATCCAGGTCTGTTTTAGTTTTAATTTGTCGTGATTTTCCCCCGACATAAACTCTTGCCTTTTCCAATTTTTTGTGACCTTAACAAAACTTTTTATGGTTTCTTGAAGATCTTTAATTTGAACTGCAAAAGGTTTTTGGTTATTGGTATCAGTTTTTGGTTTGGGTTGCAAATGACACTTTTTAACCACATGTCCTTCATTTCCACATCTAAAACATTTAGAGTGTTTAGGTTTGATCTTTGAAGAAGATCTAGATGATGATGGTTGTGATGTTCTTCTTTTGTTGTTGCTTGAATTGAGGCTGTCTGTTGAACATGCTTCATCACTGTTGTTGTTGCTTGATTCTTCGTTTGTGTTGCATTCTGGCTCGCTGATGTCACTTTCTGTATCACTTTGTGATTCTTCAGAAATTGTGTTATCTGTTTCACTTTGTGATTCTTCAGAACATGACACATCTGTTGATGATGGTGTAAACTCTGGAATTTCTTCAGTAAGAAATTTCCCAAACCTGTTTCTTTTTAGTTCTGGAACAAATGGAGATGGTCTATATACATTTTCATTATTACAGAATGCATCACTAAGATTAACACAAACAGGCATAACATTTTCAACACAAACATCCGATCGTTTGATAGGATTCATCCTATCATTTGGGTCCACAACACCCTTTAAATCAAGTTTAGAGGTTAAAGTAATACAGTCATCCGGCCTAGATAAACTATTACAGTTATCCATCCTAGATAAACTATTACAGTCATCCAAATTAGTTAAGTTATTCCAGTCATCCAAATTCAAAGAAATGTTTGACTTATCATGGCTCCAGATGAACCAATTCACTGTGGAGTAATTGGCACCTGGGTGACCTAACCCCATTGTTTGACCACCACAACTGTCATCATCGTCCACCTGATCCTGTTGGGTCATATCTGCACTACTTTTACTCATATTAGAATGTGACTCAGATGTGACACATTCTTTTTCAAAAAGATCATTTTTTAGATGTGGTTTTGGAATGGGTATATATTCACTTTTGCTCAAGGGTAAAAACAGAGATTTTACAATTCCCTTTTTATCCTTATACCCAATTCCATCTTTGACAAAAGATTTCCTTGAACAATCAAGGATATCAGTATGAGCATGCTTGCTTACGTTCCATTTGTCCACAACAATTTGGAGATGATTGGTTTCATTTCTAGATTTTTCTAGTTTTTCAGTTAAGTCATTTATTAAAAAATCTTTTCTGAGAACAAATTCTTTTAGAGTGTGCATTTCAGCAATTGTTGCATTTAACTTTCGCTGATAGGCTAACTCATTTTCTTTCATTTCAGTATTGATTTTTCGTATGTCATCCATTTCTCTTAAAATTCTCCTATTGTGGGACAAACAGTAAGCAACGGCTGTAACACACCTTGGTGAGCACAGCTTTGATTTTATTTCGAGAGGAATACTTACCAGATCTCTCTCTTCAGCTTTCTTCTTCATGCTCTGTGATTGCTGATCGTCCTTGCTTGTGGAAGTCTTTTCAGCTACAAAGGCTTCCTCAGCAGCAGTCTCCTTCCCTTTCTCCACACTCAACACGCCTTTTAAACCAGCCTTCTCCATTTCTTCTCTTTTTGGCATTTCAGCTGAGGACCCCTCCAGAGAGCTCACACCAAGAGGTGACTTTGTGCAGATCTTTGCCATCAGTGCTTTATTAACTTCAGCTTCCGCCACAGCGACTTCCTCTCCCCAATCGAAATCCTGAACCACAAGCGCCTTCTGCTGGTTAACTTCTCCTCCTTCTGTAATTGCCACCACTCTCTTTGCTGGTTTGGCTTCAACTTGATTCAGAGTTGGACATTCATACTTGAAATGTCCGAGAGTCTTGCAGTTATAACACCTGATCTTAGATTTGTCAAACCCAGCTTTCCCCATGCCGACTCTTCTACCGGTTCTATCTTGAAACCTCTTCACCCTCAAAGTGATCATGGCCATCTGCCATTTCAGATCCATTTCCTCCATATCGTCTGGATCAACTTGATACATGTCCTCAGGGCTCATCATATCACTTTTTAGATCACCAGTCTTTAACGCTTCAAAGCTGGTCATGAAAGCGTTGAAAAGTTCAACGTGTTCAGTTGCCAGCTTTGTCTGTTGAGGATTGAGAGTTGACGGCTGAGGGTTAGTGACACTGGGTTGAGAGTATGGGACAGCTTTTCCTGAACTTGAACTACCACCAATTGTTCCATCAGCATACACGTGAGATGAGCTTTAACCCATGTTGCCTACTGGAGTCATTAACGCTAAGTTCTTCATTGCAGTGATAGGAACTGCCTTTGGATTGGTCTGATTCATCTCTCTTTTTGTAATGTCCATCTCAAAGGACTTCAATGTGTTGATGAGATCAGCCAATGTAGATTGGGCATCAAGATATTCTTTTCTGATTAGCATGCATTGGATGCTCCATTCTTTTGGTAATGAATCCAGCAGCTTCTTGATAGAATTTCTGTTGTTCACAGGAATTCCAGCCTTCTTCATTTTTGTTAACATGCTCATAAACCTATCAATGTGCGAGCTCAGACTTTCCCCACGAATGCTACCGAACATATCATATTCTTTTTGCACCATGTCTTGCTTGTATTGGCGCATCTCTTCATTACCTTCGTAGTATTCATTCAATGCAAACCACAGATCATGTGCCGTTCCATACTCATCAAACATGTTGTAAACATCATTAGATAGGGCCATGGTTAGAGCACCATAAGCCTTATGATCTCTTTGAAGTAATTGTTTGTCAACATCGGTATAGGTTGTTGGATCAGGGTTGAATTCTTCTCCAGTGGCAGTGGTTCTCATGGGAATGTGTGGGCCCAACTGGATAGAGTTCCATTGGGTGAAGTCTGTCACGTAAAAGAATGACCTCATTCGGTTTTTCCATGTCCCGTAATCTTCAGCACCTTTTAACTTAGGTACTCTTGTAGTAGTTCCGGTTTCAAGGTCTTGTTGTGTGATAGGGTTAGGAGTTGATTGATTATTGTTACCAGCCATGTTTTAGATGAATTTTAGAAGCGTGGTTTAACAGATTTTAATTATCAGTCCAAAAGATTGTCCAAGTCCGTAAGTACACAGCAAGTTCGCAGTTAAGTGCGCAATTAAGTTCACACTTAAGTTCACAGCAGTCTGGATCAGTATGCAGCAACCTGTAAGAATATAAACAGCCTTGTCAAGTTGTAGTCTTAGTTAAGTGTGCAGCTTGGAAGTATACGTGTGGCTATAAGTTCGCAGATCAGTCAACATTTGGGCATTATAAGTGCTCAGTGTTTACTGATCAGCCTGCGCACTAAATTAAGTGCGCAGACTCACTTAAACTCTCGTTTAAGATTTTAAGTTCGCAGAAACCCTAGCCAAGTACTCAACACTACACCTTCAGTAAGTGCGCACAAATCCAAGATTTCTGTTTAAGTATGCAGAAACCCTAGATAAGTACTCAAGACAATGAGATGTTATAAGTGCGCAGAGATTAACTTAGATGAACAAGTGCGCAGAGATCAATTTAAATGAATAAGTGCGCAGAAACCAAATTCAGAAGCAAGTGCGCAGAAAATTTAAATTAAAGTGTGACTAGTACGCAGAAATCAAATTCACAAAGCAACAAGTGCGCAGAAACCCTAGATGCGTACAAAATGACAAGTGTGCAAAATTTAATCCAAGTACTCAAACTAAGAAACAAGTGCTCAGCTTATGAAATATGTGCGCAGGATATATGAAATAAGTGCGCAGATACGAGCTGTAACAAACATGAAATTCAGCTGAATCCTTTCCAAACCATTTTCTGATCAAAATAATATACTTTAAACATTTAGAAACACGATTTTCACAAAATTTGAAACCAAAATATGAGAAAAATACCTAAATCATAAAGTTTACAAAGAAAATAATCTTGATAATAAAAGCTTAACAAGATGAGGGTTTTGGTATCTTAAAGTAGATACAATCTAGAGCACAATCGCTCTGATACCAAATTGTAGTCCCGAAATACTAGATCTTGTTGAATGCAATAGATTGTTATCACTTAGAAACACCTATTAGTTAGGTGTTTCAAGTGATTAATCCAAGAAACAAAGAAAAACTAGATGAATATTGAAAGACCCGACACACACAATGAATAACATGATGATTCCATATCTGATTTGAAGATGAATAACCTTGGAATACTAATAAGTACGCACCTATGCAAAGTGTGCTACAAAGATAAACTCCAAAACCCTAACCCCAATCCTGCACACATATCAGCTTTATATAACCAGCTGATTGGGCCTGCGCACTTAGCTTAAGTGCGCAGAGCCCGTGCACATAAGTGCGTAGATTAGGGTTATATGACCAAAACTATGCTATAATTACATTCTAGGTCCTTTAACTTTAAAGCTATACAATAATCATTCAAAAGTCTCTATTCTGGTAACTGTGGTCTCAATATAACCCAACAGTATTCAACAAACCTAACACAACAATTAACAAATTAAAACAAAAAAAAATGAACAGAATAAAAAATTTAAACAAAGAAAAATTTAACAAAAAAAGAGAAAAAAAACTACCATGTGGTGATGTTGAAGGTGATGTAGACGACGGTGGTAGTGGTGGATGGTGATATTGTAGACGGTGGTGGTAGTGGTGGATGGTGATGTTGGTGGTGTTGTTGAAGTGGGGATCGAACAAGGGGCAGGGGTTTGGTGGTGGAAGATGGTGAAGGCTCGTGGTTGTGGTGGTGGAAAAAGGTGGGGATCGAACAGGGTAGGGAGGGTAGGGTTTGGGAGGATTTGGGGGGAAATGGGGGAAAGAAACTAATCTATACATTTTAAAAGTTTTTCACCTATAGCCTGTGGATAAGAATAAAAAAAGACGGTTGGGACGAGGTTCGATCTTAGGTTTATTATAACTCACACACGAGACATATGGCAAATACGGGGACCATCTGGGCTACCAGTTCGCTTGTTTCTCTATTGGAAAGAAAATATATAACATATACAAACATATTCCCCCAAATTATAGGTATTCAAATGAAATGGGTGTTTCCCAATCAACTATGGGTCGTATAACCCTCTACGACCCACTGTCCACCCATCTACGACCCATAAAGGTCTATACTGGCCCATAGATACTTTTTTGTTTTGTCTTATTAGTTTTAAACATGTTTTTTTAGTGTTTTTTTAAAAAAATATTTTTCATTTTCTTACTGTAAAGGTAAAATAACATTAAAAAATTTACTTAATTAATCATTATACATTATAAAAACAACGCTACACCGGACTACCAGTTAAGTCAAACCACTCTCTTTCACCGCTCGTATTATGTCGATATAGCCTACGTCCTTGATCTAGACGATCCCTATATAGACGATCCCTATATAGGGCCAACCATGGGTCGTATACTGACCAAAGTTGTAGTTTGTGTCTGTCCATGCAGAAACAAACCTTTCTTTATAGTCAATGAGCCAGACCCTTTCTAAATATTGAAAAACATCAATAACAAATAGAACAAAGATATTGTTAATGTGTGTATGCATGCATTCTAAACTAAATTAATATAATATGTACCATATCGTTTGTCCTGACATAGTCGTCTGTAGAGTCGGTCTAGCCAGTGCTCGTAAAATTCTGGAGATGAAGATTTACAGAGTCACTTAAAAGATTTCACAAATATTTTCCAGTCTTCATCTCCAAATGCTTGTCTGCGGTGCTTTAATATATTTCGTTGAATGTGCCACCTACATAATAATAATAATAATAATAATAATAATAATAATAATAATAATAATAATAATAATAATAATAACCTGCATAACAACTTCGAAGCTGATTGGAATACTATGTCGCATGCATTCATCAATGCTTTCTCACAATCAGTTATTATAGCACGAGGCTCCGTACTATCTTCTAGCAACTCTTTGAGCCTTTGTAGCACCTATAGGTAGTTATCCTTTTTTTTTTCATGGGAGATAAATGCATGAGCGACAGAAAACGACTTGGATGTTGATGTCATACCCACAAATTGATCAAATGAAAATTTATGCTCGTTTGTTTTGTAGGTTGCATCAATCATCAGCATATGCAGGAACGCACGCCACAATATGTGCGAGGTGGGATGAGCAAACATAATATCCTCGGTCGCATTTGTCGAGGGATTCTGTCGGGGTGAGGTAAACAATTTTTTTCTCAACATATGTGATTTCGAGTACCTGCATAGCAATAATAATAATAAAGAATAATAATAAAGAATAATAATAAACAACAACAGCAGCAACAACAACAATAATAATAATATTACCTGCATTTGAGTCTTGCCGCCGTATAACAAATGTTTAACCTTGGTTTTTGTGTTATGTATGTCTCGTAAAATGCAGGGACTATCCGGTTTTGTTTTCTGACGGTCGAATGTATGTATGTATGCTGACATAACGTTTTGAAAATAAAATGTATCCACCAACTTTTATCTCGCTCAGACCCAGCCTCCTAGCATACGCGTGACCCTCGATATGCTAGAAAGGTCTATGATTATGTGTTTGGTTCTTGACCTCCAAAGTCCAACCATCGTAGCTAGAGTTGTATCTCCCTATTAGTTCAAATGGGCAATTACATTTTATACTACCCGTCTTTCGAACTTTGGCTATACTACGATGTTCGCCACTACGGTCACATCGTGTCCATGCCATCTTTATCCTCCTATCTGGCCCCTGTCGTCTGAAACAGTACGTCTGAATACGGTGATATACCCGTTATTTTTTGCCTTTTCGAAAGCCCAATCTGTCAGGTCTTTAAGAGACTCGAAGACCTACAGAATTTATATATGAGTTCAAATAACAACTAAAAATTATTTTAATGTTAACAATTTATGTTTTTGACATTTAAATAACAACTAAAAATTATTTTTGAACAATATATATACGAGTTCAAATCTCACAAACCCTAAAGCAAATTTATGTACGGGGCTAAATATGCGAGTCTAAATATGTACAATGCTAAATATACACATGTCTAAATTATGAACAAGTGTAAATACATAAACACACCTTACTTGTTTCAAAAGAAACATCCGGGCCAGGCTCATCGCCACCGTTATCGCCACTATTATTTATCACCTCCCTCGTGTGAATCCTTGAAGCTGCCAGTACCCTCCTCGTACGATTCCTTGAAGCTGCCATGACCCTCCTCGTGCGAATGATAAGTCCCGTATGTGTACTGTGGATGACTTGCCAACATGTCAAATGACTTCGGTTCTTCTACATAATTGGTTTAAATCGGACAGCTGGTTCAAACCGGGAAACGCCTTTCCGTCATCATAGTGAACAACGGATCTAACCTCCTCCTCACCACGTTCCATCATGGGTCCAAAAATTCTTTCCGAGACGTATGATAAGTCAAACGAGTGCTCCTATTCACCCGAAACATTACTGAGGTGCCCCGAAGACATCGTTGTAGGTTGGTATTGATCGGAGTTTAGGGTTTTGGTTTTAAAAGGATGCCAAAGAAGATGAATATATGGGGACCTCTACGGCACGTATAGGTCTTTACGGGCTGTAGAGGGTTTCGGGCCGTAGAGGGTTTAAATGAACCCACCAACCAGGATTTCTACGACAAGTAGAGGCCTTTACAGCCCGTAGATAAGTTGCTTTTCAGACTGACACAGTGTCAGTCTGTTCATTGATTGTCCTCGTACCTTGTATGTTACTACGAGCCATAGAGCCCACCACGAGCCGTCCTCTACAGGCCGTAGAGCCCTATACGGACCGTAGAGGGTTGTCTCATTTATTACACTGACACCTTCTATGGGCCGTATAGGCCTATACAGCCCGTAGAGAATTGTGTAAACCTAATTTTGTTGTTGTGTAAATAGCATGCCTCTTCCAAATATACATTCCTTATTTGGTCACTCTATGGCCCATATACTCATATAGGTACCCCCCTTGAATCATGGATCATGGCCTCAAACAAAGCATCCTAGGAATTTATAATTGAAATCCAGACCATGAAAAAAATTATATGATATTGTGTATTTATTTTTCTTTTCTTAATACAAATTTATGGTATCATGTATTTAGTGATGCACAACACAATCTTCTTTTGTGTTTCCATTGCCCATAAGATCTATACATACGACATGATAATAACGGTAGCTTTGGGCTTTGGCAGGAGGACGAAGGTAGAGAATGATGGACGAAGCTAGCTTCCGAGAAAGTGGAAACAATTACTAAAATTAGTTGAACAACATGGAATTTATAATACTGAAATTGTAAAATTACTTGACTACTATTCAACTAGTCCGCTCTATAAATGAAAACTTTCTTGTTTCTATACTTGACAAAACATTATAAGAAAGGTAGACAACACCATTAATAGAAAGATGTAACTTATTTCAATATTTTATAGCTTGCTAGTAACTTTTTATAGAAATTTTATAGAAATTTATGCGAAAGCGATTGTTTTGGGTTGGGTTTGGTTTCAGCCCCGCCGCCAGGGGCGGCTCGGTTTCAAGTAACGGACTCTCAAACCGGCTTGTGGATTTGTATAAGCAATAGAAATAGAAATGAAAGATGTTTGATAGATTGATATGTTTGGTGCAACTTGCTACTAATTCCTAGCAGCTATTTATAAGAAAACTAAACCAACTCTTAAACATAAAGGAATATAAGTAATGGCATAAATCAAGCAATGCTTGATTTATGCCTTTGACTTTGACTTCATCTTGATTTATGTCTTTGACTATGAGACTTTTGTGGGATCAAAGATTTCTATACTCTTGTGGGATCAAAGAGTTGAACCCGATTTTTCTTCTTGCGAGTTTAAAGAACTGGACATTTCTTCTCGCGAGTTTAAAGAACTCAACTTTTCTTCTTGCGGGCTCAAAAAAACCCGACTTTTTCTTCTTGCGAGTTCAAAGAACTCGACTTTTCTTCTCGCGAGTTCAAAAAACTCGACTTTTGTTATCGCGGGCTTAAAGGAACCAGACTTTTTCTTCTTGCGGGTTCAAAGAACCCGACTTTTCTTTTTCTCGCGAGTTCAAAGAACTCGACTTTTCTTCTCGCGGGCTCAAAGGAACCCGACTTTTCTTTTTCTCGCAAGTTCAAAGAACTCGACTTTTTTTTCTTTTCTTTTTTTCTTTCTGGCTCGTAGATTTGAACCCGACTTTTTTTTCTTGGTCTTTGAAATTCTCCATCTTGCTTTCGCCAGTCACATCCTCCCATTTTTATTATTATTATTTTTTTTAATCAATTCTTTTGAAAGAGTAGTTTTTTTTATGAGCAGAATCAAAAACACTGCTCTGATACCATATAGAAATCTAAGCAGAAGCGATTTTCTATTTGGTTTTATTTATTTGTTTAAGCCCTGCAGCCGGAGGGCTGCTCGGTTTCTAGCTGGCGACTCTCAAACTAGCAAAGTGGTTGTTGTTACAAGAAATGTAGAGAGAATATGAAAGATGTTTTATTTTAATATTTTGGTACATTCAAATGGGGATATAACCTCCCCTATAAATACATGAAGGAAATACATAAAATGGAAGTGACTAATTTTTGGACACAAGACAAAGAGCTAGTCATGAGGGACATAATGTAAGAATGACTTCGACTATAATAATAAGGTCCACTTTGACTAGTCAAATAGTCATAATCTTCAATACTTTTATAACACTTGTTGAGAATAAGGAGGAACTCTCCAACAGTTCAATGACTATGTCAAGTGCTTTAAAAACTTAAGTAATGAATTATGTTGATGTTGAAGTTATTTGGGTGAATCCACTAATTTTAATTGTTAACAAGTAGCCAATACATATAATGCTTGCCTCTGGACACTATATATTAATCACGATTTCTATTATATATACATTACAACCTTTCTTTTCACCCAAAATATTCAACCTTATAAAAGTCATCTGCCAGACAAGTTTCCTTAAATCTAATATTTTGAAAGTTTAAAAGGACTTTTTAGGAAGAAGATGTGGCTACTTGAAATGGTATTTAGGCCAAGGCAGGTTTGTAGATTCAAAGACCTTGTGCAACAGCTAAAAATAGCGCTTAAATAGAAGAAGGCCCCCACTATTTGCACAAGGTTAAATTTTATTCACACAACCCTCTACGGCCTGTAGAGGCCTCTACGGGTCATAGAGCCCATTTTTTACTCCTTCTACGAGCCGTAGAGGCCTCTACGGCTCGTAGAAGAAGTCTTATTAATTTTGAGAATGAAGAAGGAAGAGATGGATGTTTTATGATGCCTACGGCCCGTAGAGGCCTCTACGGGTCGTAGACAAAAAAAAACAAAAAACGTTTGGGACGAGGTTCGATCTTAGGCACATTATCACACAAACACACACACAAAGTCTTATTTCGTATATGGGGACCATCTGAGCTACTAGTTCGCTGGTTTCTTAGTTGAAAATTTTAATATAACATAAACCAGTCTTAGGCACCATCTACGGCCCGTAGAGGCCTCTACGACCCGTAGAGGGGGGTTTTTTTTTTTTAAATCATTTTAATTATGTAATAATTAATCCCGAGCGTGTAATACATTAACACAAGCATGTAAAACGTGAACACAATTGTTTATAACATAAACCAATATAAACCAACGTCGTCTCGATAAGCGTGTAAAATAAACGTTAACAGAAGCGTTCAAAATAAAACTAATCGTTTATATACGCAAAAAGATAAAACTAAACGTTAACAGAAGCGTTCAAAATAAAGATTGTTTAAATACATAAGATGATCAGAAATAAAACATCGTAGAGTCAGTCGGCGGCGACGTCCCGGGCTGCTGCGAAGACGTCTCGGGCTGCTGGGAGAACGTCACGGGCTCGTGCGTGCTGGTCCCTAAAGTCGGTGGGACACGAGTCTGCATGCCCAGGTGGCGATAGATATCCTGCTGGCCAGCAATCAACCAGCGCATCGCGTCGTCCTGCCGTTCAAGCCACTGACGCATATCGGTGTCCTGCTGCTGACGCCAGGTGTCCTGCTGCTGACGCCAGGTGTCCATCTGCTGACACCACACACGCATCTCGACAGCCTCCTCGGCAGCCGCACGAACGTCCGCCCTAACATCAGCAGGCAACCTGAGAGAGTGATAAACGCGCGCCGGTATTTGCACATCCTCAGGCTGCTGCTGAGGCATCTCGACGTCCCTCAGACCACCCCCCTCTTACTCAGCAACAAACTGCAACCCGACCTCCACAGCATCACCTGCAATGGATAACAAATAAATAATAATAATCCAGGATTTTATAAAAAAAAAATTGGGCAGAGTTTCCCCTGTTTCGTGCAAACTAGACAACACAAGTTGTCTACAAGTTTCCCAAATAATAATAATAATAATAATAATAATAATAATAATAATAATAATAATAATAATAATAATAATAATAATAATAATAATAATAATAATAATACCTCCAAGGCCCTGATGTACCAACGGCTCATGCACAAACTCCCCGCCATCCTGAGCAATCAGATAGTGGAAGGCTGGCTGATCCGGCGTCTTCGCCTTCTTCGCCACACAAGTCATAGCTTTCATCGTGGGTATCCCTATTAGGCTGAAACAAATAAACAATAACATAAACATTAATAATAATAATAATAATAATAATAATAATAATAATAATAATAATAATAATAATAATAATAATAATAATAATGACCGAAATACCTGGGCGGTAGTGGCAGAAACTGATTCCGATTAACATAATCGAAATACAGCTGGGCATTGCAGCGCTCGGCAATCTTGCTGATGACCCCCTCGCATGCGATGCCTCCCTTCAACGGCTTATGGGGGAAGGCGGCAAAGTACTCGGCCATGCACCGATGCAAGGCAATCGGCCTGCCGGTGAGTATGCAATAGAGGTACATCAGGTCCGTCTTCGTCATCCGCTCGTTACTATTTCCCCGTGCCGTTAGGGAATAAGTAATGCAACGGTGAATGTAACGAACTATGGGGTGACGAATGTTAGATTCCCTGTCATACCTCTCCCTGCACAGCATAATAATAGTAATAATAATTAGAACAAAGATATTGATAAATAATAATAATAATGATGATGATAATAATGATGATGATGATGATGATGATGATGATGATGATGATGATGATGATGATGATGATGATGATGATGATGATGATGATGATGATGATGATGATGATGATGATGATGATGATGATGATGATGATGATGATGATAATAATAATAATAATAATAATAATAAAGTAATGGTATTACCTTTATTTATATACGAATCTAATCGACACGCACACGGCAACCCAGAACTCGTGAAAAGCTGGTGACCACAACTCATTTTTCGTTTCATCTTCTCTATATTTTTTATCTCAGTTATCATCTTCTCGATCGCTGCATGGGAAACTTTACCGAGTAGGTCCTCAAAAATCGGTATGTCATGGTGCACCTTTTTCACAGACAAACTCTCTTCAAACGAGTGGTTTATTGCCCTCTCTTGTGACGTTACCACATCGTCTGCAATCATCACAAGTTTGTGGAGCGAGTTGTTCGGCCCCTTAATCCGCATCTTAAACCGTGAATGCTGGCTCTCAGCTCTGTTGGTCGTATACTGACCAAAGTTGTAGTTTGTGTCTGTCCATGCAGAAACAAACCTTTCTTTGTAGTCACGGAGCCAGACCCGGTCTATATATTCAAAAACATCTGTAAAAGATAGAACAAAGATATTTGTTAATGTGTGTATGCGTTTTAAACTAAATTAATAAAATATGTACTAGCTCGTTCGTCCTGACATAGTCGTCTGTAGAATCGGTCTAACCAGAGACTATAATATGTCGGAGATGAAGATCTACATAATCGCTTAAAAGATTTCACGAATATTTTTCAATCTTCATCTCCAAAGGCTTGTCTGCAGTGCTTCAGTATATTTCGTTGAATGTGATACCTGAATGCATAATAATAATAATAATA
This sequence comes from Ambrosia trifida, assembly GCA_028751855.1. Taxonomy (NCBI): domain Eukaryota; kingdom Viridiplantae; phylum Streptophyta; class Magnoliopsida; order Asterales; family Asteraceae; genus Ambrosia; species Ambrosia trifida. Next base: position 6,728,217 of record CM054132.1, read on the forward strand.
ATAATAATAATAATAATAATAATAATAATAATAATAATAATAATAATAATAAAAATAAAAATAATAATAAAAATAATTAATAATAATAATAATAATAATAATAATTAATAATAATAATAATATGTATACCTGCATAACAACTTCGAAACTGCTGGAAATACAATGTCGCATGCATTCATCAAGGCTTTCTCACAATCAGTTACTATAGCACGGGGCTCCGTACTATCTTCTAGCAACTCTTTAAGCCTTTGTAGAACCCACAGGTAGTTATCCTTTTTTTCACGGGAGATAAATGCATGGGCGACACAAAACGACTTGGATGTTGATGTCATACCTACAACTTGAACAAACGGAAGTTTATACTCGTTCGTTTTGTAGGTCGCATCAATCATCAGCACATGCGGGAACGCACGCCATAACCTGTGCGAGGTGGGATGGACAAACAAAATATCCTCGATCGCATTTGTCGAGGCATTCCTCCGGGTGAAGTAAACAAATTTTTTTCCACCAATGTGGCTTCGAGTACCTGCATAGCAATAATAATAATTAAAAAATAATAATAAAGAACTAATAATAATAATAATAATAATAATAATAATAATAATAATATAAATAATAATAATAATAATAAGAGATAATAATACCTGCATTTGAGTCTTGCCACCGTATAACAAATGCTTAACCTTGGTTATTGTGTTATGTATGTCTCTTAAGATGCAGGGACTATCCGGGTTTTGTTTTCTAACGGCCGAATGTATGTCTACTGGGGTAACATTTTGAAAATAAAGTGTATCCACCAATTTTAACTCGCTCGGACCCAGCCTCATAGCATACGCGTGACCCTCGATGTGTTGGAAAGGTTTGTGATTATGTGTTTGGTTCTGGACCTCCAAAATATAACCATCGTGGCCGGAGTGGTATCTCCCTATTAGTTGAAACGGGCAATTACACTTTTTACTGCCCGTCTTTCGAACCGTGGCTACATTATGATGTACGCCACTACGGTCACATCATATCCATGCCGTCGTTACCCTCCTATTCGGCCCCCTGCCTTCCGAAACAGTACGTGACTATACGGTAATGTAACCATTTTTTTTGCCCTTTGATAAACCCACTCTGTCAGGTCTTTAAGAGACCCGAATACCTGCAAAATTTATTTACGATTTCAAATAGCAACTAATATATACGAGTTCAAATCTCACAAACCCTACGAGTTCAAATAACAACTAATATATACGAGTTCAAATCTCACAAACCCTACGAGTTCAAATAACAACTAATATATACGAGTTCAAATCTCACAAACCCTAAAACAAATTTAGGTACGGGACTAAATATACGAGTCTAAATATACACGGGTCTAAATTATAAACAAGTGCAAATACATAAACACACCTGATTCGTTTCGTACGAAACATCCGGGACAGATTCCTCGCCACCGTTATCAACCCCCTCGTGCGAATGATAAGTCCCGTATTCGTACTGTGGATGACTTGGCGGAGGCAAGTAAAATGACCTCGGTTCTTCTACGTACTCCTGGTTCAAATCGGGCAGCAGGTTCAAATCGGGTAGTGCATTCCCGTCACCATAGCGAACAACGGATCTAACCTCCTCCTCACCACGTTCCACCACGGCTCCGAAAAGGCTTTCCGAGACGTGAGATAGGCTAAACGAATGTTCCCATTCATCCCAAACATTACCGTAGTGACCCGAAGACATCGCGGTAGCTTGGTTTTGGTCGGATTTTTGTGCACCCGTGTTTTTTATTTTGTTTCGTATAATGAAGAAAGAAGACAAGGCAGAAGAATATATCTGGACAATGCTCCCAACAACCAGCTTTTCTATGGGCCGTATAGGCCTCTACGGCCCGTAGAGGGTTTGCTTTTTCAGACTGACACACTGAATGTCAGACTGTTCATTCAATGACCTCGTACCTCGTATGGCCTACGGGCCGTAGAGACCTCTACGGCTCGTGTAGGGTTTAAATGCACTCCACCAAACCACCTCTACGGGCCGTAGAGGGCTTTACGGGCCGTAGAGGGATTCGCATTTATTACACTGACACCCTCTACGGCCCGTAGAGGGCTGTGCAAACTTGTTTTTTGTTATTGTGTAAATAACATACCTCTAGAAGAACCATGAGGTTTTCTGTGTATAATTTACATTAGCATCACCAGCTTGATCTTCGTCAAAACTGACATTATGAACATCGGTACCCTTAACATTTTGATTCTAAGAATGACATTGAGGATTTCTTTGTATAAACCTATATAGAGCTTTTTGTTCATTTATTTTTCATTTTTTTTTACATTTTGATTGCGGCCGTATAATTTTTTAACAGACATAATTTCTAAAATTATATAACAAAATCCTTATAACCTAATCGTTTGTTCCATAACCAATAATTTTGCAATTAATCAAATAATCATGTAAAAGAAAAAGTTTTATAAAATGCCTGAATCAGATTCGACACTAGGATAGTGCATCCATGGTTGTAATTAGGACGGAAACAGGTGGAATCGTCGATTGATCAAAAGCCTATCCATGGTTGTAATTAGGACGGAAAAAGTTTTAAAATGTCTCTATATGAATGCTGCTCTTTCCATTTTTATTAGGTTAACTTTAACTGTTAAATGGTTGCGTTAAATGGTTACTGGGCATATTACTTGACATACCCTACATAAGCAAGAAAAACAAAATTTGTGCCCCTCTTGCAAATGGGCCCTGTCGGGTCACCACTCCACATTCCCCTAGGGTCGACCCTGATGTAGATCACCGTATTGAATAACCAACCTTCATATGAGTTATCAATGCTATATATCATCTAAAACTAAGCTCACTTGTCAGGCCTATTGATAGATTTCTAAATGCTTACAATTTTGTATTATTCTATAACTAAAATTTGCCCGGGTCTCCCCTTAATTTATCAAAAGAAAAAAAAAAAAAAATTATGCATGCATGACCAATGACAGCGACAGTACTATTTTGTAGTTGCAGATCTCCTTAGTGTGGGAGAGAGAGTTAGGGGTTTACTAGGCTTTACGAAAATGACTTGTGAATTTATTAGGACCATTGCACACTTGAGTTTGTCAAAAGTAAAATCTTGACAAAGGTTTTTGTGTTTGAAAGACTCACCTGTTATAAACATTTAAAATCCACTAGTAGTCTATATAAGTTCCCCCGCAATCTGAATGACACTTTACATCTCACATATGTCCACTCAGACATTAAATTGTCTTACTTCATAACTTTATGCATTGTGCAAATTTGTTTGGAATGAAACATGTGAATGTACTTCCGCAGAAGTGATGGTCACGTGACTTTTTTAATCATAAAAAGAATCCAAACCTATACATCATAAACAAAGGCATATTTTTCGTACAATTTGCAATTATCATGATTTTTTTACGTATTATTACTTGATTAATTAGTTGTTTGTTTAGAGCCTGAGACCCGCTAGATGGAATAATATGTTACTACTTTGCCATCCCTAGAAGATTGGGAGCCGGAGTACACTGTGGAGGATATAAGTTAACTTGGTCCGTATTTAAACATCAATTGATTTCACGATTAGAGGCACGGACATGTTCATGAGGCTTGCACATATTGTACGCAGTACGACCATGAACATGTTCATGGCTCTTGCACGTATTGTGCGCATATTTTAAACAGAAAATGTGATCGAAAAGTGTCATGACTATAGGAAACATATGCTTAATTAATGGAGTGTCATGGCATCCAGCTATGAAATTTATATATATGTGTTAATCATATTTTAGTCATCTTATATATTAGGTTTCTGAGTATTTATTTATATTAGCAATAATTTTGAAGATGTCACGAGACATTTCCATTGACCAAAACGACATTTTGTGCATTAAAATTGTCCTACAAAGAATGTTACTTTTGGAATTATTCATGAAAGGATGTGATTAATATATTGTAAATTGTACAGATGCTTGCTTCCAAAGTGGGTCTTGATCATGAACAGGATACGTACGATAATTGTCACAAGAAAATTTTGAGAGATAATAATAATGTATTTCTTATAGCTCAGGGATGTTTTTGGAGACGTAGTATTAAAGTTAGGGACTTTATAGAGGGTGTCGAGATACGCATTAGGTTTGTCTTGGGTGTTAAATCTTTGTATACTAATTTTATGTGTTTTAGCTTTGACGTTGCCTTGCTTTAACCTTGCCATGTTGGTGTATTACCCTTATCAAAACCGTCTTTGGCCCCTACAAATAACTATACTGCTATGAGTAGGATTATAATATGAACGTTTGTTTGTTTAATTGTGTATTTTTAATTTTATAATATTGAACAATAACTTTATCTCTTTTTTTATAACAAAACAATTACTTTATTTGTTTTAGGTTTCATCTATATAAATATCATTATCCTACTCATGCATGCATGAGAGACGTATACATATGACCCATGAAGCATATAACAAACAAACATACTAAGTAAGATCTCATTTATATAAGGGCCTAAGAACTCTAGGATATGAGTAAATACAGTGCCGGCCCAACTATTTTGGAGGCCCTAAGCGAAATTTCAATTTGGGGCCCTTTTCAAAAAAAAAAAAAAAAAAAAAACCATATTGTTGTCATTAGGGTCTTAAAAAATCAACATACTATGTCATGTTGGAGTACTAACTTTGAGATGGACCAACTGATTAAAGTACTTAGAACCATTACCTTCTTATTTTGGTAAATTGTAAATGAGGCTTAGTTTCTGTTAGTTAATTTTTAATGTTAATTTTTTTTAATTAATATATAATGTTAAACGTGAACTCAACTATTTATTTTAATATAATTTGATTATTAAGAAAAGATAATTATGGGTCAAGTGTCAAAATTCAATATGGCATAATCAGTAATTCAATAATATATATAAAATTAGAGTGTGATACGCTAAGAAAATAACAATAACTAATAAGGTTACAACTAAAGTTTATAAAATGGATATATTTTTTAAGGAAATCCAACTCACATTCCTTACCTAAAAATGCATTTCTTTCCAATCAAAGTGTAAAAATGAAAAAAATAAGTTAGGTGATAGGAGTGGTAGTATAGTAATTTGGTCACCTCCCAAAGAGAGCTTCACCAAATACCAGTGTCATCTTATCTTGAAGGTTCATTTATTTGAAGAAAAAAAAAACATTGTAAAGGAACTTTTAACTACTCAAATCTCCAAAAATAGTAGAAAACGATCATCAAGTTGGAGGCCCTAAGAAATTTGTGGCCCTAGGCAAGAGCTTAGGTTCCTAAAGCTTAAGAGCCGGCACTGAGTAAATATTTCCTCTCTTCAACGAGATAGAGAATTAATAATAATAATAATAATAATAATAATAATAATAATAATAATAATAATAATAATAATAATAATAATAATTCAGAAAATATAACCTTTCTCAGATTCCAAAGTTCCTGGAAACATTAAGATATGGGTAAGCAACATAATATTGAAAGATTTATCTGTTTAATGACATATATAAGTTATAAATGCTTCATCTTTTCACAATACTTTCAAAAATCCACATGATTAACTTATTTCCATTAAGTTAATAAATGAAAAAGTGAAAATTTTAAATTAATAATAAAAAAAAATATAGTTAATAAATTAATTAGGTTAACAAAGGCAAATGCATTCATTGATAATAATCAACCATGCCAGCCTCGCGGTTGTCTATCGAATTTGTTTGCTTGCACTTTATTTCCTATTAACCATCATATCGGTGGCGCATCAAGGCACTCTCTAACAAATTATTGCACCCCACCATTATAAAATATAGAAAATAAATAAATAAATTCATAGTTGTTTTGCTGAGTATCTTTAATTTCTGGACGTTTGTTAGCTAAATCCCAAAGAATGTCTACAAAGCACTGTTTAGAATAATATAATTAACAAAAAGTGGTTGCATCACCAAGAGGGAATGTGATTTTCTATCCACAAAGCGAAGCATACAAGATAAAGTTATGCTTCTTGTCTGTCTGTGTCATGGTCCCGAGGCAAAACAATTAGCATGCACTCCATGCATGATTACAAAACTAGAAAATATGTGGTGAATAATATCTTCTCATGCCCTCTGGCCGAAGGAATCAAGTTGTATTAATTTCATTCTAATGCTAATAGTTCTCATAGCAATAATTAATCCGCAGTTAACCTTAGGGTGGCGGTGTAGTGGTAACCACATGATCATTCTTCTCTAAGAGAGATGTCGGTTTGAATCCTGCTTCGCCATAACATCTTGAAGGTCACCTGCCAGCGCAAGCAACGAGTAATTAGCCGATCGATGATTAGAATGTTGGTCACACAGGATCGATGATCAAAGATTTGAGGGTTGAGAGAGTTTGGGTTTTCAAGATAATTCACTAACACCAATGAAATGATACAATATGTTCGATATATATACATATGAAAGGTTGCGTCTCAACCTTTGAACCGACGTGACTATTCGGTATAACTACCATTAACTAACTTAATAATATTAGACTTAGGATAAATAGGAAATCAATAATTATATGCCTTCATTCTCCCCCTTAATTCTCGATTTCCCTGAGGTCTTCAACTCCTATGAGACTTCGTATCTCGATGAACTTTATCCTTGGTAGTGCCTTTGTGAGAATATCTGCTTTCTGTAATTCTCCACTGATGTGTTCAACTTGAATCTGCCCGTTCTCTATACATTCTCTGATAAAGTGATACTTCGTGTTGATGTGCTTTGATCTTCCATGAAACACAGGGTTCTTCATGAGTTGTATTGCTGACTTGTTATCTACCTTCAGAGTTATCTTCTTAGGTTCTTCTCCTGTAAGCTCGCTGAGTAAGCCTTGTAGCCATATTGCTTGACATGCTGCTGTCGTTGCTGCCATAAACTCTGATTCACATGAAGATAATGCTACAGTATTCTGCTTCTGACTTGTCCATGTAATGGGTGAGTCTCTGTAGTAAAAGATAGTTCATGTGGTTCCTTTGCCATCATTAGGATCTGCACCATAACTGCTGTCACTATAGCCGATGATTCCTGCATCTTTTCCTTTGGTGTATTGGATTCCATAATCCACAGTTCCTTGAATGTATCTTATCAGATGTTTGACTGCTTTCATGTGAGTCTCCCTTGGTTTCTCCATGAACCTACTCACGTATCCAACTGCAAAAGTGATGTCTGGTCTCGTATGTGTGAGATACCTTAAGCTTCCAATAAGCTTCCTATATTCTGTTTCATTCACTGGTTCACTTTCGTCTTCTTTGAGGAGTTTTAGTCCTGACTCCACTGCATACTTAGTTGGATTGCAGTTCTCTAGTCCAGCTTCTTTGATAACCTTCTTGGCATAGGCTGACTGCTTCAATTGAATCCTTCCTTGCACTTGGCGTACTTCTATCCCTAGATAGTATGTGAGTGGTCCTAAATCACTCATCTCAAACTTGCCTTGCATTTCCTTCTTGAAGCTTGGCATGTCCTTGATAGAACTTCCCGTCACTATGATGTCATCAACATATACTCCAATAATTATTGTTGATTCCTTTGAAGTTCTCCTATACACTGCTTGCTCTTGTGGACATCTCTTGAATCCTATCTCCTTTAGAGTGTTGTTCAGCCTTAAGTTCCATGCCCTGGGTGCTTGCTTTAATCCATATAAAGCCTTTTTTAGCTTGTAGACTAGTTTCTCCTTTCCTTTCTTCACAAATCCTTCTGGTTGTAATACATAGACATCTTCCTTCAATTCACCATGCAGAAATGCTGATTTTACATCCAAATGATGTACTGGCCATCCTTCTTGAGCTGCTAATGCTAGTAGTAGCCTAATTGTCTCCATTCTCGCAACTAGAGCAAACACTTCATTGTAGTCAATTCCTTCTTGTTGAACATAACCTTTTGCTACTAATCTGGCCTTGTGCTTGGTGATCTGAGCACTTGCGTCTCTCTTGACCTTAAATACCCATTTTAATCCAATTGGTTTCTGACTTGTGGGGAGGTTTGTCAGTGTCCAAGTATTATTCTTCTCAATAGATTCTATCTCACTTTCCATTGCTTCTATCCACTGTGGGTAATCTGCTGCTTCTTTGTAGTTTGCAGGTTCTTCATCATACGCTAAGTATAGATGTTCAAATTCTTCTGGTCTTAGAGCTTCTGTGGCTGCATAGATGTCATTGAGTGACCTAAGGGGTCGTACTTGTCTATGTAGTGAGCCTGTTGAATCTTCTACTCCTTGTACACTTGATTCAATTGTCTGTGTATTTCTTGGTGACTCTTGGATTGTTATAGGAGTCCTGGTAGCTGCTATTGGGGTGAAAGGATCTTCATTCTCACTATGATCTGAGTTTTCCCCGTTTCCTTGATCTTGTATAGCTCCACTGTCTTGACTTCCAAATACTGCAAATCTTGTCCAAGTTGGCTCGTTGTCACTTGCTTCCTTCAAATAACTGTCCCATTTCCATGGTTCATTCTCTATGAAATGGACGTCTCTGCTGATACATATCTTGCCTTCTTCTGGATCATACATTCTGTAGGCTTTCGTTCCATTTTCATTTCCTAAATGTACCATCTTCTTGCTTCTGTCCTCCAACTTTCTCAGGTGAGGTGTGGCTATCTTCACATAAGCCATGCATCCAAATACTCTAATATGCTTGATATTTGGTGCCCTCCCATGTATTGCTTCATATGGGGTCTTTCCTTTCAATGCTTTAGTGGGAACACGATTGAGTATATAGATTGCTTGTCGTGTTGCTTCTGCCCATAAGTTCTGCGGTACATTCATAGCCTTTAACATGCTCCTCGTCATGCTCATCACTGAACGGTTCTTTCTTTCCACTACACCATTTTGCTGTGGTGTGTAGGGTGCTGTGAGTTGTCTCAATATACCCTTTTCTTCACAGTATGTGGTAAGAGCTCTAGATGTAAATTCTCCTCCACGATCCGTTCTTAACTTTTTGAGCTTTCGACTCGTCTCTGTTTGAGCCTCACTTAAGAACTTCTTAAAGTTCTCATAAACTTGATCCTTTGACTTGAGCATATAGATCCACATGTATCTTGAGTAATCATCAACTATTAGGAAGAAATAGTTGTTTCCTGCTAATGATGTGGGTGTGATTGGTCCACATAAATCTGCATGTACTAGTTCTAGAGGTCTTGTGGCTCTAAAACTTGCTTGAGCGGGGAATGGTAACCTGCTCTGCTTTCCCGTTAAACATGCATCACACACTTGAGATGGGTGCTCAATTCTTGGTATTCCACGTGCCATTCCTTTTGTACTTAACTGTCTTAGTGAATCAAAATTCACATGTCCCATACGTGCATGCCATAGCCATGCAGGTGTGTCTATCCTCGCTTGTAGACATATAGGGCTTGCTATTCTAAGCTTCACCTTGTAGAGTCTATTCTTGGCTCTTGGGACTTTTATCAATAAGTTGTTGTAGGCGTCATATACCCATAGATACTCATTTTCCATAAGTACCTTGCATCCAGTTTCTGTCACTTGCCCGAGGCTTAGGATGCTGCTTTGGAGTGTTGGAATGTAGTAAACTTCTGTAATAAGTCTTTGTTCACCATTGTTACATTCCAGTAATATTGAGCCTTTTCCTTCAATTTTGACACATGATCCATCTCCAAACATTACACTTCCTATTACTTTCTCATTCAACTCTGTAAAATAGGAACGCTTCCCTGTCATATGGTTACTTGCACCATTGTCTAAGTACCATATTTCATATCTATTATCATCACTATGATAATGTTCTGGTATTATATCCTTCTCTTCAAGAACTATTTCACTTTCTTCACCGACTGCCATTAGTAATGTGGGATCCTCTTCTTCTTCCATTACTAGGTGAGATTCTTCTTGTTTACTTCGAGGCTCTGGACACCTGGGAGCGATATGTCCTAATTTGTTGCAACTGTAACACCGTACATTGCTCATATCTTTCTTGGGCTTGTTTCTACTGTTGTTGTCATGACTTGTTTTAGTGAAACTCTTTTCACTCTTCTGATCTTGTTGGCCATTCTTGTCAAAGTTTCTTCTCTCGTATCTTTGACTCTTGTTGAACTTCCTAAAGTTCTGCTTGCCTCGATTCTGATTGTAGTTCTTGAAATTGTTGTTATAAGGCCTCCTATTGTAACACCCCAACCGATGGCGGAAACATCGGGATGTCACGTATTGATGATTGTTCAGTAGCTCATGGTGAATAATAATTTCCATTAGATAATTTAAATGGATTACATACACTTGTTCTAGAAATTGTACATCAAATTTGAATAAAACTATACACATATCTTCAAGCATCAATTCAAATCTTCAAGCAAATAGAACCTGAAACATGTTAAGTTGAAAATATTTTGGGTCAACAAAAGTTGGTGAGAATTACATAGGTTTTTGATAATTGAGTAAAAATGATGTGCAATTCATGTGTCATGTCAATCTAGTCCATATGTGAGAACATACTAGAAATAAATCGAGTGCATAATCAACCCTGATGACTGTTATAATATGATACATACCATACGCTCATGGTCCACTTGAATATGTTATACGATAACAAACACCCACGCTACCTTTGTAGGAGGCACGTATCCGGGTGGGATTGTCAGTCCAATAGATCTATCAATGTATACCGCCGGCTGATCAATGTTAATGATTATGCTAGAATGGTGCTTACTCTAATCATGCTCAAGACATAATGCAACATAGAAAACACATAGACACATTGATGATTGAATTGCAATGATGATGTTATAAACATGTTTCACCCCAAAAATGGTGATAAATAGAAAATGGGCTATGTAAAACTCACCTTGGTAAAATGTTATATCTGTTGAAAATAGTGTGTTGCCCAAATGTATCAAGTATCACCCTATAATGAGGTAATAAATATGTCTAAGTCTATCAAGTCTACAAATGTATAAGTTTCTAGGGCTTCGAATTGGGGATAATTGCTCGTTTGATTAATATTAAAAATATTCGCCAATTGAGAGAATTTTAGTAAATAACTAAAAATCTTTTTATAAATGTTAAATCTAGGATGGTCACAAGAATGTGTTTAAAGTATAAAAATAATTTTTACAAAATTATTTTCCTTAAAATAGATTTTTAAAATCTATTTATTACAAATTGTCAAACTCAAACTTTAATATTTTAAAAATACAAAAATTAAAGAATTATTAGTTTAAAAATCATATTTCTGTTCTAAATATTTAAAAATAATTTGTATAAAATTTTGGTGCAAAAATAATGAAAAATGAATTTATTATGATTTAATTATGATTAAATCTAACAAAAATTGATTAAAAATATAAAATAAATGATTTTTCAGAATTAAAAATCATTTCTGTAAAGTTTCACTTTATACAAACTCAGGATAATTTTTGTAGAATTTAATAAAATTGTTTTGATATTTTAATGGATTTTTATAAGTATAATAGTATAAAATTGATTTAATTATAATAAATATTAAATAAATGAATTTTAGAAAAATAAAAATTATAAATAAAACTTTTAACTCAGATTTAATAAATATAATTTTTTTAGAATTTATAAAATAGTTATAATATTTAAAAATGAATTTATAAGATTAAAAGGTTTAATATATATAATAAAGCTTTGTTTGTTAAAAGAATAAAAAGAAGCAAAAATAAGGCAGTAGCCGGGACTCGAACCCGGGTACTCAGGGTTGCAGACTATGATCACAACCACTTGGCCTAGGCCAGTGGTTGTGATGAATCCCGATTAAAATTAAATAAATACACAGAAGCAGATTCAGTTTATCTCCAAATTATTAACACGAACCCTAGCTTTAACAATTGATCAAATCAGACATTATAAACCCGATTAAAGTTAGGGCTTTTGCTGTTTGATTGCCGACTAATAAAACCCACAAAAACAATTAGACTCACAGTGTTGAATCGTTGATGAAAGCCCGGTCAATGACAAAAGTCAACAACGTTCAAAAGCTTCAAGATCAGAGGTTAATTAATGGAAATTGGAGGTAGAGGGTGAGTATTCGGCGATGATAGGATGTGCAGAAGCCCTCAATTTATAGTGAAATGATTCGGTTGTTCGAAATGGTAATCATTGACCGAGTTTTAATGTTTGACGCGTTCTTGTTCAAATTGGTAAACATTAATTGTTAATTGAGGTGTATCTGAGTCATGATAGGCCGAAAATCACTAAAACTTACCATACTTTGGGTGTTGATTGCTAAATCAAAGGAAAAGAGAGAAAAAAAAATTATAATGTTCGCTGCTGCTACTGTCTCGCGAACCAGGGAAAAGAAAGGAAGGCAACGAGATTGAGTATTTATATAATATAGGTTGAAGTGAAATCAGTAATTAGTCTTGGCTCAAGTGGTTGTGGCATGTGTGTTGTGTGGAGATGGCACGGGTTCGAAACCCGGCATAAACAAACCCCTTTTTATTTTTCTTACACAGAGACAAGGGGGGAGCAAATGTGGGCTTGATGGTTGGGCCGCCCCCCCCTGGGCTCAGCAGGGCCCAAATCTGATTTAATAAGGGAAAAAGGGAAGGGTGGTTGGGCTTGGACTTGGTTGGGCTCAAGAATGGGTTTAATTAACATATCAATTATGGATCTAGGTTATTATTATTATTACTATTATTATTATTATTATTATCTTTTTTTTTTTTATAAACCTTTTTTATATGTATATATAGATATATATAAATATATAAGTTGTTTGGTAGTAAAATAAGGGCTTAGGCACATCATGAAAAATATAATATAAGTATTAGAATTTGAAAAATTTTGCGATGTTACAGTCTCCCCTACTTTTGGAAACTTCGTCCCGAAGTTAAGAGAAACACTAGGTTTACAATTGGTCAACCACCGGAAACCTTGATAAAACTTCACACTACCTTAACGTACCTGTAAATTCGTGATTACGTTCCGGACCGTAATTACCAATTTACCTTACATTAGGGTTTTGTGTCCTTTTATGACTCTATCGATTGTTGAGCAGGTCTGATAGTCTCCACCAGTCGTTGAGCAGGTGGTAGGGCCTCTCACGACTGTTGGAAAGACATGATGACCTCTACCAACCGTTAAGTAGGTTGTTTGGTAGTCAACTAACTGTTGTACAAGTAGGCAAGTATGATCATAGATATAGCAATCAGTCCACATTCAAACAAGCATGCACACAGATGTTATGATAATATTTGAATTTATTACTTGAATCCAAAAAGTGTCAATACATGTAATTTAAGAGAAAAAAATAGACATCATTCAGATGGCAGAGTTTGCTGTTAAGTAGCTGGAGGGTCTTGATCTCGGTTTAGTTTAGGGCATCGGTTACGGTAGTGATTTGGGTCCCCACATTCATAACATTGACCATAGTTGTATCGATTAGGATTATCAGCCTGAGCAGGGTTGGTGGGTTGATTGGCATTAGGTTTTGGGGTCTCGCGACATGTGTTGACCAGATGGCCATACCTACCACAATTGGTGCACACGCGACATGCTGAAACAGTGGGATGATGTCGATTGCATGTGTTACACAATGGAAAGTTTCTTGCATAAGGCTTCTTGTTTGAGACTTGTGTAGTGAGGTTTACATTAGGATTCCTGGTCTTACGCTTCTGGTTCTTGGTAGTTACCGCGGCCACAATACTTGTTTTCTTGCTTTTCCGAACTAAGGTTCCGTTCTTCATGTGATTTCCATCGCCATTTCCATTTCCATTGCTGTTCCCATTCATTGGGATGACTTGAGCCAACAAGTTAGAAACCAGAGTTGCGATTTGTTGCGCCAATTGTTTGGAAATAATCGCAGCTAGTTGGGCATCACTCCCATTAATGTGGTTAGTGTTGTGGTCGTTGCTATTCACTTCATCTTGATTGTCACCATTGCTAAGGAGAGTGTTGCGATGTGGAGACATGATCTGTAAGGGACACAATGAAGTCTCAATGAGGCATGAAATGAATGAGGTAATATAAGGAATGTAACCATTTATTCATTAATTAAAACGAATAAACGAAAACGTTGACTTATCAAAGATTCCAAATTCTAATAACATATGAAGACATGCTTTAGCCTATAAGTGAACACTCATCCCGAGAATTCCCAGGTAGGCATCCGGGTCCCTCGTCTGATTGGGATATATGCGCAATGCCAGCCTAGACAGAAGACTCAGAATACAGGTGTTCACCCTTCCAGATTGCACGTGTTCGTTATTAAGATCTAGAACTTCGACGAGATCTCAAGGGGGTTCAGGTTAAACCTGAGGAATTTGTCCTATTAGTCTAAGAGTAGATCCACTGATGGAGAGCAACCTTCTTGTAGGAATGAAAGTAGGGATATGAAGTAGGAGGGAGATAGAGAATAGCAAGTAAGGGAAGCAAGTACTTGTTAAATCCTATGGTTATAGACTAGATTATTTTTCTAATAACCTAATTCCCTATAACCATGGCTCTGATACCAATCTGTAACACCCCAACCGATGGCGGAAACATCGGGATGTCACGTATTGATGATTGTTCAGTAGCTCATGGTGAATAATAATTTCCATTAGATAATTTAAATGGATTACATACACTTGTTCTAGAATTTGTACATCAAATTTGAATAAAACTATACACATATCTTCAAGCATCAATTCAAATCTTCAAGCAAATAGAACCTGAAACATGTTAAGTTGAAAATATTTTGGGTCAACAAAAGTTGGTGAGAATTACATAGGTTTTTGATAATTGAGTAAAAATGATGTGCAATTCATGTGTCATGTCAATCTAGTCCATATGTGAGAACATACTAGAAATAAATCGAGTGCATAATCAACCCTGATGACTGTTATAATATGATACATACCATACGCTCATGGTCCACTTGAATATGTTATACGATAATAAACACCCACGCTACCTTTGTAGGAGGCACGTATCCGGGTGGGATTGTCAGTCCAATAGATCTATCAATGTATACCGCCGGCTGATCAATGTTAATGATTATGCTAGAATGGTGCTTACTCTAATCATGCTCAAGACATAATGCAACATAGAAAACACATAGACACATTGATGATTGAATTGCAATGATGATGTTATAAACATGTTTCACCCCAAAAATGGTGATAAATAGAAAATGGGCTATGTAAAACTCACCTTGGTAAAATGTTATATCTGTTGAAAATAGTGTGTTGCCCAAATGTATCAAGTATCACCCTATAATGAGGTAATAAATATGTCTAAGTCTATCAAGTCTACAAATGTATAAGTTTCTAGGGCTTCGAATTGGGGATAATTGCTCGTTTGATTAATATTAAAAATATTCGCCAATTGAGAGAATTTTAGTAAATAACTAAAAATCTTTTTATAAATGTTAAATCTAGGATGGTCACAAGAATGTGTTTAAAGTATAAAAATAATTTTTACAAAATTATTTTCCTTAAAATAGATTTTTAAAATCTATTTATTACAAATTGTCAAACTCAAACTTTAATATTTTAAAAATACAAAAATTAAAGAATTATTAGTTTAAAAATCATATTTCTGTTCTAAATATTTAAAAATAATTTGTATAAAATTTTGGTGCAAAAATAATGAAAAATGAATTTATTATGATTTAATTATGATTAAATCTAACAAAAATTGATTAAAAATATAAAATAAATGATTTTTCAGAATTAAAAATCATTTCTGTAAAGTTTCACTTTATACAAACTCAGGATAATTTTTGTAGAATTTAATAAAATTGTTTTGATATTTTAATGGATTTTTATAAGTATAATAGTATAAAATTGATTTAATTATAATAAATATTAAATAAATGAATTTTAGAAAAATAAAAATTATAAATAAAACTTTTAACTCAGATTTAATAAATATAATTTTTTTAGAATTTATAAAATAGTTATAATATTTAAAAATGAATTTATAAGATTAAAAGGTTTAATATATATAATAAAGCTTTGTTTGTTAAAAGAATAAAAAGAAGCAAAAATAAGGCAGTAGCCGGGACTCGAACCCGGGTACTCAGGGTTGCAGACTATGATCACAACCACTTGGCCTAGGCCAGTGGTTGTGATGAATCCCGATTAAAATTAAATAAATACACAGAAGCAGATTCAGTTTATCTCCAAATTATTAACACGAACCCTAGCTTTAACAATTGATCAAATCAGACATTATAAACCCGATTAAAGTTAGGGCTTTTGCTGTTTGATTGCCGACTAATAAAACCCACAAAAACAATTAGACTCACAGTGTTGAATCGTTGATGAAAGCCCGGTCAATGACAAAAGTCAACAACGTTCAAAAGCTTCAAGATCAGAGGTTAATTAATGGAAATTGGAGGTAGAGGGTGAGTATTCGGCGATGATAGGATGTGCAGAAGCCCTCAATTTATAGTGAAATGATTCGGTTGTTCGAAATGGTAATCATTGACCGAGTTTTAATGTTTGACGCGTTCTTGTTCAAATTGGTAAACATTAATTGTTAATTGAGGTGTATCTGAGTCATGATAGGCCGAAAATCACTAAAACTTACCATACTTTGGGTGTTGATTGCTAAATCAAAGGAAAAGAGAGAAAAAAAAATTATAATGTTCGCTGCTGCTACTGTCTCGCGAACCAGGGAAAAGAAAGGAAGGCAACGAGATTGAGTATTTATATAATATAGGTTGAAGTGAAATCAGTAATTAGTCTTGGCTCAAGTGGTTGTGGCATGTGTGTTGTGTGGAGATGGCACGGGTTCGAAACCCGGCATAAACAAACCCCTTTTTATTTTTCTTACACAGACACAAGGGGGGAGCAAATGTGGGCTTGATGGTTGGGCCGCCCCCCCTGGGCTCAGCAGGGCCCAAATCTGATTTAATAAGGGAAAAAGGGAAGGGTGGTTGGGCTTGGACTTGGTTGGGCTCAAGAATGGGTTTAATTAACATATCAATTATGGATCTAGGTTATTATTATTATTACTATTATTATTATTATTATTATCTTTTTTTTTTTTATAAACCTTTTTTATATGTATATATAGATATATATAAATATATAAGTTGTTTGGTAGTAAAATAAGGGCTTAGGCACATCATGAAAAATATAATATAAGTATTAGAATTTGAAAAATTTTGCGATGTTACAGTCTCCCCTACTTTTGGAAACTTCGTCCCGAAGTTAAGAGAAACACTAGGTTTACAATTGGTCAACCACCGGAAACCTTGATAAAACTTCACACTACCTTAACGTACCTGTAAATTCGTGATTACGTTCCGGACCGTAATTACCAATTTACCTTACATTAGGGTTTTGTGTCCTTTTATGACTCTATCGATTGTTGAGCAGGTCTGATAGTCTCCACCAGTCGTTGAGCAGGTGGTAGGGCCTCTCACGACTGTTGGAAAGACATGATGACCTCTACCAACCGTTAAGTAGGTTGTTTGGTAGTCAACTAACTGTTGTACAAGTAGGCAAGTATGATCATAGATATAGCAATCAGTCCACATTCAAACAAGCATGCACACAGATGTTATGATAATATTTGAATTTATTACTTGAATCCAAAAAGTGTCAATACATGTAATTTAAGAGAAAAAAATAGACATCATTCAGATGGCAGAGTTTGCTGTTAAGTAGCTGGAGGGTCTTGATCTCGGTTTAGTTTAGGGCATCGGTTACGGTAGTGATTTGGGTCCCCACATTCATAACATTGACCATAGTTGTATCGATTAGGATTATCAGCCTGAGCAGGGTTGGTGGGTTGATTGGCATTAGGTTTTGGGGTCTCGCGACATGTGTTGACCAGATGGCCATACCTACCACAATTGGTGCACACGCGACATGCTGAAACAGTGGGATGATGTCGATTGCATGTGTTACACAATGGAAAGTTTCTTGCATAAGGCTTCTTGTTTGAGACTTGTGTAGTGAGGTTTACATTAGGATTCCTGGTCTTACGCTTCTGGTTCTTGGTAGTTACCGCGGCCACAATACTTGTTTTCTTGCTTTTCCGAACTAAGGTTTCGTTCTTCATGTGATTTCCATCGCCATTTCCATTTCCATTGCTGTTCCCATTCATTGGGATGACTTGAGCCAACAAGTTAGAAACCAGAGTTGCGATTTGTTGCGCCAATTGTTTGGAAATAATCGCAGCTAGTTGGGCATCACTCCCATTAATGTGGTTAGTGTTGTGGTCGTTGCTATTCACTTCATCTTGATTGTCACCATTGCTAAGGAGAGTGTTGCGATGTGGAGACATGATCTGTAAGGGACACAATGAAGTCTCAATGAGGCATGAAATGAATGAGGTAATATAAGGAATGTAACCATTTATTCATTAATTAAAACGAATAAACGAAAACGTTGACTTATCAAAGATTCCAAATTCTAATAACATATGAAGACATGCTTTAGCCTATAAGTGAACACTCATCCCGAGAATTCCCAGGTA
Source organism: Ambrosia trifida (assembly GCA_028751855.1). NCBI lineage: Eukaryota > Viridiplantae > Streptophyta > Magnoliopsida > Asterales > Asteraceae > Ambrosia > Ambrosia trifida. The sequence goes on from CM054132.1 coordinate 6,746,609, forward strand.
GGCATCCGGGTCCCTCGTCTGATTGGGATATATGCGCAATGCCAGCCTAGACAGAAGACTCAGAATACAGGTGTTCACCCTTCCAGATTGCACGTGTTCGTTATTAAGATCTAGAACTTCGACGAGATCTCAAGGGGGTTCAGGTTAAACCTGAGGAATTTGTCCTATTAGTCTAAGAGTAGATCCACTGATGGAGAGCAACCTTCTTGTAGGAATGAAAGTAGGGATATGAAGTAGGAGGGAGATAGAGAATAGCAAGTAAGGGAAGCAAGTACTTGTTAAATCCTATGGTTATAGACTAGATTATTTTTCTAATAACCTAATTCCCTATAACCATGGCTCTGATACCAATCTGTAACACCCCAACCGATGGCGGAAACATCGGGATGTCACGTATTGATGATTGTTCAGTAGCTCATGGTGAATAATAATTTCCATTAGATAATTTAAATGGATTACATACACTTGTTCTAGAATTTGTACATCAAATTTGAATAAAACTATACACATATCTTCAAGCATCAATTCAAATCTTCAAGCAAATAGAACCTGAAACATGTTAAGTTGAAAATATTTTGGGTCAACAAAAGTTGGTGAGAATTACATAGGTTTTTGATAATTGAGTAAAAATGATGTGCAATTCATGTGTCATGTCAATCTAGTCCATATGTGAGAACATACTAGAAATAAATCGAGTGCATAATCAACCCTGATGACTGTTATAATATGATACATACCATACGCTCATGGTCCACTTGAATATGTTATACGATAACAAACACCCACGCTACCTTTGTAGGAGGCACGTATCCGGGTGGGATTGTCAGTCCAATAGATCTATCAATGTATACCGCCGGCTGATCAATGTTAATGATTATGCTAGAATGGTGCTTACTCTAATCATGCTCAAGACATAATGCAACATAGAAAACACATAGACACATTGATGATTGAATTGCAATGATGATGTTATAAACATGTTTCACCCCAAAAATGGTGATAAATAGAAAATGGGCTATGTAAAACTCACCTTGGTAAAATGTTATATCTGTTGAAAATAGTGTGTTGCCCAAATGTATCAAGTATCACCCTATAATGAGGTAATAAATATGTCTAAGTCTATCAAGTCTACAAATGTATAAGTTTCTAGGGCTTCGAATTGGGGATAATTGCTCGTTTGATTAATATTAAAAATATTCGCCAATTGAGAGAATTTTAGTAAATAACTAAAAATCTTTTTATAAATGTTAAATCTAGGATGGTCACAAGAATGTGTTTAAAGTATAAAAATAATTTTTACAAAATTATTTTCCTTAAAATAGATTTTTAAAATCTATTTATTACAAATTGTCAAACTCAAACTTTAATATTTTAAAAATACAAAAATTAAAGAATTATTAGTTTAAAAATCATATTTCTGTTCTAAATATTTAAAAATAATTTGTATAAAATTTTGGTGCAAAAATAATGAAAAATGAATTTATTATGATTTAATTATGATTAAATCTAACAAAAATTGATTAAAAATATAAAATAAATGATTTTTCAGAATTAAAAATCATTTCTGTAAAGTTTCACTTTATACAAACTCAGGATAATTTTTGTAGAATTTAATAAAATTGTTTTGATATTTTAATGGATTTTTATAAGTATAATAGTATAAAATTGATTTAATTATAATAAATATTAAATAAATGAATTTTAGAAAAATAAAAATTATAAATAAAACTTTTAACTCAGATTTAATAAATATAATTTTTTTAGAATTTATAAAATAGTTATAATATTTAAAAATGAATTTATAAGATTAAAAGGTTTAATATATATAATAAAGCTTTGTTTGTTAAAAGAATAAAAAGAAGCAAAAATAAGGCAGTCCAGGGACTCGAACCCGGGTACTCAGGGTTGCAGACCATGATCACAACCACTTGGCCTAGGCCAGTGGTTGTGATGAATCCCGATTAAAATTAAATAAATACACAGAAGCAGATTCAGTTTATCCCCAAATTATTAACACGAACCCTAGCTTTAACAATTGATCAAATCAGACATTATAAACCCGATTAAAGTTAGGGCTTTTGCTGTTTGATTGCCGACTAATAAAACCCACAAAAACAATTAGACTCACAGTGTTGAATCGTTGATGAAAGCCCGGTCAATGACAAAAGTCAACAACGTTCAAAAGCTTCAAGATCAGAGGTTAATTAATGGAAATTGGAGGTAGAGGGTGAGTATTCGGCGATGATAGGATGTGCAGAAGCCCTCAATTTATAGTGAAATGATTCGGTTGTTCGAAATGGTAATCATTGACCGAGTTTTAATGTTTGACGCGTTCTTGTTCAAATTGGTAAACATTAATTGTTAATTGAGGTGTATCTGAGTCATGATAGGCCGAAAATCACTAAAACTTACCATACTTTGGGTGTTGATTGCTAAATCAAAGGAAAAGAGAGAAAAAAAAAATTATAATGTTCGCTGCTGCTACTGTCTCGCGAACGAGGGAAAAGAAAGGAAGGCAACGAGATTGAGTATTTATATAATATAGGTTGAAGTGAAATCAGTAATTAGTCTTGGCTCAAGTGGTTGTGGCATGTGTGTTGTGTGGAGATGGCACGGGTTCGAAACCCGGCATAAACAAACCCCTTTTTATTTTTCTTACACAGACACAAGGGGGGAGCAAATGTGGGCTTGATGGTTGGGCCGCCCCCCTGGGCTCAGCAGGGCCCAAATCTGATTTAATAAGGGAAAAAGGGAAGGGTGGTTGGGCTTGGACTTGGTTGGGCTCAAGAATGGGTTTAATTAACATATCAATTATGGATCTTGGTTATTATTATTATTACTATTATTATTATTATTATCATTTTTTTTATAAACCTTTTTATATGTATATATAGATATATATAAATATATAAGTTGTTTGGTAGTAAAATAAGGGCTTAGGCACATCATGAAAAATATAATATAAGTATTAGAATTTGAAAAATTTTGCGATGTTACACCTATCGTGCCTTGCAAATAACAACTTATCTTGACCTCGTGGTCCATATTTCTTCTCGTCTCTAGACTTAAGCCTCTCCTCATATGCTTTAAGTCTTCCAATTGCTTCATCAAGCGTCATGGTATTGACATCTGAATACTGTTCTATAGATGCGATAATCTGTAGGAACCTTTCTGGTACGGAGTCCAGCAATTTTCGTACCAAAGCTGAGTCTTCAAACTTTGTTCCTAAAGTCTTTGACTTTGTGCTTATTGCACTTAACCTACCAGCAAACTGGTCTATGGTCTCTGTCTCTCTCATTGATAACATCTCAAATTCTGTGCATAACGATTGTAATCTTGCTTTCTGGACTAAGTCAATTCCAACATGTCTTGTCTTTAATGCTTCCCAGATTTCACTTGCTGTAGTATGAGATGCCACCTGCATCACCATATCTTCTGGAATTGCCTGAAATAGATAGGCTATCGCAGTCCTATCCTTCTTTACATCTACCTTTGAAGATCCTTCTTGGGGTTCCACTACTTCCCAGAGGTTATTGGCATTCAATATTGCCTTTACACGAACAGCCCAACTCGTGTAGTTCGTAGATGTCAACATCGGGGTTTGGAGGCTAAACGTGAGTGTTTCCTTGGTGACGATATCTTCTTTCGTCATTGTGGGTTTCACCGGTGTCTTTAGTGGACTTGTATGTTTATTTTTCTTCCCTATTGTCCAATCTCAATTTGAACAATCTAAACACCACGTCTGGAACTGATATGACTCTCCTTCGTCAACCTTGATATTCTTTGAATTTTGACGAATCCTTCGTAGTATGTAAGCGCTTAAAACACACTATTCGGGGTTTCGCTAATGGGTGTAGACTTTCTCCTAGTGCCTAGAATATCAAACTATGTTCCCTAAAAAATATAAAAGTCCTCCTTGACTTTTGTATTAAACTCTCCAAATTTATAAAAACAAATCAAATTGTTTTTTATAAATCAAAATCGTTACTTTAATTTAAAAATACTTCCGATTTTTTCTTTTTGTGTCTGACACAATTGTGCCAACAAAACCAATTAATTAAAAAATCGGTACCCTCAATTTTTTCCGAAAAAAAAAACGGTTTTTTTGTGTTCGGTTGACTTTTCGAAAGTCAACTATTTCTTCTCCAATTTTCCTACAAAAAAACTCACTGCCCGATTTTTGTTCCTTCGTGCCTTTTACTTCTGATCTTGATTCTGGATATCAGCGTAATCACAGAAAAAAAACCAGTACTATGATGATCCGAAAAACAAACCGGAACACCAAACTATGATCGAATCCTTCTTCTTCTTCGGTTCTTTGTTCGAGTCCGATCGACACAAAGATAATCTTAATCCAACGTTTAGGAACGATTTACACAATCCGATTCGTTGATGATATTATATCCCGAACACCTTTTGATTAACCAGAAACAAGTTTTGCAAATGTTTTCAAAAAAAATTTGGCGGGAATTTTAATATCACGATTTTTATAAAACAAGAACAAGATTTCTTGTTTATGAATCGAATTTGGATTAACAATTATATGATTCGATTAAAAAACTAAAGATGGGCAGAAATATGTAACCGTATGTTGCGCGATTTTTTTCTGAATTCCGAACACTCTTGATCGGAAAAAACTTCTTCTTCTTCGCCAGATTCTTCCTTCTTCTCCGGTGAAAAACGGTTACAGGTTTAGTGATTATCTTCTTCTTCGATCTTGGTTGGCGTATATGAAAACCTTTCTTGTTTTCTATAAAATTTCGGCACTTCCATTGTTGTCCGAAACTTTCTTCTTGTTCCGATAATATTCTTCACGAAGATGATGATGATCGGCAACACTTGAAGATCTTGATCAGAGAAACCGCTCTGATGCCACTTGTTGGTCACACAGGATCGATGATCAAAGATTTGAGGGTTGAGAGAGTTTGGGTTTTCAAGATAATTCACTAACACCAATGAAATGATACAATATGTTCGATATATATACATATGAAAGGTTGCGTCTCAACCTTTGAACCGACGTGACTATTCGGTATAACTACCATTAACTAACTTAATAATATTAGACTTAGGATAAATAGGAAATCAATAATTATATGCCTTCATAGAAGTCCCAAATAAGATTGGATTTAAGTGATGAATCATTGAATTGACTAAGAATTAGTGATATATTTGGATACGACTCAATTCACTGGCGGGGTTCCTTTCGTAGATTTTTACTGATTTTCACTAATTTTTCAACTTTTTTCACTAGAAGTTTCATTTTTTTTCCAAAACCGAGCCAGGAACCCCCTTGGATCCGCCACTGACTCAATTAATATATGTTAACTTGATATCATTCATCTTTTATTGTTTTGATTCTTTCTTTGAATTTTATTGTTAACTATAACGTCTATAAAGAAAAAAAAAAACTTAAACCGCGTAAAATAATATGCTACTGAAGGAGAAAAGTGATATGTTAGTCATGGGGGTAAAAAATGAAGGCAAGAGACAAAGGTCTGAAGAGCTGGATATGGTGATTGTGAGAAGACAGTTGTATTTTTGTGATGATTAATGCACACATGTGAACGCAGGAGGGTTTTCTGATTTGGCTGTTAGGAATGGAGACAATATTGTTGGAACCAAATGAGGGCAAAATATAGCTAGCAGTGAAACACTGCCAACATTCTTACACCCTAAACATGCATATACATACATGTAGACAGATATATGTTTATCTATGTGTGATGTGATCATATAATAGTGAAACATCTCGTGAACAATGTATGTATGCATACGGCAACGGACATATTTGTTTGGTATTCATTTAGCACTAATTTATTTCAAGTAAATTAGATCGAGTTGGAACCCGAAAATAAAGAATGATGAGAACTAAAACAAAATGGAAGAATGGTATGGGTGTAGGGAAGAATCATGAAAACACTTATTACTGGAAATTAATGTATTAGTATATATATACAACGTATATGTTGAAAATTTATGATTTGAAAATTAATAGTTATTATATTTGTGATTTATATAATGATATTTAATTAGGCTATCCGGTACACAGACGAGAGCCCCCCGTCCCACGCCTTTTTGCCCCGTCATCCACCCCCACACCGCCCCCTGCCCCGTCCCCCTTTCCCCCGTCCCCCACGTCTCTCTTGTAACATAAAGGACGAGCCAATCACAATTTTTCTTGTTTTTTTTTTCGAACGTTGCAGCCCAACGGCTATAATATTAATTTTTTTATTTTTTCTAAAAATTCAATCTATATATATACCACCAAATCAACCATTTTCTACACATCATCTCTACATTTTATACCTTTTATTTTATAAACTACCCACAATTTATAAAAAAATCTCATGGATCCCTTCCACCAATTCAACCAAAACCCAAATGAACCTAACCCCACTCATCCTTTCACCACACCGGGTTACACGCCGGTAGTCGATCTACCCATCTCGCAAACCGTTACACCAATGCCGGCGGTAGCCCAAATGCTTCAAAACCCGGTCGCCTTTGCACAATTAAACCCGATCGCATATATGCAAATGCAAAGCTATATGCAACAAATTCAAGCCTTTCAAAATAGCCAACAATTTTCTCTACAACCACAACCCATTACACCTCTTGGAACATCCCAACCCACTACACCTCTTGGAACATCCCAACCCACTACACCTCTTGGAGCATCTCAACCCGTAGAATCGGAAAATGAAACCGATGATGAGATAATTCCCGAAACCCAACCTACGCCACCAACCAAAGGCAAACGCAAAGGAAAACAAAGAGAAAAAGGACCGGGACGTGGTAAACCACTAGAGGGAGCCGCTAGACCATGGTCCAATGTTGAAGAGGAAGCCTTAGCTGTCACACCCTCAAATTTCCACTTGCGGGGTTTTACCGCGAGGCGCATGACAAACCAGGATCCAAGTCAACAATCACAATAAACAACTCTATATGAAAAACGTAAAGAGACATAACCAACAATTTTATAAGCGGAAGCGTTTAAGTAGCATTTAATCAACTATGCTATCATCCCAAAAGTTATTCAAAACACTTTTTATTACAAAACGTGCAACTATGCCTAGACGCCAATGCAGACCCGTGCGCCTAGTTCCATTTGTTGCTACCTTAGCGACTTGAGAAAAACATGCCAAAGATGTCAACATATAATGCTGGTGAGTTCACAAGTTTGTTCAATATGTTACCAAAACGTTACCATGTCCATACTATATCAATGTTACCAAGTACGCTAGCTAGGCGTATGTTTTATTACTACTACGATTGGAAACCATTACTAGACACGTTTAGCAATGTTTAGCATGTTTAAGCAGCCCGAATGTTCAGCATGATACCAATGTTCCTGTTCGAGACAATATGCACCCGCCCGGCCCTCCAAGCCGACGAGTGGGGCAGGTCACGCCCAATAGATCTATCCACATTACCCCCGTTGTGCATTCCCGCACATTCATGGTTTCCCCTGGGACTTCCAAAGATCGTATAGCAATACAAAGTTAAAACCATAGTATAACATATGTTACCAAAATAGTTTAGCGCATGTTTTATCCCCCAAAAGTTAAAGCAGTAAAAGTGGGGCCGTGAACTCACCTTAAATAGCGTTCTTCGATTACAAGTAATGATGTTAAGCCCTTGATAATCCTTCTACCGGAGATCTATCAAAATGTTCACATAAGTGTTCCGACTAATAACCATAAGATTATCTAGTCCCCGATTGTCCAGATCGTAACCAAGCATGTTTTAAAACGTGTTTGAATGTTTAACCGACACACTAGACCGACCCGACATCCCATTGGTGACCCATTACCCTAACTAATCAAGTACACATAGATTACACACAAGGTTCAAGCATAAAACACTTAGTTTGTATCAAAAATCTCATTTCTGCATCAGAACGGTCGAACCAGTCAGTTTTAAGTCTCCTTCGCCCGTTTTCAGTCTCCTTCGCCCGTTTTACATTTCGTTCGACCGTTTGATGCCTCCTTCGCCCGTTTTACTACGTTCGCCCAACAAAAACCCAGGTTCGACCCTAGATTCCCTCCTTCGCACCTTCGATCGGTCGAAGGAGGCCAGGTTCGCCCCTGTTGTGCAAATTTTCCTAAAAACGCTTCAAACACATTCAAAACGACTCGAAACATCATCAAACACAGCAGTCAAGCATGGATAACTTATCCCTTCAAAACACCACCGATTTCCCCCGATGATACGTTCGTTTCAGCCCTTTCCCAAAATGGTAAAGATTATGGAAACATCACTTTCATGCATGAATAATTTACCCAATTTGGAAACTTTTGAAATCGATTCATATTCAACTTGAAACGCTCAGTTTGTCGAGTGTTTGATCTTTTCTTATTAATTCTATTGATCATAAATATCATGCATCAAGTCTAGATTCGTTAAAACCCCCAAATACCCATAATATCATCATACCCAATCCTAACCCTAAACAACAATAATCTAGCATCAATAACAATCCTATATCATGTTTATATCTTAGATATAACAGCAAATCATTGAACAACACAATACACAATTTACATATGTTATTCACCATGAAAACCTATGTTAAATGATAATGTTTTGATTTAGAAAGATGTTTAAAAGGTTTTTAATCATAAAACACCCTTAGAACAGATCCGGACAATTAGGGTTAGATGAAAACGAATTAAAATGCTTTTAAAAAGGTTTAGGATTAAGAACACACCTTGGATTCTTGTTTAGATGTTGTAGATAGGTTAGATTATGAAAAAGAAGAGCAAAAACTCCTTCCTCAGTGATTAAGATCGTCTGAGAGTGTTTTGGGACGGTTAGGGTTTGTGAAATGATGAAAAATGACAAAGTTTGGTATTTATACTACTTCTCCTTCGCCCTATTTCAATGGTCGAATGAGCCCTGTCCTGGTCGAAGGGAATTCTTTCAATTCCACTTCCCAGGTTCGCCCATTTACAAAGGGTCGAACCAGGCAATTGTTCTCCTTCGACCACTCGAAGTGGTCGAACCAGAACTCCTTTTTAACTAGTTTTCCAGTTTGTCATGTTTAACGCATTCTAACACATCTTAACACATAAGCATGCATCCTTAATCTATATTTGACATATTTAAGCATAGATAATCATTTACACATCATTTAAACACATCTATGTATATAATCCACCACACGACCCATAATCTACACATATACTTAATTAGTTCATGTAATGTTACCAACAACGGAACCCGGTACTAGTGTATTACCAAAACGACTCCCAATGATCCTCCAGATCATTGTACCCTGGACAATCCTAACTTGACCTGACTCAACTAACCCACTTAAGTTTGTTTATAAACGTTTCTCGCTAAGGTACACTTAGATGTTACTAATATGTTTAAGCCAAACATGTCGGGTGACACATCATCCCCACGTTGAAAGAATTTTCGTCCCGAAAATTGCGCAAAGCCCCAAAAGAAAGAAACGAAAAAGAACAGAACGAAAAGGAAATTACCGGATGTCACATCATCCCCACGTTGAAAGGAATCTCGACCCGAGATTCATTCCGCTTCAGCAGTAACATGCCTCGATTCAAACGCGCGTTTCGTTAAAAGATGAGGATACTTAGCTTTCATCTGATCCTCCCGTTCCCATGTGAACTCCGGTCCACGGTTCGAGTTCCAACGGACCTTAACGATGCGGATTTTACTCCGACGAAGGCTACGAATCTTGTAGTCGAGAATCTCGACAGGTTCCTCCACAATGCGAAGGCGATCATCAACTTTGATCTCCTCCAGTGGTACAATGAGAGATTCATCAGCCAAACACTTCTTTAAGTTAGACACATGGAAGACGTTGTGCACACTACCGAGCTCCGCCGGTAAGTCAAGTCTGTATGCCACCGGTCCAACCCGATCCAGGATTGCGAATGGTCCGACATAACGAGGGTTAAGCTTGCCACGCTTTCCGAAGCGTATGACGCCCTTCCATGGTGAAAATTTCAGAAGTACCCTGTCCCCAACCTGGAACTCCAAAGGTTTTCGACGGCGATCGGCATAACTCTTCTGACGATCCCGAGCAGCAGCCAAACGCTGACGAATCTGCACGATTTTCTCCGAAGTTTCATACACAAGTTCCGGACCAGTGAGCTGGCTCTCGCCCACCTCGGCCCAAAAAAGTGGTGATCGACATTTCCGTCCATAAAGAGCCTCGAACGGAGCTGCCTTGATACTAGAGTGATAGCTGTTGTTGTAGGAGAACTCCACTAACGGCAGGTGGATCTCCCAACTTTTGCCAAAATCGATAACACATGCCCGAAGCATGTCTTCCAAGGTTTGAATCGTCTGTTCACTCTGTCCATCAGTTTGCGGATGATAAGCCATACTCATATCCAACTGAGTACCCAAAGCCTTGTGCAGAGCCTTCCAGAAACGCGAAGCGAAACGAGAATCACGATCAGAGATAATAGAAACAGGCACCCCGTGCCGAGCAACCACCTCCTTAAGGTAAAGTCGAGCCAACCGCTCGAGCCCATCGGTTTCCTTAATAGGTATAAAACGTGCCGATTTTGTCAGCCGGTCAACAATCACCCAGATCATATCATAACCACTAGGTGACCTTGGCAGTTTGGTGACAAAATCCATAGTGATTCGCTCCCACTTCCATTCCGGAACCTCTGGTTGTTGTAGGAGACCAGACGGCCTCTGATACTCCACCTTGACTTTAGCACAGGTCAAACATTTGCTGACGTAAGAAGCAATATCAGCTTTTATGTTTGGCCACCAATAAAGTATCTTCAAATCCTGATACATCTTATCGGAGCCAGGATGAATAGAATACCGGGATTTGTGAGCTTCATCCAAAACAAGCTCGCGCAATCCCCCGAACAATGGGACCCAACCACGCCCCGCAAAATAGTGTAAGCCATCGGTCCTGAGCTCAATATGTCTGTCAGCACTGTGCATAGTTTCAGCCTTAAGGTTTTCCTCCTTCAAAGCTTCCAACTGTGCAGAACGGATTCGGTCAGGCAATGACGAATGAATGGTGAGCTGTAAGGCTCGAACACGACGAGGATTCGCAGACTCCTTCTTGCTCAAGGCGTCCGCCACAACGTTCGCCTTGCCAGGATGGTATTTGATGGCACAGTCATAATCGTTCAGGAGTTCAACACAGCGACGCTGCCGCATGTTCAACACCTTCTGGTCGAAAATATGCTGAAGACTCTTGTGGTCGGTATATACTTCACACTTGGTACCGTACAAGTAATGTCTCCAGATTTTCAACGCAAAGACTACCGCACCCAGTTCCAAGTCATGAGTATTGTAGTTCTTCTCATGAACTTTGAGTTGACGAGAAGCATAAGCAATGACCTTCCCGCGTTGCATCAACACACAACCGAGACCATGAATAGAAGCGTCACAGTACACAACAAAGTCATCCGTACCCTCTGGCAAGGATAAGATAGGTGCAGAACAAAGTTTAAGCTTCAGCATCTGAAATGCTGATTCTTGTGGTTCATCCCAGTCGAACTTTCGGTCTTTCTGGGTAAGAGCAGTGAGGGGTTGAGCGATCTTCGAAAATCCCTCAATGAAGTGACGATAGTAACCCGCAAGACCCAGGAATTGCCGCACCTCAGATGGCGTCTTTGGTGCTTCCCAGTCTTTAATAGCTTCGATCTTAGCCGGATCGACATGAATTCCCAGTTCATTCACCACATGTCCTAGGAATTGAACTTCACGTAACCAAAAATCACACTTTGAGAACTTATCATACAACCGCTCCTGTCTCAAAAATTCCAAGACCAACTGCAGATGTTCCTCATGATCCGCCTTGTTCTTGGAATAAATCAGGATATCGTCAATGAACACGATGACGAACTTATCAAGGTAAGGTTTGCAAATGTGGTTCATTAAATCCATGAACACCGCCGGTGCGTTAGTGAGACCAAAAGGCATGACCAAGAACTCAAAATGGCCATAACGAGTGCGAAAAGCAGTCTTCTGAATGTCAGCTTCCCTGACGCGCAACTGGTGATAAGCGGACGGCAAATCAATCTTCGAATAGTAGCTGGAGCCCTGAAGCTGGTCAAAGAGATCATCAATGCGAGGAAGAGGATAATGATTCTTGATGGTCACTTTGTTCAGCTCACGATAAATACACATGCGAAGACTTCCGTCCTTCTTCTTCACAAACAAAATATGAGCTCCCCACGGGGAAGAACTCGGTCGGATGAAACCCTTTTCCAAGAGTTCCTGTAACTGGCTGGACAACTCTTGCATCTCGGGAGGTGCAAGACGATACGGAGCTCGGGCAATAGGAGCTGCGCCCGGAGTAAGATCGATACCAAACTCAACCTGACGATGGGGAGGAAGACCAGGTAAATCATCAGGAAACACATCAGAAAAGTCACGAACCATCGGAATATCCTCAATCTTCTTCTCATCGTCAGTAGAAATGTTAACAAGTGCCAGAATGGCCGAACAGCCCTTCCGAAGATACTTACGGGCTTTCATGCTAGAAATGATACTCAGCGGAGCACCGCTTTTCTCGCCACGAACCGAAAGGATCTCTCCATCAGGGAGAGGGATCCGAATAACCTTGTCAAAACAAACGATCTTCGCGCGATACAACGATAACTAATCCATGCCGACCATGACGTCAAAACTACCCAGGGGCACCGGCATAAGGTCAATGGGGAAAGACAAACCCAACAGTTCCAAGCGACATTCCCTAAGGGTGCGTGTCGCTTCGATTTTCTTACCATCAGCCAATTCTATTAAGTACTTAGCCTCTAAAGGTGTGGGTACTATATCTAGCATTCGACTAACATCCAAAGATACGAAACTCTTATCGGCACCAGAATCAAACAAGACAGAAACATAGCGATCATTAAGAAGGAACGTACCGGTAACTGTGTCTGGATCCTGCCTAGCCTCCCCAGATCCAATGACGAAAGCACGTGTAGTCCTGCCTCCGCCGCCGTTGTTCCCGTTACCGTTCCCGCCCCTCCCATTATCGCCCTGCTTCAGTTTAGGACATTCACGCTTGAAGTGTCCCACATCACCACAGTTATAACACCCCTGCCTCCCCTGAGTCCCCTGAGCAGCAGGAGCAGGAGTAGCCGCAGGAGTCTGAGTTGGGGTGAGTGCCACCTTGCAATCCTTAGCATGGTGCCCCAACTGATGGCACCGATGACATCGAGCCCTATCACAACCCCTAGAATGGTGAAAACCACACCAGTTACACTTGGGATGCTTCCCGATATACCCACCTGTCTTTTGCCCCGAAGAGGATCCAGACGACTCAGACTTCTTTGCCGGCTGAGCTGGCACAACACTCTTCCCCACACCATCCCACTTTCTCTTGTTCCCCTCAGCAACCTTCACAGCAGCACCCTTGGGTGGCAAAACGCCTTCCGCCACCTTCAGGTTAGTCATCCGATGAGCTGATCGGACAACTTCAGCAATGGTGGGAAGATTCCCAGCAGCCACCAACCCAGCAATCTCCGGCACTAGCCCAGACACATAGTGCTCGATCCTCCGGTACTCGGGTGTGTGCAAATCAGGGCACAACACCGCCAGCTCATTCCTCCTCACAGTGTATTCTTCAATCTCAGACCCAACCATCTTGTAACTCCATACCTCATGTTCCAACTTCTGTATCTCCTCTCTCGGACAATACTCACCTCTCAACAGCTGTACAAACTCCGCCCAAGGCATGGCAATAGCCTCCCCCAATCCCATGTTCTGAGTAGTAGCATTCCACCATGACAATGCAGGCCCTTCAAATGTCGCAGTAGCATACTTCACCCGGTCCACAGCAGGACAATTACACATAACAAACACAGACTCAACCTTCTCCAGCCATCGGAGCAGTCCCACCGCTCCCTCAGTTCCACGGAAGTTATGGGGCTGACAGTCCCGAAACTTCTTATAAGAGCACTGAGGTGGGGGTGGATTGGCACCAACACCTGAAACACGGTACACGAGTAAAACACAAACGAAAGGGTACGAAACCCAAAAATGAGGCAAGGTCGACAGAAATCAACTCACCACCCATGGCATTAATCCCAGCCTGGAAATTTGCCATAGCCATGTTCACTTGCTGCTGTAGCAAGTTGTTCAGTTCAGCTTGGGTCATGTTGATGTTTCCACGACCGCCGCCTCCAGCACGACCACCACCGCCAGCACGGCCACCGCCGTCACCACGACGTCCACCACCGCGAGCACCAGACATGATCTATCAAATCAAGAAATCGAGGGATTCAGATTCACTTCCAGTGTCAACCACTAGAAATTTACAAGAGTTAACCTAGGGACAAATCCAGGACTATACATCCAAACTCGAAGTCCATCGGGATTTTCATGCATTCCAGTTTATTATTTCGTGTGCACCCGAAATGATAAACTGCTCTACATGGTCCTCCAGATGTACCCCTAATCTAGACCCCAGTCACCGAATATCGTCGCCTAATAACGTGTGACGATAGGTGCAAGTGTAAGAAGGTATGTGTGTGCTAGTACCAACAAATCAACCCCTCCTTCTTCAATCTAAAAGAAGAAGACAAGAGTAGATAAGAACCCAAATAAAAGCGGATGATGTAACGGAAAAGCATGATGATGATGTAAGGACACCCCGACAACGCTAGTACGTATCCCACTAATAGACTCAAGTATATGACCGTCTAGTGTATGCGACTCGGCTATAGACCAGACTCTACATGCAGTCCTAGTTCACTATAACCATTGGCTCTGATACCAATCTGTCACACCCTCAAATTTCCACTTGCGGGGTTTTACCGCGAGGCGCATGACAAACCAGGATCCAAGTCAACAATCACAATCAACAACTCTATATGAAAAACGTAAAGAGACATAACCAACAATTTTATAAGCGGAAGCGTTTAAGTAGCATTTAATCAACTATGCTATCATCCCAAAAGTTATTCAAAACACTTTTTATTACAAAACGTGCAACTATGCCTAGACGCCAATGCTGACCCGTGCGCCTAGTTCCATTTGTTGCTACCCTAGCGACCTGAGAAAAACATGCCAAAGATGTCAACATATAATGCTGGTGAGTTCACAGGTTTGTTCAATATGTTACCAAAACGTTACCATGTCCATACTATATCAATGTTACCAAGTACGCTAGCTAGGCGTATGTTTTATTACTACTACGATTGGAAACCATTACTAGACACGTTTAGCAATGTTTAGCATGTTTAAGCAGCCCGAATGTTCAGCATGATACCAATGTTCCTGTTCGAGACAATATACACCCGCCCGGCCCTCCAAGCCGACGAGTGGGGCAGGTCACGCCCAATAGATCTATCCACATTTCCCCCATTGTGCATTCCCGCACATTCATGGTTTCCCCCGGGATTTCCAAAGATCGTATAGCAATACAAAGTTAAAACCATAGTATGACATATGTTACCAAAATAGTTTAGCGCATGTTTTCTCCCCCAAAAGTTAAAGCAGTAAAAGTGGGACCGTGAACTCACCTTAAATAGCGTTCTTCGATTACAAGTAAAGATGTTAAGCCCTTGATAATCCCTCTACCGGAGATCTATCAAAATGTTCACATAAGTGTTCCGACTAATAACCTTAAGGTTATCTAGTCCCCGATTGTCCAGATCGTAACCAAGCATGTTTTAAAACGTGTTTGAATGTTTAACCGACACACTAGACCGACCCGACATCCCGTTGGTGACCCATTACCCTAACTAATAAAGTACACATAGATTACACACAAGGTTCAAGCATAAAACACTTAGTTTGTATCAAAAATCTCATTTCTGCATCAGAACGGTCGAACCAGTCAGTTTTAAGACTCCTTCGCCCGTTTTACATTTCGTTCGACCGTTTGATGCCTCCTTCGCCCGTTTTACTACGTTCGCCCAACAAAAACCCAGGTTCGACCCTGGATTCCCTCCTTCGCACCTTCGATCGGTCGAAGGAGGCCAAGTTCGCCCCTGTTGTGCAAATTTTCCTAAAAACGCTTCAAACACATTCAAAACGACTCGAAACATCATCAAACACAGCAGTCAAGCATGGATAACTTATCCCTTCAAAACCCCACCGATTTCCCCCGATGATACGTCCGTTTCAGCCCTTTCCCAAAATGGTAAAGATTATGGAAACATCACTTTCATGCATGAATAATTTACCCAATTTGGAAACTTTTGAAATCAATTCATATTCAACTTGAAACGCTCAGTTTGTCGAGTGTTTGATCTTTTCTTATTAATTCTATTGATCATAAATATCATGCATCAAGTCTAGATTCGTTAAAACCCCCAAATACCCATAATATCATCATACCCAATCCTAACCCTAAACAACAATAATCTAGCATCAATAACAATCCTATATCATGTTTCTATCTTAGATATAGCAGCAAATCATTGAACAACACATAACACCACATAATACATAATTTACATATGTTATTCACCATGAAAACCTATGTTAAATGATAATGTTTTGATTTAGAAAGATGTTAAAGGTTTTTAATCATAAAACACGGTTTTTAATCATAAAACACCCTTAGAACAGATCCGGACAATTAGGGTTAGATGAAAACGAATTAAAATGCTTTTAAAAAGGTTTAGGATTAAGAACACACCTTGGATTCTTGTTTAGATGTTGTAGATAGGTTAGATTATGAAAAAGAAGAGCAAAAACTCCTTCCTCAGTGATTAAGATCGTTTGAGAGCGTTTTGGGACGGTTAGCGTTTGTGAAATGATGAAAAATGACAAAGTTTGGTATTTATACTACTTCTCCTTCGCCCCATTTCAATGGTCGAAGGTAGCCTCCTTCGACCCTTACACAGGGTCGAATGAGCCCTGTCCTGGTCGAAGGGAATTCTTTTAATTCCACTTCCCAGGTTCGCCCATTTACAAAGGGTCGAACCAGGCAATTGTTCTCCTTCGACCACTCGATGTGGTCGAACCAGAACTCCTTTTTAACTAGTTTTCCAGTTTGTCGTGTTTAACGCATTCTAACACATCTTAACACATAAGCATGCATCCTTAATCTATATTTGACATATTTAAGCATAGATAATCATTTACACATCATTTAAACACATCTATGTATATAATCCACCACACGACCCATAATCTACACATATACTTAATTAGTTCATGTAATGTCACCAACAACGGAACCCGGTACTAGTGTATTACCAAAACGACTCCCAATGATCCTCCAGATCATTGTACCCTGGACAATCCTAACTTGACCCGACTCAACTAACCCAGTTAAGTTCGTTATAAACGTTTCTCGCTAAGGTAGACTTAGATGATACTAATATGTTTAAGCCAAACATGCCGGGTGTCACATCATCCCCACGTTGAAAGAATTTTCGTCCCGAAAATTGCGCAAAGCCCCAAAAGAAAGAAACGAAAAAGAACAGAACGAAAAGGAAATTACCGGATGTCACATTAGCTAAGGCGTGGGTCGCGGCTTCAACACGCACCAACATCGGTAAATTATTTAAATTTATAGATATGTATTTTTGTTCGAAATATATATGTTTATGTTATTACTTTTTTTTTCCGAAATATATATGTTTATGTAATTACTTTTTTTTCTTGAAATATATTGTTTATGTTATTACATAATTAAAGGTACCGCCCAATCGATAGAGAAGTTATGGGAGACGGCGAACGAATACTTTCACAAGTTGATGCAAAGCAAGCCGTATCGAAAAAACGACGCTCTTAGCTCGAAGTGGAGAAAGATAAATACGGATTGTGGTAAATTCAATGGAATTTACAACCGTATTAAGTCAAAACCGCCTAGTGGTTGGAACGAGCAAAATATTTTTGAGGCGGCTTTGTCGAAGTATAAAGATGAGGTGGATAGATCATTCTCCATGATACGGGCTTGGTAGGTGTTGAAAGATGAACCAAAATGGGTGGGGGTTCGGAACGAGGTTGAATGGGCCAAATGAAAAACTAAAGCTAAACAGGGAGGTCCGTCTGTTCCAATCGACATTGATATTAACGACGAGCCCGAGTTCGATGAACCAGTATTCGTGGAGGAGCCACGCCCCATAGGTTTATAAATTTATAGTTATTTTTATATATAATTCGTTGCGTTTTCGTTAAAGTATAAAAATGTTTTAATTTTTATTATGTAGGTCGGGACAAAGCTCGAAAAGAAGCGGCGGCCGGAAAGAAAGCGGCAACGGGTAGCTCGAGCGGGAGCGCTTCAAGGCTTGAAACATTAAGCGCACAAATGGAAGCATTCAACCAAGCTAACGAAAGAAAAATAAAAATCAAGGAAGATAAGCTTAGGTTGATTGACGAAGCGAAGGCGGTGGAAGAGTGGAAGATTATGTCCGCCGATATCTCGAGTTATCCCGACGAACAACGCGCCGCGTTGAAAAATTTGCAAGACAAGTTGATTCAAAAGTGGAAATAGTTTTATATATTTTAGGATATCGTATGTTTTTTTTTTCGGTGTGTTCGTTTTTATTTTTAAAATTTATCATGTTTTGTAATTTTTATTTATAATATTTAGTTTTTAATTTCACATTATTTTATTTATTTATTAGTTTTAAAACAAACTAAAATTAATATTTAAAAATAAATTAAAAAGTAATTTAATGCTTGAGACATAGGTTTCTCATGTCTCCACACCCCACCCATGTCTCAAGCATATTGAGACATCACTTTGATAAGGTGGCATCCTAGGTGGCATGAAGACAAGACCTTTTTCATGTCTCCACACCCCGTAGCCTTACAAAACCAAGATAGAAAGAGAGATTTAAGTTGTGTGTTGAGGAATATTAATGTCTTGGGAAATTGTGTTTCTAAAATAAATTATGTGTTCGGTTATATGTTGAATTCTCTAGGGATTTATATTTCTACGTATCAAGACACAACCAGTGGCAACTAAGAGGATGTTGGGCTCCGCACGCTCCTCGCGCTCGTGCTTGAGCGCATGGGCACGAGACCAAGACCAGGACAAACGTGACGGGCGTAATGTTGTGTTTTTATTGCGCCGCCACCTTTTAATTTTGACTTAACGTGGCCTAGTGCGACTCAAGCCTATAGCAAGGCTCAGTTAACTAGTGTGGTAAAGTGAAGACTGTTTAAATTCCTACAGCTATTAAAATTTCATTATTATTGCTTTCAAATTCAATTTCCTTGGAAATCTAAGTTAACTTTTGAATCCATTTCGAATCAGTCATGAATCCTTTCATCATTTTTGTTTTTCATCAATTTTGGTTTTTTTTTAATGAATATTCCCTAGAATTTTCTAGAGAATTAAGTATATTCCTATTTGTCAAGACATTGCTAGTGGCAACGAGGAGGGTGCGAAGTACCCAACACTCCCGCGCTTGGGTAGCATGTTTGACATACAGAAAAAACACTGCAATCTATGTTCGAAAACCATCACTTGATCTCATATATTTTTCTTAACTTTTCTTCCCTCAATGCTTTTGATTTAGGTATCTTTTTTAGGTGCAAGGCTAATCCTGACAGTATAAATTGCTAAGCCTTTTTTACCCTGGGAAACATACGGGTTCACATGGGTAGCCCAAAATTTATTTTAAATGACCTCTATTGAATAGAATCCTCGGCCACTTTGTCTTTGTTTTATGTTTATGTTTATTTTTTCCTTTCATAATCTGTATCTTGTTCTCATCTTCTATGTGATCTGTTTGTAACATCCATTTCATACTGTATTTCATCTTCCGTTCTAGTTGTAATACGTATTCCTTTTATTAATGAACGTGATATTTTATTTATTTACTGAACGATTGCCTTACAAGCTTAAAATAAAATTTTAAAACACCATTCATATTTTTGTTTTAAAGATTTCGGATTACAAAATAGTTTGGCTTTAACCACTAGTCTATTTTTTTTTTAAACCAGATTGCTACTGTTTCAAATGATTTTTTTTTTTTTAATTTTGATTGCGTGTAAATCAATTTTCTGAACACTGATTCTATTTATTTCTTGTTTCATAAATGGCCTCAAACGTTAGTCCTCAAATACTACAGTTCCACCTTCATCCACTAGTATGTGACCATTTGTTGGTTCCCAAGTAGCTTAGGTAGTTGCCAATCATGCTGAGAAACTACAAAACTTTTCTTGTTTAACTTACAAGAGGTGGCAACAAAAGATATTGTTTTACTTAACTATTCTAAATCTTGCGAGATTCCTGACTAAGTCCCCCTCCCCTCAACTTGTTGAACGGACATCCAATGCTCAATATGTGAGCATAGTAGATGCTTGAATACATTTTGAGTACCTATGCAAAAACTCTTTGTTGAATGGCCTTGCAGATCCGTTATATAACGTGTACTGTAATATACCCATTGCCAAAGAACTTTGGGAGTCTTTGGAATGCAAGTATAAAACTGGGGATATTGGTACAAAGAATTTGTTGTAGCTCGGTTTTTTGACTATAAATTTGTTGATTCCAAATATGTTATTAGCCTAGTCCAAAAATTGAAAGTGATCGTTAGTGACATATTGTATGAACGAATGAATATTTGTGATACATTCCAAGTGGCTATAATGGTTGTAAAACTTCCTCCTAGTTGGACAGATTTCAAGAATTACCTTAATCATAAGTGAAATGAAATGACCATTGAAGACCTTAGGTTCATTTATGTGTTGAGGAAGATAACATGGTGTAATAAAGAGGAACTAAAGTTGAAGCTTCTACAAAAGCTAACATTGTAGAGCAGTCCTCAAGATGGCATGATAACAATGGACACAAATTTAATGGTAAAATGAAAAATAAGGGTGAGGAAAAGAAGGTAGGTCCTTTCAAAGGGAAAAGTTACAATTGTGTGGTGGAACTTTAATATTATGGGAAATTGTGTTTGTATCATATTAGTGGAGAAATAAACCATGTGGTTGATTATATGTAGAATTTTATAGAAAAATATATTCCTATTTATGAGGACACTTCTAGTGACAACCAGGAGGGGACGAAGCTCCCAACGCTCCGACGCTTCGGTAGCTGGTTTGACACAAAGAAAAAACACATCAATCTATGTTCGAAAACCATCACTTGATTTCAGACAATTTTCCTAACTTTTCTGCCTTCAACGCTCTTGTTTCAGGTATCTCTTTAGGTGCAAGGCTAATCCCAAAAATACAGACTTCTTAGGCTGTTGTACTATGAAAAACAGAAGGGTTCACCTAGGTAGCCCAAAATCTGTTTCAAGGGACCTATGTTAAATAGAAAGCCCAACCACTCCCTATCTTTGTTTTCTGTTTCTATGTATTTTTTTCCTTTCAAAATTTGTATCGTGTTTTTCTCTTATATGTAATCTGTTTGTAATTTCTATTTCATATTATATTTCATTTACTGTTTTTAGTTGTAATCCGTATTTCTTTTATGAATAAAATTGGTATTTTATTTATTTCTTGAACGGTTGTCCTACAATACATGTGCAATATATAAATAAAGGAGAGATAAAATGAAAACCCTATTGAGTTGAGAAAACCTTTGAAAACCCATATAAAAAAACATTTTTTTTTTTGAAAAAAAATAACCAATGTAAAATACATGTTTTAAGCATTTTAGGCAAAAAAATAAAGAAAGCGCCAATGGAATTTTAAAAAAATAAATCACGTCGGCGCTTTTTTTTTTTTTTGCCTAAAACGCTTAAAAATGTGTATTTTACATTGATTATTTAAAAAAATAATATTTTTTTACATGGGCTTTCAAAGGTTTTCTCAACTTAAGAGGGTTTTCATTTTATACTTGGACTATATATATAGCTTCTCGTGGATTTTTGTAAACTTGCAGTGTAAAAATGGGATATGCATTTGAAATGGATGTATATGTTAATATATATATATATATATATATATATATATATATATATATATATATATATATATATATATATCATGAACGATACGGAAATAGATCGAGTAATCTATTCCTTTATCCAAGAAAAAGTATTTCTAGTTTGCATGGTCCAATCATTGATCCCGAAAATTTCTAGAATAAATTGGGGTAGGTCACTAATGGAGCTTCATATCCATGATTTCATTATTTATACCGAGAGAAATAGATGAATCAAATGAAACTAAAATAGATAAGGCTTTTATAATCAGCAATCATATATTTTATGAATCACTTATTTAAAATCGATCTACAGATTTGACAAATTATTCACAGGCAGAAGAAGAAATGAAACATAGAATTGATAGAAGAAATACATTCAGAAATCAAATAGAAATAATGAAAAAAAAAAAGAATAATGGAAACCCCCCCCCCCCCCCCCCCCAAAAAAAAATAGAAAATATTAAAAAGAAACAATATTGAATTAATAGTTAAATTTTTTATTCAAAAAATAAACATAGAAACTACACTCAAAGGTAGGGCATTTCCCATTTTATAGGAACTTCTATACCACACATAATTTGCATACCTTCATTACCTTTTGGAAGGCCTACGCCCTATAGAAACTGTCTACTTGAGACTGTCCATTGGCTCATACGCTGTGACACAAGGTTAGAATTCTAGATCTTCCAGAATGGTATCTCACTGATGGCTCGGACAACCCCTTGGAAGGAGGCCTTCTTCGCCTTCCACTTAAGCTGTATAGGAAAGGCCCAAAGCCAATCCCAGGGAACGGTGAAGCTTTATAGGGTCTTTCTGTCCAGGTGCAGGTAGTCCGCATCTTCACAGACATGTCTATTTCACCGAGCCTCTCTCTAAGACAATGCCCAAATCGTCACATCTTTGTGCAGGTCGGAACTTACCTGACAAGGAATTTCGCTACCTTAATACTGTTATATTTACGGTCGCCGTTCACGGGGCTTCAGTCGCCGGCTCCCCTGTCATCTGGTCACCAACTTCCTTAATAGGTATATAGAAATTATTGTACGTCAAATATGTTGAATAGGTATAACATCAAAAGTGTTGGTTTCAAAAGATGAGATGTCTTACTCCACGGGAAATGGAACAAAAATCTGTTGAATTTGCCTATTTCTTGCGTGTACCAATTATAACATTTTAAGAAATGAGCCGCTAAATTAATGCTTTCTCAGCAGGAGGGAAAAAAAGCAAGAATCATCTTTTTCTATAACATAACTGAATTGAGGTTTCTTCAAAACATTCATTCGAGTCAAAGCAGACATATATGGAACAAGTATAAAAAACTCTTTTTCGGGATCTTTTATTTGTATCGACTTTTCAGAGTGTTTTATTGTTAAGTATAGTCATGATTTTTTCTGTGAGTCTGTCTATTCCGCAAATAAATAATAGTTTTGTCTATCAATATATATGGTCTTGGATTATAAATAATGATTTTTCTTTAGAATTTGGATACTTAATCGATACACTTACTTATATTATGTCAATATTGATCACTACTATTGGAATTATGGTTCTGATTTAGATAGTGTTTCGTATGAAGCAATGAAGGATGGAATGGAATAACCCATTCAAGGGTAATGCAAATACAAGTGTTTGTTTGCCAGACGGAATGAAATAAGTTATTCCACCTGGATTCGTTTTCCTTTAAGAAATGAGCCGCTAAATTAATGCTTTCTCAGCAGGAGGGAAAAAACGCAAGAATCATCTTTTTCTAGAACATAACTGAATTGAGGTTTCTTCAAAACATTCATTTGAGTCAAAGCAGACATATATGGAACAAGTATAAAAAACTCTTTTGGGGATCTTTTATTTGTATCGACTTTTCAGAGTGTTTTATTGTTAAGTATAGTCATGATTTTTCTGTGAGTCTGTCTATTAAGCATATAAATAACAGTTTTGTCTATCAATATGTATGGTCTTGGATTATAAATAACGATTTTTCTTTAGAATTTGGATACTTAATCGATTCACTTACTTATATTATGTCAATATTGATCACTACTATTGGAATTATGGTTCTGATTTAGGTAGTGTTTCGTATGAAGCAATGAAGGATGGAATGGAATAACCTATTCAAGGGTAATGCAAATACAAGTGTTTGGTTGCCAGACGGAATGAATAAGTTATTCCACCTCGATTCGTTTTCCTTTATTACTCCATTCCTTTGGGCACCCCTGTTTTTTTTCATTCCGCTTCATATATCTTTGTGTTCTCATATTTTCCCTCACCACTGCCACACAATATTTATTATCTCAAGAAATTATAACTATACGCTATATCGTACCCTCCTTATCCGATCAAATTCTTATCGGCAAATCCATTCATTGCCTCTTCCACCTTATATGCAACTCCTGCAGCCACAATGATTTCCATCGTCACCGCCATACGGTGTTGGATCTCTACTGTTCCATCTGGTGATCGACCGTCGCCGATCTCTTGTATTTCTTTCGATAATGTGAGGGTTTGAAGATAACAGTGTAGCAGACTTAAACTTTGTCTTCTATTTTCCCCTTCCACTTAAGTACACCCTTATTTTGATATCTTTGGTTTGTTAAAGCACAAAGAACTGGAACATCCAGCAATTCATATTTGACGACAGTGACCCAATTAAGTTGTAAGCATATCAACTTTCTCACTTTCATGGCGAGAAAGTTACAAATCTCAATGGCGGTGTTTTCGTTAGTGATGATCGGAAGCTAAGATTAGTTTATTTGTGAAAAGTGAAGTTTTACTTGAATGTAAATAGTTAAAAATATTTTCTTTATCACAGTATAATTTTGTTATTATTTTTACAATGTTGTAAAAACTGATAATCTTTATTTTTTAGCAAGGGGTATGTTTGACATTTTGTAGGATTCATTCCATTTTTCTAAAATTGTAACCAAACAAGATAATGGAATGGAATAATCAATTCCATTCCCTTGTCCATTCCATTCCAACATCCATTCCATTCTATCTTCTATTCCATTACCTCATATCAAACAGACCCTTATAGTGAGTTTTATGTCTTAGGAACACAGAGAGATTTTTAGCTTATTTAAGTTTTTGTAGTACTTCCCCGTTGGGATTAGTTACTAGTTCAAATTTGATACAAATTTATATTTTGTGGGAATTGGTTGGAATGTGTTTGTACCTATTAATAGGATTTTGGTTCACACAAGATGTTGCAACAAAGGCTTGTCAAAAAAGCATTTTTAACTAATCGTGTTGGTGATTTTGGTTTATTATTAGGCATTTTAGGGTTTTATTAGATAACGGGGAGTTTTGAATTTCGTGATTTATTCCAAATATTCAATAACTTGATTTCTAATAATGAGGTAAAATTTTTTTAACTTGATTTCTAATAACTTTATTCCTCTTTTCGACTCCAACTCTCCCACTCCTAACACAAATTAGTAAATTAGACAGGATTCCTTTTGCACAGAAATGAATGCTGAGAAGAAGCAAAAGTTGGAAAGCTGGTTTCTTGTGAGAACACCTGATGCAATATCACCCATGATTTGTTCCAATGGATGATCTTTGTGTTCAATCAGTTGTTGTAAACCACTGACAGGTGTAGGTGGCTCTTGTACTTCATCAAACAAACTGTTGGGATCAGTTTGCTCTTTTTGCTAAGTAAGAACTTGCTATCTTGACACTTAAGTGTTTAGCAAGTCCTAGTATATCAGATTATAAGCACAGCGGAATGTATAAGTTAAAGCAACACTTTTTATACTAAGGAAGAGTTATTACTCCCCCTTGATGATTGAAACTTAATAAATGACAAGTATTTATTATGAATCCAAGCAGTAAATGAGAATTAGATACTTAGACAGATTCACAATAAATACTGAAATGGAATAGAACAGTGATAGTGTTTGAAGGATTTTTCTATTAAAATCAATGTCTAAAATAGAAGGTTGAAGCCTCCTATTTATAGACGTTTACATACATGTATCTTGCCAAAAAGCAAGTACAGAAACAACAGAAACAAGTTGCACAAGTTGCAACATTGAAACTAACAAATACAGCTAAAAGTAATAATAAACAATAAACTACTGATGCAAAAAGGCGGTGGAAAATATCTGATGCTAAGTGCTGATGAATGACAAACTACTGATGAGTAGTTTGTCTTCAGTACTTCTGAAGTGAACTTGTCTGGTTTGGACTTCAGAACTTCTGATGAAGTTTCTTCTTCAGCACTTCTCTTATCTTCTCTTCAGCAGTTCTTTGTTTTCTTTTCAGTACTTCTATACTTAGCCAAAATGACAGAAGTGAATTAGACTAAGGTTTCCAAAAGTGGTTTCACCAATCCTCTTTATCCTAACAATCTCCCCCTGGATTGATGAAGCCAAAACCTTACTAATTCCTTATGTTTTTCTTCTGTCTTGAACAATCTTCCATATCTCTTTGTACATGGTGTTCTTGAGATCAGATAGAGATCCTCTCCGTGGTTCTAGATGTTGAATTGTGAGCAGGTCTTGTGTTGACAGTTTCTTCAGATCACTGATCTTCTTGTAAGCCCTGCTTGAGAGGTCTCTTCTTGTCAACAATACTGAGTTGTTATCAGTAAGTGACCATCTGATGATAGGTTTCTTTGACTTGTTAAAGTCAGAAGAATAGGGAACCAGACTTGTCCCTTGGGTTGATGGTCCTGAGTGCTGGATGCTTTCAGTTTAAGTTAGCCTTAGGTGGGAGTCTCTTCCTTGTTGTTGTTGCATATCAGGCATCTGAACAGTTGGGAGATGGTGTTCAGTCACTACTCTGGTATGCAGCTTTTCTTTGATGGTCTTTTGTATTTGATAAGCAAAAGTGGAAGGATACCTGAATTGTGTTAACAGAGGTTTCTTCTCAATGTCAAAATCTGAATGGACTATTGAACTTCCTTCAAGTAGTACCATTTTGAAGTCAGTTTTGACATTGTCCTCTGCCTTCTTTCTCTGAGTAGCAGTTCTTCTTCTTGATACACCAGAAGTTCTAACTACTGATCTTGAAGGATCAGCAGTTTCAAACTTCTCTGGATTTGCAGCCTTGGCAGCCAAATATTTCTTGTAAGTATCCATTAGTCTTTCTTCTTTCCATCTGGATACTGAGGCTTTTGAACCATAGCCCTCTGCTACTAACTCTTCTATTATTTGGGCTCTCTTGGCCTTTCCTTCTTTGCTTGTGGCCATTTTGTCTGCAAGCAGTTGTGTTCTTCTTGTCAGCTCTTGCATGGAGAGTCCTTTGAGTGTATAGGCTTTAGTCTTGCTGTTCTTGGTAATGTAAGACACCAGTTGTTGTCTTTTATCTTGTTCAGCAATCTCATCAAGGCTAGCCTGCCTTTGTAGTTCAGCTTCATAAGCCTGAAGTTTTTCTTCATGGCTTAAATCTAGATCATCCCTTTCTTCCAGAGTTTTCCAAATCAGATCTTCTCTGGCCTTCTTGTTGGCTGCAACTAAGCTCTTCTCTAATAATTCAGCTGATTGAGAGATAGGAGAAGGGTTTAGTACAGTCATTGTTGTAACATTTGTAGGCCTGATGGGATCAGATGTTGGTTGAATGGGAGCAGTGGTTCTGGAAGGTTCAGTGGTTTGAGGTTTGGAAGTGTTAACCTCTGATGGGTTGACAACTGCTGATGGTTTGTCAACTACTGAAGGATTGTCTTCAGTACTTTCTGATTCTTCATCAGAACTTTTGCCATCAGAAGTTTCTTCATTGTGCCTTAGGGATTCTTCAGATGTTTGGGTCTCATCTTCTTTTTCTGCTGCTTCAATCTCTTCTATTGAGACACCAAACTGTTTGGCCAGTTTTTCTTTCCTAGCCTGATCTTTTTGATCTCTTTCAAGGATGGCCACTCTTGCCCTTATCCTGGCTTGGAATGACTCCTTAGGTTCCCTGATCTTCTCCCCCTTTTTGGATTCATCAATTTTAACCCTTGAAGCAGAGGGTTGGGAGAATTGTCCTTGAAGATGAGCAATCTGTTTGCTGTTGAAGTCTATTTTGTTGGACAGATCATTCATCTTTGTCTTGATCACTCCAAATTGATTCTTGATAGACAGCTCCAAGTCAGCTGTGTATGTTTGGAAGTGATTTCTGATGAGTGTATTCATCATGTGGTACAAGGGACCCTCTGGGCTGCATAGCTGGTTCAGGTCTATGCTTGTTTGCCCGGGGAATTGGGTAGGCATTTGTTTGTGAAGGGGGTGTTTTTAGGAGTTCCTCATGTTGTACAGAGGATGCCACTCTAGGGGTTTTAGGGATTGAGTGGGCTTTAACCTGTGCAGGGGTGACGGGCTTCTTGAGCCTGGATACCCCTGAAACAGGACCTTCAGAAAGTGCCGTCAATTCAGTAGTTTGTGTGTTTGAAACATCATCCAAATTAATGGAATCATCTGAATCCCTGATGTTGCCCTCAATGAGGAGTGTCTCAGTTAAATCATGAGCTGAGCCCAACTCAGTTCTCTCATGAACCTCTTGTTCTTGGTTCTGAGGATTTCCTACTTCAGGCATTAAGCCTTCATCAGTAGTTGCCACATCTGAGGTCTTAGCTATGTTACTTCTATCCTCAGATCCACCACTTGGTGGTAACTGAGTAGTAGCAGCCTCAGATGCCCCAAGAGTCTCTAAAATTGGGCTTAAAGACTCTGGTCCACCCTCATCTCTTGGGATAGGGCTAGAGATGTCCACATCCATGTCTGATGTAGTGGTTATGTCCCCTGTTTGTTGTGGTTGTAGGGGACTGACATGATCAGATGGGACCTTCTCTTTTAGCCCAGAGAGAATTTTGGCAATTTCTATTGCCTCTTGTTCACAAATTTGTGGGGTTGGTTCAGTAGTTTGGGCAATAGGTGAAAGTTGTTGTTCAGCAGTTTCAAAAGAAGAGTGTGTTTCATATGTTTTTCTAAGTCTTTTTCTTTTGAATAAAATGGTTATGGGTGCTCTTGGTGGGGTTTGAGATGGATGAGACTGAGAGGGTGTTTCAGTCTCACCTATTTGAAGAGCAGACTGCTCATGAGCATGTTCAGGCATCTCAACCTCCTGAACAGCTTTTCTTTTGGGTTGGTGGGTTTTAGTTTTTGTTGGCTTGGGCTTTTTGGCTTTTGGTGGTGTGAGTTTGGAAGATGTGGGCTTCAGGGGGACTTGTTGTTGTTCTCCCTGATCATCTTCTGGCCAGGCAGCCGGTTTGTTATGCCTTGAGTATGCTTGTGATGTTAAAGGATTTAAAGTTGAAATTTTTCCCACAAGCACCTCATTACCCAGTTCCCCTATTATGCATTGCATAATGAACCTTGGGTACAACAAAAACTTTTTCTTGGTATTATTGTGATGTAACACCAACTCATTGAAAAATAGTTTTGATGCCCTGAATTTAATTTCATTCACAATGGAATGAAATATTGGTTGAAAAGTGGAGGGCATCTGGTCATAAGACCCTGTTTTTGGACTCAAACACATAATAATATAATGAAACAAAAGCTTGTATTTTGGTTCAAAATATTTTTTGAAGATTGTAGCATGGGAGAGAGTACCTTGATAACCACACTCAGTCATGGTTAGGTGAATATCAGAATTAGCAACATGGTCAGGGGCAGTTACATCATCCAGACCCAGTCTTGTTGCCAGTGTGGCCGGTGTGATGGTTAGTAGTTTCCCTTTTATTCTTGAGTTGAGGGAAATGACCTCATCATCCATTGTCACCGTCTCAGCATTTGCCCAGAACTCATTCAGAGTTTCAGTGTAAATTGGTGGGTTTATTGTGAGAGCAGTAAAATATTGGGATTTTACGACAAGATCAATGATCTCATCGTATTGGGACCAGCCTTCTTGTTTTTCAAGAAAGGCCCTTTGATTGTGTCCCTGCTTTAAAACTAGAGCCATGTGGTTTGGGTTTTGATCGAACAGTGGATTTGCAGGTTTAGGTTATTGAGAGAGTTTTTGAGAGAGAAGGAGGGATATTTTTGAGTTTGAAAGGATAAGTGTGGAGAAAAGGTATTTATCAGAAGTTTTAACCGCTTGAATCTTCTTTATTAGAAGTTTTTAAGCCGCCTTAGGTTAAAAAATCTTTTTATCAGAGGTTTTAAACTGATTAGGTCAAACCTCTGATGATGGGAATAGTCAGATTTGCCCTTTTGACTAAAACTGCTGATGAAGGATTACTTCATCAGTAGTTCCCATTTCCTCTTCAGTAGTTTTAACAGCTGATGAGAAATGTTTTTATAAATACTTTTATTCATAACTTCTGAAGGTTATTTTATCAGAAGTTACACACTTTTCAGAAAATTATCCCCATACTGATGTTTGTTCATCAGTAGTTTCTCTCTTTTCAGAAGTTTTGTTTCAGACTTTTTGTCTGTTTTGTAAGTGAAGAATGAAAAAATTGCAGAATAATAAAATAAACACTTACAAATTTAGCATCCCAAGCATGGATACTAACTTCTGAAATGTTGATGTGTCAAGGGGTTTTGTGAAGATGTCAGCTATTTGATTAGCTGTTGCTACATGCTTCACCTCAATCTTGCCCTTTTCATAGCAATCTCTTATAAAATGGTACCTGATCTCAATATGTTTTGTTTTTGAGAACTGTACTGGATTTTGAATGATGCTAATGGCAGATTTGCTATCTACAAACAAAGGTGTCTTGGTCTCTTTGATTCCATAATCAAGAAGTTGATATTGGAGCCATTGTATCTGTGATGTACAACTTGCAGCTGCAATGTATTCAGCTTCAGCAGTTGAGGCTGCAACAGATGTTTGCTTCTTTGATTGCCATGACACTAGACAGTTACCCAGGAATTGACAACCACCAGATGTTGACTTTCTTGTCATCTTACACCCTGCATAGTCACTATCTGAAAAAGCTGATAACTTGGTATTGCTTGAAGCAGGATACCAAATTCCAAGTGTTGGAGTTCCTTTCAGATATCTGAAAATTCTTTTGACTGCTATAAGGTGTGATCCCCTTGGTGCTGATTGATATCTAGCACAGACACATGTTGAAAACATAATATCTGGTCTAGAAGCAGTTAAGTATAAAAGGGAACCTATCATGCATCTGTACATGGTTTGATCAACCTGTTTTCCTTGATCATCAGGTTCAACTTGTGTGATTGGTGTCATGGGAGTGGAACATGATTTACAGTCATTTAAAGAAAATTTGTTCAATAATTCTTTAACATATTTTGATTGATGTATAAAGGTTCCATTTGTTTGTTGCTTGATCTGCAGTCCTAGAAAGTACTGCAGTTCTCCCATGGTACTCATCTCAAATTTTGATTGCATGAGTTTCTTAAAATCATCACACAGTTTTGTGTTTGTTGAACCAAAAATGATATCATCAACATAAATTTGAACAAGTAAGACATGATTTCCAACATGTTTAATGAAAAGAGTTTTATCAATGGCACCTCTTGTAAAGTTATTTTTGAGTAAAAAGGTGGAGAGTGTATCATACTATGCTCTTGGAGCCTGTTTGAGCCCATAAAGAGCTTTGTCTAGTCTGTACACCCACTCAGGATGAGAAGGATCCTCAAACCCAGGTGGCTGACAGACATACACCTCCTCTTTTATTTTTCCATACAAAAATGCACTTTTCACATCCATTTGATAAACTTTAATTTTGTTGGAAATGGCATAGGCCAGAAATAACCTGATGGCCTCAAGCCTTGCAACTGGAGCAAAGGTTTCATCATAGTCAATTCCCTCTTCTTGAGAGTACCCTTGAACTACCAGTCTTGCCTTGTTCTTGATTATCATACCAGCTTCATCTTGTTTGTTCCTGAAAACCCATCTTGTGCCAATTGGTTGCTTGTTTGGAGGTAAGGGACAGATTTCCCAGACCTGTTGCTTGTTGAACTGAAGTAGTTCATCTTGCATAGCTTGCACCCAATTATTGTCTTTGAGGGCTTCCTGGTACTTCTTTGGTTCCAACTGTGAAATAAAGGCTGAAAATAGGCAAAAGTTGGAGAGCTGGTTTCTGGTAAGAACACCTGAAGCTATATCACCCATGACTTGATCAAGTGGATGATCTCTGTGTTCAATCAGTTGTTGTAAACCACTGACAGGTGTAGGTGGCTCTTGTTCTTCAAACAAACTACTGAGGTCTATAATATCTGGTTCAGCAGTTTTAGCTTCTTCAGTAGTTGCAGGTGCTGAAGCAGATGTTTGAGTTTGGCCTTCAATATTTGTTGGATCAGAAGTTTGTGAAACTTCTGATGGTGTTGAAGTTGACTTAATGACTGTTTGAGGAGTCCATGGTGTAGGATCCTCATCTTCAAACCTTTGATTACCATAATAAGTAGGTTTGGAAGAAGTAACAGTCTTTTCAGGTCCAAAGTGGAAGTTGTCAAGGTCAAAGAGTTCAGCAGGATGTGCTGGAATAAGAGTGTGTTTTGACTCATTGAACTTGACATTCAATGTTTCTTCTACTATCCTGGTGTGAGAATTAAAAACCTTGTAGGCTTTTCTAGTTGAGTAACCAAGAAAGTAACCTGAGTCAACTTTGGCAGCAAACTTTGAAATAGATTCCTTGATGTTCAAGATGAAACATTGACACCCAAAAGCCCTGAAAAAGGAGATAAGGGGCTTCATGCCATGAAGAACTTCATAGGCAGTCTTGGAATGTCTCTTGACCACAAGAACTCTATTCTGAACATAACATGATGTGTTAACTGCTTCTGCCCAAAAGTACAAGGGCAGTCCAGAATCAGCTAACATTGTTCTTGCTCCTTCTATCAATGTTCTGTTCCTCCTTTCTACTACACCATTTTGTTCAGGAGTTCTGGGAACACCGTATTGTCTAATAATTCCTTTAGACAAACAGAATTCATCCAGAGTTTTGTTCCTGAACTCTGTCCCATTGTCACTTCTAATGGTTTTGACAGATAGAGAATATTGTTTCTCTACTTGTAGAATGAAGAATTTGATGATTTCAACAGCCTCATCCTTGGAGAATAAGAAGAATACCCATGTGAATCTTGAGTAGTCATCAATGATGACTAAGCAGTACTACTTCTTACCAAGGCTCATAATCTTGACAGGTCCAAATAAGTCCATATGGAGTAGTTGAAGACATGCAGTTGTTTTTGATTCTTCAATAGACTTATAGGAGGACTTATGCTGTTTTCCCTTTAAACAGGATACACAGTGTTCTTGACACTGGTATACTTTCAAAGGTAGACCTCTGACCAAGCCCATTTTTGTGACTTTATTTATGGTTTTAAAGTTCACATGGCCAAGTCTCCTGTGCCAGAGATCTGTTTCTGAAGTTGATGCCCTTGAGAAGAAACAGGCAGTGTTGTTCAATACTTTGTCTTTCTCAATGTCCACTGCATAGACATTGCCACATCTTTTGGCAATCAACAAAGTATGATCTTCAATGATCTTCTCTATCAACTTCTGGCCTTCTGGTGAAATGATCTTGCATGCTGTCTTTCTGAAAAAGGAAGAATATCCTTTATCACACATTTGTGACACACTCAGCAAGTTGTATTCAAGGTTTTCCACCAGATTGACCTTGTCAAACTGTATTTTGCCAGAGGAGACATTGCCATGTCCTAGCACATATCCCTTAGCATTGTTCCCAAAGGATACAGATCCTTCTCTTTGGCTGATAAAGTTGTTTATCAGGTATCTGCATCCAGTCATGTGCATAGAGCCTCCACTATCAACATACCATATGCTGTTTAAGCCCCTGGAAACTCTCTGCACATAAAAGCAAATTAGTTAGATCTAGGAACCCAAGCCTGTTTGGCTTTGGGTTTGCTCTTGAGAACAGTTACAGTTTGTTCTTGACCAGGTTGTGAAATCCATGTCTTTTTGGCAATGGATTTTTCATTAAGAACCATGGTGGTATCTTTTTCAGGACCACCATCAACCTTGGTCATCAGTAGTTGTACCATGTTCATTAGATTTTGTATCTCAGCAGTTTGTGAAACTGCTGATGATTCTGGTCTAACTACTGACAAGGAATTTTGAGAAAAAGATTTTGGTTGAGATTTTATCTTTTTCTGAGAAAAGGTGTTTTCAGGTTGTTGTTTCTTGGGTTTAAAGATTCTTTCATAATCATTTCTGATTTGATTTCCCACAACCTGTTGTTTAAATTTTTTATTGAACTGAATTCCTTTTCTGTATCTACAAAATTCAGTTTTGTGGTTGAACAGACCACAAATTTCACACTCTTTTGCCTTTTGTTTTTGATCTAAAGGCAAATTTCTGACATTAGTGTAAAGATTTTGCTCATCAGTAGTTTTCAGGGTCTCAACTCCTGATGTAGATGAAACTACTGATGGCACATTGTCAGATTTTGTTAATTCTTCTGAAGTACTTTCTTTAAAAATGCCAGGATTTCTGTTTAGAAAGTTTTCATGGAAAGATGTGCAGTCTTTCCCTTCAGAAGTTTCATTTGAAACAATTCTTCTCCCATCTTCAGTAGTTTTGGGAGAGAAATCTGTTGGTGTTTCAACATGATGGTATCCTATGCCAAACTTAACATTTGAAACACTTTGTTTGTTTAGCAATAATTGATACCCCTTACAAGATTCCACCCATTTTTCACATGTGATCCTGGTGTCAGCAAGCTCTTGTCTGACATCTCCCAGGTCATTTAGCATGATTTTAATTTGTGCTTGGGTTTCAATAGCTGAGTCAGTTAATTTAGAAACTTCTTTTGTTTTAGCACACAGTTTTCTTTCTAAATCACATTTTATCTGTGTGTATTTTCTTTCTAAATCATTGGCTTTACCTTGTAAGTGCAGATTTGTCTCTCTTATGAGAGCAAAAGTTTCTTTGCAAGAATTTGAGCAAAGTTTTGTCAAAGATTCTTTTGATACCTGTGACAATGCAGATTTTAAAGTACAGCCTTCAAATGCCATTAAGGCAAAGTTCTTTCTGCCATTGTCTGGTTCTCCCCAGTTGATGTCAAACACTTTGTTGTCTGCATCAGGATTGCACTCTGTGGTGTCAAAAGGGAGACTGCTCCAGTCAACATACCCTGAGGTGAAAAGACTTTGTTGAGAGGGTTGTTGAGGCTGTGGAGGATGTTGAGCAGCTGGAAAGGGAGGGATTGATTGTTGGCTCTGCATCTGTTGAGCAGGCACTTGAACATATTGTACTTGTGGCATGTATTGCTGTTGAGGAGCTTGTGCCTGTACAAAATGAGCACTCCCTTGAGTTCCATTATTCCTGTTATAATTGGGGTTATAGTTATTTCCAGATTGTGATTGGTTAAAGCTAGATCTTCTACACTCTCTAGCAAAGTGTCCCAACTTCTGACACTTGTGACATCTTAATTTAGATTTGTCAAAACCAATTTTTGTATTACTGGTCAATCCTGGAAATTTCCTTCCTAACCTTTTATAAAAATTGTTAGTTTTAATGCTTCGCGTGGCCAGTTGGTGTAATATGTCCATTTCTTCTAAGTCATCACTGCTAAAGTTTTTCAAATCATCCATGATAAAACATAGATTATCAGCAGTTTGACTTTGGTCATTATTGTCATAACCTGGGAAAGATCTTTCTGATGAGATCCCAGTGGTTATGTCAATATTGTCATAAGATCCATAGCAACAAGTTGGTGAATCTTGTCCCAAAAGTGCTGTACTACCTGGTAGGTAGTCATCAGCAGTTTTACCAGATGATTGTAATTTCTTCTTTTGATCAATTTCTCTCTCAAAAGTAAGTAATCTCCCATGGAGTTTTGTAAGAGTGAGGGAGCTAAAATCTGGTGAGGATCTTAAAACAATGGAGTATGTTTCCCATTTGTCTGGTAAAGACCTTAAAAATCTATGTAGCATAGACACTGTTGTATAGGTCTGACCATTTAACTTTAGCTCAGATATTAATGAGGAGAATCTTTCAAATTGTTGAGTTAAAGTTTCCCCATTAATATGAGCAAATGTTTCATATTGTTGAGCTAAAATCTCTCTGGTGTTGGCAATCACCTCTTCAGTTCCTCCAAACTGTTCTTTAAGACAATCCCAGAGTTCTTTGGCACTTTCACAATGTAAAAGGCCAGAGTATATCTCATTTGGGAGAGCCATTGCTAACATAGAGAATGCTTTTGCATCTAGCTCAAGTTTTAGGAAATCATTATCTGTATATTCTTTAGGGTCCTTAAGGACCTTAACATTAGTTTCAAGATTAACATTTACTGGTTTGTGAGGACCATATATCACAGATCTCCAACAACCTGTGTTGGTTTGTGACAAGGTATGTGCCATTCTCTTTTGCCATATGTTGTATTCATTTCTAACAAGCATGGCAGGTTTAGTGGCAGAACCAGTATTATGTGGATCCATTTTAAAGAGTATAGATTTGTCAGATGACTCTTTTAAGTGATGGATGTTGATAAAAAGTGAACTTTTGATCTTTTTATTGAGTATCAATAAGAGCTTTGTGTCTGATTCTCAATTTGTTAGATTGATATGTGATCAGATAAACCAATGCTCTGATACCAATTGTTGGGATCAGTTTGCTCTTTTTGCTAAGTAAGAACTTGCTATCTTGACACTTAAGTGTTTAGCAAGTCCTAGTATATCAGATTATAAGCACAGCGGAATGTATAAGTTAAAGCAACACTTTTTATACTAAGGAAGAGTTATTACTCCCCCTTGATGATTGAAACTTAATAAATGACAAGTATTTATTATGAATCCAAGCAGTAAATGAGAATTAGATACTTAGACAGATTCACAATAAATACTGAAATGGAATAGAACAGTGATAGTGTTTGAAGGATTTTTCTATTAAAATCAATGTCTAAAATAGAAGGTTGAAGCCTCCTATTTATAGACGTTTACATACATGTATCTTGCCAAAAAGCAAGTACAGAAACAACAGAAACAAGTTGCAAAAGTTGCAACATTGAAACTAACAAATACAGCTAAAAGTAATAATAAACAATAAACTACTGATGCAAAAAGGCGGTGGAAAATATCTGATGCTAAGTGCTGATGAATGACAAACTACTGATGAGTAGTTTGTCTTCAGTACTTCTGAAGTGAACTTGTCTGGTTTGGACTTCAGAACTTCTGATGAAGTTTCTTCTTCAGCACTTCTCTTATCTTCTCTTCAGCAGTTCTTTGTTTTCTTTTCAGTACTTCTATACTTAGCCAAAATGCAGAAGTGAATTAGACTAAGGTTTCCAAAAGTGGTTTCACCAATCCTCTATGTCCTAACACAAACCACTGAGGTTTATAATGTCTGGTTCAGCTGTTTGAACATCTTCAGTAGTTGTAGGAGCTGAAGCAGATGTTTGAGTTTGTACATCAGCAGTTGTAGAATCAGAAGTTTGTAAAACTTCTGTAGGCATGAAAGTTGACTTAATGACTATTTGAGGAGTCCATGGTGCTGGATCCTCATCATCAAACCTCTGATCACCATAATAAGTAGGTTTAGAGGAAGTGACAGTCTTTTCAAGTCCAAAGTGGAAGCTATCAAGGTCAAAGAGTTTAGCAGGATGTGCTGGAATAAGAGTGTGTTTTAACTCATTGAACTTGACATTCAGTGTTTCTTCTACTATCTTGGTTCTTGAATTAAAAACCTTATAGGCTTTTCTAGTGGAAGAATAACCAAGAAAGTAGCCTGAATCAACTTTAGCAGCAAACTTTGAAACAGAGTCTTTAATGTTTAGAATGAAACATTGACATCCAAAAGCCCTGAAAAAGGAGATAAGGGGCTTTATGCCATGAAGAACTTCATAGGCAGTCTTGGAGTGTCTTTTGTTGACAAGGACTCTATTTTGAACATAACATGCAGTGTTTACTGCTTCAGCTCAGAAATACAATGGTAGGCCTGAATCAGCTAACATAGTTCTTGCTGCTTCAATCAATGTCCTCTTCTTCCTTTCTACCACACCATTTTGTTCAGGAGTTCTGGGAACACTGAATTGTCTAATAATCCCTTTAGACAAACAAAATTCATCCAGAGTTTTGTTCCTAAACTCTGTCCCACTATCACCTCTAATGGCTTTGACAGATAGAGAATATTGTTTCTCTACTTGTAGAATGAAGAACTTGATGATTTCAGCTGCCTCATCCTTGGAGAATAAGAAGAATACACATGTGAATCTTGAATAGTCATCAATGATGACCAAGCTATAACAGGAAGGATTAGGGGTTGGTTATTGATTAATAGGTCATCGGGAAACAACCTCACATTAACCCTTCCCGTGATATCTTAGTTGTTAGCAACACCAAGAACGCACGATAGAGACTAAGAATTAGTAATTTAATCAACACACTAAAAGCAATTGTTCATACATCATAATAATAAAGCAAAATACCAAGTCATTATTCTAGAAATGCAAGAAATCACACACAATAGTTCAAGAAAAACCTTCACCAAGAATGATCACCAAATGTTTAGCCTAGCATGACTTGGTGAATCATCAACACATTCATGGAATTGTTCATAAGGATCAAAAACAAAAGCCCAATGTTTGTGATAAGTCTCCAATGATCCCAAGCAGCCAAAATCACCCCAATGATGGTCTAGAAACATCCCAAGTGAAAAGATACCCAAAAGACACCATCAATTCGTCTTAAATAAAAGGAGTTACACAACTTTGCATAAGCCACCGTACCTTACGGTTCCCACCGTAAGGTACGGTGGGGTGAGTAAATCTGACGACCAATGGAGACTGTAAAACGGTGCCCTTTTGTGTCCAGCAGCCACCGTACCTTACGGTGGCTACCGTAAGGTACGGTGGAACCCTTCAAAGCTTCATTTTTTCTTCTTTCAATTATTCTTTGCTCCATCCCGTTTCGGTCCGTTCCAAAGCCCGCGTTTCTTCGTTTTAAGCTCCTTTTCACACCTGTAACCAACATACTCGCAGTTATCCAATCTCAAGCAATAACATGATCAAATGCAGATAAATTAAGCGTTTTATCAATATAAAGGGTTGTTCCTTGAACCACCCCCGAACATAAGTCATGAATAAGCGTCGAAATCGCATTGGTAGTCTGAGAGTATACTGCCGCTGCTGCAACTCCCCAGTAATCAGCCATAGGTTGTTGTTGTGGTTATGCAATTTGTTGGGGCATCGAGCTAGTCATCGCCAAATAGTTGATTGGTTGAGATGATTGACTAGTCGTCTTCTGAGCAGCTACCGACCAAGGATCCATTGTTGTTTGCTGTTGTGGTGTGTTATTAGGTCGTGGTGTTGTTGGAAAGTTCCACATATCGTCTGCAAAGTATAAAACACGCAACGATTAGAAAAATTTTTCAACAGTTTCTACGTTCGACCTTTTCCAATTAATCGTGGGGGCGAATGTGAAATTTAATCCAGATTCGACCGTTTTTAAAGACTCGAATGTAGAATGTAACAAACTCGTTTCACTTTCGACCAAACTTTTCCTCTTTCGACCTCCCGATTGGTCGAATGTAAAACAGATGGTCAAATGAACACCAACACACTAAAAAATTCTAGGTTCGACCAAAATACTCTCCACGTTCGACCTAAAAAGTCCTGGTTCGACCTTATAACCACACTCTCGACCGTTTCTCCCTAGGTTCGACCCTTTCATTTTGAAAAACGGTTATACTTTGAAAATAAGTTATTTTGATCCGAAATTTTCAAACGTTGATGAAATTTGATGATCTTATGCAGGTTTTGCTTCGGATTGAATTTGGAACAAGATTAACAAAGAGAATTTTAGATTTTATCCATGAAAACTAGTTCAAATCAATCAATATTCATAAATTTTAAATGTTCAATGAAAACAGAAAAGTTTTGATCAAAATTGGGTCCAAATCAACACTAATATTAACATATGCTTGAACCATTGAGAGGATTGAAAAGTAAGAAGTTTTTATTATATCCAAGATTCCTACAGATGATTTTCGATCAGTAGTATAAGAATATATGAAAAGATCCTACTAAGATAGTAGTACAGGATCACATGAGTTTGAACACTTCGGTAAGGATGAAGGGATATAAAGGTGTGTCGATGAATGAAAGACCACCGTTGAAGAACTTGTTTGGTCACCTGATCAATTCAGGTTATAAAGATCCAGGTGTTGATAAAGCCAGGAATGCCAACAGTGATTCTGATGAAGATAATCCATTATGTCCTGTTGATCCTGAAGCTAAAAGGAAAATACAAGTTGTGATTGTTGGTGCGAAGAGTGGTAAAGGGAAAGGAAAGGAAAAAGAGGATGATGCTGAACCACCTAAGAAGACATCTCGGAGAAAGAAAAGTGTTTCTATGAAAGGTACACACTTGGTGGATGAAGAGTCGATGGATTCTGAAGAGACTCAGGTAGAAGAGAGATGGGATTTCGATAACGAGACTGTGAAGTCCACCACGCCCAAGGCCACTGTGGCTGGTGAGTCTGAAAGTCTGAACAAATCTTTGGAGGAACAAAGAATGAAAAGTCCTATGATGGACGATTTTGACGAAAGTCTTGGTTTGGGATCTGATGATTTTGGTGGATCGCCAAAGACTGGAGAAAAACAGAAAAACCCAACTTACAAGAAGAAGGCTAAGGCTATTGAGATTGAAAAGCTGATGAAGAAAAGAGCTAAAGATATTGAGAGCCTAATTGCAGGAAAGAAAGTTCCTGTTATGTCTAGTTCTAAATCTCCCGTGACATCCCCAGCAGCTAAGAAACAGAAAACATCTGCTGCTAAGCAATCTGAACTTCCAACTGATGATTTCAATGCTGCGTTGGACAGAGTCTTGAACAAGTTTAAGAAACAAAAGACTCCAGTTGCTGAGGCTTCAACTCCACAGGTTACTGTATCAAGTGATGTGATGGATGCATTGAACCAGAAGCTGACTGAAATGATGAAAATCATTAACCAGCAACAAACTGAGATTGAGCAGTTAAGAAAGAATGATAGGAAGATGTTGGATGTAGTTGAATCTTCATAGGAGAGCCATGAAGAATTATCTGCTAAAATCAAGTTACTCCAGGAAGAAAATCAGAAGCTGTTATTGCATGAGCAGAGAAATACTCGGATGTATATCACTATGAGACTTGAAAACAAGAAGTTGAGAGCAAACAACAAGAGCATGAAAAATATAATTGATGATTTATATTCGAAAGCTCCTCAATTGAAAGAAGGAGAAGCGGATAAAGAAAAAAAGAAGAGCTTGTTGATTTCGAACCATCTAAGTCAGAGAAAGATGAAGAAGATGATGAGGATCGAGAACAAGATGCCGGTGATGCTCCTAAGAAGAAGAAGAAGAAGAAGAAGAAGAAGAAGAAGAAGAAGGATGGTGATCATAAAGATGGTTCAGGTGATGATTCTGGAGATAATAGTTCTGCTGATGATAATGATGATGATGACGATGATGATGATGACATAGATCGGTATAAGTATAAGAAGAGAGAAACAGGAAAAGATGCAGGAGAGTCTAGTTCAAAAGCTCCTGGTGGCAATACTGACGATGATGATATATTCTGGAACGAGAAGATCAGATGTTTATCTGAGAAAGACAAGAAGTTATATCGCCAGATGTTGACTGATAGAGTCTGGACGATTGAGATGACCGGTAGATTTCCAGAGATATTTGAGTCAGATGATATGAGGTTTGAACTGGAGTATAATGATCCTGATTTGGAAGATGGAGAAGTTTCTGCAGCTGTATCTAAAGAAATACTGGAAGGATTGGCTAAACAGCTGTATCTCTTGAAGAGCTGATGAATGAGAACAAAATACTGAACATTCCTGAGAAAGAAGCAGGAAATCACTCTGATGATAGAGATGTTCCAGTATTTGAAGAAGTTGAGATGGAGGATATTACTAGTGAGGAATATCCAGAATACTTCAAAAATGATAAAGATTCTAGATTTCCTGAATTCTCTGATGAGTGTTGAGCCAAGCTGAGAAACTTGCTCCTGAGAAAAGCAAGAAGTTCGTTGATGAAGTATTTAAGAACTCAGATTTGTCAGAAGCCGAATGTTGAACAATCTGACGATCTAAAAGACTTGCTGAGGAAGCTTAAAGAAAAAGAAGCTAACCGCCTTAAGACTGAAGTTCAGGGTAGTTTCTACAAATTTCATAATTAATTGTTCAAAGGTAAAGCTCTCGGATGGAAATATTTATGACAGCTGAAGTGTGTCGCTGTGAAGTGGGAAAAAGGAATTCTGTACTTCAACAGATTCCATGACATAAAGACACTACCTTATTGGGCTGTTCGCGATATCTGAAGACATACAATGTCAGGTGCTTTAGTAAACAACAATCTTGTTGGTTACTTTGCAGATCACACGGCGAGAGAAAGTAGAACGAAATGGGAAGTGTTCACCCCTCAGTATCCTAAAAGGATAGTTCACAAGAAGGAAAGAGATTAGATAACGGGGTTGAACAAAGTGACTTTGAAATATAAACCACTGACTGTTCTGAAACATATACCTTTGATGCCTATTCCACAACATTTCTCTAAAGACTTTATGTGGTGGTACTATGACTGGAAGACGGTAGACGCTATTATCGTATAGAAGGATGGGAAGAATGACTTCAAGAAGATACATATCTTTGACCCGATGTGGTTGATAAATTTCTCTCATGAGGATATTATCATGCTATATTACAATCCGATTTACTGTGAAGAGAAAGATAGTGAGCAGGCTGCTTAATACCAACGTGTGGTATTTTTATGTTTTGCATGGGATGTCAACGCGGGTTGTGATTTTGATAAGATCGTAGGCTAAAGCAATTCAAGCAATAGTCGAGGGGGAGTTTGTAGATACACGAAGTGCGACTAATGCTATTAAATTGCAAATCTTATTATGTTTTGTCACTGACGGAAGGTCGAAAGTGGAATGAAGACGGTCGAATGTAGATAAAATGGTCGAAGGGAGAACTCAAGAGGTCGAATGAAGATTTTATGTATATATGTGTTGATTCGCCCACATAGAATGGTCGAACCTGCACATTCACCCAATCGAATGGTCGAATGTGCAGGTCTATATAAAGGTTGAATCTTTTTGTAACTTTAACTTTTGGTCATTTTTGTTTCCCTCTCTGAGTGTGTTGTCTCCCTAGGGTGTCTTTGAGTCTGTAATTGATATCTATCATTATAAACAAAGTTTTAAAGTTATTATCATTATGTTTATGAATGAAATGAAAATGTTTGAGATGATTTGTGTGTTTTGCTGAATACATTATCATTTCGTAATCAATTCAGGGATTCCGCACCTGAATTGAACTTGTTTGGTCATAGTCTTTGTTTGACGATCCGATCCTTGATACATACATAATCATCAAAAATATCAACATTATACAATCACAATTAAAAACCCAATAACAATTTCAAACCCTGCAACGGTGGTTCACCAGTGGGTGTTGTTCACCATGAACGACCACTTCCGCACCACCGTTGCAATGCAGAAGTCGGATAGACTTTTTTAACCATCGATTACCTTTAACAGTGGTCGGTTCTTGAATAATCAAAACGATTTTGAAAAACCGGTTTTTGTGAGCAACAAAAAGTGTGTGACGATTGTTCACTAGTGGGTGTCATTCACCATGAACGCCCACTTTCCCACCACCATTGCAATGCAAAAGTCGGATAGACTTTTTGAACCATCGATTACCTTTAACAGTGTTTGGTTCTTGGTGACAATTCTCACGAAGCCCACTAGTTGTTAAGAACCTCTCATATGTACCCTCAGAAATTCCGTTGACTACCTTTGTGTGCTGACATTACTCGCAACACAGTATATCCTCATACTGATTTACTACCATAACCACTCCTAGTCTCTTAAACCATAGCCAACTACCACTAGTTAGCTCCCTTTGGCTAAACAAAATTCATACATAAGTGCCTACCTACACGATACAAACGAATACACTACTCTCTAAAACAATTGACCCATCAAACTATTTCCTGGGTTGCCTTTCACAATGACACCAAACCCAAATACCCAGTTCTAGAGAAGCCCATTCACCTGATTAGTACACATCTTGTTTACACCTTGTACCTTGAAACAAGTTTCCCGCTATGAGCCCAAAGAGATGCCTTAACGATCCTTACAAGCAACCGGTCTTTCAACGTATAAATTTCGTAAAACTTTCAAGGTATTTAAGTAACACTTGGATTTTCTCAAACCTTTCATAAAAAAATGGAAATTTTCAGCTTTAATGAAATTTTAACTTACAAGTTAAAGAAATATTTAAAAAATCCCATTTCTTAAAATTCGTCAAGGCATCCGGGATCATTAACAACCTCATACATGTCCTACCCACACCTTCCAAATATTATCAAGGAGAGTCAACTCAACCCTTATGAATTCCATTGTAGTGACTCAGTCTTCCTTAAAACTTTTAGCTTAATTTCAGAAAAGTTATACTTTTAAGCTTCTCACATCCACTTTATTTTGAAACTGCAAACTTGCTAAAATATTGGGAATCTATTCGTGTCATATACGTTGTTTTTTTTTTCATTCAAACCATTTTAAAAATCTTGATCTTTTGAAACACCTTTGATTTACACATACTTCATGAAATGGTCTCATCTTGCATTTTATCACTTGTTTTGCATATTCACAAGTCAAGTGTAAACTTTTTAGTTTTCATATAATAGATCCAATGCATGTTTTTGGGAAAAGAGAATGAGGAAACTTGCGACTAATAATATGCTTTATAACAATTTTCAACTTGATTTCTCGTAAACACATGAAAGGGTGTACTTGCGAAGTCCTTTAATGTAAACCTGTTTTTGAATCTAAATCATTTTTTTATCCTAAATAGTTATTCTCATACTGCATTACTACTAATCGCTTAACTATATCACAAAGTTTAGGTAACCCATGTTTATAAGTAAAAAGTTACCTTGTTACACTTTTAATTGCTAAATCGCAAAACTTTTGTTTTAAAAAATAGCTGGACATATCTCCATTAGGAGAGATGTCCTGCCTCTTAGATCACCAATGCATTCTGGAGCTTAACGTTAGTGGATGAGA
Organism: Ambrosia trifida; assembly: GCA_028751855.1. Taxonomy (NCBI): domain Eukaryota; kingdom Viridiplantae; phylum Streptophyta; class Magnoliopsida; order Asterales; family Asteraceae; genus Ambrosia; species Ambrosia trifida. The sequence goes on from CM054132.1 coordinate 6,791,328, forward strand.
GGAGAACTCCACAGTTAAGCGTACTCAGGTGGGTGACCTTCTAGGAAGTCTTTCCCTAGGAAACCAAAAGCGAATCCAAAGCTCCTATCGGGCAAAACGGATAATATTGGGTGATATTTGAGGCGGGATGTTTCTAAATATATGCTACAGTGTAGCGCATATATGCGAACCTACTAAACTTTAACCCACGTACGAGTAGACTTTACGCCTGTTCTGCGCACCCTCATTTGCAGTAAATTTCATTATTTTATTCTTGCATCATTTTTATTTGAAGTTATTCTCGCTCATTATCTTATTTGTGGTTATTCTCGCATTATTTTATTTATGGCTATTCTCACACGGTATTTGCACACTACGTGTTAGCAGTTATTCTCATATCACTGATTTTGATCGAAATTTCCTATTATACTTATATACTTTTTCATGAAGAACATATTTTTTTGTACGCATACTTTCCTATTTTGAGCAAGACCCTGTTATATTTTCTCATTATTTTGTTCAACACCGTGGCCAATGAACATACAAATTGGTAACTCGTATGAGATCTAAGCCGGTGCCACGTACGACTCGGGTCAGAGTACTCCTCCAACCTGAGGGGAAATGGTGTAATTCAAAGAGTCTATCCATATGGGTGTTCAGAGCCCAATGAACTGAACATAAATTGACCAGTTAGTTAAAACGGTGAACCCGAAAGGGGAGAAACCTCTAACTGTACCTTATACTTACACCTTATTCTTATCACAGTATTTAACAGGTTAATCACAAAAGCGAACCTGAGAGGGTAAGGACCTCTAACCATGTCTTATACTTACATAGTACTTTTACTCAACACATTATTAGTCTCAACGCATACACGTCAGTTCCTTGTGTCATTTATGTTAGTGTCATGGAAAAGCATAGCACCTTAATGCAAGGTAAATTGATGATTGCGGTCGCGAACGTAATCATGGGCTTACAGGTAAATTAAGGTGGTGTGTGATTCTATTTAGGCTCTTAGTAGACGATTAGTACGATTCCAAAGCATCGATAGCATGGTGGGTTAGCTGTGGTACACCGTATATATAAGCACTAAGGATTCTGCGGGAACGGACTAGGAGTCTGATCAAGAACCGACATTACTCTTTTATTATTCTATATGTGTTCACACATCCTCACACAAAACGTCCACATTTTTCGGCTATTTAATAATCTAATTTGATGTTTTCACTTTCTTGATAGCTTTGGGCTCAATCTATTTTAATAGGATCATTTCCCAACGGCTAGGATCTTATTTTATACAAGAAAACGTTTTTACCCAAGCTCCAATTCTCTTTCCTTGCATCTTCCTTATGACCTTACACACAAAAAGCACAAATTTTGCATAACTTCACGCTCCCTGTTTACTTGAGATCTTGTTGCATGTAGCTCTAAAAAAAAACTCGGTTTGAAACCTTCTAAAGTAGGGGAGACTGCAACAACAGTGCCCTTACACTTATGCATATTTAAGCATTCCCATTCCCAATCTTTTGCATTGTAAACTCTCGTCTCCTAACCTCAGTTAAAAAAAAAAACAAAATTATAAAACTATTCTTTCGGGCCTTAAGCCACTAGTTTAACCTATTAGGATTTCCGCAATTTTCTTCACCAACTAAAATCTTACTTATCATTTCTTTTATGACACCTTGCTCTCACGGAAACCTTCACATGAAAGTAATTTCGAGACGAAATTCTCTAAAGTAGGGGAGACTGTGACACTCACACCTTTCACTTCACATACACACTTTTAGCCCCTCTCCTAATTTAAAATTTTCACTTTCAATCGTGATTGCCAGGATATTTTCAGCATTTATTATTTTATTTTTTTAATTTATTTAAAACCTTAATTTGTTAACTTAAAATACCAAACTGAAAATTTTCATATTGTAACACTTTGAATTCTCAAATCATGATTTAATAATAATACCAAAACATGAATTTGTATGTGTTCTAGTTTAGTTAATAAATTTTATATATATATATATATATATATATATATATATATATATATATATATATATATATATATATATATATATATATATATATATATAGGGTGAGGTTTCTGTACAAAAACAATTTTTCGTGAGAAGTGTGAGAAGGATGAAAAATTGATATGTAGGCATCATTTTTTGAACTTAGTCATGATGTTTTGGATTATTTTGCCTAGAAAAACACCAAACATAACAATTAAGAACCGAAAACAAATGTATTTTAGGCTTAAAACTTAAAACACCATGCTAAGAACATTAAACAGTGTCTTTTAAGTGTTAAGTAGTGTGTTTTAGCTGTTTTTTAAATTTAATGACTATAATACATTGGATTGTGTTTTAGATTGTTGTGTTTGGTGTTTTTCAAGTTAAAACAACCTAAAACATCATTCCTAAATCTAAAACATGATGCCTACATGTCAATTCTTAATCCTTCTCACACTTCTCACGAAATATGTCTTTTGTACAGGAACCTAAACCTATATATATATATATATATATATATATATATATATATATATATATATATATATAGGGGGAGGATTAAATAAAAACCCACTCAAATTTAAGAAACTCGGTAAACTCTGACTTCCCAAACTTTTTATCATCTGAAAAAATTAGGGTATGTAATATACATGTTTTTAAGAGTTTTGAGCCAAAAAAAACAAAAAAGCGCCGAGTGGATATTTTTAAAAAAAATAAATAAGTTTTTTGTGTTACATATGTAACATGTCTGTTTTTATGTAACATACGTAACACAAAAAAAAACTTATTTATTTTTTTTTTAAAATATCCACTCGGCGCTTTTTTGATTTTTTTTGGCTCAAAACTCTTAAAATCATGTATATTACATACCCTAATTTTTTCAAATGATAAAAAGCTCGGGAAGTTAGAGTTTACCGAGTTTCTTCGTTTTAGAGGGTTTTTTTTGTGGATACTTAGCCTATATATATATATATATATATATATATATATATATATATAAGAATTTTACGGGTTTAGTTAAATTGAGTTAATTTGTTATGTAATAAATAGATAGAATTTATGGGATTTAAAATTTCATATGTTAGAACTTTAAAATATTTAAGTTTTATTTGTAAATGATATTAAATTATAATAAATAATACATTACAAAAAAAAAAAATGAAAATAAGGGATTCAGTTTTAGCTTCAAAGTGGTTTTTGAAACTCAAATCCTATTTAAGGTCCATTTCCTTGCATAAGGTTCACCACTAAAATTTTCCATTAATTTAGAAGTTAATACACACTCATTACAAATCAATTTTGATATCTATAAATCATCTACTTCATCGTTAACCAACTCATGTTATTGCTCAATGTCTCTTAAAATTTGGTTTCTGCCGCTAAGGGGTAGCGGTCAAGCAACTATATTTTTTTTTGTTTTAAAAGAGCCTCACAACATTCTTTTACATATTTAGAATCTATCGTCGTAATCAAGTTCCACTTTTCAGGAACGGATGACCAATGTGTTACTTTTCTATCGTAGATGTTATATTATTATACGAAACACCTATTATGTTTGTTTTATAGTATGAATGAGGTCACTGTTTTAATATGAACCGTCTAATCATAAAGTTTATATATTTTTAATATGAAATTCATGTCGAAATGCTGTTATGATTTGATACATTTTAATTATTCGTTTTTTTATCATGTTCACTATTCTAATTATATAGAAATATTTATTTCGTCAATATATATAAGTTCTTTGAATTTTTCATTCTTATGCCATTGGTTGGTGTTTTATAATATAGACATATTTTATATACACATAAACAATACATCACATGTGATACCCCGCAATTTCATGTTCCCACTTTAACTGAACTCTAGTAACTTTCTATGCATTCTACTTAACTAGGGTTAGCTAGTTAAGTCACACATCGCACGGTTATAGGTTAATAACTGCATGAAGTGGTAATTCAGGGAATTACCAAACTATATACATGAGTAGTGAACCTCGGATGTTGGGGAATGGTGAAATTAGATAATTGTGAATTAATTGATTGCAATTACGTGCTTCTGTGAAACTATGTGCAACCTATATGTTATTACGTGATCTTAAACAGAAAGCGTTAATAAATAATCGTAATGGGTGGACCGTTAGGATGGTTGGGGTCTAAACACATGGGGTTACACTTGTTATGGTCCAAAATAGTGAAAACATCGAAGAAAACACGCGGTACAACGGACCAGGCCACCCGGAGCGAGCCGAGGCAGAGTGAGCGGCCGCTCACTCTGGCCGCGCGACTGCTGACGAAACCAAACCGCCTCAATCACCAATTTAAACAATCTTAAGCCCCAAGTATCCCCTAAACTCAACCCTAATCGCCCCTACTGCGTATTTACGAAAATATTAACCTCAAACACCTGCTAAGGCTCAAGAACATCGATCAGGAAGCTTGGAGAGCAATCGGTTGGTGGTTTTGAAGTGCTTGTGGTATAATCTTCAAGCTCTTGTGTTTTAATCTTCTCTAATATGTTTTTAAAACATCATAACCGAGTTTATCCAGGTCTGAAACGTTTTCATATAGATTAAAACTTGATGTTTATAAAGATTGAATGGACTAAACATAATCTTATGTGATTATTATTTGATAGGTTGCATGATATGCATGTCAATCATGTTTTAAACTTCTAGGGTTTATGGTTGATGATGTTTAGCATGTATTTTGTAGGGTTCTGATCATGTTATGTCTTATGAATGTTGTATGATGGCTTTTGAGTATTGGTGATCGATTATATGCGTATGTGAGTAGTTTGAATAAGAGTTTATGCATGATTAAAATCTGGACAGAATGTTTGGGTCGACTTGTAGGGTCTGTTACGTGACTTAAAAGTATTAGTTTTGATGATTTATTTCCATGGTTGTATTATGCATGGTCTTAGCTTTTCATAATGGGAAAATCATCTGATTTGGACATTTTTTGATAAGTTTTTGGAATTTTCTTTGATTAAAGGTCATATCAGATTTTCGGTTTAGTAAACTGAGTCGATTTTAAACAATCATAACTTGAGTTTTACAAAGAACTAAATTGTGAAATTTGGACAGTAGGTCGATATTGGAATAACTTGGCTTTTCCAAGTAGATTCATCCCGTTTGGATGAATACACAAGTTTTGGGAATTTTTCTATTAATCTGATCTGTTGTGAGTATTTTCTTGACATAGTTGTATTGTATGATTTTTCATAATTTTTGTAATGGTTTTATCACGAACTAAAAATATGCACTCGTCCGGTAGACACTCTGGAATATGTAGTAAAATATTCGGAGTCTAATTCACTGGATAAGTATTTTTAATAATTTAGTTTTCACAGCGCATAATCTGTCCTAAAAACGCAGATTATGTAACACACACTTATGTGGCTATTTGGAGTCTTGTATGACTTGTATTTGACATGAACTTTTATTAACACTTATATGAGGTCTATATGAAGTGCATATCTAATATTAAGTATTATGTTCACCAACGGGTCCGTAGGGTTTACTTGTGCATGTAAAATCATTAGGTGTCACTTACACGGTTTTGAACTTTTAAACGTCTTGGACAAACGGGTCATATGGTGTAATGATATTACACATATACTCATTAGTGACACATGTAATAGGGAGTTAGTAGCACATCCTATTTGGGAGGTTTGGATTAATTTCTTGCATCCTAAGGTGAGTTTCACTACGATTTTCTCAAAAGCATGCGTCTCGAGTTTGAGACAACTTACTTAACTTTTACTAGTCCGGTTTGGGACTACTACACATCCCGGGTTTTGGGGATACTATGGTGGTGTTTGTTTTTCTCCCAGAAGCACTTCTGACCTCTTTTGTCTGCGTCGCGCAGACGCGGGCAGACGTTTGGGGCAGGCAGACTGTTTGTTTTTCGGAAGACATTTCACTCCAAAAGCTCTTCCTGGCCTCTTCTTGGTGCAGACTTGGACCAAAGTCTTCTAAGGTCTTCAAAGGTCTTCTCCTCTTCTTTTCTCCTCACCCACCACCACCACCACCCACTACCACCACCACCACCACCACCGTCACCCACCCACCACCACCACCTAGCATCGTCCACCACCACCGTTCACCACCACCACCACCGTCCATCACCACCACGGTCCACCACCACCCACCACCACCACCACCCACTACCACCCACCACCACCCACTACCACCACCCACCACCACCACCACCCACCACCGTCCACCACCACTACCACCACCACCCACCACCACCACCACCCACCACCACCACCATCCACCACCACCACGGTCCAACACCACCACCACCTACCACCGTCCACCCACCACCACTACCACCACCCACCACCGTCCACCACCACCCACCACCCACCACGGTCCATCACCACCACCACCCACCACCGTCCACCACCCACCACCACGGTCCACCACCACCACCGTCCACCTACCACCGTCCACCCACCACCACTACCTCCACCCACCACCACTACCACCACCCACCACTGTCCACCACCACTACCACCACCCACCACCACCATCACCCACCACCACCACGGTCCACCATCACCACCACGGTTCACCACCCACCACAGTCCATCACCACCACCACCCACCACCGTCCACCACCACCACCGTCCACCACCACCACCACACACCACCGTCCACCACCACTACCACTACCACTACCACCACCACCCACCACTACCACCACCACGGTCCACCACCACCTACCATCGTCCACCCACCACTGTCCACCACCACTACCACCACCACCTACCACCGTCCACCCACCACTGTCCACCACCACCCACCACCCACCACCACCATCACCCACCACCACCATGGTCCACCACCACCCACCACTACCACGGTCCACCACCACCACCACCACCCACCACGGTCCACCACCCACCATCGTCCACCACTCACCACCACCTCCACCGTCCACCACCACCACCCACCACCGTCCACCACCACTACCACCACCACCCACCACCACTACCACCACCACCACCACCACCACCGTCCACCCACCACCACCGTCCACCATGGTCCACACCACCACGGTCCACCCACCACCACCACCATCTACCACCAGACTGCTGTAAAAACTCAGTTTGTTTAAATTTAAATTTATTTCAGCAGCCTGCAGACGTTAACAAACAAACAGTCTTCTTCTTGCAGACTGCAGACCTTTGGTCCACCTCTTCTCCTGCAGATGTCTGCAGATGTGGTCCGCAGACTGCAGACCTTTTCCTGCAGAAAAAACAAACAGCACCTATGACTCCTTGTGTGGCTCGGGTTTGCTAGTTTCACACTCTATGTCCTTGATGAACTAAACTGAATTCTATCACTAAAGTCCTTCACTATTTACCGAATGAGTTGTCGGGTTATGCAAGCAGGTTACTAGTTGATAGCACTATTAGGTTTGACAAACCTCACACCGTGTTGGGAAACGGGCGTGAACTACATCCATATATTTTATCATTGTTGATAGGCAATGATGGGAGGCAAAAACCAGCTCGCGGGGCGAGTGCATCGTTTGAATAGAAATTCGGTATATCATTGTTTAGTTATCATGAATGGGTTAGCTACCCTTGGCATACACTGAACTAGTGGTTCTTGGTTTTGGTTATTGATTACTACCTTTGGGTTTGGGAAACCTAACTGTTGTTCTTAGTTTGGGAAACCTACACCTTTACTTACCTTACTTTGTGAACTCACCAACTTTATGTTAACACACGATAGCATGCTTTTGCAAGTCTCTAGGTTTGGAGCTCAATAGGACATGCATCATTGTGTCATGGGTTGTAAACATTATTTAACTTGTACTTTGCATTACATTCAATGGTTTTATTTTGGGCGCGTTGTTTTGCGCATGAACTTAAACGAATATGTTTGATTTACGCTTCCGCAACTTATCTAAACATTTTGGCTAAATGTTAAAACTATATTTTTGAAAACAAGCTAAATGGTTTGGGCATTTAGAGTCGTTCATATGACTTATGGCTATGGGGATCCTGGTGTGTCACGCTCCTCGCGGTATAAACTCCGCAGTGGAATTTGAGGGTGTGACATCACATTTTATTTTGTTACATTCTAATTCAACATTGAAATCGATACGATTTGATTTATTATTATAATATCAGTAATTTGATTCTATTTTCATCAAATATATAATCTATATGTTTATATATATTGATTCCATGATACAAATCATGTAAATATATTTAATTCTATTTGCTCAGGTCATTGTTCGTAGAACTATATTTACTCTTATTAATTAATGAATTGGTATTTTGTATTTGAATATTTTTATTACATTAAACTATCTAGACATTTTAGAGTCCTAATCTAAATCCCTAAACACACATGCACTTAGAAATATCTAAATCATTATAATTTATTTTATTCTATTATTTATATTATACTATTCATTCTATTAGGGTAATTTTTGGAGTTATCCAAACCACTACGACTTGTGCTAGTTGTAATTGCTATTCTTTACAGCATCTATATCTATCTATTTATACTTTCCATAATAGGAGAAGCGTGAGTGACGTCAGAAAGCTGATGTGTTAGCCGGAGAGAGTGGCCACCAATACGTGTATGATGCAAAAACTGGCGTCATTAATCCCATTAAAAAATTCAAAAAAAGGGGTGGGCCACGTGAAACCACCGCTATTCCCCCAACAATGGTTCTCAATCCCGGCGTCTGCCAACCAACATCAGACCTTACTAATATATCCGCTCAACTGTTTCAGGCCCTAAGTTTTTGAATTTTGAGGGGGAAAATTTAAATCCACGTAGGGAATCGTGTCTCATCAGCTTCCTATATATAAGCACATAACCAATGCACCCATTTCTTTTTATCAACTTTGAATTTTCTACTAAAAAAGATTTTCAAATTTCCCTCTTAAAAGTTAAAACAATGTCGACGTCAATGGAAGATGAAGAAACCCATGGCACTTTTATTCGTGATCTCAATCCAGCCAAAGATATGTGGCACCTGAAGGCTCGTGTCATAAGAAAATGGAAGACAACCTATAAGTTGGAAGTTATATACATTGATGAGCAGGTAAACTTTCTAAGTTGCTTTATTTTGTTATTCTTGCAGACGTGGTTTTTTGTGCATTCTTTTTACATTCTGTTTTAAGGAGTTGTAGGGCGATAAGATTCAAGGTTCTGCCAAGTCTTCTTTTATGCAACTTTTTGACAGTCAACTTGAAGAAGATGGTGTGGTTGTCTTATCTAAGTTTGGTGTTGGTGATAACAAGGACATTTACAGAGTTGTAGGACATCAATATAAAATCATTTTTTATCGTTGTACAATTGTGAAACATGTTAAGGGCTGGGAAGGTGTTAAGTATGGTTTTAACTTCTTACATTTTAAAGAAATTCTTGACGGAGAAGCCAAGAATCTGTTTAGCGTTGGTTTGTATTTTTTTTTTTTTTATTTTTGAACAAAGTTTAACATTCAGTTTACTTGAACATTGTTCCTTTTAAACTTAACATATGTTTGCCAAAACTGTGTGTTTCTTTTTATAGATGTTGCTAGTAGTGTCATTTGGTGTGGTGACTTGGATGTGCATGGACAAGCTCCTAATGAAACCAAACGGATGAATCTTGATCTTCAGGACTTAGAGTAAGTGTTTTTGTTGAAATTGTTATACAATCTTCTTGTAAAGTATATCATCTGCTATTCAGATACCTGACACTTAACAAAAATATTATGTTTTTAAGGTGAGTCTTATGTTTCAATAGTTGTAAACAATCATTGTTAGAATTGCAGATTTATTTTCTGTAATAAATGTTATGATGAGATTGATCTATGATTGACTGTTTTGAATCTTATGTGGAACACATTTATTGATGTAATAAATTATCTGTAATTAATTTTTGTATACATTCAGGTTTTTTCAATTTTTTTTACATCTATGTTTCTATTGTGTCGTTTTAGAGGTACGGCGTTAAGATGTACGTTGTGGAACTCTTATGCACTACAGTTTAAGGAGTTTATTTCCAACATCACTGAGGAGTATCTACTCGCAATTATCCAGCATGGAAGGGTTAGAAACTGGAAGGGCAAGTTTTGTTTCATTTTTGTTATTTTAAAAAGATTTTATTATAAATGAAGTCATAAAGATATGTGTGTTATGAAATTTATAGAACGAATTACAGTTCAAACTGATAAGTATGGAACTCGCCTCTTTCTGAATCAAGGAATAGATGAGGTTTCTGACCTAAGCATGAGGTGCTATTTTATTATATTCCTATAAGCAAATTTAAATTTAATTTGCTTTAGCTTTTAGATGTAATTTGTTCCATATTTATGTAGCTTGGTTTTGAAAAAAGAACAAGAGTTCGGATGTACTTCTCAAACCGTTCTTTCTTCCCAGACTGTTTATCCAATGCGTCAGGAATTTATAGTTGGATCATTGAAGAGGCATGTTGATGAGCTGATCGACATTCAAGAGGTTTCAATATTTTATACCTGCCTATTATATTTCTTCATTTTACTATGTGTTTCTATTGTTTAAAAGTGTATGTTGAATATACATTTTGTTTGCAGCCGATGTCTTTTGTTGTCGTTGCCACTGTAAAAAAGTGTTGAAGAAAGTTGTGGTTGGTTTTATGCTGCCTGCCGGAAGTGTAATAAGAAAGTTTTAAGTAAATCCGAGTATTTGCAAGATGCGGAAGACGTTTGCGAAGCAATTCTCATATTGCCTGCTACTGCCTTGGTTTGTAGGAAATGCGAGTGTGAATGTACTTCCATTACCAAAAAGTATGTAAATCAGTACATGTATAAACTTTTTTGGTTTGCAGATTTTTCATTTCATTTCATGCAAATTTTTTAGATAAATTTTGTTTTTTTTTTTTGTTTTAGGTTCAAGTTGCAGATAAGGGTTCAAGATGAATATGGTAGTGTATCATTTGTGATGTTTGATAAATATGTGATGAGGATCATTGGAGCTGCTGCCTGTGATATTAGGGAAAGGCAGTTGAGGGAAAGCTATACCAAACATTTGCCGCATGAGTTGTCTTGGATTGTTGAAAAGAAATTGGCTTTCAAGATTGATGTTTCTGATTTCATTCTTACAAATGACTACCATGTGTACACTGTGGTTAAAATTTGTGATGATCCTGTCATAATTGAAGAGTTAGTTTCTGGATATGAGAATGTACACTATAATTCGGCGAGGTATTTATTCTAATTTTTTTTGTAATAAGGATATATTTTCAGTAGATGTTCAAATCTGTTATGTTTCCATAATATGTGAGCAATCTTTAGGTCACTCAGGAAGTTTGTCAAAACAAACCTGTTAACCTTTCAGAATCTTCGCAAGTTGGGTTACAAGTTACTTCTAAGGTATTTAAGAGGGTTTGTCCAATTATTTGTAATTTGTATCTACAACTTGTATTGTTATTTAACCTTTTATTAACTATTTGGTTTTTTCTTTGAAGGATGTTTTATGTGTGACACCCGGCACGTTTAGGTTAACATTTTATAAAACTCATAAGTCTACCTTAGCGAAAAACGTTTTGAAACATACATAACTAGGTTGTTTGAGTCGTTATGATGGTTCCGGGAATCATCGGGAGTCGTTACAATGATCCACGGGATCATTGGGAGTCGGTCCATAACCATGTGAACACGGATGGGTGATTTGTAGAATCGCCGGGTTTAACGCACACACGTAAATCTCGAGTCCCGGGAATTGGTGAACGGATGGGAATGTGTTAGTTATCATGCATTATGAGCTTACAATCATTGTATGACTTGCCGGTTTGTGAATACGTGTTTATATATGTTAAAATAGGGTTTAACGCGCCATAAACTCAGATACATAGGCTATGGGCGATTAGGGCATGTGGGATAGCCCTAATCGCCAATAATGAGGCGAATAGAAGGGTCCTTGGGGCGATTAGGGGCTAATCACTAGTAGTTACTAGCAATTAGAATCCCTACTCGCCAGTAAGGGTCGCGTACTCACCTGATCTGCATATGATGCCTCAAAACGCCTATAAATACCACCCTTATATTTTAAAACATCATTTGTGAAACCCTAATACACCCCAAAGCCACCCCACACCTTATCCAACCTCTACAACACGTTTTTGAACAAGAAATCACATTTCCAGGCTTTACACCTCATAATCTCATCATTTCAAGGTGTGTTCTTCATCCCAAACCTTTGTAATGATATTGTTTTGATCCCTAAAGGTCCAGACCTGATTTCTAAACATTTATGTCTTTGAAAACTCATTAAAATCAGTTTCAAAACAAACCCAAACCTCTATACTTGTTATATGTGATGTATTCATGCAAGATAGGATTTTTATCGTTTAAACATGATTGTTCTTGTGTTATTGTTGTGTTTCTGACCTAAATGAGTTAATATGATGAAAACCTAGGAGTTTGAAGGTTCATAGTTGTGTAATACTGATATTAGGCGTTTTGACCCGTTTGAATGATTATGGTGGATTGATGATGATATGTTGTGTTTTGTTGATTGTTTGAGGTTAGGGTTTACTCTAGGCTGATGCTAGAACAGTAGGATATTGTTGTCCAACGTCATTATGTGATGAAATCTGAATATATGCTATTTAGGGTAAGTTTTGCATGAGGATGTGATGCTTACATGCTAGTTATGCTGTTTTAGGAAACCGCATGCATTCGGGACGGCTAGGGTGATGATAAACTAGGGGTTTTTGCTTGAAATTGTTGGGTTAATATTTGGGGTTGGATATTGGGTGTTTACACATGTTTCGGATCTGATTTGGAGGGTTAAACGCGCAAAAAGTCGGAACAGAACAGTACTAGCAATTAGGAATTCCTAATCGCCTATAATATAGGCGATTGGCCCCCAATCGCCTGAACTATAGGCGATTGGGAGCCCAATCGCCATTATTACTGGCGATTACAGCTCTACTAGCCAGTTTGACTCTCCTAATCACCAGTTGACTTTTCCTAATTGCATGATTGATTCCTAATCGCGTGTAATGCTGCTGTATGTATATTTTAACATCCAGAAACACGGATTGACGTCTAGGAACATGTTAGGAACCCCGTGACATGTCTAATAACTTGGTAACACGTGTTCGGACTTGTTTATGCGTTAATTCGGCATTATGCTAGATAGGGTGAATATTTGCGCATGCTAAGTGTTTAATTGCATAAGTTGCATGATATCTTGTATGTGGCTAACACGTGGGATGTCGGGTCACCCATGGGATGTCGGGTATTGTCTGGTTTGGTCGGTTTACCGTTTAAACATGTTTTCAACATACACGGTCACGGTCTGGACAATCGGGGACTAGTTAACCTTCGGGTTAGTAGTCAATACACTTATTCAAACTCATTGATAGGCCATCACTAAGTTCGGTCATCATACATGTGTTGGAATTCTAAATATCTGAAGGCGCACTCTAAGGTGAGTTTCACGGCCCCACTCTTTTACTGGTTTTACATTTTCGGGGGAGAAAACATGCTGTGTTCTTTAAACGTGTGTCAACTATGTTTTCATAAAAGGCGTTTCAACTATGTTTTAATGAAAAGTGTGTCAACTACGTTTTGGTATTCACTAATTCATTGGGTTTTGGAGTATTCATTATGTTTTCAAGTATTCATTAGGTTTTGGAGTATTCATTATATTACTATGCGATCTTTAGAAGTCCCGGGGAGAACCATGAATGTGCGGGGATGCACAACGGGGGAAATGTGGATAGATCTATTTGGGCTTGACCCGCCCCACTCGTCGACTGGAGGTCGGACGGGTGCATGTTGTCTCTTAGGTATTCGGTATTCAGTATGCAGTATTCAGTATTCAGTATTCATTCGGGCACATATTAAGTATTCACATTATTCGAGTCCAGTAATGGTTTTCCAATCGTAGTAGTAACAGGTATTCATATGATTTGCATGCATGTGGTTTGGATTGACCATGGGTATTCATTTGGGAGTTAGTATTCATTGGAGTCGGTATTCATTAAAAACCTGCGAACTCACCAGCATTATTTGCTGAAGTTTTTAGCATGTTTGTCTCAGGTCGCTAAGGTAGCAGCTGTCGATAGGCGCACGGAGTCTCACGGCGTCTAGGAATCATAAGCATGTTTTGTTAAACATTTCAGACTTTGAGTTTTACTTTTGAGTTGTAATAATACATTTTGCTTCCGCTGTGTTAGAACGGTTTTGAAACTCTATGGCAGTTTACGTTGTTTTCATATCATATAGTGTCGTTTATTATGACCGTTGACTTGGATCCTGGTGTGTCACGCGCCTCGCGGTAAAACCCCGCATATGGAAATTTGAGGTTGTGACAGATTGGTATCAGAGCCACTGGTTATAGTGAACTAGGACTGCATGTAGAGTCTAGTCTATAGCCGAGTATCACACACGTTAGACGGTCACACATAGTTACGAGTCGTGTCATTTGGTAAACATACTAACCTTGTCGGGGTGTCAGTGTCCTCATCACACAGTGTCATATTATCTATCTTTGGACTATTTCCACACTTATTCTATCTTCTTCTTCGGGTTTGAAGATGAAGAGGCTTATCGCTTATACTTGGCTGTAGTGTACATTGGAGTGGCTTCAGCACATTCTTGAGATTTTCCCGGGATTTGGATATCTCCCCTCTATGCTCTAATGTACATACTTGCCTACACACACACTATCCTGCACTAGTACTTGTCATAGTACACCCTTGAGGGATTGTTCACTATGGGGACCTTCGTGCGATAACGGTTTCTTTTAGGAATGTGGGTGTCGGGTGATTGGAAGTTCTAGCTAGGAGCATGCCTAGAGGACCATGTAGAGTGATTTGTTATTTCGGGTGCACACGAAATCATAAATCGAATTGCATGAAAATCTTGGTGGACTTCGAGTTCGGACAGATGATCATGCTGGAACCCCGTTCTAAATTCGTTTGGTCACTAGTAGTTTGATCTAGTAGTGATGCTGAGTATCTTGTTTGTGTTTTGGTAGAACATGTCTGGTCGTGCTGGTGGACGTACTGGGGGACGCCGTGGTGGCGGCGGGGGTCGCAATGGCGGTGGACGAGGTGGTGGGAACATCACCAGGACTCAGGCGGAGTTGGAGCACTTGTTGCAGCAGCAGTTGAACGTTGCGTTGGCTGCTTTCCAGGCTGCTCAGCAGACCCGGGGAAATACTAATCAGGTGCAGTATGGGTGCACCTACTAGAAGTTCATGGACTGTAAGCCCCATTACTTCAATGGGACTGAAGGGGTAGTGGGACTACTTAAGTGGTTGGAGAAGATCGAATCAGTGTTTGCTATGTGTAACTATCCCGACGCTGATCACGTCAAGTATGCTTCTGCTACTCTTGACGGACACGCTTTGACTTGGTGGAACTCTACCACTGCGAATCTTGGCCTGGGTGAGGCCAATGCTATGCCGTGGTCCGAGTTTGTTCAGATGTTGCGAGCGGAGTATTGCCCAAGGGATGAGATTATGAAGTTGGAGCATGAGTTTTGGAATCTGAAGATGGTTGGGTCGGAGATCGAGGAGTTTACTGCTAGGCATAACGAGTTGGCTGTGATGTGCCCCGGGTTAGCTACACCGGAGTACCGGAGGATTGAGCACTACGTTGCTGGGCTAGTGCCGGAGATTGCTGGGCTTGTTGCCGCTGCTGATCACACTACCATGTTGGCCACTATTCGGGCAGCTCATAGGCTGACCATCATGAAGGTTGCTGAGGGCGTTCTACCTCCGAGGGGTGCTGCTGTGAAAGCCCCTACGGACAACAAGAAGAAGTGGGAGAGTGCTGGAAAGAACATTGGGTCGTCTCAACAGCAGGTTAAGAGGCAGGACGTTGTGGAGCGTCATCTGAGCAGAGGCCTAGGGGTTATACTGGGAAAGTCCCAAAGTGTGGTGAGTGTGGGTTTCATCATACGGGTGATTGTGAGAAGTTTCACTGTCGTCGGTGCCAGCGTTTTGGTCATCATGCTAAGGACTGTAGGACCACTCTTCAGCTACAACCGGCACAGGTCACTACTGCTACTACCACTGCTACTGCTCCTCAGGGGAGGCAGGGATGTTATGATTGTGGAGAGACTGGACACTTCAAGCGGGATTGTCCCAAGTTGAAGCTGTCACACCCTCAAACTTCCACCTGCGGAGTTCTACCGCGAGGCGTGTGACACACCAGGATCTAAGTCAACGGTCACAATAAACGACGTCTAAATGTAAAAACATACGTCAACAAACCATGCATAAGTTTTAAACCAACATTTAACGGTGCGGAAGCATTTAAAGTTTACAAAAGTCATGCATAAATAAAACATAAGTTCAAAAGTTCATGATTCCAAAACGTGCAAATGAGACCCCTAGACGCGAGACGACTCCAGTGCGACCTCGTGCGCCTATCCGACAGCTGCTACCTTAGCGACCTGAGAAAACATGCTAAAAGAGTCAACATATAATGCTGGTGAGTTCACAGGTTTTAAATAAACGTTTTAAGTGTTCCATCGAATACCGTTACCATCACAATTACTACTATGCTTATGAGAACGCCAAACCAGGCGCAGAATGAAATACTCATACGGGTGAAACCATTACTGACTGAGCCGTGTGTTACCCTTAGTTCCTATGGGCTACCGTCATCGCCGGTAGACCTTGTTTTGTTAGAGACAATATGCACCCGCCCGGTCCAACCGTCGAGTGGGGTTTGTCAGTTCCCAATAGCGCTATCCATATTTCCCCGCCATATACCCATGTTAGTGGTTTCAAGGGATTTTCGATGAACCGTATAGTACGATAAGTGAGCCATAGTATAACGTGATAAAGAGTCATGAGCCATAAGAATTTAACAAGTCATAAGTCATAAAAGAGTTTGTAAGCATGTTTCTCACCCCGAAAGCAAAAACTGTAAAATGTGGGGCCGTGAACTCACCTTAGGTTGCGTATTCCGTTTAAGAGTAAACCGTATGCGTGATATGAGTAAACCGTCTGTAAGATATGATAGCCCCAACTATTGGCGACCTATCATAAGATATGTGTCAAGTTAGACTAATAACCCATCGGGTTCATTAGTCCCTAAGTCCAGTCCATGACCATTATGTGTCCGAAAAGCATGTTTAACCGACAACCAGACAACGTAAGACAAGACTCGACATCCCATTGGTGACCCGACATTCCACGTGTTAGATAAATATAAGACATCATGCCACGTATGCAATTAAACACTTAATACGCGCAACAGTTCACCTAGTCTAGCATAATATCCGATTAACGCATAAACAGGTCCGAACACATGTTACTAAGTCATTGGGTGAATCCCGGGGTTCCTATCATGTTCCTAGGCGTCAAATCATGTTCCGGGATGTTAAAATATACATACAGCAGCATTACACGCGATTAGGAATCAAACTAGCAATTAGGAAAAGTCAACATGTGATTAGGGTTGGTCAACAGGCGATTACAAGGGCTAATCGCCTATATACACACGAGTAGGCTCCCCCCTTCAGGCGATTATGCCCCTAATCGCCTATAGCATCATGCGATTAGGGTGCTAATCGCCTGCTGCAGCTGTACAATGCAATTTCGCGCGTTTAACCCTCCAAATCAGATCCGAAACGTGTAAAAACACCCAATAATCATCCTAACACATTAACAAACATATTTCAAGCAAAACCCCTAAGTTTTCATCATCCTAACAGTCCCGAATGCGAGCGTTTTCCCAAAATGGCAACTTAGCATGTAAACATCACATCAACATGCAAGAACTTGCCCTAAATAGCAAATATTCAGATTAAATCACATAACCACGTTGTCCGATGGCATCCTATTGTTCTAGCATCATCCTAGAGCAAACCCTAACATCATTCAATCAACAACATACCTCATATCATCCTTAATCATTCAAAATCCTTCAAATGGGTCAAAATATCAAATATCAACAATACACAATCAAAACCATTCAAACTCCTAGGACATCATCATACCAACTTGTAACAGCCATAAACATCATAATAACACAAGAACAACCATGATTCAATCCTAAAAATCCTATCTTTAAACACATATAACACATATAACACATGTAAAGGTGTGGGTTTTGTTTAAAAACGGTTTTAAATGGATTTTCAAAGATAAAAACATTTATAAGTCAGGTCTGGACGTTTAGGGAGTAAAACATAATCATTTAAAGGTTTGGGTTTGAAGAACACACCTTGTAATCAAGAGGTGATGATGGAATAAGCTTGAAAATGGTGGTTTTGATGCAAAAACGAGTTCCAGAGGGTGTGTGTGTGTTGGGTTATGTTATGGGACGGCTAGGGTTGCACAAATGATGTTTTGGAGGTCAAGGGTGGTATTTATAGGCGTTTTTAGTCGTCCAGCACGTATCATGCGAGTATGCAGTCTTACACGCGATTAGGGAGCCTAATCGCATGACTGTTCATGCGATTGGGGCCTAATCGCATGAACAGTTATGTGATTAGCCCCTACTCGCCAGTAATGCCCTCCTACTCGCCCCTATATTGGCGATTAGGCAAGCCTAATCGCCTGTAACCTCTGGGTTTGTGTGTTTTGCGCGTTAAACCCCGTTTTAACATATGTTAGCACATATTCACATACCGACAAGTCACATAATGATTGTAAACATATAATGCATGATAAATAACACGTTCCCGCCCGATCACCAATTCCCGGGACCCGAGACTTGCGTATGTTAAAACTCTAATGATGTGCGACTCGACTCGACCGACCTTGTTATGTGTAACGTATGCGCGACTCGCTAAGGTAGACTTACTAAGTTTTCAAAAGTTAGTTACCGAAAGTTGCCGGGTGTCACATCATCCCCCTGTTGAAAGAATTTTCGTCCCGAAAATTTCCCGAAGTCGAGGAGGAAAAACAAATAAGAAGAAAAATTTTCCGGGTCGTCACATCATCCCCCTGTTGAAAGGAATCTCGTCCCGAGATTCTTTCGGCTTCAACAGTGATGTGTGTCGACCTCCGAGCCCAAGTAACGTTTCCCCAAAATACAACAAGTGGAGGTCATAAACCAAACGTGCCAGTAACAACCGGGGAAACCACTTTCCCCAAATACGAGTATGAGAGAAGAGACCCCCGATGAAAGCCTACTGGAGCCTACTATGATCGGTATAACTAATCCACTGGTACCGTCCAAGTAGCATCCCCAAAGGACCCTCATCGACCCGAAGAACGAGAAACAACGGCCAAACCACAAAGAAAACACCCGTAACACGAACGCACAATGATGCGGATAAAAGTATAACCAAAGCGCAACAAGAGATAAGAGAGAATACGTACGGGTAACAGTGTCTGGGTCCACCTGGTTCTCCCTAGCACCGATCACATAAGCATGAGCACGAGTCCACCGGCCACCGCCTTCCTTGTCCCCATCCTTCCCTGCAGTCTCTGTGCCCCCTTGATTCAACTTGGGACAGCTTCGCTTGAAGTGCCCCGCTTCCCCACAATGAAAGCAACCCTGGTTCCCCTGTGGAGCAGGGGTAGTAATAGCAGCAGTCTGAGTCGTCCTGGAAAGGTTGACCCTGCAATCCTTGGCATGATGCCCCGGTTTCTGACAACGCTCACAGCGAAAACTCTCACAAGTACCATAGTGATGAAACCCACAACGTCCACACTTAGGGCTTTTCCCAGCATAGCCCCCTTGTTTCTGGTCCGATGCTGACCCAGAAGCTTCAGTCTTCTTCGCTGCCGGTTGTCGCTGAGTCCCCGATGAACCCTTATCCACGCTTTCCCACTTCCTCTTGTTCTCAGCCGGCGCCTTCACAGAAGAGCCCCTAGGAGGCAAGACACCCTCCGAAATCTTCAAGTTGGTCATCCTAGTAGCTGACCGCACAGCCTCTGACATAGTAGTAGGATCCCTAGCAGACACCAGTCCCGCAATCTCTGGCACCAAACCCGCAAGATACTGCTCTATCCTCCTATACTCTGGTGTAGACAAACCTGGACACATCACTGCTAGCTCGTTATGCCTGATCGTGTACTCCTCAACCTCAGAACCCACCATCTTAAGATTCCCATATTCCTGTTCCAACCTCTTAATCTCCTCACGCGGGCAATACTCATCCTTCAACCTACGCACAAAATCCGCCCAAGGCATGGCGTTGGCCTCCCCAAGACCAAGTGTCTGTGTGACGCAGTTCCACCACGTCAAGGCGGCTCCTACAAAAGTCCCCGAAGCAAACTTCACCCAATCCGCCGCTGGAGTCTCACATAAAGCAAACACCGACTCCGTCTTCTCCAACCACCTGAGTAACTCTACAGCTCCCTCCGTACCCTAGAAGCTGAGAGGCTGACAATCCTTAAACCGCTTATAGGCAACTCCTGCCTGAACCGGAGGAGCAGCAGCACCCATGAAAGTCTGCTGGGCTGCCTGAAAAGCAGCTAGTGCAACGCCCAACTGTTGCTGCATCATCTCATTGAGTTCCTCATGCGTCATAGTGATGTTACCACCACCTCTACCCCCACCACGGCGTCCACCTCCGCCACCACGGCGTCCACCTGCACGTCCACCAGCGCGACCAGACATGTTCAGCCAAAACATGAGACGAGACACTCAGTACCACTAACAAACCAAGCTACAAATGACCAAACGAACTCAGAATGCGGTTCCAGCATGACCATTAGTCCGGACACAAAGTCCACCAAGATTTTCATGCATTTCGATTTATGATTTCGTGTGCACCCGAAATAACAAATCGCTCTACATGGTCCTCTAGGCGTGCTCCGAGCTAGAACTCCAAGTCACCCGATAACCACATCTCAGAATGATACAACTAACCCAAAAGATCAATAAAGAAGTCCCCTCGGCTGTAACCCAGAGGAGGAAATAAAGTGAAGCTAGAAATAACCAAGGATAAGGTAGGTAATGTGACACTGTGTGGTAAGGAGACCGACACCCCGACAAGGTTAGTATGTTTGCCCAAAAGACACGACTCAAATGTATGTGACCGTCTAGTGTGTGTGACTCGGCTATAGTCTAGACTCTACATGCAGTCCTAGTTCACTATAACCATTGGCTCTGATACCAATCTGTCACACCCTCAAACTTCCACCTGCGGAGTTCTACCGCGAGGCGTGTGACACACCAGGATCTAAGTCAACGGTCACAATAAACGACGTCTAAATGTAAAAACATACGTCAACAAACCATGCATAAGTTTTAAACCAACATTTAACGGTGCGGAAGCATTTAAAGTTTACAAAAGTCATGCATAAATAAAACATAAGTTCAAAAGTTCATGATTCCAAAACGTGCAAATGAGACCCCTAGACGCGAGACGACTCCAGTGCGACCTCGTGCGCCTATCCGACAGCTGCTACCTTAGCGACCTGAGAAAACATGCTAAAAGAGTCAACATATAATGCTGGTGAGTTCACAGGTTTTAAATAAACGTTTTAAGTGTTCCATCGAATACCGTTACCATCACAATTACTACTATGCTTATGAGAACGCCAAACCAGGCACAGAATGAGATACTCATACGGGTGAAACCATTACTGACTGAGCCGTGTGTTACCCTTAGTTCCTATGGGCTACCGTCATCGCCAGTAGACCTTGTTTTGTTAGAGACAATATGCACCCGCCCGGTCCAACCGTCGAGTGGGGTTTGTCAGTTCCCAATAGCGCTATCCATATTTCCCCGCCATATACCCATGTTAGTGGTTTCAAGGGATTTTCGATGAACCGTATAGTACGATAAGTGAGCCATAGTATAACGTGATAAAGAGTCATGAGCCATAAGAATTTAACAAGTCATAAGTCATAAAAGAGTTTGTAAGCATGTTTCTCACCCCGAAAGCAAAAACTGTAAAATGTGGGGCCGTGAACTCACCTTAGGTTGCGTATTCCGTTTAAGAGTAAACCGTATGCGTGATATGAGTAAACCGTCTGTAAGATATGATAGCCCCAACTATTGGCGACCTATCATAAGATATGTGTCAAGTTAGACTAATAACCCATCGGGTTCATTAGTCCCTAAGTCCAGTCCATGACCATTATGTGTCCGAAAAGCATGTTTAACCGACAACCAGACAACGTAAGACAAGACTCGACATCCCATTGGTGACCCGACATTCCACGTGTTAGATAAATATAAGACATCATGCCACGTATGCAATTAAACACTTAATACGCGCAACAGTTCACCTAGTCTAGCATAATATCCGATTAACGCATAAACAGGTCCGAACACATGTTACTAAGTCATTGGGTGAATCCCGGGGTTCCTATCATGTTCCTAGGCGTCAAATCATGTTCCGGGATGTTAAAATATACATACAGCAGCATTACACGCGATTAGGAATCAAACTAGCAATTAGGAAAAGTCAACATGTGATTAGGGTTGGTCAACAGGCGATTACAAGGGCTAATCGCCTATATACACACGAGTAGGCTCCCCCCTTCAGGCGATTATGCCCCTAATCGCCTATAGCATCATGCGATTAGGGTGCTAATCGCCTGCTGCAGCTGTACAATGCAATTTCGCGCGTTTAACCCTCCAAATCAGATCCGAAACGTGTAAAAACACCCAATAATCATCCTAACACATTAACAAACATATTTCAAGCAAAACCCCTAAGTTTTCATCATCCTAACAGTCCCGAATGCGAGCGTTTTCCCAAAATGGCAACTTAGCATGTAAACATCACATCAACATGCAAGAACTTGCCCTAAATAGCAAATATTCAGATTAAATCACATAACCACGTTGTCCGATGGCATCCTATTGTTCTAGCATCATCCTAGAGCAAACCCTAACATCATTCAATCAACAACATACCTCATATCATCCTTAATCATTCAAAATCCTTCAAATGGGTCAAAATATCAAATATCAACAATACACAATCAAAACCATTCAAACTCCTAGGACATCATCATACCAACTTGTAACAGCCATAAACATCATAATAACACAAGAACAACCATGATTCAATCCTAAAAATCCTATCTTTAAACACATATAACACATATAACACATGTAAAGGTGTGGGTTTTGTTTAAAAACGGTTTTAAATGGATTTTCAAAGATAAAAACATTTATAAGTCAGGTCTGGACGTTTAGGGAGTAAAACATAATCATTTAAAGGTTTGGGTTTGAAGAACACACCTTGTAATCAAGAGGTGATGATGGAATAAGCTTGAAAATGGTGGTTTTGATGCAAAAACGAGTTCCAGAGGGTGTGTGTGTGTTGGGTTATGTTATGGGACGGCTAGGGTTGCACAAATGATGTTTTGGAGGTCAAGGGTGGTATTTATAGGCGTTTTTAGTCGTCCAGCACGTATCATGCGAGTATGCAGTCTTACACGCGATTAGGGAGCCTAATCGCATGACTGTTCATGCGATTGGGGCCTAATCGCATGAACAGTTATGTGATTAGCCCCTACTCGCCAGTAATGCCCTCCTACTCGCCCCTATATTGGCGATTAGGCAAGCCTAATCGCCTGTAACCTCTGGGTTTGTGTGTTTTGCGCGTTAAACCCCGTTTTAACATATGTTAGCACATATTCACATACCGACAAGTCACATAATGATTGTAAACATATAATGCATGATAAATAACACGTTCCCGCCCGATCACCAATTCCCGGGACCCGAGACTTGCGTATGTTAAAACTCTAATGATGTGCGACTCGACTCGACCGACCTTGTTATGTGTAACGTATGCGCGACTCGCTAAGGTAGACTTACTAAGTTTTCAAAAGTTAGTTACCGAAAGTTGCCGGGTGTCACAGAAGCATGGCGGGGGTGGCGATCGAACTGCTCCGGCTCGTGCTTATGTCATCGGTGCTAGGGAGAACCAGGAGGATCCTGATACTGTTACTGGTGAGTATTCTTTTCTTGATTCTAGTTATACTTGTATTCATTCTCATTCACATTGTTTGGCGATTCGTATTCATTGTGTGCATTCAGTTTGATATTTGGTTATTGTTTTACATTCATGGGTCTGATGTGGGTCCTTTAGAGATGCTACTTGGACGGTACCGGCGTATCATTTATACCGATCACAGTAGTCTCTAGTAGGCCTTCGATTAGGAGGATTCATTGTCTTGTATTCACTTTGGGGAGGGCGGTTCCCCGGCATAGAGTATCTGTTGATATCATCTTTCGTTTGTGATTATCATTGCGTTCTGGGAAACGTTACTTGGGTTAGGTCGACACTAATCACTGTCGAAGAGCGAATCTCGGGGCGAGATTCCTTTCAATAGGGGGATGATGTGACGACCGGGAAAATTTTTCTTTTTATTGCTTCGTTCTCTTTGACTACGGGAAATTTTCGGGACGAAAATTTTTTCAACAAGGGGATGATGTGACACCCGGCACGTTTAGGTTAACATTTTATAAAACACATAAGTCTACCTTAGCGAAAAACGTTTCAAACATACTTAACTAGGTCGGTTGAGTCGTTATGATGGTTTCGGTAATCATCCGGAGTCGTTACAATGATCCACGGGATCATTGGGAGTCAGTCCATAACCATGTGAACACGGATGGGTGATTTGTAGAATCGCCGGGTTTAACACACACACATAAATCTTGAGTCCCGGGAATTGGTGAACGGATGTGAATGTGTTAGTTATCATGCATTATGACCTTACAATCATTGTATGACTCGCCGGTATGTGAATACGTGTTTATATATGTTAAAATAGGGTTTAACGCGCCAAAAACTCGGATACATAGGCTATGGGTGATTAGGGCATGTGGGATAGCCCTAATCACCAATAATGAGGCGAATAGAAGGGTCCTTGGGGCGATTAGGGGCTAATCACTAGTAGTTACTAGCGATTAGAATCCCTAATCGCAAGTAAGGGTCGCGTACTCGCCTGATCTGCATATGACGACTCAAAACGCCTATAAATAGCACCCCTATGTTTTAAAACATCATTTGTGAAACCCTAATACTTCACTTTTTTAGCAATATCGGAGTTTTTTGTAACAACACTTCTTTGTTGTATTTTTTGTAACCAGTTTTCGTTTGTGGTGTTTTGGCTGTATTTTGTATCTTTTGCTTTTGTTTATCTGCTTATTGTAAGTAAAATTATGCAATTCCAATGACGAGTTTTATTGCTATAATTTTTTTCAGTATTGTATTTTAGATTATATTCAGGATACGGTTGAACAATAACTTTTTTCGTTAAACAGACTGTTTGGTAAACAGAAAATAAACCTTACTCTACGAATTAAAAATCACATTAAGTACTTATAACTTTGTAAAGAGGTAAATTTGTATTTTAAAATTTTAATTTTCTGGAAGTCAAATAATGATCTTTTAATTTATATATGTAAATTGTTGATTTATTTTATTAAAAAAAATTAAAAAAAAATCAACTTCTCATTAGGTCATTATATAACATCTGTTGACAAGTTAATTTACGTTGTGATATTTATTTTTAAATATTGTTAAAACATGTGAGAAAATTTTTAAGTATAATTTATAAATATAAAAGTTAAATTGAAGATTAAATGTGCTTCGGTTAAAAATTTATTTTAAAATTTAATTTCAATTATTTTTCGATCTAAATTGTAAGTTTATTGTATTCATTGACAGTTGTTTGATAACCGCTGTTTATGATTCAACAGATGTTGGAAAATAGACAATATACTATAAAATGAGTAAACTTTTTTCTAAAAAAGTTAGGATTTGAAAGTTAATCAATTGAAAGAAGCATGAAAGTAGTTAGAAATATTGTTTTCTAGAGAAATTTGTTTTATTGTTATGAAATATATATATATATATATATATATATATATATATATATATATATATAATGTATATGTTTTTTTTAAGTTATATGAGCAATAAAAGAGTTCAGATTAATTTTCTAAAGTAAATAAGTTTGTTTTTTTTATTTTAATTTCAAATCTTTTTCAATCTGAATTGTATATTTATTTTAATCTTCAATTGTAAAATTGGATTCATTCACAGTTGTTTGATAACCACTGATTCAACAGATGTTGTTAAACAGACTATATACTATAAAATGAGTATATAGTTTTATATAATATGAAGTTAGAATTTCAAAGTTAATTAGTTGAATGAATTATAAAAGGTAGTTACAACATTTGGTGTCTAAAGAAATTAGATTTTGGTGATATTGCATATTTATTAGAAGTTTAATTGTTATGAATTATATATACATATTAAAAAGTTATACAAACATTAAAAGAATTCAGATTAATTTTCTAAAAAGTAAATAACTTTATTTGTTTAATTTAAAATAAAAATGTTTATATATGGTATCTTTTTTTAATTGTTTTACAATAGTTTAATGGTATCCTTTTTTTTAATTGTTTAGGCCTATTCCTGGCAACAATAATCATTACATTGATATACTCGATTTTTGAAATGAGTCCATATCTTTTGTGTATATTTATTTATCGAAAATTAATATATACATATTTCTATTCTATTGATTAAAAAATAATAATAAATTAAGCTAAATATGAGTATTTTAAAAGTTATCACTATTTGTTTATAAAAATGTATTCTGTAAAATAAATGTTTTCATCATCTATTTAATTTCATTTTTATTTCGATCTATGTTTGTGTAAAATGTAATATAATTTAAGAACCATAATATTATAAATTTACATT
This sequence comes from Ambrosia trifida, assembly GCA_028751855.1. Lineage (NCBI taxonomy): Eukaryota > Viridiplantae > Streptophyta > Magnoliopsida > Asterales > Asteraceae > Ambrosia > Ambrosia trifida. The sequence goes on from CM054132.1 coordinate 6,817,940, forward strand.
TTTGAAGGATTTTTAATCCCAAATTACATATTTTTCGAAATTACAGTTACTGCTGATTCTTTATAATTTCTTCACGACGGTGCTTCCTTTTCTTACTGATGGAAATAATGTTTTCAGTAAGAGCTTTCATCTTCGTCGAAATATCATCATTTACTTCGATTTCTGTAAAGCCATGTTTCGTTCACTTGATTCTTGAATTTCAACCATATCATACATGGTTTTGCCGTTTTTCCTTAGATCCGTAACCGCTAGAGATGTAAGCATTCAACATGAGTTTCTTATTGTTTGTTCTTCAAAAGCTTCTTTTTTGAAAGCCTTAATCAGAAGTTCATCAACTATTTGTTGGAGACTGCTTTGATAATTTTGGGAGGATGACATGTTTTGGTGTTATGTAATATAAGTTTTTGATTATTGTAAGGTGAGAGGTACATTGTAATACAGTGTTTTGTGTATATATATATGGTGTGAATACAAAATAAATTTAAGCACGCTATGGTAGACATGTTTTACACCTTATGCAGTGACGTTTAAGTTGCAACTCTTTAGATTTGACATTTTGCATTTGTAAAGATACTTTTTCATCTACCGCATTTATAACATTCAATTTCCGTAATTAATACGAAATAGGTAACTTTGGTTATTATTTGAACTATCGGCTTATAAATATGTAGATCTTTTACTTAAAATTCTTCTCTATACTCATATATACTATATAGGATTCTTTTATTGCTTTTTTCAAGTTATGGCCTCATCATCATCACCAGTAGTACTCGCAGTGGATTTCAAGATGGATTTAATTAGACAAGTTCTTATGTAGTATGATAAGGATGCATTGTATAAAGATGTGTTGAACCAGACTTTTACGCGTATTTCAAACTTTTTCGATAAAAAAACAAAGTTAGTCGACAAATTGAAGGGTTTGCCACCATCAACAATTCGTGACGTTAGTGTAGTGTTTTACATCGATGGGATGAAAAGTGATTTGGAGCAGTTAGAAATGATTTCTTATATTGTAAAGTCACTTAAGTGTTCTATGGAGTTGAAGATTAAGTTTTTAAATGTTATGTTTATTTATGTTTTTTTTATATATATTTTTGTAATTTAGTAGATCTTGATGTAATAACATAATATTTAAATAAAATATTAGTTTTTTATTTATCTTATTTGTATAATAGATACATTGAAGACAAGTAATACTGATTATAAAAGTTATCATATATTTAAACTACTGTCGTATCATTTGATGATAAGTAATAGTTTTTAGTATGATATCAGATGTTTGTAAAATATGTTAGAAAATATAAACGTATGTTATCAGATGTTTTGTAAAATTTGACCAACAGATTCTTAGAAAAGATATAAAAGTTATGATTAAGAAAATTTTGACATATTTTTGGACTGGAATGATTAACATGGACAAAGATTACACTACCGTGGAAACTATTAAGTAGAAGAAAGAAGACTAATATCACGAATCCAGATTATCATTAGTTTGATAATTTCAACATGGTTCTAGAAGATAAAATCCCCTAGCTTGGTAAAGATTTGAACTTAGTAACTACCGAATTGTGTAGTGTATGGGTACTTTGAGGCCATATCATATTTTTAATGCATCTGAGACACAAAAGACACTAAAGTTGATCAACATGATTTTTGTAAAATAAGTTATGTGAAATACTGCTGGAGTCAACAGACATTTAAGGCAAAATAGATTACAAACGTCATCAGATATTTAATCTACTGTAGAATAATTTGACGACATGGAAACAGTATTTAGGATTTTACCAGATGTTTGTAAAATCCTTTTATTGTAACAAATGATTATAAAATACATAAAAGATAAAATCAATAAATGTTTTCGTAACTTTTATAATGATATAATTGTAGTTAAGTGAATTTTGTGGTTGCGATTTAAATTACTAAAAATATATGAAATAAATATTTCGTTTAAGTAATAAGTTTATTACGGAAGATATTTAAGAAAAAAATAATATAATATTTTTTTTTCTTATAATACAATATATCAAATATAAATAATTATAGTGTAAAATACATCAGTGTCCCCACCGAATATATAAGCTGTGTGTTAGCAGTGTTGAAGTTTTCTATCAATGTTGTGAACAAGTTAAAAGACTTCCAACTGGATCTGTAATCCACATATCAATTATTTACAATTACTAAAGTTAACTTCCCAAACATTGAATTGAATAAGGTACAAACATTTCTGAATGAAGTTATCTTATGTTTATATTTATTATGGTTATATTTTGACATTCATCTGAAATAATCAACTTTTCTTAAAATTTTGTTTAACATTTTTTCTAATGTGTTAAGCAGTTGAAATGGTCTCATTCATTGGATGTGTTGATCTTGAAGCTAAAATTTTGGTATTTATTACGTTATTAAAAGTTATATTAGGTTTAAAATCTGTAATAAATTCTTTTTAGTTTTTACATTTTTTAAAAATTTTGCATCTTTATAGAATTTATCAGAAAATGTTGCTGGTAGCTTTCATCCTTCTGAAGCAATGGATTATCATGTAATCATAACTACTACAACACAGAGAAGGAAATGGGAAATTGTTTTAAGGAAGCATGTTTTAAATGAAGCTGAGTTCAGTGAAGGATGGCAAACTGTTGTTAAGGATATGGCACTTGAAGTAGATGATATATTATTATTTGAGTATGTGTCACACCCTCAAATTACCACTTGCGGGGTTTTACCGCGAGGCGCATGACAAACCAGGATCCAAGTCAACGATCACAATAAACAACTCTATATGAAAAACGTAAGCAAACATAACCATTAATTTAACCAGCGGAAGCATTTAAAGAATTTAATCTCTACAGAACAGTGTTCCCAAGTATCCAAGGCACTTATTACAAAACGTGCACTAAAATCTAGACGCCAATGCAGACCCGTGCGCCTAGTTCCATTCATTGCTACCTTAGCGACCTGAGAAAAACATGCCAAAAAGATGTCAACATATAATGCTGGTGAGTTCACAGGTTTGTTCAAAAATGTTACCAAAGTGTTACCATGTCCATACTATATCAATGTTACCAAGTACGCTAGCTAGGCGTATGTTTCATTACTACTACGATTGGAAACCATTACTAGACACGTTTAGCAATGTTCAGCATGTTTAAGCAGCCCGTATGTTCAGCATGATACCAATGTACCTGTTCGAGACAATATGCACCCGCCCGGCCCTCCAAGCCGACGAGTGGGGCAGGTCACGCCCAATAGATCTATCCACATTTCCCCCGTTGTGCAAACCCGCACATTCATGGTTTCCCCCGGGACTTTCCAAAAGATCGTATAGCAATAATAAGTTAAAACCATAGTATGCCATATGTTACCAAAACAGTTTAGCGCATGTTTTCTCCCCCAAAAGTTAAAGCAGTAAAAGTGGGGCCGTGAACTCACCTTAGATAGCGTTCTTCAAATATAAGTAAAGATGTTTAGCCCTTGATAATCCCTCTACCGGAGATCTATCAAAATGTTCACATAAGTGTTCCGACCAATAACCATAAGGTTATCTAGTCCCCGATTGTCCAGATCGTAACCAAGTATGTTTTAAAGCGTGTTTAAATGTTTAACCGACACACTAGACCGACCCGACATCCCGTTGGTGACCCATTACCCAAACTAATCAAGTACACATAGATTACACACAAGGTTCAAGCATAAAACACTTAGTTTGTATCAAAAATCTCATTTCTGCATCAGAACGGTCGAACCAGTCAGTTTTGAGTCTCCTTCGCACCATTTACAGTACGTTCGACCGTTTGATGCTTCCTTCGCCCGTTTATGCACATTCGTCCAATAAAAATCCCAGGTTCGACCCTGGATCCCTCCTTCGCACCATCGACTGGTCGAAGGAGGCCAGGTTCGCCCCTGTTGTATTATTTTTCCTAAAAACGCTTCAAACACATTCAAAACGACCCGAAACATCATCAAACACAGCAGTCAAGCATGAATAACTTATCCCTACAAAACCCCATCGATTTCCCCCGATAATACGTCCGTTTCAGCCCTTTCCCAAAATGGTAAAGATTATGGAAACATCACTTTCATGCATGGATTATTTACCCAATTTGGAAACTTTTGAAATCGATTCATGTTTAGCTTAAAATACTCAGTTTGTCGAATGTCCGATCTTTCTTATTCATTCTATTGATCATAAATATTCATGTATCACGTATTAATCCCATAAAACCCCCAAATATCAATATACCCAATCCTAACCCTAGACAACCATAATCCAATCATTAACAACAATCCTATATCATGTTTCTATCATAGATATAGCAGCAAATCAGTGAACCACACATAACACCACATAACACACAACTAACACATGTTATTCATTATGAAAACCTATGTTAAATGATCATGTTTTGATTTAGAAAGATGTTTAAAAGGTTTTTAATCATAAAAACACCCTTAGAACAGATCTGGACAATTAAGGTTAGATGAAAACGAATTAAAATGCTTTTAAAAGATTTAGGATTATGAACACACCTTGGATTCTTGTTTAGATGTTGTAGATGGGTTAGATTATGAAAAAGAAGAGCAAAAACTCCTTCCTTAGTGTTTAAGATCGTTTGAGAGCGTTTTGGGACGGTTAGGGTTTGTGAAATGATGAAAAATGACAAAGGTTGGTATTTATACTAGTCTTCCTTCGCACCAACTCATTGGTCGAATGTAGGCTCCTTCGCCCCTTTCACAGGGTCGAATGAGCCCTGTTTGGTCGAAGGAAATTTCTCAATTTCCACTTCCCTGGTTCGCCCACTTGCATGGGTCGAACCAGACATTTTTCCTCTCCTTCGACCACTCGAAGTGGTCGAACCAGAGCCCCTTTTTAACTAGTTTTCCAGTTTGTCGTGTTTATCGCATTCTAACATATCTTAACACATAAGCATGCATCCTTAGTCTATATTTAACACATTAAAGCACAGATAATCATTTACACATAATATAAACATATCTATGTATATAATCCACCATACAACCCATAATCTACACATATACTTAATTAGTTCATGTAACGTCACCAACAACGGAACCCGGTACTAGTGTATTACCAAAACGACTCCCAATGATCCTCCAGATCATTGTACCCTGGACAATCCTAACTTGACCCGACTCAACTAACCCAGTTAAGTTTGTTTATAAACGTTTCTCGCTAAGGTAGACTTAGATGTTACTAATATGTTTAAGCCGAACATGCCGGGTGTCACAGTATGTTTCTGAAGATACTTTATTAGTGTCGTGTTTTCGAAACTTGATTTGCGGGAATACGTTCATACAGTTTATATATGACCCTTCAAGCAATTTTTTAGTACGTATTTTCCTACTATTGTTATACGTATATTTAGTATTAAAAATAATAAATAAGCTAATTTTTTTATTTGATTTACTCATAGAGAGTACCTGATAGTTTTTCGTGTATCTATCGCGATGCTAAAATTACTGAAGATTTTGTAACTATTGTATTTGGTGATTACGCATGGAGCTTAAAGATAATTTCCTTGGAGAAACATTTTTTTTTGTATGAGGGGTGGTTGAATGTAGTTCAGGATCTTAACTTGGATGTTTTCGATTTTATCTTTCTAGAGATGAGAGACCTCTTTAGTTTTGAAATTAAGGTCTTTTTAAACAATGTTGCCATTCTTTTTGAGCAAACTCACCAATGTGAACCATTAGTTGAAGATATTAAAATGTCTGATAATCTCAGCTTCATATGCAGGTTAAAAAATCATTTATATATTTGTTTAAAGTTGTTCTACATGTCATGTAGTAATACATTTGTTTAAAATGTTGTACAGGTAGATGATTTCGATCAAAATATCAGTTTTCAGGTTTATGAGCATGATGCAGTGATTACTAAACATTATGTAAGTTATATATTAGATTATGTTTTATATTTTTCATTATCTCACTGAGCTTAGTTAACTAATAATGTTATAAAAACATCAACTTTTCAGCGGCTTAATGCTTCAATAGTTAGTTTAGCTAAGAGTACTTTGGCACACAAGATTTATATTCAAGTCAATGATGGTGAAGTGAATGAGTGTAAATTATATGTGGAAAAAGATAAGAACGGCCAAAGGTATTACTTAAATTTTAATAATTAAATTTGGATTTTATTTTAATAATATAACTAACATTTGTATATTATTATTTTATAGGTGTCACACCCTCAAATTACCACTTGCAGGGTTTTACCGCGAGGCGCATGACAAACCAGGATCCAAGTCAACGATCATAATAAACAACTCTATATGAAGAACGTAAATAGACATAACCATTAATTTAATAAACGGAAGCGGTTCAGTAGCATTTAATCAACTATGCTATTATCTCAAAAGTTGTCCAAAATACTTTTATTACAACACGTGCAACTATGCCTAGACGCCAATGCAGACCCGTGCGCCTAGTTCCGTTCATTGCTACCTTAGCGACCTGAGAAAAACATGCCAAAAAGGTGTCAACAAATAATGCTGGTGAGTTCACAGGTTTGTTCAAAATGTTACCAATACGTTACCATGTCCATACTATATCAATGATACCAAGTACGCTAACTAGGCGTATGTTTTATTACTACTACGATTGGAAACCATTACTAGACACGTTTAGCAATGTTCAACATGTTTAAGCAGCCCGTATGTTCAGCACGATAATGTTCCTGTTCGAGACAATATGCACCCGCCCGGCCCTCCAAGCCGACGAGTGGGGCAGGTCACGCCCAATAGATCTATCCACATTTCCCCCGTTGTGCATCCCCGCACATTCATGGTTTCCCCCGGGACTTCCAAAAGATCGTATAGCAATATAAAGTTAAAACCATAGTATGACATATGTTACCAAAACAGTTTAGCGCATGTTTTCTCCCCCAAAGTTAAAGCAGTAAAAGTGGAGCCGTGAACTCACCTTAGATAGCGTTCTTCAATTACAAGTAAAGATGTTTAGCCCTTGATAATCCCTCTACCGGAGATCTATCAAAATGTTCACATAAGTGTTCTGACTAATAACCATAAGGTTATCTAGTCCCCGATTGTCCAGATCGTAACCAAGTATGTTTTAAAACGTGTTTAAATGTTTAACCGACACACTAGACCGACCCGACATCCCGTTGGTGACCCATTACCCTAACTAATCAAGTACACATAGATTACACACAAGGTTCAAGCATAAAACACTTAGTTTGTATCAAAAATCTCATTTCTGCATCAGAACGGTCGAACCAGTCAGTTTTAAGTCTCCTTCGCACCTTTTCAGTCTCCTTCGCCCGTTTTACATCTCGTTCGACCGTTTGATGTCTCCTTTGCCCGTTTTACCTCCTTCGCCCAACAAAAACCCAGGTTCGACCCTGGTCTTCCTCCTTCGCACCTTCGATCGGTCGAAGGAGGCCACGTTCGCCCCTGTTGTGCAATTTTTCCTAAAAACGCTTCAAACACATTCAAAACGACCCGAAACATCATCAAACACAGCAGTCAAGCATGGATAACTAATCCCTACAAAACCCCACCGATTTCCCCCGATAATACGTCCGTTTCAGCCCTTTCCCAAATGGTAAAGATTATAGAAACATCACTTTCATGCATGAATAATTTACCCAATTTGGAAACTTTTGAAATCGATTCATGCTTAGCTTAAAATACTCAGTTTGTCGATTATCCGATCTTTCTTATCCATTCTATTGATCATAAATATTCATACATCAAGTTTTAATCCAATAAAACCCCCAAATATCATCATATCCAATCCTAACCCTAGACAACAATATTCCAACATTAATAACAATCCTATATCATGTTTCTATCATGGATATAGCAGCAAATCATTGAACAACACATAACACCACATATCACACAATTTACATATGTTATTCATCATGAAAACCTATGTTAAATGATCATGTTTTGATTTAGAAAGATGTTTAAAAGGTTTTTAATCATAAAAACACCCTTAGAACAGATCCGGACAATTAGGGTTAGATGAAAACGAATTAAAATGCTTTTAAAAAGGTTTAGGATTATGAACACACCTTGCATTCTTGTTTAGATGTTGTAGATAGGTTAGATTATGGAAAAGAAGAGCAAAAACTCCTTCCTTAGTGTTTTAGATCGTTTGAGAGCGTTTTGGGACGGTTAGGGTTTGTGAAATGATGAAAAATGACAAAGGTTGGTATTTATACTAATCCTCCTTCGCCCCAATTCATTGGTCGAAGGTGGTCTCCTTCGACCCTTTCACAGGGTCGAATGAGCCCTGTCTGGTCGAAGGGAATTCCTTAAATTCCACTTCCCTGGTTCGCCCATTTACAAGGGTCGAACCAGAAAATTACTTCTCCTTCGACCACTCGAAGTGGTCGAACCAAGATCCCTTTTTAACTAGTTTTCCAGTTTGTCGTGTTTAACGCATTCTAACACATCTTAACACATAAGCATGCATCCTTAGTCTATATTTAACACATTTAAGCACAGATAATCATTTACACATCATTTAAACACATCTATGTATCTAATCCACCACACGACCCATAATCTACACATATACTTAATTAGTTCATGTAATGTCACCAACAATGGAACTCGGTACTAGTGTATTACCAAAACGACTCCCAATGATCCTCCAGATCATTGTACCCTGGACAATCCTAACTTGACCCGACTCAACTAACCCAGTTAAGTTTGTTTATAAACGTTTCTCGCTAAGGTAGACTTAGATGTCACTAATATGTTTAAGCCAAACATGCCGGGTGTCACATCATCCCTACGTTGAAAGAATTTTCATCCCGAAAATTGCGCAAAGCCCCAAAAAGAAAGAAACGAAAAGAACAGAACGAAAAGAAAATTACCGTATGTCACATCATCCCCACGTTGAAAGGAATCTTGACCCGAGATTCATTCCGCTTCAGCAGTAACATGCCTCGATTCAAACGCGCGCTTCGGAAAAAGATGAGGATACTTATCTTTCATCTGATCCTCCCGTTCCCATGTGAACTCCGGTCCACGGTTCGAGTTCCAACGGACTTTAACGATGCGGATTTTACTTCGACGAAGGCTACGGATCTTGTAGTCGAGAATCTCGACAGGTTCCTCCACAATGCGAAGACGATCATCAACCTTGATCTCTTCCAGTGGTACAATGAGAGATTCATCAGCCAAACACTTCTTCAAGTTAGACACATGGAAGACGTTGTGCACACTACCGAGCTCCGCCGGTAAGTCAAGTCTGTATGCCACCGATCCAATTCGATCCAGGATTGCGAATGGTCCGACATATCAAGGGTTAAGCTTGCCACGCTTTCCAAAGCGTATGACGCCCTTCCATGGTGAAACTTTCAGAAGTACTTTGTCCCCAACCTGGAACTCTAAAGGTTTTCGACGGTGATCGGCATAGCTCTTCTGACGATCCCGTGCAGCAGCCAAACGTTGACGGATCTGTACGATTTTCTCTGAAGTTTCGTACACGAGTTCCGGACCAGTGAGCTGGCTCTCACCCACCTCGGCCCAACAAAGTGGTGATCGGCATTTCCGTCCGTAAAGAGCCTCGAACGGAGCTGCCTTGATGCTAGAGTGATAGCTGTTGTTGTAGAAGAACTCCACTAACGGCAGATGGATCTCCGAACTTTTGCCAAAATCGATAACACATGCCTGAAGCATGTCTTCCAAGGTTTGAATCGTCCGCTCACTCTGTCCATCAGTTTGCGGATGATAAGCCATACTCATATCCAACTGAGTACCCAAAGCCTTGTGCAGAGCCTTCCAGAAACGCGAAGCGAAACGAGAATCACGATCAGAGATAATAGAAACAGGCACCCCGTGCCGAGCAACCACCTCCTTAAGGTAAAGTCGAGCCAAACGCTCGAGTCCATCGGTTTCCTTAATAGGTATAAAACGTGCCGATTTTGTCAGCCGGTCAACAATCGCCCAAATCATATAATAACCACTAGGTGACCTTGGCAGTTTGGTGACAAAATCCATTGTGATTCGTTCCCACTTCCATTCTGGAACCTCTGGTTGTTGCAGGAGACCAGACGGCCTCTGATACTCCACCTTGACTTTAGCACAAGTCAAACATTTGCTGACATAAGAAGCTATGTCAGCTTTCATGTTTGGCCACCAATAAAGTATCTTCAAATCCTGATACATCTTATCGGAGCCAGGGTGAATAGAATACCGGGATTTGTGAGCTTCATCCAGAACAAGCTCACGCAATCCCCCGAACAATGGGACCCAAACACGTCCCGCAAAATAGTGTAAGCCATCGGTCCTGAGCTCAAGATGCTTGTCTGCACTGTGCATAGTTTCAGCCTTAAGGTTTTCCTCCTTCAAGATTTCCAATTGTGCAGAACGGATTCGGTCAGGCAACGACGAATGAATGGTGAGCTGTAAGGCTCGAACACGACGAGGGTTCGCAGACTCCTTCCTGCTCAAGGCGTCCGCCACAACGTTCGCCTTGCCAGGATGGTATTTGATGGCACAGTCATAATCGTTCAGGAGTTCAACCCAGCGACGCTGTCGCATGTTCAACACCTTCTGGTCAAAAATATGCTGAAGACTCTTGTGATCGGTGTATACTTCACACTTGGTACCGTACAAGTAATGTCTCCAGATTTTCAACGCAAAAACTACCGCACCCAGTTCCAAGTCATGAGTAGTATAGTTCTTCTCATGAACTTTGAGTTGGCGAGAAGCATAAGCAATAACCTTCCCGCGTTGCATCAACACGCAAACGAGACCACGAATAGAAGCATCACAGTACACAACAAAGTCATCCGTACCCTCAGGTAGGGATAAGATAGGTGCAGAACAAAGTTTAAGCTTCAGCATCTGAAATGCTGATTCTTGTGGTTCATCCCAGTCGAACTTTCGGTCCTTCTGGGTAAGAGCAGTGAGGGGCTGAGCGATCTTCGAAAATCCCTCAATGAAACGATGATAATAGCCCGCAAGACCTAGGAATTGCCGCACCTCAGATGGCGTCTTTGGTGCTTCCCAGTCTTTAATAGCTTCGATCTTAGCCGGATCGACATGAATTCCCAGTTCATTCACCACATGTCCTAGGAATTGAACTTCACGTAACCAGAAATCACACTTTGAGAACTTAACATACAACTGCTCCTGTCTCAAAAGTTCCAAGACCAACCGCAGATGTTCCTCATGATCCGCCTTGTTCTTGGAATAAATCAGAATGTCGTCAATGAACACGATGACGACCTTATCAAGGTAAGGTTTGCAAACGCGGTTCATCAAGTCCATGAACACCGCCGGTGCGTTAGTGAGACCGAAAGGCATGACCAGGAACTCAAAATGGCCATAACGAGTGCGAAAAGCAGTCTTCTGAATGTCAGCTTCCCTGACGCGCAACTGGTGATAACCGGACCGCAAATCAATCTTCGAATAGTAACTGGAGCCCTGAAGCTGGTCAAAGAGATCATCAATGCGAGGAAGAGGATAACGATTCTTGATGGTCACTTTGTTCAGCTCACGATAATCGATACACATGCGAAGACTTCCGTCCTTCTTCTTCACAAACAAAATAGGAGCTCCCCACGGGGAAGAACTCGGTCGGATGAAACCCTATTCCAAGAGTTCCTGTAACTGGCTGGACAACTTTTGCATCTCGGGAGGTGCAAGACGATACGGAGCTCGGGCAATAGGAGCTGCGCCCGGAGTGAGATCAATACCAAACTCAACCTGACGATGGGGAGGAAGACCAGGTAAATCATCAGGAAACACATCAGAAAAGTCACGAACCACCGGAATATCCTCGATCTTCTTCTCATCGTCAGTAGAAACGTTAACAAGTGCCAGAATGGCCGAACAGCCCTTCCGAAGATACTTACGGGCCTTCATGCTAGAAATGATACTCAGCGGAGCACCGCTTTTCTCGCCACGAACCGAAAGAATCTCTCCATCAGGGAGAGGGATCCGAATAACCTTGTCAAAACAAACGATCTCCGCGCGATACAACGATAACCAATCCATGCCAACCACGACATCAAAACTAACGAGGGGTACCGGCATAAGGTCAATGGGGAAAGACAAACCCGACAGTTCCAAGCCACATTCCCTAAGGGTGTGTGTCGCTTCGATTTTCTTACCATCAGCCAATTATATTAAGTACTTAGCCTCTAAAGGTGTGGGTACTATATCTAGCAATCGACTAATATCCAAAGATACGAAACTCTTATCGGCACCAGAATCAAACAAGACAGAGACATAGCGATCATTAAGAAGGAACGTACCGGTAACTGTGTCTGGATCCTGCCTAGCCTCTGCAGATCCAATGACGTAAGCACGTGCAGTCCTGCCTCCGCCGCCGTTGTTCCCGTTACCGTTCCCGCCCCTCCCATTATCGCCCTGCTTCAGTTTGGGACAGTCACGCTTGAAATGTCCCGTGTCACCACAGTGATAACACCCCTGCCTCCCCTGAGTCCCCTGAGCAGCAGGAGCAGGAGTAGCCGCAGGAGTCTGAGTTGGGGTGAGTGCCACCTTGCAATCCTTAGCATGGTGCCCCAACTGATGGCACCGATGACAACGAGCCCTATCACAACCCCCAGAGTGATGAAAACCACACTTGTTACACTTGGGATGTTTCCCAACATACCCACTCGTCTTCTGCCCAGAAGAAGACCCAGATGACTCAAACTTCTTCGCCGGCTGAGCTGGCACCACACTCTTCCCCACACTCTCCCACTTCCTCTTGTTCCCTTCAGCAACCTTCACAGTAGCACCCTTGGGTGGAAAAACGCCTTCCGCCACCTTCAGGTTAGTCATCCGATGAGCTGATCGGACAACTTCAGCAATAGTGGGAAGATTCCCAGCAGCCACCAACCCAGCAATCTCGGGCACTTGTCCAGACACATAGTGCTCGATCCTCCTGTACTCGGGTGTGTGTAAATCAGGACACAACACCGCCAGCTCGTTCCTCCTCACAGTGTATTCCTCAATCTCAGACCCAACCATCTTGTAACTCCAGACCTCATGCTCCAACTTCTGTATCTCCTCTCTCGGACAGTACTCACCTCTCAAAAGCTGCACAAACTCCGCCCAAGGCATAGCAATAGCCTCTCCCAATCCCACGTTCTGAGTAGTAGCATTCCATCACGACAATGCAGGCCCCTCAAATGTCGCAGTAGCATACTTCACCCGGTCCCCAGCAGGACAGTTACACATAACAAACACAGATTCCACCTTCTCCAGCCATCGGAGTAGTCCCACCGCTCCCTCAGTTCCAGCGAAGTTATGGGGCTGACAGTCCCGAAACTTCTTATAAGAGCACTGAGGTGGGGGTGGATTGGCACCAACACCTGAAACACGGTACACGAGTAAAACACAAACGAAAGGACACGAAACCCAAAAATGAGGCAAGGTCGACAAAAATCAACTCGCCACCCATGGCATTAATCCCAGCCTGGAAATTAGCCATAGCCATGTTCACTTGCTGCTGTAGCAAGTTGTTCAGTTCAGCTTGGGTCATGTTGATGTTTCCACGACCACCGCCTCCAGCGCGACCACCACCGCCAGCACGGCCACCGCCGCCACCTCGACGTCCACCACCGCAAGCACCAGACATGATCTAACAAATCAAGAAATCGAGGGATTCAGATTCACTTCCAGTGTCAACCACTAGAAATTTACAAGAGTTAACCTAGGGACAAATCCAGGACTATACATCCAAACTCGAAGTCCATCGGGATTTTCATGCATTCCAGTTTATTATTTCGTGTGCACCCGAAATGATAAACTGCTCTACATGGTCCTCCAGATGTACCCCTAATCTAGACCCCAGTCGCTGAATATCGTCGCCTAATAACGTGTGACGATAGGTGCAAGTGTAAGAAGGCATGTGTGTGCTAGAACCAATAAATCAACCCCTCCTTCTTCAATCCAGAAGAAGAAGACAAGTGTAGGTAAGAACCCAAATAAAAGCGGATGATGTAACGGTGAAGCATGATGATGATGTAAGGACACCCCGACAACGTTAGTACGTATCCCAGTAATAGACCCAAAGTATGTGACCGTCTAGTGTGTGCGACTCGGCTATAGACCAGACTCTACATGCAGTCCTAGTTCACTATAACCATTGGCTCTGATACCAATCTGTCACACCCTCAAATTACCACTTGCGGGGTTTAACGCGAGTTGCATGACGAACCAGGATTCAAGTCAACGATCACAATAAACAACTCTATATGAAGAACGTAAATAGACATAACCATTAATTTAATAAGCGGAAGCGGTTCAGTAGCATTTAATCAACTATGCTATTATCTCAAAAGTTGTCCAAAATACTTTTATTACAACACGTGCAACTATGTCTAGACGCCAATGCAGACCCGTGCGCCTAGTTCCTTTCATTGCTACCTTAGCGACCTGAGAAAAACATGCCAAAAAGGTGTCAACATATAATGCTGGTGAGTTCACAGGTTTGTTCAAAATGTTACCAAAACGTTACCATGTCCATACTATATCAATGATACCAAGTACGCTAGCTAGGCGTATGTTTTATTACTACTACGATTGGAAACCATTACTAGACACGTTTAGCAATGTTCAGCATGTTTAAGCAGCCCGTATGTTCAGCACGATAATGTTCCTGTTCGAGACAATATGCACCCGCCCGGCCCTCCAAGCCGACGAGTGGGGCAGGTCACGCCCAATAGATCTATCCACATTTCCCCCGTTGTGCATCCCCGCACATTCATGGTTTCCGCCGGGACTTCCAAAAGATCGTATAGCAATATAAAGTTAAAACCATAGTATGACATATGTTACCAAAACAGTTTAGCGCATGTTTTCTCCCCCAAAGTTAAAGCAGTAAAAGTGGGGCCGTGAACTCACCTTAAATAGCGTTCTACAATTACAAGTAAAGATGTTTAGCCCTTGATAATCCCTCTACCGGAGATCTATCAAAATGTTCACAAAAGTGTTCTGACTAATAACATCTCGTTCGACCGTTTTACATCTCGTTCGCACCTTTTAAGTCTCCTTCGCACCTTTTCAGTCTCCTTCGCCCGTTTTACATCTCGTTCGACCGTTTGATGTCGCCTTCGCCCGTTTTACCTCCTTCGCCCAACAAAAATCCAGGTTCGAGCCTGGTCTTCCTCCTTCGCACCTTCGATCGGTCGAAGGAGGCCAGGTTCGCCCCTGTTGTGCAATTTTTCCTAAAAACGCTTCAAACACATTCAAAACGACCCGACACATCATCAAACACAGCAGTCAAGCATGGATAACTTATCCCTACAAAACCCCACCGATTTCCCTCGATAATACATCCGTTTCAGCCCTTTCCCAAAATGGTAAAGATTATGGAAACATCACTTTCATGCATGAATAATTTACCCAATTTGGAAACTTTTGAAATCGATTCATGCTTAGCTTAAAATACTCAGTTTGTCGATTATCCGATCTTTCTTATCCATTCTATTGATCATAAATATTCATATATCAAGTTTTAATCCAATAAAACCCCCAAATATCATCATATCCAATCCTAACCCTAGACAACAATATTCCAACATTAATAACAATCCTATATCATGTTTCTATCATGGATATAGCAGCAAATCATTGAACAACACATAACACCACATAACACACAATTTACATATGTTATTCATCATGAAAACCTATGTTAAATGATCATGTTTTGATTTAGAAAGATGTTTAAAATGTTTTTAATCATAAAAACACCCTTAGAACAGATCCGGACAATTAGGGTTAGATGAAAACGAATTAAAATGCTTTTAAAAAGGTTTAGGATTATGAACACACCTTGGATTCTTGTTTAGATGTTGTAGATAGGTTAGATTATGGAAAAGAGGAGCAAAAACTCCTTCCTTGGTGTTTTAGATCGTTTGAGAGCATTTTGGGACGGTTAGGGTTTGTGAAATGATGAAAAATGACAAAGGTTGGTATTTATACTAATCCTCCTTCGCCCCAATTCATTGGTCGAAGGTGGTCTCCTTCGACCCTTTCACAGGGTCGAATGAGCCCTGTCTGGTCAAAGGGAATTCCTTAAATTCCACTTCCCTGGTTCGCCCATTTACAAGGGTCGAACCAGACAATTACTTCTCCTTCGACCACTCGAAGTGGTCGAACCAAGATCCCTTTTTAACTAGTTTTCCAGTTTGTCATGTTTAACGCATTCTAACACATCTTAACACATAAGCATGCATCCTTAGTCTATATTTAACACATTTAAGCACAGATAATCATTTACACATCATTTAAACACATCTATGTATCTAATCCACCACACGACCCATAATCTACACATATACTTAATTAGTTCATGTAATGTCACCAACAACGGAACCCGGTACTAGTGTATTACCAAAACGACTCCCAATGATCCTCCAGATCATTGTACCCTGGACAATCCTAACTTGACCCGACTCAACTAACCCAGTTAAGTTTGTTTATGAACGTTTCTCGCTAAGGTAGACTTAGATGTTACTAATATGTTTAAGCCAAACATGCCGGGTGTCACAATAGGTTTGCAATTAGGAGATGGGTAAGCTTTATAAAGTCCAAAGGATTGAAAATAGGTGACTGTTGTAATTTCAAGTTTGATCAATCTTTAGGAATATTGGTTATAACTAAAAATTGATAGTATGGTAAGGAGTGAAAATATTTTGATGTTGATACAATGCTTTCATGTTTGGTGATGCTTAATTGTAAATGTTAGGTTAAATTAGTTATGTTGATGACTCTTTATTTTTTACTCTTCAATATTGTTATTTTAGATTGGCAAAGGTTGATCTATTTTGATATAATCAATTTAGACCAACAATTGTTAATCGTAAATGTTATTATATTCTTAGTAAGAATTGTTTAATACAACATTTGTTTTAAGTAAACTGTTTGACAATCATCTGTTTTGAATAAACAACTGTTTATACTAACAGCGCTTTTAGATATTTAAATTTATGGTATCTTTCCATCTAGATCCTTCATTTGTACAGTTGTCATAAAAGACATTTAGGGCTATACCGACTGTTTGTAATTATGAATTTAAAAAGACTAATCTAATTTAAATTTATATGTATTTTGTTAGATATTGATTACAATCCGTCTTTTCATATGTGCTTCCAAGTATATATATACATATATATATATATATATATATAATATATTTGTTTACATTATAGATATTTAAAGTGTTTGTTTACTTTTGATTGTATTAAGTATTCAAATCTGACCTTACTATTAACTACCATCGTGAGGGTAACAAATTTTCCTTAAAACAGACGAGTGGCTTTTTAATTTTTTTTTTTAGTAAACAGTCCTTCAAATATAATATAAACAGTTTTTTCTTGTCTAATGAAATCATTAAGCACCTTTAATATTTAAAGTTATTATGTGTTTATTTTCTATGTCGCAAATATACTCAACCGTAATAATTCAATATTTTTAAATTAAAGTTAAATTGATAATTCTTTTACACAAATAATATATTTATATTTATTATCTTTGTTAACCAAAAATACAATAGGATTTGACGTGTTTTTTCATTGACAAATTATTTTAGTAACGAAAACATTATTTTATAATTTTTATTTTTATGTTTCAAGTGGTTTTTATTCTATATATATAAGAAATAAGAAATATAAGAAATAAATTGAAATTTCAAAAAGTAACTGCCATCTTTATATTTACTTGAAATCCAACTAATAAAGTTGAAAACCAACTTTACGAATAGTTATTATTATTATATTTCAGCTTATAAATGGGGATGTATTCCCAATATTCATTTTCACTTCTCTTAGTTTACATCACTCCATCCAATATGTATTATGATATTAGTTTCAAATATATTTCCACAAATTTTTTGAAAGATTCTTCCAATCAAAGGAAAATAGTTTATCAATAGTTGGTTGATAAACAACCTTAGTTTGATGTTTTTCCATGATTCTTACAATCGAAGGAAAACATCAATTAATTATTACATAAAAATACATCCCGTTCTATTTTCAATCTTTAGTGTTTTTGGATCTGAAAGATATTTAAATACGGGCTACTGTCTTGTGGTGGTTTTCATTGTTTCTGTTTGTTATTTGCTTCAAAACATGCAAGTTTCTTGGTAAATATTATCACCTATAAACCCTAGATGTTCAATAATCCTTAATCATACAACAACATAACATCTAACACATAATAACACACAAGACCTTGTTTAATCCCATTAAACTTTTATAAATACCATGTTTTAATCTGTGTAAGTTTATTTCAGATCTTGGACAACTTGTTTATGGTGCTTTATAACATAATAAAGAAGATAAAACACATAAGGTTTGACAATATACCTAAAGCTCTTTATTCGGGTGATAAAAACTCAACTATAGCTCCAAAATTTGATTGATTATGGTTATGGCAGAGGTTAGGAGGTAAGACTTTCGTATGGCGGCTGTTAAAAGTGATTAGGGTTGTGCTATAATGAAAAATTAGGTTAAAATCAATTTTTATAACAAAAACTAACTTGTGCCGATCTAGGCCTGGCATGATCTTTTGGGCTGGTCCAAGTCCAAAGGTTTTATTATATATATTTCATTTTTTTCTTTATAATTGGGCTTTATATATAACACCTAGTCCATAAAATACTCTACTCAATATTTTACAACTAAAATACGTTCCCGGTTCATCAGGTGTCGGTTACCAGTTTGGTAACACGTTTCGATTAAATACACAGAATTGCACATAAGTTCACAAATAAATTCAATTAAGCACATAATTGCAAATAATATCAAATGAGTTATTCTACAATTATTTTTTTTGTTATTTCACCAACGTTCGAGGTTCGATACTCGTGTACGTAATCCGGTAATTCTCCGAATTACCGTTTCATGCAGTTATTGACCTAAAATTGTGCAACGTGTAACTCATCTAGCTAACCCTAGTTAAGTAGAATGCAAGGAATGTAAGTACAAGTAACTAGAGTTTAGTCCGGTAATTCTCCGAATTACCGTTTCATGTAATTATTGACCTATAACTGTGCAACGTGTAACTCATCTAGCTAACCCTAGTTAAGTAGAATGCAGGGAATGTAAATACAAGTAACTAGAGTTTAGTTAAAGTAAGAACCTGAAATTGCGGGGTATCATAATAAAGACAGTGATATCCTCAGGATAAAACAAACAAGAATAAAGGTACAATAGCAATAAAGGACACGAGATCTACAGGGAAAACCCTTGATAAGTTTAGATCTTTGGCATAAAACCTCGGAAGTGGACAAAAGTCCCCTGCCTTGATATTTTTATTAAAAGAAATGAATGACTACAACTTTAGAAACTATGGATCGAAAGTAGTAAGCTGTAAGTGTCCTAAGTAATTGTCCAAAACCCCTTTTTATACAAAAAATAAAATAAAAAATGAAGTAACTAACATCCCAAGATATCCAGGATAGCATATACTAGGTCCAAGTAGCCGTTGCAAGTCCATCCACGTTCACATATCTTCTAACAGATTTTAACTAACTTCCGATAGTAAATAAAGACCGAGTCTTCAACTAATCACTTGAATCAGACCTGCATAAAGGGTTTAATTGGACAAGGACCGTTACTCCTACTAAGAATATATCAAATAGATATTATATAGACATATCTTGAACATGATAGTATTCCAGTTATCCTAGGGACGTACACTCGGTATACATAATAAATACACCCCTAAAATATTCAGCACCAACAATTGTCCCCAAAATTATAAGGTTACTATTATGAAAGTAACGGCTATAACTTTCCAACCTTGTAGGTCTGTGGAATGGATCAATACAAGCTTGATCATATCTATCAAGGTGCGGAATCCCTTGATAGATGCTTATGCAAACAATGAATCAATCAAACGATAAAGAACACAAAGAACACGATTAAAACCGCTTGTCTATTGATAACTTTCAGTGGGAATAATATCAATTACAAGCATGTGAAAAAGACCAACCCTAGCCTACACCCCATGCAAGGTATTTGTACTTGCATGGGCCTGATCTGCAAACAAAGAAGATGCACACACCAGAACGAAGAAGATGACTATCTTCTTTGTTTTACATCTTCTTCTTTGACTATCTTCTTTGTTTGCTAACTTCTTTGTATGCTAGGGTAAAACATAAAAGACTATCATGCTTGACTTATAACAACATCAAACATGTTACAATAAACCTATCAACCAAATACTAAAACAATACTAATCTAGAGAAGTTGTGACACACAAACATGCACTTACAAAATCCCCCTTGATAAATGCTCTCTAGATCTTCAACCTCCTGTAGTCTTCAGTCTTCAAGATAATCTTGAATAAATTCACCGTCTTTCAAATGATACACAACTTCACTGTCTGATTCTTTAAAAAGAATTCAAGCCTCTTTGAAGTTTTCGGTTGAATCTTCAAAGTCAAGCAAACTCTCAAAGGTAAACATATCGAACCCTGGAAACAAGAAATCCAAAGTCTCATGACTGAAGGGATCTATAGTGTCCAAGAGTTGAGGTATACAGTCAACATGCCTCTTCCCTGGATCACCAACACCAGTAACTTCTATTCTAGCACCCCACTCCCCCTGAGTAGTAGCTTGCACACCAAGTTTTGTTGCACTTGGAGGCTCACTCCGCGCAGAGCGTTTAGGCCAAAAATCATCTTAAGAATCTTAAAGAAGCCTTCGACAGCCTAGATGCATACAACATGAAGCTCAATCCATCTAAGTGTCATTTTGGAGTATGAGCAGGAAAATTCCTTGTGAAAACAGCTTTAGTTTTTTTAGCTTCTCCCTTTTACATATCAAAGGCCTTGTCCATAATTTCTTGGCTTAGCCTCAATGTAGTCAATAAAATATTTTGCTTGTTGAAAACTTTTAACATTTATTGAATTGTCTTGCGAATTTTTCTACAATTGATGCCTTTATATTTCAAAAAAACTGATTTTTGCTTTCAGTGAAAGGTTTTATTTTTCCATATTTTTTTCCTTTTTAACTTCATCAGACGTTTGATCCTTAATTCTAGTAAGCTAAAAGATTGTGCTTTTAAACTTGACAGATTCTCTTTGAAGCTTATCTGAGCTGAGAGATTCTAGGTCTCGTCTAAGCCCTTTTCGCGTCTCCAATTGTTTATGCTCAATTTTTAAGTTTTCAAATTCAAATGTATGACTAGGGGATATTACCCGTGAGTCTGGAGATTCATCCTCATATTCATCATCAGCTGCCATGAGACAGAGGTTGGCCATTTCTTCTTCATAATCTGATGAATCATCGGATAGCCATGTATCTTCACCAATCACTCCCATCTGTTTCTTTTTAGCTTCTTCAAGCTTTCTTTCATAGTAGGTAGCATCTCTCAACTGGTTGCTCTAACACTCATTTGAGTAGTGACCTTTTTGTTTACATTTGAAGCAGGTCACTTCCGCCTTTTCTATTTTCCTATCCTTGTATCTATCTACCTTACGTTTGAATGCATGGTTTCCTGACATTCTATGTTCAAAGGTTTTTATAAGAAGTGCAATGGCTTCTGTGAAGGTCAAATAGTCTGATCTGGGATCAGATGTTTCTGTTTCACTTAGTTTTGGAATTATTAGTGAGCAGCTGGATTCTGGTTTCTTGCTTGAGGAATATAATGCTATTTGACCATGCTTGTGACCAGAATTTTCAAATATATCATCTTCCGTGGGGATAAGAATGCTAAAGAGATCATGAGGGTTCATGTTGTCTAGCTCTAAGTTTGTGAAAGACTATCAGGATACAACCGACCGATGAAAACACTTGTTAAACGTTTGAACTCCATAACGAACCTCCCAAACGAACTATCGCCCACCGCGACTAAGGAACTACCATTCCATGGCCAACGAACTGCAATATCATAGCTAACGAACTACCACATAGTGGTTAACGAACTACCGCTTCACGGCTAACGAACTACCACATCGCGGCTAACGAACTGCCACAACATAGGCCATATAATACTGAACATAAATGAATACTTTGAACCCAAATGAACCCTCCCAAACGTAATGAACTTGCGAACACAATTGACACACGTTTAAAGGACACAGCATGTTTTCTCCCCCAAAAATGTAAAACCAGTAAAAGAGTGGGGCCGTGAAACTCAGCTTAGAGTGCGTCTTCTGATAATTAGAAGTCCAACACGTGTATGATAATCCCAACTAATGACAACCTATCAATGAGCTTACATAAGTGTGATGACTACTAACATGAAGGCTAACTAGTCCC
Organism: Ambrosia trifida; assembly: GCA_028751855.1. NCBI lineage: Eukaryota > Viridiplantae > Streptophyta > Magnoliopsida > Asterales > Asteraceae > Ambrosia > Ambrosia trifida. The sequence goes on from CM054132.1 coordinate 6,840,167, forward strand.
TGATTGTCCAGATCTTGACTACGTGTGTTAAAAAATGTGTTTAAACGTTAACCGGACATACCAGATAGACCCGACATCCCGTTGGTGACCAATTACATCAATTAGTCATGCATATAAGGTTAACACATAATTTTCAAGAATAACGCACTTAGTTTGCATCAAAAATCGCATATACGAAGTCGTAAGTTCGAATCAGGAGTTTCATGTGTTTGGTTCGCCCCCAAGGGCTTCTGGTTCGACCCATGGACCCTTGGTTCAACCCCCATGATGTTCATTCAACCTATTCACAAGTTAATTTGACCTAACACATGTTTATTTGACCCTAATATATGTTTATTCGACCTTAACGTATGTTAATTCGACCCTAACACGTGTTAATTCGCCCCCGGGCACCCAGATTCGACCCCAGGCACCCACATTCGACCCTATGGTGCTACATTCGACCCATTTGAGCCACCTTCACAACATTTAAGCCACATTCGACCCATTTGAGCCACATTCGACCCCACGAACGGTCGAATGAGTTCCACGTTCGACCCTTTGCTGCAAAACTTCATAAAACGCACCAAAACGCATCTAAACGGTCCGAAAACATCACGAAACGTCACCAATCACAGCAGTCAACTATCATTAACATATTCCCCAAAACCCTACCAATTTTATCCCGAAATCCGTCCGTTTTACAAGTTACCCGAAATGGCAAATTATGGAGATGTCACATCAAACGCATGTAATCTTTACCTAGTTAGGAAACTTTCTGAAATCAATCAATAATCATCTTAATATACTCAGATTATCATGAACAAGAAACCCCCAATCATATCCCTATCACTATCATCATGAACAAGCCCTAGATCTAACCCAAAATCCACAAAATGAGAAAAACATCATCAATAATCAATTGTAACCTATCTCAATCATAAATCATCATTAATACCAGTCCTAGATCACTGTTATAACATCTATACAACAATCAATCATCAAATAATACATAACACCACATCAAACACCTTTAAAACATGTTAATTTGTATGAAAACTCATTGTTTATGAATAGGTTTTGTTTAGAAAGATGTTAGGAAGGTTTCTATCAATGAAAACGAATCAAAATGCTTTTAAAAAGGATTTAGGATGAAGAACACACCTTAGATCTTTGTTTAGAAGATGTTTGTAGGTTAGATTATGGAAAACAAGAGCAAAAACTCCTTCCTCATTGATTAAAGTTGCTAGAGAGTGTTTAGAGACGTTTAGGGTTTGTGAAATGGTGAAAAATGACAAAGTGTGGTATTTAAACCCAGTCCACATTCGCCCCTTATTCAAGGTCGAATGTGTCTATGCTGGTCGAATGAAGTTATGTGGTTTTCTCATCCCAGGTTCGTCCCTACATTGTGGGTCGGACGAAGATCTTTTCCCAGGTTCGCCCCCACGCTATGGGTCGAACCTGGACCTATGTTTTCTAGTTTTTCCAGTTTGTCGTGTTTAACGCATCCTAACACATGAACTTGTAATCCTAATATGTGTTTAACATATATAAGCACGGATAATCATCTAAACATCGTTTAAACACGTATTTGCATATAATCCACCACATAAGAATAAATCTACGCGTAACACTTAATATAGTTTATGTAATTCACCAACAACGGGACTTGTAACGTGTGCGTGTGTGATTAACCCAATGATCCTCCAAATCATTGAACCCTGGACAATACGGACTGTGTTCCGACTCTACTGACCCCGTCAAGTATGTTTAATAAACGATTCTTGCTAAGGTAGACTTTATGTGTGTATAAAATGTTGACCTAAACATGTCGGGTGTCACATCATCCCCCTATTGAAAGAATTTTCGTCCCGAAAATTTCCCTAAGTCAAAGAGAACGAAGCGATAAAAAAAGAAAATTTTTTCCCGGTCGTCACATCATCCCCTGTTGAAAGGAATCTCGCCCCGAGATTCACTCTTCGACAGTAATGAATGTCGACCTAACCCAAGTAACATTTCCCAGAATACAACGAAATGATAACCACGAACGAAAGATGATATCAATAGATACTCTATGTCAGGGAACCGCCCTCCCCAAAGTGAATACAAAACAATGAATCCTCCTGGTCGAAGGCCTAATAGAGACTACTGTGATCGGTATAAATAACACACCGGTACCGTCCAAGTAGCATCTCCAAAGGACCCACACCAGACCCATGAATGCAAAACGATGATCAAGTACCAGATTGAATGCACATGATGAATACGAAATGCCAAACAAGGTAAATGGAAATGAATACGAGCATAACGAGAGTCAAGAAAAGAATACTCACCAGTAACAGTATTAGGATCCTCCCCGTTCTCCCTTGCACCAATGACGTAAACATGAGCACGAGTAGCCTGACAGCCACCCTCGTTGTTTTAACCACCGCCCGCAGCCCTTGCCTCGACCTGATTCAATTTCGGGCAATTACGCTTGAGTTGCCCCAACTCCCCACAGTTATAACACCCTCGATTTACCTGAGGAACAGGAGCTGGGACAATCGCTTGACCTGGAACTATCTGGAGATTGACTCTGCAATCTCTAGCAACATGGCCTACACGCTGACAACGGTTGCAATGAAACTTCGCACAGTTTCCATAATGATGGAACCCACATTCACCACACTTCAGAAGCTTCCCAGTATACCCCCCAGACTTCTACTCAGATGACACTCGAACATCCTGTTTCTTCGCCTGCGGCCAGGACGACCCAACGCTCTTTCTAGCACTCTCCCACTTTCTCTTGTTGTCCGCAGGGGCTCTTACAGCAGCACCCCTCGGAGGTAGAACGCCCTCAGCAACCTTCATGTTGGTCAGTTTATGAGCTGCCCGAACAGTGGCCAACATAGTAGTGTGATCAGCGGAAGCAACAAGCCCAGCAATCTCTGGCACTAACCCAACAACATAGTGCTCAATCCTTCGGTACTCCGGTGTAGCCAAACCGGGGCACATCACAGCCAACTCGTTGTGCCTAGCAGTATACTCCTCGATCTCCGATCCGACCATCTTTAGGTACCAAAACTCGTGCTCCAGCTTCATAATCTCGTCCCTCGGGCAATACTCCGCCCGCAACATCAGAATGAACTCAGACCACGGCATAGCATTGGCCTCACCCATACCAAGGTTAGCAGTGGTAGAGTTCCACCAAGTCAAAGCATGTCCTTCCAGAGTAGTAGAAGCATACTTGACGTGATCAGTGTTGGGACAATTGCACATGGCAAACACCGATTCGATCTTCTCCAACCACCGGAGCAGACCCACTGCTCCTTCAGTCCCATTGAAGTAATGGGGCTTACAATCCATGAACTTCTTGTAGGTGCACCTAGACTGCACCTGATTAGTATTTCCCATTGTTTGCTGAGCAGCCTGGAAAGCAACCAACGTAACGTTCAACTGCTGGTTCAACAGGTGCTCCAACTCCGCCTGCGTCATGGTGATGTTCCGACCACCTCCACCACCGCCATTGCGACCCCCGCCGCCACCACGGCGTCCACCAGCACGTCCACTAGTAAGATCAGACATGTTCTACCAAACGTGAGACAAGATACTCAATACCGCTATCGGATCAACCTACAAGTGACCAAACGAATTCAGAACGTGGTTCCAGCATGACCTAGGCCTTTTCCATAATTTCTTGGCTTAGCGTCAATGTAGTCAATAAAATCTTTTGCTTGTTGAAAACTTTTGACATTTATTGAATTGTCTTGCGAATTTTTGTACAATTGATGCCTTTATATTTCATAAAAACTGATTTTTGCTTTCAGTGAAAGGTTTTATTTTTCCATAATTTTTTCCATTTTAACTTCATCAGACGTTAGATCCTTAATTCTAGTAAGCTAAAAGATTGTGCTTTTAAACTTGTCAGATTCTCTTTGAAGCTTATCTTACAATTATTTATGCTCAATTTTTAAGTTTTCAAATTCAAATGTATGACTTGGGGATATTACCTGCTAGTCTGGAGATTCATCCTCAGATTCATCATCAGCTGCCATGAGACAGAGGTTGGCCATATCGTCTTCATAATCTGATGAATCATCAGATATCCATGTATCTTCACCAATCACTCCCATCTGTTTCCTTTTAGCTTCTTCAAGCTTTCTTTCATAGTAGGTAGCATCTCTCAGCTGGTTGCTCTAACACACATTTGAGTAGTGACCTTTTTGTTTACATTTGAAGCAGGTCACTTCCGCCTTTTCTATTTTCCTATCGGTGTATCTATCTACCTTACGTTTGAATGCATGGTTTCCTGACATTCTATGTTCAAAGGTTTTTTTAAGAAGTGCAATGGCTTCTGTGAAGGTCAAAGAGTCTGATCTGGGATCAGATGTTTCTGTTTCACTTAGTTTTGGAATTATTAGTGAGGAGCTGGATTCTGGTTTCTTGGTTGAGGAATATAATGCTATTTGACCATGCTTGTGACCAGAATTTTCAAATATATCATCTTTCGTGGGGATAAGAATGTTAAAGAGATCATGAGGGTTCATGTTGTCTAGCTCTAAGGTTGTGGCTAGGGTCAATGTAAGTATTCTCCATTCTCTTAGGTAAAGCTCCTAAGAACTTAACATTCTTTTCATCATTTGACTTTGTTACTCCATATTTATTTAACTCATTCAAGATTTTAGAAAATCTATTATAAGTTTCAGACAATGTTTCATTTGGAAGACATTTGAAATATTCATAACTTGAAACACAATTAGTTCTTTTGTTTCTTCTCATTTTTTTCTCCTCCTTACCATAAATTTTCTAACTGATCTCATATTTCCTTTGCAGATGAACAAGCATCTACATGAGAAAATATGTCATTTGAAAGAGCCGTGATCATTAGAGATTTGTCTCTTTCTGTCTGTCACACCCTTAAATTTCCACGTGTAGAGTTTTACCGCGAGGCGCGTGACACACCAGGATACAAGTCAACGGTCACAATAAACGACAACTAAATGATATGAAAACAACGTAAATTGCCAAATAAGTTTTCAAAAATCTAATCATCGCTGCGGAAGCATAAACTTTATTACAACCGAAAGTAAAACATAAGAGTCTGAAAGTACTAAAAGACGTGCAAGTGAATCCTAGACGCCGTGAGACTCCGTGCGCCTACTGATAGCTGCTACCATAGCGACTTGAGAATAACATGCTAAAGAACGTTAGCAAATAATGCCGGTGAGTTCACAGGTTTTTAAGTAAAACGTTTCATGAGCTTTTGAAAGACTATCAGCATACAACCGACCGATGAAAACACTTGTTAAACGTTTGAACTCCAAAACGAACCTCCCAAACGAACTATCGCCCACCGCGACTAACGAACTACCATTCCATGGCCAACGAACTGCAATATCATAGCTAACGAACTACCACATAGTGGTTAACGAACTACCGCATCGCGGCTAACGAACTACCACATCGAAGCTAACGAACTGCCACAACATAGGCCATATAATACTGAACATAAATGAATACTTTGAACAAAATGAACCCTCCCAAACGTAATGAACTTGCGAACACAATTGACACACATTTAAAGGACACAGCATGTTTTCTCCCCCGAAAATGTAAAACCAGTAAAAGAGTGGGGCCGTGAAACTCAGCTTAGAGTGCGTCTTCTGATAATTAGAAATCCAACACGTGTATGATAATCCCAACATATGACAACCTATCAATGAGCTTACATAAGTGTGATGACTACTAACCTGAAGGCTAACTAGTCCCCGATTGTCCAGATCTTGACTACGTGTGTTAAAAAGTGTGTTTAAACGTTAACCGAACATACCAGATAGACCCGACATCCCGTTGGTGACCCATTACATCAATTAGTCATGCACATAAGGTTATCACATAAGTTTCAAGCATAACGCACTTAGTTTGCATCAAAAATCGCATATACGAAGTCGTAAGGTCGAATCGGGAGTTTCATGTGTTTGGTTCGCCTCCAAGGGCTTCTGGTTCGACCCATGGACCCTTGGTTCAACCCCCATGATGTTCATTCAACCTATTCACATGTTCATTTGACCTAACACATGTTTATTTGACCCTAATATATGTTTATTCGACCTTAACATATGTTAATTCGACCCTAACACGTGTTAATTCACCCCCGGGCACCCACATTCGACCCCAGGCACCCACATTCGACCCTATGGTGCTACATTCGACCCATTTGAGCCACCTTCAACCCATTTGAGCCGCATTCTACCCATTTGAGCCACATTCGACCCCACGAAGGGTCGAATGATTTCCACGTTCGAACCTTTGCTGCAAAACTTCATAAAACGCACCAAAACGGATCTAAACGGTCCGAAAACATCACGAAACATCACCAATCACATAAGTCAACTATCATTAACATATTCCCACAAAACTCTACCAATTTTATCCTGAAATCCGTCCGTTTTACAAGTTACCCGAAATGGCAAATTATGGAGATGTAACATCAAACGCATGCAATCTTTACTTAGTTAGGAAACTTTCTGAAATCAATCAATAATCAACTTAATATACTCAGATTATCATGAACAAGAAACCCCCAATAATATCCCTATCACTATCATCATGAACAAGCCCTAGATATAACCTAAAATCCCTAAAATGAGCAAAACATCATCAATAATCAATGGTAGCCTATCTCAATCATAAATCATCATCAATAACAGTCCTAGATCGTTGTTATAACATCTATACAACAATCAATCATCAAACAATACATAACACAATATAAAACACCGTTAACACATGTTAATTTGTATGAAAACTCATTGTTTATGTATAGGTTTTGTTTAGAAAGATGTTAGGAAGGTTTCTATCTATGAAAACATGTTTGAATCAGATCTGGACTCTTGGGGTTTAATGAAAACGAATCAAAATGCTTTTAAAAAGGATTTAGGATGAAGAACACACCTTAGATCTTTGTTTAGAAGATGTTTGTAGGTTAGATTATAGACAACAAGAACAAAAACTCCTTCCTCAATGATTAAAGTTTCTAGAGAGTGTTTAGAGGCGTTTAGGGTTTCTGAAATGGTGAAAAATGACAAAGTGTGGTATTTATACCCAGTCCACATTCGCCCCTTGCATAAGGTCGAATGTATCCACATTCGCCCCTTATTCAAGGTTGAATGTGTCTATGCTGGTCGAATGAACTTATGTGGTTTTCTCATCCCAGGTTCGCCCCTGCATTGTGGGTCGAACCAAGATCTTTTCCCAGGTTCGCCCCCACGCTATGGGTCGAACCTGGACAATACGGACTGTGTTCCAAGTCTACTGGCCCCGTCATGTATGTTTAATAAACGTTTCTTGCTAAGGTAGACTTTATGTGTGTATAAAATGTTGACCTAAACATGTCGGGTGTCACACCGTCACACCCTCAATTTCCACTACGGGGCTCATACCACGAGGTGTGTGACATACCAGGATCCCATAGCCATAAGTCACATGAACGACTCTAAATGCCAAAACGATTTAGTTCGTTATTGAAAACAAGTTTTATAGATTACCAATTATTCAAATACTTGTCGAAGCGAATTTAAAGATAATAGTTAACCAAATAGTCTGCGCAAAACAACGCGCTAAAAAATCATAATAGATAATTAAACATTCGAAAGTAGCCAAGTGTTCATATCCCAATGACGCTATATGATGCATGCCCTACACGTGCTCCGAAACTAGTTACCTGCAAAACCATGTTTTCGTGTGTCAACATAAAGTTGGTGAGTTCACAATGAAAGTAAATGCGTAGGTCTCCCAGACCAAGTAACAACGAGTAAATAGCTAATTCATATGCCAGGGGTAGCGAACCCACTCATGACAACTAACACCGATAATACTGAACTGCTAAACAACGAGATCCCACAATAGTGAGCAAAGTGCCTTGCATCATCGTCTATAAACAATGATAATATGTTAAGTTATAGTTCACACCCATGCTCACAGCATGATGTGAGGTTTGTGAAACCTAATAGCGCTATCAACTAGTAACCCTCTTGCCCACCCGACAATTCATTCGGTATTTAGAAGGACTTCAATGATAGAGTTGGTTTAGTTCATCAAGGACATAAAGCATGAATGTGTGAAAGCAGATTCACCCCGTGAATCATAGCACCCCAAACCTGGGATGTGTAAAGTAGTCCCAAACTGGACTATGAAAAAGTTTAGAAAGTTTCTCATTCCGAGACGCATGCTTTTGAGAAAAGAGTAGTGAAACTCACCTGATAGAGATGCTTGTGATCTAGTGAAGCCGAATTACGTAGCTACTATCGTCCGGATAGTACTTGACCTATGATTTATTAAAGAATGGTAAATCATAGGTTTTATCATACAATTTGTCTACCCGACATTTGTGGACTTGGTTATGGAGTTATGTGAACCTTGGTTTTGCACTTGTGATAAAGTTAGATATCCTAACATGGGTTTAGGACATTACCTTACACAAGTTGATGTTAGCACATGATCTAGCTTTGTTAAAACACGTCAGTTGGTGGTTGCCGATTGTTAAACATGATAATCTATGTGATCTTGCTATAAATGTACTTATTTTATAGGGTTTAAGAAGTGTGGAGGATCGTTTTAACAAAAACAAGTTTGGATGATCATACAAGTCTACTAATCTAGGTGCGGAATCCCTAGATCAGTTACAATATGATAGTAATCGAATTAAAACACGCAATTCACCTTTTCAATTTCCATTTCATTCATAAATAAGTTTAATAATCCTTACAAAGAGTGTTTACAATGAAGTATATAAGTTTCAGACACTTCTAAAAAACCTAGAGAGAAATCAGACCAAACAAGACACGAAATGACCAAAAAGTTAAGTTGAAAAGGAAAATCAAACTATATATAGGCCTGCACAGTTGCCCCCGTAAGGGTCAAATGTGCAGGTTCGCCCCTTTACAATGGATGAACAAACACATAAGTTCTTCTGTCTTCTACATTCGAAGTGTATCCTCTACCTTCGACCATTTACTTCCACATTCGCCCTTCTAAAGTCCACGTTCGCCCCATGTTTTCAACTAAACATCTTAGAATGTACAATCCAAAAGCATCAATCGCAAAACGTGCATCAACAAACTCCCCCTCGACTATTGCTTGGATTATTGTCGTTGATAATCAAGTGTCTTGTTCATCAGCTTGATACGCAAATTCGTCTTCTGCTCTTTAGTCCTAACTGGTTCGAAAGTTGGTTTCGATTTCTTCTTTTCTTTCTGTATCTTCACAAACTTTCCTAGTTTCTTGTCATAGTCATATCCCGTATTGACATTCCAAGCGAAACACAAGCATACCACATGTTGGTATTTCAGAGCTTATTCGCTATCCTTCTCTTCATTGTAAATTGGGTTATAATACAACATAATGATATCATCATGTGAGCAGTTTGTCAACCACATCGGATCAAAAATATGAATCTTCTTAAACTCATCTCTCTTATCCTTCAGCAAGATAACAGCTTTTGCGGTGTTCCAATCATTGTACCACCACATGAATTCTTTTGAGAAATGTTGTGGAATCGGCATCAAAGGAATATGTTTCATTATGGTCGGTGGTTTATACTTTAACGTCACCTTGTTCATCCCAGTAATCGGATCAATCTTTTTGTGAACTATCCTTTTAGGATACTGCAGAGTGAACACATCCCATTTTGTTCTGCTCTGTCTAGCCATACGATCTGCGAAATAGCCAACTACGTCATTGTTCACACTTGCACCTGTCATAGTGTGTCTGCAGATGTCGCGTACAGCCCCGTAAGGTAGTGTCTTTATATCATGGAATCTGTTGAAATGCAGAACTCCCTTTTCCCACTTAACAGCAACACACCTTAGTTGTCTCAAATATTTCCAACCGAGAGCTTTTCCTTTGAACAACTCGCTGTGAAACTTGTAGAAACCTCCCTGAATTTTAGTCTTTGGTCGGTTGGCTTGTTTTTCTTTCAGTTTCCTTAGCAAGCTTTTCAAATCATCAGATTGTTCAACATTCGGTTTCCGATTCTCTGCATTCTTGAATACGTCACTAACGAATGTCTTGCTCATCTGTTGTGCAAGTTTCTCAGCCTGATTTAACATCTCTTCAGAAAATTCAGGAAATGCATTATCCTATTTGTCTTTGAAGTACTCCGGATATTCTTCACTAGTAATATCCTCAATCTCAATGTCTTCAAATACCAAAGTATCTCTATCATCAGAGTGATTTCCTTCTTCTTTTTCAGAATTATTTGGAATCTGATTTTCACTCATCAACTCTTCAAGAGATTTACCTACCTGTTTAGCCAAACCTTCAAGTATCTCTTTGGCTACGGCTGCAGAAACTTCACCATCTTCCAGATCAGGATCATTGTATTCAAGTTCAAATCTCATATCATCAGATTCAAATATCTGTGGAAACTTTCCAGTTAGCTCGATCGTCCAGACTTTCTTAGTCAACATCTGACGATACAATTTCTTATCTTCATCTGATAAAGATCTAACCTTTTCATTCCAGAAAATACTGTCATCATCAGTGTTACCACCAGGAGCTTTCGAGCTTTATTCTCCTGCATCTTTATCAGATTCTCTCTTTTGACATCGATACTTTTCCGTATCATCATCATCGTCATCATCATCATCTGCAGAACTATTATCATCAGAACCTTCTCCAGAATCATCTTTATCATCATCATTCTTCTTCTCAGGAGCATCACCGACATCCTATTCCAAATCCTCATCATCATCATCTTCTTCTTCAGATTCAGATGGTTCGAAATAAACCAATTCTTCTTCAGGTTCTTTGTCTTCCTCTCCAGCTTCCAACTGTGGAGCTTTCAAATATAAATAATCAATAAGCTTTTTCATGCTCTTGTTGTTCATTCACAACTTCTTGTTTTCAAGCCTCATAGAGATATATCTTCATGTATTTCTCTGTTCATGCAATAACAATTTCTCATTTTCTTCCTGTAGTTGTTTAATCTTCGCTTCCAATGCTTCTTGACTTTCTTGAGAAGATTCAACATCATCTAACATCTTTTTATCATTCTTCCTCAATTGTTCTATCTCTTGCTATTGCTAGTTTATCAATTTCATCATGTCAGTAAGCTTCTGATTAATTGCATCCATCACATCACTCGATATAGTAACCTGTGGTGTTGAAACCTCAGCAATAGGAGTCTTCTTCTTGAACTTATTCATTACTCTTTCCAAGGTAGCATCAAAATCTGCAGTTGGATCAATAGTATTCTCAGTAGCAGATTTGTTTAGTTTCTTTGCTACCGGGGATGTCACGGGTGTAGCAAATTTAGAACTACTAACTTTAGGAATTTTCTTTCCTGCAAGTAGTATCTCAACTTCTTTTGCACGTCTTTTCTTTGGATTCTCTTTCTCATCGTTCTTAGACATCGTCTTGTACTTAGGCTTTTTCTGTTTCTCACCAACCATAGGAGATCCACTGAAATCTTGTTCACCAATACCAAGACCCAGATCTATTTCATCAACAACAATTGGGCTCTTCTGTCTTTGTTTCTCTATGGTCTTATTCAGACTTTTAGACTCACCAGCCACAGTGGCCTTGGGCTTGGTTTGCTTGGCAGTCTCTTCACCAGAATCCCATCTGTCATCTATTTGAGTCTCCTCAGAATCTGCAGACTCTTCATCAACCAACATAGTTCCCTTTCTTGCTACGCTTTTCTTTCTCCTTGTTGTTTTATTTGGTGGTTCAACTTCAACTTCCTTTGCTTTACCTTTCCCTTTGCCACTTTTAGCTCCAACATTCACAACTTGACGTTTTCTTTTTGCTTCTGGGTTAACATGAAACAAAGGATAATCATTGTCTGAATTACTATCAACATTTCTAGCTTTGTCCTCACCCGGATTCTCATATCCTGGGTTAATCAAGTGTCCAAACAAGTTCTTGTGTGGTGGTTTTTTTATTCTCAAGAACTCTTTTGTAACCTTTCATCCTAATCAATGTATTTAGATTCATGTGATCTTGGACTAAAATCTGAGTAGGATCTTTCTTCAGATTTGTATACTTTGAATAAAAAATCATCTATAAAAATCTGGGGTACAACAAGAACTTCTTGTGCTTCAATCCTTTCAGAGGTTCAAGCATGTGATCCAAGATCATTCCTGAAACATTAAACGGCTTGTTGAGTATCAATGCAACCATTAATGAACCGATGCTCTTTCTCATCACATCATAACCACCGCTAACGGATCTACAAACATGTATCATAACATGAGCTAGATACTTAAATTGCGGACATAATTTTCCTTTGTGTAAAGCTCCATCAGTTATTGGTCCGTTGTACTTCATACGCAGAAAACACTTTCTCTGTTCTATCCAAGATAAACATCTAGGATCTGTCGGTGCATCTCACAATCTCAAAGCTTCCTGAATATCACTCTCAGTAACAATAGCAAGATGTCCCTGAATATTGCTCACTATTGCTGTTTGATTATCCCAATAATACATCTTTCCATTCTTCCAGACGTCCACTTGATGGTCTTTGTAGATAATTGCTGGTGTAGCTAACGCATCAACAACTCTGCTTCTTCTTAGAAAATCTACAATGCCAGAGAATTCTGTGTGTTTCTTGACCTCGCCAAGAAATGCACAGTAGTTATGAGCTTCTTCAAATGGCAATTCATCTTCGTTCTTCTTACTAGTGGCTTTTCCTGATGATCCAGCTAGTATATATATCAATGTTCTGTGGTTCTGCCATTTAGAATTCTGCAAAAACGAAACATGACAATTCATTAGAAACGGACAAAATTTACAAAATTGAAATTTGATTTTGAAAATTCCACGTTCGACCCATCGGGGGTACGAATGAAGAAAATTTGAGGATCGAATGTGAAAAATAAGGTTCGAATGTGAAAAATTTGATTAAAATTATTCATTCGACCTTAAATTGACATTCGTCCCTCTGAACAAGTCACATTCGACCAGAAAAACCACATTTGACCCTTTATAACTGGTCGAACCAGATTGTTCATATGACCAAAATTTCAGAATGCAATCCAGTCCATTTTAACCTTGGATTTTCATTTGATTAGCATCTATCATGGCCGATAAAGGTTTTTCAATAATAAATTGTTTCAATTATTTAGTTTTAGATAGTTTTTAAGTATAATCTAGGGTTCGATCACATTTAAACATCAATCAAACAATCTGGCTTGTTATTAACCTAGATTATTGTTTATTCTCCCCCTAAAACTATCTACAACTAAATCCTTATCATCAATTTCATCTATAACAGCCTCAATATGATCAAACAGTTAAGTCTGAGGGTTCGAACACTAAATCAAAGAATCTGGACTCATTTCTTGATGAATACCTGTAAAAATTGTATCAAAATGATCAGAAATGAGTAGGGAATCAAAAGCAAAGATCAAAGAAACAAGGGAAACAAGGGTGGGTTATCTCAGAAATTTCAAAAAGTTTTGAATGATGGGTTCAAATGTGCAGAAGGGTATATATAGGCTCCCACATTCGACCATTTGCATGGGGCGAATGTGAAGCTATGTCTACATTTGAATCTACTGAAAGGCTCGAAAGTAGAAATAGGGTTTGAATGTACAATATAACACTTGAACACTCACATTCGACCAAAACTAAAATCTCGAATGTACGAAAAATTCCACATTCGACCCACCGAAGGGGCGAATGCAGATTGGAATATTTGAAAATTTTACCAAATCTCAAAATCGAATCCCGTTCAATCTTTTTCACACCTTTTAAGCTTCAATCATTCATCATTTCACATTTACATGTTACAAAACTCAAATTGTTTCATCAAGTTACAGAAAACTACCATCAATCACCATTAGTTATAAAAAATAACTCAAAAATGTAAAATCTTTTTGGTTTTTCTGAAAATTTTGTTAAAACACACCTAAAATCTTTTTGAGTTTTTGTATATTTTGAAAAAATGTAAAATGCAGAAATGTAAACATAAAGCAGTAAATATTTTTGTGATTTCCGGTAAGAGGATCATATCAGTTTTTGAGAAATCTGATCACACTGTTGATCTTTAGTGTTTATTATCATTAAAGAAAATGTGTGATCCAGCAACTACTGATATTGTTATCCACATAAGCTTTCATGCAGACTGTTATGCAGTGCTTGATATGGTTAGTTATAGTATAAACAAAATTATATGTGGTTCCCACACACACGACATACTCCTGTATTAAGGAATAGATGCACAAAGACTCATTGTAACGCGTAATTATGCTTTCGTTATCTGTAATTTACAAGGTATTGAGGCACAGAGGTGTACAGGTCAGCAAATTAATGCTACAAAGTAACTTGTGCACTCTACCAGGTTGAGGGCTTATATCAATCACGATTTGCATCAATGATTAGATACGATGCATTAGATAATCTTTGATTATCGTCATACATGGAAAGTTCCTCAATTCGATAACTTTAGGTTTTGGCATTAAAGCTCTTTTATAAAGATACATTGTCTGATCTAGGTCCGTAAAACCTTACGACAAAAGATCAGATAGGCTATCCCCAGATAACTAATAACATAACGACCCGAAACCTCCGAATTTTGTACAAAAACCCTATCAAACGAAATTACGGTACTAAGACCATATGCCCATGAGGTGTTCAGCCACATAACAATTCGTTTGATATGTATGTATCTAACACGCAGTTATAGGTCTGCGAAGCCTACCAGCACATCACATAGACTCAACACACGACTTATATAACATTTCAAATCTTTAGCATGTGTCAGATTCCCACTGATGTACTATCATTTCCTCTTTTAATCCTGGAAAATCATTTTGGGTTTTCCTAATTTTTATGGATTTTTGGATTTTTCAATGTTTTTGGTTTTTCTGAATAAAGACTCTCCCTAAAATGTAAAACATATTTTTGGGTTTTGAAATGTTTCTAAAAAACAGTAAAACTAAAACTAAAAATGATAAACTGAGATGATGATCAGTCTTGTTTTTCTTTTATACCGTTAGCTTTTAATAAAAATTCGAATCGAGATCTATCGAAAGCTTTGGTAAAAAGATCAGCACGTTGGTAATCAGTGTGGATTTTGACCATATTAATCAAATCTTTAGCATAACAATCATGGATAAAGTGATAGTTAATCCAGATATGCTTAGCTTTTGAGTGATTGGCCGTCTTTAGTTAGTGCAATTGCGGCTTCGTTGTCACAGTGAATACGGGTTTTTAGAAAATGCAAACCGTAATCAACCATCTGCTACTGAATCCACAGAACCTATGAGCAACAACTCAAGGCTGCCATATATTCTGCTTCGCAAGTAGATAGTGCGACCGCTGTCTGCTTCTTACATTGCCAGGTCACGAGCCTGCTCCCCAAGAATTGACATACAGCCATTGTGGATTTGCTGTCTTTATCACAAACGCCCCAATCTGCATCACTAAAAGCAACAAAGTCAAAATTATCATCATTAGGGTACCATAATCCTCTCGACGGACAACCCTTCAGATATCATAGGATCCGTTTGACGGCTGCAAGATGACTTTATTTCGGCTTTGACTGGAATCGTGCGCAGAGACATGTAGCGAACGTTATGTCTGGTCTAGATGCTGTGAGATATATCAAAGATCCGACGATTGCTCTGCATGTAAAAGGATCTGTCAGCTCCCCCTAAGCGTCAACACCAATCCCGTGATTAGGTTGGATCGGGGTATCCATCGGCTTTGAATCTTCCATCTGGAACCGACTCAAGACTTCAGATACGTATTTGGTTTGGTGAATAAAGATCCCCGTTGGTCTTTGTTCCACCTACAAGCCGAGGAAAAACTGTATTCCTCCCATCGCACTCATCTCGAACTTTTCCTGCATTACTTTTTCAAATTCTCTACACAAAAGTTCGTTAGTAGATCCAAAAATAATATCATCAACATAAATCTGGACGAGAAGCAAGTCATCATCTGTTCTTTTGGTGAACAGAGTACAGTCTACCAAACCACGTTTGAATCCTTTGGACAGTAGGTACGTGCTAAGCTCCTCATACCATTGGCGTGGAGCTTGGTGCAACCCGTAAAGTGCTTTGTTCAGAATGTAGACCTTATCCCGATGGATAGGATCTTCAAAGCCTGGAGGTTGACCGACGTATACCTCTTCCTTGACCACACCGTAAAGAAACGCACTCTTGACATCCATTTGGTACACCTTAAATTTCTCGTACGAAGCAAACGCTAGAAACATACGAATAGCTTCTAAATGTGCCACATGTGCATAGATCTCATTGTAGTCAATTCCTTCAACTTGATGAAATCCTTGAGCTACCAATCGAGCATTGTTTCTCACAATCACGCCTCTGTCGTCCTTTTTGCATTTAAAAACCCATTTGGTTCCTATTTTCTTTCTTCCTGGAGGTAAATCTGTAAGTGTCCAAACACCCAGTTTCTGAAACTGCAACAACTCTTCTTGCATCGCCTCAACCCAATCATCACCCAATAGAGCATCTTTGTATGTCCGCGGCTCCACCTGCGAAACATAACAAGCAAAGGACCAGTCATTCTGACAACCAGATTTTTGAATTTTTGCATATAAAGCTAAAGCGCCAAGATTTTCAGGTGAGTTTGCACTACGAAGTTGTCCTCTAGTCATAACAGTGCTACCAGAATCACCAATAACTTGCTCGAGCGGGTGAATATGATGAATCCGAGATTCCGGATGATCTGGTACTTGAACTCCCATTTGAGTAGTCAAATTCTCTGTCGAATCCAGATCATTACCCATGTTGGACGAAGATGCAACATCTGGATTTGGGTTCACTAGTGGTGTCTCTGTTGTCTGATTTAGAATAGCTTCGCTTGTGACATCATTATCATCTTTTGATTCTGATGAATTAAGAGTAGTGGAAGCTTCCTGGAAAACTTCTTCTTCAGTTGCAGGAACATTGGTATCATTAGAAGCTGCTGGAGGAGTTACGGTGATTGGACGCACCAACGGTGAAGTCACTGTGTTTTCACACTCATAATAAAGTCTTAGAACAGCCTCTTCAACCATGTTATCTAGATTGAATGATTCAACGAAGTCTTTGTAATCAAACATCCAATCTGAACCACTACCCTGTACGTTCTGAGTATATCGTTGAACTTCAACATTAGTCCACTCCTCTACCTGACGAGTTCATTTGTAGAATACCTGTTTGAGCGGGGTTGCATATCCAACAAAGAATCCCTCTTCAGCTTTTGGTGGAAACTTCTTAGACGGATTTAGCATAGTACACGGTGCCCCAAATGGTTCTAGATACTCCAAATTCGACTTACGTCTGTTCAGCAGTTCATAAGAAGTTTTGCCAAACTTCTTCACTGTTAACACACGATTTAATGTGTAACAAGTTGCGTATATAGCTTCATTCCAGAACATTACTCGAAGGTTAGAATCCGCAAGCGTTGTTTTCGCCGTCTCAATTAGAGTCCTGTTTTTCCTTTCCGCGATACCGTTCTGTTTCGGGGTATACGGAGCACTGTATTCATGATGAATTCCTTTATCTTCATGGAGAGCATCCATCTGTGCATTTTTGAACTCCGTCCCGTTATCACTCTGAATTCTTTTGATTTTCAAACCCTAAACATTCTCTAAACGAGGGAACAAAACTTTCAAATTGTTAACCGTGTTGCTTTTTTATTGCAAGCACATTACTCACGAAAATCTAGAGTAATCATCCGTAACCACAAGACAGTATAATTCTCCAGCATGAATTTTACGCTTGACAGGTCCGAAAAGGTCCATATGCCAACGCCCAAGTGGCATATTTACATAATTCACTTTCTTTGGTTTGTGGGACTGTTTGTGTTGCTTCCCCTTCTTGCAACTCACACACTTGTCATTAAGATGAAAATGTTTGACATTAACGCCTTCAACAAGTCCAATCTTCACCAAATGATTCATTTTCCTGAGGTGAATGTGTCCCATTCTCCTGTGCCACATAATCGATTCTTTCTTTGTAGCCTTTGATAGGAAACACGTAACTTGGCCCTGAGTTGTCATTGCCTTTGACATATCAAGAATGTACAAATTGTTCAATCTTGGTGCTTTCAGCATAATCCACTCCTTTGGAATAACAAAGCCGGGTTTGAGGATATAGCAATATTTGTCATCGAAGTGCATAGAAAACTGTTTGTCGCAGATTTGGCTGACACTTAACAGATTATATTCAATTTGTTTCACATACGAAATCTTCTCAAAACTAATAACCCTGTTACTCACACTTCCATCCATCGTGATGTAACCTCCTTTATTTCCAGCGAACGCTACATATCCTCCATTGATGTTCCTTATATCGAATACCAACGTTAAATCACCTGTCATGTGACCAGAAGCTCCACTTTCGACAATCCAGAGACTGCTAACAGGGCCAGCTGGAGATCCCTGCACATCAAGAAAATCATTAGTTCTTTTGGGGGACCCAAGCCTGTTTGGTCTTGGGTCTTTGAACATTTGATTTCAAAGATTCATTCACACAAACATTTGAATTTGAATCTACCTTTTTCTGGTCTATCAAATTTTTCTCACTTTAAGATTTTTTATTGACTTTTGAGATAGAAGCACCCGGAGAACCCACCGGTGACCAGAGTTGTTCAGAATGTTTTAGAATCCTAATCTGAGACTTTTGAGTCACAGCAGGTTTCTTAACATTGTTCTCAAATGAAACTTTCTTGGTTACCTTCTCTGAATTAACAGATTTAGGTCCAACTGATGATTTAACAGCAGGTTTTGGAGGAACCTTTTGTTTATCAACAGTTGAGTTCACCACTGGTTTCTTCAAAGGTTCTTCCAGTGGTACAATGGGAGATTCATCAGCCAAACACTTCTTTAAGTTAGACACATGGAAGACGTTGTGAACACTACCGAGCTCCGCCGGTAAGTCAAGTCTGTATGCCACCGGTCCAATCCGTTCCAGGATTGCGAACAGTCCGACATAATGAGGGTTAAGCTTGCCACGCTTTCCAAAGAGTATGACGCCCTTCCATGGTGAAACTTTCAGAAGTACCCTGTCCCCAACCTGGAACACCAAAGGTTTGCGACGGCGATCGGCATAGCTCTTCTGACGATCTCGCGCAGCTGCCAAACGGTTACGGATTTGTACGATTTTCTCCAAAGTTTCGTACACCAGTTCCGGACCAGTGAGCTGGCTCTCGCTCGCCTCGGCCCAACAAAGAGGTGATCGACATTTCCGTCCGTAAAGAGCTTCGAATGGAGCTGCCTTGATGCTAGAGTGATAGTTGTTGTTGTAGGAGAACTCCACCAACGGTAGGTGAATCTCCCAACTTTTGCCAAAAACGATAACACATGCTCGAAGCATGTCTTCCAAGGTTTGAATCGTCCGCTCACTCTGTCCATCAGTTTGCGGATGATAAGCCGTACTCATATCCAACTAAGTACCCAATGCCTTGTGCAGAGCCTTCCAGAAACGCGAAGTAAAACGAGAATCACGATCAATGATAATAGAAACAGGCACCCTGATGTATTGTAAAATACATCTTTTTCCAGTGTAAAGTTTGTGTAATTTTTGAGTCGTTTAGATAGTGTTTTTATTAGTTTTAGGCTTGTACCGGTCTATTTTATTTAGTATAGGTTTTTATAGATTTTTATTAGTTTTGGGTCTTTTATAGTATTTTTCTATTTTATTTTATATTTTTGTAGGTGTTCATGGACGTTGGAGCGTGAACGAGTGACAGGTGGTTCAAGGAACAACCCTTTATATTGTTAAAACGCCTATATTAATCACATTTAATCATGATATTGCTTGAAGTTGGGTGACTACGAGTATTATGGATGCAGGTATGATAAAGGAGCCAAAATGACGGAAAACGGGCTTTGGAAATGGACCGGAAGGAATTGGAACAAGATGGAATAAAACAAAAGGAAATTGGATTTTAGGCCCAGGCCCACCGTACCCCTACGGTGGGGGCGTAGGCCTACGGTGGCTTCAGCACATGTTTTTCCACCGTAGGGCAGGCTTGAACAACCGTAGACTTTCCACTCTTGGCCGTACCCCTACGGCCATATAGTAGGGGTACGGTGGCCCTGATTAAATGTGTAACTCTTGCATTTAAAGGCTCTTGATGGGAGACTTATGGCATCACTTCAATTCTAAACGTTTCTAACTGCTTGGGGGCGATTTTTGGCTGCAAGAGACCTTTGGAGAACATTGCTAAACATTAGTTTTGTGTCTTTGATCCATATGAACAATATTATGTTTGTGTTAATGATTCACCAAGTCATGCGAGGCTAAACAATTGGTGATCATTCATGGTGAAGGTTTCTCTACAACTCTTGTGTGTGTTTTCCTTACATTTCTAGGATGATAATTTAGTACTCTTGCTTGATTATTATGATGTTTGAACAATTGATTGTAGTGTGTTGATTATTTTACCAAATTTTAGTCTTTATCGTTCGTTCTTGGTGTTGCTAACAATCGAGATATCACGGGAAGGATTGGGGTTGGTAATTGATTAATTGGTCATCGGGAAACAACCTCGCGTTAATATAACCCGAGTACTTTGTTCCCTTTTACCACAACAATTGTTTTCACATGAGTTATGTCTATGTAACTCTTTCTAGTTGAAATTCACACATGTGTTTAGAGAAACCGGATCCTTGAATGGTTATTATCTCATAATTTGAAGAAACACTTCTAAGTTTGAATTGATAATTAGTCGTTATTTTAGTTTAAACCAAAACAATCAAAAATCATAATCATTTACTTTTTATTCAAGTAGTTTAATTGTAGTTAATCAACAAAGCTAGAAATAACACATTTTCCACAAACTCCCTGTGTTCGATACCTTCTTACTACTATACATTAGTTGTAATTGGGAAATTTAACGTGTACCACGACAAGCACGTCAAATTTTGGCGCCGTTGCCGGGGAGTAGTGCGCAACGTGTGTTAAGTTTTTAGTTTTATTTGTTATTTTCGGGTTTACACGGGTTGTGTTTAGTGTGCGGGTACATCAAGTGTATGCATACTAGGGCCTCTCACGAGTCATCACCACTTTTGTTTGATCCGGAGATTGAAAGAACCTTGAGAAAGAACCGAGTTTTGATTCGAAGAAACAAAGTCATTGATTCACCTACTTCACCGTTCACCCCAAGAAACATAATGCAAGACCCTCACATACCAACAACGGGTCAAACGACCTCACCATTCATGCCTACTTCTTCACACATTTCACCCAACACCACATTACCTAACTTGTCCACTAATCCTGAAACACCAAGCCATACCACCCAACCGAGTTCCACCCAAATTGATCCAAACCTTAACTTTAATCCATCATGTACCCTTCCACCATTTTCCCATTTTTTTCCAACTACGGGTCAATCATCTTCTACCATCCCTCACCCACAAGGACAAGGTTCAACAATTGTCCACACCACATCTTCTTATCAACCACCTAATCAATCGGGTTTTTACCATTCATCTTTTCAAGGTGGTCTAAATTCAAGATTTCAAAGAGATGTGTATGACGAGGGGTATGATGATGAGGAGTTTAGTGGGTACAATGAAGAGGGTTATTACTATGGAGGACAAGGTGCATATGTGGGTTCGCAAGCTCAAACGGGTCAAGCAAGTCAACCACTTTTACAATATCAAGACCCGTCAAGACTACCGGTTGGTGTGCAACATGTTAGACCACAAGGATTGCAGTTTCAGCATCCCACGCCACTCAATCAAATGCGGCCTCCAAATATGCAAGCTCAACATCAAAGGCCAAATCACCAACAACAACCTATGCATCCGAATCAACATCATCAACAATGTGCACCACAAGGTGCAATGCAAGGGCAAATGGGTCAACCAAGAGCGCCATTGGGAGCACCTAGAAGACTCCACCGTGATGTTGTACGGGGAATTGAGGCACATTTTCGGCCTATCATCACTAATAATCCATCTCCCATAGTGATTCCACAAAACGCAAATGGAAGAACTTTTGAAGTTAGAACAACCGCACTTCAAAGTTTACCAAAATTCAAGGGGCTAGCAACGGAAGAGCCGTACTTTCATTTGGAAACGTATGATTCAATTTGCAACACTATTGGGGGCCAAGGATTTACTCCGGATGATGTCAAGTTGGTACTTTTTCAATTCTCATTGGAAGATAAAGCAAAGAGATGGTTTCACACTCTACCATCCGCATCAATATTTACATGGGCCGATATGCAACAAATCTTTTTGGATGAATTTTATAGTTCGCAAAAGACCAATGATGCGAGGAGGGGGTTGAGAAGCTTTCAACAACAGTCGGGAGAGATGTTCCATGAAGCATTTGAGAGGTTTAACATGACGCTACGAAATTGCCCTCACCATGGTATTCCACTATGGGAGTTGTTAAATGCTTTTCATGAAGGTTTGACATCGGAGGATGCACGGGATCTTATGTCCATCACAAATGGTACTTTTGGTACAAATTTTGAACAAGATGATTGGGCATATTTAGAGCAAATGGCGGTGACTTCAAAAAGGAAGGACCAATCTTCAAGAAGGGCAAGACATGTGATTCAAAGACCACAGGTACATGCAGTTGAGGGAGGTAATGCGCAAAATACTAACCAATTGTATAATGTTTGCAGCACTTGCCAAGAGATAGGCCACACGGCGGAGGTTTGTGGAGTGGGTGTGCAAGAAACACCAAATGAAGAAGTGAATGCTATTCAAGGGGGTGGGAGAAACTATGACATGAACTCCAACACTTACCACCCCGGGTTACGAAATCATCCCAACTTTAGATATGGAAATGCTTCTAATCAAGCCAACCCGAATTTTCAAGCTGCTCAAGGTAACTTTGTGCCTCGTCAAGAATACAACCAAGGGAATTACCGAGGCGGATACAATAGTGGCTACCAAGGGCAAGCTCAAACTGGACAACGAAATTCGGGTCATGATTCGTCAAGCGGAAATGAGGTCATGGAGATGCTTAAGGCCATGCAACATGACATGCAAAGGCGAAATCAACTTGATGAAGCACGAATACAAAAGGATGAAGTTCGTGATAAAAGCATTCAAGCATTAACAACTCAAATGGGTCAATTGGCAATAGATGTGGCGGAGTTGAAGAAAGGTAAAGGTAAACTTCCTAGCGATACGCAGGTAAATCCGTCACATGGCTCGTCACGAGGTAACAATGTTAATGTTAATCATGTAAGTGTTTTAAGAAGTGGGAAAAAATTTAAAGCGGACTTGTCACCAAGTTTTGTCGAGGGGGTGGTTGAAGATGTCACGGGTGAGGAAAGTGACAATGATGAAGTTTCACCGGTTTTACAAAAAGAAATAAATGTTAAAAAACCGGAAGTGAGTGAGAGTGAGAAAATTGAAAATGAGCCGAATCAAGTTCCATTTCCATCGGCTCTACTTGACCCGGGTAAGAAAAATTTTATTGCATCAAGAGGTCCCCAAAAAGAAGAAATGTGGGACATGTTTAAACAAGTAAAAATAAATCTTCCTTTACTTGATGCAATAAAACAAGTACCCGCATACGCTAAATTTTTGAAAGAATTGTGTACACAAAAGAGGCAACAAAAGAAAAAAATGCCTAAGCGGGTAAATGTTACGGGTCAAGTGAGTGCAGTTTTGAACGGGGAGCTTCCTCCTAAGCTCCAAGATCCGGGCACGCCATTAATAAATATTCAAGTTGGTAATTTTCAAATGGCAAAGGCGTTGCTAGATCTTGGAGCCGGGGTGAGTATTTTACCGGGTGGGTTGTATGATCAATATGACTTTGGTCCATTAGCTAGGGTGGAGACAAAGGTTGTTTTAGCCGATTTGCCTCATAAGTTACCCCGGGGGATGGTTCAAAACGTCATTGTTAAAATTGATGAATTTTATTACCCGGTTGACTTTTTGGTATTGGATTATTCATCCGCCGAGTCAAAACAACAACAAAATGTCATATTGGGTCGACCATTTTTGAACACCGCACATGCGGTAATTGATTGTAGATTTGGTACGGTCGACATGACATTTGGAAACCGGAAAATGCGTTTAAATGTTTTTACTAACAATACTAATGATTCCGGTGTTGAAGAATGTTTTATGGCAGATGTTATTGAGGGATGCAATCCATGTGAGTATGAGAAAGACGGAATGGAACTTTGTGCTTGTAATTTTTCTGAACAGGTACATGCGGTTGATTTGGATAATGAAGAAGAAAAGCAAGATGTGCTAGCTTTGAAGGAGGGTCGACCACCATGGTCTCACCAGTTTGATAGTTTGCCAGTGGAGATTGATTCGGGCACCAAACCCTCATTAGAAGTGCCACCGAAGTTGGAGCTGAAGGACTTGCCAAGCCATTTGAAGTATGCTTTTCTAGGGGATAATGACACATTACCGGTCATTATTGCCTCTAATTTGGAGATGGCTCAAGAGCAAGCTATGTTGGAAGTATTGAAGGAGAATAAAGAAGCTATTGGGTGGACGATTGCCGATCTTAAAGGAATTAGTCCATCCATTGTCATGCACAAGATCATTACCACCGAGGATGCAAAGCCCACGAGAGAAGCGCAAAGAAGGTTGAACCCGAACCTTAGGGAAGTGGTAAAGAAAGAGGTAATTAAGTGGTTGGATGCGGGAATTATTTATCCCATTTCGGATAGTGCTTGGGTAAGTCCTACTCAAGTGGTCCCTAAGAAGTCCGGCATTCAAGTAATTAAAGACGACAGTGGTGACCAAATTGCTACCCGACCCGTCACCGGGTGGCGGGTGTGCATTGATTACCGAAAGTTGAATGCCGCCACTTCCAAGGACCATTTCCCACTCCCATTTATTGATCAAATTATTGAAAAACTTTCGGGTCAAAATTACTATTGCTTTTTAGATGGGTATTCGGGGTACAACCAAATAGCAATTCACCCGGATGACCAACACAAGACCACCTTCACTTGTCCCTATGGTACTTTTGCCTTTAGGCGGATGCCATTTGGATTGTGTAACGCTCCGGCAACTTTTCAACGATGTATGATGAGTATTTTCTCGGACATGGTTGGAGAGTCGCTTGATGTGTTTATGGATGATTTCTCAATATTTGGCACTAGTTTTGAATCTTGTCTCAACGAGTTACAAAAAGTTTTAAAAAGATGTGTTGAGAAAAATTTAGTGCTTAGTTGGGAGAAAAGCCATTTCATGGTGCAAGAGGGAATTGTGTTGGGTCATGTGATTTCAGAGAGAGGTATAGAGGTGGACAAGGCAAAAATCCGGGTTATTACATCATTGCCACCACAAAAGAATGTGAAAGGGGTAAGGTCATTTTTGGGACATGTGGGCTTTTATAGACGGTTTATTAAAGGTTTTAGTGTCATTACCAAACCTTTATGTAATTTGCTTTTGAAAGATGTTCCATTTGATTTTACTAATGAATGTTTGCAAGCTTTCACTGTTTTGAAGGAACACTTGGTCAAGGCTCCTATTTCGCAACCACCGGATTGGTCGAAGCCATTCGAGATAATGTGTGATGCAAGTGACACTACAATTGGAGCAGTTTTGGGCCAACGAGTTGACAAGAAGCCGGTGGTAATTTAATATGCGAGCAAAACTTTGTCCGAAGCGCAACTGAATTACACCACAACCGAAAAAGAACTATTAGCGGTGGTGTATGCTTTGGACAAGTTTCGTTCGTATATTTGGGGGAGCAAGGTGGTGGTATATTCGGACCATAGTGCGGTTCGATATTTGATGGAGAAGAAAGACGCCAAACCAAGATTGATTAGATGGGTTTTGTTGCTCCAAGAGTTTGATTTGGAGATTCGGGATAAAAAAGGAAGCGAAAATGTTGTAGCGGATCATTTGTCTCGAATTCCGATGGAAGGGAGTGACGATATGACTGAAATAAATGAAAGATTTCCGGATGAGCAACTTTTAGCTGTATCAACCCAAGCCGCACCGTGGTATGCTCATTATGTTAATTATTTGGCCACCTATGTGCTATTCCGGATCATTGGACCAAGAAACGACGACAACAATTCATGGTCCAAGTGAAACAATATATTTGGGATGAACCGGATCTTTTCAAGATTGGACCCGACCAAGTGATTCGAAGATGTGTCCCCGAGGCGGAAGTTAAAGAAATTTTGACACATGCTCATTCTTCCGCTTGTGGTGGGCATTTTAGTGGACATAAAACTGGCTACCGGGTGCTTTCATGTGGGTTTTATTGGCCTACAATTTTTAAGGAGGCTTGCCAGTTCGCCCGAAATTGCTTAAATTGTCAAAAGTTGGGGAGCATATCAAAAAGGGATGAGATGCCAATGCAACCGATCTTGGTTGTGGAAATATTTGATGTTTGGGGCATCGACTTTATGGGGCCGTTTCCTAATTCTAACGGGTTTTTGTATATTTTAGTGGCGGTGGATTATGTCTCAAAGTGGATTGAAGCAGTGGCTACAAGGACAAATGACCATTCGGTTGTTTGTAAATTTGTTCAATCCAATATTTTTGCCCGGTTTGGTGTGCCTAGAGTGATTATAAGTGATGGTGGTTCACATTTCAAAAATTTTAATTTTGGGAAGTTATTGAAGAGATATGGTGTGAACCACCGGATTGCTACACCGTACCATCCACAAACAAGTGGACAAGTTGAAGTGTCTAACCGTCAAATAAAGGAGATTCTAATGAAGACGGTAAGAGTTGATAGAAAGGATTGGTCGGGGAAATTGGATGATGCTTTGTGGGCATACCGAACGGCCTACAAAACTCCTATTGGTACAACGCCTTATCGGATGGTATATGGAAAGGGTTGTCATTTGCCAATGGAGTTAACGCATCGAGCGCATTGGGCAGTAACGACGGTGAATGCGGATTATGATGAGGCGGGCAAAACGAGGAAATTACAACTGAGTGAGATTGAGGAAATTAGAGATGAGGCATATGAATGTGCATCGGCTTATAAAGATAAACTCAAGAAAGTGCATGATGCCAAGTTGAGAAAGAAAACCTTTGAAGTGGGTCAAAAGGTTTGGTTGTACAACTCAAGACTCAAGATGTTCGCGGGGAAGTTGAAAAGCAAATGGATGGGTCCTTACATAGTTTGCCGGGTTGGTGAGTATGGTGATGTTGAAATTTTGGACGAGATTACTGGCAAGCAACAAACGGTAAACGGACACCGCTTGAAACCGTATTTGGAGGGCAATGATATCAACTACTTGGAGATGGATAAATCGGGCTACATTCTAAGCCCGGTTGAGGAGACGTGATCAAGAGGCCCAGGTTTGGTAATGTAAATAGTTAGATTTTTATATTATTTTATTTTGTTTATTGCATAATTTTGTTTTTGCTCAAAACTTGTGTTGGAAACAAGTGTGGGGACGTTTCGGTCGCGAAACGGTTCTAGCACTATGTTGAGGACAACATAGGATTTTCGAGGGGGTAGGGTAATAATTTTTATGATGATTAAAAATTACTAAGACTAAAAATGTCTTTAGTCTTAAAAAAAAAAAAAAAAAAAAAAAAAAAAAAAAAAATTTAGGCCCAGGTCTACCGTAACCCTACGGCCCAGCCGTAGGGGAACGGTCCAACATTAAAACCCAACGGCCACTCGCCCCTGCCATACGGTGAAAATTTGTGTCCATGGGCCACCGTAGGGGAACGCCCGGACCGTAGGCCTACGGTGGGGGCTGGGCAGATTTGGACGGTTTTATAAAAAAAAAAAAAAATGTTTTAATTTCTTTATTGTATATGATCGATTTTTTTTGTTCTTTTCACATTCTTTTCTTTTCTTTTCTTTCTTCTTCTTCCCAAGAACACCCAACAACACCAACCTTCTTCAACCTCCAATCACCCATTAAACCTTCAATCCTTCATCAAAATCAACGATTCTTGGGTCCATCTTGGCTAATTTTTCACCTAGTTTCTGATTTTGGGGAGTAAAATAGAAGAAAAACACGATTTTGGGTTCGAATCAAAACCCTAAAATCGCAAAAATTGGGGATTTTTCTTATTTTCTTATTTTCTTATTTTCTTGTGTTCTTGCATCCTCTAATCTAAGGTATGTTTCTTATTTCTTAGTTTTTAATGCTACATTGTAAGATTTTTTAGGTTTTTGTTTTGCTTAGTTGATACCCCACTTGCTTGTTAATGTTATAGTATGTAAATAGGTTGTTTGATAATGTTGTGGTAGTAGATGTGTGTTGAGATGGAAAATATGAGTTTTTGGTAATGCTATGATTATAGAGGCGTCATGCCCAAATTTTGTCAAACCAAAGAGGACTTGTATGTTTAAAAAAAAAAAAACATCTACTACCATAGTAACAAGCAAGTGTGGGGATGTTTGGTCATGTTGGCTAATGGTTTTGTTTTGCTTGTTTTTGGTTTGTTTGTTTGTTTGTGCCTTGTATAGGAAATGGCACGCACGGGAGAAGCCGCTGGGTCAAGCTCGTCTGCTGCAAAGGCTAAGGGAAAGCAGCCGGCTCAGCAGTATAAAAGAAGAAAGTATGTTCCTCAAAACAATGAATCTGATGTGGAAATGGAGCAAGCACCTCAAGCACCTCAAGCACCGGAGGCTCCAAGGCTAGACCCGGCTGAGAAGCCGGAATGGAAGACTGGGCCATTGAATGCAAAACCAAGAATATGGCAAGCCACGTTATTTCATGATCAACTCAAAAATTTGCAAGATCGAGCTGGGGCTTTTATCTATGAAAGAGAGGTGAGCCGAAAAGATTTCGAGCCATTTGGGGTTTTTGACAGGTTTAAAGCGCTAGGATGGGAAGCTGCGCTTTATTGTTATGATCAAGAAGAAAGAAGGGTATTTTTGGACGAGGTAGAAGAATGGATGGCCACACTACGATGTCCGAGATTTGATTCACCTTCAAAGATGAAGCTGATTGGT
The DNA here is from genome assembly GCA_028751855.1 of Ambrosia trifida. Classification (NCBI taxonomy): domain Eukaryota; kingdom Viridiplantae; phylum Streptophyta; class Magnoliopsida; order Asterales; family Asteraceae; genus Ambrosia; species Ambrosia trifida. The sequence continues at coordinate 6,868,972 of CM054132.1, forward strand.
GAGGTAAATGGAATAGAGGTGGAAATGTCTTACGAGACATTACGAAGGCTTGCAAAGTTTGACAGTTTACCGGCGAAGGAATATAAGAATCCGAGCATTGACGAATTGTTGCTTAATCCGGACAAGCATCCTCGTTGGATGGACATGTTGAGTGATTTATTTTTGCCGGGTACTTATCATAGTACGTTATATCGAAGAAATTTGAAAATAGAGCCTAAACTGTTGCTGCATTTCACCATCTTGAACATATTACCGAGACGCGCTGATAAGGAACAAGTGCGTTATTCTGAGGTTCCTATTTTATATGCGTTGATGCACGGTGGACCGAAATTCTCTTTTCGGTACTTGGTTTTGAATCATGTGTGGATATGTAGAAATTCACCGGACAGGACAATCATTCCTTACTGTCGAATAATTACTGGATTGTTGAAGCAACAAGGTGCAATCACTGCTGAAGATGAAGGAAGAAAGAGGAAAAAGTTTAAACCTATTGATCTGGCAATATTGGGTTCTGGTCGGGTGTATTCTGAATCTGAGAGGTACCATAAATTGAAAAGTGGAGGTCAAAAGTGGAGGATGTTGAAGAAAGATGCACGGGCACTTTTGCCCGGTGAGGAGGATGACCCCGAAAGTGGAGCTGAAGCGCCACCAAGTGATGATGAAGAATATGAAGATAACCCGGCGGGTGGACATTTGTGGATGGTTGGGCCTTTGGGGGATCGATGAATGAGGTGATTGAAAGTCAACGCCCCCCAGCCTCGGTGTTTGATACTTGGTCGGGGTCGGAGCGAACATTATTTGATCATCAAACGATGATGGGAGCTAGCATGGAGCGAAGAATGCAACAAGGTTTTGATCGTCAAGAATTATGGAACCGTGGACATGCTTACGCTCAGCAAGTGGAGATTAATCACAGGTACATTGATGATCAAAACAGGAGAATGAATGATGATTGGCACGCGGGGAGGCCCGTAGTCGCAAATCCACCACCGGTGGATTATGGGTCCCTACCGCCATATGATGGAAGCATCTCCTATCCGACTCCACCAGTCCACCATTCCCAATGGGTCAACCCTCAGCAGCAGCAGCAACCCACAGATCAAGGAGGAAGCAGTGATGGAGCATTCGGCTTTGGCGAATGGAATGATTTGTTCACCTCGGTGTTCGGGCCGCCGCAGCCGCGCTACTATTGATCAGGTCGTGCTTCTTGTACATAGTTTTATATTTTGTTTGTTTATGCTTGTGTTTTTATCTTTGGGTTTTGGGTGGTCGGGTGGTGTATTGAATCATGTGAATTGTTGATGAGTTTGGGTTGTGGAAGTTGGATGTGTGTTTGTGTTTTAGAAAAATGAAAAATCTAAAAAAATTACAAAATGAAAAAATACAAAAAGAAATTTGTGGTTTGAGTGTACGAGCGTTTCTTTCCAAAGCCATGCATTGGGACAATGCATCCCAAGTGTGGGGATGGGAGGAAATTTTTGGAGATTTTAAAAAAAATTTTGAGGTCAAGTGCAATGTTGTAAAAATTGGAACACCTTGATTTAACCCCCATTAGACACATCGGCAACCTTTAATACCCGTTTCTTTTTCTTGTTGAGAGTTGAAGCCACACATGTAAATAAATAAATTCTTCTTCTGTGAGAGTGGCAACGGGTGGGGGTGCACTAGAACTTGTGCCTGAATACAGCTTGAAACCTTGATTGAACATGAGTGTAAAAATGATAAGGGCATTAGGTAGCCTCATCATGTGAGTGCGAGTGTGGGTTTTGGGGGGTTGGACCTCATACATTACAAATATGAGCAAGGTAGCGAGAGGGGCGGGGGTTTGGACATTTAGTTGCCCATCTTTGAGCCTAACAGCCTATCGATTGTTAACCCTTTAGCTAGTTCCCTAAATCAATACCCAACTTGACCCGGTCTTGTGTGTTTAAATAGAGTGTTAGTGTGTTATTTTAGTATTACAAGTTGAAGTGTTAATTGAATGTGTTCGTATGTGTATGTATTAGTGTTTCTTGATGTATTGAAAAAAAAAAAAGAAAAGGGGAAGAAGAAATTGAGAAAAATGATGAAAAGAAAGAAAAAAAATAGAAATGAAAAAAAAAAAAAGAGAAAAAGAAGAGCAAGTTAAGTTATGTTTGTGTTTGTACATAGTAGTGTTTCTTGTTCGCGTGAGTTTGTGTTGAAATAAAAGACCGGGTAAAGTTTGCGCTACTTATATATATCCTATTCCCTACCTTCACACCTAGCCAAGTTACAACCGTCAAGTCCCTTTGATTTATATTCATGTTCATGTTAGGAGAATTATTGATTTAGGTACAAGCTTATGGTTGTACAACTACCCGTTTGCCTTTTGTGTGTCTAGCGTATCTTTGCTAGAGCTTATTTGATACCGAGAGGAGAGATATTGTGAGGGGTGTGTTAATTGGGGTGTTGAGGATGGGTTATTACGAGGATTGCACATTTAACTTGACTTTAAAATGATCGTTTTTGTGAGAAATAGAGTTTTGGTAGATTGCTTGGGACAAGCAATGGTTAAGTGTGGGGATGTGACAGGTGGTTCAAGGAACAACCCTTTATATTGTTAAAACGCCTATATTAATCACATTTAATCATGATATTGCTTGAAGTTGGGTGACTACGAGTATTATGGATGCAGGTATGATAAAGGAGCCAAAATGACGGAAAACGGGCTTTGGAAATGGACCGGAAGGAATTGGAACAAGATGGAATAAAACAAAAGGAAATTGGATTTTAAGCCCAGGCCCACCGTACCCCTACGGTGGGGGCGTAGGCCTACGGTGGCTTCAGCACATGTTTTTCCACCGTAGGGCAGGCTTGAACAACCGTAGACTTTCCACTCTTGGCCGTACCCCTACGGCCATACAGTAGGGGTACGGTGGCCCTGATTAAATGTGTAACTCTTGCATTTAAAGGCTCTTGATGGGAGACTTATGGCATCACTTCAATTCTAAACGTTTCTAACTGCTTGGGGGGCGATTTTTGGCTGCAAGAGACCTTTGGAGAACATTGCTAAACATTAGTTTTGTGTCTTTGATCCATATGAACAATATTATGTTTGTGTTAATGATTCACCAAGTCATGCGAGGCTAAACAATTGGTGATCATTCATGGTGAAGGTTTCTCTACAACTCTTGTGTGTGTTTTCCTTACATTTCTAGGATGATAATTTAGTACTCTTGCTTGATTATTATGATGTTTGAACAATTGATTGTAGTGTGTTGATTATTTTACCAAATTTTAGTCTTTATCGTTCGTTCTTGGTGTTGCTAACAATCGAGATATCACGGGAAGGATTGGGGTTGGTAATTGATTAATTGGTCATCGGGAAACAACCTCGCGTTAATATAACCCGAGTACTTTGTTCCCTTTTACCACAACAATTGTTTTCACATGAGTTATGTCTACGTAACTCTTTCTAGTTGAAATTCACACATGTGTTTAGAGAAACCGGATCCTTGAATGGTTATTATCTCATAATTTGAAGAAACACTTCTAAGTTTGAATTGATAATTAGTCGTTATTTTAGTTTAAACCAAAACAATCAAAAATCATAATCATTTACTTTTTATTCAAGTAGTTTAATTGTAGTTAATCAACAAAGCTAGAAATAACACATTTTCCACAAACTCCCTGTGTTCGGTACCTTCTTACTACTATACATTAGTTGTAATTGGGAAATTTAACGTGTACCACGACAAGCACGTCAACGAGTAACTTTGATCAAGTCAAGAACACCCGAGTATAGAGCATGAAGTTATATATTATAATAATAATAATAAAAAGAAAAAAACAAAGGAACCGAATTTGACTTTGAGTCACGGCCCAATTGCCTAGAAAAGAATTGTGAGGGTTTTATTTAATTGGTGAATGGAGAACAATTATAAAAGGGAGGCGCATAACATATTTTGGGGAGATGAATAATATACGAAGGCAGCAACAGCAGCATATAATTTGTAGAGAAGAGGAAGAGGCGCAGATCAAGGGTTGAAGCCTAGGTGCGAGCACGGGTCGGTTCTAATTCAGGTATTTATTATTTATCTATTCTAACCTGTTGTGAACACAATTAATATGTTTAGTTTTCATTGTTTTGATTTTATCATGACTTTTATTGGCTAAACCTTGACGCTACCTAGGTTAAAGATGATTGCACTTGTTTGATTTATTTTCTTTTGGTTTTGAAACTTTTGGTTGTGGGTGAATTTTAAAGTAAAGAATTCTTTATTTTCTAGTTTGATGTGTATGCATATTTAGTTTTATTTAAATAACTTTTATAAACTCCACTTGCGTTTTTGTGAATGTCTTTCATGTATGAATGTGGGTTAGGTTGCAGACTGGGTGTTAGCAACTAGTTTATGGTTAATTGCCTAGGGTTATCCATAGGGGTTGTAATTGTTAGTTAGATGATTCTAAGTGTTCTACCAATTCTCAATAGCTGTAAGGTGCGAGATTGTTGGTCTGTCTAGGGTGTTAAATTTCTAGTTCTAGAGGCTTTGTAAGAAGATCTTCCTAGTTTCCCTAGCATTCCTTGTAGGCCAAGTCTTATCAAAAATATTGTAGTTACCCCTTGCACTTTCAGGTGTATTGTGACTTTCGCGCTGTAAGGTTATCTGTCTAGCGGGTACTTTAAGATTCGAGTAATTAAGCCTGTAAGGGTAACCTCTCAACCGGTGGTTTAACGGCTTATAGGTAACCTTAGGTTTCTCCTTGAGAAGGGTCGAGGGTCCTCTAGTTTATCCTGTAAGTTTAGTATTTTAAGATCCCGGTTCCACACCAGTTCCATATCCGTTAGAGGCTTATCATTCATGTGTAGGATTCTAGCCTAGGTAGTGCCTTCCCATCATCTTATCCCAATTTTAGTTCCCAGCTTGTGTCCTTAATTATTTAAGTTTTATTTTATTTATTTGCAATTAGTTTGTTAGAAAACCCCCCTTTAAGCAATAAAACATTATTAAGTCAGTTTGTAGATAAGTAATCGAGTCTAGTTTACGTTTTCTAGTAGAGTCTCGTGGGTTCGATACTCGGACTTACTTTAGCTGTACTGCACTGACCGGTACACTTGCCGGTTGTGTGGTTTAGGTTTAGAGTGTCTTAGGTTATAAATTTAAAACTTAGAGTGTCTAGTTTAGGTTAATTTACTTAGTTTTTACTAAATCAATTTGAGCACATCACACCCCGTGCCAAGCAACCACCTCCTTAAGGTAAAGTCAAGCTAACCGCTCGAGTCCATCGGTTTCCTTAATAGGTATGAAACGTGCCGATTTTGTCAACCTGTCAACAATCACCCAAATCATATCATAACCACTTGTTGACTTTGGTAGCTTGGTGACAAAATCCATCGTGATTCGTTCCCACTTCCATTCTGGAACCTCTGGTTGTTGCAGGAGACCAGACGGCTTCTGATACTCCACCTTGACTTTAGCACAAGTCAAGCATTTGCTCACGTATGAAGCTATGTCAGCCTTCATGTTTGGCCACCAATAAAGTATCTTCAAATCCTGATACATTTTATCGGAGCCAGGGTGAATAGAATACCGGGATTTGTGAGCTTCATCCAAGACAAGCTCGCGTAATCCCCTGAACAAGGGAACCGAAACACGCTCTGCGAAGTAGTGTAGGGCATCAGACCTGAGCTCAAGATGCTTGTCAGCACTGTGCATAGTTTCAGCTTTAAGGTTTTCCCCCTTCAAAGATTCCAATTGTGCAGAACGGATTCGGTCAAGGAATGAGGAATGAATGGTGAGCTGTAAGGCTCGAACACGACGAGGTTTCACAGACTCCTTCCTGCTCAAAGCGTCCGCCACAACGTTTGCCTTGTCAAGATGGTACTTGATAGCACAGTCATAATCGTTCAGGAGGTCAACCCAGCGACGCTGCCGCATGTTTAACTCATTCTGGTCGAAAATATGCTGAAGACTTTTGTGATCGGTGTATACTTCGCATTTGGTACCGTACAAGTAATGTCTCCAGATTTTTAACGCAAAAACCACCGCACCCAATTCCAAGTCATGAGTAGTGTAATTCTTCTCATAAACTTTGAGTTGACGAGAAGCATAGGCAATAACCTTCCCGCGTTGCATTAACACACAACCGAGACCATGTATAGAAGCGTCACAGTACACAACGAAATCATCCGTACCCTCAGGTAAAGACAAGATAGGTGCAGAACAAAGTTTAAGTTTCAGCATCTGAAATGCTGATTCCTGTGGTTCACCCCAGTCAAACTTTCGGTCTTTCTGGGTAAGAGTGGTGAGGGTTTGAGCGATCTTCGAAAATCCCTCAATGAAACGACGATAGTAACCCGCAAGACCTAGGAATTGCCGCACCTCAGACGGCGTCTTTGGTGCTTCCCAGTCTTTAATATCTTCGATCTTAGCCGGATCGACATGAATTCCCAGTTCATTAACCACATGCCCAAGGAATTGAACTTCACGTAACCAGAAATCACACTTTGAGAACATAGCATATAACTGCTCCCGTCTCAAAAGCTCCAAGACCAACCGTAAGTGTTCCTCATGATCCATCTTGTTCTTAGAATAAACCAGAATATCGTCAATAAACACGATAACGAATTTATCAAGGTAAGGCTTGCAAACGCGGTTCATCAAGTCCATGAACACCGCCGGTGCGTTAGTGAGACCAAAAGGCATGACCAAGAACTCAAAATGGCCATAACGAGTGCGAAAAGCAGTCTTCTGGATGTCGGCTTCCTGAACGCGCAACTGGTGATAACCAGACCGCAAATCAATCTTTGAATAGTAACTAGAGCCCTGGAGCTGGTCAAAGAGATCATCAATGCGAGGGAGAGGGTAAGGATTCTTGATGGTCACTTTTTTCAGCTCACAATGATCAATACACATGCGAAGACTTCCATCCTTCTTCTTCACAAACAAAATAGGAGCTCCCCACCGGGAAGAACTCGTTCGGATGAAACCCTTTTCCAAGAGTTCTTGTAACTGGCTGGACAACTCTTGCATCTCCGGAGGTGCAAGACGATACAGAGCCCGGGCAATAGGAGCTGCACCCGGAGTAAGATCAATGCCAAACTCAACCTGACGATGGGGAGGGAGACCAGGTAAATCATCAGGAAACACATCGGGAAAATCACGAACCACCGGAATATCCTCAATCTTCTTCTCATCGTCAGCCGAAACAGTAATAAGTGCCAGAATGGCCGAATACCCCCTCGAAGATACTTAAGGGCTTTCATGCTAGAAATGATACTCAGCGGAGCACCGCTCTTCTCGCCATGAACCGAGTGAGTCTCTCCATTAGGGAAAGGGATCCGAATAATCTTTTCGAAACAAATGATCTCCGCACGATACAACGATAACCAATCCATGCCAACAACGACATCAAAACTACCCAGGGGTACCGGCATAAGGTCAATGGGGAAAGACAAACCCGACAGTTCCAAGCGACATTCCCTAAGGGTGTGTGTCACTTCGATTTTCTTACCATCAACCAATTCTATTAAGTACTTAGCCTCTAAAGGTGTGGGTACTATATCTAGCAATCGACTAATTGTTAGGACAATGAGGATTGGTGAAACCACTTTTGGAAACCTTAGTCTAACTCACTTCTGTCATTTTGGCTAAGTATAGAAGTACTGAAAAGAAAACAAAGAACTGCTGAAGAGAAGATAAGAGAAGTGCTGAAGAAGAAACTTCATCAGAAGTTCTGAAGTCCAAACCAGACAAGTTCACTTCAGAAGTACTGAAGACAAACTACTCATCAGTAGTTTGTCATTCATCAGCACTTAGCATCAGATATTTTCCACCGCCTTTTTGCATCAGTAGTTTATTGTTTATTATTACTTATAGCTGTATTTGTTAGTTTCAATGTTGCAACTTGTGCAACTTGTTTCTGTTGTTTCTGTACTTGCTTTTTGGCAAGATACACGTATGTAAACGTCTATAAATAGAAGGCTTCAACCTTCTATTTTAGACATTGATTTTTAATAGAAAAATCCTTCAAACACTTTCACTGTTCTATTCCATTTCTGTATTTATTGTGAATCTGTCTATGTATCTAATTCTCATTTACTACTTGGATTCATAATAAATACTTGTCATTTATTAGTTTCAATCATCAAGGGGGAGTAATAACTCTTCCTTAGTATAAAAAGTGTTGCTTTAACTTATACATTCCGCTGTGCTTATAATCTGATTTACAAGGGCTTGCTAAACACTTAAGTGTCAAGATAGCTAGTTCTTACTTAGCAAAAAGAGCAAAACTGATCCAACAATTGGTATCAGAGCATTGGTTTATCTGATCACATATCAATCTAACAAATTGAGAATCAGACACAAAGCTCTTATTGATACTCAATAAAAAGATCAAAAGTTCACTTTTTATCAACATCCATCACTTAAAAAAGTCATCTGACAAATCTATACTCTTTAAAATGGATCCACATAATACTGGTTCTGCCACTAAACCTGCCATGCTTGTTAGAAATGAATACAACATATGGCAAAAGAGAATGGCACATACCTTGTCACAAACCAAAACAGGTTGTTGGAGATCTGTGATATATGGTCCTCACAAACTAGTAAATGTTAATCTTGAAACTAATGTTAAGGTCCCTAAGGACCCTAAAGAATATACAGATGATGATTTCCTAAAACTTGAGCTAGATGCAAAAGCATTCTCTATGTTGGCAATGGCTCTCCCAAATGAGATATACTCTGGCCTTTTACATTGTGAAAGTGCCAAAGAACTCTGGGATTGTCTTAAAGAACAGTTTGGAGGAACTGAAGAGGTGATTGCCAACACCAGAGAGATTTTAGCTCAACAATATGAAACATTTGCTCATATTAATGGGGAAACTTTAACTCAACAATTTGAAAGATTCTCCACATTAATATCTGAGCTAAAGTTAAATGGTCAGACCTATACAACAGTGTCTATGCTACATAGATTTTTAAGGTCTTTACCAGACAAATGGGAAACATACTCTATTGTTTTAAGATCCTCACCAGATTTTAGCTCCCTCACTCTTACAAAACTCCATGGGAGATTACTTACTTTTGAGAGAGATTGATCAAAAGAAGAAATTACAATCATCTGGTAAAACTGCTGATGACTACCTACCAGGTAGTACAGCACTTTTGGAACAAGATTCACCAACTTGTTCCTATGGATCTTATGACAATATTGACATAACCACTGGGATCTCATCAGAAAGATCTTTCCCAGGTTATGACAATAATGACCAAAGTCAAACTGCTGATAATCTATGTTTTATCATGGATGATTTGAAAAACTTTAGCAGTGATGACTTAGAAGAAATGGACATATTACACCAACTGGCCATGCTAAGCATTAAAACTAACAAGTTTTATAAAAGTTCAGGAAGGAAATTTCCAGGATTGACCAGTAATACAAAAATTGGTTTTGACAAATCTAAATTGAGATGTCACAAGTGTCAGAAGTTGGAACACTTTGCTAGAGAGTGTAGAAGCTCTAGCTTTAACCAATCACAATCTGGAAATAACTATAACCCCAATTATAAGAGGAATAATGGAACTCAAGGGAGTGCTCATTTTGTACAGGCACAAGCTCCTCAACAGCAATACATGCCACAAGTACAATATGTTCAAGTGCCTGCTCAACAGATGCAGAGCCAACAATCAATCCCTCCCTTTCCAGCTGCTCAACATCCTCCACAGCCTCAACAACCCTCTCAACAAAGTCTTTTCACCTCAGGGTATGTTGACTGGAGCAGTCTCCCTTTTGACACCACAAAGTGCAATCCTGATGCAGACAACAAAGTGTTTGACATCAACTGGGGAGAACCAGACAATGGCAGAAAGAACTTTGCCTTAATGGCATTTGAAGGCTGTACTTCAAAATCTGCATTGTCACAGGTATCAAAAGAATCTTTAACAAAACTTTGCTCAAATTCTTGCAAAGAAACTTTTGCTCTCATAAGAGAGACAAATCTGCACTTACAAGGTAAAGCCAATGATTTAGAAAGAAAATACACACAGATAAAATGTGATTTAGAAAGAAAACTGTGTGCTAAAACAAAAGAAGTTTCTAAATTAACTGACTCAGCTATTGAAACCCAAGCACAAATTAAAATCATGCTAAATGACCTGGGAGATGTCAGACAAGAGCTTGCTGACACCAGGATCACATGTGAAAAATGGGTGGAATCTTGTAAGGGGTATCAATTACTGCTAAACAAACAAAGTGCTTCAAATGTTAAGTTTGGCATAGGATACCATCATGTTGAAACACCAACAGATTTCTCTCCCAAAACTACTGAAGATGGGAGAAGAATTGTTTCAAATGAAACTTCTGAAGTGAAAGACTGCACATCTTTCCATGAAAACTTTCTAAACAGAAATCCTGGCATTTTTAAAGAAAGTACTTCAGAAGTATTAACAAAATCTGACAATGAGCCATCAGTAGTTTCATCTACATCAGGAGTTGAGACCCTGAAAACTACTGATGAGCAAAATCTTTACACTAATGTCAGAAATTTGCCTTTAGATCAAAAACAAAAGGCAAAAGAGTGTGAAATTTGTGGTCTGTTCAACCACAAAACTGAATTTTGTAGATACAGAAAAGGAATTCAGTTCAATCAAAAAATTAAACAACAGGTTATGGGAAATCAAATCAGAAATGATTATGAAACAATCTTTAAACCCAAGAAACAACATCCTGAAAACACCTTTTGTCAGAAAATGATAAGATCTCAACCAAAATCTTTTTCTCAAAATTCTTTGTCAGTAGTTAGACCAGAATCATCAGCAGTTTCACAAACTGCTGAGATACAAAATCTAATGAACATGGTACAACTACCGATGACCAAGGTTGATGGTGGTCCTGAAAAGGATACCACCATGGTTCTTAATGAAAAATCCATTGCCAAAAAGACATGGATTTCTCAACCTGGTCAAGAACAAACTGTAACTGTTCTCAAGAGCAAACCCAAAGCCAAACAGGCTTGGGTTCCTAGATCTAACTAATTTGCTTTTATGTGCAGAGAGTTTCCAGGGGCTTAAACAGCATATGGTATGTTGATAGTGGAGGCTCTATGCACATGACTGGATGCAGATACCTGAAAAACAACTTTATCAGTCAAAGAGAAGGATATGTATCCTTTGGGAACAATGCTAAGGGATATGTGCTAGGACATGGCAATGTCTCCTCTGGCAAAATACAGTTTGACAAGGTCAATCTGGTGGAAAACCTTGAATACAACTTGCTGAGTGTGTCACAAATGTGTGATAAAGGATATTCTTCCTTTTTCACAAAGACAGCATGCAAGATCATCTCACCAGAAGGCCAGAAGTTGATAGAGAAGATCATTGAAGATCATACTTTGCTGATTGCCAAAAGATGTGGCAATGTCTATGCAGTGGACATTGAGAAAGACAAAGTATTGAACAACACTGCCTGTTTCTTCTCAAGGGCATCAACTTCAGAAACAGATCTCTGGCACAGGAGACTTGGCCATGTGAACTTTAAAACCATAAATAAAGTCACAAAAATGGGCTTGGTCAGAGGTCTACCTTTGAAAGTATACCAGTGTCAAGAACACTGTGTATCCTGTTTAAAGGGAAAACAGCATAAGTCCTCCTATAAGTCTATTGAAGAATCAAAAACAACTGCATGTCTTCAACTACTCCATATGGACTTATTTGGACCTGTCAAGATTATGAGCCTTGGTAAGAAGAAGTACTGCTTAGTTATCATTGATGACTACTCAAGATTCACATGGGTATTCTTCTTATTCTCCAAGGATGAGGCTGCTGAAATCATCAAGTTCTTCATTCTACAAGTAGAGAAACAATATTCTCTATCTGTCAAAACCATTAGAAGTGACAATGGGACAGAGTTCAGGAACAAAACTCTGGATGAATTCTATTTGTCTAAAGGGATTATTAGACAATACAGTGTTCCCAGAACTCCTGAACAAAATGGTGTAGTAGAAAGGAAGAACAAAACATTGATAGAAGGAGCAAGAACAATGTTAGCTGATTCTGGACTGCCCTTGTACTTTTGGGCAGAAGCAGTTAACACATCATGTTATGTTCAGAATAGAGTTCTTGTGGTCAAGAGACATTCCAAGACTGCCTATGAAGTTCTTCATGGCATGAAGCCCCTTATCTCCTTTTTCAGGGCTTTTGGGTGTCAATGTTTCATCTTGAACATCAAGGAATCTATTTCAAAGTTTGCTGCCAAAGTTGACTCAGGTTACTTTCTTGGTTACTCTTCAACAAGAAAAGCCTACAAGGTTTTTAATTCTCACACCAGGATAGTAGAAGAAACATTGAATGTCAAGTTCAATGAGTCAAAACACACTCTTATTCCAGCACATCCTGCTGAACTCTTTGACCTTGACAACTTCCACTTTGGACCTGAAAAGACTGTTACTTCTTCCAAACCTACTTATTATGGTGATCAAAGGTTTGAAGATGAGGATCCTACACCATGGACTCCTCAAACAGTCATTAAGTCAACTTCAACACCATCAGAAGTTTCACAAACTTCTGATCCAACAAATATTGAAGGCCAAACTCAAACATCTGCTTCAGCACCTGCAACTACTAAAGAAGCTAAAACTGCTGAACCAAATATTATAGACCTCAGTAGTTTGTTTGAAGAACAAGAGCCACCTACACCTGTCAGTGGTTTACAACAACTGATTGAACACAGAGATCATCCACTTGATCAAGTCATGGGTGATATAGCTTCAGGTGTTCTTACCAGAAACCAGCTCTCCAACTTTTGCCTATTTTCAGCCTTTATTTCACAGTTGGAACCAAAGAAGTACCAGGAAGCCCTCAAAGACAATAATTGGGTGCAAGCTATGCAAGATGAACTGCTTCAGTTCAACAAGCAACAGGTCTGGGAAATCTGTCCCTTACCTCCAAACAAGCAACCAATTGGCACAAGATGGGTTTTCAGGAACAAACAAGATGAAGCTGGTATGATAATCAAGAACAAGGCAAGACTGGTAGTTCAAGGGTACTCTCAAGAAGAGGGAATTGACTATGATGAAACCTTTGCTCCAGTTGCAAGGCTTGAGGCCATCAGGTTATTTCTGGCCTATGCCATTTCCAACAAAATTAAAGTTTATCAAATGGATGTGAAAAGTGCATTTTTGTATGGAAAAATAAAAGAGGAGGTGTATGTCTGTCAGCCACCTGGGTTTGAGGATCCTTCTCATCCTGAGTGGGTGTACAGACTAGACAAAGCTCTTTATGGGCTCAAACAGGCTCCAAGAGCCTGGTATGATACACTCTCCACCTTTTTACTCAAAAATAACTTTACAAGAGGTGCCATTGATAAAACTCTTTTCATTAAACATGTTGGAAATCATGTCTTACTTGTTCAAATTTATGTTGATGATATCATTTTTGGTTCAACAAACACAAAACTGTGTGATGATTTTAAGAAACTCATGCAATCAAAATTTGAGATGAGTACCATGGGCGAACTGCAGTACTTTCTAGGACTGCAGATCAAGCAACAAACAAATGGAACTTTTATACATCAATCAAAATATGTTAAAGAATGTTAGGATCTGAGTTTGTTTATTTTGAATGTTTAAATAAATATGGTAATATGAAATGAATATAGAATGAAAGTGCAGCGGAATAATAAACTGTAAATCAAAACAAGAGAGTAAATGTTTTCAGATCGAAAGCTTTCATTAATCCAAAAGTTTACAATCGTACAATTACTCCCCCTCAGCCTGATCACACAGTGTTTGTCTGAGAGAATGTTTGTGTGTGTGATATAATAGAACAGTACAAGCACTTTTCCATTTATAGACAGACTCAAAGCACTGATGACCTAGGCTGACGTCACCTAAGACAGTGACCTCTAACAGAATAACAAACATAAACATCTGCCTATTACAAACTACTGTTACATTAAAAGCACTGATATTAAACATCTGTTGAAGATAAACTCTGATGGTCTTGTATCCACTGCTGGAGCCTAAGTGCTGTTGGTTCCAGCAGTGCTTTGGTCTTCAGTACTTGTATCAGCAGTTGTTCTTCATCAGACCTTTGGTCAGCAGTTGTTCTTCATCAGTTGTTTCCTCAGCAGTTCTTTGTATCAGCAGTTGTTGAGCAGTTGTTTGGATAGAACAGTAGTTAGGGTCAGCAGTCTTTTGGGAGAAGTAAGTTGTAAAGACTGTTTATTCAAGGATCAAACTGATAGCATGTTTTGGCTTTCTAATCATCTGTTCTTCTCCAGGTCAGCAGACCCAACAATCTCCCCCTAGAACAGATGATGCCAAAACTCAGCTTTATTTATTGATCTTTATTCCTCATCAGACTTTCTCTGATTTGACCTTTGAATTGCAATTCAAAGTTCAGAGCAAATAAGTCTTCTTCATCTCTTTCTAGGTCCAGATTTAGCAATGTTTGGTGATCCTCTGCACATAGGCTGTAAGCATCATCCATGCTGATCTTCTGAACCCTTCCATCTGACCTGAGCAATGTCAATTCGTGGTTGTCTTTGTTGACTTTCCACTTTAGAATTTTTGAGTCAGTGGATTTGCTGAGATGAACTTTTATTCTTGATGAGTTGGGTGAAGGAGGTCTTCCAATGAGTTCTCTGAGCTTCTCTGTTGTAGGATCAGAGAAATATTGTATTTGATTGAAAAGCCCTTCTTTGATGAATGTATCAGCAAACTTTCATTGATCTTCCTCTGACATCTCCTTCTGCCTCTTGAACTGTCTTCTTGCAGCAGTTGTGAGATCAGAGGTTTCAAGTAAGCTGTCCAGGTTAAAGGTCTGTTGGGGTCTCTTCATCATTGGCTCATCAGTGTAAATTGGTTTTCTTGGAAGGCTGGGATCCTTCTTTCTATTTTCTTCCAGACTTTTGTAGGTTTCAACCAGCCTTAACTCTGACCATCTGGAAACTGACCTCATCTCCCCATAGTTGGCAGCTACAATCTCCTGCCTCATCCTTTTGAATTTCAAGGCTCTGACTGGGTCTCTGCCTTTGCCATAGTTAGGAGTGGAGACTTTAGCTTTGGGGTCTTTGGCCATTTCTTCAATCCTGAGTAGTTCTTCTCTCAAAGCATGAGTAGTCCAACCATTGAACTACTTTTTGTTTGCTTTATAACGCTTGGTTGCCATTATCTGTTCAAGAAGGGATTCCCTTACCTCTTTTTCCAAATCTACACTGAGAGGCATGGAGGACATGGAATTGCTCAGGGCCTTAGCAAAGTCTTCAATCCTTCTGAGTTTGCTAAGCTCTGCTGAATGGATGCCCTGAGCAGTCCTGTCATCCTTCCCTTTGCATTTCTCCCTGATGATGGCATCCACCTGCTCACCCTTGTATTTCAGATAAGTATCAATATTGAGGGGAACAGGAAAGTTTGGGAGAGATGGGAAGGATCTTTCAGATGGCTGTTCAGTATTGTTGAAGGATTGTAATTCCCCCTTGAGTAGATCAAGTTCAAGGGGATACTGAACAACCAATGGTGTAATGGTTGGTGGTGGTCTATGGGATCTGAACTTGGATGTGTGTGGTGAGAATGATGTGATTGGAATGGCTGTGATGGGAGGAGTGGATTGGGCAGTTGAAATGGTGGTTGGTGAGGTGTGTATGTTTTCATCATGTACAACAAAGGTTGATTTTCTCTTCCTTGTGTACATGATTTTTGGTGATGGTGATTTGGTAGCAGTGGTTGGATTAACATCTGTTGGCCTTTTAGTAGGTCCAGCAGATGTTTGGGATTTAGCTGGTGATGTATGTTTGGTGGTTGTATGTTCAGGTGTGTTTGTTGGTTTGGGTATGTTTGTTGGTTTGGGTGCAATGGTTTGGGTAGCAGTGTTTTGAGTAGTTTCAGTGTTTTGGGTGGCAGTGGTTTCAGTAGCAGTGGTTTTATCAACAGAGGTGTTCAACTTAGATGGTGGTTTTCTAACATGCTTGGCAGGTCTTTTCATCCTTTTAGAGGATCCCACATCTTCAGTTCCCCTTTGTTGTTTCTTTTTGAGTTCACTTAATGACTCTGCTTTAACTTCCAAAGTGTCAGCTCTTTTCTGTTTCTCTTGAGCAGCCTTTTCAGCTTCTATGTTTGCAGAGTCATCTACTGCTTTATTCTTCTCAGTGGTTTGTTGTGGTGGTTGTTGTGGTGGTGCTGTTGTTGCTTGTTGTTGTTGTGGAGCTTGTTGTTGTGGAGCTGATTTGGTAGACTCTGGTTTCTTGGCAGACTTGGCTTGGCCTTTTTGAGAAGGAGGACAACCAAAAGGATCTAGTTTTGGTAGCCTATCTCTGCCACTCTCCCCCTTTTTGGCATCATCAGCCGTGAAAGCATCATCATTTTCATCCCTGAGGATGGTGGTAGGGGCAGAGCCAGTAGTCTTCAGCAGGTGGTCCTTGATGGCTTTGATATCAGCATGGGTATCTTTGTACCTTGCATCTACCAGATTCCTGATCTCAGCCATGTAAGTTTCATGTGTCTGATCAGCCAGTTTTCTGTGAGCTATGATGATGGGGGAAACTGATTTCCATAACTCACTGGCTATATCAGCTGTGGATGGTTGACTCTTGGAAAGATCTGCAATTGAGCTCAGTATAAGCTTGACATCAGATTTGATGTCAGCAACAGAGGTTTCAATGACAGAAACTCTGTCCGTCAATTCTTGGTATTTTGACCCATCTCCTAAATTAATAGGATCATCTGAGTCCATACCAGTGGTAGTTCTACCTGATTCAGGCCTAATAGGTGAATCAGATGCCCCTTTGTCTTGGTACTGGGGACTTCCAACTATTTTTGGAGACACTATAGTGGCTTCAACAGTTGTTGCCTTCAAGGGAGTCTTAGCTATGTAATCACTGTCCTGATGTGAGACAGTGGTCTCTACATCAGTAGTGGCTGCTCCACTTGAAAACTCACCTAGAGTTTCATTGAACTCAGGTGGTGTAGCCTCCTCTTCTGTTTGTTGGATAGCAGATTGTATATTCTCAGGACCAGTCACTTGTTGGAGTATACTCTCAGTGACAGGTGGAAGAGAGGAACTGGGATCTTCCTGAGATTTGTCAATTGCTTCAAACAGAGGTTGCATTGTTTGTGGGACATGTGATGGTGAGGGTGGAGGAGTAACAAGAGAATTAGCCCTGGGAGAGGGGCTTGTGAACATATGGTCATGTGACTCAAATGTATCATGATGTGTGTCCCCTTGGCTTACAACATGATCCTTTTGAGAGGATGCATGAGGAGTTTGGTCAGGTGGTGGTATGTCCAACTGTTGTGAGGAAGTAACAACAGTGGTTTCAGGTTGCTTTTGTTGTGCAACAAAGGTTTCTTCTGGTACCTCAACATCCAGAAGCCTCATTTGTGGTTGAGTGGTGGTTTTTGTGGATGGATGTTTCTTTTTGGAAGTGGCTGGTGTGGGTTTCACAGCACTGGATGTAGTGCCATGATCACCAGGAGCAGTGGGCTCAACAACAGAGGTTTTGACAACAGTTGTTGCCTTTGTCCTCTTTGTTTGTGTTTTAGAAACTTTTGACACTTTAGACACTTTTTCTTGGGTGCTTCCACCTAGCATTCTTGTGAAAGTTTCATCAGTTAAGCTTGTCATTTGCATAGCCTCACCCTTTTTGAAAACTTTTTCTGGTAAGACTTTTTGTAAGATTACACTAAGAATTCTTGGGTAAATAAGAAAAGCATTGTTTGACCCAGACTTGACAGCTTTCACATTTGATACCAAGTCCATGAACAATCCCTGGGAAAGATTGAAGTCAGAGTTTGACAATATGGCATAACCCAGATATTGCATCCTCAATGGGATTTCATTAAAGGATGTGGACTTAGCAGAGACACAAAGAAGAAGAGTATGGAAGAAAAATTTCATGACTGGAGGGAAAAACTTTTTGAAAAGAGTTGATCCAGTCATCTGACCATCATACCCTCTTTCTTGGAACTCAGTGTGAAGCTCTGTTTTAGTAAAGGAATCCTTACCTGCCATGTCATTCAGTGTGAAGGTTGTGGATATGGTTTCAGGGGTAATGACGATACTGGTTTCTCCAATTTTGGAAATAATGGAAGTAGGCTTTTTGTCTTGTAGTAGAAACTCAGCATTCAACCAAAATTCTTGGAGTGTATCAAGATAAATGGGGGCGTTAGCGGTTAGGATGGGTAAGTATTTGGAGTTAAGGAAAATGTCGATGGTGGAATAAAATGGAGTGTTGTCATCTGTTTTAATCAGATAGGGGAGACAATTGTGTGTAGCTTTGGCTTGAAGATCCATTGTAATGGATTTCGACGGTGAAGATGATTGAAGATTGATGGAAGGTTTGAGAACGAAGAAGGCGGTTTTCAGTATTTTGAATACAATGAGACAGTGTAACGTCTGTTGTGGTAAAACAGGGTTTTTATAGGCTCAATGAAACCGCTGATGTGGCCAAACCTCTGCTTATATGAGGATGAAACATCTGGTGGATAACAGCTGTTTTTGGCAAACAACTGATACAAACAAATGATGGGTCCAACTGTGTTTTTTTCTTTTTTTTTTGAGATAATATATATATATATATATATATATATATATATATAAGCGGACAGTTGTTTTATCTGAACAGATGTTCTGAACAGATTTTTCAACTAAACAGTTGTTTTATCTGATCAGATGTTTTGAAACAGACTTTTCAACCAACAGTGGATATGAATGAAACAGTGGTTGTTTTATCTGATCAGATGTTATAAACAGATTTTTCAACCAAACAGCTATTTTTAAAAATTTGATTTGCTGAAACATTTTATTAAGATTTATTGAAACTTTATTTGATTAATCCATGTTTAACATACCAATTCTGGAAATCAGATTTGTAAAGGTAGATGTGTCTAAAGCTTTTGTTAACACATCTGCCAACTGATCCTCTGTTGGAACATGGTGTAAAGAAATCAAACCTTTTTCATAGCTGTCTCTGACAAAATGATGTCTTATGTCAATGTGTTTGGTAGTGGAATGAGAGACTGGATTCTTGATGATATTTTCAGCAGCTTGGCTGTCCAACATGAGTGGAGTCCTAAGTGCAGTTATCCCAAAATCCAGTAGTTGATTTTGAAGCCACATGAGTTGGGCTGTACAGCTTGCAGCAGCAATGTATTCAGCTTCAGCTGTTGAAGTTGAAACAGCTGCCTGCTTTTAGCTTTGCCATGAAACTAAGGCATTCCCTAGAAATTGGCACCCTCCTGAAGTGGATTTTCTTGTGGTGTGACAGCCAGCAAAGTCACTATCTGAATAACCTGAAAGCTCAATGTTTCCATTAGCAGGATACCAGATACCAAGTGTGGGAGCACCTTTGAGGTATCTGAATATCCTTTTCACAACAATAAGGTTTGACTTTCTGGGTGAAGCCTGGGATCTGGCACAGACACAGGTAGCAAACATAATGTCTGGCCTAGATGCAGTTAGGTACAATAAGGACCCAATCATACATCTATAATGTGTTTGATCAACCAGTTCATCCTTGTCATCAATAGTGAGCAGCTTGACTGTACTCATGGGTGTGCTACATGGCTTACAATCATTCATCTCAAATCTGGTTAATAAGTTCTTTACATATTTTTTTTGGTAAATGAATGTGCCATTTTGCAGTTGTTTCACTTGAAGACCAAGGAAACACTGAAGCTCACCCATGGCACTCATCTCAAATTCTGCTGTCATGAGTTTTCTGAACTCTTCACACATTTGATTACATGTGGATCCAAAAATGATGTCATCCACATATATTTGAACAATCATTAAGTGTTTCCCTTTCCATTTAAGAAATAAAGTTTTGTCAATTTTACCTCTTGTGAAGCCAATGGATAAGAGGAATGTGGAGAGAGTTTCATACCAGGCCCTTGGTGCTTGTTTAAGTCCATACAAAGCTTTGTTGAGCTTGTAGACATAGTCAGGATGGAATGTGTCTTCAAAACCAGGTGGCTGACATACATAGACCTCCTCCTGAATTTTGCCATAAAGGAAAGCACATTTGATGTCCATCTGATACACCTTTATGTTGTGGTTGACAGCAAAGGCTAAAAAGAGTCTGATGGCCTCTAGTCGTGGTACAGGAGCAAAAGTCTCATCATAATCTATTCCTTCTTCTTGTCTGAAGCCTTGAACCACAAGCCTGGCTTTATTCTTGACAACAATACCCCTTTCATCAGTCTTGTTTTTGAAGACCCACTTTGTTCCTATAGGACAAACATCCTTAGGAAGTGGTACAAGCTCCCATACTTGTTGTCTTTTGAATTGAAGGAGTTCTTCCTGCATGGCCTCTACCCAACTGTTGTCTTTCAGTGCCTCTTGGTACTTGACAGGTTGTGTGAGGGATAAGAAACCTGCAAAAAGACAGATATTTGAGGATTGGCTTCTTGTGAGCACACCCTCTCTGATGTTGCCAATGATCTGGTCTGGTGGATGAGCTCTTAAGTAAATAAGATCTCCTTGATATGGAACAATGGCATTTTGAGGTGATGGACAGAGGTTTGATGACTCTGTTGGTGTAACATCTGTTGGTACTTCTGTAGTGCCATCAGATGTTTGGAATGGTAATGGAGGAATGGGTCCAAGTGGTGTGAAACTTGACTGACTTTTGTCAACAGAGGATTGACTTTTGTCAACAGATGATAGGTCAGTGGTTGTGAGGGGTGAAGCAGTGGTTTGAGGATAAGACTGGCCAACAGTGGTTGACACAGCTGTGGCAGAGTTTTGACAATTGTTTTGAACAGCTGCTTCCTCTGAGGCAGAATAGACTTTGTAGTGACTGGGGATCACAACATCTGTTCTGTAATCTTGTTGAGGAGACTGTGGAATACCTGCATTGTTAGCTTTAACAGTGATATCTTCAAATTTGAATTTATCTAAGTCAAATAGTTCAGCAGGGTTTGCAGGGATTTTTAGAGATGAAAGTTCATTGAACTTTACATTCAGAGTTTCTTCTATAGTCTTAGTCCTTGTGTTAAACACTTTGTAGGCCTTAGCAGTAGAAGAATATCCCAGAAAATAACCACAGTCTACTTTGGCTGCAAATTTTGAAATGGAATCTTTGAGATTTAAAATGAAACATGGGCAGCCAAAGATTTTGAAAAATGAGATTAATGGTTTGATTTTGAACAAAATTTCATAAGCAGTTTTTTGATGTCTGGGGTTGATCAAAACTCTATTTTGAACATAGCAAGCAGTGTTTATAGCTTCTGCCCAAAAGGACAGTGGCAAACCAGAATCTGCTAGCATGGTTCTTGCAGCTTCTATAAGAGTTCTATTTTTCCTCTCAACCACCCCATTTTGTTCTGGTGTTCTTGGGATGCTGAACTGCCTCACAATCCCTTTTGACACACAGAAATCATCCAACTCCTTATTTTTAAACTCTGTTCCATTGTCACTCCTGAAGACTTTTACTGGCAAGTCATATTGCTTTTCAACTTTGGTGACAAAGTCCTTCAATATACCTGCAGTCTCATCCTTAGAATGTAAAAAGTAAGTCCATGTAAACCTAGAAAAATCATCAACTATGACAAGACAAAATCTCTTTCTTCTTAGACTCATGATTTTAACAGGGCCAAACAAGTCCATGTGCAACAGTTGTAGACACTGACTAGTTTTGGACTCATCAATGGATTTGTAAGAGCTTTTATGTTGTTTCCCTTTTAAGCAAGAAACACAATGCTCATCACATTTAAATTCTTTTGATGGTAAACCTCTGACAAGGCTTTGTTTTGAGAGTGTGTTGATAGTATTAAGGTTGGTGTGACCCAATCTCCTATGCCATAATTCTGTCTCCTTAGTGGAGGCAGCAGAAAACAGACAGACATTTGCCATAGGATTGTCCTTTAACATATCAACAACATACACATTGCCACTTCTATGAGCAACAAGTTGTGCTTTGCTCTCAGCAATAATGGTATCAATCTTTTTCACCACTTCTGGCCCAATAATCTTACAAGTTTTCTTTGTGAAAAATGAGCCATAACCTTTGTCACTCATTTGTGAAACACTCAGAAGATTAAACTTGAAATTATCAATAAGATTGACATTTTCAAACTTGAGTTTTCCAGCCTGTACAGTCCCTGAACCCAACACCTTACCTTTAGAATCATTACCAAAGGATATATCACCCCCTCCATGAGCCAAGAAGTCCAGAAGCAGGGCTCTACATCCTGTCATGTGCCTGGAACCTCCACTATCTACATACCAAAGACTATCTAAACAAGCAGAAGCTCCCTGCACATCAGTAAATGATTAGTTTTGGTGAGTGTCCAAAGCCAAGTTGGCTTTGGATGGGTCCTCAGACCTTTCAGACTCAAGCTTTGGAAGGTGATCAGTGGTTTGGATCAATTTCTGAATTAAGGTCAACAACTGCTGCTGACCATTTGCCAGTGCTTGAATGTCAACACTTGGGGCAGCAGTTGTTTGATCACTTCCTGACAGATGATAATACCCATATGGATTTCTGTTCACTCTTGGTTTAGAGGATCTCTTTGGCTCCTCATAAACATGTGGCAGACTGTGACATGGAGGTTGACCATAACCTCTTGGGTATTTGTTTGTGGGTGGAGCATCTGTTACTTGGACATCTCTAGAAGCAGATGTTTCAATCCTTTTTGTAACAGATGTTTGGACAGGGGTGAAGGTCTGTTTGGGCTTTCCTTTTGGAGTACTAACCACAGGGTTTGCAAGAGTTTTAGCTTTGTATTCTTGTATTTTTACATCAAAATTTTTGAGATACAAGCACTCTTTGGTCTTGTGATTCTTTTTCCCACATATTGAGCACGTGGCTTTGGAATCACATTCACTTGTTCCTTTGTTAATATCATATGCTTTTAGAAGAAAACAGTTTTTGGTGACATGGTTCTTCTTTTCACAGAAATCACAGAACAAGTTGACAGTCTTTTCTTTCTTCTTCCCCTTTTCAGTCTTCTTTTCAGCAGATGTTTGAGCATCTGCTGGAAGATTTTTCAGGGGAATGACTTTAGCCAATGGAATGACCTTTGCCTGAGGTGCTGTCTTTCCCTCAGGTGTTTTAAAATCAACAGGTTTGAAATTCTCAAGAGTATCACACTCATCAGACCAAGTAGGTTTAAATTCATACTTTTCAAGTTCAGCAAAAGATGAGGAACCTTCTGGTTTTTCAAGAACAATTTTCTTACCATTTGGTTCAGTGATTTTAATCTCTTGACCCTGCAGGTTTGTTGGTACTATCTCAACAGACTTTTGACTCTTTGTGTCAGTGTTTTCAAAAGCTGGAGCAGTGGTTGCAAAACCAAAGCCAAACTTCACATGACTTTTGGTTTGTTTGTTGAGTAGCATCTCAAATCCTCTACATGATTCCACCCATTTCTTACATTCAACTTGGGTGGACTCAAGCTCCCTTTTGCAACTTTGATATTTTGTTATCATAGTTTGGAGCTGATCTTTGGTTATAGTTGCTTCATGTTTTAAGCTGCTAATTTCAGATTCTTTTGCAGTTAAATTTGTTTTCAAATCTTTTGTGAGTTTTTCAAATTTAACTTCATCATCCAAAATTTTCTTTCTAAGGTTTTCATTCACCTCTTTGATGTTAGCAAATGCTATTACACATTTGTCAGAACACAACTCTTTAAGAATTTGAGGAGATACCTTAGTAGCAGCCATCAATGCACAATCACACTTGCACTCACAGTCATCAGATGCACCCCAGGGATCTGTGAGATTCACAACCTCTTCTTCAGGTTTTTCACCTGTAACAACTTCACTAACAACATCATCAGTCACAACATCAGATTCAGTTACCACCTCCTCAGATTCAATCTCATCCATCATAGCCATGAAACAGAAATTTTCTGGTTCATTTTCAGCTTTGGCAACTAGTGCAAAATTCTCATCTGTTAGCTCATCAGGTAGACTGCTCCAATCAACAAAGCCTTGTGTAAAGAAGCTCTGTTGACTGGTCTCTGCAGGAGCAGAGGATGGAGCAACAGTCGTTTGCACAGGTGCTTGAGCAACAGGTGTTTGCACATAGTGGATCTGAGGAACAGTGGTTTGGACATACTGGACAGGAACAGTGTTTGAGGACTGTGCAAAATGAGCAGTGTTTTGCACATTTGGTCCAGGGGCATTATAGGTATTCTGATAAGTGTTGGTCTGTGGTCTTTGATTTGGATAGGTTATCATAGGTGTACCATGTTGACCCCTACATTCCCTAGCAAAATGACCAAACCTATGACATTTATAACACTTGATCTTTGATTTATCCAACCCAACCTTAGATCTGCCAGTCAACCCTGGAAACCTTCTACCAGTTTTCTTGTAAAAATTATTAGTTCTTACACTGAGAAGGGCCAATTGGTGCATAATGTCCATTTCTTCCAAATCATCAGGGTCAAAGTATTTCAGGTCATCATACTCAAAGGATATATTGTCAGATGCCTGTATATCACCACCACTTGCTGTGAAAGCATAGTTTGGTGAATAAGAATCAGAGTTAAAACCTGAGTTAAAACCTGAAGTTATGTCAATAAAATGATCATAACTCTGATCCTTTGTGTTTCCAGGCACCTCATCATGACCCAAAAGTGCTGTATTCCCAAACACATAGTCATCAGACACCTTTCCAGAGTCCTGGAGCTTCTTTTTCTGGTTAAGCTCTCTCTCATAGGTCAAGAGCTTACCATGAAGCTGGGTCAGTGATAGGTCTTTAAATCCTATTGAGTTTCTCATCACAATAGCAATAGTGTCCAATTTGTCTGGTAATGATCTCAAAAACCTATGGTTCAAGGTTGAATGAGGGTAAGTAAGACCAACCAATTTTAGTTCACTAATTAAGCAATTAAATCTCTCAAACTGTTGAGTTAATGACTCTCCTTTGACATGACTGAATGTTTCATATTGTTGGTTAAGTATTTCACGATTGTTTTCAATAACCTCCTCAGTCCCACCAAACTGTTCTTTCAGTGCATCCCACAACTCCTTTGCACTGTTACAGTGTAACAACCCAGCATATATATCATTGGGTAGAGCCATGGCCACAATACTGAAGGCCTTAGCATCTAGCTCAATTTTCTGAAAATCCTGGTCGGAGTAGTTTTCAAGTTTCTTTGGCTCAAACACTTTGGGATCTTCAGTACTCGGCACAGTCGGAACATGTGGTCCGAAGATAACCGACTTCCAACACCCAGTGTTTTGTTGAGCTAGAACATGGCTCATCCGACGTTGCCAGATATTGTATTCAGATCTGACAAGCATCGGTGGCTTGTTGTTCGTGCCAGTGTTATGTGGATCGTGATTGATAGAAGCCATTCTCTGATTTTTCAAAAAACAAAGTCTGTTTAAAAGCGGTTGAAACGAAATTAAACTATTACTCTGTTTTCAATCTAACAGACAAACGATATCAATAATTGTGAGCTGATTATTAAATTGATTTGTTAGATCGAATTTAATTGACCAAGCTCTGATACCAATTGTTAGGATCTGAGTTTGTTTGTTTTTATTGTTTAACTAAATATGGTAATATGAAATGAATATAGAATGAAAGTGCAGCGGAATAATAAACTGTAAATCAAAACAAGAGAGTAAATGTTTTCAGATCGAAAGCTTTCATTAATCCAAAAGATTACAATCGTACAATTACTCCCCCTCAGCCTGATCACACAGTGTTTGTCTGAGAGAATGTTTGTGTGTGTGATACAATAGAACAGTACAAGCACTGTTCTATTTATAGACAGACTCAAAGCACTGATGACCTAGGCTGACGTCACCTAAGACAGTGACCTCTAACAGAATTACAAACATAAACATCTGCCTATTACAAACTACTGTTACATTAAAAGCACTGATATTAAACATCTGTTGAAGATAAACTCTGATGGTCTTGTATCCACTGCTGGAGCCTAAGTGCTGTTGGTTCCAGCAGTGCTTTAGTCTTCAGTACTTGTATCAGCAGTTGTTCTTCATCAGACCTTTGGTCAGCAGTTGTTCTTCATCAGTTGTTTCCTCAGCAGTTCTTTGTATCAGCAGTTGTTGAGCAGTTGTTTGGATAGAACAGTAGTTAGGGTCAGCAGTCTTTTGGGAGAAGTAAGTTGTAAAGACTGTTTATTCAAGGATCAAACTAATAGCATGTTTTGGCTTTCAAATCATCTGTTCTTCTCCAGGTCAGCAGACCCAACAAAGAATTATTGAACAAATTTTCTTTAAATGACTGTAAATCATGTTCCACTCCCATGACACCAATCACCCAAGTTGAACCTGATGATCAAGGAAAACAGGTTGATCAAACCATGTACAGATGCATGATAGGTTCCCTTTTATACTTAACTGCTTCTAGACCAGATATTATGTTTTCAACATGTGTCTGTGCTAGATATCAATCAGCACCAAGGAAATCACACCTTATAGCAGTCAAAAGAATTTTCAGATATCTGAAAGGAACTCCAACACTTGGAATTTGGTATCCTGCTTCAAGCAATACCAAGTTATCAGCTTTTTCAGATAGTGACTATGTAGGGTGTAAGATGACAAGAAAGTCAACATCTGGTGGTTGTCAATTCCTAGGTAACTGTCTAGTGTCATGGCAATCAAAGAAGCAAACATCTGTTGCAACTTCAACTGCTGAAGCTGAATACATTGCAGCTGCAAGTTGTACATCACAGATACAATGGCTCCAATATCAACTTCTTGATTATGGAATCAAAGAGACCAAGACACCTTTGTTTGTAGACAGCAAATCTGCCATTAGCATCATTCAAAATCCGGTACAGTTCTCAAAAACCAAACATATTGAGATCAGGTACCATTTCATAAGAGATTGCTATGAAAAAGGCAAGATTGAGGTGAAGCATGTAGCAACAGCTAATCAAATAGCTGACATCTTCACAAAACCCCTTGACACATCAACATTTCAGAAGTTAGTATCCATGCTTGGGATGCTAAATTTGTAAGTGTTTATTTTATTATTCTGCAATTTTTCATTTTTCACTTACAAAACAGACAAAAGTCTGAAACAAAACTTCTGAAAAAGAGAGAAACTACTGATGAACAAAACATCAGTATGGGGATAATTTCTGAAAAGTGTGTAACTACTGATGAAGTAAAAGTATTTATAAAAACATTTCTCATCAGCTGTTAAAACTACTGAAGAGGAAATGGGAACTACTGATGAAGTAATCCTTCATCAGCAGTTTAAGTCAAAAGGGCAAATCTGACTTTTCCAATCATCAGAGGTTTGACCTAATCAGTTTAAAACCTCTGATAAAAAGATTTTTAACCTAAGGCGGTTTAAAAACTTCTAATAAAGAAGATTCAAGCTGTTAAAACTTCTGATAAATACCTTTTTCTCCACACTTATCCTTTCAAACTCAAAATATCCCTCCTTCTCTCTCAAAAACTCTCTCAATAACCTAAACCTGCAAATCAACTGTTCGATCGAAACCCAAACCACATGGCTCTAGTTCTAAAGCAGGGACACAATCAAAGGGCCTTTCTTGAAAAACAAGAAGGCTGGTCCCAATACAATGAGATCATTGATCTTGTCGTAAAATCCCAATATTTTACTGCTCTCACAATAAACCCACCAATTCACACTGAAACTCTGAATGAGTTCTGGGCAAATGCTGAGATGGTGACAACGGATGATGAGGTCATTTCCCTCAACTCAAGAATAAAAGGGAATCCACTGACCATCACACCGGCCACACTGGCAACAAGACTGGGTCTGGATGATGTAACTGCCCCTGACCATGTTGCTAATTCTGATATTCACCTAACCATGACTGAGTGTGGTTATCAAGGTACTCTCTCCCATGCTACAATCTTCAAAAAATATTTTGAACCAAAATACAAGCTTTTGTTTCATTATATTATTATGTGTTTGAGTCCAAAAACAGGGTCTTATGACCAGATGCCCTCTACTTTTCAACCAATATTTCATTCCATTGTGAATGAAACTAAATTCAGGGCATCAAAACTATTTTTCAATGAGTTGGTGTTACATCACAATAATACCAAGAAAAAGTTTTTGTTGTACCCAAGGTTCATTATGCAATGCATAATAGGGGAACTGGGTAATGAGGTGCTTGTGGGAAAAATTTCAACTCTAAATCCTTTAACATCACAAGCATACTCAAGGCATAACAAACCGGCTGCCTGACCAGAAGATGATCAGGGAGAACAACAACAAGTCCCCCTGAAGCCCACATCTTCCAAACTCACACCACCAAAAGCCAAAAAGCCCAAGCCAACAAAGACTAAAACCCACCAACCCAAAAGAAAAGCTGTTCAGGAGGTTGAGATGCCTGAACATGCTCATGAGCAGTCTGCTCTTCAAATAGGTGAGACTGAAACACCCTCTCAGTCTCATCCATCTCAAACCCCACCAAGAGCACCCATAACCATTTTATTCAAAAGAAAAAGACTTAGAAAAACATATGAAACACACTCTTCTTTTGAAACTGCTGAACAACAACTTTCACCTATTGCCCAAACTACTGAACCAACCCCACAAATTTCTGAACAAGAGGCAATAGAAATTGCCAAACTTCTCTCTGGGCTAAAAGAGAAGGTCCCATCTGATCATGTCAGTCCCCTACAACCACAACAAACAGGGGACATAACCACTACATCAGACATGGATGTGGACATCTCTAGCCCTATCCCAAGAGATGAGGGTGGACCAGAGTCTTTAAGCCCAATTTTAGAGACTCTTGGGGCATCTGAGGCTGCTACTACTCAGTTACCACCCAGTGGTGGATCTGAGGATAGAAGTAACATAGCTATGACCTCAGATGTGGCAACTACTGATGAAGGCTTAATGCCTGAAGTAGGAAATCCTCAGAACCAAGAACAAGAGGTTCATGAGAGAACTGAGTTGGGCTCAGCTCATGATTTAACTGAGACAGTCCTCATTGAGGGCAACATCAAGGATTCAGATGATTCCATTAATTTGGATGATGTTTCAAAAACACAAACTACTGAATTGACGGCACTTTCTGAAGATCCTGTTTCAGGGGTATCCAGGCTCAAGAAGCCAGTCACCCCTGCACAGGTTAAAGCCCACTCAATCCCTAAAACCCCTAGATGGCATCCTCTGTACAACATGAGGATCTCCCAAAAACACCCCCTTCACAACAAATGCCTACCCAATTCCCTGGGCAAACAAGCATAGACCTGAACCAGCTATGCAGCCCAGAGGGTCCCCTGTACCACATGATGAATACTCTCATCAGAAATCACTTCCAATCATACACAGCTAACTTGGAGCTGTCCATCAAGAATCAATTTGGAGTGATCAAGACCAAGATGAATGATCTGTCCAATAAAATAGACTTCAACAGCAAACAGATTGCTCATCTTCAAGGACAATTCTCCCAACCCTCAACTTCAAAAGTTAAACTTGATGAATCCAAAAAGGGGGAGAAGATCAGGGAACCTAAGGAGTCATTCCAAGCGAGGATAAGGGCAAGAGTGGCCATCCTTGAAAGAGATCAAAAAGATCAGGCTAGGAAAGAAAAACTGGCCAAACAGTTTGGTGTCTCAATAGAAGAGATTGAAGCAGCAGAAAAAGAAGATGAGACCCAAACATCTGAAGAATCCCTAAGGCACAATGAAGAAACTTCTGATGGCAAAAGTTCTGATGAAGAATCAGAAAGTACTGAAGACAATCCTTCAGTAGTTGACAAACCATCAGCAGTTGTCAACCCATCAGAGGTTAACACTTCCAAACCTCAAACTGCTAACCCTTCCAGAACCACTGCTCCCATTCAACCAACATCTGATCCCATCAGGCCTACAACTGTTACAACAATGACTGTACTAAACCCTTCTCCTATCTCTCAATCAGCTGAATTATTAGAGAAGAGCTTAGTTGCAGCCAACAAGAAGGCCAGAGAAGATCTGATTTGGAAAACTCTGGAAGAAAGGGATGATCTAGATTTAAGCCATGAAGAAAAACTTCAGGCTTATGAAGCTGAACTACAAAGGCAGGCTAGCCTTGATGAGATTGCTGAACAAGATAAAAGACAACAACTGGTGTCTTACATTACCAAGAACAGCAAGACTAAAGCCTATACACTCAAAGGACTCTCCATGCAAGAGCTGACAAGAAGAGCACAACTGCTTGCAGACAAAATGGCCACAAGCAAAGAAGGAAAGGCCAAGAGAGCCCAAATAATAGAAGAGTTAGTAGCAGAAGGCTATGGTTCAAAAGCCTCAGTATCCAGATGGAAAGAAGAAAGACTAATGGATACTTACAAGAAATACTTGGCTGCCAAGGCTGCAAATCCAGAGAAGTTTCAAACTGCTGATCCTTCAAGATCAGTAGTTAGAACTTCTGGTGTATCAAAGAGAAGAACTGCTACTCAGAGGAAGAAGGCAGAGGACAATGTCAAAACTGACTTCAAAATGGTACTACTTGAAGGAAGTTCAATAGTCCATTCAGATTTTGACATTGAGGAGAAACCTCTGTTAACACAATTCAGGGATCCTTCCACTTTTGCCT
Organism: Ambrosia trifida; assembly: GCA_028751855.1. Taxonomy (NCBI): domain Eukaryota; kingdom Viridiplantae; phylum Streptophyta; class Magnoliopsida; order Asterales; family Asteraceae; genus Ambrosia; species Ambrosia trifida. The sequence goes on from CM054132.1 coordinate 6,899,434, forward strand.
ACCAAATACAAAAGACCATCAAAGAAAAGCTGCATACCAGAGTAGTGACTGAACACCATCTCCCAACTGTTCAGATGCCTGATATGCAACAACAACAAGGAAGAGAATCCCACCTGAGGCTAACTGAAACTGAAAGCATCCAGCACTCAGGACCATCAACCCAAGGGACAAGTCTGGTTCCCTATTCTTCTGACTTTAACAAGTCAAAGATACCTATCATCAGATGGTCACTTACTGATAACAACTCAGTATTGTTGACAAGAAGAGACCTCTCAAGCAGGGCTTACAAGAAGATCAGTGATCTGAAGAAACTGTCAACACAAGACCTGCTCACAATTCAACATCTAGAACCACAGAGAGGATCTCTATCTGATGGTCAGTTAAACCAGCTCAAGAACACCATGTACAAAGAGATATGGAAGATTGTTCAAGACAGAAGAAAATCATAAGGAATTAGTAAGGTTTTGGCTTCATCAATCCAGGGGGAGATTGTTAGGACAAAGAGGATTGGTGAAACCACTTTTGGAAACCTTAGTCTAATTCACTTCTGTCATTTTGGCTAAGTATAGAAGTACTGAAAAGAAAACAAAGAACTGCTGAAGAGAAGATAAGAGAAGTGCTGAAGAAGAAACTTAATCAGAAGTTCTGAAGTCCAAACCAGACAAGTTCACTTCAGAAGTACTGAAGACAAACTACTCATCAGTAGTTTGTCATTCATCAGCACTTAGCATCAGATATTTTCCACCGCCTTTTTGCATCAGTAGTTTATTGTTTATTATTACTTTTAGCTGTATTTGTTAGTTTCAATGTTGCAACTTGTGCAACTTGTTTCTGTTGTTTCTGTACTTGCTTTTTGGCAAGATACATGTATGTAAACGTCTATAAATAGAAGGCTTCAACCTTCTATTTTAGACATTGATTTTTAATAGAAAAATCCTTCAAACACTTTCACTGTTCTATTCCATTTCTGTATTTATTGTGAATCTGTCTAAGTATCTAATTCTCATTTACTGCTTGGATTCATAATAAATACTTGTCATTTATTAGTTTTAATCATCAAGGGGGAGTAATAACTCTTCCTTAGTATAAAAAGTGTTGCTTTAACTTATACATTCTGCTGTGCTTATAATCTGATTTACAAGGGCTTGCTAAACACTTAAGTGTCAAGATAGCAAGTTCTTACTTAGCAAAAAGAGCAAAACTGATCCAACACTAATGTCCACAGATATGAAGCTCTTATCGGCACCAGAATCAAACAAGATAGAAACATAACGATCATTAAGAAGGAACGTACCGGTAACTGTGTCTGGATCCTGCCTAGCCTCTGCAGATCCAATGACGAAAGCACGCGCAGTCGTGCCGCCGCCTCCGTTGTTCCCGTTACCATTCCCGCCCCTCCCATTATCGCCCTGCTTCAGCTTAGGACATTCACGCTTGAAGTGTCCCGTGTCACCACAGGTATAGCACCCCTGCTTTCCTGGAGTCCCCTGAGCAGCAGGAGCAGGAGTAGCAGTAGGAGCTTGGGTCGAGGAAAGTGACACCCTGCACTCCTTAGCAAAATGCCCCAACTGGTGGCACCGATGACAACGAGTCCGGTCACAACTCCCAGAGTGATGATAACCACACTTGTTGCACTTGGGATGTTTTCCAATATACCCACCCGACTTCTGCCCTAAAGAAGACCCAGACGAATCAAACATCTTCACCGGCTGAGATGGCGCTAGCACAGCACTCTTCCCCACATTATCCCATTTCCTCTTGTTCCCTTCCGAACCCTTCGCAGTAGTACCATTAGGAGGCAAAACACCTTCTGCCACCTTCAGGTTAGTCATCCGATGAGCCGATCGAACAACTTCAGCAAGAGTGGGAAGATTCCCAGCAGCCACTAACCCTGTAATCTCTGGCACTAACCCAGAAACGTAGTGCTCAATCCTCCTATATTCGGGTGTGTGCAAATCAGGGCATAACACTGCTAGCTCGTTCCTCCTCACAGTGTAATCCTCAATCTCGGACCCAACCATCTTGTAACTCCAGACCTCATGCTCCAACTTCTGTACCTCCTTGCTTGGACAGTACTCACTCCTCAAAAGGTGCACAAAATCCGCCCAAGGCATAGCAATAGCCTCCCCCAATCCCATGTTCTGGGCAGTAGCATTCCACCACGACAATGCAGGCCCCTCGAATGTCGCAGTAGCATACTTAACTCGGTCCCCAGCGGGACAGTTACACATAACGACCACAGATTCTACCTTCTCCAGCCATCGGAGCAGTCCCACCGCTCCCTCAGTTCCAGCGAAGTTATGGGGCTGACAGTCCCGAAACTTCTTATAAGAGCACTGAGGTGGAGGTGGATTGACAGCGATACCTGAAACACGATACACGAATAAAATACAAAAGAAAGAACATGAAACCCAAGAATGAGGCAAAGTCGACAGAATCAACTCACCACCCATGGCATTAATCCCAGCCTAGAAAGTAGCCATAGCCATATTCACTTGCTGCTATAACAAGTCATTCAGTTCAGCTTGGGTCATGTTGATGTTACCACGACCACCGCCGCCAGCACGGCCACCGCCGCCATCACGGCCGCCGCCGCCACCACCACGAGCACCAGACATGATCTAACAAGTCAAGAAATAGAGGGATTCAGATTCAACTCTAGTGTCAACCACTAGAAATTGACAAGAGTTAACTTAGGGACAAATTCAGGACTGTACATCTAAACTCAAAGTCCACCAGGATTTTCATGCATTTCAGTTTATAATTTCGTGTGCACCCAAAATGATAAACTGCTCTACATGGTCCTCCAAATGTACTCCTAGTTCAGACTCCGGCCACCGAATATCGTCGCCCAGTACGATAGGTGCAAGTGTAAGAAAACATGTGTGTGCTAGAGTCAACAAGTTAGCTGCTTCCTCTTCAATCCCGAAGAAGAAAACAAGAGTAGGTAAGAACCCAAGTAAAAGCGGATGATGTAACACAGAAGTATGATGATGATGTAAAGACACCCCGACAAATTTAGTACGTATCCCCCACTAAGCGACTCTAAGTATGTGACCGTCTAGTGTGTGTGACTTGGCTATAGACCAGACTCTACATGCAGTCCTAGTTCACTATAACCATTGGCTCTGATACCAATCTGTCACACCCTCAAATTTCCACTGCGGGGTTTTACCGCGAGGCGCGTGACAAACCAAGATTCAAGTCAACGGTCACAACAAACGACACTATATGAAGTACGTAAACCCAAAAACATTGATTTCATAAGCGGAAGCATTTAAAGAATTTAATGTTAACAAAACGGTGTTCCAAAGTATTCAAGACACTTATTTCAAAACATGCTACTAATCCTAGACGCCAGTGCAGACCCGTGCGCCTAGTCCAACCGATGCTACCTTAGCGACCTGAGAAAAACATGCCAAAAGAGACGTCAACATATATAATGCTGGTGAGTTCACAGGTTTGTTCAATGTGATACCAAAAGTTACCAAAGTGTTACCATGTCCATACTATATCAATGTTACCAAGTACGCTAGCTAGGCGTATGTTTTATTACTACTACGATTGGAAAACCATTACTGGACACGTTTAGCAAGTTTAGCATATGTTTAAGCAGCCCGAATAATTTTCAGCATGTTTAGCAAAGTTCGAGGCAACATGCACCCGCCCGGCCCTCGAAGCCGTCGAGTGGGGCTGGTCACGCCCAATAGATCTATCCACATTTCCCCCGTTGTGCATCCCCGCACATTCATGGTTTCCCCGGGGACTTTCAACGATCGTATAGAAATGCAAAGTTAAAACCATAGTATGACATATGTTACCAAAATAGTTTAGCGCATGCTTTCTCCCCCAAAAGTTAAAGCAGTAAAAGTGGGGCCGTAAACTCACCTTAAGTTGCGTTCTTCAATGATATAAGAAAGCCAAGCCCTTGATAATCCCACTACTGGAGATCTATCAAAATGTTAACATAAGTATTCCGACTAATAACCATGAGGTTATCTAGTCCCCGATTGTCCAAATCGTGACCAAGTATGTTTTAAAACATGTTTAAGTGTTCAACCGACACACTAGACCGACCCGACATCCCGTTGGTGACTCATTACCCTAACTAATCAGGTACACATAGATTACAAACAAGGTTAAAGTATAAAACACTTAGTTTGTATCAAAAATCGCATTTTTGAATCCATAGGGTCGAACCAAGAAATTATGTTCCACCTTCGCCCCTTTTTAACCCACGTTCGACCCTTTGGAAGCCGCCTTCGACCCATTTGAAGTCACATTCAACCCTTTTGAACTGATTTGACCAATACTGTCTAGGTTCAACCCTAGGATTCCACTTTCGACCACCCGATTGGTCGAAGGTGCCCAGGTTCGACACTGGCAGAATGTTTTTCCCAAAAGCGCATTAAAAACATCCGAAATATCACGAAACATCACCAAACACAACAGTTGAATATGATTAACATATTCCCACAAATCCCCACCAATTTTGCCCCAAAACCTGTTCATTTTCGCCCTTTCCCAAAATGGCAAAAATTATGAAAACATCACATCATGCATGAAATCTTTACCCAATTTGGAAACTTTTTGAAATCAATCCATAATCATCTTAATAGTGCTCAGTTTGTCATGTGTTTGAAAACCTCAAAAAGTTCTATTGATCATACAAGCATGCATCGAGCCCTAGCTTTATTAAAAACCCCCAATTTAGACATGATATTTTAAATCATCTAATTGTGACCATAAACAATCCTAAATTAACAACAATATCAGCCCTAGATCATGTTTCTAGCATTAGTACAGCAGCAAATCATCAAACAACACATAATATCACATACCACATAATTAACATATGTTTATTGATATGAAAACCTATGTTTAATGATAGGGTTTAGGTTTAGAAAGATGTTTAGAAGGTTTTTATTCATAAAAACATCCTTAGAACAGATCTGGGCATTTAGGGTTAGGTGAAAAAGAATTAAAATGCTTTGAAAGGCTTTAGGATTAAGAACACACCTTGGATTCTTGATTAGATGTTATTGATAGGTTAGATTATGAAAAACAAGAGCAAAAACTCCTTCCTTAGTGATTAAAATCAATTGAAAGTGTTTAGGGTTAGGGTTTGTGAAATGGTGAAAAATGACAAAGTTTGGTATTTATAATAGTCCACATTCGCCCCTTTCTCAGGGTCGAATGTGTCTTAACTGGTCGAATGAAATTCTATTGTTTTCACATTCCAGGTTCGCCCCTTCATTAAGGGTCGAACCAAGATTATTTTCCATGTTCGCCCCCACGCTATGGTCGAACCTGGACCTATGATTTCTAGTCTTTCTGGTTTGTCATGTTTAACGCATTTTAGCGCATCCTAACGCATGAACATGCAATCTTAATCTATGTTTAACATATTTAAGCATGGATGATCATCTACACATCGTTTAAACACGTATTTGCATATAATCCACGATATAAGAATTAATCTACACATAACACTTAATTTAGTTTATGTAAGTTCACCAACAACGGGACCCGATACTAGTGTATTCCAAAACGACTCTCAATGATCCTCCAGATCATTGAACCCTGGATAATACTATCCTGACCCGACTCAACTAACCAGGTTAAGTCCATTTATAAATGTTTCTCGCTAAGGTAGACTTAGGTGTTACTAAAATGTTTAAGCCAAACATGTCGGGTGTCACAGGTTTCTTTTCTCTACTCATCAACTGTCCTAAAACATGATTCATGTGAGGTAAGCTCTCCACTATTATCAACTTCTCATCATTTTCTAGTCCTTCAATCTCGTTGGCATAAGCAAATTGTCTCCTCAGGTTCTTCGTGTATTGCTCCATGAGCACTAGATTGTATGATAAGATCTCGTTGGCACTGGAAGAGTAATATAGCACTGAGACTTCTTCTTAGTAGGATCCTAAGATAGATCTCAGCATTCTAAAGTTCTAAGGGTGGAGGGAATCTTTCTCGATAGTTGTTACTAGCCTTGATGAAGTTATTGTAATTGCTAGTCAACACTTTTGCAGTCCACACCTTGATCTTTTCTTTCTCAGCGGAATTAGCATCGATAAGTTCAGCTCTCATCCTCAACATATTAGTTTTCCAAGCTGGGTTTGCTTTATTTTACCATCAATCCTCTAGTTTGGAGGAGTCACCTTCATTTTTGGGTCAGAGATCATCTTTTGCACCCTCTTGATTTCTTCCAATAGGTTCTTCACAGGCCAATTGTCAAACTAATAAATGTATTGACTTAGTAAGTAGCATGCCTCTTCAACCATTCTATACATTCTTCTTTAGATCATGCTATACATTCTTCTTTAAACATGACTTGTGGATTTGAGAATGGATCAACCTATGAAAGTTCCTAGGACTCATCAAACTTTCTTTTATCATAAACCCTTATCTCCTACATTCGTCTATCACAGATGTACTAGGCTTTCTTCTAAGACATCTTCTTCGGATTCTCTTCTAGTTCTTCAAATGCCTCACCCTTTGTGCTATTTACATTTTCAACATAGTCCTTGGTAGGACATATCTGTGACATTCTTCCCTTTGATTTTATGAGATTTACAACTGTAGTCCTTTTTGTAAATATGTGTCACGAATTCAATCCTTATATTTATATTCGTTTATTTAGAATGAATAAAATGTTTTGACATGTTAAGTCGTTGCATTTTTTTATATATATGTTTCAATCGGATAAATATATAAGAATTCACATTACTTGTTTTCTTTCTCAAGCATAAACATTACTTTTAAACATTTAGCGTTAATAATGGATTAACTTTTCAAGGTTATAAAAAATTAGATGATTTATAAAAGATTAAAAGTTAATAAAAGATTGAAGTTTTTCTTATGTTTTGTTAAAGTTTTATAAGGAAAAATCACAAGCTTTAAACATATATATAAAAATTTAAACCACGGGGGCCTTTTCTGTCAATACCCAAAAGTTTCAAATCAAAATAAACTTCCATAACCTGGGATCGTTGTTCCGGGCACCAGTCGCCAGCGACGACTGTGTTTTCCGGCCACATTCATAAATCGTATTTTATCACCTTTTTAATTTGTTTTAATGCCATTTTAACCGTCTCCGTTAATATGAAAACAACTGGAACATTAAACGCTCAGTATCATCACGTTTTAATGGAGCTTTAATCCGAGTTTTATAGTGTAACCGACCGGACTTTTAAATCCTTTTAAAGCCTCGTTTTTTCCTCAACCAATTTATAAACTGAACCCGTGAGTCGATTTCTGCACAAATTCTTATCCTAAAAACCTTTTAATCCAACGCTAAATCATCCAATAAAGGCTTCAACTTTCGGGTTTACGTTTTGGTTATTGCTCCTTCATTTTCATACTCGTACAACAGTGTAAGTATAAGTTTTAATTGCCGTTTTACTCTTTACATGGCCCTTTACGAAAGCCCTATGATTCTAAGGGTTAATCTTACCGGATTTGGTGGATTATAAAACCTAGAGTTAGGGTTTCTTAGGGTATGCATTTAGGGAAGATGATGAAGTGGGGATTATTTTTTTTTAAGCCTTCTTTTTCTAATTATTAACACATATAGGCCTTATGATGGAGTGGTTTGTAAGTTGCTGTCAAGAAGTTGAACCAGCCAGAGGTCCCAGGTTCGATCCTAGCCGACCACACATGTTTTTTATCAACTCTTCTTCTATTTTTTTTAAAAAAACTAATACTTTAAAAACATTTTATAAAATAAATAATTCATAGCAAATTCGTTTTACGCACAAAAATTATAAAAAATTAAATGCAGTATGTTGACACCATAAACTTAATTTCCATACTTTTATTTTTGGAAAAACATTTATTTTCATATTTTTGATTTATTTTAATTTTTTTAATCATATTTAATTGATTAAAAATTCATTTTTAATGATTTTAAACCAAATTTTTTGTGAAATTATTTCTAAACATCAGGAATCGAAATAAAAATTAATTGTCAAGAAAACATTTATTTTATTGAATTTCCTATTTTTATTCATTTAACCATGATTTAAATTCATTAAATCAGTTTTAGATACAAATAAATTGATAAAAAAAATTATGGCAAATTTAGTTTGATTATTTTTCATTAGAATGTATTTATTTTTAACAAAAATATCATTTTTAAACCATATCTTATATTTTAGTTATATTTATGCTTATTTAAATACAATAAATCATTTATTAATTCATAATACTTCAAATATATCTTATAAATTTAATTTATATATTAACTAATATATTTTTTTGTTTCAAAGTCATAATCATAAACATTTAACTTATTTAACTTATTTTTATTTGTTCAAATCATTTCTAATTATTAAAATTATTTACAATTATAGTTTAAAGAAATTAATTTAATTCTTTTGTCCCAATTTGAAGTCGCTTTATAATTAAATATGCAATTGGTAATAATTATATTACCTAATCATGTCTATAGCCTTTAGTCATATTATTTTTGAGATATACACATTTTATATTAATTCGATTTATCGCAAAAACTCTAATTCCCCAAATCGCATTAGCAAACCCTAATGGCTTATACCATAGATGCCTTAGACTTTTTAGAAATTTTCCTTATTAGTATTCTTAACGTTATAGGTAGAATTCCTCGAAATTCCCAATTCTTTAACTCACGACAGCTTAAGTTGGATTTTGATATAAGTGTCTCGTTATCTTGGTGCTTTATGCTAGCCTTAAATGTAGTTTACTTACATTGGATGCTTGAAGTCGTTATTTAGACATAACTAAAGTTAAGGTGCTTAAATGAACAAATTCTAAAAATCTTTATCTAGGCTTAACTTAGGTTAAGGTGCTCAAATTCTTGGATGATCAAATGCTCAAATAGATGTAACCCAAGTTACGGTGCTCAAATCATTGTGAAATGTGTTAGGATGCCTTGTGTGAATCATAATCGTTTGACATTAAAATGTTTATTTGTTACGTGTTTACATAATGCCTGGATAAATCTTAACACCTGAGTTGTAAAATATATTCTTTAAACTTATTTTATACGTATACAAACCAAGTATGCTCACCAACATTATTTATGTTGGCAAAATTATTTTTCGTATATGTTTCAGGTTAATTATTGAAATATTTCATGTAGAACATGTGGACTTAGCAAAGACTTAATCAAGATAACGTGTGAAATAGTGTTTGTAGTTGAGGATATCTGTATTTGTAACTTGAAGTATTGAACAAAAATATTTACACTTTAGTACCATGAGCTTGTGAACAATTATCTCTATGTGGCACCTCGATGATTCCGTCATCGGTTGGGGTGTTACTCTATCTTTAAGAGTGACAGTTTTCTCAGGGTTAGGATGAATGCAGGAGACATTGAGGCATCTTCATATTCTTCTTCTTCTATAGATAGATCTCCAAGTTGTGTTGATTGTGTTTTGGTTGGTTTCTTTGAAGCATGTGTTGGCAAATCATCTTCCTTATGTAAACAGCTCTGATTGGAGGAGGAGTAGGTATTTCTTAAACTTTTGGATATATATGAGCTGGTTTTGATCCATACTGAAGACCAACCGTTTTGGTTTAGCTAACTTCTCCCAATTCCTTCTATGATAGAGTGGACACTTTTGTAGAAGCAGTAGGTTTATTTTGGGGTGAAGGTTGTGATTCGGTGGTGGAACATCTCATTTTGGGTGTTTGTGGTTGTGGAGATGTGGTAGGTTTGGTTTTAGGTAGTTGTGATGGTGGTGGGAGTGCGGGGATGTGGTGGATGTGGTTTTAGGTGTTTGTGGTTGTGTTTCGGTTGGTTTCTTTAGACTATTGTGGTGGTGAAAGTGGGGTGGATAGGATGGTAACAAATGTGAGATGGTAGATAGTCTAGCTATTGGGTATATTCTTGGGGAAGCTGGACTTTAGCTTGATATATTATGGTGACAGACTCCTTGAGTTTTGAGACCTCAATAGTCAGCTTTACCATTAATTCCAATGTTTGATATAAAGCATCATCCAAATGAATGGAATCCTCTGTGTCACCACCAATGGTGGTTGTATGAGCTTGTAGTTGAGGTTTTTCTACTTCAAGAACACTACTTGATGCCCATTTTTCTTGGTATTGGGAACTTCTAACTATTTTGTCCACTAAAACCCAAAGGCTTTAAGGATTTTATCAGTTGTTTCCTGCAAAAAGATCTTAAGTATGTTACCACTGTCTACTTAAGAACCAGTTGGTTCTATAAGAATAGTGGCAGCCACCTCTACAAATATTCCAATAGGATCTACCTAAGAAGGATGTGCCTCTACCTCTTGTGGGATTGGACTTGATTTCTTTTTTCATCTAGACCTATGATGGCTTTTTAATCTTCGTGATTTGTGCTTGAGGTTGATCCAATTTATGGTTCAAAGGAATTCCTAAACAGCTTAGATGTGACCCTTGAGCAAACACTAGATTCATCAAAAAATTCAGTTGATCATGATCAGGTCTTTAGGAGATGTCAGGAATATTTGAAGTCCAAAAGGATTAATAGTTATAACAAGTTGTGAAGCTTATGAACTAGAACCTTCTGGTGATGACAAAGTAATTCCCATTAGAGATAATGTGGGAGGTGTGGAAGTGTTTGTTGAAAGCTATGGAGAGCTAGAAGTTGTTGTTTTGATAGAGTGTACAAAAGAACTTTCAACGAAGCTAGTTATGACATCTAAAAGACCTAACCCAGCTATTGTTGTTGTTATTGTTGTTGCTTATGTTGTAGCTCATGGCAATAAAGGAAGTGGAACTACAACGGGAGCATCTTAAAGGATAATAAAACACTATGAAGTTGCAGTAGTTCAAATAGTAGTAGTTGTGGTTGTTGTGGATGTTATCCTCACTCATGGAGTAACAGGTGAAGTGTTTGGTTCACACGGATGAGGATTATGAACAATAAACACAGATTTAGCTATTCGCTTCTTTTGACGTTTAGTAACTGGAGCTTTAGAACCTTCCACTATCTCCTTCCTATGTCTTTTACCACTAAATCCACCAACTCAAGAATACGTTTGTGTCCACATATGTATTCTTTTGGTTAAAAATTAACAAGTAAATTTTGTATTCCAAATCAGTTATGTGAGGTAAAAAGCTAAATGGTGTTGTAAACTTGTTAGTTAAGTTATAATATCTTGACAAAATTGAAGTTTAAATTATTAAGACAAAGATTTGACAACTTATGTCTAAAAGGATCAGGATATCACAAAAATAAGAGACATTAAGACAGTGATATCCTCGGGATAAAACAAACAAGAATAAAAGTAAAATAGCAATAAATGAGATGAGATCTACGAGGAAAACCCTTGATCAGTTTAGATCTTTGGCATAAAACATCGGGAGCGGACAAAAGTCCCCTGCCTTGATATTTTTATCAAAAGAAATTAATGACTACAACTTTAGAAACTATGGATCGATTAACTAAGTGTTACAATCGGTAAGTGTGTTATGAGTGAAAGAAAATGAGTAGTAGCTGAAAGTGCTAAGTTGTAAGTGTCCTAAGTGATTGTCCAAAACCCCTTTTTATACTAAAAAAATGAAGTAACTAACATCCCAAGATATCAAGGATAATATACTATGTCCAGCTAGCCGTTGCATGTCCTTCCTCGTTTACATATTTTCTAACATATATTAACTAACTTTCGAGAGTAAAGCAAGACCGGGTCTTTAGCTAATCACTTGAATCACACCTGCATAAAGGATTTAATTGGACAAGGACCATTAATCATACTAAGAATATATCAAATAGATATTATACAAACATATCTTGAACATGATAGTATTCCAGTTATCCCAGGGATGTACATTCGGTATACATAATAAATACACCCCTAAAATATTCAGCACCAACAATTGTCCCCAAAATTATAAGGTTACTATTATGAAAGTAACGTCTATAACTTTCCAGCCTTGTAGGTCCGTGGAATGGATCAATACAAGCTAGATCAGATCTATCAAGGTGTGGAATCCCTTGATAGATGCTTATGCAAACTATGAATCAATCAAACGATGACGAACACGAAGAACACAATTAAACCGCTTGTCTATTGATAACTTTCAATCGGAATAATATCAATTACAAGCATGCGAAAAAGACCAACCCTAGCCTACACCCCATGCAAGGTATTTGTACTTGCATTGGCCTGATCTGCAAACAAAGAAGATGCACACACCAAAACAAAGAAGATGTCTATCTTCTTTGTTTTACATCTTCTTCTTTGACTATCTTCTTTGTTTGCTAACATTTTTGTTTGCTAGGGTAAAACATAAAAGACTATCAAGATTGACTTATAACAACATCAAACATGTTACAATAAACCTATCAACCAAACACAAAAACGATACTAATCTAGAGAAGTGTTTGTCATACAAACATGCACTAACAACCTCCCCTTAACAAATGCTCTCTAAATCTTCAACCTCCTCCAGTCTTCAGTCTTCAAGATAATCTTGAATAAACTCACCTTCTTCCAAATCATACTGTCACACCACGACAATGGCGGAAACACGTGGCGCGACGGTTCAAGAGCATAAAGTCAAGGTTAATGCTAAACACAAGTAATTTAAGAAAATGGGTCATTTATTAAGGCGTCAAATCTTGTTCAACTATTACATAAAAGTAAATTGTTTTTAAGACAACATAGAGGTTTCTCAAATATATCCCAAAGCCTTGGGAAATAAAGGTGAAACCCCGCAAAACGTTTAACGCCATATCGGAGGATTCCACGACCCAGCTTGCCCCGGTTCACCTTCGTCTAATTACCTGAAAGATATGTTTAAAATTTCGTCAATATAAATATATTGGTGAGTTCACAGGTTTTTAGTTTCCAAAACTTGAATACTTGGGAAATACCATGTTATGACAATATATAGGAGTTGCAAATTCCTATAATTCTACTTGAGACTATAATCAAACCAAGACATATAATAATTGTGCCCCGCTCCAAGTCGTTACTCGGTTTCCCACGACTTAAGTTCAGAATATATGCACCCCAGGCATAACCTAATGCATAATCGACGCTATCGATTAGGGGTGGGCCTTGTCAGGCACCAATAGTACTATCCAAATATTCCACCGGTTTCATTTCCCTGAACAAATGATTATAGAGGTGAGGACTCAACCCCGAGTGGCGGTCACACCTCAAGTAATAAATCCGTCAAACATTTTCCCTAACATATCTTTCCCCCGAAAAACGTAAAAATAGTTTAAAATGGGGCCGTGAAACTCACCTGAAACTCTGTCTGGCTTACTAGGCAGATAGCAAAGAGGGTCTCGCACCTACAAACGTCCTAGACGTATAAGTCACTATCCCTATAGTGCATGTGCCTTGGCAAGTTGTACACCCAACTCCCGACCACAAGTTATTCCAAATCCCGTTTAATTAAGCGCGTATCCTAGGTTTCGTTGGCGTTAGATCACCCTTTGCGTTACAAGTTATATATTACTCTTGTTAACATTTCCTTAACTTGTACCTTATTATCATCGACTCGACTTCACTTAACGTATAATTATTTTCCCATTTAAATAATTATACTTAAGATCGCATCGCTCGATATAATATATATTTCAACACTCGACCCGACTCACTTTGCCGCACATTTGTTTTCCCATTTAAACAAATATGCTAAGATCTTGTCGTTCGATTGTATATTCTTAACACCCGATTCAACTCACCGTACCGTATATTTATTTTCCCATTCAAATAAATATACTAGGATCTTGTCGGCGCGGCATAGACATATATATCTTTGTCTACTCGTCGCGGCTTTCCTTCCCACATATCTACTTTCCCATTAAGTAGATATACTAGAATTTTGCCGAGACGAGTGTACATATATAAATGTGTAATTTTTCTTGTTAAGTATATACGTTTGTTTAACGTCTTACGTTATGTTTTTCTCCCACGAATAATTCCTTTAACACTTAGGAAAGTGTTCATTAGTTTTCACCCATGTATATATATATTTTACTTCTTAACCTAGGCGCGGAGCATTTTCGGGGGCTAGCCTAATATATATTTTCTTATCTTGCCGCAATGGCATTTTTCTTATGTTTTGTCCGTGTACGGTTCGTTATCGCGTCTTAGTTCGATATCTTAGCTCGAATAGTTAGTTTTTCCAAGTTTTTCCCAACAAGTGTTTTATAGAAATATTATCCATATTTCTTCCTCCTAACACATGTTACTTGGAAGGTTTAAAATACTTATGTATTTTTAACCCAACTTGTTAACTTTACTACAAAATTGTTTCCAACACTTTTATATTCCCATTTACATAAAAGTATTCATTTTTGTACAAGTTTCTCAAGTTTGTTTAATATTTTTATAAAATCTCTATTTTATAAAAATCCTTATGTTAATACAAATCCATATTTTTATAACTTTCAAAAATATACTTTTATACCAAAATACCCAAGTATATCTACTAGTATTTACCAAAATCATCCTTAGAAATTTATTACTTACACTTTTGACACCAAACTTTCCATCCTTGCATTTTTGGACTAATAGTTTCTAAAATATCCATTTTAGCCCTCTAAGTTTCAAAGTTACAATATTAGTCCCTTAACTTTCAAATGTTGCATTTTTCCACTCTAACTTCCAAAGTTAACATTTTTCACTCAAAATAGTAGACTTTGAAGATCCATCTTTTTATTGGTAAGTTATTTTTGTATCAAAACACTTTTGTTAGTCTTATATTCCATATATAAGACTACTTGTATGTGTGTTTTATGTATTTGCCCATTTTAACAAAATATCATCCTTCTAAGTAAGTAACTTTAATTTTTCATCTTCTTTATCCATGAACTTCTAACATGTTCCACCATATATTATAACTTAGATGATCATATTAAGATGATTAACACTACTTTTTAATACATTCAAGTTTATTCCACAAATCTTAACCAAATCACCAACCTACTTAGTGTATGTGTAGTTTTTATATATTTTCAAGAACACTACTTTATCATCATCCAATCCATGATTTATTTACATGTCTTTAATCATCTATTTTACTCATGTAAAACCTATTAAAGATTATGTTCAAACCACCTTTTAAACCCTTCATGTACAACTTGCTTCTAAGAACACATACATGAATAATAATAATCAAAAACAAGGTTAAGAAGCTTACTACTAGCACAAGGCTAGGGAAGACAAAACCTTGGATTTTGAGAGGGGTTTAGAGTGTTCTTCCTTAATGGTTAAGCTCCAAGCTTGAAACACACAATAGGGGTTTGGATGATGGATTGTTTTAAGTGATTTGGAGATGTATAAACTTGAAAGAAGAATGTATATGGGGGAGGGGAAACCTACGGCCCAAAGAGAAGAACAAGGAAGAGTTTTTTCTTTGCTTCTTCAAGTCTCTAACACATGTTTATATAGCCTTATCACATGTAATCTTTCATGGATTTTGTGATCATTACTAAAGATTCAAGAGATTTAAGAGGTACACAAGTGATCTTGGATGGATGTGAAAAGGGGTAGGTTGGCCGTGGGTTTTGGAGGGCAAAGGAAGGAGTTTTGCTTGTAAATCTTGGCTAAGTATTTGTGATCTTTCATGACCTTTCACTAGATCTTATACATGCATGTGTATACTAGTGTGATGATTGCTAGCCTTGTCTTGGATTATATGGCCTATGGCCGAAAATTATACAAGGAAGGGACCAGATGGTTGCATGCTTTGTACTAGTGTGTTTCCTTACAACTTTTGGCTTTTTGTAAAGCATGCTTTATACTAGATTATAGGTTATAATTATAACACACTTGCATGCAAAATATGGAGGGTTGCAAGGCCTTTAGGCCGGCCCTTGTGTGGGTCTAGGTGGGGTCCACCACTCCAAATATTTACCCAATATTTGTTATGTTTAATCCCTCGTCGTTCGGGTGTCGTTCGGGTATTTTTCGGGATTTAATCACGCGTTATCCGGACATTAAAAATACCTTTAATAACCCTTAAATATAGTCTAATTTAAGCGTTGATTGGTTATTTAGGCTTTTACCGGGTGAAATTATGAGTTATACGCGTATCGGGTGCGGTACGCGCATTTTATTCGCTACCGGGAGATTTGTAAAAGACGTTTTCACTTATGGTTTTGGAGTTCCAAAACTCATTATATTTTGTGAAAATACCCTTTATTTTATATCCTGGGTTTCCGGGATCCTTTTCGTTTATTTAATTATAACCGGGTAATTGCCAACGTCCATACCGGATAGTTATTTCGCACATGATCCAATCATGTTTTTACCATTAAACGTATGCATTCCTATGCATTATTTGGAAATTGCTATCTCCTAAGGCCTTGATAATTAAATCACACATAATTGCATTTAATTACGTTAATCATATATTAATTAATTTGTACGGAATTACCTTATTTTTGCCGGTTGTTACATTCTCCCCCCGTTAAGAGAATTCCGTCCCGGAATTCACTTCGAGTTCTCCGGTATAGGTGTCTTCTTGAATAGGGCGGGGTATTTTTGCTTCATCCGGTCCAGCCATTCCCACGTGAACTCCGGTCCACGTTTGGCATTCCAGCGCACTTTGACCAATCTGATCTTGCTGCGCCTTAGTTTTTGGACCTTCCAATCAGTTACCTCGATTGGTTCCTCAACAAAATGTAACTTGTCGTCAATCTGGATTTAGTCTGCAGGGATGATGAGAGTTTCGTCGGATAGGCACTTTTTCAAATTTGACACGTGAAACGTGTCGTGTATTCCACTAAGCTCTTGAGGCAACTTGAGCTTGTATGCCACTGTGCCTACCCTGGACAAGACTTTGAATGGTCCAATATATCGTGGGTTCAACTTCCCGCGCTTTCCAAAGCGCGCGACACCTTTCTAAGGTGACACTTTTAGTAGGACCATGTCTCCGACTTGAAACTCTAAAGGCTTTCGCCTCATATCAGCATAGCTTTTCTGGCGGTCACGGGCCGCTTTGAGGCGTTCCTTTATCAAAAAGACCTTGTCCGTGGTCTCTTGAACAATTTCGGGCCCGGTGAGTTGTTTTTCTCCAACTTCCGCCCAACATAACGGTGCGGCTTGAATGCTCGTATGATAACTGTTGTTGTAAGAAAATTCTACCAATGGCAAGTGCGTATCCCAATTACCTCCGAAATCAATCGCGCATGCCCGTAACATATCCTCCAAGGTCTGGATGGTTCGTTCACTTTGACCATCCGTTTGGGGGTGATATGCGGTACTCATGTCGAGGCGAGTACCGAGGGCTTCATTTAAACTTTCCCAAAATCTGGAAGTGAAACGACTATCTCGATCGGAGATGATAGAAACAGGTACACCGTGTTTATACACCACTTCCTTAATGTACAAACGGGTCAGTTTCTCCAACCTGTCTGTTTCACGAATCGGAAGGAAGTGTGCAGATTTTTTCAATCGATCTACGATTACCCAGATCATGTCATGGCCGCTTGTTGTCTTAGGTAACTTGGTAATGAAATCCATGGTGATTCGTTCCCATTTCCATTCCGGTATTTCCGGTTGCTGGAGCAGACCGGAAGGTCTCTGGTGCTCAGCCTTGACCTTTGCGCAAGTCAAACATCGCGCAACATATGCTGCTATATCTCTTTTGAAATTCGGCCACCAATAAAGTTCCTTCAAATCGTGGAACATCTTGTCTGCACCAGGGTGAACCGAATATCTAGAACTGTGAGCTTCGGCCAACACTAGCTCACGCAATCCCCCGTATACTGGAACCCAAATTCTATTCATGAAATACAGTGTCTGGTCCGTCTTTGGTTCCAGTGAATCAACCATCTTTCGCAATCATTCACCTTTGACATTCTCGGGTTTAAGGGCGATAACTTGAGCTTCACGAATTCGTTCAGTCAGATTCGTGTGGATAGTCAGACCCAAAGCTCGGACACGCAATGGTTTAACCCGTTCCTTTCGACTCAAGGCGTCGGCCACAACGTTCGCCTTACCGGGATGGTACTTTATCTCACAATCGTAATCGTTTAATAATTCGACCCATCGCCGTTGTCGCATGTTTAAATCCTTCTGATCAAAGATGTGTTGCAAACTCTTATGATCAGTGAAAATCGTGCACTTGGTTCCGTACCAATAGTGCCTCCATATCTTGAGAGCGAACACCACTGCACCTAATTCCAAATCGTGTGTAGTGTAGTTCTTCTCATGGATTTTCAGTTGCCTGGAAGCGTATGCTATTACTTTTTCTCGCTACATCAATACGCAACCCAAGCCTTGATGCGAGGCATCACAGTAAACTACAAAATCTTCCGTACCATCGGGGAGTGATAGTATCGGAGCGCACATAACTTGTCTTTTAACAATTGGAATGCTGCCTCTTGCTTTTCCGTCCACTCGAATTTCTTATCCTTTTGGGTTAACATGGTTAAAGCTTGTGCTATCTTTGAAAAGTTCTCGATGAACCTTCTGTAATAACCCGCAAGGCCAAGAAATTGTCGTACTTCGGTAGGAGTTCGAGGGGCTTCCCAATTTTTAATTGCCTCGATCTTGGCGGGATCGACGTGTATGCCCTTCTCGTTTACTACGTGGCCTAGAAAGTGAACTTCCCGAATCCAAAAGTCACATTTTGAGAATTTAGCATAGAGCTTCTCTTTGCGTAGTACTTCAAGAATTAATCGAAGGTGATTCTCGTGGTCTTCTTTTGTGCGTGAATAGATCAGAATATCGTCAATGAAGACAATGACGAATTTATCCAGGTATGGCTTACACACGCGGTTCATTAGGGCCATGAAAACCGCTGGTGCGTTGGTTAAGCCGAACGGCATTACGAAAAATTCATAGTGCCCATACCGGGTTCTGAAGGCCGTCTTTGGTACATCTTCTTCTTGTATACGCAACTGGTGATAGCCGGACCTCAGATCGATTTTGGAGTAATAGCTAGATCCTTGGAGCTAATCAAATAAATCGTCGATCCTGGGGAGAGGATAGCGATTCTTGATGGTTAGCTTGTTCAGCTCTCGATAGTCGATGCACATGCGAAATGTGCCATCCTTCTTCTTTACGAATAAGACGGGAGCTCCCCAAGGTGAGAAACTCGGTCTTATGAAGCCTTTGTCCAATAATTCTTGTAGCTGGCTGGACAGTTCCTGCATCTCTGATGGAGCTAGGCGGTATGGCGATCGCGCCACAGGAGCAGCTCCTGGAACGAGGTCGATGCGGAACTCGACTTGTCGAGGTGGTGGCAACCCCGGCAAATCTTCTGGGAATACATCCGGAAAGTCTCTAGCTACTGGAATGTCTTCCAACTTTCGCTCGTCGGCATTCTTGTCCACTACGTGTGCCAAGAATGCGACAAGCCCTTTTCTTAGACACTTACGAGCCTTCATGCTTGAAATAATCCTTAGCGGCGTTCCGTGCCTTTCCCCTTGAATTGAGAGAGTTTTACCGCTTGCGAGGGGGACTTGAATGACTTTATCGTTGCAAATCACGACGGCATGGTGCGCGGACAACCAATCCATGCCAACAACTATGTCGAAACTTCCCAATACAACTGGCAAAAGATCAATCCCAAACTCGTGCCCACAGAGTTCTAACTTACAATCTTTTGCTACCTCTCTCGTTTCAATAGTTTTACCATTAGCCAGTTGTATGGAGTAGGGTGTATCTAGTTTACTAGTTTTTAATCCAAGTAGTCTTTTAAACTCAATGGATACGAAGCTAAAGTCAGCACCGGTATCAAATAATACAGAGGCATAATGACCATTAAGAGGAAACGTACCAGTGACCACGTTGGGGTCTTGTCGTGCATCACCGGCTCCAATCACAAATGCCCGCCCGCGGGCCTGGTTGTTGATCTTGGGGCAATCCTTTTTCCAATGGTCCAGCGACCCGCATGCGAAGCATGGTCTAGCCCCTCCATTCTTCGGTGCTCCGGAATGGCAGTCCTCAGTCTTGTGCCCTGTGCGGTGGCACTTTCCACAAGTTAACCCATTATTCCTTCCCTGATTACCCTGTTTGTTACCATTACCACGTCCTGTGGCAACATATCCTTTCCCTTTCTTGTTTGAGCTACCCGACGCTCTGTCCCTCTTCCCTTCATCCCGTTTCCTTTTCCCAAATCTTGGCTTGTTCCCCTGGTCGTTCGACACAACTGCTGAGCTGGTCCCCTGATTCTTGGCTTCTACACTGCTAGCCTCAGAAATTTTCAATCCCGAAACTTGTCGGATCAGTGTGCCCATGCGAATCGCATCTTCGGTGAGGCTTAGTGCAAGGTCGATAGCTGCGCGCATGGTCATAGGTTTAGAAGCAGTGACCATGCTGCGTATTTGCGGTGC
This sequence comes from Ambrosia trifida, assembly GCA_028751855.1. Classification (NCBI taxonomy): domain Eukaryota; kingdom Viridiplantae; phylum Streptophyta; class Magnoliopsida; order Asterales; family Asteraceae; genus Ambrosia; species Ambrosia trifida. Next base: position 6,919,716 of record CM054132.1, read on the forward strand.
TAAGCCGAACAAATATCGCTCTATCTTGTTGTTTTCAGGGGTGACCAAACGTGGCACTAGTCTGGCGAGATCATGGAATCGAGACGTGTAACCAGTCACGTCCGCTCCCATCATAGTGAGGTTCCAGAATTCAGTTTCCAGTTTCTGTACCTCGCTCGTCGGGCGGTACTCAGCAATCATGAGTTCCTTCAGTTCTGTCCATGACAGGGAGTAAGCAGTGTCGTCACCCAATGACTGTACTTGTCCATTCCACCACGTTAGTGCTTGGTCCAAGAACAAGTTGGTGGAGTACATGACCGACTGGCGAGGGGTACACCCACTGATACGGATGACTGCCTCGGTCTTTTCAAACCACTTGACCAGTCCAACAGATCCTTCGGTGCCGTTGAAGTTGATCGGCTTGCAGTCTAGGAAGGCTTTGAAGGTGCAGCCACGCTCTCGCGAGGCCGTTTCTGCATTAATAAAGTTGTATGTTATTACGGGATAGGAGTTTTAGAATATTCTCCTATCGCTTTATCAATTATTTTTAAACCTTCTTACCATTGGGGGATGGTTCTCGTCGGTCACTCCCAGTCAAGTCACGTGATCGTTCGGAGCGAGCAGCTTCGTGCTCCGCGATCGCTCGGGCTATGCGCTCCGAGATCATGGTCTCAAGTTCGGCTGGTGTAGCGGGCAGTCCGTCTGCACCGCTGTTGCTTCTGGTGGCTGGTGCCATTTCTCTTCAATAATAATTATCAAAGGTTAATTTGGCAAACATTTATACAATATAAAGCATAAATAACAAACCAGAATATGAACACAATAATTAACACCATGTCATCACTCAACATACCAACACATCATACAAAAATAAATAGTAATCAACACAACATCACCACACAACACACAAATCACAATATATGGAGTAAGCAATAATAATCGTAGACAACAACATATTTCACCATCATAATAATAAGATTTTTCATTAATTTCAGTAGTACTAGTACAATGCTTGTTCATAATAACAAAATGGGGAATACATCCCTCATACAATACATTGTTTTTGAAATAAATAAAACATCATATCATGTGCCGTCGTACCCGTACGGCTAGGCAAAATGCAGACGAGTGTCATAACCCGTGCTATACTACCATACTGCTGCTACTATATACATAAGCAGGTGATTCTTCCGTGCGTCCCTGATGCATCCCTACTGTGGCGGTGGCGGCGGAAACTGGTACTGTGGTGCATGCATACTGATCGTCATGCTAATCGCCATGATACGCTCATATAAGAACTGTCGATGCGCAAAATGCGCATCCCCTGTAATACCACACTGTGCGTCCATGCTCAGTAACTCTTCCGCATAGTGCGCCAAAGCATCTCGTGCATCAATCATCCGCGTCCACATCAGACGGGTCTGCTGCTCTACCTGTGTCACGGTGCGCTGCACCGTGTTAGCGAGAGTCTGGAAGTCTCGCTCTATGGAGATGGCAGTGGACCATGCTGGTCCGGATAGGGGTGTCATCCTAGGTGGCTGGGATGGTCCGGGTATATCTGGGTGAGCTGATGGGAATGGCCCAAAGGGGGCTGGTATCGGTATGTGTGGAAGCAACGGGGTAAAACCCTGTGGTCTGAGGGTAAAGTGAGGTGGCATCATGTAAGGGTCCCCTGCACCCAGAGGGTACGGTGCAGGTGGCATGCTGGACAGGGTGGGGATCGGTAGTGTCATGGCTACTGTGGGTGGTGGTACAGCCTCGGCCAATGGGGCTACCAGAGGCTCTGAAACAGTGGCCCACTCTGGGGTGGATACCACTACAGTGGGGGTAGGAGGGCTCGCGGTGGCGTATGCCGTCACGCCCGCCCGGTGTAGCTCCGAGCTGCGGGCAGAGCTCCCCTCTAGGATGTGCCCAGTAGGGACTAGCCCATCCTGAGGTACGGGCTCGGGTATGGTGGGTAGAGTGGCTGGTGCAGTAGTGGCATGCTCGATCATCGGAGCGACGTGCTCCTCCTGGTCTGCTGGTGGGATCGGTACAGCAATGTGCTCCACCGATGCGGTCGACTCATCGTCGGAGTCATCAGAGATCCACCCGTTGTGTCCTCGGGGAACGGGCACGAGCATCATGCCCGGGGGTACGGGGATAGGTGGGGTAGGTAAGGGCTCACGATCGATCGGTGCGTGTCGGTCATAGGGAGACTCAACGGTCTCTGACTGCGCGGGGACAGGCCTCGATGGACCTGCACAGCCCTCTGGGAAGTCTCTGATGGCCTGGAGGGGCAGTACTGGCAGTGGCGCTGCCTGGAATGGCACTATAGGCAAGTCTGCCTGTGGTGCCTCGGCCATAGGTAGGTCGACCACGTCGCCCTCAGCGGGGGCCCACGCTAGGTCCTCGCTCGGGTCAGTCTCGTCCGAGCTATCTCCTGCTGCGCCCTCCACGGCGGCGTCAATCTCCATCTCGTCATCCTCCGGATCGAGTACCACAAGCTCGATCGGCTCTGCTGGCGGCGCTGGGATAATCTGAATACTGCTATCGTAACTGGGCGCTATGCTACCAGCGTCCGACATCCTGGCAAAAGAACCGTACATGTATATATATGAATTAATTTAAATTAGATAGTTAAGGCGTACATTATCAGTATCCTTCCTAACTTCTAATTTCACGCTAATGCATAACGATACCCATGGCTGGCTTGGTCGGAATCTCCTCATGCCCAATGCTTCATGAAAAATTACTTTATTCGCATTTAGCAACTATGTAATTTTTTTTTTTTTGAAAACTTTATCTTTTTGAACCAAATCCGGTTATAGTCTAGTTTTTAAAGAAAATACTCTAGTTCGCTATAACCTTGGCTCTGATACCACCTTCTGTCACACCACGACAATGGCGGAAACACGTGGCGCGACGGTTCAAGAGCATAAAGTCAAGGTTAATGCTAAACACAAGTAATTTAAGATAATGGGTCATTTATTAAGGCGTCAGATCTTGTTCAACTATTACATAAATGTAAATTGTTTTTAAGACAACATAGAGGTTTCTCAAATATATCCCAAAGCCTTGGGAAATAAAGGTGAAACCCCGCAAAACGTTTAAGGCCATATCGGAGGATTCCACGACCCAGCTTGCCCCGGTTCACCTTCGTCTAATTACCTGAAAGATATGTTTAATATTTCGTCAATATAAATATATTGGTGAGTTCACAGGTTTTTAGTTTCCAAAACTTGAATACTTGGGAAATACCATGTTATGACAATATATAGGAGTTGCAAATTCCTATAATTCTACTTGAGACTATAATCAAACCAAGACATATAATAATTGTGCCCCGCTCCAAGTCGTTACTCGGTTTCCCACGACTTAAGTTCAGAATATATGCACCCCAGGCATAACCTAATGCATAATCGACGCTATCGATTAGGGGTGGGCCTTGTCAGGCACCAATAGTACTATCCAAATATTCCACCGGTTTCATTTCCCTGAACAAAGGATTATAAAGGCGAGGACTCAACCCCGAGTGGCGGTCACACCTCAAGTAATAAATCCGTCAAACATTTTCCCTAACATATCTTTCCCCCGAAAAACGTAAAAATAGTTTAAAATGGGGCCGTGAAACTCACCTGAAACTCTGTCTGGCTTACTAGGCAGATAGCAAAGAGGGTCTCGCACCTACAAACGTCCTAGACGTATAAGTCACTATCCCTATAGTGCATGTGCCTTGGCAAGTTGTACACCCAACTCCCGACCACAAGTTATTCCAAATCCCGTTTAATTAAGCGCGTATCCTAGGTTTCGTTGGCGTTAGATCACCCTTTGCGTTACAAGTTATATATTACTCTTGTTAACATTTCCTTAACTTGTACCTTATTATCATCGACTCGACTTCACTTAACGTATAATTATTTTCCCATTTAAATAATTATACTTAAGATCGCATCGCTCGATATAATATATATTTCAACACTCGACCCGACTCACTTTGCCGCACATTTGTTTTCCCATTTAAACAAATATGCTAAGATCTTGTCGTTCGATTGTATATTCTTAACACCCGATTCAACTCACCGTACCGTATATTTATTTTCCCATTCAAATAAATATACTAGGATCTTGTCGGCGCGGCATACACATATATATCTTTGTCTACTCGTCGCGGCTTTCCTTCCCACATATCTACTTTCCCATTAAGTAGATATACTAGAATTTTGCCGAGACGAGTGTACATATATAAATGTGTATTTTTCTTGTTAAGTATATACGTTTGTTTAACGTCTTACGTTATGTTTTTCTCCCACGAATAATTCCTTTAACACTTAGGAAAGTGTTCATTAGTTTTCACCCATGTATATATATATTTTACTTCTTAAAAATATATATTTTCTTATCTTGCCGCAATGGCATTTTTCTTATGTTTTGTCCGTGTACGGTTCGTTATCGCGTCTTAGTTCGATATCTTAGCTCGAATAGTTAGTTTTTCCAAGTTTTTCCCAACAAGTGTTTTATAGAAATATTATCCATATTTCTTCCTCCTAACACATGTTACTTGGAAGGTTTAAAATACTTATGTATTTTTAACCCAACTTGTTAACTTTACTACAAAAATGTTTCCAACACTTTTATATTCCCATTTATATAAAAGTATTCATTTTTGTACAAGTTTCTCAAGTTTGTTTAATATTTTTATAAAATCTCTATTTTATAAAAATCCTTATGTTAATACAAATCCATATTTTTATAACTTTCAAAAATATACTTTTATACCAAAATACCCAAGTATATCTACTAGTATTTACCAAAATCATCCTTAGAAATTTATTACTTACACTTTTGACACCAAACTTTCCATCCTTGCATTTTTGGACTAATAGTTTCTAAAATATCCATTTTAGCCCTCTAACTTTCAAAGTTACAATATTAGTCCCTTAACTTTCAAATGTTGCATTTTTCCACTCTAACTTCCAAAGTTAACATTTTTCACTCAAAATAGTAGACTTTGAAGATCCATCTTTTTATTGGTAAGTTATTTTTGTATCAAAACACTTTTGTTAGTCTTATATTCCATATATAAGACTACTTGTATGTGTGTTTTATGTATTTGCCCATTTTAACAAAATATCATCCTTCTAAGTATGTAACTTTAATTTTTCATCTTCTTTATCCATGAACTTCTAACATGTTCCACCATATATTATAACTTAGATGATCATATTAAGATGATTAACACTACTTTTTAATACATTCAAGTTTATTTCACAAATCTTAACCAAATCACCATCCTACTTAGTGTATGTGTAGTTTTTATATATTTTCAAGAACACTACTTTATCATCATCCAATCCATGATTTATTTACATGTCTTTAATCATCTATTTTACTCATGTAAAACCTATTAAAGATTATGTTCAAACCACCTTTTAAACCCTTCATGTACAACTTGCTTCTAAGAACACATACATGAATAATAATAATCAAAAACAAGGTTAAGAAGCTTACTACTAGCACAAGGCTAGGGAAGACAAAACCTTGGATTTTGAGAGGGGTTTAGTGTGTTCTTCCTTAATGGTTAAGCTCCAAGCTTGAAACACACAATAGGGGTTTGGATGATGGATTGTTTTGAGTGATTTGGAGATGTATAAACTTGAAAGAAGAATGTATATGGGGGAGGGGAAACCTACGGCCCAAAGAGAAGAACAAGGAAGAGTTTTTGCTTTGCTTCTTCAAGTCTCTAACACATGTTTATATAGCCTTATCACATGTAATCTTTCATGGATTTTGTGATCATTACTAAAGATTCAAGAGATTTAAGAGGTACACAAGTGATCTTGGATGGATGTGAAAAGCGTAGGTTGGCCGTGGGTTTTGGAGGGCAAAGGAAGGAGTTTTGCTTGTAAATCTTGGCTAAGTATTTGTGATCTTTCATGACCTTTCACTAGATCTTATACATGCATGTGTATACTAGTGTGATGATTGCTAGCCTTGTCTTGGATTATATGGCCTATGGCCGAAAATTATACAAGGAAGGGACCAGATGGTTGCATGCTTTGTACTAGTGTGTTTCCTTATAACTTTTGGCTTTTTGTAAAGCATGCTTTATACTAGATTATAGGTTATAATTATAACACACTTTCATGCAAAATATGGAGGGTTGCAAGGCCTTTAGGCCGGCCCTTGTGTGGGTCTAGGTGGGGTCCACCACTCCAAATATTTACCCAATATTTGTTATGTTTAATCCCTCGTCGTTCGGGTGTCGTTCGGGTATTTTTCGGGATTTAATCACGCGTTATCCGTACATTAAAAATACCTTTAATAACCCTTAAATATAGTCTAATTTAAGCGTTGATTGGTTATTTAGGCTTTTACCGGGTGAAATTATGAGTTATACGCGTATCGGGTGCGGTACGCGCATTTTATTCGCTACCGGGAGATTTGGTCAAGACGTTTTCACTTATGGTTTTGGAGTTCCAAAACTCATTATATTTTGTGAAAATACCCTTTATTTTATATCCTGGGTGTCCGGGATCCTTTTCGTTTATTTAATTATAACCGGGTAATTGCCAACGTCCATACCGGATAGTTATTTCGCACATGATCCAATCATGTTTTTACCATTAAACGTATGCATTCCTATGCATTATTTGGAAATTGCTATCTCCTAAGGCCTTGATAATTAAATCACACATAATTGCATTTAATTACGTTAATCATATATTAATTAATTTGTACGGAATTACCTTATTTTTGCCGGTTGTTACATTCTCCCCCCGTTAAGAGAATTCCGTCCCGGAATTCACTTCGAGTTCTCCGGTACAGGTGTCTTCTCGAATAGGGCGGGGTATTTTTGCTTCATCCGGTCCAGCCTTTCCCACGTGAACTCCGGTCCACGTTTGGCATTCCAGCGCACTTTGACCAATCTGATCTTGCTGCGCCTTAGTTTTTGGACCTTCCAATCAGTTACCTCGATTGGTTCCTCAACAAAATGTAACTTGTCGTCAATCTGGATTTCGTCTGCAGGGATGATGAGAGTTTCGTCGGATAGGCACTTTTTCAAATTTGACACGTGAAACGTGTCGTGTATTCCACTAAGCTCTTGAGGCAACTTGAGCTTGTATGCCACTGTGCCTACCCTGGACAAGACTTTGAATGGTCCAATATATCGTGGGTTCAACTTCCCGCGCTTTCCAAAGCGCGCGACACCTTTCCAAGGTGACACTTTTAGTAGGACCATGTCTCCGACTTGAAACTCTAAAGGCTTTCGCCTCATATCAGCATAGCTTTTCTGGCGGTCACGGGCCGCTTTGAGGCGTTCCTTTATCAAAAAGACCTTGTCCGTGGTCTCTTGAACAATTTCGGGCCCGGTGAGTTGTTTTTCTCCAACTTCCGCCCAACATAACGGTGCGGCTTGAATGCTCGTATGATAACTGTTGTTGTAAGAAAATTCTACCAATGGCAAGTGCGTATCCCAATTACCTCCGAAATCAATCGCGCATGCCCGTAACATATCCTCCAAGGTCTGGATGGTTCGTTCACTTTGACCATCCGTTTGGGGGTGATATGCGGTACTCATGTCGAGGCGAGTACCGAGGGCTTCATTTAAACTTTCCCAAAATCTGGAAGTGAAACGACTATCTCGATCGGAGATGATAGAAACAGGTACACCGTGTTTAGACACCACTTCCTTAATGTACAAACGGGTCAGTTTCTCCAACCTGTCTGTTTCACGAATCGGAAGGAAGTGTGCAGATTTTGTCAATCGATCTACGATTACCCAGATCATGTCATGGCCGCTTGTTGTCTTAGGTAACTTGGTAATGAAATCCATGGTGATTCGTTCCCATTTCCATTCCGGTATTTCCGGTTGCTGGAGCAGACCGGAAGGTCTCTGGTGCTCAGCCTTGACCTTTGCGCAAGTCAAACATCGCGCAACATATGCTGCTATATCTCTTTTGAAATTCGGCCACCAATAAAGTTCCTTCAAATCGTGGAACATCTTGTCTGCACCAGGGTGAACCGGATATCTAGAGCTGTGAGCTTCGGCCAACACTAGCTCACGCAATCCCCCGTATACTGGAACCCAAATTCTATTCATGAAATACAGTGTCTGGTCCGTCTTTGGTTCCAGTGAATCAACCATCTTTCGCAATCTTTCACCTTTGACATTCTCGGGTTTAAGGGCGTTAACTTGAGCTTCACGAATTCGTTCAGTCAGATTCGTGTGGATAGTCAGACCCAAAGCTCGGACACGCAATGGTTTAACCCGTTCCTTGCGACTCAAGGCGTCGGCCACAACGTTCGCCTTACCGGGATGGTACTTTATCTCACAATCGTAATCGTTTAATAATTCGACCCATCGCCGTTGTCGCATGTTTAAATCCTTCTGATCAAAGATGTGTTGCAAACTCTTATGATCAGTGAAAATCGTGCACTTGGTTCCGTACCAATAGTGCCTCCATATCTTGAGAGCGAACACCACTGCACCTAATTCCAAATCGTGTGTAGTGTAGTTCTTCTCATGGATTTTCAGTTGCCTGGAAGCGTATGCTATTACTTTTTCTCGCTGCATCAATACGCAACCCAAGCCTTGATGCGAGGCATCACAGTAAACTACAAAATCTTCCGTACCATCGGGGAGTGATAGTATCGGAGCGCCACATAACTTGTCTTTTAACAATTGGAATGCTGCCTCTTGCTTTTCCGTCCACTCGAATTTCTTATCCTTTTGGGTTAACATGGTTAAAGCTTGTGCTATCTTTGAAAAGTTCTCGATGAACCTTCGGTAATAACCCGCAAGGCCAAGAAATTGTCGTACTTCGGTAGGAGTTAGAGGGGCTTCCCAATTTTTAATTGCCTCGATCTTTGCGGGATCGACGTGTATGCCCTTCTCGTTTACTACGTGGCCTAGAAAGTGAACTTCCCGAATCCAAAAGTCACATTTTGAGAATTTAGCATAGAGCTTCTCTTTGCGTAGTACTTCAAGAATTAATTGAAGGTGATTCTCGTGGTCTTCTTTTGTGCGTGAATAGATCAGAATATCGTCAATGAAGACAATGACGAATTTATCCAGGTATGGCTTACACACGCGGTTCATTAGGGCCATGAAAACCGCTGGTGCGTTGGTTAAGCCGAACGGCATTACGAAAAATTCATAGTGCCCATACCGGGTTCTGAAGGCCGTCTTTGGTACATCTTCTTCTTGTATACGCAACTGGTGATAGCCGGACCTCAGATCGATTTTGGAGTAATAGCTAGATCCTTGGAGCTGATCAAATAAATCGTCGATCCTGGGGAGAGGATAGCGATTCTTGATGGTTAGCTTGTTCAGCTCTCGATAGTCGATGCACATGCGAAATGTGCCATCCTTCTTCTTTACGAATAAGACGGGAGCTCCCCAAGGTGAGAAACTCGGTCTTATGAAGCCTTTGTCCAATAATTCTTGTAGCTGGCTGGACAGTTCCTGCATCTCTGATGGAGCTAGGCGGTATGGCGATCGTGCCACAGGAGCAGCTCCTGGAACGAGGTCGATGCGGAACTCGACTTGTCGAGGTGGTGGCAACCCCGGCAAATCTTCTATGAATACATCCGGAAAGTCTCTAGCTACTGGAATGTCTTCCAACTTTCGCTCGTCGGCATTCTTGTCCACTACGTGTGCCAAGAATGCGACAAGCCCTTTTCTTAGACACTTACGAGCCTTCATGCTTGAAATAATCCTTAGCGGCGTTCCGTGCCTTTCCCCTTGAATTGAGAGAGTTTTACCGCTTGCGAGGGGGACTTGAATGACTTTATCGTTGCAAATCACGACGGCATGGTGCGCGGACAACCAATCCATGCCAACAACTATGTCGAAACTTCCCAATACAACTGGCAAAAGATCAATCCCAAACTCGTGCCCACAGAGTTCTAACTTACAATCTTTTGCTACCTCTCTCATTTCAATAGTTTTACCATTAGCCAGTTCTATGGAGTAGGGTGTATCTAGTTTACTAGTTTTTAATCCAAGTAGTCTTTTAAACTCAATGGATACGAAGCTAAAGTCAGCACCGGTATCAAATAATACAGAGGCATAATGACCATTAAGAGGAAACGTACCAGTGACCACGTTGGGGTCTTGTCGTGCATCACCGGCTCCAATCACAAATGCCCGCCCGCGGGCCTGGTTGTTGATCTTGGGGCAATCCTTTTTCCAATGGTCCAGCGACCCGCATGCGAAGCATGGTCTAGCCCCTCCGTTCTTCGGTGCTCCGGAACGGCAGTCCTCAGTCTTGTGCCCTGTGCGGTGGCACTTTCCACAAGTTAACCCATTATTCCTTCCCTGATTACCCTGTTTGTTACCATTACCACGTCCTGTGGCAACATATCCTTTCCCTTTCTTGTTTGAGCTACCCGACGCTCTGTCCCTCTTCCCTTCATCCCGTTTCCTTTTCCCAAATCTTGGCTTGTTCCCCTGGTTGTTCGACACAACTGCTGAGCTGGTCCCCTGATTCTTGGCTTCTACACTGCTAGCCTCAGAAATTTTCAATCCCGAAACTTGTCGGATCAGTGTGCCCATGCGAATCGCATCTTCGGTGAGGCTTAGTGCAAGGTCGATAGCTGCGCGCATGGTCATAGGTTTAGAAGCAGTGACCATGCTGCGTATTTGCGGTGCTAAGCCGAACAAATATCGCTCTATCTTGTTGTTTTCAGGGGTGACCAAACGTGGCACTAGTCTGGCGAGATCATGGAATCGAGACGTGTAACCAGTCACGTCCGCTCCCATCATAGTGAGGTTCCAGAATTCAGTTTCCAGTTTCTGTACCTCGCTCGTCGGGCGGTACTCAGCAATCATGAGTTCCTTCAGTTCTGTCCATGACAGGGAGTAAGCAGTGTCGTCACCCAATGACTGTACTTGTCCATTCCACCACGTTAGTGCTTGGTCCAAGAACAAGTTGGTGGAGTACATGACCGACTGGCGAGGGGTACACCCACTGATACGGATGACTGCCTCGGTCTTTTCAAACCACTTGACCAGTCCAACAGATCCTTCGGTGCCGTTGAAGTTGATCGGCTTGCAGTCTAGGAAGGCTTTGAAGGTGCAGCCACGCTCTCGCGAGGCCGTTTCTGCATTAATAAAGTTGTATGTTATTACGGGATAGGAGTTTTAGAATATTCTCCTATCGCTTTATCAATTATTTTTAAACCTTCTTACCATTGGGGGATGGTTCTCGTCGGTCACTCCCAGTCAAGTCACGTGATCGTTCGGAGCGAGCAGCTTCGTGCTCCGCGATCGCTCGGGCTATGCGCTCCGAGATCATGGTCTCAAGTTCGGCTGGTGTAGCGGGCAGTCCGTCTGCACCGCTGTTGCTTCTGGTGGCTGGTGCCATTTCTCTTCAATAATAATTATCAAAGGTTAATTTGGCAAACATTTATACAATATAAAGCATAAATAACAAACCAGAATATGAACACAATAATTAACACCATGTCATCACTCAACATACCAACACATCATACAAAAATAAATAGTAATCAACACAACATCACCACACAACACACAAATCACAATATATGGAGTAAGCAATAATAATCGTAGACAACAACATATTTCACCATCATAATAATAAGATTTTTCATTAATTTCAGTAGTACTAGTACAATGCTTGTTCATAATAACAAAATGGGGAATACATCCCTCATACAATACATTGTTTTTGAAATAAATAAAACATCATATCATGTGTCGTCGTACCCGTACGGCTAGGCAAAATGCAGACGAGTGTCATAACCCGTGCTATACTACCATACTGCTGCTACTATATACATAAGCAGGTGATTCTTCCGTGCGTCCCTGATGCATCCCTACTGTGGCGGTGGCGGCGGAAACTGGTACTGTGGTGCATGCATACTGAACGTCATGCTAATCGCCATGATACGCTCATATAAGAACTGTCGATGCGCAAAATGCGCATCCCCTGTAATACCACACTGTGCGTCCATGCTCAGTAACTCTTCCGCATAGTGCGCCAAAGCATCTCGTGCATCAATCATCCGCGTCCACATCAGACGGGTCTGCTGCTCTACCTGTGTCACGGTGCGCTGCACCGTGTTAGCGAGAGTCTGGAAGTCTCGCTCTAGGGAGATGGCAGTGGACCATGCTGGTCCGGATAGGGGTGTCATCCTAGGTGGCTGGGATGGTCCGGGTATATCTGGGTGAGCTAATGGGAATGGCCCAAAGGGGGCTGGTATCGGTATGTGTGGAAGCAACGGGGTAAAACCCTGTGGTCTGAGGGTAAAGTGAGGTGGCATCATGTAAGGGTCCCCTGCACCCAGAGGGTACAGTGCAGGTGGCATGCTGGACAGGGTGGGGATCGGTAGTGTCATGGCTACTGTGGGTGGTGGTACAGCCTCGGCCAATGGGGCTACCAGAGGCTCTGAAACAGTGGCCCACTCTGGGGTGGATACCACTACAGTGGGGGTAGGAGGGCTCGCGGTGGCGTATGCCGTCACGCCCGCCCGGTGCAGCTCCGAGCTGCGGGCAGAGCTCCCCTCTAGGATGTGCCCAGTAGGGACTGGCCCATCCTGAGGTACGGGCTCGGGTATGGTGGGTAGAGTGGCTGGTGCAGTAGTGGCATGCTCGATCATCGGAGCGACGTGCTCCTCCTGGTCTGCTGGTGGGATCGGTACAGCAATGTGCTCCACCGATGCGGTCGACTCATCGTCGGAGTCATCAGAGATCCACCCGTTGTGTCCTCGGGGAACGGGCACGAGCATCATGCCCGGGGGTACGGGGATAAGTGGGGTAGGTAAGGGCTCACGATCGATCGGTGCGTGTCGGTCATAGGGAGACTCAACGGTCTCTGACTGCGCGGGGACAGGCCTTGATGGACCTGCACAGCCCTCTGGGAAGTCTCTGATGGCCTGGAGGGGCAGTACTGGCAGTGGCGCTGCCTGGAATGGCACTATAGGCAAGTCTGCCTGTGGTGCCTCGGCCATAGGTAGGTCGACCACGTCGCCCTCAGCGGGGGCCCACGCTAGGTCCTCGCTCGGGTCAGTCTCGTCCGAGCTATCTCCTGCTGCGCCCTCCACGGCGGCGTCAATCTCCATCTCGTCATCCTCCGGATCGAGTACCACAAGCTCGATCGGCTCTGCTGGCGGCGCTGGGATAATCTGAATACTGCTATCGTAACTGGGCGCTATGCTACCAGCGTCCGACATCCTGGCAAAAGAACCGTACATGTATATATATGAATTAATTTAAATTAGATAGTTAAGGCGTACATTATCAGTATCCTTCCTAACTTCTAATTTCACGCTAATGCATAACGATACCCATGGCTGGCTTGGTCGGAATCTCCTCATGCCCAATGCTTCATGAAAAATTACTTTATTCGCATTTAGCAACTATGTAATTTTTTTTTTGAAAACTTTATCTTTTTGAACCAAATCCGGTTATAGTCTAGTTTTTAAAGAAAATACTCTAGTTCGCTATAACCTTGGCTCTGATACCACCTTCTGTCACACCACGACAATGGCGGAAACACGTGGCGCGACGGTTCAAGAGCATAAAGTCAAGGTTAATGCTAAACACAAGTAATTTAAGATAATGGGTCATTTATTAAGGCGTCAAATCTTGTTCAACTATTACATAAAAGTAAATTGTTTTTAAGACAACATAGAGGTTTCTCAAATATATCCCAAAGCCTTGGGAAATAAAGGTGAAACCCCGCAAAACGTTTAAGGCCATATCGGAGGATTCCACGACCCAGCTTGCCCCGGTTCACCTTCGTCTAATTACCTGAAAGATATGTTTAATATTTCGTCAATATAAATATATTGGTGAGTTCACAGGTTTTTAGTTTCCAAAACTTGAATACTTGGGAAATACCATGTTATGACAATATATAGGAGTTGCAAATTCCTATAATTCTACTTGAGACTATAATCAAACCAAGACATATAATAATTGTGCCCCGCTCCAAGTCGTTACTCGGTTTCCCACGACTTAAGTTCAGAATATATGCACCCCAGGCATAACCTAATGCATAATCGACGCTATCGATTAGGGGTGGGCCTTGTCAGGCACCAATAGTACTATCCAAATATTCCACCGGTTTCATTTCCCTGAACAAATGATTATAGAGGCGAGGACTCAACCCCGAGTGGCGGTCACACCTCAAGTAATAAATCCGTCAAACATTTTCCCTAACATATCTTTCCCCCGAAAAACGTAAAAATAGTTTAAAATGGGGCCGTGAAACTCACCTGAAACTCTGTCTGGCTTACTAGGCAGATAGCGAAGAGGGTCTCGCACCTACAAACGTCCTAGACGTATAAGTCACTATCCCTATAGTGCATGTGCCTTGGCAAGTTGTACACCCAACTCCCGACCACAAGTTATTCCAAATCCCGTTTAATTAAGCGCGTATCCTAGGTTTCGTTGGCGTTAGATCACCCTTTGCGTTACAAGTTATATATTACTCTTGTTAACATTTCCTTAACTTGTACCTTATTATCATCGACTCGACTTCACTTAACGTATAATTATTTTCCCATTTAAATAATTATACTTAAGATCGCATCGCTCGATATAATATATATTTCAACACTCGACCCGACTCACTTTGCCGCACATTTGTTTTCCCATTTAAACAAATATGCTAAGATCTTATCGTTCGATTGTATATTCTTAACACCCGATTCAACTCACCGTACCGTATATTTATTTTCCCATTCAAATAAATATACTAGGATCTTGTCGGCGCGGCATAGACATATATATCTTTGTCTACTCGTCGCGGCTTTCCTTCCCACATATCTACTTTCCCATTAAGTAGATATACTAGAATTTTGCCGAGACGAGTGTACATATATAAATGTGTAATTTTTCTTGTTAAGTATATACGTTTGTTTAACGTCTTACGTTATGTTTTTCTCCCACGAATAATTCCTTTAACACTTAGGAAAGTGTTCATTAGTTTTCACCCATGTATATATATATTTTACTTCTTAAAAATATATATTTTCTTATCTTGCCGCAATGGCATTTTTCTTATGTTTTGTCCTAGTACGGTTCGTTATCGCGTCTTAGTTCGATATCTTAGCTCGAATAGTTAGTTTTTCCAAGTTTTTCCCAACAAGTGTTTTATAGAAATATTATCCATATTTCTTCCTCCTAACACATGTTACTTGGAAGGTTTAAAATACTTATGTATTTTTAACCCAACTTGTTAACTTTACTACAAAAATGTTTCCAACACTTTTATATTCCCATTTATATAAAAGTATTCATTTTTGTACAAGTTTCTCAAGTTTGTTTAATATTTTTATAAAATCTCTATTTTATAAAAATCCTTATGTTAATACAAATCCATATTTTTATAACTTTCAAAAATATACTTTTATACCAAAATACCCAAGTATATCTACTAGTATTTACCAAAATCATCCTTAGAAATTTATTACTTACACTTTTGACACCAAACTTTCCATCCTTGCATTTTTGGACTAATAGTTTCTAAAATATCCATTTTAGCCCTCTAACTTTCAAAGTTACAATATTAGTCCCTTAACTTTCAAATGTTGCATTTTTCCACTCTAACTTCCAAAGTTAACATTTTTCACTCAAAATAGTAGACTTTGAAGATCCATCTTTTTATTGGTAAGTTATTTTTGTATCAAAACACTTTTGTTAGTCTTATATTCCATATATAAGACTACTTGTATGTGTGTTTTATGTATTTGCCCATTTTAACAAAATATCATCCTTCTAAGTAAGTAACTTTAATTTTTCATCTTCTTTATCCATGAACTTCTAACATGTTCCACCATATATTATAACTTAGATGATCATATTAAGATGATTAACACTACTTTTTAATACATTCAAGTTTATTCCACAAATCTTAACCAAATCACCATCCTACTTAGTGTATGTGTAGTTTTTATATATTTTCAAGAACACTAATTTATCATCATCCAATCCATGATTTATTTACATGTCTTTAATCATCTATTTTACTCATGTAAAACCTATTAAAGATTATGTTCAAACCACCTTTTAAACCCTTCATGTACAACTTGCTTCTAAGAACACATACATGAATAATAATAATCAAAAACAAGGTTAAGAAGCTTACTACTAGCACAAGGCTAGGGAAGACAAAACCTTGGATTTTGAGAGGGGTTTAGTGTGTTCTTCCTTAATGGTTAAGCTCCAAGCTTGAAACACACAATAGGGGTTTGGATGATGGATTGTTTTGAGTGATTTGGAGATGTATAAACTTGAAAGAAGAATGTATATGGGGGAGGGGAAACCTACGGCCCAAAGAGAAGAACAAGGAAGAGTTTTTGCTTTGCTTCTTCAAGTCTCTAACACATGTTTATATAGCCTTATCACATGTAATCTTTCATGGTATTTGTGATCATTACTAATGATTCAAGAGATTTAAGAGGTACACAAGTGATCTTGGATGGATGTGAAAAGGGGTAGGTTGGCCGTGGGTTTTGGAGGGCAAAGGAAGGAGTTTTGCTTGTAAATCTTGGCTAAGTATTTGTGATCTTTCATGACCTTTCACTAGATCTTATACATGCATGTGTATACTAGTGTGATGATTGCTAGCCTTGTCTTGGATTATATGGCCTATGGCCGAAAATTATACAATGAAGGGACAAGATGGTTGCATGCTTTGTACTAGTGTGTTTCCTTACAACTTTTGGCTTTTTGTAAAGCATGCTTTATACTAGATTATAGGTTATAATTATAACACACTTGCATGCAAAATATGGAGGGTTGCAAGGCCTTTAGGCCGGCCCTTGTGTGGGTCTAGGTGGGGTCCACCACTCCAAATATTTACCCAATATTTGTTATGTTTAATCCCTCGTCGTTCGGGTGTCGTTCGGGTATTTTTCGGGTTTCAATCACGCGTTATCCGGACATTAAAAACACCTTTAATAACCCTTAAATATAGTCTAATTTAAGCGTTGATTGGTTATTTAGGCTTTTGCCGGGTGAAATTATGAGTTATACGCGTATCGGGTGCGGTACGCGCATTTTATTCGCTACCGGGAGATTTGTACAAGACGTTTTCACTTATGGTTTTGGAGTTCCAAAACTCATTATATTTTGTGAAAATACCCTTTATTTTATATCCTGGGTGTCCGGGATCCTTTTCGTTTATTTAATTATAACCGGGTAATTGCCAACGTCCATACCGGATAGTTATTTCGCACATGATCCAATCATGTTTTTACCATTAAACGTATGCATTCCTATGCATTATTTGGAAATTGCTATCTCCTAAGGCCTTGATAATTAAATCACACATAATTGCATTTAATTACGTTAATCATATATTAATTAATTTGTACGGAATTACCTTATTTTTGCCGGTTGTTACACATACGTATCTTCACTGTTTGATTCTTCAGAAAGAAATCAAGCCTCTTTGAAGTTTTTGGTTACATCTTCATAGTCAAGCAAAGTCTCAAAGGTAAACTCATTGAACCCTGGAAACAACAAATCCAAAGTCTCATGACTGAAGGGATCTAGAGTGTCCAAGAGTTGAGGCATACAGTCAACAGGCCTCTTCCCTGGATCACTAGCACCAATAACTTCTATTCCAGTACCTGACTCCCCCTGAGTAGTAGCTTGCACACCAAGTGTTTTTGAAGCACTTGGAGGCTCACTCCCCGCAGAGCGGTTAGGATCATTATTTGTCACACCCTCAAATTTCCACATGCGGGGTTTTACCGCGAGGCGCGTGACACACCAGGATCCAAGTCAACGGTCACAATAAACGACATCTATATGATAAGAAAACAACGTAAACTACCATTGCGTTTCGAAACTGTTCTAACACAGCGGAAGCAAAATGTATTATTACAACTTAAAATAAAACTCAAAGTCTGAAATGTTTAACAAAACATGCATATGATCCATAGACGCCGTGAGACTCCATGCGCCTATACTCAATGCTGCTACCTTAGCGACCTGAGAAAACATGCCAAAAAGATGTCAACATATAATGCTGGTGAGTTCACAGGTTTTAAGTTCGTAAACGTTTTCATGTGTAAAGCGATTTCTCATAAAGTGCCAAGTGTGCAAAATTTCCAAGTAAATAACAAACGTTCCCTTACTACTACGACTGTGTTGCTAAAACCATTACTGACAAACGTTGCTCGAGTTGCTGCCCATGTACCAAGTGTCAAGTAGAGACAATATGCACCCGCCCGGCTCCCGGCCGTCAGGTGGGGTTCGTCACGCCCGATAGATCTATCCACATTTCCCCCGTTGTGCCCCGCACATTCATGGTTTCAATAGGGACTTAGGTTTCGTCGTATAGTAAATAAGTGCCAAGCGCCAAGTGCCAAATGCCAAGTGTCAATGTTTAAAAGTGTCATGTACCAATGTTTAAATATGCCAAATGCCAATGTTTAAAAGTGTCAAATGCCAATGTTAAATATGTCAAATGCCAATGTTTAAAAGTGTCAAATGCCAATGTTAAATATGCCAAGTGCCAAACGTGTCACGTTTCTTAAAAGAGTCGCATTCCCAAAGGCGTCATGTTTCTAAAAGTGTTGCGTTTCATAAGTGTTGTGTTTCAAAAGCGTTGTGTTTCAAAACATAAACGTTGTATTTGTTAAAACGTGTGGCATGCTTCTCCCCCGAGAGAAAAGTGTATAAAAGAGGGGCCGTGAAACTCACCTTAGAGTGCGTCTTCTGATAATTAGAAATCCAACACGTGTATGATAATCCCAACTAGTGACAACCTATCAATGAGTTTACATAAGTGTGATGACTACTAATCCCGAAGGCTAACTAGTCCCCGATTGTCCAGATCTTGACTACGTGTGTTAAAAAGTGTGTTTAAACGTTAACCGGACATCCCAGACCGACCCGACATCCCGTTGGTGACCCATTACATCAATTAGTCATGCACATAAGTTTAACACATAAGTTTCAAGCATAAAACACTTAGTTTGCATCAAAAATCTAATTCCGGACATCAGATGGTCGAATGTGGCTTTTCCCATTTCCACGTTCGCCCGTTTGAGCCACGTTCGCCCGTTTTTCCCACGTTTTGTTCCACGTTCGCCTGTTTGAGCCACGTTCGCCCGTTTTTCCCTAGTTATGTTCCACGTTCGCCCGTTTGAGCCACGTTCGCCCGTTTTTCCCACGTTCGCCCGTTTTTCCACGTTCGCCCGTTATTCCACGTTCGCCCGTTTTCATCAGCATTTTATAAAATGCACCAGAACGCATCTAAACGGTCCGAAAACATCACGAAACATTACCAATCACAGCAGCTAACTATCATTAACATATTCCTACATAACCCTACCAATTTTGTCCCGAAATCCGTCCGTTTTACAAGTTACCCGAAATAGCAAATTATGGAGATGTCACATCAAACGCATGCAATCTTTACCCAATTAGGAAATTTATGAAATCAATCAATAATCAACTTAATATACTCAAATTATCATGAACAATAAACCCCCCAATCATATCCTTATCACTATCATCATGAACAAGCCCTAGATTTAACCCAAAATCCCCAAAATGTACATAACATCATCAATAATCAATTGTAACCTATCTCAATCATAAATCATCATCAATAACAGTCCTAGATCATTGTCATAACATCTATACAACAATCAATCATCAAACAATGCATAACATCACATAAAACACCATTAACACATGTTATTTTGTATGAAAACTCATTCTTTATGAATAGGTTTTGTTTAGAAAGATATTAGGGAGGTTTTTATTCATAAAAACATGTTTGAATCAGATCTGGACTCTTGGGGTTTAATGAAAACGAATTGAAATGCTTTAAAATTGATTTAGAATGAAGAACACACCTTAGATCTTTGTGTAGAAGATGTTTGTTGGTTAGATTATAGAAAACAAGGGCAAAAACTCCTTCCCCAATGTTTAAAGTTGCTAGAGAGTGTTTTGAGGCGTTTAGGGTTTGTGAAATGGTGAAAAATGACAAAGTGTGGTATTTATACTATGTCCACATTTGCCCCTTTTACCTGGGCGAATGTACCCTCCTTCGACCCTTTCACAGGGTCGAACGTACCCTGACTTGGTCGAATGAAATTCTTTCAATTCCATAACCCAGGTTCGCCCCTTTTACAAGGGTCGAACCAGAAGTATTGTCCAGGTTCGCCCATTCGATTGGTCGAACCAGGACTCACGTTTTTCTAGTTTTTCCAATTTGTCGTGTTTAACGCATTTTAACGCACCCTACCATACGAGCATGCAACCTTAGTCTATGTTTAACATATTTAAGCATGGATAATCATCTACACGTCATTTAAACACATCTATGTATATAATCCACCATACGACAATTAGTCTACACATACACTTAACTAGTTTATGTAATTCACCAACAACGGGACTCGTATCGTGTGTGTGTGTGTGTGTGTGTGTGTGTGTGTGACTCACCCAATGATCTCCCGAATCATTGAACCCTGGACAATACGGACTGTGTTCCGACTCTACTGACCCCGTAAAGTATGTTTAATAAACGTTTTTCGCTAAGGTAGACTTATGTGTTTATAAAATGTTGACCCAAACATGCCGGGTGTCACATCATCCCCCTGTTGAAAGAATTTTCGTCCCGAAAATTTCCCGAAGTCAAAGAGAACGAAGCGACAAAAAGAAAAATTTTCCCGGTCGTCACATCATCCCCCTGTTGAAAGGAATCTCGCCCCGAGATTCACTCTTCGACAGCAATGAGTGTCGACCAAACCCAAGTAACGTTTTCCCAGAACACAAACGAAATGATAACCACGAACGAGAGATGATATCAACAGATACTCTATGCCGGGGAACCGCCCACCCCAAAGTGAATACAAAACAATGAATCCTCCTGATCGAAGGCCTACTAGAGACTACTGTGATCGGTATAAATGACACACCGGTACCGTCCAAGTAGCATCTTCAAAGGACCCACATCAGACCCATGAATGCAAAACGATGACCAAATACCAAACTGAATGCACACAATGAATACGAATCGCCAAACAATATGAACGAGAATGAATACGAGCATAACGAGAATCAAGAAAAGAACACTCACCAGTAACAGTGTCAGGATCCTCCTGGTTCTCCCTAGCGCCAATGACGTAGACATGACCACGAGTAGTTCGACCGCCACCTTCGTTCCCAGCACCACCTGCAGTCCCTTGGTTCAGCTTAGGACAATCCCACTTGAAGTGCCCAGTCTCCCCACAGTTAAAACACCCATGGTTTCCCCGAGGAGCAGGAGCGGGGACAACCGCTTGAGTCTGTTTCGGCTCCAGATTGACCCTACAATCCTTAGCCAAGTGACCGACTCGCTGACAACGATTACAGCGGAACGCATCGCAACCCCCAACATGGTGATACCCACACGTGTTACACTTCGGACTCTTACCAACATAACCCCCAGTCTTCTGCTCAGATGACGCTCCCACAACGTCCTGCCTCTTAACCTGCTGTTGAGACGACCCAATGTTCTTCCCAGCACTCTCCCACTTCCTCTTGTTGTCCGCAGGAGCTTTCACAGCAGCACCCCTCGGAGGTAGAACGCCCTCAGCAACCTTCATGTTGGTCAGCTTGTGAGCTGCCCAAACAGTGGCCAACATAGTAGTGTGATCAGCAGCGGCAACAAGTCCATCAATCTCCGGCACTAACCCAGCAACGTAGTGCTCAATCCTCCGGTACTCCGGTGTAGCCAAACCGGGGCACATCACAGCCAACTCGTTGTGCCTAGCAGTAAACTCCTCGATCTCCGACCCAACCATCTTCAGATTCCAGATGTCACGCTCCAACTTCATAATCTCGTCCCTCGGGCAATACTCCGCTCGCAACATCTGAACAAACTCGGACCACGGCATAGCATTGGCCTCACCCAGGCCAAGATTTGTAGTGGTGGAGTTCCACCAGGTCAAAGCGTGTCCCTCTAGAGTAGCAGAAGCATACTTGACACGATCAGCGTCAGGACAGTTACACATAGCAAACACCGACTCGATCTTCTCTAACCACCGGAGCAGACCCACTGCCCCTTCAGTCCCATTGAAGAAATGGGGCTTACAGTCCATGAACTTCTTGTAGGTGCACCCAGACTGCACCTGATTAGTATTTCCCAGGGTCTGCTGAGCAGCCTGGAAAGCAGCCAACGCAACATTCAACTGCTGCTGCAACATGTTCTCTAACTCTGCCTGAGTCATGGTGATGTTCCCACCACCTCGTCCACCGCCATTGCGACCCCCGCCGTCACCACGGCGTCCACCAGCATGTCCACCCGCGCGACCAGACATGTTCTGCCAAACATGAGACAAGACACTCAAAACCACCAACAGATCGAGCTACAAGTGACCAAACGAATTCAGAACATGGATCCAGCATGACCTTTAGTCCGAACACGAAGTCCACCAAGATTTTCATGCATTTTGATTTATGATTTCGTGTGCACCCGAAATAACAAATCGCTCTACATGGTCCTCTAGGCGTGCTCCTAGCTAGAACTTCAAATCACCCGATACCCACATTCCTAAAAGAAACTGTTATCGCACGAAGATCCCAAAGTGAACAGTCACTCAAGAGTGTACTATGACAAGTACTAGTGCATGATAGTGTGTGTGCAGGCAAGTATGTACATTAGAGCATAGAGGGGAGATATCCAAAACCCGGAAAGATCTCAAGAATGTGCCGAAGCCACCCCAATGCACACTACTGCCAAGTATAAGCGATAAGCCCCTTCATCTTCAAACCCGAAGAAGAAGATAGAACCAAGGTAGGAATAACAAAAGATAGATAACGTGATACTGCGTGATGAGGACACCGACACCCCGACAAGGTTAGTATGTTTACCAAATGACACGACTCGTAAATATCTGTGACCGTCTAATGTGTGTGATACTCGGCTATAGACTAGACTCTACATGCAGTCCTAGTTCACTATAACCATTGGCTCTGATACCAATCTGTCACACCCTCAAATTTCCACATGCGGGGTTTTACCGCGAGGCGCGTGACACACCAGGATCCAAGTCAACGGTCACAATACACGACATCTATATGATAAGAAAACAACGTAAACTACCATTGCGTTTCGAAACCGTTCTAACACAGCGGAAGCAAAATGTATTATTACAACTTAAAATAAAACTCAAAGTCTGAAATGTTTAACAAAACATGCATATGATCACTAGACGTCGTGAGACTCCGTGCGCCTATACTCAATGCTGCTACCTTAGCGACCTGAGAAAACATGCCAAAAAGATGTCAACATATAATGCTGGTGAAGTCACAGGTTTTAAGTTCGTAAACGTTTTCATGTGTAAAGCGATTTCTCATAAAGTACCAAGTGTGCAAAAGTTCCAAGTAAATAACAAACGTTCCCTTACTACTACAACTATGTTGCTAAAACCATTACTAACAAACGTTGCTCGAGTTGCTACCCATGTGCCAAGTGTCAAGTGTCAAGTAGAGACAATATGCACCCGCCCGGCTCCCAGTCGTCAGGTGGGGTTCGTCACGCCCGATAGATCTATCCACATTTCCCCCGTTGTGCCCCGCACATTCATGGTTTCAATAGGGACTTAGGTTTCGTCGTATAGTAAATAAGTGCCAAGCGCCAAGTGCCAAATGCCAAGTGTCAATGTTTAAAAGTGTCAAGTACCAATGTTTAAATATGCCAAATGCCAATGTTTAAAAGTGTCAAATGCCAATGTTAAATATGTCAAATGCCAATGTTTAAAAGTGTCAATTGCCAATGTTAAATATGCCAAGTGCCAAACGTGTCACGTTTCTTAAAATAGTCGCATTCCCAAAGGCGTCATGTTTCTAAAAGCGTTGCGTTTCAAAAGCGTTGCGTTTCATAAGTGTTGTGTTTCAAAAGCGTTGTGTTTCAAAACATAAACGTTGTATTTGTTAAAACGTGTGGCATGCTTCTCCCCCGAGAGAAAAGTGTATAAAAGAGGGGCCGTGAAACTCACCTTAGAGTGCGTCTTCTGATAATTAGAAATCCAACACGTGTATGATAATCCCAACTAGTGACAACCTATCAATGAGTTTACATAAGTGTGATGACTACTAATTCCGAAGGCTAACTAGTCCCCGATTGTCCAGATCTTGACTACGTGTGTTAAAAAGTGTGTTTAAACGTTAACCGGACATCCCAGACCGACCCGACATCCCGTTGGTGACCCATTACATCAATTAGTCATGCACATAAGTTTAACACATAAGTTTCAAGCATAAAACACTTAGTTTGCATCAAAAATCTCATTCCGGACATCAGATGGTCGAATGTGGCTTTTCCCATTTCCACGTTCGCCTGTTTGAGCCACGTTCGCCCGTTTTTCCCACGTTTTGTTCCACGTTCGCCCTTTTGAGCCACGTTCGCCCGTTTTTCCCACGTTATGTTCCACGTTCGCCCGTTTGAGCCACGTTCGCCCGTTTTTCCCACATTCGCCCGTTTTTCCCACATTCGCCCGTTTTTCCACGTTCGCCCGTTTTTCCCATATTTTATTCCATGTTCGCCCATTCGAACCAATTTTATTCCACGTTCGCCCGTTTTCATCAGCATTTTATAAAACGCACCAAAACGCATCTAAACGGTCCGAAAACATCACGAAACATTACCAATCACAGCCGTCAACTATCATTAACATATTCCTACATAACCCTACCAATTTTATCCCGAAATCCGTCCGTTTTACAAGTTACCCGAAATAGCAAATTATGGAGATGTCACATCAAACGCATGCAATCTTTACCCAATTAGGAAACTTTATGAAATCAATCAATAATCAACTTAATATACTCAAATTATCATGAACAATAAACCCCCCAATCATATCCTTATCACTATCATCATGAACAAGCCCTAGATTTAACCCAAAATCCCCAAAATGTACATAACATCATCAATAATCAATTGTAACCTATCTCAATCATAAATCATCATCAATAACAGTCCTAGATCATTGTCATAACATCTATACAGCAATCAATCATCAAACAATGCATAACATCACATAAAACACCATTAACACATGTTATTTTGTATGAAAACTCATTGTTTATGAATAGGTTTTGTTTAGAAAGATATTAGGGAGGTTTTTATTCATGAAAACATGTTTGAATCAGATCTGGACTCTTGGGGTTTAATGAAAACGAATTGAAATGCTTTAAAATTGATTTAGAATGAAGAACACACCTTAGATCTTTGTGTAGAAGATGTTTGTAGGTTAGATTATAGAAAACAAGGGCAAAAACTCCTTCCCCAATGTTTAAAGTTGCTAGAGAGTGTTTTGAGGCGTTTAGGGTTTGTGAAATGGTGAAAAATGACAAAGTGTGGTATTTATACTATGTCCACATTCGCCCCTTTTACCTGGGAGAATGTACCCTCCTTCGACCCTTTCACAGGGTCGAACGTACCCTGACTTGGTCGAATGAAATTCTTTCAATTCCATAACCCAGGTTCGCCCCTTTTACAAGGGTCGAACCAGAAGTATTGTCCAGGTTCGCCCATTCGATTGGTCGAACCAGGACTCACGTTTTCTAGTTTTTCCAATTTGTCGTGTTTAGCATTTTAACGCACCCTACCATACGAGCATGCAACCTTAGTCTATGTTTAATATATTTAAGCATGGATAATTATCTACACGTCATTTAAACACATCTATGTATATAATCCACCATACGACAATTAGTCTACACATACACTTAACTAGTTTATGTAATTCACCAACAACGGGACTCGTATCGTGTGTGTGTGTGTGTGTGTGTGACTCACCCAATGATCTCCCGAATCATTGAACCCTGGACAATACGGACTGTGTTCCGACTCCACTGACCCCATCAAGTATGTTTAATAAACGTTTTTCGCTAAGGTAGACTTATGTGTTTATAAAATGTTGACCCAAACATGCCGGGTGTCACATCATCCCCCTGTTGAAAGAATTTTCGTCCCGAAAATTTCCCGAAGTCAAAGAGAACGAAGCGACAAAAAGAAAAATTTTCCCGATCGACACATTATTGGGATCATCATCACACCTCTTCGACCTCAATTCGTCACCATTACACGTCACATTCTCTCCCTGAGCCTGCAATTGCTTCATTAATTCAGCATTTTGTTGAAGAAGCGTCTCTATCTTTGAGCTTGGCTCACGAATAACTGCTAAGGTTGTGATACTGTGATTGCTAAGGTTCTTGGTTGTGATACTGTGATTGCTAAGGTTCTTGATGGCATCAGTGAGCTTGGCTCACGAATAACTGCTCCCCCTCTTTTCCTCTGACGAGTCCGAAGAGGTGGAACTTCATCATCACCATCATCATCAGAATCCTCTAGCTGATAGTCTTTGTCAGTCGCATCATCTCTCTTCCGTTTCTCCCCCATGGTGTCAGTAGGAGGTTCCAACCTCTGTGGTGAGTCTGCAACAATCTCACTTCTCAAACATTAACAAAACAACTTAAACATTCATTAATTAGAATTGGGCCTTATGGATTGAAAACAATTTTTGGACAACAACTTAACCCAACATTTTTCATAAGTGGGCCTTGAACATAAATCCAAGCCCGAAAAGTTTCAGTGTTAGAGATTTGTAACGAAACAATGACTTGGCTTTTTGAGAAAATTTGGTTGGTACGAAAATGAGACGTTTTCCCGAACAGTACTAGTACTCCCTTAAATGACCATTTCCCGTGCATTGAGACCTGAAGTTGAAAAATAGAAAATCTTTTTGGCATTTTTGAATTTTTATAAATAAATAAAAACACTAATAAAGTAAAAATAAAATAAAATGAAAATTCAAAAGCAAACACTCTATTTTTGATGAGATGTCACCGGTGAAAAGATCATATCAGCTAGAACAAGACTGAACACACATGTTAGAATTGTTTAATGTGAATTATTAAAAGCATAGTCGCAGTCAAAGGCGATTACCAGTATAATGATCCACTTAAACAAACTTACATCATTGTCTTAAAGCCTCACTTTACTTATTACGATTACGAACATTTGACTGTAGGTCCTTGGAATGGATTGATAACAAGCTAGATTAGATATATCAAAGTGTAGAATCCCTTGATAGATGTTTATGCAAACTATGAATCAATCAGAACGATAACGAACACGATGAAATAGCTTAAGCACATCTTCTATTGATTATAAACATATTACAACCAATTCAAGACAACACACACGAACAAGTGGCTACTGACTCTCTTGAAAGAACCAATCCTAGCCTACACCCCTTGCAAGGTATTTATACTTTCATGGGCCTGATCTGCAAACAAAGAAGACACACATGACAGAACAAAGAAGATGACAAAGATGATAACTATCTTCTTTGTTTAACATCTTCTTCTTTGACTATCTTCTTTGTTTGCTAACTTCTTTGTTTGCTAGGGTAAAGCATAAAAGAATATCATGCTTGACTTATAACAACATCAAATATGTTACAATAAACCTATCAACCAAACAGAAAAACGTTACTAATCTAGAGAAGCGTTTGTCACACAAACATGCACTAACAAGCCTTACTATTGGATATCAAGATATGTTGTACCAGATGGCGTTATTTCCATGACAATAATTACGAACTAATCATTAGGAACCTCATCACCTAATCAGCCTATATGTAGCAGCTGAAATCGCCTTTATAACTTTATATTATTGCTCAGAAAGGTACATATTCTTATCTCCTTCCCCTTCTTTCTACGAACAGTCAACCTATTATGGCTAGCAAACGCACTCGTCTAAGCACTGCTAATGAAATCTATAAAGATTTCATAGCACAAGTGTAACGCCCCTAATCTCATAAACGCGCCTAATCGTTTTGTTTTAATAATTCAAGCAATATGACAAGTAAAACATGTTACAAAAACTCACTTAGTTAGTATTTTAGTACATTTAACCTAAAAATCATACTTGGGGGACTAGATGTGCCATATTATACAAATTCAATGGTGGGGCATAAGACTAACATAGTGGAAGTCGGCATATCAATCTGATATGTCAACAATTATACCCCAAACACACACTAATCTCACACACAAGGCCTTCAATCCAAGAACAAGTCTAAATCAAACTTAATCAAAAGAGATTTCATTTGCATTAATGCTTAAACACTTCATCTAATCCTTACAAACGTCTAGTTACTTTTTATTTCATCTCATTTGAGGTATTGTAGCCTAGATGATGTTGGGCAGATTTCTAGAGTTCTTATTTTAGTTAAATTAATGATCTAGAAGATAACCCTAGCCTAAGGGAACTTTAAAACAAGTTAATTTTTGCTTGATTATCTTAATGTAACCCTAGATGATGTGATTTTATTGGGTTGTGGTGTAAACATGGTGGGTTTTGTAGATTATTCTTAAAACCTAAGATTATTGATAAATTATGTATGTAGGAAAAAGTTTATGAACTTTCATGTGAATTTGCTGAACATGAGGTGAAAACTAAGATATTTTGTTTGATTAAGGTAGTCTAATGTGAACTGAACATGGGTAGATGGTTATTTAAACATATGGTAAAGGCTAAGAGGTCTTGAACTCTTAGAATAAACCTAGTGAAAATGATGCCCACCAAGTGTTTGTGAAAATGCTTAAGAAAATGTGGAAATTAGAAATTCAAGTTTATGATTGAAACGAAATAGGTTTCAGGCATGTTTTGTAACAATTGTATAAAATCATAGAAAAATCATTAGAAGGTGTACCATATATGCTTGGAAAAGCCTTTAAGTCCTCTTTAAACCATCTCTGAAGATGATGAACTATTGTGGACTTTAAATGGTTCAAAAGGGTCAATTACAGTAGCTAAAAAGAAAATCGTTGCACATAATTATGTCCATGTCCTGATTTTGTAAAAATCATATAAAATCATAGAAAATTCGTTAGATGGTGTACCTTATATGCTTGAAAAGGTATTTAAGTTCTCCGCGATCCATCTTTTAACATGTTAAACTATTTCGGACTTTAAATGTGTCAAAATGGTCAATTACAGCAGCTAAAAATAAAATCGCTGCACATTAATAATGTTATTATTAGTCAAGAAAATGCATAGGATTGTATATACTTGCTTTAGGCATGAAGTTATTATTGATGGGAACAAATAGAACTTTATGTAGCATGCTTAAAGTGTTTTAAATTACTTACTAACTATTGGTACTAGAAATCTTAGGATATTTCTAAACTCGAGATATATCTGTAAAATATTTATGAGATGTATCCTGAGAATGACTAACGGTTCTCGTCGATTTTAATTTTAATTGCAGGGTCTGCCTCTACTAATTTGCTAAAGACATGGTCTTGCTTCGATCTCAGAGCAGTAGTTGCTGACCGTTCTTATTTCAGCTAACACTTTTTTATCTACACTCACTACACACTTGTTATTTGTAACACATTTAGTCGACCATTCAATCGTTTTCAAAGTTGTACTACAAAAATTCTTTTAATAAAACAACAAAGCAGTGGCGTTTGACTCCTCCCGAGGTTTTATGTCAGTGATCTAGATTGATCAAGGGCTTTCCTCATACATCTTGTGTTCTTTATTGCATTATTTTCTTTATTTTCATTCATTTCATCTTGAGGATATCTTTCTGATCAGATTTGACATTACAGTTATATTCTAAGGATATTGGTTTATAGTTGTCAAAGTTTTGTCTTTATTATCTTTATTACGATTTCTTAAGAATATAATTAACTCCTAATTTAAGAATTTATCTAAAATTATAGCACACTACCTCACTTTACTAATTTGGAATCCAAAATTTAGTTGTTAATTTTTTTACCAAAACAATTTGGCTCCTGCCGTGGGGCAAGTGTTGCTATTCTTTAGAAAAACTTTATTAGAATTTTTGCTCAACCAATTTATCTCAAAATTCTTAACAACTATAGCCACCAATCCAAAATCTATGTCTTTGGCTATGCCATCATCCACTTCTGCTCCGAACGTGTCTCTACCACCTCCACCTGCATTCCCAAGAAGGAATGAAGAACCAAACACCCGTAGTGTATCCAAGATATATTCCAGGACCGGAATGGGGAAATCCGCTATGACTCTCGCGGTTCTGATCTCAAATGATGAGATCCTTTCCATGTTTATGGTGGTTAAGAAGCAAATGAAGAACCAGTAAGAGAAAAATCAGATGTTGATCAGGGAAATTTAAACAATAAAAGCGTCTTCCAAAAGGCTGGCTGAGGATGTAGCAGCACGCCCTCCATCCTCGGATGTTAGACTTCAACTCAACTACAACTGGGGACAATCATCAAGGTGATTTCATCCCCATGCAGCCTAGAACCACGGTTCCAGAAGTTACACCATCCATAAGGGTAATGACATCCAAAGAGTCGAGATATGCAGAGCCATTTCGAGGTCAGAATGTCGGAATCACTTTCAATAATAATGCTCTTACTACTAACAATCTTGAAACTGTGCAGGATACTGCCATTATCCCCCAGATAGCTAAGGAATTACAGAAGCTATGGGATATGATATCAAATGTTCCAGGGATAGTTCAACCTATTCCTGAAGTATCCCCCAGCTGTCACAGGATATCCCGATTTGACCCTCCTATTTGCGATGCTGAAATCCCAAAAAGATTTCAAACTCCAAATATGAAGTTGTATGATGGATCTATGGATCATGAAGAGCATGTGGCACAATACAGGGAAATGATGGAAAAAAACCCATTCCCGCCCACCTTAAAGAAGCTTGCTTGTGCAAAGGTTTTTAATCCACATTGACTGGTCCAACCCTTAAATGGCTGCTAAGTGTTCCTCCATACTTGCTTACTTCTTTTTGCTCATTTAATTAATCTATTTAATAACCAATTTTGTTGTAGTAGAACATTTGAACGTTTGACTAGTGACTTATACAGGGTTACCCAAGCTATAGGAGAATCCCTCAGAGATTATATCACCAAATTTGGAAAGGAGTCACTTGGCATCCCTAACCAAGATGTTAATATAAAAGTTCATGCATTCAAGATGGGGCTCCAAAAAAGATTCACCATTCTATCAAGAATTGGTGATGAACCCCTGTAGAAACCCCAATGAAGTCAGGAACAGGGCGTTAAGATTAATCAGACTTGAGGATGATAAGAAGATCCAAGAGAGGATAGATGCATCCTCAGGATACGATAACCCCAACATAAAGTCGAAACCCACACACAAAACATGTAAGCCCAAACCTTATTCAAGGGCCAACAACAAAAGGGTCAAAAGACATGCTAGGGAAACTAAAGCCGAGAAGGGAGAGAAGCCTATGAGAACTTCAATATTGACCAATGCTAGAGTGATTAGCTTCGAAGGGGTAAATTCCTTACAACGCTTTTGTGTTATTAATTCGTTATCCTGTTATAATGTTATTTTAGGAAGGCCTTAAAAACATGACATGAAAGCGGCACCTTCAACATATCACCAATGTGTGAAACTTCCGACACCTTGGGGGTGGTGAAAATAAACAGTGATCAACAAGAAGCTAAAGATTACTACACATCCTCGATGAAGGTGTCGGCTCAACAACGGCAAGCATAGCAATTGCAAGAAAAAACATATAGAATCAGGATGTAAAGACTGTATGTCTGAATGATAAAAGTTCTGATATCTCGGTGCTAATTGACGTCAACATTCCTCAGAATATCAAGCAAGGCTTGATATCATTCCTGAAATGCAGGATGTCGACTTTTGCTTGGAAACGTGAGGATATGACACGTATTTCTCGTGACGTAACTACACTCTTGGTATTTATAATAGTTTCAGGCCAATACAACAAAAAAGAAGAAAGTTTTCACCTAAAAGAAACGTCATCATTCAGGAGGAAGTAGACCAATTGTTGAAGTCAAAAATGATAAGGGAAGTAAAATTCCCATGTTGGCTAGCAAATGTGATCGTTGTGCAGAAAAAGAATGGGAAATGGAGAGTCTGTGTTGATTACACGGACTGGAACAAGGCATGTCCTAAAGATCCATTCCCACTCCCTCACACTCATTGGTAAATGCAACATCAGGACATGAGATGTTGACCTTCATGGACGCATCCTCAGGATTTCAACAAATACATATGGAACAAGACGAAAGAAGATACTGCATTCATGACACCATCAGGTATATATTGTTATATTGCCATGCCTTTTGGACTCAAAAATGCAAGTGCTACATACCAAAGGTTGGGCAACATGATGTTCAAAGAAAAGATAGGAGATACAATGGTGGTGTGCATAGATGATATGGTGGTTAAATCCAAAAAGGCCAAAAATCATCTTAAGAATCTTAAAGAAGCCTTCGACATCCTAGATGCATACAACATGAAGCTCAATCCAGCTATGTGTCATTTTGGAGTAGGAGTAGGAAAATTCCTTGTGAAAACAGTTTTAGTTTTTGAGCTTGTCCCTTTTTCATATCCTAGGCCTTGTCCATAATTTTTGGCTTAGCCTCAATGTAGTCAATAAAATCTTTTTCTTGTTGAAAACTTTTGAAATTTATTGAATTGTCTTACAAATTTTTGTACAATTGATGCCTTTAAATTTCATAAAAACTAATTTTTGTTTTCAGTGAAAGGTTTCATTTTTCCATAATTTTTTCCTTTTTAACTTCATCAGACGTTTGATCCTTAATTCTAATAAACTCAAAGATTATGCTTTTAAACTTGTCAGTTTCTCTTTGAAGCTTATATTACAATTGTTTATGTTCAATTTTTATGTTTTCAAATTCAAATGTATGACTAGGGGATATTACCTATGAGTCAATCAGTCCCATCTGTTGTGTTTTAGCTTCTACAAGCTTTCTTTCATAGTAGGCAACATCTCTCAGTTGGTTGCTCTAACACTCATTTGAGTAGTGACCTTTTTGTTTACATTTGAAGCACGTCACTTTAGCCTTTTCTATCGTCCTGTCCTTTGATCTATCTACCTTACCTTTGAATGCATGGTTTCCGGACATTCTATGTTCAAAGGTTTTGGTAAGAAGTGCAATGGCTTCTGTAAAGGCCAGATAGTCTGATCTGGGATAAGATGTTTCTGTTTTACTTGGTGTTGAAATTGTTTGTGAGGAGCTGGATTCTCGTTTCTGGGTTGAGGAATATAATGTTTTTGACCACGCTTGTGACCAAAATTTTAAATATATCATCTTCTGTGGGGATAAGAATGCTAAAGAGATCATGAGGGTTCATGTTGTCTAGCTCTAAGGTTGAGGCTAGGGTCATTGTAAGTGTTCTCCACTCTCTAGGTAAAGCTCCTAAGAACTTAACATTCTTTTCGTCATTTGAATTTGTTACTCCATATTTATTTAATTCATTCAAGATTTTAGAAATTCTATTATAAGTTTCAGACATTGTTTCATTTGGAAGACATTTGAAATATTCATAACTTGAAACACAATTAGTTCTTTTGTTTCTTCTCATTTTTTCTCTTCCTTACTATAAATTTTCCAACTGATCTCATATTTCCTTTCCAGATGAACAAGCATCTACATGAGAAAATATGTCATTTGAAAGAGCCATGATCATTAATGATTTGGCTCTTTCATCAATTGTCATTGCTTCTTTGTCCTCTTGTCCCTAGATTCTTTTATACTTAGGAACTTGATTGGCAGGAATTTCAGGTGTTCTATCAGTTGCTAGAACTTTTGGTATTTCCATCATGGGAATGTATGGTCCACTCACAATGGATTGGTATAGATGATGATGATGTCCATTTAAGAAGTTGATCATCCTGACTTTCCACTGGGGGGTATTCCTCTCTCACAAGAGTGAGAGGCTTAGACATTGAGCCCATCCGAAAAGCAGGATTCCATTTTTGAAAGCTTGCCATTTGTCAAAGGTGGTATTTAAGATACTTGGTTAAAACGTTTAAGTTTTGAGCTTAAATAGTTCTTTTAACAGATCAGGATCTTTATGAAAATAAGTTATTCAAGCTGTGCTGGTCCCAGAAGTATCAGCCTCACTTTTAATCAAATGGCAATGAGATTTCAACAATATATAATCAATGTGTGGCATGAGAAATCAAACTTTCAGAAACAATAGAGCACACAAGTTTTTAAGAAGTTTTGAGTTTTATATAGTGGCCACCTTCTAACAAGGATCACCTTTAGATTTTACCAAAGAATGACTCAAAACAATTCTTATGGCTGTTGTGAATGTGGTGTGGAGTATGTGTAAAAGATATATCTAAGAAGAGCAGATATTTGCTATCTATATCACACACATTCACATTCACACTTGGCAATCTTCTTCTTCGTATGATGTCTTCTTTTTATAGAGAAATGGTGACCCCAAGTCGATGAATAAACAATTTGTTTATTTTTCAACTTGTAGTTTTTCAGGTTAAAAAGGTAAAGAAAGTCTTGCACGAATGATTGAGGTTAAGTTGCATGCATTTTAACTTTCCTACTTGTCAAGATTCCTAATTTATTCCCAGAAACCTGAAGTCTTTATCTAGGATTGGTCAAATAGTCAATATCAGAGTTTTGTCCCCGAAATCTGGTTCCTTTGTCCCAAATTTCAGTCTTCTTTCCCAGATTTCATCAGATAGGGGTTGTATTTATCTTTCATTGTCTATATATTCAAAGAGATCTTGTTCTTGAATCTTTCTTCATCTTTATCTCTTCATCTGGAACCTTTTCTGCATGTTCTTCACTTTGTTCAGCCTTGGTTCCTAGCTTCAGTTTTCTTCAACACTTCATGTTTTCTCATTTTCGTTCTAAAATAAACAAATTCCTGTTTGTTTTTTAATTATAGTTTATTCCTACTTCACTTTCCATTTTTTTTCTTCGTCTACGGTTTCATTTTTTGAACTTTCATAAACAATCAAACTCAGATCCTAACACCTAGACACGATCGTGATTTCTTAAAAGAGCAAAATGAAAAAGGAAAACACCAAAACTTATCGATGCTAAAAGGCAACAATTAAATCAGGCCAAAAGCAAAGTGCGTACCAAATGAAATGGTTGCCCTACCCCTGGTTAAGAACCCATTTGTCTCTATGGTGCATCTAGATACATGCTAACCTGATCACAAATGATATTGACCTTGTAAAACAAACCGATGACAATAATATACTCACGTGTTACGAAAAAGATTTATGTATACTTTGATCGCAGGGGTTTATCATGTTGTGGGACACACAGTTATTACGGTATAATACATATTTAAGAATATCATAATATAAAGATTTTGATGACGTGTTTGTTCATTGTTTAAGTGGATAACCAATATCGGTAATGATCTTGGATTGTTATTCCCAAAATTCGATTAACAAAATATTCTACTAGTGTGAAGAAGTTTAATAAAGCTGATATGATCTTCTTGCACAAGATTCTCAACAAAAAGGCGTATTGTAATATTTTTGAGTTTTAGTTTTTATTTTTATGCTTAATTTTTTTTATTTCTTTTCCAATTTTATTTTTTATAAAATAATCCATTCATAAAGATTTGACTAATCATCAAAAGATTGACAGAAATTCAAACTTTGAAAATTTTAATGTGAAAATACTTAGATACACTAGGTATTCATATGAATACTGGATCATTTATTGCATATAAATGTTTGCTTACAAAATTTTAAGAATTTGTTTGAAATGAAGAAACAGAGGTTGGGAAAGAATGAAATGTATTCAGTTGTTAACAAGCATGAAGACCAAGATGACAAGATGTACCTGAGTTAGAAAAACGTGATGTGAACCATCTTTTGACAATAAAAGTACATATGAAGAAGTACAGGTAAATCTGTTTGAAAAAAAAAATATTTAAATGAAAAGAGCTATGAGTGTCCTCCTTTAACATCCTTTTTTTTAAAGATGTTGCAGGAAATGCTAATAATGATCTAAATGTGGATCTCACTCCTAGAGAAGGAAAAGAGGTCAGAGTTTGAGGATTCAAAACAAAAAAAACGTTAATAAAAACGACACCAACACTAAATACCACATCAACAACATGAATGTTACTCGAGAAGCTGTGTACTAGAAGTCATGATCACAACACTACATTCGAATTAAGAAGAGCATTTGATAGCATCAGTCTAGGGGGAGACTGTAGGGTCTATATTATTGAAACTGAAGCTATCAAATAAGTAATGGGGATTAGTATTTGGGTTAGGATGTTTGGGACCGAGAACACATTGGTTCTTGGTGGTTATTTGTTGATTGGGCCGGGAACTCATAGGTTTTTGCTTGGGCTTGAGCTAGATCATGTGGGCTAATTTAGAATACCTAGTATAAATAAAGTTTTATATTTGTAACTAGGTTAGAATTTTGAGAGAGCCATTCTAGGGGAGCCATTCTAGAAAGATATAGAAAAATACTCATTGTATCAAACGATTTGTTCTTGAATATAATCGTATGCATTAACAAACAATTGTTTATGTCATTTGTTTGTGTATATTTGATATTGTATGTTAGAACTACGAATTTGGGACATATTTTTTATAGCTAATGGAATCATCGCTCAAAAAATATTGATGTTACTTGAAACAATCATGCATTGATATCTATCTGTATACAATCAGACATGGCCATGACCACGGTGTGTTTTTAATACCCCCGCCGCTCACTAAGAACTTTTCTTCAATATTGTTTAAGAACTTTTCTTCATTATCATTTAACTACTTCATCACCATCTACGTAATAAAGATTTCGATGTTGATAACAAATTATTAAACTAATTAAATAAACTTACAATATTAAAAGTCAATAAAACAAAGAAATACAAACACACATAATTAAAAATAAACTAAATAAAAAAAACTATTCGGCTTCCACTTCGAGGTACGGTAGAACTAGTTCGGCTAGATGTTCCACGAGATCATTTCAAAGTCGGAAATGCGTATCGGAGTCAGTCAACTCCGCAAGGGAATCGTTGTCAAACACTGGTTGGATTGGGGTATCGCGTATGTGGACTGGTGATATCGCACTCTCCTCGTCTTTAATGATCATGTTGTGCAATATCGTTCACGTATAGGCGATGACGCTACAACATGCAATAGTCGTCGGCCTCAATGGTCAGTTGGTAATTCGCCATTTCCCCTTTAACGCTCCGAACGCTCGCTCAACATCCTTCCTTGCCGCCTCTTGCGCCCTAACAAAATTCTTTTCCTTCGGATCAGTTGGATATCGAAACGCTTTCACAAGCGTTGCCCAGGTTTGGTCGATGCCATCGGTAAGATAATATCCACGTTTATATAAGTGGCCTTTTAAAGTAAATGGACACTGCGGCGACGTTCCATTTCGTTGGGTAAGAAAAATTGGGGATTGTTGGAGAATATTTATGTCGTTGAGTGAACCGGGGGACGAAAAAATCCATGCCGAAACCACATATCTTGCGAAGCAACCGCGTCTAGCATGATCGTAGGGTATTGGTGATCGCCTCTCATATATTGTCCTCGTATTTCCCTAGGACATGATCGCCATACTAAATGAGTGCACTCAATGCTATCGATCATGCAGGGAAGGTGATGTCTTTCTTCGTGTCCTTCGTACAAACATGCAATGTCGTGACTTGTTAGTCTTCGTAAAAATTCAGCCTCGTATAACTTAATGATGGAATTGCAAAAAAAATGTAAACATTCGCGCGACGTCCTTTCAAACATACTCACTGTATTTGTCGGGAGGATTACCGGTTGCGATTTGTTTAACTACTAAAGATACTTTTTGTATGGGCGTAAAACTCTTTCTAAACCGACCGTCCACGCCCTCTCTGAACCATTCGAAGTTTGCTTCAAGGTCTGCTACAATTTTTAGATATAGACGTCTCGACATGCGATACCATAATTTAAACTGTGCGTCGGTGTATTTTGGTACGTCGGCAAAATAGTCATCTATTAACCGAGTATTGCCTCCCTCGCGATCACTTGCGACATATCTATTTTTAGATGTTGTTGTGTCTTGCTCCTCAGCTCGCTTGGCAAGGTCCATGAGAAACTCAAGGCTACTAACGTTTGAGTGTGAAATCGGGCGCCCTTTGAGCGTGGGATTGATAATTTGATCATCTTCGACGTCAATATCACTCATTTTTTAAAAGTATGAAGATAATTTCAATTTTTTTGATACTAAACCGTGGGATTGTTTTGTATTTATATACACATTTGACAAAAACGGTCAAAAAATATGACCATTTGAAAACAATTAAAAAGCCCAAATTAAATTTAACGGTAAAAAATGGAATTAAAAACATATAAATTCGACCGTTGCATTTAATAAATCAAAGTACCAGCCCGTTAAAAAAGTGGCGGCGGTGTTACCGTGTTTGTAATGGGGTAGAAAAGGTCGCGTCCCGCCCCCCCCCCCCCCCTAAAAAGGTGGCGGCGGTATTACCACTTTTTGTATGGGCGTAAAACTCTTTCTAAACGACCGTCCACGCCCTCTCTGAACCATTCGATGTTTGCTTCAAGGTCTGCTACAATTTTTAAATATAGACGTCTTGACATGTAATACCTTAGTTTAAACTGTGCGTCGGTGTATTTTGGTACGTCGGCAAAATAGTCATCTATTAACCGAGTATTGCCTGCCTCGCGATCACGTGCGACATATCTATTTTTAGATGTTGTTGTGTCTTGCTCTGCAGCTCTCTTGGCAAGGTCCATGAGAAACTCAAGGCTACTAACGTTTGAGTGTGTAATCGGGCGCCCTTGAGCGGGGATTGATAACTTGATCATCTTCGACGTCAATATCACTCATTTTTTAAAAGTATGAAGATAATTTCTATTTTTTTGATACTAAACTGTGGGAATGTTTTGTATTTATATACACATTTGACAAAAACGGTCACAAAATATGACCTTTGAAAACAATTAAAAAGCCCAAATTAAATTCAATGGTAAAAAATGGAATTCAAAACATATAAATTCGACCGTTGCATTTAATAAATCAAAGTACCAGCCCGTTAAAAAGGTGGCGATGGTGTTACCATGCTTGTAATGGGGTAGAAAAAGTCGCGTCCTACCCCCCCCCCCCCTAAAAAGGTGGCGGTGGTATTACTGTGCGAGTTGTTTAACTACTGAAGATACTTTTTGTATGGGCGTAAAACTATTTCTAAACTGACCGTCCACGCCCTCTCTGAACCATTCGAAGTTTGCTTCTAGGTCTGCTACAATTTTTAGATATAGACGTCTCGACATGCATGATGTGTGAAATGTGTGATAAATATATATTAACTCCAATTAATTTCAAAACAAGTTTTAAATGGGAAGTACCCACTAAACCACACACAACCGGCAAGTGTACCGGTCGAAAGTAGTAAAGCAAATAAGTCCGAGTATCGAACCGTGGACACAGTAGTAGCAGCTCTCGGTACTAAACTTTCGTCGAATCCTAGTCTAATAAAATAAAGTGATGGTTATTTAATTAAATACTAAAAAAATATTAAATTAAAGTAAAAAAAAAATACGAGCAACTCAATAAAGAAAACGAACAAGCAGAACTGGATGAGATTAAGTAATGAGAAAAGGGCTACCTAGGTAAGAATCAAGGTGACTGACTTATAGATCTCGGGATTGGATAATGGGTTTTGGCAACCAGGATCTTAAGATACACTAAACTAGACCAACACTGGAACGCGAATCATTCTCCAACATGTCGAAATACTAAATCTAGGGAAGTGTGTAAACTCACCGGTCTCGGGTTCAGATCACCTCTCGGTCTCTCCAAAGAATGCTAAGGTATCCTAAATCTGAATGTCCTCTCGCCCCCTCAGAAACAATACATCCGGGATGTGTAAGGGATGCAAGGGATAAGTATTCTAACAAATTTCTAACACAGGGTGCTAACAAAACAGGCACGCTAGGGGTGACTCACTCTCGTGCAGACCACGGTACCGAATACCTACCAAGCTAGACACGCTGACACCTAATCTCCTCTCGGTCTCAAAGGTGGTAGAATGCTAAATTACCGAATAATTAATTAACTTGTTTCTAGGGTTTACTACGTCTAGCAACCACAAGATTTATCAAAAACACAAAGTCTAAGATAATCACAAAACCCTAGATCAAAAGATACAAAATCAATTAAACTAGAATTTAGCGAAACAAAAATTAATATTCAGATATCAAGCACGCATATACAAATGAAATCTAATTAGAAAACTCTTTACCAAAACACTATCCAAAACATAACATAGATCCAACCCGAAAACTATTATTCAATTGACACCCGTCATCAGTACCTAGGTAGCACTAAATATTTAGCTACTCATCAACATGGAAAAAGATAAAAACATAGGTTCAAAATAATATATAGTCAAGGTACTAATATTTATAAACACGAAGTAAATAAATATAAAGCCAAAAATTATTATAGTCAAACCCGTGTCTTCAATCTTAAACTTGTGCCTTCTTCCCCTTCAAAAATAATATCTCTTTTCTGCGCCTGTAGTATCGTCAAAATAATCTGCTCCCCCCAAAAAATTCATGCGCCGTCATATTTTACTACTCCCATGCCATAGAGTTTTTTTTCTCCAAATATCTTGGGCCCAAATTCTTTTTTTTTTTTTTTTTTTTGTCTTACGTAAATTTACATGGACTAGAA
The DNA here is from genome assembly GCA_028751855.1 of Ambrosia trifida. Lineage (NCBI taxonomy): Eukaryota > Viridiplantae > Streptophyta > Magnoliopsida > Asterales > Asteraceae > Ambrosia > Ambrosia trifida. The sequence goes on from CM054132.1 coordinate 6,960,183, forward strand.
GTCCATTGTTATTGTTATTGTTATTGTTATTGTTATTATTATACTCGGTGCTTTCGACTCGGGTGTTCTTCGCTCGACCAAAGTTTCTCGTCTACGCTCCAACGTCCTTGAACACCTACTCATAAGTGTTGGTGTCTCGATTAAAACTCTTTCATTTTCAGCTCATTTTGTCCAAACACCTATAAAATAAAAGAATACATAAATACATAACATAAACGACACGAAACGACTATAAACCTGACCAAATAATATACAAAATACATAGGAAAAGAGATGTGTTTTGCAACACATCAAACATCCCCACACTTAAACCTTTTTCGTCCCTGAAAAAGACTGCAATGGAATCATAATTAGAATTCTTGGTTTCAAAAACTTTTAGGTTCATTAATTAAGATCTAATTACGCATCAACCAAAACTGTCGGTATTGTTGTCCACCTAAACCCAACCACTAGCTAATCAGGCCCCAATCATGTAAAGCAATTAAGTTCATATTATTACAATCAATCTATGGGTCTCACACTCAAGATATCCAGCTTCACCTAATCCCACCTCAAGCTTTCGAAGCAAAGGTTAAACCATATAGATTTACCAACCACTGCAAACTAAACTCCCTAATGTATCAGAAAATAAATTTATAATGGATGATGGATGGAGTATATGAGCTTAGACACATTTGTTTTTTTTTCATACCTAACCCAGAGGTTGTCTCAATCAGAGTCACCATCCCCAAGAGCGACAGCATGAGCTTCGGTATTATTTTTTTTTTCAACTTGACCTCGAGGGAGTTTCGATCAGAGGCTTCAGTTTTTTTTTTTTTTTTTTTTTTTTTGGGGTCTAGCTCAATTAATGGACATGTGGATTTTTTTGTTGGCCCCACTTTTCACCGGATTTATTCTCATAAAAAGGATCAAGTGTGTCATTTAATCAATAATACATATGGGCTTTCAACCTACAGTGGTGCCTCTAATTACTATCAGCGGTTTCAGTTCTACCGTTTCTCCTAAGATAAGAACCCACAAGATTTCATGATTTATTAAGGTATATTAAGAACAATCGTAGGACCTTTCAATGCTCGTTGGGCCTACCGACACATCTTAAGCAAATGCACTTTTAATCTATTTATATTCTCATATATATAATATTTTGAAAACCAAAAATCCCAATTTTACTATCATTTTCCATATAAAATGCACAAAAAATCAGGGACATTTTCTTTTTCTTTTTTTTTCAATTTTTTTTTGACTCAACCTACAACTAAGCAAAATAAAGACGAAGTCTCCCATCCCCACACTTAGAAAGGCACAATGTCCTCAATGTGCTCCAGGATACAACGTAAACTAAAAATAAAAATGCAAAAATAAAATATATAACAACAAGATAAATGGAACGAACTCCCCTGGAATATACGGCGATAACTCGCAGAAAGTGTTTTGTCCGTCCATCATCTACAGCCATATAGCATTTCCTTCGCAGCCATAGTCAGAATCCTGCAAAAATAAACTAAAAAGAAAGTGAAAGTAAAATGACTCAATAACAAATGAGATGCCTGTTTACAAATATAATTTTAAGATCGACCCCCACCCGAATGGAGATTGAGTACGGGCAGGGGAGATCCAGCAATGAAAAGGCCATGGCAATCCCACAAGACTCAACCAAATGAAAATAGACAAAACTGACTAAAATAAATTAAAATACAAGACTCAATTACACGAAACATAATAAAATAAAAGAAAGCTAGGAAAACATACCTGGATCAGTACGGTGGTGGTCAGTGGCGGGTGATAATGATAATGGTGGAGGTTATGTGGCTTTTTTTTTTAAGTATTTCCTTTTTTTTTTCTTTTTTTTTTTTAAGTATTTCCTTTTTTTTTCTTTTTTTTATAAGAACCTCAAACCTGGTATGGATGAAATATTTCCGCGCAATAGACAAGCATAATATCCAACAAAAATAAGATGAAACAAAAACGCACAAATGCAAACAGACAAAATAAACAAAATATATATATATATATATACAAACTCTACAGATTTGGGTTTTCACCCGTGTGATCCTATTCTTATCAAGCACTCTAACCTGGATCAATGAGGATATCTACTCCATCCTCATGTAAAGCAATCGTCCCACTTATGTTATCTCTCCCAAGGCATGATTTTTTCCACCTAAATCTAGGATCACCAAAAAATATTCTTAAATGCGAGTGGTGAATCAGGATCCTATCCCCACACTTAGATTTATTCACTACCTCAAGGCTAGATTTAAACAGTGCCCCTATCTTATCATCTATCTTGTGCTCACTTTCACACTCGGGCAATAGCGGAATTTGAATCGAGGGCTTCTCAACCACCCCCTCGGTACTCTCTACAACCTTAACTACCTCTAATCTATCGGGAGGCTCACCGGCTGCACAACCCGGATCATGCTCCACAGAAACTACAGTTTGTATCTCTACCTCCTGCCTCTCTTCTGTTTGGTGCCGCATATCTAATAAGTCTGCTCCACAGATGTAGTCAATGCACCAGTCGACATGTGACATGAAAGTGCCAAGAAAGCACACAGATTCGACCTGACTACTCATACTCTCCTTAGACTTATTAACACCAAAAGTGATGGACTCGTCCCCTACACGCAGTGTAATTCGACCATCCGAGACATCTATCAATGCCTTTGCAGTACGTAAGAAGGGTCGTCCTAAGATCAATGGTATATGCTCGTCCTCCCGTATATCAAGTACGACAAAATCAATGGGAAACACGAAGCTATCCACCTTTACTAGCAAATTCTCTAGAATGCCCATAGGGTACTTCACAGATTTATCAGCCAACTGTAAGCACATCCTAGTTGGAATCAACTCCCCAAGATCTAATCTTTTAAACATGGAATAGGGCATGAGATTAATGCTAGCACCTAAATCAGCGAGGGCGTTCCTAACTGTCAAACCACCTATCTGACAAGGGATAGTGAGACTCCCAGGATCAGTCATCTTCTCGGGTAGTTTATTAAGAACACAGCCGAACACTCCTCACTCAGAGTGACCTGGGAAAGCTCTTTCAACTTCTCCTTACGGGACAACATCTCCCTCAAGAACTTCCCATACTTAGGCATATCTCTAAGAACATCAATGGATGGGACATTAATCTTAGGTTCTTTAGACAAATCAATGAAGTGCCTATATTGCTCTAAATGCTCACTCTTATTCAACCTACCTGGATAGAGCGGTACTGGTTCATATGGGGCAGGTGGAACATAAACCTTTTTGGGCTCCCCATCAGACTGTTTCTCCTTCAACCTACTTTTGGGTTGTGCGGTACTTGCTGGTTCTAGCCTAGCAGGATGCACCTTGCCCGGAGACTCTACCCTAATCTCCTCATTGACACTCTCCTCCTCAACTACCTCACTCTCTCTCAACACCGGGTGATCAAATCCCGTGCTTTTCCCACTTTCGGTGAATACCGCATTTACCTGAACATCTGTCGAATTCCTGGTCATCTTACCAACTAACTCTCCTATGACCCTCTCTAAACTCTGGAGCGTGGACCCCTGATTCCTAAATAACAGCTCAAATTCCTGATTTTTCATTTTTTGCTCCTGATAACGGGTCTCACGCTGCATCACTATGGTCTCTAAGAGCTTATTTGTCCTAGCCTGGTTCTCCACACTTTTTTTTTATTAACTCACTAATCTCAGACTTAGGATCTCCTATACTCTGCCATCCAGAGCCGTAACTTTGGACTTGATCTGAATTCTGGATGTAGTTCAATTCCTCACTAGGACCTACGTGGCAATCCATGGTCTCATGACCCCCTCTACAAATCTCACACTTAGCACTAATCTTAACCTGAATGTCCTTCATGACCTTAGCTAAAGATTCTACCTGGGCGGCTAGTGCAATGCTACTCTCAACAGAATGGATACCCTTATGGGCAGCAGTAACGCCCCCAGAGCCAGGCTCGATGTAGGTGCTAGTGGCTAGGTCCTCTATCTCTCAAGGCATTCAGCAGCGGTTTTGCTTTTCATCATGTTACCGCCTGCTGTAGAGTCATGGAATCTTTTGGTCGCATTAGAAACTCCAGTATAGAATTTCTCCACGACTCTCCAGTCCTCAAGACCATGATGAGGGCACTTATTCAGAAGTGCCTTGAATCTGTCCCATGTCTCATAGAAGGACTCCCCTGACTGCTCAGTAAAGGCATAGATATGATTTTTAAGACGAGCAGTTTTAGTAGGAAGAAAATACTTCTGCAGGAATTTCGTCTGAAGATCAGTCCAAGAGGTGATGGCTCCCTGTGGAAGGGAGTCCAGCCATGTGAGAGCCTGATCAGTAAGTGAGAACGGGAACAAACGCAAAGAAATGGCGTCATCAGTGTCACCATTAAGCTGGAAGGTGCTACAGACTCTACTAAATCTAGTTAAATGGCCATATGGGTCTTCATCACGCATGTCATGAAACTGAACCGAATCAGATATGGTGTTGATCAGAGTGGGTTCAATGGTCCAATTGTTCGACTCAACAGTGGGTAATGTAATACTGGACCGGATGTGAGTGGGTGTAATGCTGATGTGTTCAGCGACAGTCCTACGTGCAGCCATTTCTATGTGATCTATCTGGTGGGCAAATTGTTCTAGGACTGCAACGGGGAACTTCCTATGTACACAGAGAGACTAAAACTATACTAGAATAAGAAAAACAAATAGCAAATAAACAAAAATATTTTTTTTTTCTTTTTATAAAATTAAAAAAAAATCTACCAAACTATGAAAGCAATAAAATGACTAGATCCCCGACTCGGGTCGTCCTCGAAAGCGCACTGTGTCCCCGGCAACGGCGCCAAAAACTTGATGTGTGAAATGTGTGATAAATATATATTAAGTCCAATTAATTTCAAAACAAGTTTTAAATGGGAAATACCCACTAAACCACACACAACCGGCAAGTGTACCGGTCGAAAGTAGTAAAGCAAATAAGTCCGAGTATCGAACCGTGGACACAGTAGTAGCAGCTCTCGGTACTAAATTTTCGTCGAGTCCTAATCTAATAAAATAAAGTGATGGTGATTTAATTAACTACTAAAAAAAATATTAAATTAAAGTAAAAAAAATACGAGCAACTCAACAAAGAAAACGAACAAGCAGAACTGGATGAGATTAAGTAATGAGAAAAGGGCTACCTAGGTAAGAATCAAGGTGACTGACTTATAGCTCTCGGGATTGTATAAATGGGTTTTGGCTACCAGGATCTTAAGATACACTAAACTAGACCAACAGTGGAACGCGAATCATTCTCCAACATGTCGCAATACTGAATCTAGGGAAGTGTGTAAACTCACTGGTCTCGGGTTCAGATCACCTCTCGGTCTCTCCAAACAATGCTAAGGTATCCTAAATCTGAATGTCCTCTCGGCCCCCTCAGAAACAATACATCCGGGATGTGTAAGGGATGATAGGGATAAGTTTTTGATGTGTTGTAAAACACATCTCTTTTCTATGTATTTTGTATATTATTTGGTTAGGCTTTTATTCGTTTCGTGTCAGTTTTATTATATATTTATTATTTTTGTTATTTTATAGGTGTTCGTGGAAAGTGAGCTCAAAACGAAAGAATTTTACTCGAGACACCAACACTTAAAAGCGGGTGTTCATGAACGTTGGAGCGTAGACGAGAAATTGTGGTCAAGCGAAGAACACCCGAGTTGGAAGCTATAATAATGATAATAATAATAATAATAATAATAATAATAATATTAATAATAATAATAATAGAAAAGAAAAAAAATAAAAAGTCAAAGACTTGGGCTCGTGGCCCAAGTCAAAATAAGCCAAATGTCTACTAAATCAAATTTTGAATGGCACATTATAAAGGAATGAACATTATTTTTTTGAGGTCGGCATATTATAATTTTCGATCGAACTTCAAAACAGCCGAAAAAGCAAAGGTCGACAGAAGGAGGACATCGCACGACAGCAACTTTATTCAAAGTGAGGGTTAATTGAAGGCCAGGAAGGCTCGAGTTAAAGATTAAAGGCTTGGGTTCGGTCACTAAAAGTTTTAGTTTTATATTTATTTACTTTGTATCTATAAATATTGGTAGCGTGACTTTATGTGGTTTTGAACCTATGTTTTTATCGTTTTCAATTATTATAAGTATCTAAATCTTGCACCACTACCTAGGTTGTATGATGACTGCGTGTTAATTTTATAGCTTTCGGTTTATGGATTATTTTGAATGGTTAATGTTTTGGTAACGATTTAGTTGGTGTTTATTATGATCTGTGTGCGTGCTTAAGTCTAATTTATTATCTTTGATAGTTCCATAAACGTCTTAGTGAATGTCTTTCATGTTTGGATGTTTATTAGGGTTACCTGCTTAGTGCTTGTAGCTTAGTTTGTGGTTTTGGATCCGAAAGCCATGGGAACTTGATTAGAGAATTTAAAGGACTTAGGTATTCTTCCATTCTTGAGACCGGGAGGTGATGGAATGTTGGGTTGTCTAGAGCTTTAGGTGTTAGGTTTTGGGTGAGACCGGGAGGTGATCCTATCCTAGTTGTCTTTAGTTTCATGCAATTCCAAGTCATAGTTAACCCAATTAAATTACTCCTTTACATCTTCGGGTGTATTCTGATTAGAGAGACCGGGAGGTGCTCGAGTCATTAAAGTACCTTTACATTCTTAGTGAGGTGAGACCGGGAGGTGATCCGAGCTAGATAGCCAGTGTTTTATTCTTTAGGATTCTTTGGGGTGTGTTGGTGAGACCGGGAGGAGATCTAGCACGTCTTAGGGTTTCTTGAGTTATCTTTAGAATCTGGTAAGCCATTCAGTTTTCCATTACCGAGACTTGTGAGTTTGCATGTAGGATTCTTGACCTAGGTAGTTGCCTTCCTATCCTGATATTTTCCTCGATTATCTTCGCTGTCTATTTATCCTTGTTTATTTACTTTATTTATCTTATTTAATTATTTAAAAAACCAAAAATCATTTATAAACCAAATTTGTTAAGTCTTAGTCGATTCTAGTTTTGTTTTCCATTAGTGTCCTGTGGGTTCGATACTCGGGCTTACTTAGTCTGTACTGCATTGATAGGTACACTTGCCTGTCGTGTGGTCTAATTTAGTTGAGTCTATTTTATATTACTAGGTGTCTAAGTTAGGTTGTTTATATTTTTAGACCATACATAGCACATCAAGTTTTTGGCGTCGTTGCCAGGGACACTTGGCGATTGCGAAATTAGCTTTGATTAGGACGTCACTGATTAATTGGTCTTATTTGAGTCTTTTTGGTTTGTAGTGTGTCTAGAGAGTCTTAGGTTTTTATTTTCTTTTTGCGTTTTTTTATTTGTTGTTTACATTTTATTTATTTTTGTTCTTCTTTACGCGTTTTTTTTTTCCTATCTGTCTTGCAGTTTTATGCCACATACTCATTCGCAGGGACCATCTGAGCCGATCATACCAAAGCCCGAGCGAGATATTGCTGACATTCGAAGGGAACTACGCCGTGCTATCAACCGAACCAAAAAGGTACGTTTTTCTCTCCCTGCTACTATCATGGGCGACGCTCAGCCACCTAGACGTACTGTCCACCAGATGGCCTGTGAGGGAGCCACGGGAGTGAGAACTCCCATTACTCGGACTGCCATGCCCAATAACCACACTTGGCAGATTCCCTCACACGTCATCAACACCATCGCCCATACCGCCCAGTTCAATGGCCTGGATGATGAGGATGCTCTAGGCCATCTGTCCTGTTTTGTGCGCATTTGTGACACCTTTGGTTTGACAGGTGTCACCCCAGATACGATCTATCTTAAAGTTTTTCCATTTTCTCTGTCTGGGCGTGTTGCCACTTGGTTGGATACTCTTCCACAGGATTCCATCACTACCTGGGAAGATTTGAAGACCAAGTTTTTAAAAAAATATTATCCTCCTTCTAAGGCCGCTCGCATTAGGGACCAGATCCACTCGTTCCGAATGGATCCAGACGAGCCATACCACTTGGCCTGGGAGAGGTTCAACACTTTGTTGAACAAGTGTCCCCGGCATGGACTTTCTAATTGGGCCCTTGTAGAGAAATTCTACAATGGCCTTACTTATGCTACGCGGCAGATGTTTAACACTGCTGTTGGGAGACACATTATGGATAAAAAAGACCCCGATGAGTGTAAGGACATGTTTGAGAGTTTTTCTCTAGCTGAACAGCAGACCCCTTCCCACGGGGATTCCATCCCAGTTACTAGGACTACCTCTCCCACTACTAGAGGTGTTCATCAGGTCATTCCTGAGACTAGTATGGCTGCTGCTATAGAGGCTTTAGCGAGAGAGGTTAAAGAGCTTAAGATGAGTGCACGCAAGTGTGAGATTTGTAGGGGTGGACACGACACCATAGACAGCCCAGTAGGAAACCGTGAGCATGTAGATTATTTGGGTAGTTCTAACCGGGGAAATGGTAATAATTATAACTCGGGGTAGAGGAACCAATCTAATTCTAGGTGGAGGTCTGATAGAGGAGACATAGGTGATAGTTCAGGTTCTAGTTTGAAGAGGATAGAGGAGATGATAGCTAGTCAGAGTCAGATGCTCACTTAGTTGGTTGCAAAAGACCAGCAAACCACTCAGAAACTTGAGGAGCATGACCTAATGCTTAGGAACCAGCAGAATACTTTGTTAGACCTAGAGAGAAAAATAGGAGATATTTCAAAGAAATTCTCTGTTAGGTCACCAGGTACTTTCCCTAGTAACACTGAGGAGAACCCTAAGGGTACAGCGATGGCTGTGAGCACTTGTAGTGGTAGGGGTGCGACTGAGAGAGTAGAGATACAGGTTGAGGATGAGGAGGAACCGGTAGATGAAGAGATAGAGTTAGAGACACCTGCTAGGACACCTTCTAGAGTAGCTACATCCAGTCCTGTGTCTAGCAGTGAGGGTCCTTCTGAGAGAGTGGTGGTGGATAGAGAGAGTGAGAGGTAGGTAGAGCCCACTAGAGTGTATAAGCCCACTGCTCCTTATCTAGGTAGGTTGTTGAAGAATAAGATAGATCACCAATATGACAAATTTATTGAACTTATTAAGCAACTTAAGGTGAACCTACCCTTCATAGAAATCCTACAGAGCATGCCTAAATATGTTAAGTTCCTCAAGAACATCATGGCTAATAAGAAAAAGCTTGAGGAACTTTCACAGGTTAGTTTGAGTGAGGAGTGTTCTGCAGTCTTGCAGAATAAGCTGCCAGTTAAGATGGATGATCATGGTAGTTTTATCATTCCATGTTCCATAGGTGACCTGTCCATTAAGAATGCTCTTGCTGACCTAGGTGCTAGTGTTTATTTTAATTCCATACTCCATTTTTAAGCAACTAGACCTAGGAGAACTTAAGCCCACCCGCATGTACATCCAGCTGGCGGACAAGTCCACCAAATTCCCTCGTGGTATTATTAAGAATCTTTTAGTTAAGGTGGACAAGTTCGTGTTTCCTGTGGATTTCGTAGTGTTAGATATGCCTGAGGATGATGCCGTACCATTGATTTTAGGTCGTCCTTTCTTGGCTACTTCTAGAGCTGTAGTAGACATGGGAGAGGGTAAGTTGAGCATAAGTGTGGGGGAAGAGCAGGTTGAGTTTGGGATTAAGCCTAGGATGAGAGAAGATTTGTTAGATGAGTTACAGGCTATAGATGATCATCTGGATCATGAGTTGGAGAAATTAATCCCTAAGGAGATTGAGAGTAGGAGAAGAAAAGGGAAGGAGAAAGAGACGGTAAGTGCTGTGAATTGGTGGATGAATTTACCGGGTAAGTATAGGAATAGGAAAGAACCCGAGAGAAAGGAAGAAGTTTTGAAGGTGTATGATGTCTGGGGTGGTGCGTATTGCAAGGAGAAGCCACCCGATGCTAGAGTGATTGATGCATAGGCACACTCGGATGCTTCCGAGTTGTAGAGTTTGTAGAGTTCTAGGATTTTTTTTTCTTTGTTTTCGGTTTGTGTTTGTTTTGTTTTGCAGGTTTTTGTGTTTGTTTGGCAAGGACAGCTCACATCATGAGTGAATCCCAGGTATTTATTTATATATTTATATGATTGGGATTTTTGGTGGAGGTTTGGATAATAAAAGATTTTTTTTTTCTAAACATTAAATTTGACTAACTTTCTGTGAAAAAAGGTCCTTCGTGTAATGCGAAGAGCCTGGGCTGACCTGTTCGCTATACACGAATAGTAATTACCCCAGAAAGTTATATTTTATTCGCTCGTGCTACGTGTTGAGATCACCAGTGTCCTTCACGTTGTGCGAGTTGATTAGAAAAAAAAATATTTTTCACCCTGTTTTCTTCCTGAGAATTCGTTTTAGGATCGTAATCACGAACCGTGATCTCACGAATACCAACCGTAGGGTGCGGAATCCCCCCGATCATGCAAAATGATTCAGAAATAAACCGTAACGATCGTGATGAAAACAGATAACGAATCACCGAGCAATTTCCATAACTTTACTCGTGTATTAGATCAAATGTTAACAATTACAATTGAAATCCTAGACCTAATACAGAGAATATCACACACACACAAACTGGGAAAAGCTCCAAATGATCAACTCACTAAAAATAACAAACTTTTCCCTTTATATATACTTCCACCTTCGCCCCTTTTGTATGGTCGAATGTGGAACTTTTCCACATTCGACCCTTTCATGTGGTCGAAGGTGTAACCTTCTTCAACATTAATTCTACATTCGACCAAAGGTAAACTACATTCGACCTCTTGACTAGTCGAATGTATCTTCAAGCTAAAGTCTTGGTCGTTTTTCTGACTATCTGAACCTTCGACATTCAGTACTGGATCACTAGCTGGGGACATACATGAATAATGCACTTACACTTCCACCACCGTTCACAGCCATTTTACCACATATTTTACCATCACCCACCACATTCCACCATCTTGCCTTTCAAGTACGTTTCCGGCATTTTTGTATATTGAGTCGGTTGAGTCTGTATTTTTTTAAAGTCTTTTTTTTTTTATTCAGTTTTCTCTTAACCCACTTTGGGGATATCTTTCCTTCAAGTGTGGGGATGATGGAGAGAGTCAGTTTTGAGTCATTGGTTTGTCTACTATATTTTATTGCAGGTTTGGATCTAGCCACCCGTACTCAATCTCCATTCGGGTGGGGACGACCCAACAATCATTTGAGGCAATCATTTGTTTTTATGTTTCCTTTTTAGTTTTTAATTGTCAGGTTTGAGTCAAAGGCCACGAATGAAATGCTATACGGCTTGGTTTAAAAGGACAACTTCAGATCGCTTGCAGCTACATCACTTATATCCAGGGGAGTCTGTTCCTTTTTCTTGTATTTTTTTTATTTCTGCTTTATTTTATTCTACTCTCACATTGAGGACAACGTGTCGTTCAAGTGTGTGGATGGGAACTTCGTTTTATTTTTAGGTAGTTTGAGTCATAAATTTTAAAAATTCAAAAAAAAAATTGAAAAATGTCCCTGATCTCTTTTGTGCATTTTATATGGAAAATGATAGTAAAATTGGGATTTTTGGTTTTCAAAATATTATATATATGAGAATATAAATAGATTGAAAGCGTGTTTTCTTAAGATGTGTCAGTAGGCCCAGCTAGCTTTGAAAGGTTCCCAGGATTGTTCTTGATATACCTTAATAAATCATGAAATCTTGTGAGTTCTCATCTTAGGAGAAACGGTAGAACTGAACCGCTAATTGTAATTAGAGGTACCACTGTAGGTTGACAGCCCATATGTATTACTAATTAAATGGCACACTTGATCCTTTTTATGAGAATAAATCCGTTGAAAAGTGGCGCCTAAAAAAAATCCACATGTCCATCAATTGAGCTAGACAAAAAAAAACGGAAGCCTCTGATCGAAACTCTCTCGAGGTCAAGTTGAAAAAAAAAATGCCGAAGATCATGTTGTCGCTCTTGGGGATGGTGACTCTGATTGAGACAACCTCTGGGATAGGTATGAAAAAAAATAAATGTATCTAAGCTCATAAACTTCATCCATCATCCATCATAATTTAATTTCTAATACATTAGGGAGTTTAGTTTGCAGTGGTTGGTAAATCTACATGGTTTAACCTTTGCTTCGAAAGCTTGAGGTGGGATTAGGTGAAGCTGGATATCTTGAGTGTGAGACCCATAGATTGATTGTAATAATATGAACTTAATTGCTTTACATGATTGGGGTCTGATTAGCTAGTGGTTGGGTTTAGGTGGACAACAATACCGACAGTTTTGGTTGATGCGTGATTAAATCTTAATTAATGAACCTAAAAGTTTTTGAAACCAAGAGTCCTAATTATGATTCCAGTGCAGTCTTTTTCGGGGACGAAAAATGTTTAAGTGTGAGGATGTTTGATGTGTTGTAAAACACATCTCTTTTCCTATGTATTTTGTATATTATTTGATTAGGTTTTTATTCGTTTAGTGTCAGTTTTATTATATATTTATTATTATTGTTATTTTATAGGTGTTCGTGGAAAGTGAGCTCAAAACGAAAGAATTTTACTCGAGACACCAACACTTGAGAGCGGGTGTCCATGAACGTTGGAGCGTAGACGAGAAACTGTGGTCGAGCGAAGAACACCCGAGTTGGAAGCTATAATAATAATAATAATAATAATAATAATAATAATAGAAAAGAAAAAAATATAAAAAAGTCAAAGACTTAGGCTCGTGGCCCAAGTCAAAATAAGCCAAATGTCTACTAAATCAAATTTTGAATGGCACATTTTAAAGGAATGAACATTATTTTTTTAGGTCGGCATATTATAATTTTCGATCGAACTTCAAACAACCGAAAAAGCAAAGGTCGACAGAAGGAGGACATCGCACGACATCAGCTTTATTCAAAGTGAGGGTTCATTGAAGGCCAGGAAGGCTCGAGTTCAAGATTAAAGGCTCGGGTTCAGTCACTAAAAGTTTTAGTTTTATATTTATTTACTTTGTTTCTATAAATATTGGTAGAATGACTTTATGTGGTTTTGAACCTATGTTTTTATCGTTTTCAATTATTATGAGTAGTTAAATCTTGCACCACTACCTAGGTTGTATGATGACTGCGTGTTAATTTTATAGCTTTCGGTTTATGGATTATTTTGAATGGTTAATGTTTTGGTAACGATTTAGTTGGTGTTTATTATGATTTGTGTGCGTGCTTAAGTCTAATTTATTATCTTTGATAGTTCCATAAACGTCTTAGTGAATGTCTTTCATGTTTGGATGTTTATTAGGGTTACCTGCTTAGTGCTTGTAGCTTAGTTTGTGGTTTTGGATCCGAAAGCCATAGGAACTTGATTAGAGAATTTAAAGGACTTAGGTATTCTTCCATTCTTGAGACCGGGAGGTGATGGAATGTTGGGTTGTCTAGAGCTTTAGGTGTTAGGTTTTGGGTGAGACCGGGAGGTGATCCTATCCTAGTTGTCTTTAGTTTCTTGCAATCCCAAGTCATAGTTAACCCAATTAAATTACTCCTTTACATCTTCGGGTGTATTGTGATTAGAGAGACTGGGAGGTGATCGAGTCATTAGAGTACCTTTACATTCTTAGTGAGGTGAGACCGGGAGGTGATCCGAGCTAGATAGCCAGTGTTTTATTCTTTAGGATTCTTTGGGGTGTGTTGGTGAGACCGGGAAGAGATCTAGCACGTCTTAGGGTTTCTTGAGATATCTTTAGAATCTGGTAAGCCATTCAGTTTTCCATTACCGAGAGTTGCGACTTTGCTTGTAGGATTCTTGACCTAGGTAGTTGCCTTCCTATCCTGATATTTTCCTCGATTATCTTCGCTGTCTATTTTTCCTTGTTTATTTACTTTATTTATTTTATTTAATTATTTAAAAAACCAAAAATCATTTATAAACCAAATTTTTTAAGTCTTAGTCGAGTCTAGTTTTGTTTTCCATTAGTGTCCTGTGGGTTCGATACTCGGACTTACTTAGTCTGTACTGCATTGATAGGTACACTTGCCTGTCGTGTGGTCTAGTTTAGTTGAGTCTGTTTTATATTACTAGGTGTCTAAGTTAGGTTGTTTATATTTTTAGACCATACATAGCACATCAGTATTCTAACAGGTTTCTAACACAGGGTGCTAACAAAACAGGCACGCTAGGGGTGACTCACTCTCGTGCAGACCACGGTCCCGAATACCTACCAAGCTAGACACGCTGACACCTAATCTCCTCTCGGTCTCAAAGGTGGTAGAATGCTAAATTACCGAATAATTAATTAACTTGTTTCTAGGGTTTACTACGTCTAGCAACCGCAAGATTTATCAAAAACACAAAGTCTAAGATAATCACAAAACCCTAGATCAAGAGATACAAAATCAATTAAACTAGAATTTAGCGAAACAAAAATTAATATTCAGATATCAAGCACGCATATACAAATGAAATCTAATTAGAAAACTCTTTACCAAAACATAACATAGATCCAACCCGAAAACTATTATTCAATTGTCACCCATCATCAGTACCTAGGTAGCACTAAATATTTAGCTACTCATCAACATGGAACAAAATAAAAGCATAGGTTCAAAATAATATATAATTAAGGTACTAATATTTATATACACGAAGTAATAAATATAAAGCCAAAAATAATTATAGTCAAACCCGTGTCTTCAATCTTGAACCCGTGCCTTCTTTCCCTTCAAAAATAATATCTCTTTTCTACGCCTGTGGTATCTTCAAAATAATCTGCTCCCCCCAAAAAATTCATGCGCCGTCATATTTTACTACTCCCCATGCCATAGGGTTTTTTCTCTCCAAATATCTTGGGCCCAAATTCTTTTTTTTTTTGTCTTACGTAAATTTACATGGACTAAGAAGTCTATTATTATTATTATTATTATTATTATTATTATTATTATTATTATTATTATTATTATTATTATTATTATTATTATTATTATCGGTGCTTTCGACTCGAGTGTTCTTCGCTCGACCAAAATTTCTCGTCTACGCTCCAACGTCCATGAACACCTACTCTTAAGTGTTGGTGTCTCGATTAAAATTATTTCATTTTGAGGTCATTTTCTCCAAACACCTATAAAATAAAAAAATACATAAATACATAACATAAACGACACGAAACGACTAAAAACCTAACCAAATAATATACAAAATACATAAGAAAAGAGATGTGTTTTGCAACACATCAATGCAATACCTTAGTTTAAACTGTGCGTCGGTGTATTTTGGTACGTCGGCAAAATAGTCATCTATTAACCGAGTATTGCCTCCCTCGCGATCATGTGCGACATATCTATTTTTAGATGTTGTTGCGTCTTGCTCTGCAGCTCGCTTGACAAGGTTCATAAGAAACTCAAGGCTACTAACGTTTGAGTGTGAAATCGGGCGCCCTTTGAGCGGGGGATTGATAACTTGATCATCTTTGACGTCAATATCACTCATTTTTTTAAAGTATGAAGATAATTTCTATTTTTTTGATACTAAACCGTGGGATTGTTTTGTATTTATATACAAATTTGACAAAAACGGTCACAAAATATGACCGTTTGAAATCAATTATAAAAAGCCCAAATTAAATTCAACGGTAAAAAATGGAATTAAAAACATATAAATTCGATCGTTGCATTTAATAAATCAAAGTACCAGCCCGTTAAAAAGATGCCGGCGGTGTTACCGTGCTTGTAATGGGGTAGAAAAGGTCGCGTCCCGCCCCCCCCCCCCCCCCCCCAAAAAAGGTGGGGGCGGTATTACCACTTTTTGTATGGGCGTAAAACTCTTTCTAAACCGACCGTCTACGCCCTCTCTGAACCATTCGAAGTTTGCTTCAAGGCCTACTACAATTTTTAGATATAGACGTCTCGACATGCAATACCATTGTTTAAACTGTGCGTCGGTGTATTTTGGTACGTCGGCAAAATAGTCATCTATTAACCGAGTATTGCCTGCCTCGCGATCACGTGCGACATATCTATTTTTAGATGTTGTTGTGTCTTGCTCTATAGCTCGCTTGGCAAGGTCCATGAGAAACTCAAGGCTACTAACGTTTGAGTGTGAAATCGGGCGCCCTTTGAGCTGGGGATTGATAACTTGATCATATTCGACGTCAATATCACTCATTTTTTAAAAGTATGAAGATAATTTCTATTTTTTTGATACTAAACCGTGGGAATGTTTTGTATTTATATACACATTCGACAAAAACGGTCACAAAATATGACCGTTTGAAAACAATTAAAAAGCCCAAATTAAATTCAACGGTAAAAAATGGAATTAAAAACATATAAATTCGACCGTTGCATTTAATAAATCAAAGTACCAGCCCGTTAAAAAAGTGGTGGCGGTGTTACCGTGCTTGTAATGGGGTAGAAAAGGTCGCGTCCCCCCCCCCCCCTAAAATGGTGGCGGCGGTATTACCACTTTTTGTAGGGGCGTAAAACTCTTTCTAAACTGACCGTCCACGCCCTCTCTAAACCATTCGAAGTTTGCTTCAAGGTCTACTACATTTTTTAGATATAGACATCTCGACATGCAATGCCATTGTTTAAACTGTGCGTCGGTGTATTTTGGTACGTCGGTAAAATAGTCATCTATTAACCGAGTATTGCCTGCCTCGCGATCACGTGCGACATATCTATTTTTAGATGTTGTTGTGTCTTGCTCTGCAGCTCGCTTGGCAAGGTCCATGAGAAACTCAAGGCTACTAACGTTTGAGTGTGAAATCGGGCGCCCTTTGAGCGGGGGATTGATAATTTGATCATCTTCGACGTCAATATCACTCATTTTTTAAAAGTATGAAGATAATTTCTATTTTTTTAATACTAAATCGTGGGAATGTTTTGTATTTATATACACATTTGACAAAAAACGGTCACTAAATATGACCATTTGAAAACAATTACAAAGCTCAAATTAAATTCAACGGTAAAAAATGGAATTAAAAACATATAAATTCGACCGTTACATTTAATAAATCAAAGTACCAGCCCGTTAAAAAGATGGCGGCAGTGTTACCGTGCTTGTAATGGGGTAGAAAAGGTCGTCCCGCCGACCCCCCCACCCCCTAAAAAGGTGGCGGCGGTGTTACCGTGCGAGTTGTTTAACTACTGAAGATACTTTTTGTATGGGCATAAAACTCTTTCTAAACCGACCATACACGCCCTCTCTGAACCATTCGAAGTTTGCTTCCAGGTATGCTACAATTTTTAGATATAGACGTCTCGACATGCAATACCTTAGTTTAAACTGTGCGTCGGTGTATTGTGGTACGTCGGCAAAATAGTCATCTATTAACCGAGTATTGCCTCCCTCGCGATCACGTGCGACATATCTATTTTTAGATGTTGTTGTGTCTTGCTCTGCAGCTCGCTTGGTAAGGTACATGAGAAACTCAAGGCTACAAACGTTTGAGTGTGAAATCGGGCGCCCTTTGAGCGGGAGATTGATAACTTGATCATATTCGACGTCAATATCACTCATTTTTCAAAAGTATGAAGATAATTTCTATTTTTTTTTTATACTAAACCGTGGGATTGTTTTGTATTTATATACACATTTGACAAAAACGGTCACAAAATTTGACCGTTTGAAAACAATTAAAAAGCCCAAATTAAATTCAACGGTAAAAAATGGAATTAAAAACATTTCAACTCGACCGTTGCATTTAATAAATCAAAGTACCAGCCCGTTAAAAAGGTAGCGGCGGTGTAACCGTGGTTGTAATGGGGTAGAAAAGGTCGCGTCCCCCCCCCCCCTAAAAAGGTGGGGGCGGTATTACCACTTTTTGTACGGGCGTAAAACACTTTCTAAACTGACCGTCCAGGCCCTCTCTGAACCATTCGAAGTTTGCTTCAAGGTCTGCTACAATTTTTAGATTTGGACGTCTCGACATGCAATACCCTAGTTTAAACTGTGCGTCGGTGTATTTTGGTACGTCGGCAAAATAGTCATCTATTAACCGAGTATTGCCTCCCTCGCGATCACGTGCGACATATCTATTTTTAGATGTTGTGTCTTACTCTGTAGTTCGCTTGGCAAGGTCCATGAGAAACTCAAGGCTACTAACGTTTGAGTGTGAAATCGGGCGCCCTTTGAGCGGGGGATTGATAACTTGATCATCTTCGACGTCAATATCACTCATTTTTTAAAAGTATGAAGATAATTTCTATTTTTTTGATACTAAACCGTGGAAATGTTTTGTATTTATATACACATTTGACAAAAACGGTCACAAAATATGATCGTTTGAAAACAATTAAAAAGCCCAAATTAAATTCAACGGTAAAAAATGGAATTAAAAACATATAAATTCGACCGTTGCAATTAATAAATCAAAGTACCAGCTCATTAAAAAAGTGGCGGCGGTGTTACCGTGCTTGCAATGGGGTAGAAAATGTCGCGTCCACCCCCCCCCCCCCCCTAAAAAGGTGGCGGCGGTATTACCACTTTTTGTATGGGCGTAAAACTCTTTCTAAACCGACCGTCCACGCCCTCTCTGAACCATTAGAAATTTGCTTCAAGGTGTGCTACAATTTTTAGATATAGACGTCTCGACATGGAATATTTTAGTTTAAACTGTGCGTCGGAGTATTTTGGTACGTCGGCAAAATAGTCATCTATTAACCGAGTATTGCCTCCCTCGCGATCACGTGCGACATATCTATTTTTAGATGTTGTTGCGTCTTACTCTGCAGCTCGCTTGGCAAGGTCCATGAGAAACTCAAGGCTACTAACGTTTGAGTGTGAAATCGGGCGCCCTTTGAGCGGGGGATTGATAACTTGATCATATTCGACGTCAATATCACTCATTTTTTAAAAGTATGAAGGTAATTTCTATTTTTTATATACTAAACCGTGAGATTGTTTTGTATTTATATACACATTTGACAAAAACGGTCACAAAATATGACCGTTTGAAAACAATTAAAAAGCCCAAATTAAATTCAACGGTAAAAGATGGAATTAAAAACATATAAATTCGACCGTTGCATTTAATAAATCAAAGTACCAGCCCGTTAAAAAGGTGGCGGTGGTGTTACCGTGCTTGTAATGGGGTAGAAAAGGCCGCGTCCCCCCCCCCCCCCCCCCCCCCCTAGTTGTACTCCTTTCGAATAATTTTTTTACATATGTTGGTGATCTGTCGGTAATGACATTATGACAGGTAGGTTATATTTTCCCTTTTAGCATCATAATGCTTTTGTTAGGGGATCGTCAATTGTTCCCGACAAGTGATTGTATGTACAAAACCTAACTATTTCCCCCAACAAGTAATTTATCTGTTATCTCGGAGATCCGTCGGAAATTTCTGACGGTAATATCTGAGATAATCTTTAGATGGGTGATTTGTAAGTGATCCACGATGGATGCATCCGCAATACAATTTCCATGTTCATAATCATTTGTCTAGTAGATAAAAAAAATATGCATACCTTTAGCGTTGCTATTTATTTCACTTTAGATCTATACATAAGAAAAAAAGTAAAAACTACAGAAATTTTTTTCGAAGGAGAGAAATTAAACAACTAGAGATTGAAATAAATATGTCGTGTGCATATATATATAACACGTTATATGAATGATGTGAAACAACCATTGTACCAAATAAAAAAAATAGTGCACGTGTGGAGAGAGAAGTGAAGGAGGACAAAGGTGACGGCTGTTCTGAGAAAGAGAGAAAAAGGAACTCCAAATTCCCCGTGAGGAGTCTTTGGAATCATCCAAAACCAACAATTATCTATCTTTCTTTTCCCAATAACCTAAGCTAGCATACCTTCATTTTTCCTTTTTTTTTTTTTTTTTTGGCAATTTAAGTTTAGGGGGATGTGGAGCTAACCTGAAAGCCAGTTGGTACCTCACTACTATCACGGCAACGTCATTATCGGTGGCCTTGGTAGTCGGGGCTAGTACCGTTTGCTGGTTCAAAGCAACGGGTACCAAGGTTAGAAAGTTTAATCCACTCTTCCTTGCCAACGGTTACTTTGTTAAAAAAAGAAAAGTTATGCCATTTGTTTATTTACTTCACTTTCTATATAAACTATTTACCATCTTATTTCAAACCACGTTATCAAATTTATACCATTTTTACCATATCATAAACTATCTCCACATTTTATCAAATGGGTGGTGGTGATTTGTTTTCGTTTACATCTCGCCGTTAATCATCTCGTCGTCGTGCAAACCGTCCACCTACAAGCAACCCACCAACTACAAACCACGAACTACAAACCACCGACTATAAACTCACCGATTACAAACCACCGACTTCAAACCTTCCAACGTTTGAAATTTATGAGCCACAACATCGTGGAGATTCGACCGTGGAAGAGTCAAATTATATATATGAGTACACAATGACTCTACTACAACTAGGTGCAATACGAATGGGAGACGTTGTTACAGTGCCAATACGTAACACTTCTACATTGCAAAAAAAAACTCCTACAATCATAAAATTCCAAGTTGGGCCGAAGGTTACGAAACTGATCCCGGGGCCGAATATGTAATGGATTGGGATTTGGATGAAGAAATGTTTTGCCCGACACCCGAAAGTGAAGGGTATCGATACGAGAGGTTAGACAAATGTGATAGTGATCGTGACTGCTCGACGATCGATTCCCTCTTTGGTTATTGATTTATGTAATCGTGCGTTTAAATATCTAATTAGTTATGTGTTACTTTTAAATTTTGGTATCTATTGATTTAATTTTAGCTATCTTTTAATTGTAATTTTAGTGATTTAGTAACTAAAATTTTAATGCCATTTTTATTTAATAAAATAAAAAAATCCAGTGTAGTAGTTCATGGTAGTGTTGCATCTAAAATTGTATTTTAGTAAAGTGATATGGTAGTACAGGATTGACAGAAATCATGGTGTTTCAGTAAAGTTAAAGTTAGGGGGCCCCTCCCTTCCCTAAGATTATATGGTATGGTACCACATTCCCCCAACTCCCCCAAGTGCCACATCAGCGCCACATCATTTCCCCAATTTTCTCCCCCAAAGTTTGGAAATGATTTCCCTCAATTTCCCCATTCCCCCTTCCTTTTTTTTTATATAAAGTTTGATTTAAAAAAAAAATGAACCAATCACCTCATTCGAGACATACGTGGGTTATCCACCGATCTCACCAAAACCGAAGGGGGGGGGGGAGGGGCGGTGTTCCCCTTCGGGGCCGAAGCCACCTCACCTCTCCGAGATAGCTCCCCGAGACCACACCCATCAGTCTTAACGTAATTTCTCTTTGGAATCAGGACCGCATCAAGTATTTGATAATTTCAAAACACTTATGGTATATAAACGTTTCTTAAATTCATGAGATGATGATGGATTGGTGCAATATTTACAGGCTTTTATGGATTAATGTTTAATTTGTTAGGTGCGTTAGGATTCAATAAACGGTGAAAAAAAATTGGAAGTTGTAAGAAGGATATCAAACGGACTCTGATTGAACTCATTCAAGCGTAATTGAAACCGTATCATCTAACTCTACAATCTTAGTTTTTAGGTTTTCGTTTTTTTAGTTTTTTAGCTTATAGATTCTAGAATTTGTGTTATATCATGGTGTTTTCTTACCTCACATTGTGTCATTTTTTTATTTTCGTGATTGTATTATATTTTATAGCCCATTGTATGTATTATATTTTGTGAACAATTGTGTTTTTTTATATCCTTTTTACCATTCTAATTTATTTTACATTATGTATGATACTTGACCCTTGGTCAAGTATTCAAGTATCTAGTGATTTTTGTTCAATTTGTCAGCGCTAATATATATATCATGGATGATTCAAATTAAAAGAAAATTCTTTAAAATAAGTAAAATTTAATAACTTTAAACCAATAAGAGTGCTTTATTGAATATGTGTATTTAGTTTTACTTTATGTGCATAAGGATAAATGTATTATATAATTAATTTACCATATGCAGTTTGTGATGGTTGGAAAGAGGTACAAAGGGTAAATTTATTACAAGGGTTTGTGATAGTTGGAAATAGGTACAAAGGTTAAATTTATAGTTAATTGATAATTTAGTCCTTTAGTTTTATCAAAAATTGACACTTTAGTCTAAATAGTTTTTTTTTTTTTCTCATTTGTGTCTATGAGGTTTTCATTTTTGGTCATTTTAGTCTATTTAGCTAACCCAGTTAATAAAATCTAGTTTAGTTAGGGGTATTTTAGTCAATTAGCATTACAGATTGTAGGATCATGATTCAGACAATACTTTGTGATACCACGCACATAGCCAATTTGAAAGCGAAACCAACGGATCGGTTAGTTGTTAGATGTGATAGATAAGTGTAACAGATGAACAATAAAGCACACACACCAATTAAAACATAAACGGGCAGCAAGGGGTCCTATATATATGACCCATGTCCTACGCCTAGTACGTTCCAGGCATAGGACTCCTATGCCTATAAGTCCTCCAGGTGTATGACTCTCATACGCCTGGAATATTACATACTTTACGAATTCAGCGTTAACGACTACAAGTTCTACCCTGATTAACTACAAATTACTATACATGAGAGAAAAATATTAAATCTAAGCTAGGTACATGCCAAATGATGCACTAACAGACACCCCACTTAATGAATTTACTTAGGGGGTAAATTTGTCTTTTTTGCACCATCATATCATAGCTATTTAAAGTGTACTTACTATTTGCCATCCTCATCTTTACTCAACTTTTTGTTAATTAAAGCGTATTTACAGTTTTACCCTCTCAACATTTGGTTAATTAAATGTCATTTTGTGTTTAACTTTTAGAAACTTTTTTAATGCTCTCCATAAATAAAGGTATATTTCTCTCTCTCTCTCTCATAATTATATTTGCTATAATCATTCATAAGTAAACATTAATTCTCACAAAACAAAAGAAACCCACCTACTGATGATATAAAACACAGTATAATGTTCATATAAAACACTATTTAGAAGCTAAAAGTGTTATGGTTTAAAACATTTGACTTTGTAGTTTTGTGGTGACATAAAACACATTTGTAGGTTCAAATAAAACACAGCATATTGTTTCATCCAAAAAAATACTTTTGAAAAACATTATGTTTGTTGGTTGTTATACAACACTCCTGATGTTGTTATATAACACTCCTGATGTAGCCTGTGATGAATGATATATAAAACACTATTGATATATTACAAAACACTCTTGATGTTAATATTTGATGATATCAAGATCGTAAGAATTGATGATATGAATATCTCAAAATGTTTATATGTTGAAATTGAATGACATAGAATTGGATAATATGTTGAAGATAACTAGCTAAATTAGTGGGATTTTTTAATTTTAAAAATTAGTAAAAAAGTCTTAAATGCCCTTAATCTCAAAAGTTGATCCTATGGCTATAATTCATTCCTACATTCCTTACACAAATCAATTTTCCTACTGGATCCTCTACCTACATATATATATATATATATATATATATATATATATGATTTGGATCATTTGAGAACCACCATTTAGGGAGAGAACCAAGGAACAAAGTCTGAACACAAAAACCTCTCCACCAAAAAATAAAAAAATAAAAAAAAATTTATATAACCTAATAAAATAATAAAAATTAAAAAAAGTAAAAACACCAAAATGTTCTTTAGTGTTAAACTTTTTGGAAAAAAAATAGGAGAAAAACCATAAAAAGATTAAAAAAATGGCTTATATTGCGTCATATTTACGTCATGTCTAACGCACATGTGCATTTTTCTGTTATATATATATATATATATATATATACAGACATATACCGTATGCACATGTGCATTTCACTATTAGAGCACACTTTTGAATAAATTGTCAATTACCATAATGAAATGATCATTAAATGGACGTGATATGATATATAAGGTGGAAATTTTTTTATTCAATGATTATTAAACGGACGCGAAGTGCATTTTACTATTATAGTTATGTTTTTTTTTATGGGTTTAGCTTTAGGGTTTAGTTTTTAGGTATCGTATGAGAGGGGGTTAGGTTTTTGGAGGGATAAGGTGGGGGATTTAGGTTTTTGTGGTTGGTGGTGAATAAACTTAAAAAAACCTCTCTATAAAACTATAAATAAGACAACTGTACTACATGCACATGTGCATTTCACTATTATAATTAAATTTTTTATTGGGTTTAGCTTTAGGGTTTAGTTTTTAGGTATGGTGGGAGGGGGGGAGGGGGGATGGGGTGGAGCGTTTTGGTTTTTGTGGGGTGTGGGGTTAGCTGCACATGTACATTTCACAATTGAGGGGGGGGGGGGTTGTGTAACATTTCGCATTTAATTATTTGTACGTTACGGATTAAAACGACAAGTCTTATTATTATAATTTTTGGTGATATTTTGAACCCCTACACAATGATAATTATTCTATATATATATATATAAAGTTATAATAATAATAATAATAATAATAATAATAATAATAATAATAATAATAATAATAATAATAATAATAATAATAATAATAATAATAATAATAATAATAATAATAATAATATGTTTTGTAGTAGACTTGTGATTTTGATCCAACCCAACACCCCTTATCCTTTAGCCCATTTATCCAGCAGGCCCAATCCAATACCAGAGCCCAAACCAAGCCCAAAACCCACCCTTTGCCTTCATTCCTGTTTAAAAAAAAAATAATTTGCTTCTAACGGGTTTCGAACCCGAGTCAAACCAACAACATAACACCACACTAAGCAACTGGGCTAGCCATCACATCTGGTTCAAACCAGACGCGGTTTAACTTTATCATCACTTGAGAATCTTCACAGTTGACTTGAAAAGTCAACTGTGAGGAACGACTTGCCTAAATCAATCTTGTTAACTCTTGATTAGGCTATTTTTGGTATCCTTACACGGTTTCCGGCCTATCATGACTAAGCAACACGCATATTATCAATCAATCGTAAATCAATTAACCACATACGCGTTTTGACATTCAATGTTGGTCAAATCTTACCATTTCATCAATCCAGTGTTTAAACCTATAAATTGAGGATCAGCGAGCCTTCACAACTCGCCATTAACCCTCTCTCTATCTTCAATTTTCTTTATTATACACTGATTGATCTTCGCGAATTCAATTTTGACCTTGTGGTCTTGACCGAGCAATCCAGATCAAAACAACATTGTAAGATTTATTATTTTTGTGGTTTATGTTCATCGGCATCCACACATCAATAGCCCTATGATTAATTTGGCTATTGATGTGTGAATCAACGTATTGCAGAATCTAGGGTTCGAAGGTTTGAATTGGGGATAAACTGATACAGCGTGTTGTATATATTTAATTTGAAACAAGATTAATCACAACCACAGGCCTAGGCCAAGTGGTTGTGACTGTTGGTGTTAAACCCCAGCCACCCGGGTTCGAGTCCCGGCTGTGGCGCTCCTTTTTCTTCTTTTAATTTTTTAAAAACCAACCAATTATATATATATATATATATATATATATATATATATATATTATACCTTTAATCTTGTAAATTCATTTTTAATTATTAAAACCTTTTTTTAAATTCTAAAAAAATTATTTTTAATAAATCTGATGTTAAAGTTTTATCTACAATTTTTATTTTTTTTGAAATTCATTTATTTAATATTTATAATAATTAAATCAATTTTATACTATTATATTTATAAAAATCCATTAAAATATCAAAACAATTTTATTAATTTCTACAAAAATTATCCTATGTTTGTACAATGTTAAACTTTACTGAAATAATTTTTAAATCAGAAAAATCATTTATTTTATATTTTTAATCAATTTTTGTTAGATTTAATCATAATTAAATCATAATAAATTCAATTTTTATCATTTTTGCACCAAAATTTTATACAATTTATTTCAAAACATTTAGAACAGAAATATGATTTTTAAAATAATAATTCCTTAATTTTAATATTTTAAAATATTAAAGTTAAATATTGGCAACTTTTAATAAATAGATTTAATAATCTATTTTAAAGAAAATAATTTTATAAAAATTATTTTTATACTTTAAACACATTATTGTGACCTTCTTAAATTTAAATTTCATAAAAAGATTTTTGGTTATTTATTTACTAAATTTCTCACAATTGGCGAATATTTTTTTTATATTAATCAAACGAGCGATTATCCCCAATTCGAAGCCCTAGGAACTTACACATCTATAGGCTTGATAGACTTAGACATATTTATTACCTCATTATAGGGTGATACTTGATACATTTGGGCAACACACTATTTTCAACAGATATAACATTTTACCAAGGTGAGTTTTACATAGCCCCTTTTCTATTTATCACCATTTTTGGGGTGAAACATGTTACAACATTATTTATGCAATTCAATCATCAATGTGTTTATGTGTATATTTATGTTGCATTATGTCTTGAACATGACTAGGGTAAGCACAATTCTAGCATAAATATTCATCAGCCAAACGGTATACATTGATAGATCTATTGGACTGACAATCCCACCCGGATACGTGCCTCCTACAAAGGTTACGTGGGTGTTTGTTACTGCAATTTAAACGAGTGAACCATGAGCGTATGGGATGTACCACAATTACAACAGTCAACAAGGTTGATTATGTACTCGATTTACTTCTAGTATGTCTTTGCATATGGACTAGATTGCCATGACACATGAATTGTACAACAATTTTATTCTATTATCAAAACCTATGTAATTCTCACCAACTTTTGTTGACCCAAAATATTTTCAACTTAACATGTTTCAGGTTTTACTTGCTTGAAGATTTGAATTGATGCTTGAAGATACGTGTATAGTTTTATTCAATTTGATGTACAAATTCTAGAACAATTGTATGTAATTCATTTAAATTATTTAATGGAATTTATTATTCACCATGAGCTACTGAACGATCATCAATACGTGACATCCCGATGTTTCCGCCATCGGTTGGGGTGTTACAGGTTGGGGGGTATCGAGGATGGGGGGTTTTATGTTTTTAGGGGGTCGGGGTGGGTGGGTTTAGGTTTTTAGGGGGTGGAAGTGGGTTTTTTAGGTTTTTTTTTTGTTTGTGTTCACATTGGTTCTTTGGTTCTCTTCTTTAACGGTGGTTCTTATATGAACCCTACCCCCTCTATATATATATATATATATTAAACTAAGCATTCCAGATTTACATCACATTTACGAAATCAAGTTTTCATGATTCTCTTGCACAGATGAAAAAAATGTTTAGTACTTTTAAAAAGTTTGCATTTTTCAGCATTAAATAAAATGTGTTTAAAAAAAAAGTAATATTGTTTTGCTTTATATATTAACTTTTAGAAGATATAAGAATGGTAGAAAAATGAACAATTACGTACTTTACCTGTTTTGGTTTTTCTTTGCTGTGTTCTTAATTGCATAGCTAATGGACTTTTCCAATATTAATGTCATATACGAAATTCGAAATGCGAAATATCATACATATTATCATATCGGACTGTAGGTGTTTTATTCCCTGTAGATACACGAAGTGCGACTAATGCTATTGAATTGCGAATTCTATTATGTTTTGACAATTACAGACAGTCAAAGGTGGAATATGTTTGGTCGAATGTAGATAAGAAGGTCGAAGGGAGAGCTCAAGAGGTCGAAGAAGATTGTGTTTATATATTGTGTTGATTCGCCCAGTTTGATTGGTCGAACCTGCACATTCGCCCATTCGATTGGTCGAATGTGCAGGTCTATAAAAAGGTTGAATCATTTTGTAACTTTAACTTTTGGTCATTTTTGTTTCCCTTTTTGAGTGTGTTCTCTCCCTAGGGTTTTGTTAAGTCTGTATTGAGTCTTTATCATTATAAACAAGATTTTTTTAAAGATTATCAATGATGTTTATGAATGAAAAAGAAATGTTTGAAGTGATTTGTGTGATTTGCTGATTATATTATCATTTCGTAATCAATTCAGGGATTCCGCACCTGAATTGATAGACTTGTTTGATCATAGTCTTTGTTTGACAATCCGATCCTTCACATACAAAGTGGTATCAGAGCCATAAGGATCAAAAAAACTACGAAATCATAATATTAGTGTTGATTTGGACCCAATTTTGATCAAAACTTTTCTGTTTTCATTGTACATTTGAAATTGATGAATATTGATTGGTTTGAACTAGTTTTCATGGTTAAAATATAAAATTCTCTTTGTTAAACTTGTTCCAAATCTAATCCGAAGCAAAACCTGCAAAAGATCATCAAATTTAATCAACATTTGAAAATTTTGGATCAAAATAACTGATTTTCAAAGAATAACCATTTTTCAAAATGAAAGGGTCGAACCTAGGGAGAAACGGTCGAGAGTGTGGTTTTTAGGTCGAACCAGGACTTTTTAGGTCGAACGTGGAGTGTATTTCGGTCGAACCTAGAAATTTTTAGTGCGTTGTTGTTTATTCGACCATTTGTTTTACATTCGACCAATCGCGAGGTCGAAAGAGGAAATTTTGGTCGAAAGTGAGAAGAGTCTGTTACATTCTACCTTCGAGTCTTTCAAAAGGATCGAATCTGGACTTATTTCCACATTCGCCCCCACGCTTTGTGACAAACGGTCGAACGTAGAAACTGTTTAAAAAATTTTCTAATCGATTCGTGTTTTATACTTTGCAGACGATATGTGGAACTTTCCAACAACACCACGACCTAATACAACACCACAACAGCAAGTGGCAATGGATCCATGGTCGGTAGCTGCTCAGAAGACGACTAGTCAATCATCTTAACCAATCAACTATTTGGCGATGACTAGTTCGATGCCACAACAAGTTGCACAACCACAACAACAACCCATGGTTGATTACTGGGGAGTTGCAGCAACGACGGTACACTCTCAGACTACCAATGTGATTTCGACGCTAATTCATGACTTATCTTCGGGTAGTGGGAGCCGTCCACCAAAGTTGATGGAAATGGCAGATTACAACCAATGGAAGACCAAGTTCAAGATTCATTTAGAGGGAATGGGAATGGAAGGCACTGAATCTTGGCAAATGATTGCTAAGGGGTATGTAGCTCCGGTTTCGGAGAACACTGGTGAGTCGATTCCATTAGAGAGTCTAGCTGAGGATGAGAAGAAAAAGTTTGCGGTGGAAAAGAAGGCGTTTTCCCAACTATCCCAGGCCATTAACACTGATCTTTTACATCAGTTCGGGTCGTGCACCACTTCGAATCAATTATGGGATATGTTAAGGAATCGTCATGATGGGAATGAGAAAACAAGGAAGCTTAGAATGGAGGAGTTGAGAAAAGAGTTTGAGAATTTTAGATATATGGGTAATGAGACACTGAAGGAGTTGATTCCGAGGTATTGCCATTTATTGACTGAACTTTCAAGTTATGAGATTAACATACCTATGTCTGAGTTGGTGGATAAGTTCGCTGATGCATTACCACCTTACTGGAATCAACACATTGAGGTCCTTAAGGAGAAAGATGCATACCGATATTGGACCATCAATAAATTCATCCAGAAGCTTGAGAATAAAGAGATGGAGGAGAAGAGGAAAGCGAAAAGAGCACAAATTCCTCAGAATCCAGAGTTATATCATGGTGGTACATCTTCATCTTTGACTAGTTCAAGTTCTAGTAGTACTGTTGCTCCACACATAGCTTGTGTTTCAAGCATTGTTGAACCAACCAAAACCCCCATAAATTATCTTGCTCAAACATCATCTTATACACCACCATCCTACCCCACTACTTACATCCCACCATTTTCACCTATGCAACAAGCTGCATGCTATTCAGCTAATTTGAACCAACCTCAACAACAATCCTATATTCCTCAAATGAACCAAACTCAAATGAACCCAAGTCAACCAAACCAAAGCCCAATTGTGTTGGAGACATCAAACTTGAACAATGTTACTGTTGAAGTTGCACAACAACATGTAGCCTTGGTTTCTGCTATGGTCGCTTCGTATAATGGGTTAGTAGCTAGTCAAATTGGTAATAACAACTTAACCAGTGAGGACTACGCTCAAATTGACAACGAGGAGATGGAGCTCATCGACATTCAGTGGGCATTTGCTAGTGTCATGAGGCGAGCGACTGAGTTTATAGAAAAGACGGGCAGAACTGATCTTTCTACATCTCCAAACACCACATATGGCTTCAACAAAGCCAAAGTCACATGTTTTAACTGTGGTGGGAAAGGTCACTTCAAAAGAGAATGCACACAGCCAGCACAACAGGGAAACATGAACCCTTTCAACACTAATTACTAGAACCGTCAATCACAAAATTAGGTATCATATCAAAGCCAAAACAACTCCAACTTTCACCCACAAAATAATAACCAAAACTGACAAAATACCTCACCAAACAATTCTGTTAGACAAACTACTACACAAAACCAGAATCAAAACCAAACACCACACAATCCAACCAGAACATCAATTATATTAAATTTATTGAGTTAGTTGCCAATTTAGCCCCTGAGGTTTGTCAAAAATTGTCACTTTAGTCCAAATAGTTTTTTTTCTCATCTATGTCCCAGTGGTTTTCATTTTTGGTCATTTTAGTCCATTTGGCTAACTCAGTTAACAAAATCCAATTAAGTCATGGTATTTTAGTCAATTAGCATTTATACATTATTTTTTGTCATTTTCATCCAAAACTCAATTTAAATTTATTTTATCTTTTAGTTATAACATATATATATATACACACACACACAAATAGAGACACATTTATTATATATACAGACACATGGTTTAAAACTATAAATATTTAAGACCTTAACCTCGTAAAGAAACACTCCCCAACCCTGTCCTTACACCTGCATCCAATCACCCCATAATCTGCCTTCCCTATATAAATCCCTCATCATTCTTCTTCTTCTGCACAAAACCAACGAACACACACACACACACACACACACACACACACACTGTGTGTAGAGAACACAACCGAAGCTCTCCTCCGGTGACCATCAACTGACGCCGGTAATACCTTCTTCTTCGGTGCTCCCTCACCCTCCTCCTCCAGTTCTGAATCTTAAAACCATCAACCGAAACCCTTCATCTCCCTCCTTTATTCCAATAACTACAACCAATAAACCACCACAACTCCTCTTTCTCTTCTTTCTCCGATAATCATCATCAATCATTGCCCTCTACCTCCATCTACACCATCAAACCATCCCGTCATAACCCAACCGGTGACCCTGTTCGTCCCTTCTGTTGTACCGATGTTGGGATAGTCACCGGTTCTGTGACTGTAATCGGATGTTGTCAATCCAAACCCCAGGACCTCTGATTCCCTAACTTTTTACCATCCATTCTTCTGATTCAGCCGATAACCATCACCCACATACATACCCTCATCGAGGTATGTGTGGTGTTATGTTATGAGAAACCGAGAGAGAGAGAGAGAGAGAAAGAGAGAGAGAGAGAGAGAGAGAGAGAGAGAGAGAGAGAGAGAGAGAGAGAGAGAGAGAGGTGATGTTCTTAAGAATCAAAAGTCCGGTGGGTGGGTTGGTGGGTTTATTATATATGTCTGTGTATGTGTATATATATATATATTATAACTAAAAGATAAAATAAATTTAAATTTAGTTTTGGATGAAAATGGCAAAAAAAAAAAAAAAAAAAAAAAAAAAAACCAAACAGAGCATAAATGCTAATTGACTAAAATACCTCTGACTTAACTGGATTTTGTTAATTGAGTTAGTCAAATGGACTAAAATGACTAAAAGTGGAAACCTCAGGGACACAAATGAGAAAAAAAAAACTATTTGGACTAAATTGGTAATTTTTTACAAACCTTAAGCACTAAATTAGCAATTAACTCTATTATATAACACATTCGATTAGTTTGTGGTTAAGAATTGATTTTTACGAGGTAATAAAGCACCTATAATCCGATACGATAATATGTATGATATTTATTATTTTAGCATTTCGAATTTCGTATATGACATTAATATTGGAAAAGTCCATTAGCTATGCAATATAGAACACAGTCAAGGAAAAAACAAAACAGGTAAAGTAAAATAGTAAATGTTCATTTTTCTACCATTCTTATATCGTATGTATATTTTCTAAAAGTTAATATATAAAGCAAAACAATATTACTTTTTTTTTCTAAACACATTTTATATAATGCTGAAAAATGCAAACTTTTTAAAAGTACTAAACATTTTTTTTAATCTGTGCAGGAAAATCATGAAAGCTTGATTTCGTAAATGCGATGTAAATCTGGAATGCTTAGTTTAATATATATTTAAATTTGTTGGTGTTTCATTAGATTAAATTGCAGTTGAATATTTTCAAAGTGTAGTGATCGATAGTATGGAAAATTTGTCCCATTTTTCAAACATGTGCATTGGTGTTGTAATGTCATGTACATTATAATCCATACTTCAATATTGAATAATAGTTACATCGAAAGTTGACAAAATAAGCATATCGCAAGGTACATTCAAAAGTTTTTACCATAATATTTTTAAAGATTTAGATGGAAATCAAATATTAAATACAGTGTTGTGGGTATGATGTACACATGGCATCTTATTGTTTGTTCAAATAATAAAATTAAATAAATATATGAGTAAAGATGAGAGAGTAAAAGTGTAAATACTCTTTAATTAACCAAAAGTTAAGTAAAGATGAGGATGCCAAATTGTAAGAGCATTCTTATCCCATCCACCAAATCCCATTCATCAAATTACACTAAAAATCACTACTCTACCTCTAAATCTTCTCTCTCCTAATTAAAATAAAAATACTTTTTCATACTTTTATCATTATATTTTCTCTCTCCTCACTCACAACCACTTCTAAAAATATTAAAACATGTTTAGGGGTGAACAGAAACTTTTCATATTTAGGGGTAAAAGTGCTTGCAACAAATATTCTCTATATCCTCCTCTCACAACCACTTACACTTACCCCATATAATTTGATGGACACACTCACATATATTTGATGCCCGGGATGTGAATGCTCTAAGTACTCTTTAATTAGCTATGATATGATGGGGGCAAAAAACGACAAATTTACCCCCTAAGTAAATTCATTAAGTGGGGTATCTATTAGTGCACCATTTGGCATGTCCCTAGCTTAGATATAATATTTTTCTCTCATGTATAGTGATTGGTAGTTAATCATGGTAGAATTCGTAGTTGTTAACGTTGAATTCGTTATGTATGTAACATTCAAGGGGTATGAGAGTCATACGCCTGGAGGACCTATAGGCGTAGGAGTCCTACGCCTGGAACGTACCAGGAGTAGGACAAGGGTTATATATATAGGACCCCTTGCTGCCCGTTTATGTTATAATTGGTGTGTGTGCTTTATTGTTCATCTTTTACACTTATCTATCACATATAACAATTAACCGATCCGTTGGTTTGGCCTTCGAATCGGCTATGCGCGTGGTATCATAAAGTATTGTCTGAATCACGATCCTACAAGTGGTATTAGAGCTATGGCCCTATATTACGCGTGTTGTTAGCGCCAGATAACATCTAATCTAAGCTTTGGAGCAATTGTTCAAATTTTTTATTGAAAAACCATTTTTCTCAAAATATTGGGATTTTGATTGGATTTTCTTATAATGGATTGAATTGTTAGATTTGGTTATTGTTTTAGCTTTGCAATTGTTTTTAGAAAGTGTTTGAATCAAATTATTGTGATAAAAAAACGTTAGATTGTTCCATATCTGAGTTTTTGAGTAAAACCCAGTAGTTTGTGTTCTTGGTGATTTTTGATCATTTTGGATTATAATTCGTATTTTTGGAGGGGTTTGATTATTGGAATCGTTTTATAGACCAAAATTTGCACATAACTTAGTAATCAGATCATTCAAACCTTCAAATTCACCAAAATTAATCAAAATCAGCCAAACACATGAAGAACAGGTCTCCTACATGCGAATAGAGTCCTACGCCTGAGCCATTAAAGGTGTAGGAGCTTATACGTGTGGAACTTATAGGCATACCACTTATAGTTCGTTTCATCCTGGGAAACTCATTATTATTAGATCTATTATCACAGTTATATTCTGAGTATATAACTCTTTAGTTGTCAAAGTTTTGCCTTTATATTTATAATAACAATATTCTCAAGATATCACTAATTTCATCATAATAGACTTATTAAACCATTTTAGTACTCTACCTCACACAACTAATTTGGAGTACAAAATTTGTTTGTTAATTTTTTTTTACCAAAATAGCTGCTAAGTATTCCTCCCTACTCAATTACTTCCTTTTCTCATATGCTTAATGTATTTACTAACTAATTCTCTTGCAGTAGAACATTTGAACATTTGACTAGTGATTTATACAGGGCCACCAAGTTTCTGGCGAATCTCTTATAGATTATATCACCAAATTTGGAAGGGAATCATTGGACATACCGAACCTAGATCTCAACAAAGAGGTACAAGCGTTGAAAATGGGACTGCAGAAGGATTCATCAATTTACCAAGAACTGGTATTAAACCCCTACAGATACCTTGATGAAGACAGAAACAGGCAACTAACATTCATCATACTTGAGGATGATAAAAAGATCCAAGCGAGTGTATCCCCAGGATACGACAACACGAACAGGAAGTCTAAGTTTCCCTACAAACCCTACAAGTCTAAATCCTATAATAGGGCTAACAACAAGAGGGTCAATGCAGTGGAAGTTGACAATGATGATGATTATCCCAAACTAACTGAGTATTATTATTCTGTTGATGTGACATGTTTAATGTACGCAATGAAGGATCTTGGGGATAACGCAAGATGGCCGAAGAAAAATGACAAAGATACATGGAAGGATAAATCAAAATGGTGTGCCTACCATGAAGACTTCATCCATATTACCGAAGATTACATTGTCTTGCGCAGGGAAATTAGCTACCTTCTAAGGGAATTTGAAGGAATTGTTCGGCAAAAGGAAAAATAAACCTTAGGATGGCAATAACATCCCTGAGAAAGCATCATCTCCATCTCAGGATATTGGTATAGTAAATTTTATATCCGGAGGATCTAACATATGTGAAACATCATATTCAGCTCCTAAAAGACATGCTAGGGAAACGAAAGTCAAGAAAGGGGAGAGACCCACAAGAACCTAAACACTAACTGATGCCAAAATGATCAGTTTCGGAGAAGATGATCAAAAAAATATCCTTGACCCTCACCATGATGGTTTAGCTATTACTTTTTATATCGCTAATCATTTTATACACCGGATAGTAGTAGATGGTGGGAGCTCCGTCAACATTATCCAATTGGAGACTCTCAAGAAGAAGAACATCCAGGAGACTAAGATTATTTCTAAATCCTTCATCCTGGTAGGATTCAACGGTGAAACGAAGTGCACTCTGGGAGAAATCAAGTTGCCCATTTATATTAAAGGGGGTAAACTAGTTATAAAGTTTTTGTGTGTATGGATTCTTTATCTTGTTCTAATGTTAATTTAGGGAGACCTTGGATATACGACATAAAGTGATACCCTCAACATACCACCAATGCATGAAACTCCTAACACCTTGGGGAGTAGTGGAGGTAAACAACAACCAACAAGAGGCCAAGGACTGCTACACATCCTCAACGAAAGCATCAGCACAGCCATGACAAGCATAGAAATTAAAGAAGAAGTGCATGATATCCTAGAGTATTAACAGAAGCATACAGATCAGGATGTAAAGACAGTATACTTGGATGACAATAATTTAGATATCTCAACGCTAATAGGAACCAATATCCCTGAGAAAATTGAGCAAGAATTAATATCTTTCTTGAAATGCAGAAGTCAACATTCGCATGGAAGCATGAGGATATGACAGGTATTTCTCAACATATAATTACACATAAAGTTGGTATTGAAAAAAATTTCAGGCCATTAGAACAAAAGAGAAGGAAGTTTGCACCTGAAAGAAATATCATTATACAAGAAGAGGTGGACTGACTACTAAAATTGAAGATGATAAGAGAAGTTATATTCCTAAGATGGCTAGAAAATATGGTCGTTGTACAAAAGAAGAATGGGAACTGGAGAGTTTGTGTTGGGTCAAATTAGAGAATGATGTTATCAATTACAAACGACCTTGATGAAGATAGACGGTGCCTTTGTGAAGTGTGTTATCGAGCGACTTTAGGATTAGCATTGAATATGTTTAGCAATTTTATATTGTAACGATTTTAGTAGTTTTCCAAGCAAGTGGCGGCTTGCTTGGAAGACAAGGCTCAGGATCTATAAATAGGACACTAAACACCATAGAAAGGTGTGCATATTGGAGCCACCACCCCGGGAGCTCACCCGGGGTGGGTAATTATCTTGTCTTTTGTTTATTGCATTCAATGAAAGTTTTCTTTGTTCAATCCAATATCTATCTATCTTTCTTATATTAGTTGTTTGTTCTTGGCTCAAATTCACCCATCTCTATATTTATATCATTTCAAGGCTCAAACAAGATCATTTGGGAATATCAATTGGTATTCGAGCCACGGTTGGCTCGTTTGAGGCTTGTTTTGATTGGATCTTCATCCGAAACCCACCGGAGACGTAAAACAGTTGCTGAATATGGTATTGAAATGAATTTTCAGTTCAAGTGTGGTTGAATTTTGAGCACTTATGCTTCAATTTTGAGCACTTATGCTTGAATGTTGAGTACTTGTTCATGAAGAACAATACGTCTGTTGTTTGCTCCTCCATGTGCCAAATGAGATCTAGAGGGATTGACCTGATTTAGTTAGGTGAAACTCTAGAAACACAAAGGTAGCCAACACAGAAGGAAGATGATGCTGCTGCACAAGAGAAGAAGAAGTAATAATATGGTGTTGGGTAACTTGATAATTTTGATGAAAAATTTTGAAGAAACCAGATGGCGGCTGATGAGCATGTATGACTCCTAGGGTTTACAATGATTATATCATGATTATTCTTTTTGGGAGTTGTGCAATGATTGTCCTATTCAAGCAGAGTTGTACGGCTGCTGCATACTTGTGTGTGTCATCCCTGAGCACTTAGTCAAGTACTCTACCAAGTGCTCACACAGTGGGGTGAGCACTTCGTCAAGTACTTAGCCAAGTGCCCACACAGTGGGCTGAGCACTTAGGCAAGTACTCAGCCAAGTGCTCACACAGTGGGCTAAGCACTTAGTCAAGTACTCAGCCAAGTGCTCAACAGTGGGCTGAGCACTTAGTCAAGTACTCAGCAAGTACTCACACAGTGGGCTGAGCACTTAGAAAAGTACTCAGCCAAGTGCTCGCATTTAAAGCCTGGTGAATCTGACGCAAAACGAACACGCAACCTTCTGATCATCTGGGATGTACGCAAGGTGCGTACTTATTCTGACAGAGTTGAGCATTTAGATTATGAAGCTGTTTACACTACTTCAATCATTTGGAGGTTTGAACCTTTATCTCATGCCAATTATAGTAGAGATGATCAATCGAGCGTAAAGCTTACACGGAGTGGAAGTTGCTGATTGAGTTTTAGTCTCGAATTAATTTGGAGGGTCTATATTTGCGGGGGAAAACAACAATGAAAGATTTTGGGTGTTTAGCCGATTTGTGAAGATTCGAAGACAGTGTCAGATATACGTTTGAGGTTCATTTGAAGAATTGATAGCATCATTCTCGGGGGAATATTGTTGGGTCAAATTAGAGAATGATGTTATCAATTACAAACGACCTTGATGAAGATAGACGGTGCCTTTGTTAAGTGCATTATCGAGCGACTTTAGGATTAGCATTGAATATGTTTAGCAATTTTATATTGTAACGATTTTAGTAGTTTTCCAAGCAAGTGGCGGCTTGCTTGGAGGACAAGGCTCAGGATCTATAAATAGGACACTAGACACCATAGAAAGGTGTGCATTTTGGAGCCACCACCCCGGGGGAGCTCACCCGGGGTGGGTAATTATCTTGTCTTTTGTTTATTGCATTCAATGAAAGTTTTCTTTGTTTAATCCAATATCTATCTATCTTTCTTATATTAGTTGTTTGTTCTTGGCTCAAATTCACCCGTCTCTATATTTATATCATTTCAAGGCTCAAACAAGATCATTTGGGAATATCAGTTTGTGTTCACTACACAGACATAAACAAAGCATGCCCTAGATATCCATTCCCACTCCCTCACATCGACTCAATGTTGGATGCAACAGCGGGGCATGAGATGCTCACTTTCATCGACACATCCTCAGGATTTTAATAAATCTAGATTTGGCTAGATGGCCACAAAGATACAACATTCATGACACCTTCATGTATATAGTGTTACATTGCCATGTCCTTTGGACTGTAAAATGAAGGTGCTACCTATCAGAGACTTGCCAACATGATGTTCAAAGGCAAGATAGGGGACACAATGGAGGTCTACATAGAGGAAATGGTGGTGAAATCCCGCAAAGCAGAGCATCATCTTCAGTATCTTAAGGAAGCTTTTGACATCCTAGATGCCTACAATATGAAACTCAACCCTATGAAGTGTCATTTTGAAGTAGGAGCAGGAAATTTTCTTGGATATCTGGTGACCAAAAGAGTTATACAAGTTAGCCCAGAATAGATAAAGGCGATTCTATACCAAAAGTCACCAGCAAATATCAAGGATATACAAAGGTTGATAGGAAGAGTAGCTGCTCTAAACAGATTCATCTCAAGGTTATCCAAGAAATGCAATGAATTCTATGACATTCTAAAGAAGAATACAAAATTCGAATGGGGACAGAAGCTTTGCATTATTTGAAGAAATACTTGTCAATGTCAACCTCACTGTTGCGGATGAAACCTGAGGTTGATGAACCCTTGTCCTTATACCTGACAGTTTCTGGAAGTGCCCTCAGATGCAGAAACTCATACTATACATGTTAAAACCAATTATCCAATTAAAATGTACTTAGAAAACTAGAAATGTCTGGTAGGGTGGCAAAATGGTCAGTAAAACTTAGTGCCCATGATTTAGTATATGAGCCTAGAACTGCAACTCAAGCTTTGGCAGACTTTGTGATGCCCCGCAATTTCAGTTCTCACTTTAACTAAACTCTAGTTACTTGTACTTACAATCAATGCATTCTACTTAACTAGGGTTAGTTATGAGAGTCATTCGTTGCACAGTTATAGGGTATTAACTGCATGAAACGGTAATTCGGGAAATTACCGGACTACGTATACAAGTAGGGAACCCCGAACGTTGGTGACTTGGTGGAATATGATTATCATGAACTTACGTGTTGATATTATATGTTAAATACGTGATTATGTGAACTTACTTGATTAAATGTTAACGGGTCAGTGACCGGGACGGGACGGACCGGGACCCAAATATGCATGATGAACGGTTATGTGTGTTTTTGAATATTAATGTTTAGAATATTAATATTGAGAGGTGGTTAGTATTGTATAATAAATAAAATAACAATTCTAAGTTTTAACCTCCCCCAAGGTACGCGGAGGGAAAGAGAATTCCCCTGTGGCCGGTAAGGGAATTAAATAATAAGACGATGGAAAAGGGGATGCCGCGGTCCGCGGAAGAGTTGAGGATCCTCCTGCGACCCGCGATGGAGTCTAGTACGTGGAAAACAAGTTTAAACCTCTTTGAAACGATTTTAAACCCCATTCCTCTCATAAACACAACCCTAATTGTCCCCTACAGCCTAATTACGAAAATATCAAACCCCAAACACTTGCTAAGGCTCAAGAACACCATTCGGGAAGCTTGGAGAGCATTCGGTTGGTGGTTTTGAACTGCTTTCAGTATAATACTCAACCTTACATGTTTTGATTATCTTTAATGTATTTTAAAAGATTAAAACTTCTTGTTCATAAAGATTAATGGGGTTAAACATGATGTTATGCGATGATTATTATATGTATTGCATGAGTTTGCATGTTCTTGATGTTTTAGACTTCTAGGGTTTATGATTGATGATGATTAACATGTATCTTGCTAGGTTTTCATCAGGTTATGTATTATTGATGTTGTATGATGGTTGTTGGGTATT
This sequence comes from Ambrosia trifida, assembly GCA_028751855.1. NCBI lineage: Eukaryota > Viridiplantae > Streptophyta > Magnoliopsida > Asterales > Asteraceae > Ambrosia > Ambrosia trifida. The sequence goes on from CM054132.1 coordinate 7,000,111, forward strand.
GTTGATCGTTAATATGCAAAGATAGTGTTTAAAACTAGGGTTTATGCATGATTTAAAATCTGGACAGAATATTAAAGTCGACTTGTAGGGTCGGTAACGTGACTTCAAAATATTTGTTTTGATGATTTCTTTGCATGAAAATGTTATAAAAGGTCTTAGCTTTTCGTAATGAGTATAATCATCTGATTTGGACATCGTTTGATAGGTTTTTGGAAATTTCTTTGATTAAAGGTCATATCAGATTTTCGGATTAGTAAATTGGGTCAACTTTAAACGATCATAACTTGAGTTTTACAAAGAGTTAGATTATAAAAATTAGACAGTAGGTCGACACTGATGAAACTTGACTTTTTCAAGTGGATTCATCTCGTTTGGATGAATACACAATTTTTAATAATTTTTCAACTAATCTGACCTGTTGTGAGTATTTTCTGGACATAGCTGTATTGTATGATTTTTCATAATTTTTTTGTATAGGTTTGTCACGAACTAAAAATATGGACTTGTCCGGTAGACTCCCTGCAATATTCAGTAAACGTTGGAGTCTAATTCATTGGATAAGTATTTTTAATAAATGGGTTTTCACAGAGCATAATTTGTCCTAAAAACGCAGATTATGTAATGTATGCTTATGTGACTATTTGGAGTCATGTATGAATTGTAATGGACATGAGCTTGTATGAGCACTTATATGAGGTGTATATGAAGTGTATAACTGATGCTAATCATTATGTTCACCAACGGGTTCGTAGGGTCTACTTGTGCATTTAGAATCACTAGGTGTCACATACACGGTTTCGAACTTTTAAACGCCTTGGAAAAAAGGGTCATATGATGTATTGATATTACACATATACTCACTTAGTGACACTTGTACTAGGGAGTCGGTAGCATACTATTATTGTGAAGTTTGGATTAATTGCTTGCAAACTAAGGTGAGTTTCACTACTTTTTCTCAAAAGCATGCGTCTCGGGTTTGAGACAACTTTGGTAAACATTTTCTAGTCCGGTTTGAGACTACTTTTACATCTCGGGTTTTGAGATGCTTTGACTCCTTGTGTAGGGTCGGGTTTTACGATTCCTTGTGTGGATCGCGTTTTATCAGTTTTGCAACTTTAACTGTCCTTTGTGAACTAAACACACTCTATCATTTAAAGTCCTTACATAATATTGGGTTAATCGCTGGAGGCGAACGGGGTATTAGTTGATAGCGCTATTAGGTTGTGCAGCAACCTCATGCTTGAGGTGCTTGGGTCACGGGCATGAACTTCTGACCACATCTTTCCTACTAGTGTTGATAGACAATAGTACTAAGGCAGTTTAACGTATGTTAACACATTTCTGAAGGTTCCCAATAATCACCTGTTTAGTTACAATGAGTGGGTTAGCTATCCCTGACAAGCTTAAACTGATGACATTTAGACATTTGGGTTTTTGACAACTTTACACCTGTTATCTAAACTGTGAACTCACCAACTTTATGTTAACACACACTAGCATGCTTTTGCAGGTCGCTAGGTTCGGAGCACGTGTAGGTCATGCATCATATAGTGTCATTGGGATATGAACACTTAACTATTTTTGAATAATTAATTATTTACTTTTGGTTTTGGGCGCGTTGTTTTGCGCAAACTATTTGGCTAACTGTTTTCTTTAATTTCGCTTCCGCAACCATTTCAATGCTTGGTTAACTATGAAACTGGTTTTGCAATAACGAACTAAATGGTTTGGGCATTTAGAGTCGTTCATGTGACTTATGGCTATGGGATCCTGGTTTGTCATGCGCCTCGCGGTATAAACCCTGCAGTGGAAATTTGAGGGTGTGACAGACTTTGTGGCTGATTTCAGTAGTGATCTAAAAAAAAAAAAAGTAGACTTAGAAGTACAACAATTAAATTAAAATTTAGAAAAATGGATTTTATATACACTGATAGTGCTTCAAATGTTAGAGGAACATGCTTAGGATACTACTAAAATCGTCACAAGGGGACATAATACCCCAAGATATTAGATGTGAATTAATCGTGGGGTGATTCAACACTTAATCAACCTTATATGTTAGGTTGGAGGAGCGCCACCCCAAAGTACCCCAAACTACTCTGATTTTCTCTAGTGTTACCTAGGCACATCATTATACTCATTCACGAAGGAAGCCTTTATAAATTCATACTCGTCCCTGTTTTCCACACTACAATAACACCATACTCGTCCTTGTTTTCACACGATTATGAAAATAGTCGCCTATTTTTAGGCACAACTACCATTCATAGTCATGTTTCCACCATGAATTTCCAAAAATGCCCCTGAACTTTTCTAAATTACATTTTTAACCCTCGACTTATTAAAACGTGCATTTTTAATCAGTTTTAAGAAGATGTTTCATTTTCTGGGTCAAAATTTTTCATTTTTCAAACTTTTCACTCCGGGATTTGATAAATTACGGTTTTGACCTGGCATTTTCAAGTTTCAGTTTGTTGACTTTCTGGCTTCGATTTCAGAAAGATTAAGATTACAATGGATTAGAATTCCAACATCAGCAATCAAAAGAAAAATAAAGCTAAAATCATTTGTGTGTTTCAGGATAATTAACATAAAAAAATCTATTGGAAATCAGATAACTATTCACAAGCATATTTTTGTGAGTTTCGTCAGTTAGGGAATCATATCAGTGCACGGACTAAACTGGAACCCTTATTTTGTTCAGTTTATAGCTCATTTATCAATAAGCATCCTACAACAACAGTCAATATTATTGTCCACCTAAACTCAAAATCAAGTTTTATGGCTAGGAACTTTAGATACGTTAAGGTAATGATTAATACTGGTTTAAATGGTGTTCCCCACACACGCGACACATTCCCTTATCAAGGCATGCAGAAAGCTTCCTCGTAACTGGTGAATAAGCTGTTGTCATCCGTATTTACAAGGAATGGACTCAGTGGTGATCAGGTCTGCATGAACGATGCAACAAACAGACCAATGAGATCTAGACCAGGGTTCAAGTGAGATACCGTTAAATGATTTATCGGTACGATGCTTTAGGCATATGATGTGTTACCTTAGAGCAAATTGTCAATGAGAATTAGGGTTTTGGCATTTTGAATCTTTTTGCTCTTATAGGATTCCCAGAGGTCTTCTAATGAGAATTTATTCTATATTTTTTTTGGATTTTTATTCTTTTGCTTGGATTTGACATAGAGGTGCCTCAGTTCGCCTGCGAACCAAACATACAACACGTGTGGCTTCTTTTATTATGAGAGATGTCTAGTTCACCCAGATGTACCAACCTCATAAAGACCAGAAACCTCGGATTTCGACATTCAATCAAACGAGATTTTGGTACTAAGACCATATGCCAACGCGACGTTAATCGACACAATTTTCAGTCAATTTAGTTTATATTACCAGACCAAACATGGAAATGATTTTGATTTTTGGATTCATCTGATGTTTTTGTATTTTTCAGATTTTTCTCCCCTAAAAATCTAAAAATTTACGAAAAGACAACATTTTTGGATTTTTCATGTTTTTGAAGAAAAATATTTACAAAAACGATCACCGATGAGGAACTTAATCCTGCTTTTCTTTAACGCCATTTAAAATTAGCAAGTGCTATAGAGGACTCATTGTCATAGTAGATGATAGTATTAAGAAATTTCAAACTATAGTATCTCATTTGCTGATGTATCCATAAAACCTGGGAGCAATAGCTAGATGCAGCCTCGTATTCCGACTCGCAATTTAATAAGGACACCGAGGCTTGCTTCTTGCATTTCCATGAGACTAGTCTTGCACCCAAAAACTGGCATCCAGCCGATGTGGATTTTGCATCTGTCTTGCATCCGCCATAGTCAGCATCACTAAAAGCGATGAGGTCAAACTTATCGTTTTTAGGGTGCCATAGACCTTTGGTCGAACAACCCATTAGATAACGTAAGATCCTCTTCACAGCAATCAGGTGGGATTGTTTCGGCCTTGACTGGTAACGGGATAAGAGACACATTGCGAACATTATGTCAGGTTTAGAAGCAGTGAGATACATCAACGAGCCAATCATCGCTCAATAGATGAAAGGATCAACGACATGTCCTTTCGTCAATACCAATCCTGTGATTGGATTGAATGGGGGTGGACACTAGATTAGAGTCTTCCAACTGGAACCAGCTCAAGATATCAGCAACGTATTTGGTCTGGTAGATAAAGATCCCTGTCTCTTGTTGTTCTACTTGTAGTCCAAGAAAGAATTGCATTTCCCCTATCGAGCTCATCTCGAACTTCTCTTGCATTAACTTTTCAAATTCCCTACACAATTCATCATTAGTGGACCCAAAAATAATATCATCAACGTAAACCTGTACCATAAGGTGGTCGCCACCCTTTTCCTTGGTGATAAAGGTGCAATCCACGAGTCCACGTTTGAACCCGTTGGATATCAGATAGTTGCTTAGCATTTGATACCATTCTCGTGGAGCTAGATGGAGACTGTACAAAACTTTATTCAATTTGTAGACTTTTTCACGATGCAATGGATCCTCAAAACCTGGTGGATGTGCAATGTACACCTCTTCCTTCATGATACCATATAGAAAATCACTTTTCAGGTTCATTTGATAAACCTTGAATTGTTTATACAAAGCATAAGCTAGGAACATCCGAATAGCTTCAAGGCATGCAACTGAAGCATATACTTCGTTGTAATCTATTCCTTCTATTTGTATGAAGCCAAGCACAACTAATTGAGCCTTATTTCTGATAACTACCCTGCGGTCATCCCGTTTACACTTGAAGACCCACTTCGGCCCAATTTTCTTTGCACCGGGAGGTAAGTCAACTAACTCCCACACCCCCAGTTTTTGTAACTACTAAAGTTCTGCTTACATAGCTTCAATCCATGGTTCCTCCCTCAGTGCCTCCTGCACAATTCTTGGTTCCTATTGAGATACATAGAGAGCAAAGGACCAATCGTTCTGATGACCGAATTTTCCGATGTCTGAATAAAGATCCAAGGTACCTGCATTGTCACTTGAACTGGCATTTCATAGTTGACCACGTGTCATAACTCTGCTAGTTGGATTCCTAATAAAATTTTGCAATGGATGAGTGTTGTGAATCTAAGATTCCGGATGTGCCGGCACTGGATCATCCGATTACAAGTTTAGCTTTTCCATGTTCTCGGAAAGATTTGTCTATGTGGCGCTTGAACTAGAAGGTGCAGCGGGTTGCACATTAAACCTGGATAGATCAATCCGCAGAATAATGCCTGGTGCTGTAGAAGACGAAGGATCAGCTTGATTGTTTCTTGTAGGAATGACTGCAGCTTGTGACAACCTGCACCCTTCACTTTTCTTAAACGTGCATAATTGGTTCCTCAACTATTTCAAAATTTTCATTTTTAACCCTCGTATTTTAATAGGACCAAAATTCACAATTTAATAAAACTTATAATTTTTATAAGTAAAAGTATGTAAGTTTTATACTCACATCTACACCCGAGCACGTATGTTTCAGACCTTGATACTCAAAGCCCTTAATTTTCGGTCCTAAAACAACTTAGAAACAGAAGGAAACAAGTCTATAACTTAAAATTGATTAAATTAGAAAAATTATTTTTTTAGCTCTCACGGTCCACTAAGACAGTCAAAGTCTCAGTCAAAATCCTAGTCAAAAGTCCTAGTCAAAGTCTCAGTCAAAATCCTAGTCAAAGTCTAGTCACATAGTCAATTCATCTTAAAACCTTACTTTATTGTGTTGACCAATTTTAAAGCCTAATTGAATCCAAAACTAGTATAAAAACCCACCTATGACCCATTACACTTTGCACCTCTAAATCGATTGTTTCAATTCGATTAAACTCTCCCTCATACCTTTCTTCTAGAGTATATTACTTCTATATTTGAAGTTTTGATTATAAGCTCTTGGAATTGGCGAATTGGAAGCTTGATATTTTTCGTTATTCGGTTTCTTTTCTTCTAAATTGGACTAGTTTCGTTGTTGAATCTTTGGATTGCTCGCATTTTCACGCTCGCTTAGTCATCTAGTCATTTGGCGAATGTGAGTATTTCCTATCCCCTTTTGCTTTTATTCATTTTTGGGGTGTTACATGTACACTTATACAAATTACAAATACAAGTTCACATTTTTACAATACAATTCTAGTACTATGTGCATTTGCTTACAAACGTGCTTTATGCTTAGACATTACATGTAGAATACATTTGTACTTAGTGAAATCATTAACATTGTACAAGCCGACCTTAACATTGGATAGCGCTATTGGATTGACAACCCACCTAGGTGATTCTCCCCCTTTTTCATCGGAGAATCCATGGTCATTGTTAAGTTATTATCCATTTATTGGATAAGTACACCGCCGTTCATTCTAGTACATTTATACAGTCACAGGATTGATTTCGCTCATTTGTATGATACATAGTTTACATAAATGCACTATAGCTTGCACTTGAATTGTATAACATTTTCCAACTTTCTATATATATTAAAACTAGGAATGCTCACCAACATTTCATAGGTTGACAACACTTATTTTGTACATGTTTCAGGTGCAGTTTGATCTTAGTTCCATAGCATTGGATTTTAGTGCTTGCTTTTAATAATTTATTTCAAATTTCATGTTTTGTTCAGACTTTTATAGTTTTCCCATTTCATCCATGTAAGACAATTTAAATTATACAATAATATTTACATTTTAGTACCATGTGCTTTTGAACAATCGTCACTACGTGACACCTCGATGATTCCGCCATCGGTTGGGGTGTTACAGATTGGTATCAGAGCCATGGTTATAGGGAATTAGGTTATTAGATTGCCTTTTAGCCTAGTCTATAACCAAGCTTACATTCACAAGTCCTCTCGTGTTTATTTCTCTTTATCCTATTATTTTCTTTCAAGATATTTTAGCTATGATTCTTTCTCGTTATTCTTTTGGTGTGTTGTTTAAAGAAGAAGATACTCGTATTTCACAAACGAAACGATATCACCAAGTTAGAAGTGACATCCATACCTTGGTGATTAGTTTCACTCATCTATATGTTATTTATCTTAGGAATATATCTTTGAGACAGGAGTGACATCCACACCTCAAAGAGTATTTCTTTCAAAAAGGAACTTAACCACTAAGCTGGGAGTGATATCCTTAACTTAGTGATTGGTTTCATTCCACAATCGTTTTCAATTTTGAAATACATCTTTGAGTTAGGAGTGAAATCCAAATATAAAGGATCTATTTTTGCATCTCGTTTTTGTTCTCGCTAAAGTTTTGGAATTCACTAGTGATGGGGCACGTGCAATCTGGAAGGGTGAGCGCCTGTATCCTAGTTTTCTGTCTAGGCTTGGTATTTCATATAAATCCCAATAAGACGAGGGACCCGTATACCTACCTGGGAACTCTTGGGATGAGCATTCACTTATAGGCTAAAGTATGCCCCCCCCCCAAAATTTCCTATGGAAATAATTCAAATGTTTTATAACATTGATATTTATGTTTGTTTATTATTTGAAGACTCAATTTAATCACTTGTTGTTTCATGTGCTATTATTCATTGATCATTCGCTTTTGGATTCCTTATAATCATTATTAAAACTTTTTGTTCGTTATATTATCTCATTAAAGCTTACACTATTCCACTTATGCTTTTTGACTTTTACGCTATAAGGTATTACTCTTTTTTAGTTAAAACATTTTTACCCACGACTTAAGTTTTAAACTCTGTGTTTAACTTTGATCACATCCTGATTTTAGGAATGTTGCGTTATCATACAGTTAAAAATGAACATGGTTTTTCCAAACTTATTATTTCAACCTGTTTTATACCTTCATGTTTACAAACTTACTTGATCGAAGTCACAGTATATCCTCATATACCTAATACTAATATTGCTGCACCCAGTCTCCTAAGCCATAGCCAACTACCATTAGTTAGAACTTCTTAGTCAGACTAAACTCATAAATAAATGCCTACCTACACGATACGCACTAGTACACTACTCTCTAAAACGATTAATTTGACAACTTATTCTATAAGTCTTTTCACAAAGCCTATTCGCCAAATTAGAACACACTTTTCATACACCTTGTGCCTTGAAACAAATAGCCCGCTATGAGCCCAAAGAGATGCCTTAACGATCCTGCAAATAAATGATCTTTCAATGTATAAATTTTGTAAAAGTTTGAAAATTTAAAAGGTTTCAAGTTTACCCAGTCTTAACGGGTGACACTTCGATTTTCTCAACATTTCATAACAATTAAAAATTTCTGACTTTTCAACCCACAAGTTAAAGAAATGTTTAAATACAGAAATTTTTATTTTCCAAAATTCGTCAAGACATCTGGGATCATACACAACCTTCACATCATTTTAAATCTTGGTCTTTTGAAACACATTAGACTTACACACACTTCATGAAATGGTTTCATCTTGCATTTTATAATCTTGCATTGCATATTTTACAAATCAAATGTAAATCTGCATGTTTTCACATAACGTATCCAATATATGTTTTCGGGAGGAATTTGCAACTAATAATATACCTTATAACACTTTTCAAACTCAACTTCTCGTAAACACATGAAAATGTGTACTTACGAAATCTTTTCAAGTGAACCTGTTTTGAACTTAAAACATTCTTCGGTTTCCAAAAAGTTATCCCATACCAGTAGACTATACGTCTGTTCTGCGCACTTTCATATACAGTAAATTTCATTATTTTTTTTACACCATTCAACTTATAGTTACGTTCGTACATTATCTTATTATTTTTGTATTATTATTTTGTTGGTAGTTATTTTCACGCGTTATTCGCAACTATTCTCGCAATAGTTATTAGTAGTTATTCTTACAACACTAGTTTTGAGCATTAATTTAACTCGTTTACATTCATTTTGTGCAAATCGTGCGATTTACTCGATTTACGTTATGCTCTTTCAATCGAAATTTTATGCTATACTTATATACTTACATAAACGCATATTTGGTATGCATATTTTTTTTTGTTGTGAGCAAAACCCTGTTATACTTTACATTATTTTGTTCATCGTCATGGCCAACGAACATATTAATTGATAGCTCGTATGAGATCTAAGCCAGTTCCCATGTACGACTCGGTTCAGAGTATTCCTCTAACCCGAGGGGAATGGTGTAATCCTTATAGTTTATCAATATGGTTGTTTAGAGCCCAATGATGTGAACAGAAATTTACCGGTTAAGGGTGAACCCGAAAGGTGAAGAACCCTTAATCATGTCTTATACTTACACATTAATCTCATTACGGTTAAAGGGTGAACCTGAAAGGGGAAGAAATTTTAACCGCATCTTATACTTGAGCAGTATCTACTACTTAACACATTTTGGTTGCACGCATTGTTTCTTGTATTACTTATGTTAGTTTAATAGAAAAGCATAGCACCCTAGTGTAAGGTAAATCGATGATTACGGTCCGGAACACAATCATGGATTTACAGGTACATGGGGGTGGTGTGCGATTCTACTTAGACTATTGGTAGACAATCAGTACGAGTCCAAAGTATCAGTAGTGTGGTGGGTTAGCTGCGGTACACCCTATATATAAGCACGAGCGATACTGCGGGAGCGGACTAGGAGTCTGACCAAGAACCTACCCATTACTATCTCTGTATTATATCGTTGATTAATAGCTAGCATTTTCGATAAGAATGTTCTTACACGAGCTTCAATTCGACTTCCTAGAGTCTTTCTCTGGACCATCCATACAGAAAACACAAACTTGTATACTCTTACACTCTCGGTTAGTCGAAATCCTGTTGCATGTCCTTAATAAAGTTCGGTTGAAAACTTCTCTGAAGTAAGGGAAGCTACTATATCACTGCCCTGCCCTAACCAGTTACATACTTTTCCCAAACCTTGCTCATTATAGACTCTTAATTCTCTAACCTTGGGTCAAACTTTAAGAATTTTCAAACTCTTATTTTGGGTATTAAACAACTACTTCAAACTTTGTCAAATCATGGCTGATGCATTTCTTAAAATCTACTTCCCTTTTTACAAATGTCTTTTGTTTAATGGAAACCTTCACTTGAAAGTAATTTCGGGACGAAATTTTCTAAAGTAGGGGAGACTGTGACAACCTGCACCATTCACTTTTCATAAATGTGCATAATTGGTTCCTCAACTATTTCAAAATTTTCATTTTTAACCCTCGTATTTTAATAGGACCAAAATTCACAATTTAATAAAACTTATAATTTTTATAAGTAAAAATATGCACGTTTTATACTCACATCTACACCCGAGCACGTATGGTTCAGACCTTGATACTCAAAGCCCTTAATTTTCGGTCCTAAAACAACTTAGAAACAGAAGGAAACAAGTCTATAACTTAAAATTGATTAAATTAGAAAAATTATTTTTTTAGCTCTCGCGGTCCACTAAGACAGTCAAAGTCTCAGTCAAAATCCTAGTCAAAAGTCCTAGTCAAAGTCTCAGTCAAAATCCTAGTCAAAGTCTAGTCAAATAGTCAATTCATCTTAAAACCTTACTTTATTGTGTTGACCAATTTTAAAGCCTAATTGAATCCAAAACTAGTATAAAAACCCACCTATGACCCATTACACTTTCCACCTCTAAATCGATTGTTTCAATTCGATTAGACTCTCCCTCATACCTTTCTTCTAGAGTATATTACTTCTATATTTGAAGTTTTGATTATAAGCTCTTGTAATTGGCGAATTGGAAGCTTGATATTTTTCGTTATTCGGTTTCTTTTCTTCTAAATTGGACTAGTTTCGTTGTTGAATCTTTGGATTGCTCGCATTTTCACGCTCGCTTAGTCATCTAGTCATTTGGCGAATGTGAGTATTTCCTATCCCCTTTTGCTTTTATTCATTTTTGGGGTGTTACATGTACACTTATACAAATTACAAATACAAGTTCACATTTTTACAATACAATTCTAGTACTATGTGCATTTGCTTACAAACGTGCTTTATGCTTAGACATTACATGTAGAATACATTTGTACTTAGTGAAATCATTAACATTGTACAAGCCGACCTTAACATTGGATAGCGCTATTGGATTGACAACCCACCTAGGTGATTCTCCCCCTTTTTCATCGGAGAATCCATGGTCATTGTTAAGTTATTATCCATTTATTGGATAAGTACACCGCCGTTCATTCTAGTACATTTATACAGTCACAGGATTGATTTCGCTCATTTGTATGATACATAGTTTACATAAATGCACTATAGCTTGCACTTGAATTGTATAACATTTTCCAACTTTCTATATATATTAAAACTAGGAATTCTCACCAACATTTCATATGTTGACAACACTTATTTTGTACATGTTTCAGGTGCAGTTTGATCTTAGTTCCATAGCATTGGATTTTAGTGCTTGCTTTTAATAATTTATTTCAAATTTCATGTTTTGTTCAGACTTTTGTAGTTTTCCCATTTCATCCATGTAAGAAAATTTAAATTATACAATAATATTTACATTTTAGTACCATGTGCTTTTGAACAATCGTCACTACGTGACACTCGATGATTCCGCCATCGGTTGGGGTGTTACACAGCTATAGTGGTAGATTCACCATTTCCAGCTTGTTCATCAGTTAGAGTTTCTTGAGATCTGCAAATTCCTCGTCTGATGAAGATGAATTTTGAATCTCTGCCGACGCTTCCTAAAAAACTTCCTCTGGTAGGGGGACCCATAGACGTTGAAGCATTAGATGTTGTTGGTGTATTGACGATGATTGGACGCACAAGTGGTGAGCTAGTAGCATTTTCACATTCGTAATACATCTGTGCAACAACATCGTCTACAACATTATCCACGTTGAAAGAATCAAACAGACTCTTCTAGTCGAATAACCAATTGGGTCCAACACCAGAAGCAATGACAATATAGCATTGAACATCGACATGAAGCCATTCTTCAATGCGTTGGGTTCTTTTGTTGTAAACTCTTATGTTGGGAGTGTTGTAACCAACAAAGAACCCTTCTTCTACCTTAGCTCCAAATATCTCATGTGTTTGGATCTTGGTGCATGGAGCCCCAAATGGTTCCAAAAATTCCAAGTTCGGTTTCCTACGGTTCAGCAATTCATAAGAAGTCTTACCATGCTTCTTTACCGTAAGAACCATATTTAGAGTATAACACGCGTAGTGAACCGCCTCATTCCAGAAGAATACGTGCAGGTTTAAATCTGCGAGCATTGTTCTGGATGCCTCTATAAGAGTCTGATTCATTCTTTCTACAACCTCATTTTGCTGTGGAGTGCATGGAACTATGAACTCATGATGAATACCCTTTTCTGCACATAAAGCCTCCATAGCATGATTCTTGAATTTTGTTCCATTGTCGCTTCGAATCCTGCGGATCTTTAGCTGATATATGTTTTCAAGTTTTGTGAACAGATTCTTCAAGTACTCGAAAGTCTCATTCTTGTGTTGCGTGCATACCACCTAAGAGAACCTAGAATAGTCATATGTGACAACCAGACAATATAGATCTCCATTCTTGATTTTGCGATTGACAAGGCCAAACAGATCCATGTGCAATCTTTCTAGAGGAACACTGCCTTAGTTAACCTCCTTGGGTTTGTGAGATTTCTTCCTTTGCTTCCCATTCTTGCATGAGACACAGACATCATTCAAATGAAAATTCCTGACTGAGTCATCTTTGACAAGCTGATTTTGCACCAAATGGTTCATCTCCCTCAAGTGAATGTGTCCCATTCATCTGTGCCAAATAATTAGATTCCTTCTCTGTTGACTTTGACAGAAAACAAGTGACCTACCCCTATGCTGGCATAGCTTGACTCATATCCAGTACATACAGATTGTTTACTCTTGGAGTAGAAATCATAACCCACTCTTTAGGAACCTTGAAGCCCGGTTTTAGAATAAAGCATGCATTGTCATCAAAGAACACTGTGAATTTCTTGTCACAGATATGTGTAATGCTTAGCAAATTGTGGTCTATCTGCTTCACAAAGCTTATCTTCTCAAAACTTACTACACCATTGCTCATACTACCTTCCTTTGTTATATAACCCCCTTTATTACTAGCAAAATCAACATACCCCTATTATTATTCTTGATGTCAAATCGCAGGGATAAGTCACCCGTCATATGCCTAGAAGCTCCACTATCAACAATCCATAGGCTGCTGATAAGACCTTGTGGAACTCCCTGCACAAACATTCAAAGATTAGTGGTTAAGATGGACCCAAGCCTTCACGGTCTTGGGTCTGCCATCTTCATCAACAGTTGAAAAACAAACCCACTTCCCTTTAGGAGTTAGAGTTGCTTCCGATGGTCCGGTAGTATAAGTTGATGCTCCTCCTGATTTGGCTGGTGACTTAGGCCTCCAAACCTGTCCAGGTCACTTTGGCTTAGCTTTCTTCTTAGCCTTTGGGCAAGAAGGCTTTGCCTCAGATTCCTCTGCAGGAACAACATTTGGAACCACTTCAGAGTTAACTATACATGGCTCAGGCTTAGTGTTAGCCTTTGGCTTAGCAGCAGACTTAGTTTATGGCTTTGTTGTTGCTTCATCCTCAGTTGGAACTAGGCTCCCCCTTAGCTTGATGACCTTAGCATCAACTGGCTTTTGGTTCATAGTAATTTTGTTTCCGTTGTCATAAACAACCTTCTTCCCCTGTTGTTTTTCAAAATGTTTTGGGGAAACCGACTGTTTTGGTTTGCTAGAACTTGGAGCATCATCAACCTCAGTCCTTTTTCGTCTAAATTCAGGGCACACGGCAAATAAAAGCCCACATTCCCCGCATTTGAAACATGATCTATATTCTTCAAACTTGGGAGCTTCCGAATCTTTGTACCTTCTATCCCTTGAGTTAGACGTACTGGCGAAGGTGTTCTTAGGCTTTTGATCCTCAAGACATTGTCTTTGCAGAATAATATGAGGTTGTTTACCTTGATCACTTTCTACTTCTCTAGTAGGCCTGATAAATTGGTGTTTTGCTTTTGATTTTTCTCATTATTTACTTTTGCCTAATTACCCTGCTCCTTCTTGCCCTTACCCTTACCCCATTTTTCTTTCTTAAATGTAATGGTCGATTCTTGCCAGATTTTAGAAATCATAGTAGGTGGGACACATTTTATGGGAAGTTCCTCATTAGCGTATAGCTTATTAGATCATTTCATTGTATAAAACACCTTCATGACCTCCCTGCCATCGGTAGGCTGTACTTTCGGCTCAGGATCACACAAGATGGGATTTTGGATAGGAATATTCGCATTCTTAGCCAGTGCATCCCTCCTAGGCTCATCAAACTCTTCATCTGAAATGTCTGTCTCACAGACACTGACAAGATCTGCAATCTCACTAGAACCTAGCATTGGCTTCACATCAGGTTGATGTGGATCACCAACACTTGCATCACATGCAGTTATATCCACAATCTCCTCCTTTGGTAGAACATCAAAGGTGTCAGTTTCAAATCCACAGGCGGAAGACGTTGTGCATATACTAGGCTAGTGGATTTGCTTCCTTTCTCTGGGTTGTCAACTATGTGATTAAGAACATACTTGCAATTCAAGTAACTTTTAAGTTTCTTCTTGATCTTCTTATAGTCACAATTTACAATAGCCAACTATTTCTTAGTGTCTTCTAATTCATTAATATAATTATTGATAGAAATTTGTTTATTAGATAGAGTTTTAGTCAATTCATAAACATCCTTTTGATAATTTTCAATTTTGTTCTTAAAACCACTTTCATTGGATCTCAAGACATCATTTGATCATTGGCATTGTCCCAGATCAGCTATAAGGTTCAGATTCTCATCAGTTAACAGTTCGATTCTATACCTAAGCTTATCCTAGTCAATACAATCAGATTAAGAGGTGGAAGATGAACTTACCTAGTTTGATGATTCTGTGATTGCCATCATTGCATAGTGAGCAGCAATCAGAAGTGTCATTGTCTGGAACATTGACTTCTTATGCACTTGTGCAATCTTCAACTTCAACTGCTGCATCAGAAACCTGTTGGACATAATATGCTACACCACCCTGCGGAGCATCATCTCCCTTTAAGTGAAGGTTTCAGTTGAATCCTTCATCTACTTGTATTACCAGTTCCTGTCCTTGATTGTTATTTGCGGGACCACGCTTATCCTGGTTCTGCACAGGGACGATTGCTCATTTAGTATTTGTTTGAGGTTGTTTCTGGGCTTGTAAGGACAAAGAGGATTGACGAAACCACTTTTGACACTTTAGTCTAATTCATGTTTCTGCAAAATAATTCTAAGTAAAGAAACTGCGGAAGAAGAATACTGAAAGTGCTGAAGAAGAAGATATCAAGTGCTGAAGAGTAATAATCAGAAGTTCTGAAGACGAACCAGACAAAGTCTCTGAAGAACTGCTGAAGACAAACTACTCATCAGTAGTTTGTCACTCATCAGATTTTTTGATAGAAGCTTCCCACCGCCTTATACTTCAGTAGTTTAATATTATATATTACTTTTGTTAATATCTTTGTTCAAGTACCAATGCTACATCCTGTTGTATTAGTTGTACATATTATATTTGCTTCAATACTTCTTTTATACGTATACTCTTGGTCTAAAAATAGATGGGTTCTTCCCACTATTTTAGACAATCCTTGTGTAGTTATAATTTCCAATATATCTGAGAATAATTTGAAGTATTTACTGTTTTATTCATTTACTATTTTTGATTCTCATTAACTGCTTTAGTTCATATATCAAGGGGGAGTAATAACTCCTGTTTAAAGTGAAGCTTTAACGTGAACACTCTACATTTATTCCGTTGAACAAATTACTTTGATAGATTTTAATACAAGTGTTCAAAATAAGAATATGTTTTAAACAAGAAATTAATCCAACAGGGCTTGCTATCTTTGGATCTGATTGCCCTGGTTGTTATTGAACGGATTCTGATTTCCTTGCTATTTTGGTGGATCGCATTCCCTAGCAAAGTGTCCCTTGGTGCCATAATTATAACACGTGACTTTGCTTTTATCAAACCCGGATCTTGTGTTATTGTTGATCAGCACATCTCTTCTTCCCATTCTATCCATAAACTCCTTTGCTCTTCGAACTACGCTTGCAAAGTGCCACTGAATATCAATGAGGTCCACATCATCCTTGACGATCTAGGCGTAGTCTTCCTGAGTGAGATAATGATTTCCTATCTGTCTTGTAACTAATCCACTGTAGGAGTTGACCAATGTAGACAACAGAGCCATATGTTCTTGAGCCAGCTCTACCTTCACCTTCTTGAATCCTGCTGTGTTTAACTGCTGAGCAACTGGATTAGACTGAAAACCACCGCCTTGACCTGAAGAATAAGCACCACTATAACCCAAAAGATGAAGCACCACCGTATCCAGGAGTTGAAGCACCACCATACCTTGAGGGTGAAGGTCAACTAAAGTTTGGCGTTGCTTCTGCTGGTGATGCAAGATGAGCAAAGGGGTTAACACCAAACTGATTTGCTCAATATGATGGAGTACATTGATATGCTTGCCCAAAAGGATACACAGGAGGAGGAGCATCTGGAATGGGACCATAGTTATCGAAGGTGAATACATGATCTTGATTAAGGACAAAAGTTGTCTGAGCTTTGGATCCTGCACCGCTGATATCTTAACGAGCTGCCCCAAAGTAGATACTGGGATTATGAGGGATAAACGCCTTATTTACCCTTATAATTTCATCAATTTCCTTGTTCTCGTGATCGTTCACAAAGTCATTGATGGAGATGGTTTGATTGTGGTTTGTTGACTTCTGGATATCGATCCATTGATGCCAGTGAAGAGGAAGTGCATCTGCAAATCATTCAACAAGTTCAGAAGATGTGTAAATAACCCCGTACTGGTACATCTCCGACATCAAATGATAATATAGTGCAGTCAGATCCCGCAGAGCCTCATTCCCAATCGCTCTAAAATTTTCAAATTCTTTCCTGAGTTAATCCATCTTGATCTTCCTAGTCTTCTCATTTCCCGTATTTCTTTCAGCCAACGCAAGCCAAAGCATCTGAAAGGTAGTACATTGTGCAAACTGATGTAGAATGGCTTTGGGGAATGCTTGTGTAAAAGCAGCCATTGCCTTCTTCTCATAGTTGAACGTTCGTTTCTGAGCGTCTATCATGTCATCTAAGGCAACTGGAATGTTGGAATTTTCTATCATAGGTCATCTAGCCATTCTCGATTGCTGCCCAAACTTCTAGCCATTCTCGATTGCTGCCCAAACTTCTCCATGTCATCTGTCATCTAGTCATGTCATCTAGCCATGTCAACTGGAATGTTGAACGTTCGTTTCTGAGCGTCTGTCATGTCATCTAGCCATTCTCGATTGCTGCCCAAACTTCTCCATCTATGCCCTCTACATGAGTTCTGAAACGTCCTTTCCATGAGTGGTAATCTGACCTAAACTGGAGTTTTGGTGCTCTATTCGAATTCCCGGTTTCCATATCACTTAACAGCACTGACGATAAATGTTGACTTTGTTGACTTGCAGCGGCTGCGAGTGCCCAAGGATTCCCATTCATGAGGAGTTGTTGTTGAGCGTGCTGTTGAGCTGCGAGCTCCCACGGATTGGTTCCGGCAACATAAGCTTGATGCGTCCGTTGCGCATTTCATTGTGACGAGAATGCCCAAGGATTGGTGGGTATGTTCATGGGTTGTTCAAACTGTTGTCTAGGTTGGTTCAAGTGTCCTCACGGGTTAGCCATGATTAACAGTCCGATAATAGTCCGTATAGTCCGATACTTAGTTAAATTTGGAAAATTACTGATTTTAGACAATTATGAACTATTACACGACTACCAATCACACGACTATGAAAAATGACACGATTATGGGTTAAAACAGATGATTATGGGGGCTTTTACACGACTATGATGATAGTCATGTGATTTTCACACGATTATGGGCTAGTAGTGTGAAAATAGGTGCAACTATGTACTTTTCAGCCGACTAAGGTTTGATAGACGACTAGCTTATAGTCGTGTGGAATGTACATGGTTATGAAGCTAGTCGGGCTCAACAGTGACACGAGTATATTCCTAGTCGTCTAAAAGTTTCATAGTCGCCCCTAACAGCTCTGATAACTTGTTTTGCCCGAAAATCGTCATTTTTTGCTTCAAAATCAATCAAAATCAATGTGTTTGATCACCAAATGATTAGAAAAGTTGTCAAAACACTTTTGGAGCAAAACCTAATAAAAAAACTCACATTTTTAGATAATAAAACAACCTTAGATTTTGAAAAATGTTTGTTTTTGCAAAAACTCAAAGTTAGGAAACTTTCAAAACAGGTTTTTTTTAGATAAAAACGCTGGTTTAGGATATAAAACCATACTATTTTGAATCAGAAATATTATCAAACACTCGTGATAAGAGCCAAAGCTCTAATACCACTTGAAGGACCATTTTCAAACAACTTGACTATCACGAGCTGGTTCGTTTAGAGTGCGGAATCCTCTAGCCGATGTTTGAATAATAAAAACGCCAACAAACACAAACAAGAGTTATCAAAACACGCACGAAAAGTTCAAAGTTGTATTTGTATTAAAACAGAGCACGGGTGTAAAATACGGAGCTACAAATACTGAAACCGAGG
The DNA here is from genome assembly GCA_028751855.1 of Ambrosia trifida. Classification (NCBI taxonomy): domain Eukaryota; kingdom Viridiplantae; phylum Streptophyta; class Magnoliopsida; order Asterales; family Asteraceae; genus Ambrosia; species Ambrosia trifida. The sequence continues at coordinate 7,018,725 of CM054132.1, forward strand.
CACTAGGTGTTTGGGAATGTGTGAAATGACAGCTGAATGATTAGCAAAGCTAGTCGTGTAAACCAATCATACTCGCCTAAACATTGCCAATTCAACACCATAAAAACACACAAATTACGTATAAACGTTCCCAAAACAACATACGAACACCTATACTAGGCTAGGGACATCTAGATTATATGTACTAACAATATACATAAACACACAAGATAAAGACAATCTAAAATATCTTATTTCATACCACAAATGTGAATTAATTGATTGTAACAACTTCATGTCACGTGTTTATTTGTGAACTTGTTTTATATTCCATTTATATATACAAATACATTCTTTTCTAAACTTATAAACATAAAGTTATTAAAACATTTATATATCTTTATGAAAATAAACGTGCTATCTTCAACATAATAAAAACGATCTAGCACATGCATTTTTCAAATGTGTGTTAACAATTATTTGGAAATTCTTTTATCTTTACATACATATGTCTTCAATACATATATTATATGTATGTATATACACGTACGTTTTATACTTGCGCATGTGTGTATCTATGTACATGTATGTCTATGTGTGTGTGTGTCTATATATATATATATATATATATATATATATATATATATATATATACTCTACGCATACTTTCAATGTAAGCATTAATTCCAAACAACGATCACAAGCTCCCAGTTTTTTTCTTTTATTCTTCGTCACTGCCCCTGCCTCTTGGCTTATTTAGCAATCGGACAAATATGCCTCACATCCCCTTAATGTGTGTGTGTATATATATATAGAGAGAGAGAAAAGGAATGGCTATGATGAAAACCCTTTTAAGTTGTGAAAACCGTATGAAAACTTATTATTTTTTTAAATTTCTTGAGCATCTAATATAAACATTTTCTCACACTTTTATACAAAAAAAGCTATCGACCAGATTTACAAAAACAGATATTTAAAAATAAAATTCATGTAAGATTTATGTTGCCAGTGTTACATAACAATCACATAGGTGTGTTTTTATATTTTATTTATTTCTTTTAAAAAAACATCATGTCGTTTTTTTTCATAAAAATGCTTGAATGTATTTATATTACATGCCAAAATTATATATATATATATATATATATATATATATATATATATATATATATATATATATATATATATATATATATATGGGAGTGATAAAATAAAAACCCACTCAATATTAGAAAACCTTGTAAACTCAATCCTAACCATCCATCCATTTAATCTATGGTCACCATTTTTTCTATAATATTGATTTAATTAAATATGTGAAAAAGGATAAGAAAGGGTAATAGGGTAATTTGATTTTTCTAAAAAAGAGTATGACAAAAGCTGATATGACACCCCATCACATCACATCATCTCTCTCTTACTTTTTTCACATTGTTATATAAGCTGTCAGACGCCCGTGTTACATATGTAACATGTGTTTTGTTACATAGGTTAAAACTGAGTTGCCAATTTATATTATTTAAAAAATGCTGATTTATTATTATTTTAATCAGACCATATTTTTTTCGTTTTATTGTACCAGTATCAGAATTGTTGCATACGTAACGAGAATTGATATGGTTATAGACATTTTGTTACGTGTGTTATATACATACCAAGGTCCTTATGATTTTACTTTTTAAAATTCACTATTTTTTAATTACAAAACAAAATGTATAAATTTATAAAAAAATCAATTACAAAACAACATATAAACGTAACAAAAATGATCCATAAAACGGTCATTACAATCAACAAATCCTAAAAAAACTATCATAAATAAAAAAAATTGTCTACACTTCGTTCTTGATGATCATCTTCATCTTTAATGCAAAAAAATATGTTCACCTACAAAAAAAAAAAAAAAAATCATCAATTTACATGAAAGCCCACCCCCCCCCCCCCCCGTCTTAACGTATGTTAACCATCTAGATTAAAAAAAAACATTCAAAACGGATACAAACATACTGCCACAAGCATACATCCCAAAATACTCATGAAAGTCAAAAAATCAAACCTTTGTATCTCGTAAAAGTATCAGAAACTATTTTATACCAACTTAGTTCTGTTGTTACATACGAAACAGACGCAACATAGATTTCATCCCATGATTCGTGACTTTTGTTTAATTAATATATATACCAAAAGGTTAATTAATATGTAAACCTATGTGTAACTCATGAAACTCAAAAATCAAAACTTCGTATTTGGTAAAAAATCGGAAACTAATTTATACCAACTTAGTTCTGCTGTTACATACGAAACAGAACGCAACATAGATTTCATCCCATGATTAGTAACTTTTGTTTAATTAATATATAAAAAAAGGTTAATTAATATGTAAAAAGTTTTATTAATATGTAAACCTACGTGTTAACATATGCTACCCACATATTGTTGCGTATGTTAAAGACATTAAAATTCACCAGTTTTGACGTATGCTACCTACGTGTAAACGTGATCCACGTCTTAACAAAATTAATATTTTGTAGAAAATTAATATAACTTGAAACATATATAATGTGAGCAGAGTTGTTGGTAACAGTTTTTCTAGATATAATGATTGATTTAAATTTGCAGGACAAACATATTCAGTTATTACATAACATCCGACTAATTCGACAATAATAATAAACCCAATAGGCTAAAAATCGAAACTTTCGATGACCCAATGCGTTAAAACAGGGAAGTTATTAATCAATTCGTTTTAAAATTCAAGAATCAATTAAACAATAGCGTAAATTATATTAACAATTCATTCTGAAAGAACGGATAATTGCGGATTTCGATTCTTTCCAAAAATAATAACAATCCTTTTGAAGTGTGATTTGTTTCGGTTTTTTGGTATATTAAATGATTCGTAAATATAAATCAAAGAACAAATAATACGAATATACTCTGTTCAAGAACGGAGAACAATTAACAGAAATTTAATACAACGAAGGTTAGATAAACCAAATCTTACTTGAACATAGATAGTTGATTCGTCAATAAAAAAAGTATAAACTGGAGACTATATTTCTTCAAAAATAAAAGCAACAGACGAACCCTAAATACCGATTGTAGTTAACTTTGAATGAAAGCATAACAATAATAATAATAATAATCAGATGAAAAATAATACTTTAATAAGAAGAAGAATGGATGGATACAGGGAAATTCTTGTAGTGAATTTATTGTTATTTGTTTCCACTTTAATACTTACAGTTGATAAAATAACAAAAACAAAAATAAAAATGATACTTACAGTTGGACGGCGTCCATGGCGTCTTTGGATTGATTAAAAAATATGGAAGGAGATACAAAGATTTGATCTTCAACAAGATCGGTTTCATCTTCAACAAATCGAGATATATCTTCAACCATATTGTTAACAGAGAGGGAGAGAGAGAGAGGGAATAAAGAGAGAGAGAGAGTGTGTGTATATGTGAGAGAGGACTCCTTTATATAGGACGAAGAATAAAAAAATTCAAATTATTAAATGGGGGGAAGAGGAAAATGTCTAATATACCCCTTAAGATAATAAAATAATATTTCTACTAATGGGTGATATGGAACAATGAGGGCCACAAGATGGGTTTGCGGGAGTTTCTTCAAAATTTTGGGTTTCTTGTGGATACTTAGCCTATATATATATATATATATATATATATATATATATATATATATATATAGGGGATGGTTCAATAGAAAATTCATTTTATTGAGAGAACTCGAGAACTTTATATTACATATGTGCAATATATCATATATTGCATATGTGTAATATATATTGCACATGTGTAATATATCATATGTTACATGTGTAACATATGATATATTACAGATGTGCAGTATATGATATATTGAGTGTATTGTGTAATATATATTACACATGTGCAACATATGCAATAGTAATATGTTACACAAGTGTAATATACAACATATGATATATTACATATGTGTAATATAGAGTTCTCGAGTTCTCTCCCTAACTATGAGTTCTCAATTGAACCTTCCCATATATATATATATGTTTCATCGAGTTTTCAGTTTTTACAAGTTAAATAGGTTTTATTCTATCCTTAATGTGGATTAAATGAGAATAAACTTAACGTGAGATCAAAAAGAAAAAAAAATACATAGTGGTAAGAAATTAAATACTTTACTCTTCTTACCATATTTATTATGTCTCTAATTAATTAGTTATGAACAGTTTAACTTAAACATTATAAAAAACCATTCTAAACATATCAAAATTCAACCTACATATATCGAAATTATCATATATATATCTTACGCATATCAACATTGTCATACATTTATCCTACACGTATAGAAAAATTCATCGTACACATATTATACAAATATCAAAATTATTCTTCACTCTAAATTTGGTTTCCTTTGAAATAATATATTTTAAAAATGAATTGTGAGTGGCTAAGGCTTTTGATATTATCCGAGCTGAAGGGCCGAATCTAGGCCTTATGCTTAATATTAAGAAATGTGAAATTTTTTGGCCATCGTATAATGGGGAAAAAGTGAAGCCTGATTTATTTCCTATCGATATCGGGAGACCAGAGGGAGGTGTGAAGCTCCTGGGGGGTGCTGTTAGTCGGGACGGGGGATATATTAGATCTTTGGGTGCTAAAAGGGCTCGTCGGGCAGTGGATCTGATGGTTTCTCTGCAGAAATTGGGGGACCCCCAAAGTGAACTTTTGCTGCTTTGTTCTTGTATGGGTGTTGCTAAACTGTTGTTTGGCCTTCGGATATGTCAACCCGCTTTTGTTAATGAGGCCGTATCCATTTTTGACAAAGGGCTTTGTGAAGCAGTAGATAATGTTGTAGTTTGTGGGGGGGGGGGGGCGTTCTTTGGGGATTTTCAATGGCGGTTAGCGTCTCTGCCGATACGGTTGCAAGGTCTTGGCCTGTGTTCAGCGGAGGACGTGTCTGCGTATGCCTTTGTGGCCTCTAGAGTGCAATCCTGGAAACTGCAAACCACATATTACGGAACAGCAGGATAGTGGGGATTATGAGCTGGCCTTGGACAACGTTCGCAGCTCTCTTCCTGATTTAGATTTGGGTGGTTTTATAGATAAGGACACCGCCCCCAACAAACCTCAAAAGTTCTTGGCGAGTGCGTTTAACTGTAAAAACCCTCAGACTATGGGAGAGAAGTTTGCCATGTCTCTGCGTCAGAAAGCGGTGTTTGAATGCCTTCAAGTAGCGCATGCTCAAGATTTCATGGTTGTCCTCCCTATTGGGGGGCTCGGGCAACACATGTCAGGTGTTGAATATCGGGCTATCCTTAAATATAGGCTCATGATTCCCATGTTCCTAGTTGATGAGCCGTGTCCGGTTTGTAAAAAAGCATGTTTAGATAAGTTTGGGGAACATGCCCTTCACTGTATGGAGCTGCCTGGATTTAAATACAGACATGATCTGGTTAGGGATGTTTTATGGGACGTCTTACGAAGGGCGGGGATTTCGGCTAGGAAAGAAGCCCAGTTAACTTTTTGACAGACCCCCTGGAAGGGCGGTCTACCCTAAGGCCAACAGATGTCCTCGTGTTCGGGTGGGCACAAGGCAAACATGCGTGTGTTGATCACAAGGGTGTCTCCGTTGGTGGGACTTCGAGATTCGCGGTTTGTGGCAGGGCAAACTGCCTTGAGAGCAGAATCTCAGAAAGTTGTCAAACATGAAGTTGCTTGTCTAGAGAACCAACACGTCTTTGTACCATTTGCTTTTGACACATTTGGAGGTCTAGCCCCAGAAGCAATCCGGTTCTTAAATAGAGTTCAAAAGGTGGTGCAGAGTAACTCCCTAGCGACTGTAACACCCCAACCGATGGCGGAAACATCGAGGTGTCACGTAAGAATGAGTATACAGTAGAACATGGTAACCAAATTTTAAGTGAAATTAATTTAAAGTGCAAATATCCAAAAATGGAAATACGTAATGAGTTTCAAGTGGAAATCTAATACATCACAAAAACCAAACAAGCATAGACTTCAAATTGCCTTCTCATGAAAATACTCTAGTCTTCATGCATCATTATTTCCTGTTGAGTTGTAAAAATGGGAGGGGGGGGGGTCAACTAGAAGTTGGTGAGAATACATAAGCCATGTCAAGCAAATAGTTTAAGTATAAAAGTTTAGCAATTCATATGTCTATCGTAAGTTTAAGTCTACATGAATAAACATAATATGTTGAATCGACATAATCAAACCTCCGACTACTTTAGGTCCATCCCGTCATCCACGATTCACCTTAATAATATGTTGGAACGATAACAATCACCCACGCTACCTATGTAGGAGGTACACGTATCCGGGTGGGATTGTCAATCTAATAGATCTATTATTGAGTATCGCCGGCTTGGCCATAGCTAATGATTATGTAATGTTGAAACTCGTTGAGACTCGTTGAAACTGTTGTTGTTGTCTAATTCATGAGGCATTAAAGTTTACAACTAGACATGCATGTAGAATTTCTTAAGTATAATGTTGCAAGTATGAAGAATTGCATAAACATGGTTACGTAAACTCACCTTAGTATAGTAGTAAGTCTTGAGAAATAGTATGAGTGTAGCCCAAAAGATTGCCAAGTATTACCCTATGTATAAGGTAACAAATAAGTCTAAGTCTATCTAGTTTACAAGTATAAAAATAATTTTTATAAAATTATTTTCTTAAAAATAGAATATTAAATCTATTTTTTCAAATTCTCAAAATTTAACTTTAATATTTTAAAATACTAAAATTAAAGATTTATTAGATTAAAAATTATATTTCTGATCCAAATAATCAGAAATAATTTATATAAAATTTTGGTACAAAAATATTGAAAAATGAATTTATTATGATTTAATTATGATTAAAACTAACAAAAATTCATTAAAAATATTAAATAAATGATTTTTCAGAAATAAAAATCATTTCAAAAAAGTTTATTGTTATAAAAACTCAGAATACTTTTTGTGGAAATTTATAAGATCGTTTTGATATTTTTATAGATTTTTATAAATAAAATAGAATAAACTTGATTTATTTATTATATATATTAAATAAATAAATTTTTGAAAACTAAAAATTGTATGTTAAACTTTTTCATTAGATTAACACAAAATAATTTTTGTAGAATTATTAAAAGTGTTTTAGTATTTAAAAATGGATTTTTAAAATACAAGATATATATATATATATATATATATATATATATATATATATATATATATATATATTTAAAACTTGATTGTTTTTAACAAAAAGAAAAGAGGTGTGGCTGCTGTGGACCGAACCCGCGTGGCCGGTTCAAAAGACACCAGGCACAACCACTTGGTCCAGACCAGTGGTTGTGTTTGGATTCAGTTTGTTTAAAATATAGCACACATGAGAAATCAATGTTCTTCCCCAAATCAATCGTACGTGCCCTAGTTTCTGCAATTGAACAAATCACACAGCATTAACCCAATTAACCTTAGGGTTAATGTTGTGTATATGCCGAACAATAAAACCCATCAAAAAAATCAAACTTACAAACACTATTTGGATGAGAATTGGTCACTCAAAGCTCGAAGTCAAAAATACGATCAAAACCCAATAACAGTGGAATGATTAAGAAATTGGAGGTTGAGAAAGATTGATTGGCGAGTTGTGATTGTCCAGAGATGATCAATTTATAGTGTGGAGGCTTGGATGATCGTATTGGTAAGGTTGACTTCGAATTAATTGGGTTTCGTCTAATTAAGTATAATTGGTACGAATTAAGAATGATTGCACGTGTATTTGACTCGTAACAGGCCGGTAATCACGATCTCATACCATTCCTGGATCAAAAACGCGTTAATTGATTTGATTTTGGAAATTTGTCGTCACAGTTGACTTTCAAGTCAACTGTGAAGGACAATTATACGTGATATAATTATAACATGTTGGGTTAAAAACAAGAAGCAGGTATGGAGCAGTTGGTTACGTATGTTGGGTTAAAAACAAGAAGCAGGTATGGAGCGCGGGTTCGAGTCCCGGCCCAAGCTTTTATTTTTTTTGACATATATTCCATATATATATGTATGTTATGTATAATTATTATAATATTAGGGTTCCCAAAAAGCCACAATAATAATTAAATGCGAACAATAATACTTAAAACTTGACGTTTTTATTCATGGTGATCGTAACGTACAAGTTATAAATTGCGTAATGTTACAATCTCCTCTACTTTTAGGAACTTCGTCCCGAAGTTGGAGTTGGAGAGTCTGGTGAAAAAAGATGTGGGTACTTAGACTTCATCTGGTCTTTACGTTCCCAAGTGAACTCTGGACCTCGTTTAGATTCCCAACGAACCTTAACGATCAGAATGCGACTGCGGTTGAGTTTGTTGACTCCAGTATCAACGATCTCGATGGGTTTCTCGATAATGTGCATGGTTTCATCAATCTGTACATCTTCAAGAGGAACATGGAGGTTATCATCAGCTAAGCATTTCTTGAAATTCGAAACATGGAAGGTCGGGTGAACATTGCTTAGCTCAGGTGGAAGATCAAGTTTGTAAGCCACTTTTCCAACCCTGTCAAGAATTTTGAATGGGCCTACGTATCGAGGAGCTAGTTTTCCCTTTCTACCGAAACGAATCACTCCTTTCCAAGGGGATACCTTAAGAAGAACAAGGTCCCCAACTTGAAATTCCAAGGGTTTACGACGTTTATCAACATAACTCTTCTGACGACTTCTAGCCTTGAGAAGATTATCCTGAATGAGTTGGATTTTGTCTGTGGTTTCCTGGATTAGTTCAGGTCCAGTGAACCGGGCTTCACCAACCTCAGTCCAACAGACAGGTGAACGACATTTACGACCATAGAGTGCCTCGAAAGGAGCCATGTTAATGCTGGCGTGATAACTGTTGTTGTATGAAAACTCGACCAAAGGAAGATGAGAATCCCATGCGCCACCAAAATCGATGATACATGCCCTGAGCATATCCTCAAGTGTCTGGATGGTCCGTTCAGTCTGACCATCTGTTTGAGGGTGATAAGCAGTACTCAGGTTCAAGTTGGTACCCAAAGCATCTTGTAAAGAATCCCAAAAGTGAGAGGTGAAACGTCCATCACGATCAGAGATAATGTCCAAAGGTATACCATGACGACATACGATTTCACTTACGTACATCCTTTCCAACCTTTCCACAGAATACTTCTCACGAATAGGTAAGAAGTGGGCTGACTTGGTCAAACGATCGACGATTACCCAAATACTATCAAAACCTTTGGGTGTACGAGGGAGTTTGGTGATGAAGTCAATAGCTATGCTCTCCCATTTCCATACAGGAATTTCTGGTTGTTCGAGTATACCAGATGGTCGTTGGTGTTCAGCCTTGACCTTTGAACAAGTGAGACATTTTGCAACGAAAAGAGCAATGTCTTTCTTCATACCAGGCCACCAAAATGAATAACGAAGATCTTGGTACATCTTGTCAGCTCCAGGATGAATAGAATAACGAGACTTATGAGCCTCGTTCATAAGAAAGGTACGAAGATCATCACGGTCAGGGATCCAAAGTCCATTAAGAAAATAGAGTAGCCCATCAGGTTTGGTTTCAAGTTGAGTCTCAGCACCACAAGACATTTCGTCGTACATGTTACCTTGGGTGACTGAAATATGTTGAGCTTGGAGGATGCGATCCTGAAGATCAGTACGAACTCTCGCACATTGAAGTTTGATACGCTCTTTACGACTAAGTGCGTCAGCCACAACATTCGCTTTGCCAGAATGGTAGCGAATTTCGCAATCATAGTCGTTAAGTAACTCAACCCAACGTCGTTGCCTCATGTTGAGATTTTTCTGGTCGAAGACATGTTGGAGACTTTTGTGGTCCGTGAAAACCACACAATTAGTCCCATAAAGATAATGTCTCCAAATCTTAAGAGCAAAGACAACAGCGCCCAATTCAAGATCATGGGTGGTATAATTCTTTTCGTGAGTCTTGAGTTGTCTAGACGCATAAGCAATAACCTTTCCTCGTTGCATGAGAACACAACCAAGACCTTGGTTTGATGCATCACAATAGACCACGAAGTCATCATTACCATCAGGTAGAGACAGGATAGGAGCTTCACAGAGTTTCAGCTTAAGAGTTTCAAATGCTTCCTCTTGCTTTGGTCCCCACTCATAAGGTTTACCCTTGTGAGTTAAGGCAGTGAGAGGAACAACGATCTTAGAGAAGTTGGCGATGAATCGACGGTAATAACCAGCCAAACCAAGAAAGGAACGGACTTCAGTTGGAGTTTTAGGAACACTCCAATTCTTCACAGTTTCGATCTTTGCGGGATCAACATGAATTCTGTTCATTTCAATGACATGTCCCAAAAATTGAACTTCCTTAAGCCAAAATTCACATTTCGAGAACTTAGCATACAGTTGTTCTTTCTTTAGGAGACCCAAAATGGAGTGAAGATGTTGTTCGTGATCGGATTCTGATTTAGAGTAAATCAAAATATCATCGATGAAGACGATCACGAATTTGTCGAGGTAGGGTCTACAAACCCGATTCATTAAATCCATAAACACTGCGGGAGCGTTGGTCAATCCAAAAGGCATGACCATGAATTCATAGTGGCCATATCGTGTACGAAAGGCTGTCTTGGGAATATCTTCATCGTGGACTTTAAGCTGATGATAACCAGAACGAAGATCAATCTTCGAGAAGTGGGTTGCTCCTTGAAGTTGATCGAAAAGATAGTCAATCCTAGGCAAGGGATAACGATTCTTGATGGTGAGTTTGTTGAGTTCGCGATAGTCGATACACATTCTACGAGATCCATCTTTCTTCTTAACAAACAAGACAGGGGCTCCCCATGGAGAAGAACTGGGGCGAATGAAACCTTTATCAGAAAGTTCCTGTAGTTGACTGGCAAGTTCTTGCATCTCTAAGGGTGCAAGACGATAAGGAGCTTTGGCGATAGGATTAGCACTAGGAACAAGATCAATTCTAAATTCCACTTGTCGAGCAGGAGGCAAACCAGGTAAATCCTCTGGGAAGACTTCAGGATAGTCCCGAAGGATTGGAATGTCTTGGATACTTTTGCCTTTGTCCTTCTTTTCTATCACGTTAGCTAAGAAGGCTGTATACCCCTTTCGTAAGTATTTTTGGGCAGTAGTACAAGACATGAGCTTAAGCTCGCCATGTAACATCGCAAAAATTCTCACCGAATTTCTATACGAAGAAGCCCTTATTTTATCCTTTATGTGCCCAAGTCTATAATTACTTTTTCCTAACCCGCAACATCTATATATATATATATACATATATACACATATATAATGCATTTTTTTAAAATAATAATAATAATAATAATAATAATAATAAAAAATTCAGATTTTATATATACACACTTTTGATTTTGTTTTTCTAACCACTCTTAAAACCCATTACCAAACCCAATACCCATATCCCTAATAATACTAAAACCCAAAGATCTGAGCCCAAGCCCAAGATACATGGCCCAGACAACCAGACCCAACACCTTCCACCCTTAACTGTTTTATAAAAAAAAACAAAACAAAATAATGTCTAACCCGGGTATCGAACCCGAGTCAGACACACACAACCACACACTAACACCACTTGGGCCACAACCTTCATTTGTTTTAAACCCGGAATTAATTATATATAAACGCAGCTTGCTTCTAACCACCCTTCCTTGTACCTTTCTGTTCGAACAAGACAGCAGACATGAATACGAAATTTACATCTTGACCAACCACATCCCCACATTAACTCGTAATTCCTTTTAATATGGAATAGGACCATGATTTTCGGCCTAATGTTCTTCAATTACACAATCAATAACAATCAATTAGCACCAATTGGTTGACTAACGCGTCCCACATTCATTGTGGTCAATACTTGCCAAATCGAACACCTAGGCTTAAACACTATAAATTGAACCTCTGTGAATCTTCTCAACTCGCCAATCCTCTCTTCTACATCTTCAATTTCCCTCAAAAACCTCTGTTCTTGGATTGACGCTCGAAGCTTTGACTTCCACGTTGACTTACCATTCGTATACGATTAAGCATTGTAAGCACGATTACTGTTATGGGTTCTTTTAATCGGCATCTACATAGTGTTTGCCCTATGATTAATTAGATTAACATTTTGTATTTTGCACGATTGAATGATCTAGGGCACGTATTCAAGGATTTGGGGATAAAACTGATTTTTCATTGTATATTTATTTTATTAAAACAGATCTAAAACACAACCACATGCCTAGGCCAAGTGGTTGTGACTGATACTTATAACCCTTGCCAGCCGGGTTCGAGTACCAACTTGGGCACCCACTTTTCACTTATTTTTTTGTAAAACAAATCAATTATTTATATATTTCATTTAAACTTGTAAATTCATTTTTAATTATTAAAACCTTGTTATAAATCCTACAAAAATTATTTTAACTTATTCTGATGAAAAAGTTTAACTTACAATTTTTAGTTTTCAAAAATTTATATATTTAATATATATAATAAATAAATCAAGTTTATTCCATTTTATTTATAAAAATCTATAAAAATATCAAAACGATCTTATTAATTTCCACAAAAATTATTTTAAGTTTTTATAACATTAAGCTTTTCAGAAATGATTTTTATATCTGAAAAATCATTTATTTAATATTTTTAATCAATTTTTGTTAGTTTTAATCATAATTAAATCATAATAAATCCAATTTTTAATATTTTTGCACCAAAATTTTATACAAATTATTTCTGATCATTTAGAACAGAAATATGATTTTTAAAATAATAATTCTTTAATTTTATTATTTTTAATTATTAAAGTTAAAGTTTGACAATTTGTAATAAATAGATTTAATAGTCTATTTTAAAGGAAATAATTTTATAAAAATTATTTTTGTACTTTAAACACATTATTGTGACCATCTTAAATTTATATTTCATAAAAAGATTTTTGGTTATTCATTTACTAAATTTCTCTCAATTGGCGAATATTTTCAATAATAATCAAATAAGCATCTATCCCCAATTCGAAGCCCTAGAAACTTATACATTTGTAGATTTGATAGACTTAGACATATTTATTACTTTATTATAGGGTGATACTTGATATATTTGGGCAACACAATTATCCAAATTTCTCAACAGATATAACATTTTACCAAGGTGAGTTTTACATAGCCCCTTTTCTATTTATCACCATTTTTGGGGTGAAACATGTTTATAACATCATCATTGCAATTCAATCATCAATGTGTCTATGTGTTTTCTATGTTGCATTATGTCTTGAGCATGATTAGAGTAAGCACCATTCTAGCATAATCATTAACATTGATCAGCCGGCGGTATACATTGATAGATCTATTGGACTGACAATCCCACCCGGATACGTGCCTCCTACAAAGGTAGCGTGGGTGTTTGTTATCGTATAACATATTGGACCATGAGCGTATGGTATGTATCATATTATAACAGTCATCAGGGTTGGTTATGCACTCGATTTATTTCTAGTATGTTCTCACATATGGACTAGATTGACATGACACATGAATTGCACAACATTTTTATTCAATTATCAAAAACCTATGTAATTCTCACCAACTTTTGTTGACCCAAAACATTTTCAACTTAACATGTTTCAGGTGCTATTTGCTTGAAGATTTGAATTGATGCTTGAAGATATGTGTATAGTTTTCAAATTGATGTACAAATTTTAGAACAATTGTATGTAATTCATTTAAATCATTTAATGGAATCTATTATTCACCATGAGCTACTGAACAATCATCATTACGTGACATCCCGATGTTTCCGCCATCGGTTGGGGTGTTACAGATTGGTATCAGAGCCATGGTTATAGGGAATTAGGTTATTAGAAAAATAATCTAGTCTATAACCATAGGATTTAACAAGTACTTGCTTCCTTTACTTGCTATTCTCTATCTCCCTCCTACTTCATATCTCTACTTTCATTCCTACAAGAAGGTTGCTCACCATCACTGGATTCACTCTTAGACTGATAAGGCAAAATCCTCAGGTTTAACCTGAACCATCTTGAGATCTCGTCGAAGTTCTAGATTTTAATAACGAACACGTGCAATCTGGAAGGGTGAACGCCTGTATTCTGAGTCTTCTGTCTAGGCTGGCATTGCGCATATATCCCAATCAGACGAGGGACCCGGATGCCTACCTGGGAATTCTCGGGATGAGTGTTCACTTATAGGCTAAAGCATGTCTTCATATGTTATTAGAATCTGGAGTCTTTGATAAGTCAACGTTTTCGTTTATTTGTTTTAATTAATGAATAAATGATTACATTCCTTATATCACCTCATTCATTTCATGCCACATTGAACCTTCATTGTGTCCCTTACGGATCATGTCTCCACGTCGTAGCACTCGCAATAACAGTGGTGAAAACCAAGAGGAAAGTAACAACAACCACAACACCAACCACAACAACAACAAAAACAACAAAGGTGTTGATGCCCAACTGACTGCAATTATTCACAACCCTGGTAATTATGCTATAAATGTGGAAACCCAAATCACTACCGTAACCGATGCCCTAAACTAAACAGAGATCAAGACCCTCCAGCTACTTAACAGCAAGTCCCACCATTTAAATGTTGTTGCTTTCAATTCTATGTAATGGCGCTTTTGATTCAAGTAATAAATTCAAGTATTATCATAACATCTGTGTGCATGCTTGTTTGAATGTAAACTAATTGCTATATCTATAATCATACTTGCTTACTTGTACAACAATTTGTTGACTACCAAACAATCTACACAACGATTGGTGGAGGTCATCATGTCTTTCCAACAGTCGGGGAGAGGCCCTACCACCTACTCAACGACTGGTGGAGACTATCAGACCTGCTCAACAATCGGTAGAGTCATAGAGAGACGCAAAACCCTAATGTAAGGTAAATTGGTGATTACGGTCCGGAACGTAATCATGAATTTACAGGTACGTTAAGGTGGTGTGAAATGCTATCAAGATTTTCGGTAGTTAACCAAATGTAAACTTTAGATGTCTAGTAGTTCATTTAGTAAATCAACTCACACGTAACACGCCGCTTACCCACATCATTCGAGACAGATTATTCTATTCATGTCGTGCCTTAACACAAACATTCACCAGGTCACACTTGTTCCAATTTCGATCCAATCCCCTTTAACCCTGTGTTTTCAATAACTTCGGGACGAAGTTTCCAAAAGTAGGGGAGACTGTAACATCGCAAAAATTCTCACCGAATTTCTATACGAAGAAGCCCTTATTTTATCCTTTATGTGCCCAAGTCTATAATTACTTTTTCCTAACCCGCAACATCTATATATATATATATACATATATACACATATATAATGCATTTTTTTAAAATAATAATAATAATAATAATAATAATAAAAAAAATTCAGATTTTATATATACACACTTTTGATTTTGTTTTTCTAACCACTCTTAAAACCCATTACCAAACCCAATACCCATATCCCTAATAATACTAAAACCCAAAGATCTGAGCCCAAGCCCAAGATACATGGCCCAGACAACCAGACCCAACACCTTCCACCCTTAACTGTTTTATAAAAAAAAACAAAACAAAATAATGTCTAACCCGGGTATCGAACCCGAGTCAGACACACACAACCACACACTAACACCACTTGGGCCACAACCTTCATTTGTTTTAAACCCGGAATTAATTATATATAAACGCAGCTTGCTTCTAACCACCCTTCCTTGTACCTTTCTGTTCGAACAAGACAGCAGACATGAATACGAAATTTACATCTTGACCAACCACATCCCCACATTAACTCGTAATTCCTTTTAATATGGAATAGGACCATGATTTTCGGCCTAATGTTCTTCAATTACACAATCAATAACAATCAATTAGCACCAATTGGTTGACTAACGCGTCCCACATTCATTGTGGTCAATACTTGCCAAATCGAACACCTAGGCTTAAACACTATAAATTGAACCTCTGTGAATCTTCTCAACTCGCCAATCCTCTCTTCTACATCTTCAATTTCCCTCAAAAACCTCTGTTCTTGGATTGACGCTCGAAGCTTTGACTTCCACGTTGACTTACCATTCGTATACGATTAAGCATTGTAAGCACGATTACTGTTATGGGTTCTTTTAATCGGCATCTACATAGTGTTTGCCCTATGATTAATTAGATTAACATTTTGTATTTTGCACGATTGAATGATCTAGGGCACGTATTCAAGGATTTGGGGATAAAACTGATTTTTCATTGTATATTTATTTCATTAAAACAGATCTAAAACACAACCACAGGCCTAGGCCAAGTGGTTGTGACTGATACTTATAACCCTTGCCAGCCGGGTTCGAGTCCCTGCTTGGGCACCCACTTTTCACTTATTTTTTTGTAAAACAAATCAATTATTTATATATTTCATTTAAACTTGTAAATTCATTTTTAATTATTAAAACCTTGTTATAAATCCTACAAAAATTATTTTAACTTATTCTGATGAAAAAGTTTAACTTACAATTTTTAGTTTTCAAAAATTTATTTATTTAATATATATAATAAATAAATCAAGTTTATTCCATTTTATTTATAAAAATCTATAAAAATATCAAAACGATCTTATTAATTTCCACAAAAATTATTTTAAGTTTTTATAACATTAAGCTTTTCAGAAATGATTTTTATATCTGAAAAATCATTTATTTAATATTTTTAATCAATTTTTGTTAGTTTTAATCATAATTAAATCATAATAAATCCAATTTTTAATATTTTTGCACCAAAATTTTATACAAATTATTTCTGATCATTTAGAACAGAAATATGATTTTTAAAATAATAATTCTTTAATTTTAGTATTTTTAATTATTAAAGTTAAAGTTTGACAATTTGTAATAAATAGATTTAATAATCTATTTTAAAGGAAATAATTTTATAAAAATTATTTTTGTACTTTAAACACATTATTGTGACCATCTTAAATTTATATTTCATAAAAAGATTTTTGGTTATTCATTTACTAAATTTCTCTCAATTGGCGAATATTTTCAATAATAATCAAACAAGCATCTATCCCCAATTCGAAGCCCTAGAAACTTATACATTTGTAGATTTGATAGACTTAGACATATTTATTACTTTATTATAGGGTGATACTTGATATATTTGGGCAACACAATTATCCAAATTTCTCAACAGATATAACATTTTACCAAGGTGAGTTTTACATAGCCCCTTTTCTATTTATCACCATTTTTGGGGTGAAACATGTTTATAACATCATCATTGCAATTCAATCATCAATGTGACTATGTGTTTTCTATGTTGCATTATGTCTTGAGCATGATTAGAGTAAGCACCATTCTAGCATAATCATTAACATTGATCAGCCGGCGGTATACATTGATAGATCTATTGGACTGACAATCCCACCCGGATACGTGCCTCCTACAAAGGTAGCGTGGGTGTTTGTTATCGTATAACATATTGGACCATGAGCGTATGGTATGTATCATATTATAACAGTCATCAGGGTTGGTTATGCACTCGATTTATTTCTAGTATGTTCTCACATATGGACTAGATTGACATGACACATGAATTGCACAACATTTTTATTCAATTATCAAAAACCTATGTAATTCTCACCATTTTTTGTTGACCCAAAACATTTTCAACTTAACATGTTTCAGGTGCTATTTGCTTGAAGATTTGAATTGATGCTTGAAGATATGTGTATAGTTTTCAAATTACCCCAGGAAAATCCCACATCGGCCGTGGCCAGGAGAGATCCTTGGTTCATAAGTAATGTCTTGCCTCTTAAATCACCAACGCGTTTTGAGGCTTAATGTTAGTGGATGAGAGGAGAACTCCATAGTTAAGCGTGCTCAGGTGGGAGAAATTTCAGGATGGGTGACCTCCTGGGAAGTCTCCACTTGGGCAACCAAAAACAAATCCGTGAGCTCTGGATGGGAAAAGCGGACAATATTGGTGAAGAGAGGGGCGGGGTGTTACAGATGGTATCAGAGACACTCCTGTGCCGTTCGGGATGGTGGGTGCACACCTCATCAGGGACGATGAGACTCTAACAGGGGGTGAATGTGACACCCCAGGAACACACCTCATCAGGGACGATGAGACTCTAACAGGGGGTGAATGTGACACCCCAGGAAAATCCCACATCGGCCGTGGCCAGGAGAGATCCTTGGTTCATAAGTAATGTCTTGCCTCTTAAATCACCAACGCGTTTTGGGGCTTAATGTTAGTGGATGAGAGGAGAACTCCACAGTTAAGCGTGCTCAGGTGGGAGAAATTTCAGGATGGGTGACCTCCTGGGAAGTCTCCACTTGGGCAACCAAAAACAAATCCGTGAGCTCTGGATGGGCAAAGCGGACAATATTGGTGAAGAGAGGGGCGGGGTGTTACACGCCACAAGGCTTTTCACCATAGATCTTCAAAATCTCACCAGATTCGAGAGGAATGCGAATGACTTTCTCAAAACACCGAATTTCAGCACGATGGGTTGACAACCAGTCCATGCCTACTATGACATCAAAACTTCCAAGATGCATAGGGATGAGATCGATAGAGAAAGTATGTTCGTCGAGGTTCAACACACAATTACGAATAATAGAATCGATCGAGATAGACTTCCCATTAGCTACCTCTACCACTAAAGGTTCCTCTAGGTCAATTTGGGGTAAGTTAAGTAAAGGTTCAAACTTTAGTGATACAAATGACTTATCAGCTCCCGAATCAAATAATATGGATGCATAGTGGTTATTCACGAGAAACGTACCATTAACCACCTCGTTGTTGTCGCGGGCCTGGTTAGCATTGAGATTGTAGGCGCGACCTCGAGCACCTTGGTTCTGGTTGCGGTTCTGGTTTTGGTTTTGGTTGCGGTTTTGGTTCTGGTTCTGGTTTTGGTAACGATTGGGGCAATTGTTGATATAGTGGTCTGGGCTGCCACACTCGTAGCACTGACCACGAGCAGGTCTGTTGTTTTGTTGGTTGGGTGCTGGGGCATTTCTGGCTGGGTTGTTTTGTGCAGCAGGGGCTTGGCAAGCGCTGGTGTAATGTCCATACCGCTTACAGTTATTACATTGGCGGCATGGTCTGCCAGGAAGATGATGGTATTGACAAGTGTTGCAGAGAGGGTGACTCCCGCCATACGGCTTCTTGACTGGGTTTTGTGCTGCAGGTGGAGTGGTAGCAACCATGTAGTTCCTAGCCTTGCGCTTCTTGTTGCTTGAGGTCTCGGGCTTAACCTTAATAGCGGGCTGAGGAGTGTCTTTGGCAACAGTCTTCTTAGTGCCCTTGCGGAAGAGAGTACCGTTCTTCACATGATTATCAGTGAGAGTAGCTGCCAGACGTTTGGCTTCCTCCAAGGTGGCAGGATTCCTTCCCCACACTGTGTCCTGGATTTGCATGGGCAGACCACCGATATACTTTTCGATGGCTACAGGCAGGGGAGTGACTTTGTGGGGCAACAATAAGCTAAGCTCGTGAAAGCGGGTATTGTAGGCAAGGTTTTCCCCACTCTCTTGAGCAAGGGTGTGGAACTCATCTTCTAACTTCTTGACCTCGTTGCGAGGACAAAACTTATCCTTCATAACATCCTTGACTTGATCCCATGTCATGGCAAGTGCAACTTCGGCTCCACGGGTGCGTTTTTCCTCATTCCACCAAGTGAGTGCTCGTTTGTGAAGAACACTCATGGCGTAACGAACCTTAAAATTGTTGGGGCACTCACTGTTGATGAAGGTATTCTCAATACCCTCAAACCATTGTAGGAGTCCTGTAGCTCCTTCTTCTCCACTGAACTTTGGGGGATTACAGGAATTAAAGTGCTTGAGAGTGTAGGCTGGAAGACCATTCCCATTCCCGTTGTGGTTTCCATTTCCATTACCGTTTCCGTTACCGTTCCCGTTGCCGTTCATCTGGATGACTTGAGCTAGTAAATTAGGAACCAGAGTCGCGATTTGCTGCGCCATTTGTTGAGAAATGATCGCAGCCAGTTGGGCATCGACACCATTGTTGTTGTTGATATTGTTGTTGTTGTGGTTAGCGTCATGGTTGTTGCTATTCACTTCATCTTGATTGTCACCATTGTTAATGCGAGTGCTGCGACGTGGAGGCATGATCTGTAAGAGACACAATGAAATGAATGAGGTTATATAGGGAATGTAATCATTTATTCATTAATTAAAACGAATAAACGAAAACGTTGACTTATCAAAGATTCTAGATTCCAATAACATATGAAGACATGCTTTAGCCTATAAGTGAACACTCATCCCGAGAATTCCCAGGTAGGCATCCGGGTCCCTCGTCTGATTGGGATATATGCGCAATGCCAGCCTAGACAAAAGACTCAGAATACAGGCGTTCACCCTTCCAGGTTGCACGTGTTCGTTATTAAAATCTAGAACTTCGACGAGATCTCAAGGGGGTTCAGGTTAAACCTGAGGATTTTGTCCTATTAATCTAATGGTGGATCAGGATTGCAGCAGACGAATAAGAGTAGGCACTTGTAGGATTAGGGTTGTATAAGGTATAGGATAGGGATAAGATTAGGGAAGCAATTAGGGTTACAAGTAAGAGGAGCAAGTACTGTTTAAGTCCCTAAGGTTATAGTCTAAATTATTTTCTAATAACCTAATTCCCTATAACCAAGGCTCTGATACCAATCTGTAACACCCCAACCGATGGCGGAAACATCGAGGTGTCACATAAGAATGAGTATACAGTAGCACATGGTAACCAAATTTTAATTGAAATTAATTTAAAGTGCAAATATCCAAAAATGGAAATACATAATGAGTTTCAAGTGGAAATCTAATACATCACAAAAACCAAACAAGCATAGACTTCAAATTGCCTTATCATGAAAATACTCTAGTCTTCATGCATCATTATTTCCTGTTGAGTTGTAAAAATGGGGGGGGGGGGTCAACTAGAAGTTGGTGAGAATACATAAGCCATGTCAAGCAAATAGTTTAAGTATAAAAGTTTAGCAATTCATATGTCTATCATAAGTTTAAGTCTACATGAATAAACATAATATGTTGAATCGACATAATCAAACCTCTGACTAGTTTAGGTCCATCCCGTCATCCACGGTTCACCTTAATAATATGTTGGAACGATAACAATCACCCACGCTACCTATGTAGGAGGTACACGTATCCGGGTGGGATTGTCAATCCAATAGATCTATTATTGAGTATCGCCGGCTTGGCCATAGCTAATGATTATGTAATGTTGAAACTCGTTGAAACTGTTGTTGTTGTCTAATTCATGAGGCATTAAAGTTTACAACTAGACATGCATGTAGAATTGCTTAAGTATAATGTTGCAAGTATGAAGAATTGCATAAACATGGTTACGTAAACTCACCTTAGTATAGTATTAAGTCTTGAGAAATAGTATGAGTGTAGCCCAAAAGATTGCTAAGTATTACCCTATGTATAAGGTAACAAATAAGTCTAAGTCTATCTAGTCTACAAGTATATTCTAGGGTTTCAATTTGGGGATAAACATTTGTTGGATTAATAATTAAAATGTTTGATAATTGAGAGAAATTTGATAAATAAATAAACAAAAGTCTTTTTATAAAATTTGAATTTAAGATGGTCACAATAATGTGTTTAAAGTATAAAAATAATTTTTATAAAATTATTTTCTTAAAAATAGAATATTAAATCTATTTATTTCAAATTGTCAAAATTTAACTTTAATATTTAAAAATACTAAAATTAAAGATTTAATAGATTAAAAATTATATTTCTGATCCAAATAATCAGAATAATTTATATAAAATTTTGGTGCAAAAATATTGAAAAATGAATTTATTATGATTTAATTATGATTAAAACTAACAAAAATTGATTAAAAATAATAAATAAATGATTTTTCCGAAATAAAAATCATTTCAGAAAAGTTTATTGTTATAAAAACTCAGAATAATTTTTGTGGAAATTTATAAGATCGTTTTGATATTTTTATAGAATTTTATAAATAAAATAGAATAAACTTGATTTATTTATTATATATATTAAAATAGAATAATTTATATAAAATTTTGGCTGCTGTGGATTGAAGCCGCGTGGCCGGTTCAAAAGACACCAGGCACAACCACTTGGTCCAGACCAGTGGTTGTGTTTGGTTTCAGTTTGTTTAAAATATAACACACATGAGAAATCAATGTTCTTCCCCAAATCAATCGTACGTGCCCTAGTTTCTGAAATTGAACAAATCACACAACATTAACCCAATTAACCTTAGGGTTAATGTTGTGTGTATGCCGAACAATAAAACCCATCAAAAAAATCAGACTTACAAACACGATTTGGATGAGAATTGGTCAGTCAAATCTCGAAGTCAAAAACACGATCAAAACTCAATAACAGTGGAATGATTAAGAAATTGGAGGTTGAGAAAGATTGATTGGCGAGTTGTGATTGTCCAGAGATGATCAATTTATAGTGTGGAGGCTTGGATGATCGTATTGGTAGGGTTGACTTCGAATTAATTGGGTTTCGTCTAATTAAGTATAATTGGTACGAATTAAGAATGATTGCACGTGTATTTGACTCGTAATAGGCCGGTAATCACGATCTCATACCATTCCTGGATCAAAAACGCGTTAATTGGTTTGATTTTGGAAAGTTGTCGTTACAGTTGACTTTCCAAGTCAACTGTGAAGGACAATTATACGTGATATAATTATAACATGTTGGGTTAAAAACAAGAAGCAGGTGTGGAGCAGTTGGTTACGTATGTGTGTGTATAGGAACCAGCTTGGGGCGTGGGTTCGAGTCCCAGCCCAAGCTTTTATTTTTTTTGACATATATTCCATATATATATGTATGTTATGTATAATTATTATAATATTAGGGTTCCCAAAAAGCCACAATAATAATTAAATGCGAACAATAATACTTAAAACTTGATGTTTTTATTCATGGTGATCGTAACGTACAAGTTATAAATTGCGTAATGTTACAGCGACGAAGGACATAAGTTGTATTTTTAATAGAATAGGTTTTTCAATTCAAAAGGGGGTAGCGGCGCAACTTGTAGCCCAGTTACCCACCTCCCACTTGTAATAGTTGTTGGTTTTAATGAATATATTAACATTGAAAAAATAAATAAATAAAAAATTATGAGTGTTATTTATTTATCTAGTTTAGGGTTAAAAAAAAGTTAATAATTAATTATCCTATATGTTTATTTTCTAAGCTTCATGAATAGTGCCACTTTGATTTATAAAAGCCTTCAAATAGTTACATGTTTTAACATGTTAAGCAAAAACATGGTAGTACAGCTGGTGTGAGTTTTGTTGTGTCTTGTGTGCTTCTCAGGCTCGAATCTTGTAACCGCCCCCTTTTTTTACATTTTTGTTAATAATATTAGTTTGCAAAGTTTGATGAAAAATTAGTAAGGGTATTTTTGTCAAATCGTTGTTGTCTGCGTGTCCTTTAACCCCTTCCTTTCCTTGCCACGTACCCATCTTCTTCATCTTTCTATCACACACAGCTCTTTTCACCGCTCACTTCCTCTATCATATGCCAGCTGTTGCTTATCTTCAACAACGCTTCACTTCAGCGTGTCACCACCCACAATGGATATCCTTTAAAACATCCTTTAAACCCAGATCTTAACACACCGAGGGCTCTGAAGAATATCGTGCGATCAAATGAAGACCACCGGATGGCGAATGAAGAAAGCTCACCCGCCGCCAATCTCATCGACTTCTTAAACGATTCTCCCACTGCCTTCGGTAACCCCCCTCTTGATTAATTGCTTAATTATTTGATTAATTACAAATTTTAGACAGAGGATAATGTCTCTTTGCTCTTCATTTTCCGATCTCAGCTCTTGCTTCATTTTTTTAGTGTGGAACAGAAACTGAAGAGACCGTTGTTCGCATAAATCTGAAGGTCGATGACTCCATTTGCCTCTTCGTTTACAATCCTGGAAACACAAATTAAAGAAGAAAAAGATACGTGTATGGGACCATTTTGGTTTGTAAATAAATTACTTCTAATCCCTTCTAAGTCAACCAGCTTTACCAACTTTCTAATGTAGGATTCCTGCATTTGTTTACTTTAGGAGCATTTGTGCAATTGTGCTATAAATGGGTCAACAAAGGTATAAATGATTGTTCTTATAAGCACATTAATCTTATTCCACTTTTCTGTTAATTGGCTTAACTTTGTTGGCATTTTGACCTGTTGAAGAAAAATGCAAATATAATTCAAAAAAAGTTATAAATCATGATAGCAAACAAGAGGCAAATGCATTATGTGCTGCTACGCGCATCAGATGAGGCTATTTAGTGCTGGATGAAAGACAACGGCAATGAGGCAGACAAATGGCGAAGTGGCACAACGTACAATTAGACGCTTGAGCTTGGCGCAAAGCGGTGGCATTTCAGTGGCAGTGGCAGGTGCAGGTCAAGAGTCTATGGTGAGTTGGGGTGTGGGAGGGGGCAGTTTAGTGAAACCGGAGGAGGTGAGCCTAAGGTGTGTAGGAAATGAGTCGCCTCAGTGGTGTTGCTACCGTGTTTAAGGTAATCAATGGAAACTTCAATGAACCACACGTGTTGCAACTTTTTTTTTTTGTTGATAATTGATTGACATTCATGTTATACTGGTTGGGTTAGATATGCAAATTCAATGATATGTGCTTCTAGAGAATGGATTGAATTATTTGTTTACGATCGTCGTTGACTCTTCTGGATAGATATGTAGGTGATTGTGATTATTGCTCTTTGATTATTCCCTCCAAATGCAGGAAACCTCTATGACTGTTGTAACATCTTTTCTACTTGCTCTTACAAAACTGCATATGTGGCAGCAGTTTGTTAAGAAAATGCATCAGAAATGATATTTTGATTTATAAAATATAGAATGTATTATTATCATTTATATCATATTTTTTGAGGTCTAGTTTTTAACAATAAATAAAATTATTAAATTTAAGAATCCTATTGATATAAATTTATTATTTTTCTTATAACAAAATATATATAGCTTAATAATAATTACTCTAGTTTTACCATAACACATTTGTAAGTTATATATCTTAGTAGTTGGTAATTTTTTATTCTTACACTATATATTTTTTTTATTATTAAAGAACGTACATTTCCCCTAACAAACCTCACTACAATGACCAACACTTATTATATCCCAAAGAACATTTGATTCCAAATGGCAAACCTTAGGGTCACGGTTTCTACTAACCATTAACGGAATCCATAGCGTATACAACATTCAAAGATCCTATGGCATCTGTGTATGATGGACACCATTCCAATCGAATCAAGTGTGATGTTTTTTTATTAGACGACCGTCTAGAGTTTTCAGGGTCGGCCATTTGAACTAGGTCTTGTGTCGCCACCATCCAAGCCATCCGAACGACCATTAATGCATTTTTTACCATCGATTTTGGGTATGTTTAGCAAAACTAGCTGGAAGCTGGTAGCTGAAAACATTTGAAATATATTTTGGTGTTTGGCAGAGTAGCTGGACCTTTTAATAAAATGTATAAAATAACCAAAATGGACATAATTAAAAGATTGTAAGGAAGGTTTGTTTTTTGTTTTTAAAATATAATGGGTATTTGTATCATTTACTAATTAAAAGCTTGTAGCTAGTATAACTTTTTCTTAAAAGCTAGTAGTAGTATCTTTTTACTATAGAGCTTTTTCTCCTAACCTAAAAGCTTTCAGCTCTTCAACCAAACAATGTTTTTTTATTGATTAAAAGCTTTTTCTTAAAAGTTTGAAGCTTAAAGCTCCTAAAAGCTCCTTGGCATAAATACCCAAAGGGGTGTAGAATTCGAAAGGTGGGTGTGGCCCCTATAACGTTCCCTGCTAGCTAGATCGAGTTATACAACGAGATCGAAACCTATATACTAATTAACGTTGTTTAGCAAACGCATAAATCCTTATTAACCATGTATTATTGGTATCATCTTCTAGAGTGAGGTGTAGTCGTTTAATTCGGTGATGGATAATCCCATTTTTGTCCGACTATGAACAACCGGAAACATCCCAGTCGAGTTATAGATTAAGTTTATGACATCAACGTTACATGTGGGTCCTATATGACAAAACAATATTACATATACATATACTGAAGCTAATAGCAAACAAAGGGCAATATTGGAACTATAGATAAGTTCCAAGACAACTCAATATCATTATCGGGGAGCCTTTTGGTATTTTACTCAAAGATAGAGTATAAGACAATACTCATGTGTACGTAGCAAACAACAAAGATCATTTGGATTTGAGTGCCCACAAACCCTCTTTAAAAAGATTGCTTGAGATTGATGCTACAAATTAAGCAAGAAGAAATTAACAGTTCAAGAAAGAATGGTTTCAAGGGAGCACAAGAAAGCTGCACTGCATGAGAAGCTGCAACTTCTTCGATCTGTTACAAACTCTCATGCAGTAATTCCCATTTACTCTTCCTTTTCATTTCTTTATGATGCGCAAACGCGCTAGAATTTCATTTGCTTGTTTTTTTCTAACGGCAAAGTAACATACTCTTATACTTGCACCTTGCACGATCTAAATAACTTATGAGTAAATTACGATAACTATCCATATTGTTTGGCCAAATTCTTGGTTTCAATCCCATTTTTATTTTTTATGTTTTTGCCTGAGACACTCTAGTTTCACCAAACAGATTCAAAGCAATAAAATTAGCACCTCATCTTTGGTCTATTAGAAAGTGTGTTTGATCGCTAGAACTAGTTTATTTTGTGTTTGAAAACGCCATAGTTTAACACTTTTCCTTCTCGTTACATCCTCCGGTGAACCTTGATACAAGGACTCACAATATTTTTGAAGTGATCTACAACAATCCCAAATTTCTAGATATGATAATTATATAAGTAGTCTGATAGTTAGCCACCGGGTTTAAAAGAATACAACTTTTTAAGTGATCCAAACTATATCCTAAAAATCAGTTCTTTTGATGTTTCTAGCTATATTATACTCATGAAAAATTTGTTGAAAACTTGTTGCAGAAAGAAGATACATCGATCATAAATGATGCATCAAAGTACATAGAAGAGCTTAAAAAGAAAATAGATATCCTGAATCAAGACATAGCTCAAAGCTCGAGCTACCAGAACTCATGGCCCATGGTATATATATAGGTTTATTGCATAGGTGTTTATCAATCGATTGTATCCTTCTTATCTAAACTGTATTCGTGTTTTACGTAGGTAACGGTAGAACCCCTTGAAAAGGGCATGCGAGTAAATGTGTATTCAGAAAGAAGCTGCCAAGGTCTACTCGTTTTTGTGCTGAAAGTTTTTGAAGATTTGAGTCTTAATGTGTTGGAAGCTAGAGTTTCTTGTACAGGTTGTTTTCAACTTGAAGCTCTTGGAGTTGAGGTAAATAATTACCTTTATCATCGATAATCAAAAGCATATGTATCCTTTGGATTTCGAAATCTTAGTAAAAAAAAACATGATTTTCTTGTGGTTCAACATCAACAATATGCTTACTAAATTTTTTCACATGCCTTTTGAATTCTGATAGTATATTATAATAAATTGCCAACCATTTTTTGTTTGATTTGGGCCAAAAATTCTACCTTTCTGAAATATATATATATATATATATATATATATATATAGGGTCGGGATCCGTTGAGAACTCTATGAGTTGCGAGAACTAGACGTAAAATGCAAAAAAAAAAAATTGCTCACTACTGTAAAATCACGTAAATACCGCTGTAAATTTTTTTTAAAAAAAATACATGAATTTACCCAGAATTATATCGATGTAAAGGATTTTTACCTCATGTAAGTATATTAATATTTTATTCAATATTTTATTGTTATTTAATTTTGAACCACATATTCATTTTTTATTAAAGTAAATGTATTGTTATAAAGTGAGTTCTTATAGTTCTCACAACTTAATAGGTGGTTTTCTTTTAACTTCTATTTCTACACAGCTCTTTACCCCTTTCAAAAAACTCAGCAATTTCGTTTGACGTGGCAAGCAAATCCATAATAGACTTTTGTGAAAAGACTATCTAGTTTGTTTGCCATCCAAAGGAGCTCGCTGGCTTCATTTAAAGGGGTAGTAAATTGAATAGAAGTGAAAAAAACTTACGTCCCAACATTTCCAATCGTAGCACATGCAAAGTTTCTCACTTCTAGGCGTTAGTGTGTTACTATTTTGGCTTCATTTGGTGTCTATTTGGCAGGTTTAGGATAAATAAGAACTCATAAGTGAACAAGAACAGATCACTAAACGGACCACAAATATCATCTCTATAACATAACAAAAAACAAACTAAAAGAAAAAGCAGATGATTTAACCTGGTATTTCCATATAAAAAACACACAATATTTTTGTTATCCTTCTAGCATTAAACTAAACACCAATCGTTTGCGCAGAGTGAAGAAAATGGAGAAGCCATCGACACTCACGTGGTGAAACAGGCAGTCTTACAAGCAATTGAAGACTGGATTGAAAGTAATGATCAAGATTACTAACTAGCGATTTTCACCAATTTCTCTGATCTTCTTCTTCATCTATATTTTTGCCTTTGGTTGATCTATTAGTCATGATTTGGAGGAAATAGGTAGCTAGCCTTCAAGATCAAATCATCAATTGTAACAAAGTGTTTTGAGATAATGGTAACGGTAAGCACGTAATTGTTAAAGTTCAAAATCGCTCGAATGTAACTTGCAAAAGTCGCCACCTAAAAGATGTCTCCTCAAACTACTAAGCACATTCATGTACGTTCGTCCCCAAATAAGTCAACATTTGATTAAGTGCAAAAGTTAATAATGTTTGATGCTACAGAAATTTAGGGATTTTAATTCATTTCCGGGAGTTTATGTAAAGAAGGTACATCCTAAGTGGTATAAATCCATTTACATCTAGACTCAAACTAGCCAACTGCTACTACGTTGTATATGGCATATAAGAAATTGTTGGATGTCAAACATAGTATACTGCAAGAAAAGTATTAATGAATAACAAAACTTTCCAAGAATGTATACATCTGGCAAAAAAACCTTATCCCGAAGAGAATATATGGGCCGTAATTCTTGAAAAAAAAAACAAGGTCTTGAGACGACTAACACAACCCGTTTAAAAGAAACGGGCCCTGTTTGAGTTGATGAAGCTCGAATCAAATAAGATGAGATCGGTTTGACCCTCCCCTAGGTCGAACCAGATTCCTAATATTGAGATTTTCATGATTTTGCCATTTTAACCCATCTTAACACATGTTAGCACATTCTAACACATGAACATGCAATTGTAACATATATTAATTATACCTAACCATATAAACACGTATCCACACGTTGTACATCATTTATCAGATATTCCTTACTTGATACTTAACCCAACTATGTATTTTTCACCAACAACGTGTAACGCCCCAAAAATCCGTTTTGCTTAATTATGCCAGTAGGCGTGATTAGCAAAATAATAAAACGGGACTTAGACAATAAGAATGTGGGTTATGTTCTACTATGGAAATAACCTAGTTGATGTTGTTATTTATATAAATGAGTAAATAATATTAGAAATTAACTTGATTAGTTAAGTTTTATGAAAAAAATGATAGTGGGATAACTTGAGGGACTATAGTTGCCAACTAGCCAAACCTAAAATGTGTAAATGGTAAAAATAGGGGTGAACACAACATCAGGAGAATGATCTCCTTCACCAACCTTCACCAACTAAACCCTAAACTCATGAATCTTCCCCAAATCCAAGCCAAATCAAAGGGGGAATCGATGCTATAGCAAGAAACGGGTCATTTAAGGCCTAATACACAACAAGGTACCTTTTATTTGGCTAAATTTGATGTTATGTTAATGCTTGATTTTAGTGAAAATGAAGGGTGTTGATAAAAACGTGAATTTATGATGTCTAAGGGTTCCATCATGGTTAGAGACCCTAAAGGAACTTGAATAGATGATATTATGCTAAGTGATGCTTGATTCTTAAGTTTAATTGAAACTTGAAGTATGAATGTAGTGGGTTTTGACCCTAGGTATGAACCATACAAGGATGTGGTGAAATCTTGCATAAGTTGTTATTTTTATGCTTTGTAAATGTGTTAGAAATCAAAGTGATCAATTGTTGATGATTAGCTAAACAAATGGTAAAGTTTGAGAAGTCCATAAGGCTTAGAATTCATTTGCAAAAATGGTGCACATAAGGTGTTTGATAAAATGACTACATGAAACTTGAATTAAATTAAATGGTGTAAAAAAAATGTATGAAATTTGTCACTTTTGACAGCCCTAGATAGTCATCTTGTAAAGGGCATATCTCATTTGTTATTAGGAGTTAGAAGACGAGCCTTATATCGTTGAAAATCTTGTTGCGCATATTAGATTTCATATTTAGTCTTGTGAGGCTGGTTATGAGATTTAGTGGGTCAAAATAGCATGATAAGTTAGTAAATTAGTTTTAACAGCATGTTGTTTGGAACCATTTTATGTGCAGACCTGAACTTCAAAAATTCGTATAAAATCATAGAAAAATCGTTAGGAGGTGTTTTTTATATGCTTGGAAATGTCTTTGAATTAGGCACATTTTGTATTTGATAGTCAAGGTCTGATTCCGAGGTTTAGAAGGGGAAAAAAGACCTAGAACAGCAGCTGCGCAGAAAATTGCTGCACATTTATAATGTAATCTTTAATAAGAAAAGGTGTAAAAATGTACACGCTTGTATTAGTCTTGGAGTACGGATTGTAAGGAAAGAATAGCGTATTATGTGGCGTTCAAAAAGTGTCTAAAAACACTTACCAACTAGTTCATGCAATTATTTTCACTAACGGGTCGAACGCGTAGTATACGGAAAGACTTATTAAATAGAACTAGTTGTTGAATGTATTGATGTCATGTTTTAATGATGTAGAATGAATACTAATGTTTGAATATGTAAGTTCCAAATTAGTATTCTAACACATGTTGACTTGAAAGTAAGCTAGGTACAAGAAGCTTAAAAGTCAGCGGGTCAAGTGGATATGATCTCGAGCTAGGTAAAAAGCTTGGGACTATAAGTCAAACGCTTATAAGGCGAAAACACTCCTACGGGCAAAGGTAAGTGATTTAAGATGCAAACTCTTGGTTTAGTAATTGTATATTTATGTATAAATAGAGAATGAGAAACAAGTATGAAACGGTAATTTATAATAAGGTAAGCGAATTAATGTTGTTGGTGAACGGGTATAGTTTTTCATACAACAATAAAAGTAGTTAGGATAAATGGGCAACAAAGATAAATGAAGTGAGGATAATTAAGAATGAAATAAACCCAAGATTTACAAATATGGCATAAGAATGAATAGTAAATTGTACGGATTGATATGTGTGTGTGTTTATATATATATATATATATATATATATATATATATATATATATATACAGAGGATCCGATAGGAAATTTTTTTTGTGTAGCAAGTGTAGGAAGTATTTTCAACCATTAGATCAAATCTGATTAAATCTTTAGATAAAGGGCATTATAGACTTTTTGTCTATTTTTTATTTATTACAAACCCACTAAATTAGCAGCTAACATCTAGATATTTATGAAGATTAATCAGCTTATATTAACTAATTATTCATTATTTTTTAAAAGAATCATAAGATATTCATATCAAATAAGTTGATCAATACCAAAAAACTTGTTCGATTCTTCAAACATATAACCCATCTCTATCATTTGTTCGATTATTCAAGTCATTGTAGAAAGTTAACATAAGGAGTGTTTTATAATAACGTCAGGAGTGTTTTATAATGAAAGAGAAACTAGTATGCATTGATCAGGAGTGTTTTATAATATCATCGGGAGTGTTTTATAATAACATCAAGAGTGTTTTATATTGAAACTAAACACAGTATAAGTGTTTTAAAACAGTAGAAGTGATTTAAAATTGATATGAAAGAGAAACTAGTGTGCATTAATTAAGGAATTATGGGAACGGTTTCAAAACTAATAGGAGAGAGAAATTGGTTTTCTCTAAGGCTGCCCGGAGTGGGGGCGGGAAGGGGGGAACACCACCGCCACCCTGGCGTGGAGAGGGCAGGAAGGAGGAGGGCGGGGGCAGCAGGCTTGGCGTGGGGCATTTTGGTGGGGTGAGGTGGCACCATTTGATTGGCCAGCTTTTTTTTTTAACTTTAACACAATATAATATTATTTCCTCCCCCCCCCCCCTCTTCCCTCCCCCCTTCCACTACCCACAATTCCCCCCCCCCCCCCCCCCACAGGGGTCCCACAAGTGCCACATGACGCTTTATCCCCCTCTCCCCCCCCCCCCCCCCCCCCAACCCACCACTCCGAGTAGTCTAAATAAAGTGCATGATTGCTTTTGTTTTGTGAAGATAAATGTTTGACTTTGAATGATATTATTGAAAACAATAATTAGGAGAGAGAGAGAGAGAGAGAGAGAGAGAGAGAGAGAGAGAGGTATCATAAATGTAGGAAGCATTTAAACAATTTCTAAAAAAACTTGATACATAATGACCTTGATACCCTCATTTAAAACACATATTGTCAATCCTACCCTAAATTTTTTTTAATATATTAATTAGATTTTAAACATCATCCTATCTTTTAATCTCCACCATCCATCTTTAAATCTAATGGTTCAAAACACTTCCTACACAAGACCATTTTCCTAAAGGAACCCTACCCTATATATATATATATATATATATATATATATATATATATATATATATATATATACGGATACATTTAATCATGGGTGTAACTATTTAGGTTGAATTGTATAGTTATGCTAGGTCACATAAATGGTATCGTTTGGTAGATGGATTTATCACGCGTTGGATGCTAGTGTAATAGAATGTGTACATAGTTGCTTATGCCCGGGAATGCGTGAAAGTGTTTTGTATGTAAAGGTTGGTCGTTATTGGTAGATTAAGTATAGGTTCGGAAACGTCATGTTTGTTCTTGAGAATACATGAAGGAATAATAGTATGACGGGTCATGATAACTTGTACATGGGATTTGTATGTGCATGTGTATTGTAGTGTTATTAATCTTTATTATGAGGATGGTAATAAAGATGCAGGTTTCTAGGTATGTGTCACACCCCGACAGCGCACAGCGGAATGCTAGCCATGAGGTAACTGAAGTTGTTACCGTAAAATTTAGCAAATCACTTAAGTACACGCATGGACATCTTGCAACCACCCTCTAGCCCAACACATTTAAGCTTTTGGTCTAAGAAAGTTTTAAAAATATGTTATAGCCAAGATGGAGCGAAATTTCATAAGTAGTGTTTTACAATTTATTTAAATAAAAGATAGTAAAACATAGTTTTATAGTTTAAGGTCCCACTCAACATGTCCAAACGTACTGCCTGCTAAACCCACTCTCCCAAGAGCTACATTCATTCGTACCTGAAAAACATGCTTAAAAACATCAACAAAAATGTTGGCGAGCTCACAGGTTTACGAGTAATAATAAACTTTCAAGTTTAGTAAAAACATATGATCGAATAGTACTAAATAGAGAATCAAGTGGACTAGCAAGGTCCTACATGTATGATGTATCCGAAGGCTCTTAACCAATCCCTAACTTTGTTCCCGGGGTGCCGTTCGTATCCAAGAGGGACTTTTTGATGGTTATGTTCATTTTTCAATCAGATTTCGATCCAGTCAAATTATGAAAACGTGGGCGTCAACCCAATGGTACTACAACATAAACAACGGCCTTTTCTAAAGGCTAATGATTAAGATGTGCGGGGAGGGTGAGTGGCAACCTGCCGGTTGACACTAGTGATACGCTGTGACACATAGCACCGGTACACAAACCAAAGGGAATCAAATATTCAATATTTATAGTCTATCGTATCATATAAGCATGTTAATCCCCCGATTTATAAAACGTTCAAAAACATTTAAAAAGAAATGGGGCCGTGAACTCACCTTTAAGCTGAAATCACAATGTTTCCCGAATCTGTCACGTGCTCCTTTACCAAACTAGCCCTAAATATTTATAGGGTTGTTTAGCAAATTGCCTAAATTTAGTCAAACATTTCACCAACCTTCCTTTACTCAGTTTTTCAATAATTCCTTGTTACATTCATTTTCCACCCAGATATCTCGTTGGTGATTTAATGTTGATAAATCCTTTTAGGTTTCGAGTGACCACATACTTCAATATATCCTTATTTCCTTGAGTCCTTTTCCTCATATTTACTCATTCATAAAACGCTTGTGTTTGTGTTCAACAACTTATTATGTTTCTAATTACACATATTACGTTCTTTTCCTCCAAACACACATTACTTAGTATCCAACGTTTCTCATGCCTAGAATCCTTTTGGTTCCTCAAGTTAACTTAGTTTGACCTTATGAGTTCTAGTTAGTTCTTAGATTACTCATGCAACATAACAAAAAGGTCTAATTTGTTGTTCCGCGTTTATCCATAAGTTGAGACTAGTCTGTGCCCCAAAACTCGCATTCCGACGATTTCTGCGACATAGTTTTGTATTGAAATCATTTGTTGTTAAGGTAAACATATATTGTACCTTAAATAATGACTTTTATACCTATTTTGACTCTAATCAAGCTATTTTATATCAGCCTTGAATTTAAGTGTCCTAAAAGGCGTAAATTGTCGAAATCTTATGTTTCTACGCATTATATCCCACTAATCTTAGAGGTTTAACCTAGATAACTCATTTTCACTTTATCACCTTTATTTTTACACACATAAATCCTATGTGGACCTGTTCTAACTTAGTTTTAGTATTTTTACATTTCGGGTCCATAGTTTGGCGTTTTAAGCCTCAATACGTGTCCTGATCGTACATGCAAGACCACTCAAGCATGTAGTTCCTACTTATACTTGTTTTGCTCAAATTTGGGTTCATGAAAAACCCCTAAAACTTGAAAATATTTAGATCTAAAAATTAGGTGTTTTATTGTCCATTTATTAACAAAAATCTTAGCTAAATGCTAACCCATTGTTTCAATAGTCCACTTTTTACTATATTCATCCTTGTACTAACAATCTAAATTATCCAAGGTTACTAATCATTCTTTAATTCAGATTTAAAGTCTTATTATAAAATCCCTTGCATGTCCATAAAATCCATGGATCTAACCATTTCCAACACTTTATTAAACAAAGCATCATATTTCACATATATATTCATAATATTGATTCATATTTATGCACATAAATATATATATATATATACACGTGATACATACATACATATATATATATACATATACGACACAGATGCATACATATTTACATTATCTTTTTCATTTCTCTCTTTTCCTTTTACTTGTTTTATCACTTTTTACCTAAAAATCTTTGAAGGTTTGGTGAATCTTTAAATCAAAACCAAAATAATAAGAAACTTTTAAATAAATCTTTTTGTTTAAGAACTAACCTTTAAACTTTATGGAAATCAATGTTTTCTTGCTCTAAACTCTTGGGTTCTTCTAAGATTTGATAAAAACATATATGATCGTGTTAATTCATGCTTGATTCTTCAAAGAATCATCAAAACATGAACTAGAAAGAGAGAGAGTGTGTGGGTTTCGAATTAAAGAGAGAGAGGTAGGAGAGGAATGTGTAAAGTTATGTATGTGGTAGATGTATGGGAATGGGGGTATTTATATGGGGAAGTGTGGGTTATTAATGATAATAATAATAATAATAATAATAATAATAATAATAACAATAACAATAATAATAACAATAATAATAATAATAATAATAATAATAATAATAATAATTATAATAACCTTTTAGTTAATCAAAACTCTTTGATTGGAGGAGGTGGGGCGGCGACCTAGGGGGGTTGAGTATTATATATTTTTTTTTTATAAAAATCTAAACATAATACATTCTCCTTTCACCTTACAATTATTTTTCCATAACAATAACTCAAGGTTTTTACCCATTTAACCACTCATACCCCTTTTTCCTAGTGATTCGTCCATATCTAACTAAAATTATTATTGTCTAGTTTCCTACCGCATAGAGTCCTCGTTCCGAAACCATCAAACTTAGAACATTCGAGACTCTTATTATGACCCACCACTAATTCTACTATTATTTCTCTAAACGGTTTCTAATCAAAATTAACATACCCCATGAGTAATATCTCATAGTCTCCGGCCAATTCCCGAATTTTACCAGTTGTCACATGCTCCCCTCGTTTAAGAAAATTCGTCCTCAAAATTTTCATTCATATCCATTAGATAATCCTTTATCCTAATCTTGGGATGGGTATACGTATCTTGTAATTTTCCTTATACGTATCTTATAGCTCTATCCATTCTATATCCCTTACTAAAAAGTGTCCATACATATTCCTCATCGAAATGCTTAAAACTCTAGTTGGAATCCTATCACTTGATGATCACTAATTCGATTAATTTCTTATACACTTATAAGGCTACATTAATCTTATAGCTAGTCATACGGTTGGATACCCCTGTCCGGGAGAACCCTTTACCTATAATATCATAATTTAACCATTTGCACAATGGACCTAAACTCTTAGATTCCAAAGCGTACCTATATCACTTCTCACTATATCTAACTACATCCTTTAAGCTCAACTAAGACTTATTATATTTTCGCCTGATGTGACGTAGTTTATGCCACGAGACGTCTATTGTCAACCAATCTTCTTACCTTTATCTAAGACTAGGCTAGCTTTAACCGCATCAAATATAAATTACTTAAATACTTAAGAACTTACCAGTTCACTCGGAGGGTCCTGGAGAATCATGTCCATGCTCGCCTCCGGTTTCCTTCTTCTTAACATCTTTCTCACCATTTTCCGGACATTCCCTCCAGTAATGTCCCTTCTTACCACAACCATAGCAAATCGCTTTCTCTCGAGCCTCAATACCTTGATCTGGGACATGTGCCGAGCATTTTGATGCCACATTCTTAAATTGTTCGCATTTTGCACAAGGCTTTACAAACTTCCACTTTCCTGCATTGTTGACCTTATTCCTCTTCTTAGCATTCTTACTCATCGGGTTCATCATTCTTTTTCTCTTTTTATTCGACTTCGGCCCCTTTGCTTTCATGTCATCCTTGGTTTCCATATTCAACTTTTCTTTAGCCTTCTCCTCTTTCATCAACATCTCCATTCTAACTCCATCATCAGTTAAGGAGTCTGCCATTGCCATAGCACTTTGCAACGTCTTAGGTTCTAAAGTCACCATCATATCCTTGACCTGGGGTGTCAAACCTCTCATATAGTGCTCGATGACAGCGAGTTCTGATGAAAACAATCTAGGAACCAAACCATCCAATTCACTAAATCCCGTCGAGTATTCCTTCACCTTCGACCCTTCCATAGTTAAAGTCACAAACTCGGTTATAATCCTTCTACAATCACTGGGGGAACAATACTCCCTCATTAACATTCTTTTCAACTCGTTCCACGTCATAGTGCATGCTGCTTCCCTTTCCATCATGCAAACTTGCATATTCCACCATGCCAACGCACCGCCTCTCAAAAGACTTACCGCATAACCAATATTCTGGTGAATAGATCCATCTCCAGTTGCCAAGACCACATCCATCTTCTGGACCCATTCGATAACTTTCGATGCATTTTCAGTTCCTGAGAAGGTGCTGAGATGATATGCCAAAGGCATCTCATGGTCACCGTCCTGCTTAAGTTCTCCTTGGTTGTCGAAACATTCATCTGATTCATTTCCACCAAAATGTTCCTTTCCTATCTCAGCTTCATTCGCATCCTGCTTCTGCGAACTGCTAGCCTCGATGGCATGTCCACCTATCTTGCCATCGTGCCCACCTTCATCGATCTCCATGTTGTTCCCGTGCTGATCGAGAGCAAGGGTCACCTGCTAAGCTATCATCCTAGCCAACTGATCTGGTGAAATTGGGAGTGAAAAGTCTCTTTCCTTAGCGTCTGTCTTTGGTGTAGGAGCCATCGATTCTTCCTTTTCTAACTAAATGATGATAGGGTATATAATAAACCATCCACATAATTTGATAATTATGTGTGTCCCAAATATCAATCCAGGATATTTGCATATATATATATATATATATATATATATATATATATATATATATATATATATATATATATATATATATATAGGTTCTACTATTTTTACCGTGCCACTAAGTGCTAATCAAATGAAAGAACTCGTCCAACATCATAATCATATAAAGACATAGTGCAATCATTAAAAACATAATTCATAGGAAATCATTCAACCATGACATTCATTGTTTTGAACAATCCAAACAAATAATCCAAAAACAAAGAGACTATCATCATCAACATAAGTTTGTCCCAACAGACTAATCAAAGAAACACACCAAACAAAAGAAAGAAAACATGGAGTCTAACATGCTCTCAAACAATCACCGAAATAATCACTCACGGAATCCTACTCCCACTTAGAATGGTGGCCATAAACATCAACACCACAGTAGCCAGTTCCGTAGCCGCACTGTATCTCTCCTCAGCCATCATCACACGCCGTTCCAATCCATCCATGCCACTTTCCAATCCCTTCAACTTACTGACTCGCTCACCAATCTTCTTTCTCACGTCCTGCAATCCTCCTTGCAAAACCAACAAATCTGCCTCTAACTTCTCGATGCGGCAATGCATCTGATCACGTGCATCACTGTGCAACACAGAATCTTCCTCAAAAGTAGTGATTCCACCATCCACAATGTCCACCTTATCATTCAAGGGACCAACCTTTCCTCTTACTACCTTTATACGATCCCCATTCTACTCTAACTTGCCACCCAAGCCATCAAATCCACGGTCTGACTCCTCTGCACGATACTGTAATGAACCTGTCCTTATACCCGATCTAACATACTTCTCCTGAAGTGTGGTGATCCTGATATCTGTACGAGCCCCAAATGCTGCTAAAGTAGCCACAGTGCGAACAACGGGCTCACGTGTCAACGAGGGAACACTAACTGATGCGAAAGGTCTACTCTTCTCGTAGTTATGAGGTATGCCTTCTATCTCTGCCCATAGACTCAACTTATGATGTAACCAATCCCAAGGTCTCTCCTCCGCCCTACGCTTCTTCCTCATAGGCGCCTACTGATCCTCGGTATTCATCGGCCTCTTGAGAGCAGTCTCATTCAAAACGGATGTTACCTCAGTAGGTTTAGGATCAACCACTGGTGCCACCATCGGCCCTGAACTAGAAGGTACTACTGCCTCAGGCTTATCAACTACCGGAGCCACTACGGTCTCTTCGTCACGCTCGACCAACCAACCTATTCCGGGCACATTCGGGTCATCATCTTCCGGAGTCATAGGTGCTTCATTTCGAACATGTGGTGCTCGTGAAGGCTCTCTCTCGGTACTAGAGAAACGGGTTCTTGACGAAGTCATGATCTGCGAAAAGTGGTATCCGTACTAAATAAGTACATAATAACACAACAATATAAAATTTTTCACATAATCACATCCCGTAATGTCTCCTAAGAATATATTTATTCTTATGTACTATTCCCTATGTACATTTCGAATCTATATGTCAATTACTTGGAACATTAGATTACTACCATTGACTATTATTTCTTTCATACATTATTCTAACCGGAATGTATAGTGAAGCTACATTTAAGGATAGTCCTATCTAATTACACTAAAGTCCTCAAACGAACTACAAGGCCAATTCGCTACCATATCAATTATTCATTAATTAT
This sequence comes from Ambrosia trifida, assembly GCA_028751855.1. Lineage (NCBI taxonomy): Eukaryota > Viridiplantae > Streptophyta > Magnoliopsida > Asterales > Asteraceae > Ambrosia > Ambrosia trifida. Next base: position 7,058,503 of record CM054132.1, read on the forward strand.
AGTGATGCCGCACATATTCATATAAGTATATCTACGCATATGGTATTTGATATAACACTTAAATAGTTCTAGAATTACTTTATATAGTTTTTGGGAGAGCGTTTATGGTTATAGCTTAGACCAAAGATTTTTAGTTTGCTATAACCATAGCTCTGATACCAACTTCTGTCACACCCTGACAGCGCACACACTACTAGAAAAATGACATATCTTGACACACATTTAATGACACACGCTTATTCATGAACTCAAAAGCGCGTGTCATTAAAAAAGTGTCATTTTTTTAAAAAAAATGGTTAAACAATGACGCTCTTTTTTGTGTGTCAAGAATCTAATGTCAAGAGTTCAAAAAACATGACAGTATAACAATTGTGTGTCATGTTTATTGTCAAGATTTCACACGTTTCATTTCCCTCCCACACATTTAATTGTCCCGCCCTCTCTCTCTTGCTCTAAAATATTCTCAGTCCTGATTATTATTTCCCAGAAACAAACCCTTCAAAAAACCCTCATAATCAAACCCCCAAATCGATCCTTCAAAAAACCCTCATATTTAAACCCTTATTTCATTTCATTTGATTGATTCTTAAACTGATTTCAAAGCTAGTGATCAGTGATCTGCTACTTCTTATATAAACTTAAGTTGAGATCTGTATTGATTTTGTTGTTTTATTATTATTGAAGGAATAATAATAATAATAATAATAATAATAATAATAATAATAATAATAATAATAATAATAATAATAATAATAATAATGGCACGCAAGAAGATCAGAGAGTACGATTCAAAGAGGTTGATGAAGGAGCATTTCAAGAGGATGTCTGGTACCGAATTGGCTATTAAATCATCATAGGTTTATTAATCACATTCAATTTTCTTCTATTAGATTCCAAGGGTTTATTTTAATCTCTAGTGTATTAACTGGATCTCGAAACTAGTTGCCTACTGATTGTTATTGGATCATAGATACTGCACCTGAAAGTGTTTGTTTAAGCCGATCTGTGCGTTTGAGATCGAAGTAGAGTCGGTTTTTAAATATTAACTCTAATTGATGATTATGTTATTATTATAGTGATTCTTCAAGTTACAGAATCAGTTTTAACTTTTAAAACACAAATCTAAACGTCTCTCGAAGCTTAAACAGCGTTTAGGTGGTGTTTTAGGCGTGTGTCTGTCTAAAGTGATGAAGTTGTTTGGAACAAAATATTATGAATCTGATGTTTCGGTTATTTAGTTTTTTACGTTTGATGTAGTGTTCTTTGTTGTGAGTTTTGTTTGTTATGTATAGTCTGTTGTAAGAGCATGGCATGATTTTGACAAAATCCTAGGGTTGATTTTGTTGTCTCATGTTTTGTTGTCATGTGTTGTCGGGTTATTGATCTCTTTTCAATCACCTAAACTAATATAGTTTTGGCATTTTTTGGAATCGCCTAAACTATATGGTTTTGGCGATTCTTTTGAAACACCTAAACTAATATAGTTTTGGCGTTTCTTTTGAAACGCCTAAACTATATTAGTTTTGGTGTTTCAAAATATTAGTTTAGGCGTTTCAAAATAATCGCCTAAACTATATAGTTTTATTATCACACTACTAGGTCATAGACTCATCGGTATATAAGTTACTAACGATAACACAAGTTACTGTTAGTTGGTATGTGTTGTTTAGGTAGTAAACATATTTGTCGTGTTATAGTGTTTGTATTCGTTGTCACATAATTAGGATCTTTAGTGAAAAAGTAATTGTTTTAACGATGTATTCGTTAAGATCTATTTTAATTCGCTAAAGCATATGATCCAGTGAAGAAACTTAAATGCATAGTTGATGTTGGGTGTGGGATGCGAGTTAGCTCAAGGAGGATTGCAAGAAAATTATGGAGATGAATGTCATGAAATCACCCTCAGCAAAGCTGAGGGCTCAGGCCCTAGCTGCTACCCAAGGATCAGAGAAGGTACCACTGTGTATAGTTTCTTTTTTATTATAACCCTTTAAGTGACTTTTAATGGCTAGAAGTCGACGTCGTAGTCACTTCTGTCCTGCATAATGTTGTTCCATCTTTGGTCTTTGTACTCACACATATCCATGTGTGTTTATTTGAATGAATTCTTTATGACTTTCTTGTAGGAACATAATCGTTTATTGTGATTGCTTTGTTTTGAATTTTATTTTATTTATAATTTAGAAGATTTAATACTAGAACAACCAAAACTTATCTTGATTAATATTCTGTGTAAACTATGACTGCGGTGGCTTACAGAAATGTTTATGTAACAGGAGGCTTTATACAGCCTAGCACGAGCCTATCATCAATGTTGGTTTAGTTTCGGTTGCTGCTACTTATTATGAAAAGATGTTTAATAATTGTCCAGAAATGAGAAATCACTGGATATGTGACCTTAAAAGACAAGCATCTTACAATTTGCAAATTTTTCCTAAAAGAAATGACCCTATAGATCTTGCTAGGAAGGTGCTCAAAGATCATTGTAGTATTAAAATTTAATATTAATATTACTTTATAATAACGTACAACTTTTGGAATGTTGAGGTGTTTCTCATGGAATAAAAAGTAAGAGTACAAACATATTGGGAAATCATTTCTGTTAAATAACTTGGGGTTTCCTGTTGAATATGACATTGAGTATCATGGGATAGCCTTAATTTGCTATTGTTTTTTATTGAATACATTTGTAGATGTGAATCCAAGTTTTATGGACTCTATTAACAAGCAGGGGTTTACCGAATTGTAACCATTTGCTACGCTTGAATTGCTATCGCGGTTAGTAAGATATACTTTCTCTAACTAATATTTATATTTTTTTCCCAATGTTGACCCATTACCCAAATTCGAATCATCTGGTCGGCTTTTATGCAGGTCTGAACACCATCATCCAACTCAGGCTGCAGGAGCAAGCCAAGAAAAAAAAACAAGGGCAAGAAAGCGGAATGAATCCGGTTTGAAACTCTTTTTGCTAGACGCACAATCACAACCCTATCAACTGAACCAACATTTCTTTGACACTCCTTTAGGTTGGTTTAAAACAACAAATGTAGGTTTAAATGTTGTCGTTGTAATACACATAGTAATGGAAGGAGGTTTTAAAACTTGGGAGTAGGTACCAAATAGTCAGATACATAATTTATGTTTTAGAAGTTAGAACTTATGGTATTATAATTTGTTCCATAGGTATTGATTTTGTATACAATCTATTTACTTTATCAAGTTCCTCTTTGACCTATACCTGAAGGAGTGGTATTTAGACTTTTTTGTTGAGGGTTTTAATCCGACCATGTAGCTTTTCTTACACTTCTAACTACCAAAGCATTAATGAACCCCTTTTCATTGGTTATATTTTGCAAATCGACCTCGAATACCACTAGTTTATTTTAAGATCTTGAGGACCAAATATTCATGTGTATTAAACCAATTTGCAGAAAGGTATATAATTGTTCAAGTTTTTGTTATCATATCTATTGCCGCATAGAATTTGCTGTTTATTATGTTATGTTTATTTTATTCATTATTATTTAAGCCAAATGAAGTTAACAATTAATTTGGTTCTGCAGCTACATGAAGGAAGGTATGAGGACCATTGTCGACCTTAGTACGTCGAATGCCAATGGGAGGTTTTTTAAAACTGTATATTACGGATGGATGTTTGTTGTTTATTTATGATTCTTATGTTTTTTAAAACTGTATATTACTGATGATTTTTATATAAAAAATTATCCTTATAGCCAAATTCTAGTCACTCTTATTTTTCTTGAAACTAAAACCATCGCGAACCTTAACCTTTCATTTTATTAATTTAATTGTGTCTCAGGTTGGGGGAGGATTGGATGTTTACACGGATGCAGATATTGATTTTATTCGTGAAGAATGGTCGGGTTATGCCTCGACCATAATTTTCAAGTTATGATCCGTATGTTTAGGCTTACTCATCGACTAATGTAATGTATTGATATAATGTTTTTGTAACCCTTTGTGGTAGGATTCGACATGATTGTAATGGGTTTTTTTGGTGGTATAATATATGCAGCTTTATTATTAAATTTATTGTTTTTGTAATTATAAATATAAATTATATCTAGGGATATTATTCATTTTACAGAAAAAAAATTAGGTAAAAAACATGACACGCAAAATGAGTGTCATAAAGGTGTGTCATAAATGCATGTAAAAAAATGTCGTAAATGAGTGTCAAGAATGTATGTCATTAAAGAGTGTGTCATAAATGTGTGTCAAAAAAGCGTGTCATAAATGAGTGTCATGAACGCGTGTCATTAAAAGATGACACGCGTTTGCATGTCATAAAAATTTAATGACATGTTCTTCCTTGACACTTTGCTGTGTGTCATAAACACCCTTTCATGACGCGCAATGCGCATCAAGATAGGGGTATTTTTCTTGTAGTGACAGCGGAATGCTAGTCATGAGGTAACTGAAGTTGTTACCGTAAAGTTTAGCAAAACACTTGAGTACACGCATAGACATCTTGCAACCACCCTCTAGCCCAACACATTTAAGCTTTTGGTCTAAGAAAGTTTTAAAAATATGTCACAGCCAAGATAGAGCGAAATTTTATAAGTAGTGTTTTACAATTTATTTAAATAAAAGATAGTAAAACATAGTTTTATAGTTTAAGGTCCCATTCAACATGTCCAAACGTAGTGCCTGCTAAACCCATTCTCCCAAGAGCTTCATTCATTCGTACCTGAAAAACATGCTTAAAAACATCAACAAAATTGTTGGCGAGCTCACAGGTTTACGAGTAATAATAAACTTTCAAGTTTAGTAAAAACATATGATCGAATAGTACTAAATAGAGAATCAAGTGGACTAGCAAGGTCATACAAGTATGATGTATCCGAAGGCTCTTAACCAATCCATAACTTTGTTCCCGGGGTGTCGTTCATATCCAAGAGGGACTTTTTGATGGTTATGTTCATTTTTCAATCAGATTTCAATCCAGTCAAATCATGAAAACGGGGGCGTCAACCCAATAGTACTACAACATAAACAACGGCCTTTTCTGAAGGCTAATGATTAAGATGTGCGGGGAGGGTGAGTGGCAACCTGCCGGTTGACACTAGTGATACGCTGTGACACGTAGCACCGGTACACAAACCAAAGGGCATCAAATATTCAATATTTATAGTCTATCGTATCATGTAAGCATGTTAATCCCCCGATTTATAAAACGTTCAAAAACATTTAAAAAGAAATGGGGTCGTGAACTCACCTTTAAGCTGAAATCACAATGTTTCCCGAATCTGTCACGTGCTCCTTTACCAAACTAGCCCTAAATATTTATAGGGTTGTTTAGCAAATTGCTTAAGTTTAGTCAAACATTTCACCAACCTTCCTTTACTCAGTTTTTCAAAAATCCCTTGTTCCATTCATTTTCCACCCAGATATCCCGTTGGTGATTTAATGTTGATAAATCCTTTTAGGTTTCGAGTGACCACATATTTCAATATATCCTTATTTCCTTGAGTCCTTTTTCTCATATTTACTCATTTATAAAACGCTTGTGTTTGTGTTCAACAACTGATTATATTTCTAATTACACATATTACGTTCTTTTCCACCAAACACACATTACTTAGTATCCAACGTTTCTCATGCCTAGAGTCTTTTTGGTTCCTCAAGTTAACTTAGTTTGACCTTATGAGTTCTAGTTAGTTCTTATATTACTCATGCAACTTAACAAAAAGGTATAATTTGTTGTTCCGCGTTTATCCATAAGTTGAGACTAGTCTATGCCCCAAAACTCGCATTCCGACGATTTCTGCGACATAGTTTTGTATTGAAATCATTTGTTGTTAAGGTAAACATATATTGTACCTTAAATAATGACTTTTATACCTATTTTGACTCTAATCAAGATATTTTATATCAGCCTTGAATTTATGTGTCCTAAAAGGCGTAAATTGTCGAAATCTTATGTTTCTACGCATTATATCCCACTAATCTTTGAGTTTTAACCTAGATAACTCATTTTCACTTTATCACCTTTATTTTTACACTCATAAAGCCTATGTGGACCTGTTCTAACTTAGTTTTAGTATTTTTACATTCCGGGTCCATAGTTTGGCGTTTTAAGCCTCAACACGTGTCCTGATCGTACATGCAAGACCACTCAAGCATGTAGTTCCTACTTATTCTTGTTTTGCTCAAATTTGGGTTCATGAAAAACCCCTAAAACTTGTAAATATTTAGATCTGAAAATTAGGTGTTTTATTGTCCATTTCTTAACAAAAATCTTAGCTAAATGCTAACCCATTGTTTCAATAGTCCACTTTTTACTATATTCATCCTTGTAGTAACAATCTAAATTATCCAAGGTTACTAATCATTCTTTAATTCAGATTTAAAGTCTTATTATAAAATCCCTTGCATGTCCATAAAATCCATGGATCTAACCATTTCCAACACTTTATTAAACAAAGCATCATATTTCACATATATATTCATAATATTTCATATTTATGCACATACATATATATATATATACACGCGATACATACATACATATATATATACATATACGACACACATGCATACATATTTACATTATCTTTTTCATTTCTCTCTTTTCCTTTTACTTGTTTTATCACTTTTTACCTAAAAATCTTTGAAGGTTTGGTGAATCTTTAAATCAAAACCAAAATAATAAGAAACTTTTAAATAAATCTTTTTGTTTAAGAACTAACCTTTAAACTTCTTGGAAACCAATGTTTTCTTGCTCTAAACTCTTGGGTTCTTGAAAGATTTGATAAAAACATATATGATCTTGTTAATTCATGCTTGATTCTTCAAAGAATCATCAAAACATGAACTAGAGAGAGAGTGTGTGTGGGTTTCGAATTAGAGAGAGAGAGAGAGAGGAAGGAGATGAATGTGTAAAGTTATGTGTGTGGTAGATGTATGGGAATGGGGGTATTTATATGGGGAAGTGTGGGTTATTAATGATATATAAATAGTAATAACAAAAATAATAATAATAATAATAATAATAATAATAATAATAATAATAATAATAATAACCTTTTAGTTAATCAAAACTCTTTGATTGGAGGAGGTGGGGCGGCGACCTAGGGGGGGTTGAGTATTAAATTTTTTTTTATAAAAATCTAAACATAATACATTCTCCTTTCACGTTACAATTATTTTTCCATAACAATAACTCAAGGTTTTTACCCATTTAACCACTCATGCCCCTTTTTCCTAGTGAGTCGTCCACATCCAACTAAAATTATTATTGTTGAGTTTCCTACCGCATAGAGTCCTCGTTCCGAAACCATCAAACTTAGAACATTCGAGACTCTTATTATGACCCACCACTAATTCTACTATTATTTCTCTAAACGGTTTCTAATCAAAATTAAACATACCCCATGAGTAATATCTCATAGTCTCCGGCCAATTTCCGAATTTTACCGGTTGTCACAGTATGAATGCATGGAAATTGGAGGATAGGATCCGGAGACCGGATCCAAACTTCCAAAAAGGCATTTGGATATGACCGTTGAGTATTGTTGATGTTATTTCCATATTGTGAATATTTGCATGAAGTCACTTAATGAACTAATGAAATGTTTATGTGGTAGTTACAGGTCATCTAGTCAAACTCACGAAGCAAGAAATGGTTGGAGGTCGAGTTAGGACGCGGATTGTACGGGGTTGCGATCAACACTATATTTGGTGAAACCAGTGATCAACACTAGTATTTATGAAAAATACTAGCCAAAAATGATCACCACCACTTTGTTTAATGTTTTGTTTCTACTAGACATTTGGAACATCATCAATGTAGTGTCATGTCCCATTATTCTTTCTAAGACAATTAAATACAAGATTTGATGGCTTAACCATATAAGGTAATATTCCTTAAACACCTAGGATCAAGGATGTTGGTTTACTCCATTTGTTAAATGTCCACTTTTTCTTTTCTCCTTTCTTTCTTTTCGGCCGAGTACCCCCCCCCCCCCCTCATATCATATTATTCTTTTTTTTTCTAATTCATCACATGTTTATTCAAGTCTCTAGAAATCCCAATGTTTTGTCACATTAAGATCAAGTCTTGTTAAGCATCATCATGGTTATTAGTCAACTTTGAGATATGATTTAAGACTTTGGATTTGCTTGCAAGATTGGAGACAAAGTAAGATTGCTTACCAAACCTAGTAATATTCCTTATTTCACTTAGAATTAGGAAATATCATTACCACATTAAGGAAGCACCTCCCTTCTTACACCCTTCCAAACCATCGCCCCCCCCTAGTGTCCCTCTAATCTTTTTTTAATCTTAGTCAACCTCTATATTAACATGTGTTAATTAGTTCTATAAGTTGACTTCATGTGGTGTCAATCATGCTTAAAATCCATCCAATACCAACACAAGATTAGTCACCATCCATGACATGATTTAGACCTTAGATTTGTCATTAAGATATGGAACATATGGAGATTACTTGCCAAATAAGGAAGGATTCTCTAATCACCCAAATCCATAAGAGTTGACTTACCTAAATTGTTAATCACCTTCCTTGCACCTTTTCATCTTCACCTCTATATAAGGATGCTTTGGGTGAGCATTTCACCACACCACAAACCTCCCTTGCTCTCTCACTCTACTCTACTCGACACACACACACACACACAACCCACAAGTTCTAGGAGCAGCTAAGAAGTTCTAGCATTTTGCCTTCTATCTTGGATCCACTAGGAGGTATAAACCTTAACATAGTTACTTCTTTACTTTGTTTAATTATCACATGGTTCACCTTAGCTCCTAGTTTATCATTTATAATAAAACATCACCATAGATAATTTCAAATGCATATATGTATGCGTGAACATGCATACACATGTATGTGTATGCGCGACATACATATCTATATGCGCGTGTGTATATGTGTATCTATAGATATATAGGAACCCAAGTTATCATGGTACTTTACTTTAGTAGTGAAACAAAGTCCATTTGTGTACATACATACATATGCGTGCGTGTATATACATGGTGTATGTGTCTGTGTAAAGAAAACTCATAAGCATAGATAGAGATGTGTATGGACTACCAAGATGCATATGTATATGGGTATGTATGTACAAGTGTAGATTCCTTGGACATCCCTACCTATGGTTATGTGTGGAAACACATATGTATAGATATGAGTATAGATGCACACATAAGTAAGTATGAATACATGAATATATGATATTTGAGTATAGTAAAGATCAAATGTGTTTATGAACTAAACAACTCTTTTTCAAAAGGAACATATACTTTATGGAAAGTATCATATGTTGGAAAATAAGATCTATTTTCTTATACAAACTATTATTTTCAAGTAATATATAGTTGTCACCAAGAAAAGCTAAACTAACATACCGCTAAGGATCGGATGAACCACGAGTACCATGGATTACCTATTTGTATAAATCTAAGGTACCCATGTATGTATATAGGACGAGATATCTAGTTGTCGGATATACGCTTTTGCTAGACTACACGCGGACTTGAGGTGAGTACTCACAGCCCCTTTTTACTGTTTTTCATTTTGGGGAAAAGCATGCATTGTTTACTAGTTTTAAACATGAAATCCTAGCCGACCGGTGTACATGAGACGATATGTTTAGAGTACTCGCTAAAGACCTCGTATATAGTTTAACATAACCATTAGCTATTGGATATAGCCTAGAAACGCTTGAATAGATCTATTGGGTTGACACCCCCACTCTCGGTTAGTCGCTCTAACCGGTTTACACTATATGAGAGTGCTTGCATTTCTTTTATGATGATTCATTGCATGAATGTGCTTCACATGCGAGGCACTACTCGTCGAGGTTTGGTTATGGACTCATGATGGTTTATCATCGTTGTTCTTGATCAGACAACGATGGGTCATTGAAGGATTTCATTATACTTTACATTGGTTTACAAAACCTGTGAACTCACCAACATTTTGTTGACAAAGTTTTTATGCATATTTTTCAGGTAACTAAAGCATGGGCAGAATTTGGTTTATGATTGGGAAATCATTCACAACCACCACACATCGTGTCATTAAAACTTTTGACCCCGCTAAGGGTTTTAAGTTGTATCTTGTGAAACTTGTTGTCATTGAACACGTTTGATACTTTTATAAATAAATAAATAAATATGAATGTTTGCTCATATCTTGTGCTTGAAAACCTTTCGTGGTTATACCTCATGTTTCCGCCTAGGCGGGGTGTGACAATTTAGGTCATGGGTTTTGGACTCTAGAGGGTCTCTTTTGTGACATTCAAACTATGTCCAGGTCAGCATATATCTAGATGCAGCAGAGGGACAGCCAAGACATCTTTGGACACAAAAGTCTCTTTTTCGGTGAAATTTGATCTACAGCACGACAACAAAGAGGCTAGTTCAGCATATATCCGAATGCAGCAGAAGCCCTTTGTTGCCTAGCATCTCCGGGTCCTTGCTTACACAAAATAGAGGAGATACACGAGTTTTCACACAAGGTTCCAGACCTAGACCACAGTGTTATGCTTCGGGACATCACACAAACATTCAAATAGAAATTGTACTCGATTCCAAGTGATGTTCCTTACCGAGGTCATACCTTATTTTTAAGTGCTTCACAAGATCAGTCATTTTTTCAGCCGTCAAGACTAAGCCTACCAGTATATCACACCAGAGCCAAACCATTTCGATACTTGCTTTACATGAGCTAGCCTTAATCCAAATGTGAAAAATCATTTCAATTCTCACATGATAGCAAAGACTCTCTTTTTGTATTTTTTTTGAAAATTTTTCATTGTTTTTGTATTTTTGTTGGATTTTCGGGACAAATATAACATACAGTACTGAAAAGACTCTATTTTTGTATTTTTTTTTTATTTTTGTTTGTTTTTGTATTTTTCGGAGGGTATATCCCCCTAAATTTGTGCTTAAAATTGAAAATTTAAAGAACGAATTTACAAACCTAGAACAGAAAAATATTTTTGTAGACCAATCTCAATCCTCAAATTGGACCATTTTGAGCAATGTTAAAAGAGTGGCAAAATGAGCTCGATCAACCGGTTTTGTAAACAGATCAGTGACATTGTCATCGGTATGTATTTGTTCAGGAACAATTAACCCCTGATTTAACGAATCTCGGATGAAATGTTCTTTTATGAAAACGTGCTTCGTTTTTGAAAAGTAAACTGGATTTTTCACAATTTGGATAGTTGCGTCATTATCACAATAAATAGGAGTATGAGTGAAATCCAAACCATAATCCACCAATTGGTGTTGCATCTATATAACCTGAGAGCAGCACACTGAAGCTGCAACATATTTAGCCACTGCAATTGAAGAAGAGATTGTCTACCGCTTTTTACATTGCCAAGCAATAAGCCTATCACTTAGATATTGACATCCTGCTGAAGTAAATTTTCTGTCAATGTCACAACCTGTATGTGCGTATTAGGATCGATAACAAACAAAGATTGATCAAACAAGTTAGTTTCAGGTGCGGAAACCCTAAAACTATCACAAAGTAATAATCAAACAGATTCAAACACACAGATCATCATTTTCAATCAATTTCATTCATAAAACACTTGTTTACAAGTGGAATAATGATTACAATCAAGGTTTAAATGTAAAACAAGTTTAACAAAATCTAGAGAGAGTTTTCAGAAAGAGGAGGGAATAATAATCATCTCAAAAATGAACTTAACCTATTTATAGGCCTGCACATTCGCCCAAATCGTTCATGCGAATGTGCAGGTTCGCCCACATTGACTGGTCGAACCAAGTTCTTCAATAATCTATGTCTTCATTCGTACAAACATACTTCCTTCGCACCTTTAAATCCTCCTTCGCACCATTGAACTCACTCCTTCGCACCTTCGACATTTACAAACCAAAATGTGTTTTACAATCCAAAGCTCTAGTCGCACTTTTGCATCTACAAACTCCGCCTCGACTATTGCTTGGATTGTGTTCGTCGTTCTTCGTCCAACCTTTTGTTCCACATTCTGATATGTCTTTGAATCATCTGTTCTCTTGTCAATACCGGTTCCTGAAATTGTTTCTGTTTCTTCGTTTTCAGCTCTGGCACCTTTTGCTTCTCCACATACATTCCCAACTTCACATCATAATCACATCCGGCATTAATATCAAACGCAAAGCACAGAAATACCACACGTTGGTACTTTCTTGCTTGCTCAGCATCTTTAGCATCTGAATAAATCGGATTATAGAATAGCATGATGATATCCTCATGTGAACAGTTTATCAACCACATGGGATCAAAGATATGCACTTTCTTATAATTCGACTCTCCATCCTTCAACACGATCACGGCCTCTGCAATCTTCCAATCATAATACCACCAGATGAAGTCTTTGGCAAAGTGTTGCGGAATAGGCATCAAAGGAATCTTTTTCAACACTTTCGGTGGTTTGTATTTCAAAGTCACTTTGGGCATACTGGTTATCAAATCAATATCCTTCTTATGAACGATTCGCTTTGGATATTGTGGTGTAAACAAGTCCCACTTGGTTCGGCTTTCACGAGTCATCTTCTCAGCAAAATAAGTAATCTGACTATTTGACGCTCCCGTTAAACGGTGACGACAAATGTCTCTGATTGCCCAATACGGAAGGGTCTTCAAGTGATGAAATTTCTCAAAATACAAGATCCCCTTCTCCCATTTTACTGCGAAACACTTCAACTCTTTAACAAACTTCCAAGCCAATGCACGACCTTTGAAAATCTTATTGTGAAGTTTGTAAAAGCTGCCTTGAATGTCAGGTTTTGGACGATTATTCTCCTTTTCTTTCAGCTTCTTCAACAAATCTTTTAAGCTTTCTGATTGCTCGAACCGTGGCTTGTTATGCCCTTTAAAGATTTCATTTTCAAAGACTTTGCTCTTATCTCTTGCAAGCTTCTCGGCATGGTTTAGCAGTTCGTCTGAGAAAGAAAATCCACAATCTTGATTTGTTCTGAAATATTGTGGATATTCGTCGCTCGTAATATTTTCCATCTCGACTTCCTCGAATGCAGGAACATCACGATCATCCAAGTGATTTCCAGCTTCTTTCTCAGGAATCTTAGGAATAAAGTTATCAGCAAGTAATTCTTCTAACGTCTTGCCCACTTGCTTTGCTAAACCTTCCAGAATTTCTTTCGAAATAGCCGCAGAAACTTCCCCATCCTCAAGATTAGGGTCATCATACTCCAACTCCAAGAGTTTATTGTTAGATTCAAATATTTCTGGGAACCTGCTAGTCATGTCTATCGTCCAGACTCGATCAGTTAACATCTGACGATACTTATTCTTATCTTCTTCAGACAATGACTGCAATCTTTCGTTCTAGAAAATATCTTCATCATCAACATTTTCACCAGGAGCTTTCGAGCTCGATTCACCGCCCTTATCCGAGTCACGTTTCTCGTATGTGAACTTACCAACATCATCATCATCGTCATCACTACTATCAAATGCAGAGCCGTCTCCATCACTAGATCCATCATCCGATCCTCCATCATCCTTATCATCCTTTTTCTTTGTCTTTGTATCATTACCAGCATCTTCATCTAGTTCATCATCTTCCTCTTCATCGGACAATTCAAAATCAACTAACTCTTCTTCTCTTTCTTTATCCACTTCACCAGCTTGAAGTTGAGGAGCCTGAGAGTACAAGTTCTTTATCAGGTCATCCATATGCTTATTACTCTTTTTCAGCTGTTTGTTCTCCTTCTTCAAGACTATTATCCTTCTGGTGTTACGTTGCTCATGTTTCAGCAACTTCTTGTTTTCTCTCTTTAGTTTCTTGATAGTTTTCTTCAGGTCTCATTGTCATCTGCCGATGTGACTACGACTTCTAACATCTTCTTGTCATTTGACTTTAACTGATCAATCTCCGTCTGTTGTTTAGTAATCAGATTCATCAACTCAGAAAATCTCTGATTCACAGCAGTCATGATGTCACTGTCCACCGATACTTTAGTCTTCTTTGGTGGTTCAACAGCTTCATGCAATTTACCTTTCCTGATTTTCTTCAGCACATTATCCAATGCTTCATTCACATCATCCATTGGAATTTCTTCTGTTTGTTGTGTGCTAGATGTTGCTGCAGTCTTTTGTTTCTTATGAGCAGGTGCAGTAACCGGTGATTTTGAACTAGTAGCTGGTGGCAGTTTCTTACCAGCAATCAATGATTCTATCTCTTTCTTTCTCTTTATACTTGGCTTCTCCTGCTTCTTCTTTTCTTTTCTAGCTGCTTGCACAGGAGAACCAACCAACGTCTCTTCAGCATTAAAACTCAAATCATCTACATCAACGGGAATAGGACTTTTGTTCCCTTGATCATCTTCTCTTTGGCTAGCAGACGCACCAGCCTCAGTGGCCTTGGGCATGGTCGTCACTGTCTCAGCATCAGAATTCCATTGTTCTTCCTCAATTGTCTCTTCTGAATCAATGGAAGCTTCATCAACAAGATTCAATCCCTTTTTCGCCATTCTCTAATTTCTGCCTTGAGTTCTCTTCTTCTTCTCTGGTTCAGTAACCTCAATCCTTATCTCTGGTTTCTTGGTTTTACCACTCTTAGCGCCTACATTCACCACTTGTCTCTTGCGCTTAGCGTCAGGGTCAACATGATGTAAAGGATTGTCAGCATCAGAATCACTGTTTACATTCCTTACAAGCCCCTCACCTGGATCGTTATAATCTGCCCTAGCTAGATGACCAAACAAACGTCTAACAGGAGGACGCTCTTCAACAGACAAACCCTTATAGGCTTTCATTCTAGCTAGTGTGTTCAGCGACATGTGTTCCTGAACAACAATATGTTTAGCATCTCTCTTCAACTCTTTGTACTTGTGATCGAAAATCATCTGAAGAAAACGAGGATATAATAGAAACTTCAGGTTCCTCGTTCCATTCACAGGTTCCAATAAGTGAGACATCAGCATGCCAGAAACATTGAACGGTTTGTTCAATACCAAAGCAACCATCATCGAACTGATGCTCTTCCTCATCAGGTCATAACCTCCCGCAGCAGATCCAAATACATGGATTAAAACATGTGCCAGATATTTGAACTGTGGGCACAGTTTACCTTTATGCAACGAACCGTCAGTGATTGGTCCGTTATACTTCATCCTGAGAAAACACTTCCTTTGATCCATGAATGTGAACTCTTTTGGATCTTTCAGATCATCATTCAGATTCAGTGCTTCTCTCAAATCTTCTTCGCACACTATGACTCGTTGTCCCTGGATTTTGCTCGTCAAGCAAGACTCGCATTTCCAGAAATCTAGTTTAGCGTTAGACCAGAATTCCTGAATCATGTCTCGGTAGATCACTGTCGGCGTAGCAATAGCATCTATCACTCTGCTTCGCTTCAAAAACTCAATAATACCAACAAATTCAGTGTGCTTCTTCACGTCGCCAAGATATGCGCAACAGTTGTGCGCATTCTCAAAATCAAGCTGCTTTGCGGGCTGTGATGAGGATCCTGCCTGTTCTGTAATCTTCTGTTGTTCAGACATTGTTAAATCTGCAAAACAATCAAAAACACAAGTTAAAAATCGACAAAATAACAAAATCGAAAATTTTTGGTCAAAACTCCTTCCTTCGCCCAAACGGGGGTACGAAGGTGTAAATGTATAGGTGCGAATGAGAAACAGATGGTACGAATGTGATGATTTTAATAAAAAGTTTCATTCGCCCATCAAATTCTCTTTCGCCCAATTTGTGTTCTTCCTTCGCCCATTCGAACTGGTCGAAGGAAGCAGTTCATATTTTTGAAAAATCAATTTTGAAATTTAAAGATCCTGAACATGTCCATTTGATTGAAATGGGACCTAATAATGCCGATAATCAATCCTAGACTAACAGATTCATCAATTATTGATTGTGTTTGTGTTTTCACCCAAAAACTAGGGTTTATACACTGATTGCACAATCTGAACTGTTTTAAACACTTGTTTTGATTACTTCTCCCCCTAAAACTCACACACAATCAATCCTAAGCAACGATTGTCAAAATTATGTTGATATAAAACAGTTTTAGGCAGTTAGGGCTCATAATAGAAAACAGGGATTAAAACGGCTGAATCCGTGTTGAATACCTGTAAAAATGATATGAAACTGATCAGTGATAACCCACGAACACAATAGAACAATTTTTAATGAAAAATCAACAAGGTGAGGTTACGAGTAAAATCTGGAAAAAATTATAAGTGGGGTTCGAATGTGAGACTGGATATATATAGGCCTGTTCCTTCGCCCGTTTTGTTCATACGAAGGAGAAACTTTTCTCTCCTTCGACCCTATTGAAAGGGTTCGAATGAGATAAAAGGGTTCGAATGAGATATGAATCAGGAACACTCTCCTTCGCCCAACCAAAACATACGAATGAACAAAGAAAATCCCACATTCGACCAAACGAATGGGCAAATGAGAATTGGGATTTTTGAAAATTTTCCAAATCTCAAAAACGAGTCCCGGTTCAATTATTTTCCAACTTTTAAGCATCCAACATTCATGTTTTCACATTTTAAAAGTTACAAAGCTCAAATGGTGTATCCAGGTTTAGAAAATCGACATCAACCACCATCAGTTATCAAAAATAAGATGAAAAAGAAAAATCTTTTTGGATTTTCTAAAGTTTATGCTAAAACACACCTAAAATCTTTTTGAGTTTTGTAATTTTTGACGAGAAAATAAAATGCAGAAATGTAAATGAAAAACTGTAAATATTTTCATTTACAGTAAACTCTTGAGGATGGAGTTGGAGTTGGAGTATGATGACCCTGATCTTGAGGATGGGGAAGTTTCTGCGGCTATTTCGAAAGAAATTCTGGAAGGTTTAGCAAAGCAAGTGGGCAAGACGTTAGAAGAATTACTTGCTGATAACTTTATTCCTAAGATTCCTGAGAAAGAAGCTGGAAATCACTCGGATGATCGTGATGTTCCTGCATTCGAGGAAGTCGAGATGGAAGATATTACGAGCGACGAATATCCACAATATTTCAGAACAGGCAAAACAAACTGTGTGACATTGACCTTTGCTTCTTTTTCCGAATAAATTTTGTCTAAGATCTCTTGAGGAATGTCGTTGGTCCTTTCAAATTTCGGAAACCAAATCGTACTTTCCTGCCAGATCTTTTCGATTTTTGTAGAATTGACAAATTTAATCGGAAACTCATCATCAGATAAAATCTTATCGGAGCCTTGCATCCGATAGAAGATTTTGACAGGTTTATCACACACTTCATTGCTCACATCATTGATTTTCTCAGATTTTAACTCATTTTTCTTATCAACCGGTTTTACCACATTTTTCTCAGTTTTAATTTCAACATTCTTTTCAACCGGTTTTCTCACGTTTTTCTCAACCTTCTTTACTTCTTTCTTTTCAAAACTCTTACCAACAAACTTATCATTTTTCTTAACCTCATTTTTGCGATGAGCATTTGCCATTGGATGAATGATCTGAGACGGTGAGACTGGCTCAGTAGTGATTATATGATTTTCATCAGGGATATCACTATCACTTTCAACCGTCTCAGATGACTCATCTTCTTCATCTGAATCATCAGTAGCGATCACACCCTCACTATTTCCCAGTACTGGTCTCACATCAGAATATGGATCCCCGACACTGGAAGTGTTAGGCTCATTTTCTGGTGTGGGATCAGGATTGATTAAAGTCTCCGGTGGTATTGCATGTAAAGTGTGATTCTCAAACAATACCGGAGATGGGACTGACTTATAGTTTGCACTATTTGTCTGGGAGGGTTCTTCAATAATATGATCGACTACATATGCTATGTGCTTGTAACTTTCTAATTTCTTGTTAACTTTTTCCGCAAAGCACTTAATGGTTGCCATTTCTAATTTAGTGTTTTCCATTTCATTGATGTAATTATTAATGGCAAGTTGTTTAATAGATAATGTCTTTTTCAATTCAGACACATCCTTTTTATAACCATCAAGAACTTTGTTGAAATCTTTTAAGTCCTTTTGATAAATCTGACAGTTGAGTTTTGCACTCTCAAGTTGAACCTTGAGAAGCTTGTTTTCATCAGTCAGTTTTTCAAAATCAGCACATTTATCACATTTAACACAAGATTGAGTTTCAGAACTTACCGGCTTAGGAGGTTCTATCATGGCCATTAGAGCAAAGTGAGCTTCCTTTCCTGCGAAGAATTTGGAGTAGTCAATCTTGGTGCATGCATCATCCACCATACATGACTTGCGAGTCATCAGGAAGTCAGCTTCAGCTAGCAGTTTGTCAATATCATCATCTAGTGAATTCACACTAGTCTCTGAATCAGATTCGCTCTCCATATCCGAGTAAGCTGAGTCGTATTGATCTCCAACATCAGTGACAGAATCAAGAATCATCCCTGATTTCTTGTCTTCACCTTCAGCAACCACATCATCATTCACTTCTTCAATCTTCAACTCCGACACCTTTTCAATCACAACCTCTTCTTCAACTTCCTCATTAACATCCAACCTCATCTGTTGTGCCACACACGCAACATTCCCAGCAGTGATCTCCTCCACCCCCAATTGCATACCGGTCCAGTCAAAACCTTCATCCTTTTAAATAACAAGTGCTTGGTTTTGAGTATCAGTTTGGTTTTGGTTTTGTGTGTTAGGTGTAGAAATAGGAACAATAGTTCGGTTTGGGTTTTGTTGAGGTTGGTTTTGAGTTGTAGATTGTCTGGTGTTGGTGTTTTGTTGACGGTTCTGATAAGTGTTTTGGTTTTGTGGTTGAAAACTTGAGATGTTGGGATTATTGTAAGACACTTGATTCTGGTTTTGGTTTTGTCGGTTTTGGTATGTAGAATTGAAAGGATTTCGGTTACCTTGTTGTGCTGGTTGTGTGCACTCCCTTTTAAAATGTCCCTTCTCACCACAGTTAAAGCAAGTAACCTTTGCTTTGTTGAATCCATATGTGGTGTTGGGAGAGGTTGAGAGATCAGTCCTGCCAGTCTTCTGAATAAAATCAGTGGCTCTCCTCATAATGCTTGCAAAAGCCCACTGAATGTCCATCAACTCCATTTCCTCTTTGTCGATTTGAGCATAGTCCTCATTGGTGAGATTATTGTTAACAATTTGACTTGCTACCAAACCATTGTAAGAAGCAACCATGGCAGATACTAGAGCAACATGCTGTTGAGCAATTTCAACAGTCACATTGTTAAGGTTTGATGTCTCTAACACAATCGGGTTTTGACTTGATTGTGCTTGAGTAATCTGTATCTGGTTCACTTGAGGAGGATATTGTTGTTGTTGTTGCTGTTGACTTGATGTATAGCATGCGGCTTGTTGTAATGGTGAAAATGGTGGAATAAAATATTGTGTTTGATAAGGTTGTTGTGTGTATGATGGTGTGTAGGATGAAGTTTGAGCAAGGTAGTTAATGGGTGCTTTTGTTGGTTCAACAATGTTAGACACACATGCTATGTGAGGTGCAACAGTAGATGTGGTGCTTGAAGCAGAAAGAGAGTTAGATGTACCACTCACATATAAATCAGGATTCTGTGGAATCTGAGCTCTCTTAGCTTTTCTCTTTTCCTCCATCTCTTTGTTTTCCAGCTTTTGGATGAACTCATTAATGGTCCAATACTGGTAAGCATCCTTCTCCTTTAACACTTCGATGTGTTGGTTCCAGTAGGGTGGTAAAGCATCAGCAAATTTATCAACTGATTCCGACATTGGAATGCTGATCTCATAGCTTGACAATTCAGTGAGCAAATGGCAATACCTTGGAACCAACTCTTTTAGGGTCTCATTACCCATATAACTGAAGTTTTCAAACTCCTTCCGAAGCTCTTCCATCCTAAGCTTCCTTGTCTTTTCATTTCCATCATGTCGATTCCTCAACATATCCCAGAGTTGTTTGGATGTAGTGCACGATCCAAACTGATGTAGTAAATCAGTGTTGATCGCTTGGGATAGCTGAGAGAATGCCTTCTTCTCTATAGCAAACCTTTTCTTCTCGTCATCCGCCAAATTCTCCAAAGGGATTGGTTCTCCAGTATTCTCTAGAATAGGAGCAACGTAACCCTTCACGATCATTTGCCATGCCTCGGCTCCTTCAAGTCCTTGTCCCTCAACGTGAATCTTAAACTTCGTCTTCCAAGTGTTATACTCCTTCATGTCCATTAACTTCGGTGGACGATTGCCGCTTCCAGAAGATAGATCATGTATAAGAGTGGATATAGCGTTGGTCGTCTGGGAATGGACTGCTGCTGCGACTCCCCAATAGTTGTCAATCGGTTGTGGTAATGATTGAACAACTTGTTGTGGTGCCGAACTAGTCATTGCCATATAATTGATCGGCTGTGATGGTTGACTAGTCTTTTGAGCTGCAATGGACCACGGATCTTGTGTTGTCTGCTGTTGTGGTGCTTGAGTAGGTCTAGGCGTTGTTGGAAAGTTCCACATCTTGTCCTGCAAACAATTAAACACAAAAAGATTAAAAATTTTTCAAAACAGGATGTTCCTTCGTATATACGGACGTGCGAAGGAGAAATAAAGTTCTCTTTCGCCCGTTTATAATTGATACGAATGAAAGCTAATCAACAAAAACTCCTTCGACCACTTAGAACTCTCTTTCGACCGTTTATCAACTCCTTCGACCGTTCGATCAGGCGAAGGTGAAACAAGGGTACGAATGTGAAAAATAAGCAATCAAAGTCTTCTTTCGACCACTAAAACACCTCCTTCGTACTAGAAAAACACTCTTTCGACCCAAATGAATTCCTCTTTCGACCAAACTCTCTCGTTCGACCCCTGTGATTTCAAAAACGGTTATTCTTTGAAAATCAGTTAATTTTGATCATGTTTTTCAAATGTTGATGGATTTTGATGATCTTAATCAGGTTTTGAATCGGATTTGATTTGGAACAACTTTAATAAAGAGAATTATCCAATTTAAACTTGAAATCAAGGTGTAATCGATCAAAATCTTATCACATCAGTTTGTTTATTGAAAACAGAAACTTTTTGACCAAAATTGGGTCCAAATCAGCTGAGAGATTATTAATTTGTGGTTGTTTGATCCGAAATGGCTCTGATACCACTTTGTATGTGCGTATTAGGATCGATAACAAACAAAGATTGATCAAACAAGTTAGTTTCAGGTGCGGAAACCCTAAAACTATCACAAAGTAATAATCAAACAGATTCAAACACACAGATCATCATTTTCAATCAATTTCATTCATAAAACACTTGTTTACACGTGGAATAATGATTACAATCAAGGTTTAAATGTAAAACAAGTTTAACAAAATCTAGAGAGAGTTTTCAGAAAGAGGAGGGAATAATAATCATCAAAGTTACATTCAAAAATGAACTTAACCTATTTATAGGCCTGCACATTCGCCCAAATCGTTCATGCGAATGTGCAGGTTCGCCCACATTGATTGGTCGAACCAAGTTCTTCAATAATCTATGTCTTCATTCGTACAAACATACTTCCTTCGCACCTTTAAATCCTCCTTCGCACCATTGAACTCACTCCTTCGCACCTTCGACATTTACAAACCAAAATGTGTTTTACAATCCAAAGCTCTAGTCGCACTTTTGCATCTACACAACCTCCAAAGTCGCTGTCAGAAAAAGAAAATAATTCCAATGGAGAATCTCTAGGATACCAAAGACTGAATCTGGGTTTCCCCTTAAAGTATCTAAAGATTCTCTGGACAACTTTAAAATGAGATGTTTTAGGAGTAGCTTGATATCATGCACACTAACACGACAAACATGATGTCCGGTCTGCTGGCAGTCAGGTACATTACTGAACCAATCATTGAGCTGTATAAGGCCGCTTCTACAGGTTCTCCTTCCAGATATTGAATTAGAACCGGTCTCTCAGACATTGGAGTGTGGGCTGGCTTTGCTTCCGTTAATCTGAATTTTGCAAGTATATCATCCACATATTTTCCCTGATGGACTAGAATACCCTTAGAACTTTGACAAACTTGCAAACCCAAAAAGAAAGTTATTTCACCCAGTGCACTCATTTCGAACTGCTTCTTCATCACCTCCTCAAAATCCTTGCATAATGCATCACCAGTGGATCCAAAGATGATGTCATCCACATAGATCTACACAAGGATCTGATCTTCATCCACTCTCTTCGCAAACAATTTCGGATCAATAATCCCACGAGTGTATCCATTGGCAAGCAAGTGATCGGTGAATGTAGCATACCATGCACGAGGTGCCTAGTGAAGACCATACAAAGCTTTGTCAAGCTTGTATACATGCCCTGGATATTTCTGATTAGTAAAACCCGGTGGCTGAGCGACATATATCTTCTCTTTAACCTTTCCATAGAGAAAATCTATCTTAACATCCATCTGATAAACAGTAAGGCCTTTGAACGAAGCGTAGGCAAGGAAGATTCTAATTACTTCTAGACGGGCAACAGGAGCATATACTTCATCATAGTCTAGCCCCTCAATTTGCCTGAAAACTTGCACCACCAGTCTTGCTTTGTTTCTAACAATTACCCCGCTCTCGTCCCTCTTGTTTCTATATACACATCGAGTGCCAAGAGGTTGTTTTCCTTGGGGAAATTTTACCAACTTCCAGACATTTAATTTCTCAGACTCGTTAAGTTCATCTTGCATAGCATCAACCCAGCTAGGTTCTTGTAGAGCCACAGCAGTGGTCTTAGGCTCAATTTGTGAAATGAAGCACGAGTACAAGCATTTGTTTAAGTCACCAGTTTGACTTCTAGTTAAAACACCAGCGTTCACAGGACCAATAACATTTTCTATTGGGTGATCCCGTTGAACACTAGTCGGAACAGCCATGTCTGGAATGGATGTGCTTTTAGTCACGATCTCCTCAACAGTTTCTTCTCCAGCTTCTTCCTCTTCACCGTCCTCCACAGTGCATTCAGGAGGAATGGGATCATCTAAGTCATGAGTCAAAGTATCAAAAGGTAAATCTTCATCATCTACTTGTTGTGTAAAGTCTTGAGTTACAAGAGGAAGACCTTCAGGATGTGTTGCATTGCCAGGCTCAATTGTTGAATATTGAAGAGCAGGAGGAGCTTGTTGTACCGATGGGTCTTGTGATCCAATAGATGAAGACCCAGGTAGATCATCCCCCTCATCCTCTTCATCATCCAACAAAGAGGATGAGGTGCCAACAGTATACATCGAGGGACTTGTAGAACCTGCATTATCACTAGAAGACACGTCATCAAAGATCTTGAAAGACCAAAATAAGGATTCATAATAAAATAACCAATCGGGGCCCACTCCAGCATCTATATCATCTCCTAGAGCCAACGCATGTCAAACGACTCCACGATTTGTCTAGCCAACAAAATAGCAATCGCCAGCCTTTGCATCAAACATTGATGTAGCATTCAAGTGCAACAAAGTACATGGACAACCAAATGTGCAAAAATGCTTGACGGAGGGTTTTACATTGAACAAAATTTCGTAGGGTGTTTTTATTCGTGCTTTGTTGACCAGAACTCGATTTTGCACATAGCATGCCGTGTTCACAACCTTAGCGCAGAAGAAAGTCAGAAGTTTGGAATCACAATGCATTGTACGAGCATCTTCGATTAGTGTATGATTTCGTCTTTCAACTACTCCATTTTGTTGAGGCGTTCTTGTAGAGATGAATTGACGAGCAATCCCCGTCTGAGCCAGTAGTAGTTTAATTCTGCATTCTTAAATTCAGTCCTGTTGTTGCAACGGATCCCCTCACCTTAATGTTGGTCTGATTCTCCATTAACACAATGAATTGCTTAACTATTTTTGCAGTCTCACTTTTGTTAGATAGAAAGAAAACCCAAGTAAAATGTGAGTAATCATCAGTAATCACTAAACAATAAGCTTTGCGAGAAATGCTCAGTACAATCACTGGGCCAAACAGGTTCATGTGAAGTTACTGCAGCAGAGAATCAATAGTATTCACCAACTTAGGATGATGAGGCTTTCAATGATGTTTTCCTCTTGCACAACACATTTTTCAGTAGTTATAAAATCTTTTATAGGTAAATCCCTTACCAAGCTCAATTTAGCAAAACGGTTCAAGTTTTTAGCATTAGCGTGTCCAAGACAACGATGCCACAAGATGGCATTGTTTTGAGAAACTTTTGAAAGGAGACACGTAACGTTTTCAGATGGGGGTTTGTTCATGTCAATGACATAAGCATTTCCTCTATGTTCAGATTTTAACAAAACCCATTCTTCTAGAATTACAATTCTAGGTTTTAAGATCATGCATCTTTTATCAATGAAATGAGTTGAATAGCCATTATTGCATATTTGTGATACACTCAAGAGGTTGTGCTTCAACTTTGGAACATAATTAACCTTGGTAAAACAAAGTCCACTGTTCCTTACTCTCCCTCGTGACGTGACGTGATCTGACCCTTTTCTCTTCCCGCAAATGAGACAAATCCACCATTGAAACGTTCCAAATCGGTGAGCTGGGATAAGTCTCCAGTCATGTGCCACGAACAGCCACTATCAATGTACCAAAGACGAATGTTAGTCCTCCATAGCCGTTCCTGCACATGATGTGGGATTAGTTAACGATTGGTACCCATGCCATAGTCTTTTTGGGTACACCATTTTTCTCCATGTAATGGACTTCCATCCAGTGCATGTCAGTAGTAGAAACAGATTCATAATTATCATCACATGCATTCAAGATTTGATTAACAGATTGTGATAATCCTACAGATGGGGGAGAACTTGGAATAGAATTCTTTGGTTTCCAATATGATTTGCTTTTTGAAACCTTTCTTTTCTTCTTATTTGTAGATACCTTACGGGTTTCTACTTGTTTGGGAGGAAACTTACCAGTTTGGTGGAGCCTCTTATTTCTATTACAATCTTTATCATAAGGCTTCACCTTGGATTTATCACTCTTCATATCTTTTGGTTTTTCAACTTTCATTAGCTCTAAGTGATTTGTTCTCTCGTTTGGAGCCTTCAGATGCTCCCTGCTTTCAAAGACAGTCAAATGAGTCTTGCAATTTCTAGCTATGTGCCCGGGAATTCCACATGTATAACAAATTTGCACTCTCCATTTTAGAATCAGATGAATCAGAATTAGACACTGAGACTGATTCATTTGATTCAGATATGTTGTCAAATGATTCAGCTGTTTCGCAATTCTTATATTCTAATTCATTGGTGTCAGCCGAACCTGTCTCTGAGACAGATAAGGTTTCACTCACCTCTCAATCACTTGAACACGATTCCGAACCAGCTGACTCACTTTCAGTTTGTGCCATTTGCTTTAAACAAAGCTCTCTAAATTCTTTCATAAAATCAAACTCATAAGGTACATCAGAGTTTGTGGGAGTAGTTTGTTCAAAGACATGCTCATCTATTTGTACCGATTCATTTTTAGATTCATTTATGACAATTTGTGATTCATTTGGTACATTATCTTTCCTAACCTCAAAGACTCTTTCAACCTCTTTATTTTTCTCAAAATTAATAGTTTCAGTTTGTTTTTCACCATCTTGAGGTTTAACAAAAACATTTGCTGAAGATGGCTGTGGTTGAGCCTTCTCTGTTTTGGGTTTAGTAATCTTTAAGTTAACTGATTCAGGTTTAGTGATTTTAACCTGATCTCTCTCTGTTCGACTAACTGGCTCTTCTACTATAGAACTATATCCTTTAATGGGTAAAGCTAGCAATTCTTCATCCAAAATAGGAATCGAGGAATAGTTTTCATTGAAGGGAGGTGGAATTTCCACAAATCCTAGACCTTTATTCCTCAATTCCTTCTTTGGTCTAAACTTTAGCTGAGACTTGATCATTTTTTCGGCTTTTTCACTAGAACAATCAAATTTTTAAAGTGAAATCGGCGTTTTCAAATTGAGATTTTAAATCGATCAATTCTGCAGTTAAAGTATCAGACAGTCATCTGAAGTGTAGGTAGTGACACTTGTGTTCGCTCACCTCTTGATGCAAGCGCTTGATATCGAGTTTTTGTTTTTCAACCATCTCTTTATAGGAATTGTATTTCTTTTTCATATCCCATGTGTCCATTTTCTCGTATTCAAGCTTCTTGTATGCAGAGAGAGTTTCTTCCCTAAACCCATTGATTTTTAACCTGCAATGTTCAGTACAACAAGATTCAGCTAAAATTTTAGCGTGTACCTCAACTGCAGAAGGCACATAGTCATCACCTATCTGTTCCATGAGAGCTTTATACATGTCATCTTCAGTTATATTCAAGTCTTAAACCTGCATAGAACAGTCCCAAGTAGCACCTTCTTGAACAACCATAGCGTTGCTTGGAGTTGAGGTAGATGAGTCGGTGCGAGTGACTGATGCATGAGTACTAGGTGTGGAGGCTGAAGCAATGACTAAAGGAGCAGCCCGTGTAGGAGCAGTGGGAGTTGTCTCTTTCTTTGGCCTAGTGCATTCCCTAGCAAGGAGACCACGTTCATCACAAGTGTAACAACGCATCTTCTTCTTTTCTCACCTCATTTTCTTTGTTGGGTTCTCCCACACATTTCTTCCGGTCTTCTTGAGAAATTTGGTTGCTCTATGCACTATCATGGCGATTTGACAAGTCAAATCCATTTCTTCCAACTCATCTTGATTCACATCAATTAGATCACAAGCTCCAACATCCTTTGAGGTTAGTTGACCGGTGAGGAAGGCATTATAGCAGCTCATGAAGTCGGCAAACAGACCTACGTTCTCATCAAGCTCTTTTGGTAATGTAGCAAATGTTTGAGGTGTAGTGGCAGATGATGTCTGTGGTGTAGTGTTGGAAGATGGAGTAGCAGTAACTCCTGGTGTGATAGTGGTGACTTGGTTTGTTGATGAAGCAGGCCCAATAATCAGTGGATATGAGGATCCACTAGCAAGATAAGAGTAAAGTGAAGGACACTCTCCAGTTGAAACATGAGAGCATTGCTTGAAGAAGCCACAACAGCATTGTTGTATCTTGCAGTATGAGTCAAATAACGTTGCTTGTCATCAAGATAGTATGACTTGATTAAAGAGACGGTTTCTAACAGCGTAAGTCTTCCCAGATCTTTGGTTTTCTTGATCAATGTGACATTTGAATCCTAGTTTCTTGGAAAAGTGTTCAATAGCTTCTTGTTCGTCACCAAATTATCCACTACCATATCACTCAACTTCATTTCACTCACTAGAGCAACAAAACGTTGAATCCGGCTCTCTAGCTATTCACCAGGAATGTGGTTGAAAGCATTGAACTTCTGACTCAACAATTTCTCTCCTACTTTCTTTCATTTATTTGTTCCCCTCATAGAGATTCTCAAGGGCTTCCCAGAGTTCTTTGGCAGAAGCATTATCACAAGCCCCGATGGAAACTTCAGGAGAGAGTCCTTGATGAAGGTAAGCAATGGTCCTTTCATCAACATCGGTCTTTTCATGGTCCTCATCAGTGTACATGGTCTTTGGTTTGATAGCAGTGGCCCCCGTCACATCATTCCCTACATACATATTACACATGGGCCATTCAGAATAGATCTTAGTGCCTTTGCATCCTTGATTTTCATGACCTGAATGAATCTGAACTTCCACTCAGAATATGACATCCCAAGTTGAAGAATAGGTATCTTTTGATGAGTCCCAATAACATACTCCATAGCTTTGTCAACTTGAGCAGCTACTAGTAGCTGATCAGCAGTCAGTCCGTCCAAGTTAGTCTGGTTAATTTGTTCCATTTCTGAAAATCAAACTGAAAATTATTAGACAATTTTAATTTAATGTTAAAAGTCAAAATTTTAGGTCCAACAATTTGTCCACAGTCCAAAATGTTAACAGTCCAGACGTCCAAGGAGTCCAATGTGCATACTTCGAGACCAGGTTGGTGATCCGGAAACAGTATAAAATCCAAAAACAGAGCTGAGATCTAGAAATAGTCGATCAATCCAAAAATAGTGATGATGTACGAAAACAAGTATGAGATCCGAAAACAATGATGAAATCCGGAAACAGTATCTTTATCTGAAATCGCTGTTCAGATCCGAAAACAATGCTTGAACCAAAAACAGTGCAGGAGTCCGAAAACAAGCCTTGATCCAAAAACGCTGTTAAGATCCGAAAGCAATGCACAAGTCCGAAAACGAGTCCTAATCCGGAAACGCCCTCCAAGTCCAAAACATCTTCAGAATCCGGAAACACCTTCAATCCTGCAAAGATTAGCAACAAAATCTTCGAAAAAAATGGGAACCATTTAATTTTTGAAAAATTTAATAGACCAAAAATTGTGGTTTCCTTTTTAACCAAAATCCCAAAAATGGTGCAAACACTTTCAAAATTTTTGAATGGATCAAATCGAATAATTGATTTAACTTTTGATAAGAACACTTTCAAAAAAAATTTTGCTTTGAAATCCGGAAAACTTTGTATGAATAACCTGCACAAGATTGTCAGTTTGTGAAATACCAATAAAATATGGATTCTAAAAAAAAAACAAGGACACAAAGAAAAAATAACCTTTTTCACAGCAGCAAATCTTCCTTATGTTCTTCGAATGATACCCAACCGAGCCTTCGAAAGACTTCTTAGGCTCTGATATCAATTGTATGTCCCAGATCTTCTTCAAATTATCAAACAACACACAACCAAAGGCGGAAACAATGATTGTATGCAAGAACAACAAAGAAGCTACAAAGAGAATGATTATATTGCTACGGTGCACACGACTTCGAAGGAGTCGTCTGGTACACCAAAGTCAAGTACACGAGAGAATAAAATGCAAAACCACTAGCAACCCCAAACAAGTCTAGGAACCCCTATTTATAGTCACATAGGGCGGTTCTCAAAAAATGGGCCTACTAGGCCGTAACCCCTAACCAACCACTAGACATCAAACCCACAATGTCTAATGGACCAAGACAGCCGTAAACCTCTAAATCATAGCCCAACATGCTCAGACGAAGATCCCGATGCATTAGCCTTCTTTACCTGTTGATGTGGCTTAGACGAACTAGAACTCTTCCCTACGCTCTCCCACTTTCTCTTGTTGTTCTCAGGGGCTTTCACAACAGCGCCCTGGGAGGCAAAGCACCCTCAACAACCTTCATATTGGTCAACTTATGAGCCAACCTAGCAGTACCCAATAGTGTAGTAGAATCACCAGCAGCCACCAACCTAGCAATCTCCAGCACTAAACCAGCAATATAGTGCTCAATCCTCCTGTAATCTGGTGTAGCCAACTCGGGACACATCACTGCCAGCTCATGATGCTTCGTCGTATACTCCTCGATTTCAGAACCCACCATATTTAGATTTCAAAACTAATGCTCCAACTTCTTCACCTCATCCCGAGGGCAATAATCCGCTCTCAAACGCAGAACAAACTCCATCCAAGGCATAGCATTGGCTTCCCCTAAGCCATGAGTCTGAGTAGTGGAATTCCACCATGTCAAAGCAGGATCTTCAAAAGTTCCCATAGCAAACTTCCCATGATCAGCAGTTTAACAGTTACACATAGCAAAAACCAACTCATTCTTCTTAAGCCACCTGAGCAGTCCCACTACTCCCTTAGTCCCACTCAAGCTATGAGGCTTACAGTCCATAAACATCTTAAAGGTACACACATGTTGCACCGGATGAGGCAAATTTACCGCATTACCTGAATCAACAACACTTGATTAGTTAGCAGGAGTACACCACCCAATATATGGATAAGAGCGGTAGCAATCAAATTACCACCAAGAGCTTGCTGAGCGGCATAAAAAGCAGCAGTGACCACCGCAACCACCGCCGCCATGGCCACCAGTACGACCACATCGACGACCACCACGAACACCATACATCTTTTTCCAAACACAAAAATAGAAGACACAGATTAATTACTAGTACAAGCCACTAGCAATCTCAATGATTAAGATCTAGGTCCAATCTAGAGTGTGACACCCGGCACGTTTAGGTTAACATTTTATAAAACACATAAGTCTACCTTAGTGAAAAACGTTTTCAAACATACTTAACTAGGTCGGTTGAGTCGTTATGATGGTTCCGAGAATCATCGGGAGTCGTTACAATGATCCACGGGATCATTGGGAGTCGGTCCATAACCATGTGAACACGGATGGGAGATTTGTAGAATCGTCGGGTTTAACGCACACACGTAAATATCGAGTCCTGGGAACTGGTGAATGGATGCAAACGTGTTAGTTATCATGCATTATATGTTTGTAATCATTATGTGACTTGCCGGTATGTGAATACGTGTTTATATGTGTTAAAATAGTGATTTCGCGTAATTTCATGACATTATAGGTGATTATGCGTAATCACGTGTAGCAACATGTCTTATAGCATCCTAATCACGTGTAGCAACCTATCTTATAGCATCCTAATCACGTGTAGCAACATGTCTTATAGCATCCTAATCACGTGTAGCAACATGTCTTATAGCATCCTAATCACGTGTAGCAACATGTCTTATAGCATCCTAATCACGTATACTATTCATGCGATTAGGGCCTAATCGCCAATAGGTATAGGCGATTAGAGCTCCAATCGCTAGTAGTACATGCGATTAGAGCTCCAATCGCTAGTAGTACATGCGATTAAGAATTCTAATCGCCTGTACTACTGCGTAATCGCCTGACACGTACTAAACGACTAGAAACGCCTATAAATAACCCCCTTATGTTTTAAAACATCATTTGTGAAACCCTAATACACCCCAAAGCCACCCCACACCTTATTCAACCTCTGAACCACGTTTTTGATAAAGAAATCACATTTCCAAGCTTTACATCTCATCATATTACAATTTCAAGGTGTGTTCTTCATCCCAAACCTTTATAATGATATTGTTTTGATGCCTAAAGGTCCAGACCTGATTTATAAACATTTGTGTCTTTGAAAACTCATTAAAATCAGTTTCAAAACAAACCCAAACCTCTATACTTGTTATATGTGATGTATTCATGCAAGATAGGATTTTTATCGTTTAAACATGATTGTTCTTGTGTTATTATTGTGCTTCTATTCTAAATGAGTTAATATGATGATAATCTAGGAGTTTGAAGGTTCATAGATGTGTAATATTGATATTAGGCATTTTGACCCATTTGAATGATTATGGTGGATTGATGATGATATGTTGTGTTTTGTTGATTGTTTGTGACTAGGGTTTACTCTAGGATGATGCTAGAACAGTAGGATATTGTCGGACAACGTCGTTATGTGATGAAATCTGGATATTTGCTATTTAGGGTAAGTTTTGCATGTTGATGTGATACTTACATGCTAGTTATGCTATTTTGGGAAACCGCATGCATTCGGGATGGCTAGGGTGATGGTAAATTAGGGGTTTTTGCTTGAAATAGTTGGGTTAATGTTTTGGGTTGGATATTGGGTGTTTACACATGTTTCGGATCAGATTTGGAGGGTTAAACGCGCAAAAAGGCGGAACAGAGCAGTAATAGCGAATAGGAATTCCTAATTGCCTCTATTATAGGCGATTGGCCCCCAATCGCCTGAACTATAGGCGATTAGGAGGCCAATCACCATTATTACTAGTGATTACAATTCTATTCACTAGTTTGACTCTCCTAATCACCAGTTGACTTTTCCTAATCACATGTTTGATTCCTAATTGCGTGTATTGTTGTCATATGTATATTTTAACATCCCGAAACATGGATTGACGCCTAGGAACATTTTAGGAATCCTGTGACACGTGTTCGGACTTGTTTATGCGTTAATTGGGCGTTATGCTAGATAGGGTGAATGTTTGCGCATGCTAAGTGTTTAATTGCATAAGTTGCATGATATCTTGTATGTGGCTAACACGTGGGATGTCGGGTCACCAATGGGATGTCGGGTATTGTCTAGTTTGGTCAGTTTAACGTTTAAACATGTTTTCGACATACACGGTCACGGTCTGGACAACTTGGGGACTGATTAGCCTTCGGGTTAGTAGTCATCACAATTATGTAAACTCATTGATAGATTGCCACTAGTAGGGACTATTACACACGTATCGGATTTCTAACTTACTGAGGACGCACTCTAAGGTGA
Source organism: Ambrosia trifida (assembly GCA_028751855.1). NCBI lineage: Eukaryota > Viridiplantae > Streptophyta > Magnoliopsida > Asterales > Asteraceae > Ambrosia > Ambrosia trifida. The sequence goes on from CM054132.1 coordinate 7,090,541, forward strand.
GTTTCACGGCCCCTCTTTTATACACTTTTTCTCGGGGGAGAAGCATGCCACACATTTTAACAAATACAACGTTTATGTTTTGAAACGCAACACTTATGAAACGCAACACTTTTGAAATGCAACGCTTATGAACCGTAACACTTTTGAAACGCAACGCTTATGAAACGCAACACTTTTGAAACGCAACACTTATGAAACGCAACGCTTGTTTTAAATTACTATACGACACAATGCAACGCTAAGTCCCTGGGAAACCATGAATGTGCGGGGCACAACGGGGGAAATGTGGATAGATCTATTGGGCTTGACGAACCCCACCCGACGGCTGGGAGCCGGGCGGGTGCATATTGTCTCTATTTTCGGCAACTGAAACACGGGCAGAAACACACGCAACGCTTGTCAGTAATGGTTTCAGCAACATAGTCGTAGTAGTAAGGAAACGTTTGTTATGTACTTAAAGGTTTTGCATACTTGGTACTTTTGAGATGAAACACTTTACACTTGAAACGCTTTGTAAACTTAAAACCTGTGAACTCACCAGCATTATATGTTGACATCTTTTTGGCATGTTTTCTCAGGTCGCTAAGGTAGCAGGATTGAGTTAGACCTCCATGTTTTCTCAGGTCTCACGGCGTCTAGGATCCATTTGCATTTCATTTTGATTATTATTAGACCTCCATGTTTTACTTTTGGGTTGTAATAAAATTTTACGCTTCCGCAAGCGATGGTTGAATTTTTGAAACATTATTGGGCAATTTACGTTATTTTCATATCATATAGATGTCGTTCATTGTGACCGTTGACTTGGATCCTGGTGTGTCACGCGCCTCGCGGTAAAACCCCGCATGTGGAATTTTAGGGTGTGACATAGAGCCATCAGTCCAAACACAGAGTCCACCAGGATTTTCATGCATCTCAGCTTATGATTTCGTGTGCACCCGAAATGATAAACTGCCCTACATGGTACTCCAAATGTACTCCTAATTTGAAGTTCAAGTCACCGAACACTAACACCTAAAGGTGTACTACTACGAGTTTAAGTGCAAGATAATGTGTGTAGGAGAGTGTGTCCATGGGAGTATAGAAGGGAGATGTCCGAATCGTAGACAGATCTCGAGGGTATGCCGAAGCCACTCCAATGTACGCCACTGCCGTGTCAACAAGCCAGCTTCTTCGTCCTCAAAACCCGAAGAAGTTAATAAGATAGGAATAGAGGAGAGAAATAGATAAAACACAGAATGGATGATGTAAGATATAGATGATGATGATGATGATGATGATACCGACACCCATGCAATCAGTAAATGTACCACGTAACACGACTCATATGTATGCGACCGTCTAGTGTGTGAAACTCGGCTATAGACTAGACTCTATATGCAGTCCGAGTTCACTATAACCATTGACTCTAATACCAATCTGTTACACCCTCAAATTCCACTTGCGGGGTTTTACCGTGAGGCGCGTGACACACCAAGATCCAAGTCAACGGTCACAATAAACGACAACTATATTTAAAAATACGTAAACCAAATCATGAATATTTTATAACATAAAGACCATCACAGCGGAAGCTTTAGTAAGTTTACATCCCAAAATAGTAAAACTAACAATTGTCTGATAATGTCTGAAAAATATGCAAATGCAACCTAGACGCCGTGTCACTACGTGGCCTAATCCATATGCTGCTACCTTAGTGACCTGAGAAAACATGCTAAAAATGTCAACATATAATGCTGGTGAGTTCACAGGATTTTATAAAATGTTTCCATAAGTTTGAAAGATCAATCCCGTTACTACTATGTTATATTAACGTTAGCTAGACGTTAAGTATTGTTTCTACTATGGTTAGAAACCATTACTGACATGTAACCATGTATGAACAGCCTAGAATGTTGGGCTACCGTCATCCTCGGTAGGCCCGAAAGCTAGAAACAATATGCACCCATCCGATCTCCAGCGGACCCGAGTGGGTTTCTCAAGCCCAATAGATCTATCCACATTTCCCTCGTTATGTATACCCACATATTCATGGTTTCCCCTGGGACGTAAGATGAAACGTCGTATAGTAAACAAAACATAACCATAGTATAACATGATCTTTATGAATCCAAAGTACGTAGCATGTTTCTTCCCCGAAAGTAAAATCAGTAAAAGTGGGGCTGTGACACTCACCTTAGGTTGCGTCTTCTAGAAAACAGAATAACCGACGCGAACTGATAGTCTCAACTACCGGTGACCTATCCTAAAGCTTGTATAAGTGTTTTGACTAATAACCTGTAGGTTAACTAGTCCCCGATTGTCACGATCACGACCACGTATGTTTGAAAATATGTTTGAACTCTTACCTGACCCACCAGACAGACCCGACATCCCATTGGTGACCTATTTTGCCAGTCGATCAAGTACAAATAATTTACACATAAAACACTTAATTTGCATCAAATTTCCATTTCTGCAGCTGAAATGACGAATGAAGGTTTGTAAATTTGGTTCGGGTTGATTAACAGGGTCGAATGGGAAAAACGAAAGTTGGTTCCCCCCTTGTGATTTTACTGCGACCCTTTTGCTTTTGGTTCGACCCTTTTGATTTTGGTTTGACCCCATTTGATTTTGTTTTGACCCTTTTGATTTTGGTTCAACCCCTTTTTCACTTGGTTCGACTCTCGTAAGATCAAATCAAAAACTGGTTGGACCCAACTGCTGCAGAAACTCATTAAACCGACAAAATCTCATCAAACAGTCCGAACATCACGAAAAGTCATAAATCATAGCAGTTGACTATGTTTATCCTAATCACAAGTAACTATACTATTTTCATATACAAATCCATCTGTTTCACATAGCAATCACAATCTTTCCCAAAATGGCAAATTATGAAAATGTCACATCAATGCATGAAATCTTTACCTAAAATGGAAACTATCAATACAACCTCATGTACAGATTAATATGCACGGATTAGACATGTATAATGAATCTCCAATCATATCATCATTATTATCAATCATGAACAAACCATAGGTCTAACATAAAACCCCCAAAATTGGTGCAAATCCAACAAACATCAATTAAACCCCATAACATCCATAAATCATCATCCAAAACAGTCCTAAACCATTAACATAACATCTATTCATCATTCAATATCATATAACACATAAACAAATCTTTTAACACCATTAATATTTGGGTTTTTGCAAGAAAACTCATTTTTAATGAAAAAGTTTAGTTTAGAAATGTGTTAAAAAGGTTTTTATCCATGAAAACTTATTTGAATCAGATCTGGACACTTAGGGTTTGATAAAAACGTATGAAAAATGATTAAAAAGGTTTAGATGATGAACACACCTTGATTCTTCACTTGTTTTTGTTATAGAACGTGTTTTTGGCTTAGGATCTGAAAAACGAGATCAAAAACTCCACCCTACAGGCTTGGGGTTGAGAGAGAGCACTTGAAGGCGAGTTAGGGTTGTGAAATGATGAAAATGTTGCAAAATGTTGTATTTATAGTCTGGTCAGGTTCGCACCCTTGCAGGGTCGAACCAGACCCATTCGACCTTGATGAAGGTCGAATCAAATAAGATGAGTTTGGTTCGACCCTCCCATAGGTCAAACCAGATTCCTGATATTTCGATTTTCATGATTTTGCCATTTTAACCCATCTTAACACATGTTAGCACATTCTAACACATGAACATGCAATTCTGACATATATTAATTTTACCTAACAATATAAACACGTATCCACACGTTGTACATCATTTATCAGATCTTCCTTACTTAATACTTAACCCAACTATGTAATTTCACCAACAATGGGACTCAAGACTCGTGTGGTTTGTTCTCTCTACCATAAGACTACATCCTAAATGAGAAATAAAATTTGATACATCAATTTGATATTACTACATGTTAATTTAATCATTACCATCCTTGCACCAGAGAAATCACAAGTGATTTAGCCAATCGTAATCGTAATAATAAAGAATACAGATACACTCACTATCGAATCTATAACTATTAATAAAAGAGTTGACTTATGATGATGTGGCATTCAATGGAGGCCTCAACCCCCCCCCCTCCCCATTGAATGTGCCACGTGGCACGTTGAGGTGAGAGGTTTAATAGAATATTTATTTAAAAATAAATAAAAGAAGACATGCATATCTTCTAATTGAAAATATTTAAAATTTAAATTATTTTCGATATATGCATATCTTCTAATTTAAAATAGAAGATTTTATTTACAAATTAATTTAATATAGAATTATTGAGTAGCCATTATAAATATATGATTACATTAACATCAAACCATTCATTCTTAAAAAGTTTCTGAATTCTCATTCTGTTCATCAGGAAGTAAGTGTTAAAATTTTTTAAAAGACTTTGAAGTTTTTTCTTCTTCGTTGATTATTGAAAGTGATTTATGTTTAGATTAATAAACATTTATTAATCTAAATTCATGTATTCAAAGAAAATTCGTATATGTTTTTCTTTACAAAGTCACTGTATTGAAATAAGTGTTTTTGTTTTCAATGTGATCATGAATTCTACATCTATATAAGTCAAAGTCAAATTGTAACATATTTTAAATTACATGAAGATGATTATATGTTGAAGGTTATCTTTTTAATATTGTACTAGATTTTAGCCCGCGTGTACACGCGGTTCAGCAACGTACATCTATTTAGGGAATTATAACGTATAAGAAAAATACAGTAGAAATATTGTATTAAAGTATAACACAACGAATACAAATTTTATTCAAATATCACTAAATATTTCTTTATACACCACATTTCTGGTTTTAGTTTTCACATTCACATCACCATCAAGTATAAGTAATTTCACTCCTGTCCTGCTTTTAACTCTTGAAAATGCGACATAAAGTTGGCCATGTGAGAAAACAGGTTCTCTTAAATACAATCCAACCTTAGATAAAGACTGTCTTTGCCTTTTATTGACGGTCATTGCGAAACATACACTTATTGGAAATTGACGCCTTTGGAAATTTACTGGAATCTTGATATCAGATGGTATCATATTTATTCTAGTAATAAGAGTTTTGATACCAATGTTTCCACCTGATATGAAATCTAAAAGATACGGGAGAGTCCCGAGGCTGAAATCTAATAATATTTAGTGTCAGAAATGTGGAATGTGTATCAAAGAATACTAAGCTGAATATATGATGGGAACATTAGAATGCATACATAGGTAAACATATTGGTGAGGTTATTATTTAGAAGTATAAGTATAAAACAAATTAACAAATTATAAATGTATTATGAAATATATGAATGAGGAATATATTATCATAGATTAGATTTGAAGAGATGATTTGGCAAAAGTAATTAAGTGTTAAAAGAATTTGATTACTATGCCAAAGAAGGAAACGAATTACAAAATTAAGTCATAGATTTAAGAAAATCTTTTTGTACACAACATTTTTTGTCTGTGTTTGTGGTTTACCCTCTTTATTAAGTATTAACAATTAACAATTTAACTCCATCTCTGCTAAAAATCCAGTTGCAATAACTAAAAAGGTGTCACCACTTAGTGCAAATTAATATAACACGATCAAAACAGTTTTTATAATGTTAACAGACAATACAAAGAAGATGCGACAAAATATAATTTTACTAAAAGTCTAAAACCCATGGCTACTAACACTACTGGGCTTATCCAATAATGACCCATGGTGAAAACTTATGGACCTGTACACGTAGTTATATTGTGAAACAAACTTTTATGAATTGGGTTGGACTTCTATAGACTATTGGGCTTATCCATTCACGGGCCATAATGAAAAACTTTTATTCCTTAATTGAACAACTGACATACTCGATAGTCGGTACATAAAAAAAATTTAATTATCAATATTGTAAAATAAAATCCATAGATTATATCTATATATCCATAATCATTACACAATTTGTTATATTTTAACATGAACACATGGTTCAAACTTCGAAGGATGTAAATGCAGTTTTTATGTCTGTTTAAAATAGGCATGTTTTGTTTACAATAAAAACTTAAATCAACTTCAATGAGGGTGATCATGGAACAATTTTAAAAAAATACAAACAAAACCTAGCTTTTTATCACCAACATATCATTGGCATTTTGTCATTTGACTTGGGTATACAACGTGTGTACACGCGTGACTATAACCTAGCTTTTTATAAACTTTTAAAAGTTACTCATCTAATAACAATTATTCAAATCAATATTGATATTTTACTTATGTATTGTACATATCATAGCCTTGCAATTCACAACTTTCACAATGAACTTTAAATCTATTCATAAGTTTTCTATATTCTATTCTTACCACTTTAAGCAACGCATATTTACTACTATAATCAAGAATTATTGGAACACTCTATTTACATCCTAAAGCCAAGTTCAAATAAAAGTAATGAAAAATATTAACCTAATAACAAAACCAGTAGATTACTAAACATAACTGATTAAGGTTGTTATAATAATTATACATCAAAATTTCAACTTTTACTAAAGTTGTTAATAAACTGCATCATAACATATTCATTACATATCAACCAAAAGTATTTTAAGTTCATATAAAACATACTATACTTAATCAGCTTCTTCATCATCATCCATTTCAGAATCGGATGACTCCTCTGCTTCCACCATTGTCGCTTCCTCCTTCAGATTCATGATTTTTAGGCGAATCATTTGTTCCAGGTTCACCATCGCTAAGCTTCTACTGCTGTTAGACATGCCTACCTTATCGAGTTCCACCAGCAAGTCGTAGTCATTGCAGTTTTCTAGTTCATCTCTTGACATCAACTGATGTGACCTATCGGTAAACTGCACACTTGCAATATTTAGATTTTCAACAAAAAACCAACTATAGACAGAAAATACCTCCATAAGTTCATCAAACTCATCCACTTGAAAGATGTCTTCCAACTTCCCAATCAGTCTCCTTTCTTCAATGCTTGGCAACCTCATGGTTCTTCCAAAGTCATACATTTCTCTTTGAAACTCTTCTCCCATTTGCATAACAACTTTTCTTGAACCAAAAACTAAACATGAATTGTCACTCGTGTTCACCAAATATCTACGCTTGATACTGCAGAACCTCCAACTCACAACCTTTTGCATTGATTAATATCTTTTTTTTAGAACTTATGTGTGTTTATTTTGAAGAAAGTAGAGTTGTGATTTATGTTTAGTGATTATGATTATATACATATGTTAAAACGCGTGTAAAGAACTGAAGGGACAACATAGATTTTCAACACTGATAATAATTAATATTCCCTATTAATTGTATGAACAGATGAAAAGACTTGTTTCTGCAACAAGCTTAAAAAGTGGCAGTTGTTAATGTATGAATTTAAAATTTGAAATATTAATTATAAATTAAAAAAGTTATTGGTTATTGTTATTAACAATACGTGTACTTTATGTGTACTAACAATTGTTAGTGTTATTAACAATAAGTTTATTGATCCCTCTGCATATAAACATAACATTGGTTAAAATGAAACTATCTATTAAAGCGACACAAAATAAAGTTAATCAGAATTATTAGTAACAATAACATGATAATAACATAAATTAAAAAATCAATACCTTAAACACTAACCTTTAATCCATCAGAAACATATGTAGACAAAGAATTTCTGCAAGATTCTTGCGGTTTAGTCGCTTCCAGATCCTAAGCACCTTAACTTTGATTGTATATTGAGACATCCTCCAATTGATGTCATTCAAAAACGTAATGTTGTTCGGATCCATAAAGCTGCAACTTAATAGAATGTAAGTAATACAACATTACATGAATAAAAAAAATAACTGAATGATTATGTAAAATTTGATAAACATACCTGGAAGAGTTGAAGGAATTACACTATAGTTTACGAAACAAAATCTGTATATAAAGTTCTAAATTGCCAGATTTATTTATGTTAAGGAATTAATAATATTAAAAAGGAGATTATAAAATGGAAACCAGAATTAATTTAGATTTAAATGTTGCTAAAATTAAAAAAAAAAACAATTTTTTTATTTAAATCTATATACCACATTAAAATCTAAACCTATCTATTATAAAGGTTTCAAAATACCTAAAATAAACGTAATCTAACTTTTTAAAGGTTTCAAATTTAACAAAGAATTGTTTAATTGGTTATTTTTTAAACTTTAATCTACCAAATTTAAGTTTCATCTTTATTTAAATTTAGTTGAAAGAATTGTAAAGTGTTTGTTTTTAAAAATTAGATTTTGGGTATAAAACGAATTGGTTAAGTATACAAAATTTAGCTTTAATATAATTGTTAAATTTGTATCATTTTTAGTAATAATGGAATTTTGTGTTAAACGTGAAAAAATCTAAGACATTTACATTTAATAAGAAGTCAAAGGTTGCAAAAAAAAAAACGAATATGTTTTGAATTTTTTAAATGAAAACCGTTTGATATTATTGTGTTGAAATTTACCAAAATTTGAGTCAAATTAAAACCTTTGAAAATCAACCAAATTTAATAAAAAGCCAAATCTAAATCTAGAAACCACCACCAATAACCCCACTAATTACCATTAACATTAACAACATTAGAAAGATTGGACACACCTTGATTTAGAAAGTTATAAATTTAAAAGTTTTTACTTAATTTAAAAGTTGACATATTTAATATTTGACTTGACTAAATTAAAAGTTGACTAAATTGTACATCAATAAGGAGGTGTATTAATAAAGTCAAAAAATGTATATTTTCATAACTTAAAAAATTGTTTCTATTTGAGCTTTTATGAGGACTTCATATATAAAACCAAAAATCTAAAACATAATTACTAATTACTAAACATTAATATAGAAAAAATCGTTGTAGTAAAATTTTTCCATTTGACCTAAATAATTGTAACTTACTATAATACTATAAGGTTGAAAGATGGTTAACATACTTTACAAATCCTTGCATTAACAATTACAATATTAGACTACTGCTAGGAATATCTCATGATTCATGATCATATCTATACAAACCATAACAGGATATTCGGGTTTAAAGACATAACATCCCAAAAAATACATAGTTTACTACATAAGCAGTAAACGGTGAAAAAATATGTGACCACTAAGCGTTAATTTTAAAATTTGGCATTAATAAGAAATTAATATGATTTTAAAAAAAGTCAAACCATTTAGTAACCTAAAATACGTTTATAAAAAAGATTTCCATAATTAAGAAAATAGTATAAATAAGAGATTAATATAAAATTTTAAAAAAGTCAAACAATTTACTAAAAACAAACAACATTATCTTTAAATTATAAAGTTTTTTTTTTTAAAAACCATTATACACTATGTTTACTATCTTACTTCCTAAACAACCAATTAACATTAACATAGACAACTATTATCCATAACATACTTATGCAATATATAGTGTTGTTAACTAATCCACATAATCAGTCAGAATATTACTGATGCTAAACACAAAAATCCCCAAAATTCACGAATTACCACATAAGTAGTAAACGTGCAAAAGTTAGTCACTGCAAACCACAACCCCTTTTTGTGTTATGTTACCCCCCAAAAGTTGTCATCCTACAAAAAAGTGTCATCAACCTAAAACCACCTAATTACCGTCACCTCTAACCACATTAGAAAGCCTGAACGAACCTTGGTTTTTGAAAAACAGAAAATGCATTTTATCACCCGTATGAAGTCCCTTATCATCGACAAAAGCCTGCATGCCTCTGATGTTGTAACGGGGTTTTCCTCTTGACCCCTCGATTCCCACATACACTCCCCATGACCGACCCTCAGCATCAGATACGCTTAACTCCCTCTTACGGTTCAAAGCGTTCTGCTATGCCCACTCAAGCTTCATACGCTACATAAGAAGAAACATAAATGATAAGGCTTGAAATTTTAATAACAATCACAACTACTCATTACTTGACCTATTAACGAAGTTTCACAAAACATATTAGTCACCCATTTAATGCAATATGACATATCTATAACTTGCTTAGTATTATCTACGTTTATACTAAACAAATAATGACTGCAAATAACCTTGACAGATTAACAATTAAGTTTTGCGACACCAAGTCTATACACTAAAAATTAATTCAAATCATTCTGAATATTTGTTGAATTTAGAATAAACATAAATCATAAAGCTTGAAATAGCAATAACAATCATATACATTCATTATTTGAGTTGATTACCATTTCAAGATGTCATCAATCCATCGTTACGTGTTAACTAACTATATATTATAGCTATGTAGAATGAACATCAACTGACTGCAACAAACCTATTACTATAGTATAAACACACTTTTTAAAACCTGATTGATTAATGTGCAAATAAATGGAAACTGTAAGAACTAACTTGTAACACTTACAAAGTGATTGTCAACAGTGAACACCACTGGCACACCTTCATCATCCACAGCTTCAGCTCCATCATCATCAACCTCCATTGAACTGTCTTGAACATCTTCGACCGGTTCACCTTCAGCATCATCCTGTCCATCATCATCAGAAAGAATAATTACATCTTCATCCAGTTCATTTTCATCTTCATCTTCATATTCCACCTTAACCCTTGTTGCCCAAAACTCCTCACATGGAAGAGTAAGCTTGTTCTTCAAAAACAACGACAAATTGTAGATCCTCTTTTTTATCCAAAACAATGAAAAATTAAAACGCATTAGAATAAATCCAGTAAAATAATTTTTAAAAAAAGAAAAACCATGTATGAAATGAAGAAAATAATACTGGCTTAACGATTTCAAAAACAATTAAATGCTCTTTTGTTATTCCAACAACATCCTGCACCCAAGGCCATCCTCTAGTAACATAAAAATGACCATCTTCATGCACAATCTCTAACTCAAAGCATGAACGCCGAACAGATCTGCAATCTACTGGATTTACTGGAAGCTTTTTATTTAGTAATCCATGTGCAACAAATGAACTAATTTGCTAAGAAGCAAAAATAATTATTTATAAAACATTAATAAATGTCTGTGTAAAAAAAATATTTACATAATTGAGTTGAATCACAGTTGATTAAACTCACAAGACGTTTGTGCGTTGATTTATGGTCCTTCAAACTGCAGTAAAAAAAGTTACCAGGTGCCGATACTGCATCCTGATGGAAACTGATGATCCGGAATGAGTGAAGATTTTCTTCATATTGAAATATGAAGTTACATTCAGGTGGGTACCTTAATTCATTGATCATGCTTCTCCAGCCGTCGTAAAAGTACCAGTTTCCATTGATACTTGATACTGTAACCTCAAACACCTCAGAGGTTAATGTGCGGACCTTGGTAACACCAGTGGGATAATTAAATTTGTTGATCCATTCACCATAATCAGGAGGTAACGGCTGAATCAAAAAATACACACAATTTAAAATATTGAAAACAGATTATACTTTAAAACATATATTATGGCAACACAGTAAAACATGTTAGATATCTTACCAAAGCAGCGACGTCGTTATCCTCCATATATAACCAAAACCCATACAACATTGTGTCACTATTTCATAAACAAAAATTAAAACTGTAAGCATAGATCAAACTAATTTGCAAAAATATTCACACTGTTTAAATAAAAGCTTGAAAAAACATTTCAAAATACATGTTGAAACCTAAAACACAAACACTAAGTTGTAACCTAAAACATAAACCCTTAATCAATATGAATAATAATAAATGAAAATTAAAGAAGAATCACTCAAACCTTAAAAAATCAATTTACCCTAAAAATCCCTAAATCGATAATTATAAACCAAAAGTATTACATAACAAAGAACTTGACTGTAAATATAATGAATCTGAATCAAATGACATCTATGATGAACCAAAATCCCCTAAAACCAATGTAAGTTAATAAAACAGATCAACATTACAAAATTGATGCATATTACAGACAAATCGACCAAATCTGAATGATGAACCAAAATCCCCTAAAATCAATGTAAGTTAATAAAACAGATCAACATTACAAAATTGATGCATATTACAGACAATACATAAACATTAAAAGATAAATCAGATCTACACATATAAACCATACAAAAATTATCGAACATCTGTGTATTAAACACGGATCATCAAACATAAACCATAAAAAACTAAATATTAATAAAATCGATCAATAATAGATGTAATGCAAGTACTATAACTCAATAATTGAAATCAAACAAAACACAAATCAAAAAAATCAAATACACAGCAGTAAGAAGGGCCAAAAAAATCGAGAAAACAGAGATATATAAAGGACAATTGACTGAGATAATGATAGAAGAGATAATACCTTGAATATGAGATGAAGAAGAAGACGCTTGATGGAGTGATTTCGCCGATCGGGTGTATGCTAGGGTTTGGTTGAATGAGAGAGACGATTGTGTTTATGTTAATAAAGTTGTTTTTCTTTTTTTTATTAGGTTTATATATTTTATGTTTTTTTTATAAAAAGAAAAATTTTATAAAATCTCACAATGAGACACTTGGCATAAGTTGATTGGCTATGTAATTGGAGGCTCAATGTGGGATTGACAAGTGTCCAAATTGAGTTTCATATATTAGTTGTATAGATTATGTTTAATATGGTTTATGTTTTTTATTTTTTAAATAAAAGTTTTTTAACTAAGATTGATTGTGTTTAAGTTATTTACTCTTTTCGTGATTTGAGTTTTCTTCTTTTATCATTTTCTATTAAATCATATTAAATTTTGATAACCCCAAGACTTTCTCGGGATAATCAGCTAGTTATTTATATAAAATAACCAACTAAAATATGCTGATTCATAACACAATTAAATTCAACCAAAACTAAAACAAAACTACCCTTAATGGGCTTTTGTTGCCTGGCCTTTGCAGCTCCGAGTTGTCTTTATCCTCGGGTTCCTTTACACGTCTGCCAACCGGCGTTCTTTGGGCCTTTATCATGTTTTCTTTTAATTGCAGCCCGTCAAATGTAAGCCCACTTGCAGAGGATTAATTATGGCCTTAAATAACTATTTCCGGCCCACATGATTTATTTCTATTGGTACAAAAGTTCTTGCCATCAACATTCGGAATAATGTGAAACCAATTTATAAACCAACGAGTTTATCCTTCGGAGCATCCAAGATAGACCTATATAATATTAAGTAACAAAATACATGTACTATAAAAGAATTGGCCGTTTTTTTAGATATTTTTTTTTTTTTGGTAAAGGATCAACACTTGTCCACTCGTCTCTGTACAACTGTCACTTTCTCAATACACTCTAAAGTTGAGATGTGAACCCGAAAAAAAAAAACAAATTGGTATCAAAAGAATGTCATGATGATGATGGATTCTTATGTGTAAAATGAATATATGCTAATAATTGATATACCTGTTCAATTTTCATGTTTTTTGTTGAGCTTCACGGATAGCTTCAAGGATCGAGTTGGCAATGCATGTTATGGGTTCGCTACATGTGACATATTATAATTTTATTTATAATTTAGTTATTTTTTCATAATTTTATAAATGTTAATTACTGTTCTTTAAACATACTAGCAGGAGCACGCGTGTTGCGGTGGTGTTGTACAATATTCGGATGTTGCGTTTAGTCAAATTTATGATTTTCGACCCGATTCGACCTGAAAATTCAAATTGATTTATATATAACTTGAATTTCTTTTATAAAAAGTACATATGTATAATTTTGTTTATTTAGCTCGATTCGAATTCAAACATTGTAATTTAAATAACTTGAATAACCCGAAAACAATCGTGCTAAACATCCATATTCCACTTGTTACTTTTACCTGTTATATTATAGAGATTCAAACCACTTATAACTGGATTAAATTTATCCTCTATTATTGATTAAAAAAGAACATTACGATGTTACCCGAAAGCATGATGGGTAAAGTGCATTCTTGCTAGTTGTTTGTTAATGTCCACAGGCTAATTCCAAAAATTATATAACGAACATGTGAGTTTGTTTGCGGTTAATTTATTGTAGATAAGACATACAAAATATAGGGGTTTAAAATTGTGAATGGTGTAATATTATACAAACTAATTTTTTTGTTTCTTGTTTTTGCCTTTTTTTTAACCTTCAACTATCAACCATTCATCATTAAGTTCTTGTTTATTTGTCATTAATTAATAGAAATTAATAGTTGTATTAAATTTGTCTTATCATTATAATGAAATTACAATTTTACCCTTATATATAAACATGAAATGACAAGTTTATCCGTCCAGCACCCACTATATAGTATATATATATATATATATATATATATATATATATATATATATATATATATATATAGTGGGAATGCCCGCACGTTGTTGCGGGTGCGTTTGTTTTGTTACCTCAAAGTTGTTGTTGGTGTTTGTGGTGCGTGTATGGCATTTATGGACGATTAATTATGATGATACTAAGTATGTAGGAAGCAACAACCTAATATTTAGTTATAAATTATTTAGTATCCATGAGTTCTTGAGTACCTTGATTAGTTTGTAAAACTACCATTGGATACTTTGTAGAACTGTGTGATATTTCGACATTTATAAAACTATGTTCTATATAAACAAAGCTTTATAACATAGATTTTTAAAATGTAATACAGAGTTAAAAATGATACAGTCAAAAAATTCAACTCCTAGTAAGTTCTATAGTTTTTTTCAGGATGTAGTTTATTTAACAAGTATTGTGTTTGTTATGTTCAACCGGTTGGTTGTTTCCGCAAACTGAAATTAATTATGTTAATAAGTTGAATTAAATTGATAAGAATTGGGACCACCAATATTAAACTGACCCGAGTCCATTTAGACTAAACCCTACCTAAAAATTTTGTGTTGGATTGATGGCGTGTTAATTCACACCCCTAGATCCATGTCCTGAACATATAGTTCTGATTAAAAACAAAACAAAAAAATGAGCCTATGTGCCAAATCCAATTGTTAAAAAGGTTTGCACATGTAACGACTTATAGAAAGTTATTTGGAAAATACTATATAGTTAGACTGAAGCCATGCTTGGTAGTTAGGGGAATAAGATAATTAAATCAAATATCTAGTATCAATAAAAAAGATATAAAACCCCAAAAGCTATATGCTAAGATTACCGCATCTTAGGGCAAAGATAACATTATATATAACACGAATGTCCTGTATCAATTAAGTTGATGCGTCTGTTTCAAAACACGTTCTCTTTAAATCTCTCGTTGTTTTAATTTCCTACATAGAAATTTTACTTAACAAAAATAGAAGACCGAAACCCAAGCAAAAAAAGAGCAGGCCATTAGATTGGATAAATAATGCCATACCATATTGTTCAACCATCTTTAAGTAAAAGCGTATGCCAAGGTTCAATATTTTATTGGGAAAAAATAATACAATACATACCGTTTTAGGCTGATGACCCAGGCAAAAAGCTTTCGTCTTTGTCTCCTTTTCACAAATCATAAATCGTTTCATTTCACGCTCGATATGCTTGCGCGCATCCATTAAAGCCTACTAGTAAGAGGCACTAACCTATGTCCACATGCTTGGTTGTCCCTTTTCACAGCTAAATGGGGAGCATATTCTATTTCTCTATGGTTGAAGATGAGAAGAATGGGAAGCATGCAATTTTTGAGACATGAGAAGGTGAAGATACATATACACTTCATGGACACTCAAAGGTCTTAATATTAAGTATCAATTAAAATTTATTGTTTTTTATGAGGGTGAGTTACATCTTGAGATGGATATAAAGTATGTATTAGATACATATACAATTGGTATTAAATATTGTACAAGAGAGCATAAAGGGAAGAAATTGGACAAAAATTATAGATTTATACTAAGACTCTTGATATGTCATCTTAAAAAAGATGTAAATTTACCTTCTTAGTCATCAAGCACCCATTATATAGTAGTATATAGATATAGATATAGATATAAGTATAGAAGTATAGATATAGATAAATAGATAGATAGATATAGATAGATAGATATTGAACAACTCCGTTATGCTCTGGAACAACAATTCAGCATTCAATTTGTATGTTTGTAAACACAATTATGGAAAATTAAATGCATGAAAAAGGAAGAGGACGATTCTTGCTTGCAAATCTAGGGTATTAAAAGGGGAAATAAAAAATATAGAACAACTAAATTAATAAAGACAATCAGTGGCGAAACTTGGTTCTCGAATCGGTGGAGGCCGGACTTAATTTTTTTTATCAGTAGTGGTCGGAAGATCAAATTGGTGGGGCCGAAACTCAACTCGGACTCAATTTACTTACGAAAATCGTAAAATTCCGACACTGTGCCAAAAAACGGTGGGGGCCGGGCCCCCTCGGGCCCTCAAAAAGCTTCGCCATTGAAGACAATGACCAAAATGCCTCCTTATTTAACGTTTGTTTTTAACAGAGTTAGAAGAATGGATGGATTTGACAATGATTGTAAAACCTCAGTGATCTAGTCGAGAAAAAAAAAACATTTTTAAATGGATCTAACAAAAGTGTGCAAACCTCAGGACAATTTTAGCTATTTACTCTTTGTAGTACAACAAATATCAAATAAGGTGTATCAAGAATACACTGATCATACATGTAACTATTGAATTACCAACACCTGAGGATAGTGGCTTTCCTAACGGTTTAGAAATTATCGATGGATGGGGGTCCGATTGTCCATCACTAGGTTTCGGCTTTTTCTGCCCGGTCAGGTTAAGCGGTTCGGGTCGGATAAAAATGTATCAAAAATCAAATTAACCTGAAAATAGTTAATATATACGTTAATCGATATTAAAAGTGAATAATATAATATTATTAAAAAACATTTCATATACAAAATACAAACGCTCTCCATGGGCGATCAACGGCAGGGACGCGACAAGCAACCGGAGAAGGGTCGATTTCAAGAGTTCGTCAAGATTTTCATATCTAACTTTCCAAAGAAATGCAGCGGCAAAGACTTGGGTGATTTGGTGAAGGGTTATGGAGAAGTGGCAAAGATCTATATAGCCCGGAAACGAGATAAGATGGGCAGAAGATTTGGGTTTATGACGTTTAAAGACGTTAGGGATACTGAAGTATTGGTTGATTCTCTATCCACATTGTGGATGGGAAGTTAAAAGTTAAGGTTTAATGTTGCTCGATTCACAGAGATGCAAGAGGACAATTACAAGTCCAATGTTAATTCAAAGAAGGAGGAACCAGTGAAGCCTAAAGAGAATTTTCCGGGTAGTGGAGGTACTAGTGGAGAAGTGAGAACTAATTTTTCATATAGGGACGCTTTTGTAGGAGCTTCCCAATCGTCTTTGAAGGAAGAGGTGGTGACTATTCCGGATTCAATAAATGAGTTTTCGAATCGTCTTGGGAAGGCTTTGGTTGCTACGGTGGTAGATGTGGAGAAACTTAAAACAGTGGGTGCTCTTATGCGGGTGTTTCATCCTCCAGGGGGCCTCATCCAATACATTGGTGGTCTTTCGGTTTTCATTTCCTTTGAAGACGAAAAGGTGGCTGAGAATGTTCGAGTAAAGGCTATGTAAAGGTGTGATGTTTTCAATTCTGTTGACTTATGGGAGGGCCAAGTGCTTCCTTTTGAAAGACTTGCGTGGCTCAAGGTCCAAGGTATACCACTTAACGTCCTTTCTAATGATACAGTGAACGCCGTAGGGGAAAAGTTTGGCAAGGTTATACATCATGCAAAGGTGAATCATAGTGATGGTGATTTATCTTTCGAGTACGTTGGTGTCCTTGTTGGCGACAACAGGAGGATTGAAAGAGAGTTAGTGCTTCAATGGAGGAAAAAGAGATTTCGTGTTTGGGTTTCGGAAGAGATCGGAGACTGGATACCAGACTTTTTATTCGGAGGTAATAAAAAGCAGGATGAGCCGATTAATGAGGATGCGTCGGGAAATGGTCACTCGCTGGAAAATTCAACTTCTCCGGCAAAGGGTACATTTAATTCTGAATTAAATGAGGGGGATAGAATGTTGGTAACTCCCACTGTTTTGGGGGATAATTATGGAAGGGAATCAATTGTCAATGATGGAGGGTCAAAGGTTTCTCCTAATTTGTCGCAGGGTGTTAATGTAGAGGTGTCTCAGGGGGTGAATTGTAAAGTGGCAAAAAAGTCTAAGGGTGGTTTGGGTTTTCTGACTAAAAAGAGAAAGAAGATTAATTTTAAAAGAAGTGGGTCTAGATCAAGAAGTAATTCAGGGCCTACAAAAAAGAAAAACAGGCCCAAATCAAAAGAGGATGACCCTTTTGTGATAGACCACCTTATTGGGCCCCTAAACATTGAGGAAGCTTTAAATGAGCAGACCAAAGTTCCTGATGCAATTGAACAAGTAGCTGCAGTGTCTGCTGGTATGGAGGGTCTGGATAATGCTCCTGGTTCGTCTAGTTTCACTAACAGAAGGGATGTGAGAGATACGATTCTTTTCGAGAATCTCATGGAAGAAGGTGTTGTGGATAATAATAAGGAGGTGGCAGAGGTTTACTCGCCAATTGAAGGTAACGGTTTTCACTCTTCTAAGGGTACTGTTGAGGTTAGTGTGATGATGGGGTAGCTGCGAATGATACAAACACGGGGAGGTGGTCAGTTGAGAACATTAACAACGAAGCCCAAGCTACCATTGGTCTTGGTGTTAAGTTGGGTGTTCAACTTCAAAAATTCAAAAATCTGGTGAGAGATTCCATAGTGGAAGAAGGTCAACAGGGAGGTAAATTATGAATTTCCTTTCAATTAATATAAGGGGAGCTGGGATTACTGAGAAACATACTTGGGTTCGAGGGTTAAGAATTGTTAACAAAGTGTCGATTTTGGCTTTACAAGAGACACAACTTAGTAGTGTTGATGGGGTTGAGTTTTCAACTTTTTGGGGGCATTCGGATAGCAAGGTAGAGGCTACTGAAGCAGCGGGAAGATCAGGAGGTTTAGTCACTATTTGGGATCCTAAGGTGTTTGAAAAAGTGTCTTGTGTGAAAAATCAAAATTTTTTGCTCATTTCGGGTTTTCTTAAGGAGGACGGGACTAAACTTAATGTTCTTAATCTGTATGCGCCTCATAGGACAGCTGCGAAGAGGTCGTTATGGGTTGTTTTGCTTGATTTAATAGAATGTGGTCAAGGTTTGTGGTGTATTTTGGGAGATTTCAATGCCGTTCGTTTCAAAGAGGAGCGCAAAAACTCCTTTTTTGACCGCACGGTGGCTGACGACTTAAATGAATTCATAGAGGCCGCTTGTCTTCAGGAGTATGCGATGAAGGGGAAGCAATTCACGTGTCTTACGAAAAAAGGTTCTAATTATAGACTGAGTAAGATAGACCGGGTGTTGGTTTGTCAAGGATTCTTTAATAAATGGCCAGCCGCAGGTCTCCGTGCTCTCCTGAGAAACTTTTCTGATCATTGTCCGCTTCTTTTGACGCTCAAAGACAAAAATTTTGGTCCAAAACCATTTAGGTGGTTTAATTCTTGGATTCATCGTGAAGGGTGTGAGGAATTGGTTTGCCAAACGCTTAAAGAGTTCAAGATGGTTGGGGCTCCTGATTCGGTGCTGACACACAAACTGAGACATCTGCGTACAGTGCTCATTGACTGGAAAAAGAAGTTAGATGACAAGGAAGCAGCCGATCTATTTGTATTAAGGAAGGATATGGACGAGGTAGAAGCCATTATGGAGGTGCGTGAATTATCGGAAGAAGAGGAGTGGATATGGAATGAAAGTAACAAGAGTATAAAATAGTTGGAGTTTTTTCGAGCCAAAGATTTGTGCCAAAAGTCTCGAATTCGGTGGGCTATGCACGGAGACGATAACACCTCGTTCTTTCATGGCATTATTAATGGTAGGAGAGCGTCAAACAGCATTCAAGGTCTTTTGATTAATGAAGTGTGGATATCGAAGCCGAGTGAAGTAAAAAGGGAGGCGCTAAAACATTTCAGGAATTTATTTACTGAAAGAAATATACAACGACCCAGTTTTGTTTGTGAAGGCTTAAAAGCTCTCCCTGTGGTGGATGCGGATTCTTTAGTGATTCCTTTTTCCAAAGCCGAGATTAAAGAAGCGGTATTTGGTTGTGGCGTTGATAAGGCGCCCGGTCCCGATGGTTTCAACTTCCGTTTTTTACGAAAATTTTGGAATCTGCTCGAAGAAGACTTTGGCAATATTCTGAGTGAAGTCTACGAAACGGGTCGTATCAGTCAAGGGTGTGGTTCCTCCTTTATCACCCTGGTTCCCAAGAATAACAATCCATTAGGCCTAAAAGACTTTAGGCCAATAACCTTAGTGGGCGTAATTAGTAAAGTGATTTCAAAGGTTTTGGCTTCTCGTCTCAAGAAGGTGATTAGCTCTATTATTTCGAAATCCCAATTGGGTTTTCTAAGTGATAGGTATATTCTTAACGGCCCATTAATGGTGAATGAAATTTTGTCCTGGTGTAAACGGCGAGGTAAAAAGTCTTTTTTCTTAAAGATAGACTTTGAGAAGGCTTACGACAACGTTAATTGGGGTTTTTTATTATCTATGTTGGAGCAATTGGGTTTTCCGGATAGATGGATATTATGGATTAAAGGTATTCTAGAATCCACTAGATCCGCTGTTCTTGTTAATGGTTCCCCTACGTTTGAGTTTCAATGTGGAAAAGGTTTACGCCAAGGTGATCCTCTTTCTCCGTTTCTATTTCTTATTGTTATGGAAGCCTTATCCTGTTTATTAAATAAAGCGGTGAAAGAAGGGGTTTTTAAGGGTATTGAGTTATCTAAAGACGGGCCTGTGGTGTCTCATCTTTTATATGCGGATGACGCGCTTATTATGGGTGATTGGTCGAACGAGAATATAAATATTACGGCTAGAATTCTGAGATGTTTTTATCTGTGCTCGGGTCTTAAAATAAATATAAATAAATCTAGCCTTTTTGGTATTGGTTCAACAAAAGGGGAAGTTGAGAGGATGTCAGCGGTTGTGGGGTGCCAAGTTGGTTCCACTCCTTTTGAGTACCTTGGTATCTTGGTGAGTGCTAATATGAATAAAATCAACAATTGGAGGAAGATTGTGGATGTCTTTGGTTCTAGATTATCCAAGTGGAAAGCTAAAACTCTTTCGATGGGTGGTCGGGTGACACTTATTAAGTCCGTGCTTGAGAGCCTTCCGATTTACTACTTTTCTTTATACAAGGCCCCGGTGGGAGTTATTGATAAGTTGGAAAGTCTTATGAAACGGTTCCTTTGGTCGGGATCGAATGATATAAAGAAGATACACTGGGTATCTTGGGACCGTATTACTTGTTCAAAAAAAGACGGTGACTTGGGTATTTCTAGATTAAAAGAAGTTAATGATGCTTTAATATCTAAATGGATGTGGCGATTTCGTGTAGAACAAAAAACGCTTTGGAAACAGGTGGTTGTCACTTGCCATAAAGGTAGGAGAAGATGGTCCGGGTTTCCGTTATGCTCGGGAGCATCGGGTTGTTGGTCTGCGATAGTAAAAAGCAATGAGAGGTTCAAGTGTGGCAAGAAACTTTTCTGCGATCTGTTTAAAGGGAGACTAGGTGATGGAAGCTCGATCCGATTTTGGCTGGATAATTGGCTAATGAATGTTCCTCTATCAGTGCAATTTCCAAGGTTATTTGCGAAGGCTGTTGACAAAAATTCATTAATAATAGATTGCTGGAAGGTGGAAGGTTGGTGTCCTCTGGATTTTACTTCTCAATTTAGCGCCTTGGAAGTGCAAGGGTGGTGTGCTTTGTCCGACGCCTTGGCCCAAGTTCAGCCTTCTAGTGCCGAAGACAAATGGGAGTGGGATGAGGCTTTGGATTTTTCGGTTGCTGATGTGTCGTAAAACACATCTATTCTCTTATGTATTTTTTGTTATAATTGAGTCTTTTGTATATAGTTTTTAGTAGTTTTAGGCGTGTATTCGTTTGTTGGCCTATTTTTGTCATTGTATAGTTTTTTATTAATTTTTAGTACTTATTTGTTTATTTTATATTTTGGTAGGTGTTCGTGTGGACGTTGGAGCGTAAACGAGAAACATTAGTCGAGCCACGAACACCCGAGTGTAGAGCACGGAGCTAGAATGCTATATATAATAATAATTATAATAATAATAATAGTAGTAATAAAAAAATATAAAAAAAAGAGGAATGCTTGGGCTCGAAGCCCAAGCCTAAACTAAGGCAATTCAAAACAAAGTCGGTCAAGGTGGAATGTTATATGTTTGACATTGACAGCGGCATATTATCAAAAAATTCAACAATTGCAATTCTTTGAATCGCACAAAAGAAAAAAGGCGACCGGCCAGAATCGGTGACGAGCGAACGAGCACGGAAGGAGAAAAGGCCACGGGCATGTTAAAGATCAATAGCCAACGAGCCTTGGGTTAGGTTTAGTTTTTATTTATTTTTTCTATAGACATGATTAAAGCTATATTTATTTATTTTGTGAACATGTTTTTAAATATTATGAACTAGACTTTTATGGTTGCTTAGGTTTATGAACTAGACACGTAATTTGCAGTTTTTAATGATTCTTGGTTTTTAATTTTGATGTGTAGGATTACATGATTTTAATTTTATTGTTGGATTTGATATATGCGTGTTGGTGTTATTTTTATTTGAAGTTTGTTTATTGGTTTTGTGGAGCTAGGCATGTAGAGATACCCCCTAGGTCTTGAAATCAATCTAGTTCGTCAACTTAGGTTAGCGTGCTAGTATTTGGAGTTGGAGTACGACACAAGTATAACAAACTAATATAATAAATTAACTAAGACGTGCAGTGCATTCTTGAGGGTGAGAAATCTAACTCGAGATTGCTAGGTAACTAACTAGGCATTGTTCGGTAGTTGGCAAGCGCTAGGGCGGGCGTCGCTACTTGTCCGTGTTTAGAGTTTACCTAGGTTTCTTTCAGTAGAGTTAAGTCTGCTTCATAGTTTGAGGGTTTTAATCCAGGAGAGGTTTTAATCTGATTTCTGTGGAATTTTGGTACGCTAGGGCGATCCGGATCCATTTTAGCATTTCTACACTTGTCCCGCCTTGAGTCTAGTGAGCTATCTTTGACAGGAGGTTTGTTAGATAAGAATAGGGTCTCAAGTTAATTACCAGATTCGGGATTTATTGCTAGTGTCTAGGGATTTTACCTAAGTAACCAGCCTTCTTCCTATCTGATTTCTCCAAGCTCCTAGGTTCGTCTAAGTAGTTGAGGTTATTTTGTTTATATTTAGATCCTTCTAAGTTTATAATTAGTAAGTTTAAAATACCCCCAATTTAAGTATATATTTATTTAGGCTGGTATTCGGTAGAGGTTGTGATCTAGAGTTGCATTCGCGTCTTTGGGTTCGATACTCGGTCATATCTGTTTACTGCTTTGCGACCGGTACACTTGCCGTGCGTGTGTAGTTTTTAGGTGAGTCGTTTTAATTAGAACTTGTGTTATTTTTATATATATACATTTACACACATCAAGTTTTTGGCGCCGTTGCCGGAGACGCAATTAGCACTCTTGAGAATTATCCGATCCGTTTCTAGTCTACTATTTTGTGAATAATTTTTTTTTCTTTTTTTTTCTTATTATTATTTTTTTTATTCTTAATATATAATTTTTTTTATCATGTGCGAGATCTGCGGAGGACCCCATTTTACCATAAGATGCCCTCATTCATATTCATCGGGGTATTCCACGGATTATTATGCTAACGAGTATTTGCAGCCGCAGCCATATCAGTCATACCAGCCTTCATACCCACAGGCTAACCAGTGGCTTAACCCTGCAACATCTGAGTCACTAGATAGAATAAAAAGTCGGCCTGATCGTCTACAAGCTAAGATGTATGAGGAAAGGCATGGTGGGAGCTCGTCAGAGTATCCACCTAGCCAACATTTTTATCAACATCCCGATTATCGGGATGTCTCATCTCACACTAGACCCGATTTTGCCGCCTTACTTGCTAAACAACAGCTCATGCTCGAGGATATCGATTCTTTGCTATCCAAGCGCACCGACTCTTTGAGGGAACAAGATGCGGCACTTAAAAGGCTAGAGGCTCAGGTGGATGAACTGAAGACTATAATGGACGTTGAAGTCCCACCTCCAGTTCAGCAGGTTAATTTCACATATGATGACCCAGACGAGATGGTAACACTTAGATTACCTGATTGTATTAGTCCCGTTGCTGAAACTGTTTGTCCTTACTCATCTGATTCTGTGCATGATTTAACTGACTCATATGATTCTTTACACTTGTTTTGTGAGGATGATATTTTGCAGGATTCAGGGTTAGAGCCAGAGACCATAATGGACGCCTTAGTCCCACCTCCGGTTCAACAGGATGAGCAGCCTTGCCAGATCTCTAGTTCAGCAGCATATCCTTGGGAGGTAGATGTCTGGAGTGATGATGAGGAGATAGAAAGGATAGAGTGGGACGCGCACAGGAAAGCCATGTTGGAGAAGATAGGGGAGGCTGAGGAAGATATGGATTTTTCAGAATCCACAGGCTGGCTGTTTGAGGAAGAAGTGGTGGAATAGGAAGACACCGCTGACCTGCTTGAAGAAGCAGCTGATGGGGGAGTAGAGTTTGGTGACGAGTTATTTAATTTGTCAGCTCCAGAAGTGGACAAAGATTTTGACCAAGTGTCACCAAACAAGGAAGATGAGAAAGAAGCAGTGGTGAAAGAAGAAGAACACCACAGCCGGCCCGTGCAGGCATTGGATATTACATTGCTACTAGCGCCACCACCATGGCCACCACCACGGGAGAAGGCGAAGACGCACCTGGACCGACACAGGGTGAGGGTCAGGAGTTGCAGAGACAACAAGTCCCCTCATTACATGCCAAGAATCAGGTTTGGTCCAGGTAAATTTAAATATTGGTGGTCCGACCTATTTAAATTCGATAAAATATTTTTAAATTCCACTAATTTAATTTTTCTAAATAATATGGACCGGGTGGAATTAAATGGGTTGGATCGGGTCCAGATAAAAGAGAAGCCCCCTGATTTAGTTTAAGTGTGGGGAGGCTCTGTAGAGTTTGTAAATTTATATTTATACATATTTATTTATTTATTTATTTTTTTCTTTCTTTTCTAGCTTTTCATTTTTTTTTATTTTTTATTTGTGGTTCGTCCTTCGATAATGGTTCATAGGTTTTTATCTTTCTATTTTTTTCTTTGTTGTTTTTTTTGTGTCTTTGAGTCTGTTTGCAAGTTTGCGTGTTTGCTTAGGTAAAGGAAATTTCACAATGAGCGGATCCCATGTATTGTCTTTATATATATTTTATGAGTGGGAGTTTTGAAAAAGGTTTGGGTAATAAAAGAGAATTTTTCTTAAAAAAAAAAAAATTAATTAACTTTCTGTGATAAAAGACTTTTCACGTAATGTGAAGAGTCTGGGCTGACCTGTGCGCCTCATGCGACCAGCTATTACCCCGGAAAGTTATATTTTTCTTTCACTTGCAACGCGTGTTGTGATCACCAGTGTCCTTCACGTTGAGCGAGAACCAATATATTTTTTTTTCTCTACCCATTTGGTTCTACCACCATTCACCGTCATTTTGCCAAGCAGGTACGTTTTCTTGTTTGTTGTTAAATTATTAGTCTAAGTTAGTAGTTTGAGTCTTTTTATTTTTGTATGGTTCGGTATTATGCTCGGGTTTTGTTTGTTTCGTTTTGCGCAGGTTTGGATTGCACCGCCCGTACTCAATCTCCATTCGGGTGATTCTGGACCTGTACGTTATATTGAAGCAACCTGAGAGTTTACCATTGTGTCAGAGCCGATCGCGACCAAAATGCTATACGATCGAGCTGGATTGGACAAGAGCTTACGAAGAAAAATTAACCAGCTAAGTCCTTTTCAATTTGCCCTCGTCTTTTTATTTTTGTATTCGGAATTTTTTATTTTTATTTTTTGTTTTGAGTCGTTTTCTATTCCTACATTGAGGGCAATGTAGAGTTTAAGTGTGGGGATGGGAAACTGTCGTTTAGTTTGTATATAAAGTCGTTTGAGTAGTTTGTATATAAAGTCGTAAAAAAAAAAAAAAACTGAAAAAAAAAGTCCCTGATTTTGAAGTTTGCATTATATAAAATATGGAAAATGATAGGTAAAGTTAGGTGTCCGGTTTTCAAATAGTATGTATAATAAGAGATTAAAATTGATTGGAAACGTGTCTGATTTGGGATATGTGGGTAGGCTCGGCCGGTAGAAAGGTTTCCTTTGAAAAGTAATAAATTAATTATGTTAGGCTATTTTGTGGGTTCTCATCTAGGAGAAACGGGGAGACCAAAACCGCCAAAAATAGTATAAGAAGCACCGTTATAAGTTGAAAACCGTTAGAATTTCTAATCACTTAAAAAAAATATATAGAAATCAAAGCAAAAATGCTGAAGCTTAAGGTGCCTGGCCACTGGGATAGCGACTTGGATTGGTCACACCCTCTGAGTTAAGTATGCTGAGATGAAAAAAAAAAATGCTGAAGCTTAAGGTGCCTGGCCACTGGGATAGCGACTTGGATTGGTCACACCCTCTGAGTTAAGTATGCAAAAAAAAAAGTGATTTTAAATTCTCTTGGTTTTCTACATAAGACGGTTGGGAAATGGTCAATTGGTCGTTTTTTAGCTTCATAAGCTTGAGGCGGGATTAGGAGGAACTGTGGCTTCCTTCGAGTGAGACCCTAAATAGACTAATCAACATGAACTTAACATAAATAAAAAGGGGCTTGGAAACCGGTGTGGGTTTAAGAGGATCAATATACCTGCAATCGCAATCAACACGTTAGTAGATTATTAATTAAGTAACCTATGTTTTGAAACTGGATGTAAACCTAACTGTGATTCCATAGCATAATTCTTTTTCAGGGACGAAAAAGGGTTAAGTGTGGGGATGTTTGATGTGTCGTAAAACACATCTATTCTCTTATGTATTTTTTGTTATAATTGAGTCTTTTGTATATAATTTTTAGTAGTTTTAGGCGTGTATTCGTTTGTTGGCCTATTTTTGTCATTGTATAGTTTTTTATTAATTTTTAGTACTTATTTGTTTATTTTATATTTTGGTAGGTGTTCGTGTGGACGTTGGAGCGTAAACGAGAAACTTTAGTCGAGCCAAGAACACCCGAGTTAAGAGCACGGAGCTAGAATGCCATATATAATAATAATTATAATAATAATAATAGTAGTAATAAAAAAATATAAAAAAAAGAGGAATGCTTGGGCTCGAAGCCCAAGCCTAAACTAAGGCAATTCAAAACAAAGTCGGTCAAGGTGGAATGTTATATGTTTGACATTGATGGCGGCATATTATCAAAAAATTCAACAATTGCAATTCTTTGAATCGCACAAAAGAAAAAAGGCGACCGGCCAGAAACGGTGACGAGCGAACGAGCACGGAAGGAGAAAAGGCCACGGGCACGTTAAAGATCAATAGCCAACGAGCCTTGGGTTATGTTTAGTTTTTATTTATTTTTTCTATAGACATGGTTAAAGCTATATTTATTTATTTTGTGAACATGTTTTTAAATATTATGAACTAGACTTTTATGGTTGCTTAGGTTTATGAACTAGACACGTAATTTGCAGTTTTTAATGATTCTTGGTTTTTAATTTTGATGTGTAGGATTACATGATTTTAATTTTATTGTTGGATTTGATATATGCGTGTTGGTGTTATTTTTATTTGAAGTTTGTTTATTGGTTTTGTGGAGCTAGGCATGTAGAGATACCCCCTAGGTCTTGAAATCAATCTAGTTCGTCAACTTAGGTTAGCGTGCTAGTATTTGGAGTTGGAGTACGACACAAGTATAACAAACTAATATAATAAATTAACTAAGACGTGCAGTCCATTCTTGAGGGTGAGAAATCTAACTCGAGATTGCTTGGTAACTAACTAGGCATTGTTCGGTAGTTAGCAAGCGCTAGGGCGGGCGTCGCTACTTGTCCGTGTTTAGAGTTTCCCTAGGTTTCTTTCAGTAGAGTTTAAGTCTGCTTCATAGTTTGATGGTTTTAATCCAGGAGAGGTTTTAATCTGATTTCTGTGGGATTTTGGTACGTTAGGGCGATCCGGATCCATTTTAGCATTTCTACACTTGTCCCGCCTTGAGTCTAGTGAGCTATCTTTGACAGGAGGTTTGTTAGATAAGAATAGGGTCTCAAGTTAATTACCAGATTCGGGATTTATTGCTAGTGTCTAGGGATTTTACCTAAGTAACGAGCCTTCTTCCTATCTGATTTCTCCAAGCTCCTAGGTTCGTCTAAGTAGTTGAGGTTATTTTGTTTATATTTAGATCCTTCTAAGTTTATAATTAGTAAGTTTAAAATACCCCCAATTTAAGTATATATTTATTTAGGCTAGTATTCGGTAGAGGTTGTGATCTAGAGTTGCATTCGCGTCTTTGGGTTCGATACTCGGTCTTATCTGTTTACTGCTTTGCGACCGGTACACTTGCCGTGCGTGTGTAGTTTTTAGGTGAGTCGTTTTAATTAGAACTTGTGTTATTTTTATATATATACATTTACACACATCAGTTGCTAAGGTTAAAAAGCTGCTGATGGTAAATCGGTATTCAAACATTAATTTTAAGTTTAAATGGGTAGCTTGGGTTCCGCTAAAATGTAATGTTTTTGCTTGGCGAGCGGAAATGGATAGAATTCCGTCGTTGGAGGCTCTTGCTAGAAGGAACATAGTCTTTGATTACAATAGTTGCAGATTATGTGAAACGATGCCTGAAACTTCAAACCACATCCTCGTGGCTTGTGGGTTTTCCGCTGGAGTGTGGGAAGCTATAGGGAGATGGTGTGGCTTATACTTGCATTCGGCTATTATTACGAGGGATTTCCTTCTCATGTACAAACAAGTGAATAAAGGGAAATGGGAAAAAATATCGCCCAAGGAATTATGGTGGTGTCTTTTTGGGCAATTTGGAAAGCTAGGAATGGGAAGACGTTTAAAGGTGCGGAAGCTAATGTCTCTAAAGTGGTGGGCGATATCAAATCTTTGTCATTTTTTGTGGCTCAAATATAGGTCTAAGTTTAAAGACCTTATTTGGGAGAATTGGTGTAAATATCCGCTGTACATGATATAGTCGGGCAGGTGGCCTTTCTAAAACATTTTATTCAATAAAACAAAAATCATCTCTCAACAGTTGCAGTCGCAACGTGTAAAACGATAGCTAAGTTTAATAACCGTTAAACCAATATAACATTTGTTTCAATCTTAAATTGCACAAGACTAGATTTATGGCTTGTGTAGTGGGCTTAAACCTTAATGGATTTTTGTTTTTTTAATTGATTGTGGGTTAAATGAGTTGATAGGTTATTTTTTTAAATAAAATGTAGGCTTAACAAGTTATTTTTTTAATTGAAATGTGAGTTAGGGTTTTGTTGTAAAAATTCTAAGGTTCGGTGTCAAGGTTCAAGGGGTTCGGTGTAAAAGTTTTAACGTGTTCGATGTCGAAATTTTTAAAGGTGCGATGTTGAAATACACGTATACGGTACCGGTTTGGCCGAACCGTAGGTCCCTATGTGCCTACGCGGCTACGCCCCAGCTTGAGGACAAGTGACAAATTCGGAGAATGTGCAGCTATAATATGGTATTAAAATAGAAACTTAAGATATATCTTACCTAACCAGGTTTTCTACATATAGTACGCTTAAGGAAATTGTGACAATATAATACATTGAAATGCATTTCGTGACCAGAAACATGATATTGTAACGTGTACATATGGATAGTGTGTTCGTGACCTCGTGGTACAAGTGTACATTTGAAGTGGTCATGTTATGTGGACCGATCTCAAAGGAGTAAATCATAATGATAAGATCTACAGATATCCAATTAGTATATTATGATGATATGGGATCTCGGTGGAGTAAACGATGATGATCGATGATGATGACAACAACGACGCTGTTTTGTTGCTATCGCTACGTAGCATATAGGTAGCTCGTCGCTATTTACCGCTATTCGCTATAGACAATCATGCGCTATGTATCACATCACTGATCACATCATTAAAAATATTAACTGCACGTTGCAGCGGAGCTGCATGATATTTGGCTATATATAATTGGTATATACATATAAGTAATTGATATGTTTAGCCTTTAAGACTTGTACATGCAGCTTTAAGACTTGTTTTATTGACAAAATATAGAGATACTCATAGGGGGTATATTTATATAGAGATGATATAGATTATTATTATTATTACTATTACTATAGATTTTCTGACAAAGTGGTATCATAAATTTTAAAAAAAGTATAAAATTAACTTATAGTTTTAAATAACATTTGTGCATAGGGTTGAACGAACCGAACGAACACGAACAAGGTCTTGTTTGTGTTCGTTTATTAAGAAAATATTGTGTTCGTAAATTGTTCTTGAACACTTATAACATGAGATTTTCTGTGTGTTTGTTAAGGAAATGAGTGTGTTCGTGTTCGTTAGTGTTTGTTAATTTTAGATACCGGACAAAACTGTGTGTAAAGAAACACAAATAAACTTTCATGAACATAAACAAACATATATTAAATTTCGAATAAAATCGGTATCTTTAATCACAAACATTATGTAAATCCATCCAAGATATACTAACCCAATTATCCAAACATACTTAACATGATTTTGATAACGTAATTACCATAAAATAATGTTCCAACATAACACAAAATTATCATACAAAACTTGAAGTACTCATTTAATCCAAAAAAAGAAAAGAAAAAAACTCTAGGTCTTCATTTAATCCAACCAATATAAAAGCTAACAAAAATAAATGAAGTAATACCGTTAGGTTTTTTTTTGGAAGGTGCGTTTCAGCGGAGAATACAAACGATGCACAACCCCTCAACCCCAGTTCGAATCCTGGCCAAACGCGGGTGTTGAATTTCTCACCCCTTAGTGCGAGTGGGGGGACTCGAACCTGAGACCAAGCCCGGGCGGGAACCTCCCTAAGGAGTAAACCCTCCCACCTCCGACCAGCTGGGCTGGACATCATTGGCAAGTAATACCGTTAGGTAGTACACTAATATTTATTAAATAATCTATTATTAGGAATTTTGAAGTACTTACATTAAAAATAAAAGTTAAAGTGCCTAATAAACTATCAAACATAAACGAATACATTACTATACGTTTACGAACATAAACAACATGTTACCGAACGTTTACGAATATAAATGAACGAACGCGACATCTGTTCATGTTTGTTTGTTTAGCTAAACGAACGAAATTTCTTGTTTGTGTTTGTTCCTTTATTAAACGAACGAACACAAACAAACTTTCCATCAAACGTTTTACGAACTGTTAGCCGAACGTTTTGTTCATTCGCAGCCCTATTTATGCAATTTCATTGTTTTCATGGATTGCATATAACATCTACATTTAATAATGCTTCTTTATACCATCTTATATTATGAAATCCTCTGAGATCTTCTATGACATGATATTAAACTTTTCAAATGCTTAAATGGTTTTTCTTACCATTACTAGTTACTTTTAATAGGTTAAAAAAGTTGATTTAATTGTTTTATTACATTTGTCTTAAAAACTAAATGAAATTACAATTTTACCCATTTATATGAATATGAAATGACAATGTTACCCAATACAAGTATAGATATTATAAATATATTAATACTTGTGTGTTTTGAACAGTAACTAATTAATGTTATGGTTTATTTGTAATTAAGAGGGTTTTGAGGGTTGAATATCTATTTGGTGTTTCCTTTTCCTTTGGTAACGTATCTGCACTGCCTCAGTTCTCATTCATCTCTCTCCACCGCCTGGCTACACCGCTTTGTTCTGGTGTCCCTCCTCTCGCCACCAAATCACAGTGATTATTTGATTGTGGGGAGAAACAGAGTTACTATTCTCCCACCTCTTCTTTCGCTCTTTCTTAACGATTATCGTCAACAATACCTACAACCCTGTTAAGATCCCCACTGCATGGCGTGCAACTCACCTATATGGTGCTGATGGTGTGCCGAACAGTGGCTTACGGATTTGGAACGAGGATATGGGGGGTCATGGTGACGGTGATGGCGCTATGTGGTGGTGTGAGGCTATAAAATGTCACCATGGTGGTGGTGATGGCATTGATTTTTTGATTGTAGGAATTAGGGTTTATGTTATGTTTTATCAAAGTTTGATTTGGTATACAGTTGTATTTTATGCCACCTCAACGTATTCAGACACCTGATGTAAGTCTCTTCAAACTAGGATTTTGATTTTATGGCTGCATGTTACGATCTGGATAGTTTGGGTTTTTAATTGATGTTTACAGTTGTGGTGTTGGTGTTAGATTACAGTAGTGACTGTTGGGGCTTTTTATCCCATTCGTGGGCTGTGGTTTAGCATAGTTTATGCGTCGCTAATGTAGCGGCTTAGATGTCTTCTATATTTGAGCAAGTTGAATACACGGCTTTAATCTCTAGGCTTTGTATGGTGGGTGTATGTACGCTTGGTGGCACAGGGATGGAGGACGGTGGGTGTTCACCCATAACCCCCCTGCACTCCTTGCATGCTGACCCGAGCCGTACCTTAGCCTCATTATTGTGCATAAATATATTTTTGCCGTATTTCAACCCTGTTGGGACTTTTAATCCAGACAGGTTCGGTTGGTGGTTGATGGTTATGAACAATGGTATGCAACCAAACGGGTTGTATGTCAATGGTGTTTAATTGTTAGACGTATTAATATATTTATAAGAGTTTGTCAACATGATGCAGTACCATATATGTGGCCTGCGTGTTACCAGTGGTTGCTGTGATAACTAAAGTCCGGATTGTTGCCCAATAAGTGGACGGCAAGTGTGGGTTTGTACACTTTGTTGGAGAATTGGTTTCTTTTATCTCTAGGCTATGATCATTTTGAGGGTTAGATGTATGTATGCTTAGTGGCACAGGGATGGAGGACAGTGGGTCTTCACCCATAAACCCCCTGCACCCGTTGCGTGCTGACCTGAGCTGTACTAGAGCCGCATTATTGTGCATGAATATATTTTTGCCATCTTTCAACCCTGTTGGAACTTTTTATCCCATTCGTAGGTTGTGGCTTAGCACAGTTTATGCGTCGCTAATGTAGCGGCTTTGATGTCTTCTGTATTTCAGCAAGTTGAATAAACGGCTTTAATCTCTAGGATATGATGATTTTGTATGGTGGGTGTGTGTACGCTTGGTGGCGCAGGGATGGAGGATGGTGGGTCTTCACCCATAACCCCCTACACCCATTGCGTGCTGACCCGAGCCGTACCTGAGCCTCATTATTGTGCGTAAATATATTTTTGCCATCTTTCAACCCTGTTGGGACTTTTAATCCCATTATCATAGTTTATGCATCGCTAATGTAGTAGCTTAAATGTCTTCTATATTTGAGCAAGTTGAATACACATCTTTAATCTCTAGGCTATGATGATTTTGTATGGTGGGTGTATGTATGTTTGGCAGTGCAGGGACGTTTAAAGTGTTGTCCTGGTGGTTGGGTGTTGTGTTTGGTGATCACTTGCCCGGGTTCGAATCCTTGGGTCTCCGTTTTTTATGTTAATTAATATTAGTGTACTAAATGATGGCTTTCTATGTGCCTGAGTGAGCCTTACCAAAGATAAGGTTATCTGCATCTTGGTGGGGCAACCAAGATGGTCATGTGACTCGTTCACCTCTCACATGGCAACCGGTAAGAGTGCAGCCATGGCAGATTAATCCTCTTTGTTTGGTTGTTTACATATATGAATCTGAGCCTCATAATTGTAATTGTGTTTTAAATTCCAAAATGATGTGGCGTGTTTCAAAAGATCGTTACCAATGAATCAGACAACTGCTAGAGGCTTCTGCTGTTGCTTCAAAATAGCATGAAGTAATATAAAGCAACTGCGATTTCATATTCAGCGGCTTTAGAGTTGGATCCTTCAATCCGTCGTTCTAAGGGCATCAGGGGTGTTCCTAGTGTATTTTATTTCTTTCACTGATTTTAACCAATCCTGCTTTGCCACATCACTTCACTGATTTACTTCACTGAAACACGTTTTTGTAGGCAGAGCACTCCACTCATTCTTTTATTTATTTTCATTTAAATATTATTTTTTACATTTTAACACGGTTTTAACATTTAATTCTACTATTTCAACCGTCCCACCAAACGGTCAGCCAAATTTAATTGTTTATCTTGGAAACCGTCAACTAAATTGAATTAACTCACCTAAACGGTCAGCGAGTTAATTCTAACAGTGCCACCGTCGTTGTATATAAAGTGATCAAACCGTGGGGTTAAAAGCCACAATTTGTAACATCACACAAATTTTCTTTATATATATATATATATATATATATATATAGAACTCCATCGTTTATTCATCCGATTCATGTTTACAGTATCTTTACCATCCATTTTGTTAATTTTTTTTGTTTAAATAATGACGTATAATCAATATTAAATTGGATTGTATTAAAAATTCTGATTTAAAAATGTTAAAAAAAAATGTTTGCCTATGCCAGGATTCGAACCCGAGTCCCTGGCGGGCTAAACCTTAACCACACCACACAAACCACTACACCATTTGGTATTTTGTGATGTTAATTAAAACCAATTAAACTTAAACCCTTTCAAGGTCCCTTAGTCAAACCTGAAAAGTCAAACGTAGTCTCCTAGTCAAGTCAAGTCAAAGTGTTAGTATATATGGTCTCCTAGTCAAGTCAAAGTGTTAGTAAATATGGTCTTCTAGTCAAGTCAAAGTTGTTCCTAAATTCTAGCCTAGTCAAAGTAGCCCCTAATTACAACTCCAAATTTTACACTATAAATACACTAGCCTACCATTCAACTCTTTGTACCATTCAAAATAAAAAAAAAAACATTATTATCCCATCTCCCATATACTAAAGTTTTCATCCGTCATTATCTCCTCTAGCTAGCTTCGAGTTTTCCAAGGCATTATTACTAAGTGTTTGCACGCTCAATAAAACGCACGAACTCATTATGCACCTAAGGTGAGTTTACATAGCCCATTTTTCTGTTTTACATTTTGGGGTGAAACATGCTTAAACATTTTATATACTATCATTTACTCATTCTTACATTGTTGAAACTTATGATTCAACTCTAAACATTTTATACACTATCATTTACTCATACTATCATTTGACTGTAACAAAAAGACACCGTACAATCATTAACATTGATCAAGCCGCCTGTTTAGATTATAGCGCTATAGGTCTGACAAACCCATCCCCCCGCATAAATTCAGGGATGATCGATAACAGTAACAACATTTAACTAACTTGCGAGTTAGTCCTCAGTCGACACAAGGTTTGATTGTACAAAGATGCATTGTTACATGTCGGACTCATACTCTATCATCATACAACTGTGATTGTTGTACAAACTATTATTATCTATCATATTCCAAAAACCTATGTAATTCTCACCAACTTTTGTTGACCCAAAAATATTTTCAAACTTAACATGTTTCAGTTTATGCTTGCATGAAGATTTGAGTTAATGCTTGAAGATGTGTAGCTAGTATTTTCATCTTGTGATGTACAAATTCTTAGAACAATTGTATGTAATTTATTGTTCAGTAGCTCATGGTGAATAATAAATTTCATTAAATGATTTAAATAAATTACATACAATTGTTCTAAGAATTTGTACATCACAAGATGAAAATACTAGCTACACATCTTCAAGCATTAACTCAAATCTTCATGCAAGCATAACCTGAAACATGTTAAGTTTGAAAATATTTTTGGGTCAACAAAAGTTGGTGAGAATTACATAGGTTTTTGGAATATGATAGATAATAATAGTTTGTACAACAATCACAGTTGTATGATGATAGAGTATGAGTCCGACATGTAACAATGCGTCTTTGTACAATCAAACCTTGTGTCGACTGAGGACTAACTCGCAAGTTAGTTAAATGTTGTTACTGTTATCGATCATCCCTGAATTTATGCGGGGGGATGGGTTTGTCAGACCTATAGCGCTTTCATCTAAACAGGCGGCTTGATCAATGTTAATGATTGTACGGTGTCTTTTTGTTACAGTCAAATGATAGTATGAGTAAATGATAGTGTATAAAATGTTTAGAGTTGAATCAAAAGTTTCAACAATGTAAGAATGAGTAAATGATAGTATATAAAATGTTTAAGCATGTTTCACCCCAAAATGTAAAACAGAAAAAGGGGCTATGTAAACTCACCTTAGGTGCATAATGAGTTCGTGCGTTTTATTGAGCGTGCAAACACTTAGTAATAATGCCTTGGAAAACTCGAAACTAGCTAGAGGAGATAATGACGGATGAAAACTTTAGAATATGGGAGATGGGATAATAATGTGTTTTTTTTTTTTTTTTTTGAATGGTACAAAGAGTTGAATGGTAGGCTAGTGTATTTATAGTGTAAAATTTGGAGTTGTAATTAGGGGCTACTTTGACTAGGCTAGAATTTAGGAACAACTTTGACTTGACTAGAAGACCATATTTACTAACACTTTGACTTGACTAGGAGACCAAATATACTAACACTTTGACTTGACTTGACTAGGAGACTACGTTTGACTTTCCAGGTTTGACTAAGGGACCTTGAAAGGGTTTAAGTTTAATTGGTTTTAATTAACATCACAAAACACCAAATGGTGTAGTGGTTTGTGTGGTGTGGTTAAGGTTTAGCCTGCCAGGGACTCGGGTTCGAATCCTGGCATAGGCAAACATTTTTTTAACATTTTTAAATCAGAATTTTTAATACATTCCAATTTAATATTGATTATACGTCATTATTTAAACAAAAAAAATTAACAAAATGGATGGTAAAGATACTGTAAACATGAATCGGATGAATAAACGATGGAGTTCTATATATATATATATATATATATAAAGAAAATTTGTGTGATGTTACACAATTTACCATGGTTTAAAAGACCAAACACACACAAAATGAACCAATGGACCGAAGAAGAAGAAGAAATGGCTCAGGTACGGCTCGGGTCAGCACGCAAGGGGTGCAAGGGGGTTCTGGGTGAAGACCCACCATCCTCCATCCCTGTGCCACCAAGCGTACACACACCCACCATACAAAATCATCATTGCCTTGAGATTATAGCCGTGTATTCAACTTGCTGAAATATAGAAGACATCTAAGCCGCTACATTAGCGACGCATAAACTGTGTTAAGCCACAGCCGGCGAATGGGATAAAAAGTCCCAACAGGGTTGAAAGACGGCAAAAATATATTCATGCAAAATAATGCGGCTCAGGTACAGCTCAGATAGTAATACACAAATCCTTTGGAGCAGCCGAAACTGGGAAATGTGAAGGTAACACATGTTATCTTAGGTTATTTTGAAATATTTTAATCTATACTAAAGTTTAACTTCTTGCACATTGCTGGGCATTTTATGTATACACCTACCAATTTTAGGTACGTTATTCAAGTTGAAAGCAATAATCTTTAGGCCTTTTCTTTTATTGTTTCTTGATGATTAAAGTTGAGCTTCGATCTAGGTACCATATTTTTAAATTCCCTGGACTGCCTACTTGATTGTTAATTTTATTATCAACTGTAGACTGTAGATATTGTATATTCATAGTAAGCTCAGTTAACAATTTGAAAAAACAAAATATTTTACTTTTTAAAAACAATGGATGGTCCAAAATCTCATGGTAGGCATTTCGTGGGTGTACCAGGTTTTGCTGAAAATAAGGACTTTGAACATAAATCAGAACCCAAATTACCCGCAATCGTTGATGCTAATTATGATGATCAACAGAGAATGCATTATTGTTGTTAATGGTCTAGAGTTCGTCTTTTCAACTGAAAGAACGCGGGCTCTAAAGAAAACCAAAAAAGAGAATGATGGCGAAAATCTCCATGCCACTCTCTCTTGGTTTTCATTGAAACCTACGTTCTTTCAATTGAAGAGATGAACTCTAGACCATCAACATCAGTAATACATTCTCTGTTGATCATCATCACCAACATTAATGATCTCAGGTAATTTGGTTTCTGATTAATGCTTGAAATCCTTCTTTTCAGCAATACCCCGTTATGTACACCTTACTTTGACACATGAAATGTCTACTATGAGATTTTGGACCATCCGTTGCTTCCGTAAAGAAAAATATTTATTTTCCCCACATTGTGTGCTAAGCTTACTACAAATATATAATCAACTACACAGTCCAACGAATTTGCAAATTTTGTACGTAAATTTAATTACAGCTTCAACCATCAAGAAACTAAAAAGACCTAAAGATTGTTGCTTTCTACCCATATCCAATTTCAGGTTCAACCATCGTATATGAATAAGTCAAAACGGATGTTAAGGTTGACATGCCTAAAGTGCTTAAAGTTCAAGAATAAAAGGTTACTTTTATCTATAATCTTCCTTAGTATTTTCCCCCTTAAATGGTATTTGTCTTACATGATAACTTTTAACATGGCTAGGCTAATGGAAGAATGACCTGACAAATGGAAGTGAATAGGCACGTGGATAGTCATCAGTGTACAGTCTGCGATAGACTTTATATTCAACTGTTTTCTATGACTGAGTTGTTTCTATAATTGTGTAACTTTATGGAAACATTCATTTAACTTCAGTTGAGGTTAAATATAGATCATGATTATAATAAATATTAATCTGAGACCTTACGCACAATGCACGCTTTGACAAATAAAAATTTTACTCACACAATGTACACCTTGCTTGCATTGTCCACGAAAGGTTCATCAGCAGAATACAAAAAAACACATCATATAAAGCTTCTAAATTAAGAAAGCACACAACACACGCTTTGACAAACAATATTGTACGGCGCACAACGCGCGCCTGGATTCACCCAGTTAGATACATTGGGCAGTTGAACTTCAGCTAGATGCCTAGATAAGTGTGATAGTGGGCTCGTTAGTTGGGCCGTAAATAGAACTTTCAGTTTCAGTTAATAGCATAAATGGATGGTTAACCAAGTGCAAACTGGATTAAGATTTGTATTTGCAAACCCATTGATTGTATTGGGCAAAATAAGAGCTACATGTGAATACTTTCAATTTTTTATTTTTTATTTATTTGAACTTTATAAAGTGGCTAAAGAAATAAATTAGTGCAAAAACCTAAGAACGCTTAGGTTAACATGTGACTCTTCTGTCAGCCTTTATCAGACATCATTGGCCATCGACTTCATTGAGCCACTTTCTTGGGGGGGGGAGGGTTCTTTGGTTTCAGTCTCCTGGTGCCTGCGTCTAGTATGACCAAGTGTCATTGCCAGCACCGCACGATATATTGGGTTCTTTGGAGCTGGAGTTGGAGCCAGGATTACCTGCACCTCCTCACCAGTAGCCCAGCCGTAGACGATTTAAGCGATGATAGCGTCGACCCTCTGCAGCCACCACAACAACAGTACCAGCAGCTGTAACACCCCGCCCCTCTCCTCACCAATATTGTCCGCATTGCCCATCCAGAGCTCACGGATTTGTTTTTGGTTGCCCAAGTGGAGACTTCCCAGGAGGTCACCCATCCTGAAATTTCTCCCACCTGAGCACGCTTAACTGTGGAGTTCTCATCTCATCCACTAACATTAAGCCCCAAAACGCGTTGGTGATTTAAGAGGCAAGACATTACTTATGAACCAAGGATCTCTCCTGGCCACGGCCGATGTGGGATTTTCCTGGGGTGTCACATTCACCCCCTGTTAGAGTCTCATCATCCCTGATGAGGTGTGTTCCTGTGTGTCACATTCACCCCCTGTTAGAGTCTCATCGTCCCTGATGAGGTGTGCACCCACCATCCCGAACGGCACAGGAGTGGCTCTGATACCAATCTGTCACACCCTCAAATTTCCACTTGCGGAGTTTTACCGCGAGGCGTATGACAAACCAGGATCCAAGTCAACGATCACAATAAACAACTCTATATGAAGATACATGATATTCAAAAAGACATAGTTTTCATAAACTTAAAATCAGTAGAGGAAGCATTTGACAAGCTACAAACCATAGACCCAAATGTACCACGTGTTTATTACAAACATGAACTAAATCTAGACGCCAATGCAGACCCGAGCGCCTAGTTCCATTTGTTGCTACCTTAGCGACCTGAGAAAAACATGCCAAAAGACGTCAACATATAATGTTGGTGAGTTTACAGGTTTGATCAATATGTTACTAAGCGTTACCAAAACGTTACCATGTCCATACTATATCAGTGTTACCAAGTACGCTAGCTAGGCGTATGTTTTATTACTACAACGATTGGAAACCATTACTAGACACGTTTAGCAATGTTTAGCAAACGTTTAAGCAGCCCGAATGTTCAGCATGATACCAATGTTCCAGTTCGAGACAACATGCACCCGCCCGGCCCTCCAAGCCGACGAGTGGGGCAGGTCACGCCCAATAGATCTATCCACATTTCCCCCGTTGTGCATCCCCGCACATTCATGGTTTCCCCCAGGACATCCAAAGATCGTATAGCAATACAAAGTTAAAAACCATAGTATGACATATGTTACCAAAATAGTTTAGCGCATGTTTTCTCCCCCAAAAAGTTAAAGTAGTAAAAGTGGGGCCGTGAACTCACCTTAGATAGCGTTCTTCGGTTACTAGTAAAAATGTTAAGCCCTTGATAATCCCTCTACCGGAGATCTATAAAAATGTTCACATAAGTATTCCGACTAATAACCATAAGGTTATCTAGTCCCCGATTATCCAGATCGTGACCAAGTATGTTTTAAAGCGTGTTCAAATGTTTAACCGACACACTAGACCGACCCGAGATCCCGTTGGTGACTCATTACCCTAACTAATCAAGTACACATAGATTACACACAAGGTTCAAGCATAAAACACTTAGTTTGTATAAAAAAAATCTCATTTCTGCATCAGAACGGTCGAAACAGTCAGATAAAATCTCCTTCGCCCATTTTAAGTCTCCTTCGCCCGTTTTCAAGTTCTCCTTCGCCCGTTTTTCCACGTTCGACCGTTTGATCAGGTTCGCCCAACATTTTCCAGGTTCGACCCTGGATTCTCTCCTTCGCCCATTCGATCGGTCGAAGGAGTCCAGGTTCGCCCCTGTTGTACAAATTTTCCTAAAAACGCTTCAAACACATTCGAAACACCTCGAAACATCATCAAACATAGCAGTCAAGTATGGATAACTTATCCCTACAAAACCCCACCAATTTCACCCAAAAATACATCCATTTCAGCCCTTTCCCAAAATGGTAAAAATTATGAAAACGTCATAATCATGCATGGATTCTTTACCCAATTTGGAAACTTTTGAAATCAATCCATATTCAACTTAAAATGCTCAGTTTGTCGAGTGTTCGATTTTTCCCCATTAGTTCTATTGATCATAAATATCATGCATCAAGCCTAGATTCGTTAAAACCCCTAAAATACCCATGACATCACCATCTATCCAATTCTAACCCTAAACAACAATAACCCAGCATCAATAACAATCCTACATCATGTTTCTATCATAGATACAGCAGCAATTCATTGAACAACACATAACACCACATAATACACAATTAACATATGTTTATTATCATGAAAACCTATGTTTAATGATAAGGTTTTGTTTTAGAAAGATGTTTAAAAGGTTTTTAATCATGAAAACACCCTTAGAACAGATCCGGACAATTAGGGTTAGATGAAAACGAATTAAAATGCTTTAAAAAGGATTTAGGATCAAGAACACACCTTGGATTCTTGTTTAGATGTTGTAGATAGGTTAGATTATGAAAAAGAAGAGCAAAAACTCCTTCCTTAGTGATTATAATCGTTTGAGAGTGTTTTGAGAAGGTCAAGGTTTGTGAAATGGTGTAAAATGACAAAGTTTGGTATTTATACTAATCATCCTTCGCCCCCTATTAGTGGTCGAAGGTAGCCTCCTTCGACCCTTCCACAGGGTCGAATGAGCCCTGTCCTGGTCGAAGGGAATTCTTTCAATTCCACATCCCTAGTTCGCCCATTCGCAAAGGGTCGAACCAAAACAAAATTCCTCCTTCGACCACTCGAAGTGGTCGAACCAGAACCCATGTTTATCTAGTTTTCCAGTTTGTCGTGTTTAACGCATTCTAACACACCTTAACATATGAGCATGCAACCTTAGTTTATGTTTAACATATTTAAGCATGGATAATCATTTACACATCATTTAAGCACATCTATGTACATAATCCACCACACGACTCATAATCTACACATACACTTAATTAGTTTATGTAACGTCACCAACAACGGAATCCGGTACTAGTGTATTCCCAAACGACTCCCAATGATCCTCTAGATCATTGAACCCTGGACAATCCTAACTTGACCCGACTCAACTAACTTGGTTAAGTCCGTTTATAGACGTTTCCCGCTAAGGTAGACTTGGATGTTACTAAAATATTTAAGCCAAATATGCCGGGTGTCACATCATCTGTCACACCCTCAAATTTCCACTTGCAGAGTTTTACCGCGAGGCGTATGACAAACCAGGATCCAAGTCAACGATCACAATAAACAACTCTATATGTAGATACATGATATTCAAAAAGACATAGTTTTCATAAACTTAAAATCAGTAGCGGAAGCATTTGACAAGTTACAAACCATAGACCCAAATGTACCAAGTGTTTATTACAAACATGAACTAAATCTAGACGTCAATGCAGACCCGTGCGCCTAGTTCCAATTGTTT
Source organism: Ambrosia trifida (assembly GCA_028751855.1). Lineage (NCBI taxonomy): Eukaryota > Viridiplantae > Streptophyta > Magnoliopsida > Asterales > Asteraceae > Ambrosia > Ambrosia trifida. The sequence goes on from CM054132.1 coordinate 7,133,195, forward strand.
CTACCTTAGCGACCTAAGAAAAACATGCCAAAAGACGTCAACATATAATGCTGGTGAGTTCACAGGTTTGATCAATATGTTACTAAGCGTTACCAAAACGTTACCATGTCCATACTATATCAGTGTTACCAAGTACGCTAGCTAGGCGTATGTTTTATTACTACTACGATTGGAAACCATTACTAGACACGTTTAGCAATGTTTAGCATATGTTTAAGCAGCCCGAATGTTCAGCATGATACCAATGTTCCAGTTCGAGACAACATGCACCCGCCCGGCCCTCCAAGTCGACGAGTGGGGCAGGTCACGCCCAATAGATCTATCCACATTTCCCCCGTTGTGCATCCCCGCACACTCATGGTTTCCCCCGGGACTTCCAAAGATCGTATAGCAATACAAAGTTAAAAACCATAGTATAACATATGTTACCAAAATAGTTTAGCGCATCTTTTCTCCCCCAATAAGTTAAAGCAGTAAAAGTGGGGCCGTGAACTCACCTTAGATAGCGTTCTTCGGTTACTAGTAAAAATGTTAAGCCCTTGATAATCACTATACCGGAGATCTATCAAAATGTTCACATAAGTGTTCCGACTAATAACCATAAGGTTATCTAGTCCACGATTGTCCAGATCGTGACCAAGTATGTTTTAAAGCGTGTTCAAATGTTTAACCGACACACTAGACCGAGCCAACATCCCGTTGGTGACTCATTACCCTAACTAATCAAGTACACATAGATTACACACAAGGTTCAAGCATAAAACACTTAGTTTGTATCAAAAATCTCATTTCTGCATCAGAACGGTCAAACCAGTCAGATAAAATCTCCTTCGCCCATTTTAAGTCTCCTTCGCCCATTTTTCCACGTTCGACCGTTTGATCAGGTTCGCCCAACATTTTCCAGGTTCGACCCTGGATTCTCTCCTTCGCCCATTCGATCGGTCGAAGGAGTCCAGGTTCGCCCCTGTTGTACAAATTTTCCTAAAAACGCTTCAAACACATTCGAAACACCTCGAAACATCATCAAATACAGCAGTCAAGTATGGATAACTTATCCCTACAAAACCCCACCATTTTCACCCAAAAATACATCCATTTCAGCCCTTTCCCAAAATGGTAAAAATTATGAAAACGTCATAATCATGCATGGATTCTTTACCCAATTTGGAAACTTTTGAAATCAATCCATATTCAACATAAAATGCTCAGTTTGTCGAGTGTTCAATTTTTCCCCATTAGTTCTATTGATCATAAATATCATGCATCAAGTCTAGATTCATTAAAACCCCTAAAATACCCATGACATCACCATCTATCCAATTCTAACCCTAAACAACAATAACCCAGCATCAATAACAATCCTACATCATGTTTCTATCATAGATACAGCAGCAATTCATTGAACAACACATAACACCACATAATACACAATTAACATATGTTTATTATTATGAAAACCTATGTTTAATGATAAGGTTTTGTTTTAGAAAGATGTTTAAAAGGTTTTTAATCATGAAAACACCCTTAGAACAGATCCGGACAATTAGGGTTAGATGAAAACGAATTAAAATGCTTTAAAAAGGATTTAGGATCAAGAACACACCTTGGATTCTTGTTTAGATGTTGTAGATAGGTTAGATTATGAAAAAGAAGAGCAAAAACTCCTTCCTTAGTGATTAAAATCGTTTGAGAATGTTTTGAGACGGTCAGGGTTTGTGAAATGGTGAAAAATGACAAAGTTTGGTATTTATACTAATCCTCCTTCGCCCCCTATCAGTGGTCGAAGGTAGCCTCATTCGACCCTTCCACAGGGTCGAATGAGCCCTGTCCTAGTCGAAGGGAATTCTTTCAATTCCACATCCCTGGTTCGCCGATTCGCAAAGGGTCGAACCAAAACAAAATTCCTCCTTCGACCACTCGAAGTGGTCGAACCAGAACCCATGTTTATCTAGTTTTCCAGTTTGTCGTGTTTAACGCATTCTAACACACCTTAACATATGAACATGCAACCTTAGTTTATGTTTAACATATTTAAGCATGGATAATCATCTACACATCATTTAAACACATCTATGTACATAATCCACCACACGACTCATAATCTACACATACACTTAATTAGTTTATGTAACGTCACCAACAACGGAACCCGATACTAGTGTATTCCCAAACGACTCCCAATGATCCTCCAGATCATTGAACCCTGGACAATCCTAACTTGACCCGACTCAACTAACTTGGTTAAGTCCGTTTATAAACGTTTCCCGCTAAGGTAGACTTAGATGTTACTAAAATATTTAAGCCAAATATGCCGGGTGTCACATCATCTGTCACACCCTCAAATTTCCACTTGCGGAGTTTTACCGCGAGGCGTATGACAAACCAGGATCCAAGTCAATGATCACAATAAACAACTCTATATGTAGATACATGATATTCAAAAAGACATAGTTTTCATAAACTTAAAATCAGTAGCGGAAGCATTTGACAAGTTACAAACCATAGACCCAAATGTACCAAGTGTTTATTACAAACATGAACTAAATCTAGACGCCAATGCAGACCCATGCGCCTAGTTCCATTTGTTGCTACCTTAGCGACCTGAGAAAAACATGCCAAAAGACGTCAACATATAATGCTGGTGAGTTCACAGGTTTGATCAATATGTTACTAAGCGTTACCAAAACGTTACCATGTCCATACTATATCAGTGTTACCAAGTACGCTAGCTAGGCGTATGTTTTATTACTACTACGATTGGAAACCATTACTAGACACGTTTAGCAATGTTTAGCATATGTTTAAGCAGCCCGAATGTTCAGCATGATACCAATGTTCCAGTCCGAGACAACATGCACCCGCCCGGCCCTCCAAGCCGACGAGTGGGGCAAGTAACGCCCAATACATCTATCCACATACATAATCTACACATACACTTAATTAGTTTATGTAACGTCACCAACAACGGAACCCGGTACTAGTGTATTCCCAAACGACTCCCAATGATCCTCCAGATCATTGAACCCTGGACAATCCTAACTTGACCCGACTCAACTAACTTGGTTAAGTCCGTTTATAAACGTTTCCCGCTAAGGTAGACTTAGATGTTACTAAAATATTTAAGCCAAATATGCCGGGTGTCACATCATCTGTCACACCCTCAAATTTCCACTTGCGGAGTTTTACCGCGAGGCGTATGACAAACCAGGATCCAAGTCAACGATCACAATAAACAACTCTATATGTAGATACATGATATTCAAAAAGACATAGTTTTCATAAACTTAAAATCAGTAGCGGAAGCATTTGACAAGTTACAAACCATAGACCCAAATGTACCAAGTGTTTATTACAAACATGAACTAAATCTAGACGCCAATGCAGACCCATGCGCCTAGTTCCATTTGTTGCTACCTTAGCGACCTGAGAAAAACATGCCAAAAGACGTCAACGTATAATGCTGGTGAGTTCACAGGTTTGATCAATATGTTACTAAGCGTTACCAAAACGTTACCATGTCCATACTATATCAGTGTTACCAAGTACGCTAGCTAGGCGTATGTTTTATTACTACTACGATTGGAAACCATTACTAGACACGTTTAGCAATGTTTAGCATATGTTTAAGCAGCCCGAATGTTCAGCATGATACCAATGTTCCAGTCCGAGACAACATGCACCCGCCCGGCCCCCCAAGCCGACGAGTGGGGCAGGTAACGCCCAATAGATCTATCCACATACATAATCTACACATACACTTAATTAGTTTATGTAACGTCACCAACAACGGAACCCGGTACTAGTGTCTTCCCAAACGACTTCCAATGATCCTCCAGATCATTGAACCCTGGACAATCCTAACTTGACCCGACTCAACTAACTTGGTTAACTCCGTTTATAAACGTTTCCCGCTAAGGTAGACTTAGATGTTACTAAAATATTTAAGCCAAATATGCCGGGTGTCACATCATCCCCACGTTGAAAGAATTTTCGTCCCGAAAATTGCACAAAGCTCCAAAAATGAAGGAAACGAAAAGAACGAAATGAAAAGAAAATTACCGGATGTTACATCATCCCCACGTTGAAAGGAATATCGCCCCGAGATTCATTCCGCCTCAGCAGTAACATGCCTCGATTCGAACGCGTGTTTCGGAAAAAGATGAGGATGTTTATCTTTCATCTGATCCTCCCGTTCCCACGTGAACTCCGGTCCACGATTCGAGTTCCAACGGACTTTGACGATGCGGATTTTACTCCGACGAAGGTTACGAATCTTGTAGTCGAGAATCTCGACAGGTTCCTCCACAATGCGAAGACGATCATCAACCTTGATCTTTTCCAGTGGTACAATGAGAGATTCATCAGCCAAACACTTCTTCAAGTTAGACACATGGAAGACGTTGTGCACACTACCGAGCTCCGCCGGTAAGTCAAGTCTGTATGCCACCGGTCCAATCCGATCCAGGATTGCGAATGGTCCGACATAACAAGGGTTAAGCTTGCCACGCTTTCCAAAGCGTATGACGCCCTTCCATGGTGAAACTTTCAGAAGTACCCTGTCCCCAACTGGAACTCCAAAGGTTTTCGACGGCGATCGGCATAACTCTTTTGACGATCCCGTGCAGCAGCCAAACGGTGACGAATCTGTACGATTTTCTCCGAAGTTTCGTACACAAGTTCCGGACCAGTGAGCTGGCTCTCGCCCACCTCGGCCCAACAAAGTGGTGATCGACATTTCCGTCCGTATAGAGCCTCGAACGGAGCTGCCTTGATACTAGAGTGATAGCTGTTGTTGTAGGAGAACTCCACCAACGGTAGGTGAATCTCCCAACTCTTACCAAAATCGATAACACATGCCCGAAGCATGTCTTCCAAGGTTTGGATTGTCCGCTCACTCTGTCCGTCAGTTTGCGGATGATAAGCCGTACTCATATCCAACTGAGTACCCAAAGCCTTGTGTAGAGCCTTCCAGAAACGCGAAGCAAAACGAGAATCACGATCAGAGATAATAGAGACAGGCACCCCGTGTCGAGCAACCACCTCATTAAGGTAAAGTCGAGCCAACCGCTCGAGTCCATCGGTTTCCTTAATAGGTATAAAACGTGCCGATTTTGTCAACCGGTCAACAATCACCCAGATCATATCGTAACCACTAGGTGACCTTGGTAGCTTGGTTACAAAATCCATCGTGATTCGCTCCCACTTCCATTCGGGAACCTCTGGTTGTTGCAGGAGACCAGACGGCCTCTGATACTCCACCTTGACTTTAGCACAAGTCAAGCATTTGCTGACAAAAGAAGCTATATCAGCTTTCATGTTTGGCCACCATTAAAGTATCTTCATATCCTGATACATCTTATCGGAGCCAGGGTGAATAGAATACCGGGATTTGTGAGCTTCATCCAAAACAAGCTCGTGCAATCCCCCGAACAATGGGACCCAAACACGTCCCGCAAAATAATGTAAGCCATCGGTCCTGAGTTCAAGATGCTTGTCAGCACTGTGCATAGTCTCAGCCTTAAGGTTTTCCTCCTTCAAGGCTTCCAACTGTGCAAAACGGATTCGGTCAGGCAATGACGAATGAATGGTGAGCTGTAAGGCTCGAACACGGCGAGGATTCGTAAACTCCTTCCTGCTCAAGGCGTCCGCCACAACGTTCGCCTTGCCAGGATGGTATTTGATAGCACAGTCATAATCGTTCAGGAGTTCAACCCAGCGGCGCTGCCGCATGTTCAACACCTTCTGGTCGAAAATATGCTGAAGACTCTTGTGATCGGTATATACTTCACACTTGGTACCGTACAAGTAATGTCTCCAGATTTTCAACGCAAAGACTACCGCACCCAGTTCCAAGTCATGAGTAGTGTAGTTCTTCTCATGAACTTTGAGTTGACGAGAAGCATAAGCAATAACCTTCCCGCGTTGCATCAACACACAACTGAGACCACGAATAGAAGCGTCACAGTACACAACGAAGTCATCCGTACCCTCAGGTAAGGATAAGATAGGTGCAGAACAAAGTTTAAGCTTCAGCATCTGAAATGCTGATTCCTGTGGTTCATCCCAGTCGAAATTTCGGTCCTTCTGGGTAAGAGTAGTGAGGGGTTGAGCGATCTTCGAAAATCCCTCAATGAAACGACGATAGTACCCTGCAAGACCTAGGAATTGCCGCACCTCAGATGGCGTCTTTGGTGCTTCCCAGTCTTTAATAGCTTCGATCTTAGCCGGATCGACATGAATTCCTAGTTCATTAACCACATGTCCTAGGAATTGAACTTCACGTAACCAAAAATCACACTTTAAGAACTTAGCATACAACTGCTCCTGTCTCAAAAGTTCCAAGACCAACCGTAGGTGTTCCTCATGATCCGCCTTGTTCTTAGAATAAACCAGAATATCGTCAATAAACACGATGACAAATTTATCAAGGTAAGGTTTGCAAACGCGGTTCATTAAATCCATGAACACCGCCGGTGCGTTAGTGAGACCAAAAGGCATGACCAAGTACTCAAAATGGCCATAACGAGTGCGAAAAGCAGTCTTCTGAATGTCAGCTTCTCTGACGCGCAACTGGTGGTAACCGGACCGCAAATCAATCTTCGAATAGTAGCTGGAGCCCTGGAGCTGGTCAAAGAGATCATCAATGCGAGGAAGAGGATAACGATTCTTGATGGTCACTTTGTTCAGCTCACAATAATCAATACACATGCGAAGACTTCCGTCCTTCTTCTTCACAAACAAAATAGGAGCTCCCCACGGGGAAGAACTCGGTCGGATGAAACCCTTTTCCAAGAGTTCCTGCAACTGGCTGGACAACTCTTGCATCTCGGGAGGTGCAAGACGATATGGAGCTCGGGCAATGGGAGCTGCACCCGGAGTAAGATCAATACCAAAGTCAACCTGACGATGGGGAGGAAGACCAGGCAAATCATTAGGAAACACATCGGGAAAATCACGAATCACCAGAATATCCTCGATCTTCTTCTCATCGTCAATAGAAACGTTAACAAGTTCCAGAATGGCCGAACAACCCTTCCGAAGGTACTTACGGGCCTTCATGCTAGAAATGATACTCAGCGGAGCACCGCTTTTCTCGCCATGAACCGAAAGAGTCTCTCCATCAGGAAGAGGGATCCGAATAATCTTATCGAAACAAACGATCTCCGCACGATACAACGATAACCAATCCATGCCGACAACGACATCAAAACTACCCAGGGGTACCGGCATAAGGTCAGTGGGGAAAGACAAACCCGACAATTCCAAGCGACATTCCCTAAGGGTGTGTGTCGCTTCGATTTTCTTACCATCAGCCAATTCTATTAAGTACTTAGCCTCTAAAGGTGTGGGTACCATATCTAGCAATCGACTAATGTCCATAGATACGAAACTCTTATCGGCACCAGAATCAAACAAGACAGAAACATAGCGATCTTTAAGAAGGAACGTACCGGTAACTATGTCTGGATCCTGCCTAGCCTCTGCAGATCCAATGACGAAAGCACGTGCAGTCCTGCCTCCGCCGCCGTTGTTTCCATTACCGTTCCCGCCCCTCCCATTATCGCCCTGCTTTAGTTTAGGACATTCACGCTTGAAGTGTCACGTATCACCACAGTTATAGCACCCCTGCTTCCCCGGAGTCCCCTGAGCAGCAGGAGTAGGAGTAGCAGCAGGAGTCTGAGTTGGGGTGAGTGCCACCCTGCAATCCTTAGCATGATGCCCCAACTGATGGCACCGATGACAACAAGCCCGATCACAACTCCCAGAATGATGAAAACCACACTTTTTGCACTTGGGATGCTTCCCAACATACCCACTTGACTTCTGCCCAGAAGAAGACCCAGATGAATCAAACTTCTTCGCCGGCTGAGATGGCGCTGGCACAACACTCTTCCCCACACCATCCCACTTCCTCTTGTTCCCCTCAGAAACCTTCACAATAGCACCCTTAGGAGGCAAAACACCTTCTGCCACCTTCAGGTTAGTCATCCGATGAGCTGATCGGACAACTTCAGCAATGGTGGGAAGATTCCCAGCAGCCACCAACCCAGCAATCTCTGGCACCAGCCCAGACACATAGTGCTCAATCCTCCTATACTCAGGTGTGTGCAAATCAGGGCACAACACCGCCAGTTCATTCCTCCTCACAGTGTACTCTTCAATCTCTGACCCAACCATCTTGTAGCTCCAGACTTCATGTTCCAACTTCTGTACCTCCTCCCTCGGACAGTACTCACCTCTCAACAGTTGCACGAACTCCGCCCAAGGCATAGCAATAGCCTCCCTCAATCCCATGTTCTGAGTAGTAGCATTCCACCACGACAGTGCAGGCCCCTCAAATGTCGCGGTAGCATACTTCACCCGGTCCCCAGCAGGACAGTTACACATGACAAACACAGACTCAACCTTCTCCAGCCATCGGAGCAGTCCCACCGCTCCCTCAGTTCCAGCGAAGTTATGGGGCTGACAATCCCGAAACTTCTTATAAGAGCACTGAGGTGGGGGTGGATTGGCACCAACACCTGAAACACGGTACACGAGTAAAACACAAACGAAAGGACATGAAACCCAAGAATGAGGCGAGGTCGACAGAAATCAACTCACCACCCATGGCATTAATCCCAGCCTGGAAGTTAGCCATAGCCATGTTCACTTGCTGCTGTAGCAAGTTGTTCAGCTCAGCTTGGGTCATGTTGATGTTGCCACGACCACCGCCTCCAGGACGACCACCGCCGCCAGCACGGCCACCGCCGCCACCACGACGTCCACCACCGCAAGCACCAGACATGATCTAACAAATCAAGAAATCGAGGGATTCAGATTCACTTCTAGTGTCAACCACCAGAAATTTACAAGAGTTAACTTAGGGACAAATCCAGGACTATACATCCAAACTCAAAGTCCATCGGGATTTTCATGCATTTCAGCTTATTATTTCGTGTACACCCGAAATGATAAACTGCTCTACATGGTCCTCCAGATGTACCCCTAATTCCAGACTCCGGTCACCGAATATCGTCGCCTGGTAACGTCTTACGATAGGTGAAAGTGTAAGAAGGCATGTGTGTGCTAAAACCAACAAATCAACCCCTTCTTCTTCAATCCAGAAGAAGAAGACAAGAGTAGGTAAGAACCCAAATAAAAGCGGATGATGTAACAGAGAAGTATGATGATGATGTAAGGAAACCCCGACAACGTTAGTACGTATCCCACTAATAGACTCAAAGTATGTGACCGTCTAGTGTGTGCGACTCGGCTATAGACCAGACTCTACATGCAGTCCTAGTTCACTATAAACATTGGCTCTGATACCAATCTATAACACCCCGCCCCTCTCATCACCAATATTGTCCACTTTGCCCATCCAGAGCTCACGGATTTGTTTTTGGTTGCCCAAGAGGAGACTTCCCAGGAGGTCACCCATCCTGAAATTTCTCCCACTTGAGCACGCTTAACTATGGAGTTCTCCTCTCATCCACTAACATTAAGCCCCAAAACGCGTTGGTGATTTAAGAGGCAAGACATTACTTATAAACCAAGGATCTCTCCTAGCCACGGCCGATGTGGGATTTTCCTGGGGTGTCAGATTCACCCCCTGTTAGAGTCCCATCATCCCTGATGAGGTGTGTTCCTGGGGTGTCACAGCAGCATATGTACAAGGACGTACCTCATGTTGCGCGATTGGTGGCCCGGACTTTGATCGTTGCCTCTCTGACTTAGATCGTCGCTTACACCATTATGAGCTGATTCAGATGCTCCAAGTGATCGCATAGCGGGTTGGGGTGCCAGAGATACCACCACTACCACGTCCACCACCACTGCCACCGGGATCGCCACAACATGATTGATTTTGTATTTATATTAGTTTGTAGTAGACTTTAAGTTGTATTTATGTTTTTTTATGTACAAATTGATTTGTATATATTTATGCAGTTTGTCTTTTGTTTATATGAAGTTTGTTTTCCAATGCTTATAATCTTTTTGTATGTTTGTTTCGAATGTGTATAACTTGTTTGAATTTGTGTTTCGAATGTTTATAAAATGTTAAAATAATACATGGACTACTAAATAACAAATAGCAATAAAATCGGTTAAAACTTATAAACCATGTTATCACTGATTACTTCTCATTGACTTGTTATAGAAAATAAAGTTACATTTCAATAGTTTTTCCTAGTCAAAAACTTATCGTGTGATTTGGCATGTTTATACCAATATATTTTCTAACAAAAAACACACAATACACACATAAAATCCAAAAAAAAAAACCCCACAAAAAATCCCTAAAAAGAACTTAAACTTAACTCCAGTCCCAATACTTGCTGACTTTTTGCAGCTTTTTACTTTAAAGCGCCGCGCTATGGCTAAATCATGGTAGGGGTGTTCATCGAATCGAATAATTTATTTTTTTACTGAATTCGAATTCGATTAAAAGTTGACTAATTCGATTGGAATTCGTATTCGAATAAAAAAACTCAATTCAAATTCGATTCGAATAAATTCGTTTAAGGTAAGACTTAAGTTATGGACTTTAGTTAGCCTTGAGCTTGGTAATGGGCTAATTTATGACTTAGGTCAAATTCATAGATTAACCTATGTTATAAAGTTATAAGTGAGTATATAATTATATATATATATATATATATATATATAATAAATAAGTATTATTTTTATTCGAATTAAGAATCGAATTTAAAATCATAAATTCGTATTCGATTCGTATTTGATTTACTGAACTCGAATTGAATCGAATTTAAATTTGAATTCTTGATCATTTAATCAAATTCTTGATAATCGAATCAAATTAAGTCGAATTTCGAATTTTTCGAATTCGAATCGAATTCTGAACATCCCTAAATCGCGGCGCTTTAAAGAAAGTGGGGGTTAAGATAAATCAGAGGGTGAGAATAGACGGGGCCTTTTATAAATTTTAACTATGAAAATTAGGGTTGTAAATTGTGACAAATGGCAAAAATGAGGTAATTCCGTACAAATTAATTATGTGTGACTAACTTAATTAAGTGCAATTTTAAATTAGTTATATTAATTTGGCCTTTAGAGAATAGCAAAATTCCCCATAGGATACATAGGAATGCATATGTTTAACTTGAAGCACGGTGAAATCGAGTGCAAATAAACTTGTCCGGAACGGACGTTGGTGATTACCTGGTAAAAGTTAAATAACCGGAAATTATCCTGGACACCCAGGATATAAAATAAAGGGTATTTTCATGAAATATAATTTGTTTTGGAACTCCAAAACAATAAATAAAAACTCTAAATACAAATCTCCCGGTAACGAATAAAGTGCGCGTACCGCACCCGATACACGTATAACTTATAATTTCACCCAACGAAAGCCCAACCAACCCTTAAACTAGGCTATGTTTAAGGGTTACTAGAGGCTATTATAATGTCCGGATAATGCGTAATTAAAATCCGATTAAAACCCAAACGAAGCCCCGACGATAACATCCAATTATAACTACTTAGTAAGTAGATATTTTCACAAATGGACCCCACCCCAAGCCCTCTAACATCGGCCAAACCTCCCCCCATATCTCCTGAGATTATTTTTGGTACAATTTCCATGATTTATGGGATTTTAGGAATGGCTTGGTGATTATTATAATGGAGTGGTACTAAGATATCTTTTATAAAATCTATCAATTACACATTATTTTCAACAACAAAATTCTTTCCTTCCACCACCCCTTTGGCCGTAGATCATCACCAACACACCCACTCATCTTGTTTCAAGTTTCAAACTTCAAAAATAATCCATAAAATTTCTATTTTCAAGCCCCTTTTGTGTGTTTTAAGCTTGGAGCTTAACTCCTTTAGAAGAACACATGAAACCCCATCAAAAATCAAGAGTTTTTGTCTTCCCTAGCCTTGTGCTAGTAGTAAGCTTCTTAATCTTGCTTTTGTTCTTTAAATATTCATGTTTATATGTTTATAAAGCAAGTTGTATATAGGGTTTAAAATATGGTTTTGAACATAAACTTTAGTATGTTTTTACAAGACTAAAATGAGTGTTTAAAATCATGTATAGGGGCCATAGGTTGATGTTGGTGATGTGTTTTTGTAGTTTTCAAAAGTTCACATAAACTTATATAAAATGATGATCAAAGCATAGTTTGTGAATGTAACTTGAATACATTTAAAAGTAGTTTTGATCATCATAAAATGATCATCTAAAGCTTAATATAAGTTTGATCATGTTAGAAAATCAAAAATACAAAAGTTACATATTTAAATTACAAACTTTAAAATGCAAAGTTGGACTTATTGGACTTAATACCTGCAAACACAACTATGATTATCCTTAATATCGTCATTATGGACCAATAAAAGTGTTAGAACACTAATACACACCATAGTGAAAAAGTTGACATAACAAAGTTTACTAGTATAGTAAGAACTTGTCATTCTTGAAAAAAAATGTAACTTAAAAAGTAAAAAGGTGTAAAAATGTTATTTTAGAAACTTAAGTCTAAAAATGTGACATTGTGAAGTTTGGTGTTAAAAATGGAAGGTTGTATTTTCATAATAAGTGTTAATTTTATAAATATATATATATATATATATATATATATATATATAAATTACCAAAGATGTTGAGAAAAATAAAAACTTAAGTTTTTATTACGAAATTGGTAAGTTTAAAGACTTGGTGAAGTTTTGTAAAAATGAGCATTTTTATATCTATGGGAATTAGGGGTGTTCAGAATTCGATTCGAATTCGAAAAATTCGAAATTCGATTTAGTTCGATTCGATTACCAAGAATTCGATTCGATTATTAAGAATTCGAATTCGATTCGATTCGAATTCGAGTCCAGTAAATCGAATACGAATCGAATACGAATTTATGATTTTAAATTCGATTCGATTCGAAATTCGAATAAAAAATTGTACATGTATATTTTTTTAAATATATATACACATATACACATTATTATATACACAAGTATACACATTGGAAAAAAAAACTTCTAAATTTTGGTCAAACTCGAATAACCCATAGTGTCTATAACTTTTAGCATAACCATGTTTTATATATTTACCTTATATATCACAAAACTCTATAAAACTATACTCTCTACTATTTTTACTATTCTCGTATTTGAAATATTGTTGTTTATCAATTTTGTAGATTTGTATTTTATATGTTAAAAATAATGAGTTTGTATTAGTTTTAAAACTAAAAGTAAAACAATTTGTTATTTAAGGTGAATTTGAACTAAATCGAATTTATTCGAATTCGATTCGAATTCGAGTTTCTTATTCGAATCGAATACGAATCGAATAAATTGAATTTTAAACGAATACGAATCGAATACGAATTCAGGTAAAAATATTAAAAATTCGAATAATTCGATTCGAATAATTCGAAAATTCGTTATTCGATTCGTTGAACACCCCTAATGGGAATATAAAAATGTTTGAGCATTTTATGTCAAAAATAACTAAGTCTTGGTTTGGAAAATACAAAAGTTATTTTATAAGTTTCCAAGTAAAAATATGTAGAAATTAAAAGATGGTTAATTTCAAGTGGATCATATTGTTGGAAATTTAAGATGAATAACTAAATATATACATTTCGGAAGTAGAAAAAAAAATGATATTCGACGAGAAATAATTATTCCTACAAAATATATATGTGTAACTTATATTATTCAAGAGACGAAAAATATATAAGTTTAACCGATCGGATATAGACATATTTATATTACGACGAGTTATCGGACAAAATGTAAAACGGACGAATAAGTATATATTGTATAACTTCCTACAAGATACGTATATATGTTATTGCGTCTAACGTGGACATAAAAATATATACTTTATAAAATGTATATAAGCAACTATGGGTGAAAAGTATATATATAACACTTTCCTAAGTGTTGGAATATATTCGTGGGAGAATTAACGTAAAATAATCTCTAAAGATTTCACGTATAAACGTAAGTTAAGTTCAAGAACTTGACAATGTAAAATGTAATATTGAATCGACAAGATCTTAGTATATTTATTTAATGGGAAAATAAATAAATGGAAAAGTGAGTCGAGTCGAAGGTTGTAAAATGTAATATCGAATCGACAAGATCTTAGTATATTTATTTAATGGGAAAATAAATATATGGAAAAGTGAGTCGAGTCGAAGGTTGTAAAATGTAATATCGAATCGACAAGATCTTAGTATATTTATTTAATGGAAAAATAAATATATGGAAAAGTGAGTCGAGCCAAAGGTTGTAAAATGTAATATCGAATCGACAAGATCCTAGTATATTTATTTAATGGGAAAATAAATATATGGAAAGGTAAGTCGAGTCGAATGTTGGAAAATGAAATCTCGATCGACAAGATCCTAGTATAACTACTTAATGGGAAAGTAATTATATGGTAAAGTGAGTCGAGTCGGAGATAATTTATCCAAGTTAGTTAATATATATTAAAACATATATATATATATATATATATATTGAATAATAAGATCATGACGTGATTAAATCGGGCAATGATCTTGGTTCGCGGCGATGAACCTAACTAACTTTGAAGATAATGTTAAATGGTTATTAAATATAAGTTACGTGAAACTTATAACGGGGGTAATCCATCACTAACGGAACTAGGGCACACGTTTTAAACGGGGAATTGTATTAAATAGTGTTGTTGGGAGTTGGATGTACAACTTGCCGGTAAAACACGCGCTATAGGCTTAGTGACTTATACGGCTAGAACGCTTGTAGGTATTTTGACCATTGGGCTTGGCTATTCTCTATTATTTGGTGCACGTTACAATTGAGGTGAGTTTCACGGCCCCATTTTAAACTGTTTTTACGTTTTTGGGGGAAAGATATGTTGGTTAAAATACTGTAACGTATAGGAATATAATAAGTAGCATGATGGGTACCTGGGTAACTGGAAACCACTTGGGGTAGGACCTCGCTTGTTTACTGTAACCATTAATTCAGGGATATAAAACCGAAGGAATATTTGGATAGTACTATTGGTGCCTGACGAGGCCCACCTCTGGTTGATAGCGTCAACCCGGTAAAGATAAGAAGTGCATGTATTCTGAACTGAGTTGTTATTCAAGAAATAACTCGCGGGGCAATTTGTTGTATAGTCTTGGTTTGGTTATGGGCCCGGGATAGGTCGTCGTTGTCTTATAGGAACTTGCAACTCCTTATATAGGACACTACTTATATTATACCTCTGTTACATGCTTGTTAAAATGTTGTTATGGAACTAAAACATGTGAACTCACCAATATTTTATATATTGACGTCTTTTTAAACATATATTTCAGGTAACTAAGTGCTAATAGATATGAGGCTAGTGTGGTGGAAATATGAGATGTCGGATACTTGTTTGGGTTTCATCAATACTTTCCATTGGGTTGGGACTTAGATGGAAAAACCCCACGAATGAAACTTGTTATTTGTTGTTTGGCAAAAGGTTGTAACAGAGCACTTATTTTCGACATCTTAATAAAGTAATCTTTTCTAATTAATTATTGTGACAATTGGCAAAAATAAGTAATTCCGTATCTATTTATACAACTAATAAAATAAACTCAATGTGTACACATGGCACTCCCATGTTGATCATTCAATTCTCTAGCCTATCATATTGTGCCATGTGTCACAGTGTGAGAATTTATAAGTTTTTTCTATTTTCTAAAAATCAAAAATCATTCAATTAATTTTGGTCAATAATCATTTACCAATATTAATTAACTTTCCTAAAACATTCTCAATCATAACACAAACATAACATAACATCAGTTTCATCATCGCCTCCTTTCAACCGAAACCCTAATTGCTAGGCGATTCAAGCTTTTCATTCATCTCTACTCCAAGGTAATCTCTCTTCGATTCTTATTTCTATTAATCGATGTTCATCTATCTTTTTTTCTGTGTTGTATTGAATTAATTTTGCTAATCTGTTTTTATAGTGTCTATTATTGTTAATGTCTCTTTTTCACAAATATTTCGTTTTACTGATTGATCTTGGTTTTTTGTTTATTATTGTTTAGTCTTCTTATTTGTTTTGATTTTGTATTGATATTTTAGGGTTTATTATTTAGGTTTCAATTTAGGGGTTTTTAGGTTCGATTGATATGACTAAGGTTTGAGTGATTGTTCTTTATTTTTTGTTGGATTATTATATTTTGATATTTGAATAAAATGTGTGTTTTATCAAGGATACGATTTTGTTCATACCCATTTGAAGATTACAGCTTGAACATATGTTAAAGTGCTTTAAAAAATTAAATTGGGTCTTTTTATTGTTTTTTTTAAAATTAAATTGGTTTTATATGTTTGTGATGTTGCAGAGGAAGAAGACATTGCTTAAAGATTATGAGAGGAGTGGTAAGTTATCAGTGTTTGTGGATAAACGAATCGGTGAGCAGAATGAGGATCTTGGTGAGTTTGATAAGGCCATTATGCAGACTCAACGAGAATTGCGGGTAATTGTTTCTTCTTTCTTGAGAGTGAAGCTTCATGTTTGTTTTTGTGTTTATAGATCATTTATTCTGATTAGTGTGTTTGTGATATTTGTTTTAGGTTAAACTTAGTAAGAAGAGTAGGTATAATTTATCTGACTGGGAAAACGACGAGTATGATCAAGAGGGTGGTTTGTATGCTGAAAGAGATGATTTTGATGATGATGTTCCTTTTGATGAGGAAGATCAAGAGGCAGCAGAGGCTGAGAGTATGTTCATATATATGATCCTTAGATATTAATTAGTTGGTAGTTTGAGTTGGATTTTAAGCTTTTTTTTCTCTCATTCCATAATCTCATTTAGTGATTTAGTTACCACCATAGTTATCAAAGGCGTGAGGCGCACCCAAGGCGCTTAGGCTCTGCCTGTGGCCTATGCGAGAAGCGAAAAAAAGTACGGGCCTGAGAAAAAAAGGCGCAAATAAAAAAAACACCAAATCATTACAAATAATAATCATCTTATAAAATAATATAAATATAAACCGACTGATTTAGCCATACTTGCTAAAAGGATTAACACGCCTTCGATAACTATGTAGTAGACAAAATTAGTTGATGGTAAATCAATGAGTTGAGGTGTTTACCGTGTTTATATATTAAAAAATAATTCAATATCTATAAGTGTTTTAAAAATCAAACATATTTACAAAAAAATGATTTGATTGAGATTTATATATGTAATATATCTCTATAGGGAAAGGGTAAAATAAAAACACATTTTTCGTAAAAGAACTAAAGAACCCACTTTTCCACCACACACTTATTTTATTCAAAAAAGATATGTGGACCACAATTAAAGTTGAATAAAATAAAAAAGAGAATATTCTATTGCCTAATAAGACAAAATAAGGTGGGCCATGGTCGTTTACACTGCTGTAAAATTATTTTTTTTTATTTTTTTTTTACGTCGAGGTTACCCGTTTTTTCACCGGTGGAAAAAAAAAATTTAAAATTCACATTTTACGTCGGTGTTCTCATGGTTCTTTCACGAAAAGTGTGTTTTCATTTGAACCTAATCCTATCTCTATAAATTGGTAAGTATTAGTCGATTATATTAGTCAGGGACTAGGTTTTCCCTTTGTGATATAAATTGACCAATGATGTTTGCTCTATGATCACAGATATTAGTTTGGAACTGAAACCTGACTTGGAACACTTTAAAAAGGTAATATCATGGTTTTAATTTTGATGCTTGAAATGTTTAGTTTGAAAAAAAAAATAGTAAGATATAACTAATAAATCGTGAACTAAAAAGAAATGATGTTAAGGATTTTTTGCTTTCAATATCCACATTTATGTTATTGCTATTTAATAATTTAATCATCCGCTACCTCCAGGTCAACAATAGCAATACCACATTCATTGAAACCATCCGCCAAGTATAATATATCAAGAGTTGAGTGTTGTGGCCTGTGGGATTATGGGTTATTTCGGAAACAAAGGGTCAGTGTCGGTTAGCATGTCGATTGAAGGTACGAGCTTCTGCTTTGTTGTTGCTCACTTGGCTTCTGGTGACAAGAAAGGAGATGAATGGAGAAGAAATCATCAAGTATCCAGTCTACTGGAACAGGTTTTTATTTTTTTTATCTTTAGCATGTTTTATAGAGAGTTCGAAAAAGCGCAATCGGTTGATTTAAACAGCTGAGAGCTGCAACAACAGTTGTTTAAAACAAGTGCAGCAACAGTTGGTTAGACATGGTAATGTGAAACCATTGTGCATGTTCTTCTCATTATAATTAGATTTCTTGGCCTGATACATGAGTGGGTTGGGTTGTGCCGACTCACTTATCCAAGTTTTTGAATAAATATTTAGTGTAGTTAAGTTTCTTAGACATTTAAAAATTATATAAAAAAGACATAATGTTGGTTTAATGTTACAAAAAAGCTAGATGCTATGTTAGTGCAGAGTACAGAGTACATACAAAACCCAAACACTATAAAAGCAACAACTTATGAGGAAAAATAATGTGAGGGAACCAATGTGTCAAAGGTGAACCAAGCACTATCAACTACTCATCTACCTAAGAAACTAATGTTGAGGTTCCCTTCAACTAAGGTCAATCTCAAGAGAATAGCGGGTTTGGAAGTTTGGTCTATTAAATGAATTAAAGTTAATGGTGATGCTACAGGACCATTGCTGCTGCAGATGATCATTTCACTAGCACATCGATTTTATATCTTCAAAGTAAGTTAACCTTTATCTTTTGTTTAGCTCGATTACCCCTATCTTTTCAACGTTTTGGTGTTTTTAATCGTGTGTTTTTTATGAAACGTATGTTCACAAAGCTTTCAAGAAACAATATTTTCAAAGGTGAGGAGGTTCCAGCACCAACAGAAAAGCATAGGAGTTCAGCAAAGGTTCGAGAAATGAGTGGAGATAACATCTTTGCTGACGGAAAAGCGGAATCTAGAGACCATCTAGGTGGCGTTTGCAAGCCACCAGGTAGCATTTCTTTGGTTTAGGTTCTAACACATTTGTTTTTGTTGTCATTATTTCTCTTTTTTTCACGTCGATGACAAAAAGAGCTTTGAAAGCTTCTGGTCAAACTGATCTTTCTGGCAATGCATCTAAAGACCTGATGCTGATGCGTAGGGTAATTAAATTTCTTCATTATTATATTTTTTTGGTTAGTTTTTGTAATTAACTCTCTTAAGAATTAGCTCATGTCTTTATATTTATTTCCTTGCACTATTTGGTACAGCTTGGTGAATCTATATCCTTTCTTCATTATTATATTTTTTTGGTTAGTTTTTGTAATTAACTCTCCTAAGAATTAGCTCATGTCTTTATATTTATTTCCTTGCACTATTTGGTACAGCTTGGTGAATCTATATCCCCAATGAAGGAAGATTTCATTATGGTTCACTTGTAGCATGCATTCACTCATTGCAATATTCTTATGGTATTTGGAAATCGTTGGGTTTGCTATAGTGCAAAAAGTTTCAGGTCTGTGACAAGTAAGCAGCATTATATCTTACCACATTATCAATACTAGTAGGAATGCCCGCGCGTTGCGGCGGGGGCATCTGTTTTGCCTCTCGTGCATTGTGTTTGTTGGTTATTCGTTATGATGAAGTAGAAAACAACGATGTGTAAAATATATGTTATTAAAAACTGAAACTCATAAGTATATCTTATGAAAATTTTAAATGGGTACATAACAATAGGCCGTACTATTCTTTACAACACCATTAGATTGGACGATGTCCTTTGGTGGGACCCTTTTATGTATCTCAAAGACAGATAAGTATTTCATCGTAGAGCGGTGCTTAGCGTAGTGAAGTGGCGTTGTATCTCTTAATGACCATAAGATTGTAGTGGAAGTGATGTAATTACTAAAATGCAGTTTGTAGTGTGCACATATTTCTATTATTTTAGGGCACCTGGGAGATACAGCGGAGTCAATGATTTGCATAGATACTCTCGTTTTATGTTAGTTTGACAAGCGCCGTAACAAATATATTGGACCAAACAAATTAGTAATCAATATAGTTAAAACTACCAAATCGACTGATAAGAACTTGTCTTCTTTTGGATGTGTAAACAATTGGTGACTTCGTGAGATCAGAAACTTAAATTCTATTCCTAGAAGCTTCTAGTAGCAGAGAAAACAAAAAAAACCATCGAGGAAAACGATGATGTTGCTCATGAAGTATCTCTACCATATTTTCTTGTATAAACGTCAAGCCTACATATATTGCTCACTTTAATGGGTTGAAACGTGTCATGGGTTGGGTGTGTTGGCAAACTTCAAGCCTACATATTCATTTGTGTGCAGAAGTGTCACATCATACCATCATGCAACCAGATAAATTTAAAAAGAAGATATAAATACATAATATATGATGTAATTTATTTACTATATACATTGAATGATATGTAAGTTATGTATGTGAAGAGTCACCACATTATTTATATACCAAATACATAACTACTATTTATAAGACTATAACATTGATACAAACATAATAAAGACATGGAGGTTATGAATGTAAAGAGTCACCACATTATTGTTAATTTCCTCATCAATTTTATAATTATGTAAATTAATTTCTTCAACAATTTAATATTTAAGTAGAAAGACAATTTTACCCCCTAAATGACTTCAATAAGCATTGTACTATAAGCAATAAAGGTTGTATTTACTTAAATTTTGCGGGTATCCTTCACTGATGCTTTATAATATAGTATAGAAGATAAAGATTTGGGCTGATTCATTAGTGTGAGCATGAATTTATGGCTTTTCGATTTCTTATTTCTTAACACAAATAACATAAGAAATTAACACAAAGTTAAGTTTTTGTTTTCTCTTTATGCTAGTGTTTAATTTATTTTATTAAATAGAATTAGAACTTAAACAATATACAATTGCCGAAAGCAAAATAATATTGTGAACAACACTTCATACAACGTTTAACAAGAACATTAAATAGATCAACAAATACCTTAAAGGTCTTATAACAAATATAGTTTACGTATAGATCGAGTTAACTATTTCACGGCGTTCAAGGAGACCATGTTGATTGAAATTGAGGAAAGTCTCCA
Source organism: Ambrosia trifida (assembly GCA_028751855.1). Taxonomy (NCBI): domain Eukaryota; kingdom Viridiplantae; phylum Streptophyta; class Magnoliopsida; order Asterales; family Asteraceae; genus Ambrosia; species Ambrosia trifida. The sequence continues at coordinate 7,154,260 of CM054132.1, forward strand.
TACCCTTATCCAACCATCCTCTCCATCATCTGTCCTTCATGTACATTTGTTCCCTGCAACATCAGTTTTCATCCCATGCAGTAAGTGGAACTAATATTTATAATATATTGTAAACATATTAGCAAATCTAGAATGTTATATTTATAATTTTATCCGTTTTATTTAGTTAACAATATATATGATTCAAAATACACAACTTCTTAACAAGGATAGTTAGGAAAACCATCTGTCACCTTCATAGGGGGCATATCATCCAATTCAGTAGAGTTGAGGTCAATAGGTCATAGAACATGCTGGCTTTTGGAAGCTTCATGGAGAGAAACTAAAAATGCACAAAGAAGAGAAAAAATTGTACTAATTAATTTTGAAAAATATTTTCTCAACAATAATTCTGAATATTGTTTGTTTATTGTTTTAATTGTTAGTTGTACAATTAAATTACCTCAATTTGATTCTGCAACGATCCAACATACTTGATTATTACATCCAACATCACTGGCATTCTGATTGTCTATAGCAAATAAATAAATTTAAATGGAGTAAAACAATGATATATTATGAAGATAAATTTTTGTAATTGTCAAAGAACATATGAACAAGTAGAAAAAAATGTATATATGTATATAAAGATTAACTCATATCTTTATACCTTGTAGCATCCGGGAACCATATCTTGTAAGCGTCTTAACTTCTCATTGATTTTTTCTCTTCTCATCTAATGAAGACATAATTTTTTTGAACAAAACAATGTTTCAAAGCATGAAATTAGCTCTAAGATTTTGGTTGGGGTTATGAAAAGACTATTAGCATTCAAGAAATTGATTATAATGAAGTACATATAATAATATAGACGAGGGGTTGAAAGGTCTCACATTTAAGATGCATTATAGGTTAGGTTGTATTTTGTGTTTTAAAAGTTGGACAAAAGGGCATAATTGAGATAAGATTTTAGGATGTGAGGTATTGGATTATGTTAAATTTACTAATCTACCCTCCTAAGTGTCTTAATAGTCACAAGTATGCCAATAATACCCTTAATTTTTTTGCTTAAATATGTTGTACATCTTGTTTGTTAAGTTGTACGGAAATGAAAATGACTATCTTAGCCATCACTCCTCCTTAATAAGATAATATAGATTTGGTTTCTAAATTTATACACTTTTTCTTATTAAAATAAATGTAATATTTTTTATGTGATTATGACTTGCAGGTGTTATGAAATTGAACAAAACTTGAGGATAGGGAGAGACATCCTATCAATTACTGGGAGAAACATCCTCTTTACCTTGTAAGTTCTTCAGTATTCAGGGTTCCATTCCAGTAATCATGACTGCTGACGTCTTAATAGGTTCATCTTCAACCGGCAATTAGGATCTCTGTGTTCGTGGTGTCATCTTCAATCGGTATGTTTTATTTAAGTTTCTCTGGATTCTGATTATATAACGTAAGTTGATTGTATATAAGACATGTTTAGATGAATTCTAGTTTAATTGATTGTTAATGTGATGTGAATTTGTATGATTATTTCTTTGATGAATTGAATATGTTCATGTTCATGTTGATATAGTATTTGCAGATTAAGGAAACAACATCATATGCTTACTTTTATGCTTACATCATAATATATAATATTTGTAATGCTGAAGGTGCTAAGAGTTGCAAGAGATGTTCGTCGGTTGAGTTAGCGTTTCTACGGATCGTTAACGTGAATAAGTTCTGAACAGATTACGGACTGTATAGTGGAATTGGACTATTGATGCATAATAGTAATTTGTTTAGTTGATTTTTGTGGCTTTAGATGATATTAATTCGATTCTATTTAGGGAACGTTTAGATGCCCCTCCTGCCAAGCATACTAAACTTCAAATGATGCAACAGATTGCGTTGGAATATGGTATAAATTGGGATTCAAAGGCTTTGGAACAGAAACTGTACAAACCACCTCCATTTGTACAGGTGAACTATATTTCTCAATCACTTCAAACTGTTAGCACTATCATCATAAGATCAAGCGTTTTATGACTATATCTCAAACGGGTCAAATAGAAAAATCCCTGAAAAGGTGTTGGGCTGAATGTACAAGAAGACAACAATTTGTCTGTTTTTAATCTCATACTAAAGCTTTATTATAAAAGTTAGATTAGTACTTAGTTGCCAGCCTTCTTCTAATATAAATAGTGTATTGTCATATACGATCTGTTAATGTATATATCTTGTGCAGGATTGGTCTCAATATACAAATGGAAGAAACAACGAATCAATTAAATCTCCCATCAAAATGATGTGGAAACAAACATTAAAAAAGAAGCAGGAAAGAAAACCAATTCTTCAAATGGTCAATCACCTCATGCTAGCTAAACATTTCTTTTTGTTTTTTTTTTCTAATTTTTATTACAATTTTTGCTCGGTAGTTTTTTTATAAAAGATTGTAAATTAAGCAAAGATTAGTTGTTTAGACATGGGATTAGTTATAAATTAACACAACATTTTATGTATTTATGTAAGTGCGAAAAGTGCTTCATTTTGCATCGTTGGGTTTGTTATCTTTGTGGTCATTGAGTTTGGTGTTGTACTATTTGGGAGGTTTGAGGTAAACGTGGTCGAGTGACCTAAGTTAAATGGCAGGAGAGTGTACGCGTGTAACAGCTTTGGGGGAGTAGGGGTGAGCAGTTGGTTGGAACCAAAACTGAATGATGGGGAAACTCAAGATGAGAACCAGACTGTCTGTTGGCATTAGGATCAGTCCGGGTTGTAACGTGTGTCGGCCTAATAACCGGTTCTGAGAAGGACCAAATTTTCTTCTAGCATGTTCACGGAGTTGGTCTAATATGGATGTAAAGATATCCAAAAGGATGGCATTGAAAAGATTTCTTTCAAAGGATGGTATAGAACGTATTTGAAGAACCTATGATCAAGTATCGAACACGCATACAACTTATGATCAACTATCGAACACACATACAAGAATGAAGACGACGGTTATTGAAAGTGAAGATGTAGGGCGGCGGTTATTTACGCGTTGCTCATCGAGAGGATAGGGATTAAAGTTTCTTCGTTGAACCGCGTGTTAACGCGGACAAAAGTCTAGTTTATCTAATATATGTAATTAATTAATCTTATGTTCAGTATAAAAGTAATTGGATTAATTTAGCCAATTGATAATAACAAAGAACCATAGGATCCATTAATTTTTATTTTATGACCATTAGTGGTTACTGTTTCGCATGCGATTAACTCGTCGGTTACGAATGTTGGTGATAAATGCTATTAAGAAAAAAAAATGTTAAACTAGCTCAATCAATAATCATAAATGTAACATTATGTGAGTATACAACTATATTTACATGTATGCACGACCGTAATTATTTTAGACGAACACGTACATGCATACGTTGACGCATATTTATTTGAGACAAACGCATACCCGGACACACCTATATGTGGTTCAATTAAATAAAGCTTGCCGAATCCTAACACCCATATATGTATGCGTATGAATATACATATATAGATTCCATGTGTGTATGGAATTGACTGATAGAGCCAAATTCGAGATTGGCGGTCTCCCAAATTAAACAAATAACTAAACGTAAATAATTGCTTAAATTTTCTTCTTAACATTCAATAAAACCAAAATGCCTTAAATAGGCTTACAAAAGTAAACGTGCAGATGCATGCATGGAGTATATATAGAGAACATGGGTTTAAACATGGGAACATGCAAACATGGTTAAAAGATGCAAACTACCACTCCTAACTTTCCTACTTTCATGCATGATATAACACTAAATAAAACTGAAATAAGATAGTGGGGTTGTATTGCATTCTTGCTAATCCAACGAATCAGGCAAACGGGTCCTGATGGGTAATGGGGCATGGTGGATCATATCAATACCCACCCCTTTAAAACGAGTCGTGTCCTCACGACTCACATCTGTTGGTGTCAAACCGGGCCAAGGGCAATCTGTTTCGGATTGAAAAAGCAGCATTTGAGGACCCTTACAACGGTGACCAGGCTGAAACTTTTCGTCACAGTTGAAACAAAGGCCGGCGGCACGCATTGCTTGCATCTCCTCTTGAGTAAGACGTTTGATCGGAACGGATGACGAGGGCAGTGAGGACGGAACAGGTGCAATAGTTGAATCAATCACCCCGACAGTGAGCTTGTCTTCAATAAGTTTGGAAAGACATAAGCTTCATAAAGTGTGGTAGGGTGGTGAAGAGTTAGTTTGTTTTTTATGTCAAAACAAAGTCCAGAGATATAGCAATTGAGCAGCGATTCAGCGGATAACCCGACTACATGATTACTAATGCGTTCAAATTCAGTTTGATAAGCCGACACAGTAGAGGTTTGTGTAAGTTTGAAAAGGGTGGCTTGGTGGTTTTCATATGTGGAGGGGCCGAACCGAAGTGCCAAAGATCGAGCAAATTCTGGCCATGTACCGAGGAGTTGGTTGTTAGACAAATGTTTGTACCAGCTTAATGCATCACCCGTGAAGTAGAACTGAGCCAGAGACAGGCGTTGGGCAGGCGGGACGGAGTAATAATCAAAGTAGTTATTGGCCTGAAAAAGCCAGTCTAGTGGGTTAGAACCATCGAAGGTGGGTAAGTGTATTTTTGGTGGTCGGATGGCAGAGTTGTTAAATGGTGGGTTGTTTGGCAGGGGGTTATTTGGCGGAGGGTTGTTTGGCGGGGGGTTGTTTGGCGGTGGAATGTGAGTCGGTAGTGGCTGTGATGGCGGACCAATACTCGCCAGAGCGGTGGCTGTGGCATTGGCAGTGGCGGCTGGAAGGTTGGAGATGGCTTGGGTGAGGGCTGCTAAGGCAGTGTTGAGGGTGGTTTGGAGAGCATCAAATTGAGTGGTCATGTGGGTGGTGTTCGCGTCCAAACGGTCAAGAATGGTTTGCGAAACATCATCAGTGGTGGAGTTGGAGGAATCTTTTTTTGGAGCCATGGTAGAGTTCAAGAATGAAAGCACCAAATGATAGAGCCAAATTCGAGATCGGCGGTCTCCCAAATTAAACAAATAACTAAACATAAATAATTGCTTCAATTTTCTTCTTAACATTCAATAAAACCAAAATGCCTTAAATAGGCTTACAAAAGTAAACGTGCAGATGCATGCATGCAGAATATATAGAGAACATGGGTTTAAACATGGGAACATGCAAACATGGTTAAAAGATGCAAACTACCACTCCTAACTTTCCTACTTTCATGAATGATATAACTCTAAATAAAACTGAAATAAGATAGTGGGGTTGTATTGCATTCTTGCTAATCCAACGAATCAGGCAAACGGGTCCTGATGGGTCATGGGGCATGGTGGATCATATCAATACCCACCCCTTTAAAACGAGTCGTGTCCTCACGACTCAAATCTGTTGGTGTCAAACCGGGCCAAGGGCAATCTGTTTCGGATTGAAAAAGCAGCATTTGAGGACCCTTACAACGGTGACCAGGCTGAAACTTTTCGTCACAGTTGAAACAAAGGCCGGCTGCACGCTTTGCTTGCATCTCCTCTTGAGTAAGACGTTTGATCGGAACGGATGATGAGGGCAGTGAGGACGGAACAGGTGCAACAGATGAATCAATCACCCCGACAGTGAGCTTGTCTTCAATAAGTTTGGAAAGACATAAGCTTCATAAAGTGTGGTAGGGTGGTGAAGAGTTAGTTTGTTTTTTATGTCAAAACGAAGTCCAGAGATATAGCAATTGAGCAGCGATTCAGCGGATAACCCGACTACATGATTACTAATGCGTTCAAATTCAGTTTGATAAGCCGACACAGTAGAGGTTTGTGTAAGTTTGAAAAGGGTGGCTTGGTGGTTTTCATATGTGGAGGGGCCGAACCGAAGTGCCAAAGATCGAGCAAATTCTGGCCATGTACCGAGGAGTTGGTTGTTAGACAAATGTTTGTACCAGCTTAATGCATCACCCGTGAAGTAGAACTGAGCCAGAGACAGGCGTTGGGCAGGCGGGACGGAGTAATAATCAAAGTAGTTATTGGCCTGAAAAAGCCAGTCTAGTGGGTTAGAACCATCGAAGGTGGGTAAGTGTATTTTTGGTGGTCGGATGGCAGAGTTGTTAAATGGTGGGTTGTTTGGCAGGGGGTTATTTAGCGGAGGGTTGTTTGGCGGGGGGTTGTTTGGCGGTGGAATGTGAGTCGGTAGTGGCTGTGATGGCGGAACAATACGCGCTAGAGCGGTGGCTGTGGCGGCTGGAAGGTTGGAGATGGCTTGGGTGAGGGCTGCTAAGGCAGTGTTGAGGGTGGTGTGGAGAGCATCAAATTGAGTGGTCATGTGGGTGGTGTTCGCGTCCAAACGGTCAAGAATGGTTTGCGAAACATCATCAGTGGTGGAGTTGGAGGAATCTTTTTTTGGAGCCATGGTAGAGTTCAAGAATGAAAGCACCAAATGATAGAGCCAAATTCGAGATTGGCGGTCTCCCAAATTAAACAAATAACTAAACATAAATAATTGCTTCAATTTTCTTCTTAACATTCAATAAAACCAAAATGCCTTAAATAGGCTTACAAAAGTAAACGTGCAGATGCATGCTTGGAGAATATATAGAGAACATGGGTTTAAACATGGGAACATGCAAACATGGTTAAAAGATGCAAACTACCACTCCTAACTTTCCTACTTTCATGCATGATATAACTCTAAATAAAACTGAAATAAGATAGTGGGGTTGTATTGCATTCTTGCTAATCCAACGAATCAGGCAAACGGGGCCTGATGGGTCATGGGGCATGGTGGATCATATCATTGACACATTACTATAAACAACTAAGAGCACTAGGAAACTCCATGCCTACATGATATATTTTTGTGTAAATGTTGGGATTGGGATAACATGCATGCATACTCACCCATGAATGAAAAGACCAAACCCATCACCATCTTGGTAATCGGCCACTATAAGCCCAAGATGGAACACTTTGACCATTAAACCATGGATGGAGAAAAATAAATAACATGAGAATGGCAAAGTTTTGACCTTTCACTTAAATGGAAAAATTTCTTTCTTTTAACACAAACAAAAATCCATGCAAGTTGACCACCTTCTTTGAGTTCCTTTCCAAAACCATCACTATCAAAACACTCAATCCAACCCAACCCAACCCTTCCCTTCCCCTCGCCTATATAAAGGGGCAAAGGCCACTAAAAGAAACCACCGCGTGACCATCCCCATCGCCTCGTTGTGTGTCGTAGGTGTCTCCTAAACTATCCTTTTTTTTATTATTGATTCGGTATAGTCGACCGATCATCCAAACCGGAGACCACTTTGTTACGACCAAATGTGCGTATGCGTGGATGTGTGTGTTACACGGATTAGCGGTAGGTTTCGTGTGAGTGTGAGTGAGCTATACGTAGGAAGGGGGTGTGCGGGTAGGAGTGGACTGTGTATTTGGTTAATAAAGACTGTGTGTGTATATGGGTTAATATTATGAAGTATATTTGTGTGTGGTGTATGTATTAATACGTACAGAATGACAACTTCTAACATGAATTCAAAAATAAAATGTGCAAATGAGTGTGTGCGTGAGTTAGTTGGTCTGTAGGGAGTGTGTGCGATGACAACTTGGGTAACAGTGTGTGTGTGAGTACCAAAAAGAGTTTTATACATATGCGTGTTGGGTGTTGAGTTGTGCATGTGCTCTTAGAAGGTTACGTTGTGGTTAAAATATGTGAGGTTATGTATAACTTTTATATAATTCAAACCCGTCATGGAAATATAAAACTAAAGATATAAAATTATCGGTTCATAAAGTTTTTTTTTTTTTACATAATATATTATGGTGGAGTTGCTTAATTCCATAATGCGGTATGGTGAACTTTATATAATACATAACAATTGGGTAGATATAATGATACATAATTATCATTTTTTAAAAAGTTGTAACCATGTCGCCAACGGGTCAGAGTGTCGTAACAAAAGCGAAACGAGCTAACAAGCTAGTTGGATGATTGGTCGTGACCAACGCCTATACTAGGCAACGTTTAGAGAACTAAAATGTCCTTTTATGATTTAGGACACAAGTAGTTCGAATTCCTATTATTTCGGGATTTATTGTTATTAGCTTTCGCGGATTTGAGATGAGTTTCACGGCCTCTTTTATGTTTTAAATATTTTCAATATGGGGGGAAAATGTGTTATAAAATTGTGCTGTAGCTTGGGAAAGATGAGTAAGTAATATGGGTACTTGGGTAACGGTTAGCCATGTGGTGGCAAACTCCGTCGTGAACTGTAACCAATTGTTCCGAGAGAGAGTTAAAGGAACAATACATAATGTAGCCGTAGGATATGATGAATAGTACTATTGGTGCCTGACGAGGCCCACCCCTGAACTGATAGCGTCAGTTCCTGTGGGGTTGCCTTATATGCTGAATTAGTTGTTGTTCCACAAACAACGTAGCGGAGGATTCGTCTTGGTTTGGTTATGGGCCTAAGTGTTGCCATAGACTAAGGGGAGTAGCTACCCCGAAGGTCAATACTTATAATATTTCTGTTACATGCACTGTCTTGTTGTGTCGTTGTTACGAAAGTAAAACATGTGAACTCACCAATATTTTATATATTAACGTTTTCTCTAAAACATATCTTTCATGTGAATGAATGGAAGTAAGCTGGGATGGACGGGCGGGGATCGCAAAATAATAAGTGTCGGTCTTTTGTTAGTCGTTTTGCTTCCATCTCCCATGATTGGGAAATGGATGACAAACCTCTACTCTTGTGATATTTTGAAAACTGGGAAAGTACTCTGAATCTATTTCTACAACTTATATAACCGGCACTAATTAATTATTAATTTTTCTAGCAAACATGTTTGTGATAATCTTGTCTCTAACTACTTTACTCACGGTCGCGCCACGTGTTTCCGCCTCTGGCGTGGTGTGACAATTATGGTTTGTGTTAATCTTGGCTTTGACATGCTTTCGAGCGTTGCGTCACGTGTTTCCGCCGTTGGCGTGGTGTGAATAAACGAACACGAACATGACCTTGTCCGTGTTCATTTGTTAACGAAATAGCGTGTTCACAAACCGTTCATGAACACTTACTGAATGAGATTTTTTGTTCGTGTTTGTTTGTTAAGGAAGTAACGTTTTCATTAACCGTTCATGAACAATTACGGAACGGGATTTTGTTCGTGTTGGCTTGTTAAGGAAATGAACGTGTTCATGCTAATTTGTCTTTATTTGTTAAATTTAGGTATTGGACAAAAGTGAACACAAAAAAAAACACCAATGAAAATAAACGAACACAAACAGACATTAATGAACAAAACCGAGCACAAACTAACGCATATTAAATTCTAAAATTTTCATCGTGAAAATTGTCCACCCAAAATATAATAATCTAATTACCCAAATATACTTGTCATAATTAATCTTGATCAAATAATGTCTGATAAAAAAATATTATATTAAACTAGAAATCCTCATTTAATCCATCTAAAATAACAAATAATTAAAATAGTTAAAGTAATATTAATATGTGATACACTAATATATATTAAATAATCTATCACGGGGAAATTTAAAATACTTAAATTAAAAATAAAAAGTTTAAAACCCTAATGAACTATCAAACATAAACAAATATAAACGAACACGTTACCAAACGTTCACGAACATATATTAACGAACGCGACCTCTGTTCATGTTTGTTTGTTTAACTAAACGAACAAAATCAAACTCCCCGCTTAGAGCCCTAATGAAAATTGTACGCTTATTGTACTGATTTTTTTTTAAATAAAACTTTATTTGGTACGAATGAAAAGTGTTTATTTGGTTGGTGGGTTAAATCGTAGTTAAATCCCTGCAATCACGCAAAAGCTTATACCTTTACTTTATTAAGTCGATTATTCAGTGTACCTTTTTTTTTAATCATTTGGCTTTCATAGTCAAACAATTTTTTTATTTATAATTATTTCATATTTTATAGTGGTTGCAATGAACTTTAATGTTAAATTCATAAATTAACAATGTTATAATTAGATATTAAAGATTTTAAGAATTTTGTTTAAATACACACTATAGGTAAAACATATTTAAAAATGTATTTTTTACAAACTTTGGACATAAATTATTGCCCGTCTATCTTCTATTGTGATGTAAATTTCATAGACTATGTTTCGTAATTCAGAAAGGGGTGACAGCGCAGCTTGTTTCCCGTCTACCTTCTATTGTGATGTAAATTTCGTATTTTTGTTTTAATGAATTCCTAGGAAGAATGCACTTTCAAGTAAAGTAAATCATTATATTGTTATTGGAAGTTAATATGCTTAGATAAATTATTATAGAGTTAATTGCACTTTTAGTGTTTTTCAGAAGCAGTCTTGCTCCGGTTTCTTTTCAGCCAAGTGGGATAGTCCGCAGTGCACCGCGCTGCACTGTTGAACCGGTGTACCCTGGGAACAGACGACGAATCTGTTTAAGGGAATGTGTCAAACACAAGCCCGATTCCTTTTTCTATTTTGTTATAGTTTTTTTTTCCAGCAAGTACAGAGACTCGGAAACATGCGAGCTTCATGTACGAGAGGCGTTGCGGTGTTTACAATGTAAGTTTTCTAACAAACTTAAACAGATTAGTAAAACAGATTTTCGTGTAGATTGGGAACCAATCTTTAAACCTTCTTCTTAAGGACTTTTTGGTTCGCGAAAGTATGTAAATATTTTTCTTTTGAAATATGTTGTGGTACATCGAATCGGATTAAATTTGTGAATGGAGTGAAATCTTTAATCTGAATTTCATGGTTTTTCGGGTTCATGGGTTTTGTGTCGTGTTTAGAGAAACTGGATTATTAACATACATTTAGACGGTTTTGAAATACTAAAATTCTAATGAGTATTAGAAAAGTCATTATATTTGTAAACCCATGAAAAACATTTGATAATGTTTACATTTTCTAATGAAAGTATTGGAAAATAAAAGGTTTCGAAATATAAGGTTTTGAAACATGTATTTCTAACAAGCGTGTTAGAATTGACGACGTTGGATGAATAACGTGTCATGATGCATTTCTAATAAGCGTATTATTATTTACAAAATCATAAGTTTAATTTGTAAACTTATATCTTGATTTTTCTAACGTGCGTGTTAGAAATTGATGATTTTGTAAGGACAAAATAAGATGTTTATATTTTCTAACAAGTGTGTTAGAAAAGATTATTGTACAAAATACACAAACGTGTTGGAAATGATAGTAAGAATACTAATTAACACTTCAAAGTTGAAACTTAAAATAATAAGAATACCATTAAGTTGGGTTAAATATTCTTAAAGGTTTTAATGGGTGTTTCAACTCATGGGTTTATGGAGAATTGGGTGTTTCAACTCATGGGTTTATAGAGAATTGGGTGTTTCAACCTTTTCAACATTTAACCGGTTTAGTTAAAATTTGACAGTTTTGAACGAGCGAGTTTGAAACGGGTAAATTTTGGAAAATCCAAAGTTAATATCATTTATGTAAATGGTTTAATTTTCTAACGAGGGTGTTAAAAACGGTTTACTTTGTATAAACCAACAAGGTCTAAAACGATTTTCATAATCGTGTATTTCTAACAAGCAGCTTAGAAACGGTTGAGAATATAAACCAATGACCTTAAAAATGATTTTGGTAATCATTTATTTCTAAACGAGTGTGTTAGAAAAAGGTCCATATGATGAAACGTGTAATCGTTTGTATTCTAACAAGTGTGTTAGAAAAAAGGTCCATATGATGAAATGTGTAATCGTTTGTATTCTAACAAGTACGTATAGTTTCTAATGAACGAATTAGAAATGGTTAATAATGAAAACCATATACTCTAACAAGTGAGTTATGAATGGTTTAATTAATAAAACTATATTAGAGTTTATGGTTTTGATTTGTAATCAAAACATAAATATGTATAGTTTATGGAAAATACTTGTAAAAGTAGAAATGTGTTGTTTGAGTAAAACATGTCTTTTACAAATTATATATGGTTTGATACTTGTATGAGAAGTATGATGACTTGAACCATATAATAGTCTAAAGAGACTATTTAGTGTAAAACAACTTGATGTTGTTTTGGACATATGTACTTGTTCGACTACTTGTGAGTAGTTAAGTATAAACAACTGTGTTGTTTTAAACAGTGTATTGAGAGAATACCTCGAAACATGCCACGAGACGATATAATTGCTATTATTTCGTCGAACGATAAAATGTTGAAGAGAATAACAACACTTTGAGATTTGACGTTTATGTATCCTCATAATCCGTTTAAATATATATGTAATAAGTTATATATATTTTGGATTATATTAAAATTATAATTTGGTAAATTATAATTATTAATTGGAATCTTAATGTGGTGAATTATGTGACACCCGGCAAACTCAGGTTAGTAACGTTGACTAAACTAGTAAGTCTACCTTAGCGAGTCATGCATATTACGTTCTTAACGGGGTCAGTCGAGTCGGTATGATGATTCGGGGAATCATCGGGAGTCGTTACGATGATCCGCGGGGTCATCGGGAGTCGGTCCATAACCATGTGTACAAGGATTGGTGATTCGTGGAATCGCCGGGTTTAATGCACACACGAGTCTCGAGTCCCGGGAATTGGTGAACGGATGTAAACGTGTTAGTTATCATGCATTATATGTTTGGAATCATTATGTGACTTGTTGGTATGTGAATACGTGTTTATATGTGATAAAATAGCGTTTAACGCGCCGAAAACCCAGCTTGGAGGGTTTCAGGCGATTAGGATCTGGAAAAGGGCCTAATCGCCTATATATAGGCGAGTGGGAGGATGATAGCAGGCGATTGGGACCTAATCGCCTGATGTAGCATGCGATTAGGCCCCCAATCGCATGCTATGGGCTGCTAATCGCCTATACTGTAGAGTCCGGGTCAAAACACCTATAAATAGAACCCTTAACTCCCCAAACACCCTTAGAACAACCCTAGCTGATCCCAAGCCACCCACACACCTTGAAACACCTCTGCAACTCATTTTGCTACAAAAATCACCATCTCCAAGCCTACACACCTTTCTTTAACAAAATCCAAGGTGTGTTCTTCATCCCTAACCTTTGTAAAGTTGTTATTTTGGTTCCCCAAAGGTCCAGACCTTGTTTTACTAAGTTTGTGTCTTTAAAAATCTTTCAAAAGAGTTCTAAACCAAGTCTACACCTTAATGCTTGTTATATGTGAAGTTTACATGCATATGTTGGTCTTCTTGGTGATTATAACATGATTGTTTCCATGATATGATTGTACTTCTGTTATGTAGAGATTATTAGGAGGGTTATCTTAGAGTTTGAGTCATTGTTGTTGTCTTTTGATGAAAATGTGTATTTTGACCCATTTGAATGTTCTTGAAGATTTAGGATGATTATGGTATGATTGTGATGCAATGTTGTTAGAATTCATACTAGGAAGATGTTAGATCAGAGGTTGGATGAATTGCAAGTTTGTAGAGATTGAAATCTGATTGTTTCCATTTAAGGAAAGATAAGGTTGGTTGGTGAAACCTAGTACTTTGCCATTTTAGGAAATAATTGCTTAGAACATGTTAGATCAGTGATATGTTGGGGGGTTTTGCTTGGAATGGGTTGGTAAATGATTTAGGTTTGATATTGAGTGTTGTTGCATGTTTCGGATCTGATTTGGAGGGTTAAACGCGCGAAAATCCGTTACACAGCAGCAGCAGGCGATTAGGACTGAAGGCGATTAGGCATGCATGAAGGCGATTAGGACCCTAATCGCCTGATATATCAGGCGATTGGGCCCCTAATCGCCAATAGGCTGAAGCTACTAACGTGTTGACTTTCCTAATCGCGTGTACTGCTGACGTAAACGCGTTTTGACATCCCGGAACATGATTTGACACCTAGGAACATGATAGGAACCCCGGGATACACCCAATGACTTAGTAAGACGTGTTCAGACCTGATTATGCGTTAATCGGACATTATGCTAGACTAGGTGAACTATTGCGCGTATTAAGTGTTTAATTGCATATGTTGCATGATGTCTTGTATTTACCTAACACGTGGGATGTCGGGTCACCAATGGGACGTCGGGTCTTGTCTTGCACGGTCGGTTTAACAGTTAAAGATGTTTTCAAACGTTTATGGTCACGGTCTGGACATTCGGGGACTGGTTAACCTACGGGTTGTTAGTCCGGATACTTATACACATCTTATGATAGGTCGCCGCTATTTGGGGCTATCATAACATAATTACTTAACTGTTTTCAAGAAACGCAATCCGAGGTGAGTTTCACAGCCCCACTTTTACTGTCTTGCTTTCGGGGGAGAAACATGCTTTGTACAAACTAATTAAAGGTCATGTTATGCTATGGGCACTTTATGTTACTATACGGCTTTTATGGAAAGTCCCAGGGGGAAACCATGAATGTGCTGGAACGCACAACGGGGGAAATGTGGATAGATATATTGGGCCTCACAAGCCCCACTCGACGGAGGGGCTGGGCGGGTGCGTATTGTCTCTACCTATCGGGTTACCGAGGCATCGGTAGCCCAGTCATCTGGGCTGGTATCATCTTTTGGTTCATGTTTAGTAATGGGTTCCCAACCGTAGTAGTAAAGACACTTAACGTCTAGCTAACGTTCTTATGACATAGTATTAACGGAAATGATCTTTGTGAACTTGTGACAACACTTTTATAAAAGAAAACCTGTGAACTCACCAGCATTATATGTTGACATTTTTGGCATGTTTTCTCAGGTCGCTAAGGTAGCAGTCAATGGGCTAGGCGCACGGAGTCATGCACAGCGTCTAATATTTTGAAGCATATTAAACAATGTTTTGTAAACAATGATATGTCTTTTGGTTGTAAACAAGAATGCTTCCGCTGCTGGTTTACGGCTCAAAGCATGATATTTTGGTTTTAAATATATTTATGAATGCATGTTTGTTGTATGTTTATTGTAATCGTTGACTGAGATCCTGGTGTGTCACGCGCCTCGCCGTAAAACCCCGCACGTGGAATTTGAGGGTGTGACAGATTGGTATCAGAGCCAACGGTTATAGTGAACTAGGACTGCATGTAGAGTCTAGTCTATAACAGAGTCGCACACACTAGACGGTCACAATTAGTCGAGTCTTAACAAGTGGGTAACAACATGACTTGTCGGGGGTGTCGGTGTCATCATCTTCTACGCCACATCATCTATTTACTCTTTATCATCCTACTTCTTGACTCATCCTTACTATGATTCGATGGCGAACGATATACTACTGAACTACCTTGGCGGCGGTGTGCATTGGGGTAGCTTCGGCGTACTCTTGAGATCTGTCCAGGGATTTGGACATCTCCCTTCTATGCCCTAATGGACACGCTCGTTCTTATGCATACTATTTTGTACATATACTTATGATAATACCATGATTGGGCGTTAGTGTACGGTGACTTGAACTTCAAACTTAAAGCACGCCTGGAGGACCATGTAGAACAGTTTATCATGTCGGGTGCACACGAGATTATAAACTGTGATGCATGGGATCCCTGGCGGACTTTAGGCTTGAACGGATGGACCCGAACTGGGCTCGGTCTAGTTTCTTGAAATTCCTAATGGGTTATACCACGGGCAAGCCTAAATCTTTTGTTTCTTATTGTGACAGAAGATGTCGGGGGCTCGTGGAGGTCGCAGAGGCGGCCGTGCTGGCGGTCGTGCTGGCGGCCGTGGTGGCGGCGGTGGCCGTGGGAACGTTAATATGACCCAAGCGGAGTTGGATAACCTGATGCAGCAGCACGTGAATATTGCTTTGGCTGCATGTCAAGCCGCTCATAACGCTATGGGTGGTACGTCAGTTCTCACCTATCCTAACTTGTCCTGGGGTACTGTGCCCTTTCCTTGATTTTTTTACCTATGTGTCTGTTCCAGGTGGTGCTGTCAATCCTCCCCCACCCCAGTGTTCCTACAAAAAGTTTATGGATTGCAAGCCCCACAACTTTAGTGGCACTGAAGGGGCAGTGGGACTGCTCCGCTGGTTGGAGAAAATTGAATCGGTTTTCTCGATGTGCAGTTGCCCGGAAGGCGACCGGGTGAAATATGCTTCTGCGACCCTGGAGGGTCAAGCTCTGACTTGGTGGAACTCCACCACCCAGACTATGGGTATTGGGGAGGCCCACGCTATGCCCTGGGCGGAGTTCATTCAGTTACTGAAAAACGAGTACTGCCCGAGGGATGAAATCCAGAAACTTGAGCACGAAGTCTGGAATCATAAGATGGTGGCGTCCGAGATTGAAACTTACACTGCTAGGCACAATGAGTTGGCGGTGTTGTGCCCTGATCTGCACGCACCCGAATACCGAAGGATTGAATATTATGTCGCTGGGTTGGTACCGGAGATTGCAGGGTTGGTTGCTGCGGGTAATCTCACTGTTTATTCTGAGGTGGTTCGGTCGGCTCACAGGCTGACCAACATGAAGGTGGCTGAAGGGGTCTTGCCTCCTCGAGGCGCTATTGTGAAGGCTCCTGATAGTAACAAGCGGAAGTGGGAAGCTGTGGGAAAAGGCTCGAGTTCGGCTCAGCCTCAGCAGGTGAGGAAGTCTGATACTGGGGGATCGTCGTCTGAACAAAAACCGGGGGGTTATACTGGGAAACTGCCAAAATGTGACCGGTGTGGGTTTCACCACAACGGTCGTTGCGAGGACCGGAACCGCTGCCACAGGTGCCATAAGCTTGGGCACCAGGCAAAGGATTGCAGGGTTAATCTTCTGGGTAACCGGAACCCACCTGCTACACCTACTCCGGCTCCTCCTGTTGCTGCTCCCCAGGGAAACCAGGGCAAACAGGGGTGCTACAATTGTGGTGAACTTGGTCACTACAAGCGTGAATGCCCCAAGTTGAAGCAGGGTGAGGCTGGGAAGAACGGGTCGGGTAATGGAAACAATGGGGGCGGAGGCAGGAATGCTCGCGCCTTCATGATTGGTTCGAGCGGGGCTCGACAGGATCCTGACACTGTTACTGGTACGTTTCTTCTCGATAATCGCTATGCTACGGTTTTATTCGATTCCGGTGCCGATAAGAGTTTTATATCTCTTGGGTTTAGTCAATTGCTTGATAGGGTACCTACACCTTTAGAGGCTAAGTACTTGATAGAATTGGCTGATGGTAAGAAAGTCGAGGCGACGCACGTCCTTAGGGAGTGTCACCTTGAGTTGTCGGGTTATTCCTTCCCTATTGATCTTATGCCGGTGTCCTTGGGTAGTTTCGATGTTGTCGTGGGTATGGATTGGTTGTCTCTGTATCATGCTGAGATCGTTTGTTTTGATAAAGTCATTCGACTACCTCTCCCTGATGGAGAAATTCTGTTGGTGCACGGTGAGAAGAGCGGGGTCCCGTTGAGTATCATTTCGTGTATGAAAGCCTATAAGTATCTTCGGAAGGGGTATTCTGCCATTCTGGCGCTTGTTTCGGTTTCGTCTGAGGAAGAGAAGAAGCTTGAAGATATTCCTGTTGTCCGTGACTTTCCCGATGTGTTTCCTGAAGAGTTACCTGGTCTTCCGCCTTATCGTCAGGTCGAATTCGGTATTGAACTTGCTCCAGGTGCGGCCCCTATTGCCCGAGCCCCATATCGTCTTGCACCTCCCGAGATGAAGGAGTTGTCAAACCAGTTGTAGGAGCTGTTAGAGAAGGGTTTCATTCGACCTAGTTCATCCCCGTGGGGAGCCCCTATTTTGTTTGTCAAGAAGAAGGACGGAAGCCTACGGATGTGTATCGACTACCGGGAATTGAACAAGGTTACCATCAAGAATCGTTATCCTCTTCCTCGCATCGATGACTAATTTGACCAGCTTCAGGGTTCTAGTTTCTATTCAAAGATCGATCTGAGGCCGGGGTACCATCAGTTGAGGGTTCAAGAAGCTGACATTCCGAAGACCGCCTTTCGAACTCGCTATGGCCATTTTGAATTCCTGGTCATGCCTTTTGGTCTCACCAATGCACCGGCCATTTTTATGGATTTGATGAACCGTGTTTGTAAGCCTTATCTTGATAAGTTCGTGATTGTCTTCATTGACGATATTCTAGTCTATTCCAAGAACGAGGTGGACCATCAGGAACACTTGCGTCTTGTTTTGGAACTCCTGAGGCGGGAACAGTTGTACGCCAAGTTTTCTAAGTGTAGCTTCTGGTTGCGTGAAGTCCAATTCCTTGGTCATGTTGTTAATGAGAAAGGAATTCACGTTGACCCAGCTAAGATTGAAGCCATTAAAGACTGGGAAGCACCAAAGACGCCATCTGAGGTGCGGCAATTCCTGGGCCTTGCAGGTTATTATCACCGTTTTATCGAGGGATTTTCGAAGATCGCTCAACCCCTCACCTCGCTTACCCAGAAGGACAGGAAGTTCGACTGGGGTGACTCGCAGGACTCGGCCTTCCAGATGTTAAAGGCTAAACTCTGTTCTGCTCCTATCTTGTCCTTGCCTGAGGGCACGGACGATTTTGTGGTTTATTGTGACGCTTCTATCCGGGGTCTCGGTTGTGTACTGATGCAGCACGAGAAGGTCATCGCCTATGCTTCTCGTCAGCTCAAAGTTCATGAGAAAAACTACCCCACCCATGATCTGGAATTGGGTGCTGTAGTCTTTGCTTTAAAGATTTGGAGGCATTACTTGTACGGTACCAAGTGCACTATCTATACCGATCACAAGAGCCTCCAGCATATCTTTGATCAGAAGGTGTTGAATATAAGACAGCGTCGCTGGGTCGAGCTTCTTAATGATTACGAGTGCGCTATTAAATACCATCCTGGCAAGGCGAATGTGGTCGCAGACGCCTTGAGCAGGAAGGAAATGGCTAAACCTCGTTGTGTTCGAGCTCTTCAGCTCACCATCCATTCCGGCTTACCTGATCGAATCCGTTCAGCGCAGCAAGAAGCTTTGAAGGAGGAAAACCTTAAAGCTGAAACCATGCATGGTGCTGATAGCCACCTTGAGCTCAGGTCTGATGGGTTACACTATTTCGCTGAACGTATTTGGGTTCCTTTATTTGGGGGCTTGCGGGAGCTCGTTCTTGATGAAGCTCACAAGTCCCGGTACTCTATTCACCCTGGCTCCGATAAGATGTATCAAGACCTAAAGATACTTTATTGGTGGCCGAACATGAAGGCGGACGTGGCTTCGTACGTGAGCAAGTGCTTGACCTGTGCCAAGGTTAAGGTCGAGTATCAAAAGCCATCCGGCCTTCTGCAACAGCCTGAAATTCCCGAGTGGAAGTGGGAGCGGATTACGATGGACTTTGTGACCAAACTCCCGAAATCGCCCAGTGGTTGTAACATGATCTGGGTAATTGTCGATAGGTTGACAAAGTCTGCGCACTTCCTCGCTATCAAAGATACCGATGGCCTCGAGCGTCTGGCACGGTTATACCTCAAGGAGGTGGTCTCTCGGCACGGGGTGCCTGTCTCTATTATTTCTGATCATGATCCTCGGTTCGCTTCTAACTTCTGGAAATCCTTGCATAAGGCTCTGGGTACTCAGTTAGACATGAGCACAGCGTATCATCCGCAAACTGACGGTCAAAGTGAGCGGACAATCCAAACGCTAGAAGACATGCTTCGGGCATGTGTGATCGATTTTGGCAAAGGGTGGGAGAGTCATCTACCGTTGGTGGAATTCTCCTACAACAACAGTTACCATTCTAGCATCAAGGCAGCTCCGTTCGAGGCTCTTTACGGGCGGAAATGCCGGTCTCCCCTTTGTTGGGCCGAGGTGGGTGAGAGTCAACTCACCGGCCCGGAACTTGTGTACGAGACTTCCGAGAAGATCGTACAAATCCGCAACCGCATGGCAGCAGCTCGGGATCGTCAAAAGAGCTATGCCGATCGTCGTCGCAAGCCTTTG
The DNA here is from genome assembly GCA_028751855.1 of Ambrosia trifida. Taxonomy (NCBI): domain Eukaryota; kingdom Viridiplantae; phylum Streptophyta; class Magnoliopsida; order Asterales; family Asteraceae; genus Ambrosia; species Ambrosia trifida. Next base: position 7,174,121 of record CM054132.1, read on the forward strand.
GAGTTTGAGGTTGGTGACAGGGTTTTGTTGAAGGTATCTCCGTGGAAGGGCGTTATACGTTTTGGGAAGCGGGGCAAATTGAATCCTCGGTATGTGGGACCGTTCGCAATTCTGGAACGGATTGGACCGGTAGCATACAGACTTGATCTGCCAGCTGAACTCAGTAATGTTCATAATGTCTTCCATGTCTCTAATCTGAAGAAGTGTTTGGCGGATGAATCTTTGGTTGTTCCCCTCGAAGAGATCAAAGTGGATGATCGTCTGCGTATTGTGGAGGAACCGGTTGAAATTCTTGACTATAAAATCCGTAGCCTTCGCCGGAGTAAAATCCGCATTGTTAAAGTCCGTTGGAACTCAAATCGTGGACCGGAGTTCACGTGGGAAAGGGAAGATCAAATGAAGGCTAAGTATCCCCATTTATTTCCTAAACGCGCGTTCGAATCAACGCATGTCCCTGCTGAAGCTGAATGAATCTCGGGTCGAGATTCCTTTCAACAGGGGGATGATGTGGCAACCGGAAAATTTTTCTTCTCTTTCGTCTCTTCCTTTTTGGCCTTGGGCAATTTTCGGGACGAAAATTCTTTCAACAGGGGGATGATGTGACACCCGGCAAACTCAGGTTAGTAACGTTGACTAAACTAGTAAGTCTACCTTAGCGAGTCATGCATATTACGTTCTTAACGGGGTCAGTCGAGTCGGTATGATGATTCGGGGAATCATCGGGAGTCGTTACGATGATCCGCGGGGTCATCGGGAGTCGGTCCATAACCATGTGTACAAGGATTGGTGATTCGTGGAATCGCCGGGTTTAATGCACACACGAGTCTCGAGTCCCGGGAATTGGTGAACGGATGTAAACGTGTTAGTTATCATGCATTATATGTTTGGAATCATTATGTGACTTGTTGGTATGTGAATACGTGTTTATATGTGTTAAAATAGCGTTTAACGCGCCGAAAACCCAGCTTGGAGGGTTTCAGGCGACTAGGATCTGGAAAAGGGCCTAATCGCCTATATATAGGCGAGTGGGAGGATGATAGCAGGCGATTGGGACCTAATCGCCTGATGTAGCATGCGATTAGGCCCCCAATCGCATGCTATGGGCTGCTAATCGCCTATACTGTAGAGTCCGGGTCAAAACACCTATAAATAGAACCCTTAACTCCCCAAACACCCTTAGAACAACCCTAGCTGATCCCAAGCCACCCACACACCTTGAAACACCTCTGCAACTCATTTTGCTACAAAAATCACCATCTCCAAGCCTACACACCTTTCTTTAACAAAATCCAAGGTGTGTTCTTCATCCCTAACCTTTGTAAAGTTGTTATTTTGGTTCCCCAAAGGTCCAGACCTTGTTTTACTAAGTTTGTGTCTTTAAAAACCTTCCAAAAGAGTTCTAAACCAAGTCTACACCTTAATGCTTGTTATATGTGAAGTTTACATGCATATGTTGGTCTTCTTGGTGATTATAACATGATTGTTTCCATGATATGATTGTACTTCTGTTATGTAGAGATTATTAGGAGGGTTATCTTAGAGTTTGAGTCATTGTTGTTGTGTTTTGATGAAAATGTGTATTTTGACCCATTTGAATGTTCTTGAAGATTTAGGATGATTATGGTATGATTGTGATGCAATGTTGTTAGAATTCATACTAGGAAGATGTTAGATCAGAGGTTTGATGAATTGCAAGTTTGTAGAGATTGAAATCTGATTGTTTCCATTTAAGGAAAGATAAGGTTGGTTGGTGAAACCTAGTACTTTGCCATTTTAGGAAATAATTGCTTAGAACATGTTAGATCAGTGATATGTTGGGGGGTTTTGCTTGGAATGGGTTGGTAAATCCTAATCGCCTGATGCTGAAGGCGATTAGGCATGCATGAAGGCGATTAGGACCCTAATCGCCTGATATATTAGGCGATTGGGCCCCTAATCGCCAATAGGCTGAAGCTACTAACGTGTTGACTTTCCTAATCGCGTGTACTGCTGACGTAAACGCGTTTTGACATCCCGGAACATGATTTGACACCTAGGAACATGATAGGAACCCCGGGATACACCCAATGACTTAGTAAGACGTGTTCGGACCTGATTATGCGTTAATCGGACATTATGCTAGACTAGGTGAACTATTGCGCGTATTAAGTGTTTAATTGCATATGTTGCATGATGTCTTGTATTTACCTAACACGTGGGATGTCGGGTCACCAATGGGACGTCGGGTCTTGTCTGGCTCGGTCGGTTTAACAGTTAAAGATGTTTTCAAACGTTTATGGTCACGGTCTGGACATTCGGGGACTGGTTAACCTACGGGTTGTTAGTCCGGATACTTATACACATCTTATGATAGGTCGCCGCTATTTGGGGTTATCATAACATAATTACTTAACTGTTTTCAAGAAACGCAATCCGAGGTGAGTTTCACAGCCCCACTTTTACTGTCTTGCTTTCGGGGGAGAAATATGCTTTGTACAAACTAATTAAAGGTCATGTTATGCTATGGGCACTTTATGTTACTATACGGCTTTTATGGAAAGTCCCGGGGGAAACCATGAATGTGCTGGAACGCACAACGGGGGAAATGTGGATAGATCTATTGGGCCTCACAAGCCCCACTCGACGGCGGGGCCGGGCAGGTGCGTATTGTCTCTACCTATCGGGTTACCGAGGCATCGGTAGCCCAGTCATCTGGGCTGGTATCATCTTTTGGTTCATGTTTAGTAATGGGTTCCCAACCGTAGTAGTAAAGACACTTAACGTCTAGCTAACGTTCTTATGACATAGTATTAACGGAAATGATCTTTGTGAACTTGTGACAACACTTTTATAAAAGAAAACCTGTGAACTCACCAGCATTATATGTTGACATTTTTGGCATGTTTTCTCAGGTCGCTAAGGTAGCAGTCAATGGGCTAGGCGCACGGAGTCATGCACAGCGTCTAATATTTTGAAGCATATTAAACAATGTTTTGTAAACAATGATATGTCTTTTGGTTGTAAACAAGAATGCTTCCGCTGCTGGTTTACGGCTCAAAGCATGATATTTTGGTTTTAAATATATTTATGAATGCATGTTTGTTGTATGTTTATTGTAATCGTTGACTGAGATCCTGGTGTGTCACGCGCCTCGCGGTAAAACTCCGCACGTGGAATTTGAGGGTGTGACAAATTAAGAGTAAACTCTTGAGTAGAGTTTCATGTTTTCTAATTAAAGTTTTATGTTACTTTATTAGAGCTTTTATAATGTCAATTTATTAGAGCCTTTATTTTAAATTAAGTCTCTAATTAAGTGACTAAGAAGAAAAACTCTTCATCCATTCCCATTAAGGTAATCATGATCAACGTGGCAAGTGTATTGAAGTTAAATGCACGAAAACAAGATATGTCATCTAATGTTAAGAGCATTTACGTAGAAATGCACAAATGTAGTTTTGATGACTATAACATATGATAGAAATATATGTTATTATTCATAAGTCTTTGATAAATATTGCGAGATTTATTATAAAAGACTTAGAATAGTGATGGATGTGTAGAGTCTCTACAAACCATCAATGTTAGTTGAATTATATGGAGGATTCGTGATATATTTTGAGAAAGTTACCCAATAAATAGTTTCAACAAAATATATACATATCACTTAGGCATATGTGAATTTCATGTCGTTGAGTGTTAATCTAATTGACTTGTTGATGATGAATATGTTCATCAAAGTGACTTATATTAAGACTTATGTTTAAGTCCTAAAGAGTCAATGGTGAAGCCTTGGAGATTAAAGGCAAACGAGTCTTGATCCTAATGGATGGAATTAATTATGGTTTTGAAGCATTCTTTAAACCAAGGTTTTGGAATGGTAAACAAAATCTCATTTTGTGTCTAAACTAAGACGTGAATATTAGGAAGAGATAGTGAGTTATCTCTTAAGGCTATGAAGAATCAGAATGAGGCATCTTCTGTTCACATGCTAAGTATTCGTAGTCTAAAGCATGCATAAGAATGAATTTTGTAAAAGCAAATATATAATTCATTAAAAAGGATGACTCGAACAGACCGAATATATAGTTCATTAGTTATGATACTATTTAGCTGAATATAAGGAGAACTCATATAGCACAGAAAACGGTTCGTGTGAGAAATATGGGTTAAGTAATATAATGGATGACCTCTTTAACACAAAGATATAGATAGTCTCTATCTTATCACGGGTGTCTAATGTAATCATGAGTGATATTACTCAAACTTAATCAAAGTGCAAGAAATGTGGGGGGGGGGAGCCATTTAAGAAACAATCCGTAGGGATGTAAAAATGGTACTTAAGATGTTTTCAACTACATATGAAAGGAAGAAACTTTCATCACCCCATTTGGTAGTTATCTAATAACACATAAGTGTGGAGGTGACTTGCATTTGAAAATAGAAGGTTTGATATGAACGGATGTGATTTTGGGAAGTACAAATCACACGAACCTAGAACAGACTTATTATAAGTCAGTCCTATTATATGGACAAAATTCTTAAGTTCAATGGAAATGACTCTAATGTGCCTAGAACTTTCATTGACACGAGTCAACATCTAGCTAAGAATCGAGGTGAGCCTATTAACCAATTAGAGTACTCAAGAATTATTGGCAGCCTGATGTATCTGATGAGTTGTATCAGACCAAACTTAGCAAGCTAGCTAAGTAGACACACGAGCAACCTAAGTTCAATTCATTGGAATTACGTGACACAGGTGCTTTGGTAATTAGGATACATACGAGACTACGGACTACAATATGAAAGATATCCAGCAGTTCTTGAAGGTTATTATGATGCGAATTGGATATCTGACATGAATGATTCCAAAGCGACGAGTGGGTATTTACTCACACTTGGAGGTGTTGAGATAATGTGGAAATTACATAAGTAAACGTTTATTGCTAGATCCACAATGGAATCATAATTCATCGCTTTAGAGGATGAATAGGCAAAATGGCTACGTCAATTTGTTAAGGATATACCTAGGTGGCCGAAGCCGGCATTGGCCTAATGCATACGCTGTGATAGTCAATCGGTAATTGGCAGAGCTCATATCACAATGTGTATCTGTAACACCCCAACCGATGGCGGAAACATCGAGGTGTCACATAATGACGATTGTTCAAAAGCTCATGGTACTAAAGTGTAACTATTATTTAAATTCATGATTAAAAGTCAAACATCAAAGTCAAACCAATACATCAAGTCTCAAATTAAAACGATACATAAAGCTTGTTTATTATGCCTAAGTCCAAGCCTAAGTGACAATCATCAAGCGTTCCCTGAAACATGTACAAAATACAACGTCAACAATAATGCTGGTGAGTACACATAGTTTTGTGTATATATAGTATAAGTATAAAAATGTTTACAATTCAAGTGTCATGAGTCATTCAAGGCAAATATCGAAAACACGTAAGCACACAATACAGGTCAAAATCAAACCTCTTATGTGACAAAGTTTAATACATTAACAATGACCTAGGAATTCCCACCACCATAGGTACTTTCCACTAGGCGAGTTGTCAATTCAAATAGCGCTATCCATTGTTAAAGTCGGCTAGCTAAGTTAATGATTTTGTAATGATTGCAAGTATACTACGTTTATGTTTAAGCACAAAGCACAAGAATTCCAGCGTAACACGTATATGAATTGTATGTAAAACGTTAACGAATAATTTTATGTGTATGTTTAATATGTGTACATGAATCACCCCAAAAGTGTAAAAATGAAAAAAAAAAAGGGATAAGTATACTCACAGTTTTGCTAAGCGCGATAAATCCAAATAAACTCGTCACAAGATAACACTTGAGAATTTCGAAGAACTCAACCTATTCGTATAAGAATACTAATGAGGAAAATGACTTACAAAAATCTAAGGCATCTAAAATCTAAGGCATTAGGGTTTGCTAGACTAGTTGAGGAAGATGAGTGTTACGATTATTCGAAAATAATAATTTTATTCAAAAAGTATAACATGACTTAAGTTCAAACACATGACTAAGAAATAATTATTTATATTTCAATATTTTGAATAAAAATATTCTAAACAATTTATTAAAAGATTTTAGTTAATCAATTAAATAATTATATAATTACAATAATTGTAATTAATTACATAAATGCATACATATAAGTAAAGTATTAAAACTTATGTGTTATAAACTTGAGAAAGTTCTGTTTTATAAATAAAATATTTATAAAACATATTTTATAATTTATAGAGAATTAAATGATTTAATATAACTAATTAAGTGTAAATAAGGCTAAAAATACAAGATATGGTCAAAAAATAATATTTTTGTGAAAAATAATTATTTTCTGATGTAAAATAAAGAAAATAATTTTTCCATATTTTTTCTCAATTTATATGCATTTAAAACGGATTTAATGAATTTAAATCATATTTAAATGATTGAAAATAGGAAAAACTATAAAAATTTTTGAGTTCTGGACCAATAAATTTTATTCAAGTTTAACATGTCTGTAAATAATTATCCAAAAAATTTGAGATTAAAATCTTTAAAAATGAATTTTTAATCAATTAATTATGATTAAAATAATTTAAATTAATAAAATTATGAAAATTAGATATTTTCCAAAAACTAAAAATATGATAATTTTCTATGAGGAGTCGAGAAAATACACCAAAATTTTCATGATTTTTGGAGCAAAAATGAATTTTCTATGAATATTTAAATATTAAAGCATATATATACATATATAAAAATAATAAAACAAAAATAAAAAAAAAAGAATCAGGCCTGCGGGCTAATGGAGTCGAAACCGGGTCTTTTATGCATGTACACACAAACACAACCACTACACTACATGATTTATTTGTTGAAATGTTTAGAAACAAATTATATTTATATATACATAATACTTTATCTTCTTCCCCTTCTAGCTCAAGCCAAAACCCTAACCCTAACCAAAATTTGATTAACCCGATATAGATATAGAACAGATTAGACATAATATTCATGGGGTTAATGATCGACAACAACTAACCATCATAACGGCAAAACAATAAACGACTTAGAAGTTCGATTATAGACCGAATAATAAGAAAGAGAAGCCAAGACTTATGAGCACCAATTATGAGAGTTTATGAACACGATTCATATGTTTAGAGTGCGGGGTTATGATGGGTAAAGGTGCAAGAATGACTTAGGATGCTTTTATAGTGCCACGAGTTGAAACTTAAAACTTTGATGATCATAAAGGGTTGACGGTTTCACCATGAATACATCATTAATCTTGATTTAAACCATGTTTAATACAGATATTAAGTGGCGTAGCGGATTGTATTTGATGGAGAAGACCAACTAAATCAATAAAGCGGGTCAAAAGCGACATATTAATGGCAATAATTGTCCCTGAAGTTTTATATTGATTTATATTATGAAAAAAAACTTAATAATTACATTAACAAACCTTAACAAAGTTTATAATTTTAATTTTTTTTTTATAAACTTAGAAAATTTTAAACAACCAACATGAAACCTTTTGCATACTCTCGATAATGGTTTAGTTTTAATCTTTTCAAACTTCAAATATATTAACATATTTATTCTTTTAAAGCGCAATTAATAGATTCCGGCAAATGTACTTGAACTTTTATTTAATTGCGAAAGACGAAAAGTATGAGGTCTTAAATTGTTAATAAATACAAGGACTAAAGTTGTAACAATGAACAAACAGAAGGGACGAATGTCACAGTCTCCCATACTTTAGAAAATTTCGTCTCGAAATTTATTCACGGGCAAACAATTTAAATTGAATTGAGCAAAAGTTGAAATATTTTTAGGGTTTAAGAAGAAGAAAGGCTTGAGGATAATCAAGGATTCTCTACAAACGCTGAAGGAATATTAGAGGTTTAAATTAAGCCGCCCCAATTAGCAAAGAATACTCAAGATTAGAAAGAATGCTAAGAATTTCGCAGAGCCTAACACCAAACTCAAGGGATACAAGTTTAAATCAACATGATGTTTAAAGTTTAGGTTTAAAATGAATGACTTACGCTAAAGACTAACCAGGGTTTGTTTTGGTTAGACTTCCAGTCTCATTTTCGATGCATCATCAGCGTTTATATATAGGGTGTACCGCAGCTAACCCACCACACCTTTGATACCTCGAAAACGTACTGGAAATCTCTCATTAAAAAAAACCTAATAGAATTCCACACCACCTCAATGTACCTGTAAATTCGTGATTACGTTCCGGACCGCAATCGCCAATTTACCTTACATTGGGGTGCTATGTCCTTCTACGACACTAACTCGACACATTAACATAATTTAAAGTTTGAAGACTATGCAAAAAGAGGGGTCTCATTTTTACGCACAGCTAGGGTATGATGAGGTCCTTCCCTTCACCAGGTTCACCTCCTAAGCTAACCCATTCACCGCGTTAGACTACAAGACATTAGACACACACTGTGACAGAGTAAGCATATGCTAATTTTCCCTCAAGTAAAACACATTCGAACCTAAGAACTAGTTTTCCTCGTAAGCTTCCATGTTAAAAGAATACTTAACACGTCAACACGAGCACGAACACTAACTTAGTTCATTAAGTCACGAGTGAAAGAAATACTTTCACACCTCAACTTTAACATGAACACTAGTTTAGTTCGTTGATTCTCTATGTCATTTAGTGTATCAAGTGTCCACAGTCCAAATGTAAGAGAAACTTACACATGTTTAGTTCAAGGATATGAATAACCTATCTTGCTAACAAAATATGAATCCAAGAATATGCAGGTATTAAGATTGCTCATAAGTAAATCATATAAATAATGTCCACATATCACGTATTTTGGAAATAAGGTATCAACAAGGCATATGTAATCACGTAGCACAATATTGTATCAAACCAATTATAACATTCATTTATATGTATATGAAGATCGTAAAACAAATAGACATGTAGGTTGTTTTTGTGTAATCAAGATTCACGTAAGTTCTAGCTATAACATGAAGACTAAGGCATATAGAATCTATGCAAGATGACTAACAACTTGCAATTTAGATCAACACTTATGTAACATCCTGATGAAACGATAGCATGCTAAGAATTTCCATTTTTTGAACATAAAGTACAAATTGATCTTGTCTAATGATTTCGAGTTTAAGAAAATATGTGAGTGTGGAAAGTGTTATGATCAAAGATCGAATTTAAGGTGAAGTTCCAATTTCCAAGTCTACATGAGAATCAGAAAATAAATTAAAGTTGTAGGTTTTAAGAAAATTCCTTGATTTCAAATATCACAAACGACCATGTTATTCACTTTGAATAAGAAAATCAAATCTCACGTTTCGAGAAATGTTAGCAAATTTTTGTGTTACAAGAGACTCATGCATTACATGTCATGGCGCTATAACTTCCATCAAATATAAGAAAACACATGATTAACACGTATTATTAAAATTAAAGTTGAAACTCAAACACGTCAAATACAGAATTAAAATCCATATAAAAGAAGGTGTTTTTTTTTTTTTGTAAAAATAAAACGATTGTGTTAAATGAAATCTCTCCGCGTTGCTATCAAGGTGATGAAGCTGCTCCCTAATTGACCAACAAGACTCACGTCTTTTGGTTCGCTTGCGGACTTTTACTTGGCACGTGCTGAAAGGTGGTTGTTTGGGTAAAATTAAGGATAATCCCAGGCGCCCTGATAAATTTTTAAGAAAATTTCTTGTATATCTAAATTTTCTGTCAGTTTTGTAAACCCCATTTCATTTATTGAAAATTATTATTTATTTGCTTTAAACGCGAAATGTTTGACGAATTCCAAACTACAAGTTAGACGTGAGTAATTTCAAAATACTGTATACCACCAATCGTTAATGGTGGGTAGTTTGAAGAAACCACGAGTTAATAAAGTATTTGATAAGACGAATATGGAAATTGTTAAGGCATCCTTTTTGAGTTTAGACTGTGCCCCCACACAAGGTAGTAGGTAAGCTATAGTGTACTATGGTTGCATAAAACATATACTAGATGAACGAGAGTATCCTTCCAATATTCGATGGTGAGGTGCTATGCCATTGGGATATAATAATGGGATATGGAGGGTTGTTTGTATAAAGGATTGTTGTAGTGGTGAAATGTACTGAGTATGAGAAGTAAGTGTATATAGGTTTTGGTTAAATAGATGAGTTTTTCCTTGCAATGATTGATCAGGACATCCTAAAACTTTATGTGTCTAACACTAGGTTAAGGATGTTGGTAGAAATCTGTTTAGGATACTAATGGTGATGGGTTAACTCCTTCAGGATATGAACTAAGCCTCCCACGAATAAATCAATGAAAAGAATTTGAAAGTACAAGAAAATCACAAGTGATTATAAACTTGTGGGGTATTAGCACATTCACTAGACCAAATGAGTATACTTTTGTGTCATCATGGAAAAACATCACAAAAAGCAATCATAAAAAATCACGAAATTTGGGTTCACAATCAGTTTGACTAAGTATAATGACAAAAATCATTAAAAACAATGAATGATCATGGAAGGGAAATTGTAGCAAAGAGTAATAACGACAAAGGTTATGAGATGTCGGTATGATATTTTTCAAGAATCCAACGCAAGGAATCATATGTTTATAAAAATATTTGGAATAAGAAATTTATATATTCGATTATTATGAAAACTGGAACTTAAATATAATTATAAAATGCAGCATGAAACTCATGGGGTATAATGTATAAAGAAGTTCATTATGAAAACTAGAGATCAACGATGGAATATAAAACATTGGATTGTTCCTGTCTAGTCATAAGACCCAACAAAATCTTTAACTGTTCAAGGAATCGAACTCAATTGGAGATTAATGAAGATGTGCTTTAGCCTATAAGTGGACACTCACACCAGGAATCTCCAGGTAAGCACAACAGGTCAGTCGGTTGATTTGGATTTATGCGCTATACTTTGCCTATGCCAGAAAATCCAGTGTACAGACAGACATCCACCCTTTCAGATCGCACGTGTTCTCTCACGTAGAGTTCAACACTTTGAAGGGATAAAAATCAATGAAAAATGAGGTTAGGCAATTAAGCCAAGAATATAGAACATGCTCCAAAATGTAGACCTTTTCCCAAGTGAAATCATCCTCAAAGCCAATGATGAAGAAAGAAAGAAATGGAGAGATGTAGGGGAAAGAATCAGAGGTGACAAAGGAGAAAGGTTAGTGGAGCAAATAAACACAAGTAAGGTCAAGTAGAGGTTCTTAGTTATAGTCTAGGTCATTTACTAATAACCTAATTCCCTATAACCACGGCTCTGATACCAACCTGTAACACCCCAACCGATAGCGGAAACATCGAGGTGTCACGTAATGACGATTGTTCAAAAGCTCATGGTACTAAGTGTAAATATTATTTAAATTCATGATTAAAAGTCAAACATCAAAGTCAAACCAATACATCAAGTCTCAAAACAAAACGATACATAAAGCTTGTTTATTATGCCTAAGTCCAAGCCTAAGTGACAATCATCAAGCGTTCACTGAAACATGTACAAAATAAAATGTCAACAATAATGCTGGTGAGTACACTTAGTTTTGTGTACATATAGTATAAGTATAAAAATGTTTACAATTCAAGTGTCATGAGTCATTCAAGGCAAATATGGAAAACACGTAAGCACACAATACAGGTCAAAATCAAACCTCTTATGTGACAAAGTTTAATACATTAACAATGACCTAGGACTTCCCACCACCATAAGTACTTTCCACTAGGGGAGTTGTCAATTCAAATAGCGCTATCCATTGTTAAAGTCGGCTAGCTAAGTTAATGATTTTGTAATGATTACAAGTATACTACGTTTATGTTTAAGCACAAAGCACAAGAATTCCAGCGTAACACGTATGTGAATTGTATGTAAAACGTTAACAAATAAGTGTAAAGTGTATGTTTAATATGTGTACATGAATCACCCGAAAAGTGTAAAAATGAAAAAAGGGATAAGTATACTCATAGTTTTGCTAAGCGGGATAAATCCAAATAAACTCGTCACAAGATAAAACTTGAGAATTCCGAAGAACTCAACCTATTCGTATAAGAATACTAATGAGGGAAATGACTTACAAAAATCTAATGCATCTAAAATCTAAGGCATTAGGGTTTGCTAGACTAGTTGAGGAAGATGAGTGTTACGATTATTCGAAAATAATAATATCGTATTCAAAAAGTATAACATGACTTAAGTTCAAACACATGACTAAGAAATAATTATTTATATTTGAATATTTTGAATAAAAATATTCTAAACAATTTATTAAAAGATTTTAGTTAATCAATTAACTAAATTATATAATTACAATAATTGTAATTAATTACATAAATGCATACATCTAAGTAAAGTATTAAAACTTATGTGTTATAAACTTGAGAAAGTTTTGTTTTTTAAATAAAATATTTATAAAACAGATTTTATAATTTATATAGAATTAAATGATTTAATATAACTAATTAAGTGTAAATAAGGCTAAAAATACAAGATATGGTCAAAAAATAATATTTTTGTGAAAAATAATTACTTTCTGATGTAAAATAATGAAAATAATTTTTCCATATTTTTTCTCAATTTATATGCATTTAAAACGGATTTAATGAATTTAAATCATATTTAAATGATTAAAAATAGGAAAAACTATAAAAATTGTTGAGTTCTAGACCAATAAATTTTATTCAAGTTTAACATGTCTGGAAATAATTACCCAAAAAATTTGAGATTAAAATCTTTAAAAATGAATTTTTAATCAATTAATTATGATTAAAACAATTTAAATTAATAAAATTATGAAAATTAGATATTTTCCAAAAACTAAAAATATGATAATTTTCTATGAGGAGTCAAGAAACGACAACTAAATTTTCATGATTTTTGGAGCAAAAATGAATTTTCTATGAATAATTAAATATTAAAGCATATATATACATATATAAAAATAATAAAACGAAAATAAAAAAAAGAATCAGACCCGCGGGCTAATGGAGTCGAACCCGGGTCTTTTATGCATGTACACACAAACACAACCACTACACTACATGATTTATTTGTTGAAATGTTTAGAAACAAATTATATTTATATATACATAATACATTATCTTCTTCCCCTTCTAGCTCAAGCCAAAACCCTAACCCTAACCCTAACCCTAACCCTAACCCTAACCAAGATTTGATTAACCCGATATAGAACAGATTAGACATCATATTCATGGGGTTAATGATCGACAACAACTAACCAACATAACGGCAAAACAATAAACGACTTACAAGTTCGATTATAGACCGAATAATAAGAAAGAGAAGCCAAGACTTATGAGCACCGATTATGAGAGTTTATGAACACGATTCATATGTTTAGAGTGCGGGTTTATGATGGGTAAAGGTCCAAGAATGACTTAGGATGCTTTTATAGTGCCACGACTTGAAACTTAAAACTTTGATGATCATAAAGGGTTGACGGTTTCACCATGAATACATCATTAATCTTGATTTAAACCATGTTTAATACAGATATTAAGTGGCGTAACGGATTGTATTTGATGGAGAAGACCAACTAAATCCATAAAGCGGGTCAAAAGCGACATATTAATGGCAATAATTGTCCCTGAAGTTTTATATTGATTTATATTATGAAAAAAAAACTTAATAATTACTACAAACCTTAACAAAGTTTATAATTTTAACTTTTTTATAAACTTAGAAAATTTTAAACAACCAACATGAAACCTTTTGCATACTCTAGATAATGGTTTAGTTTTAATCTTTTCAAACTTGAAATATATTAACATATTTATTCTTTTAAAGCGCAATTAATAGATTCCGGCAAATGTACTTGAACTTTTATTTAATTGCTAAAGACGAAAAGTATGAGGTCTTAAATTGTTAATAAATACAAGGACTAAAGTTGTAACAATGAATAAACAGAAGGGACGAATGTCACAGTATCAGTAAGAACAGGTATATAAGACGTAGGCATAATACGGTACGACAACTAATCTCCACAGGAGTTATCACTGTTGACTACGTGAAGTCAAAGGATAACATCGTGGATCCGCTAAACAAAAGGCTTAAGCAGAGAGTTTGTTCAGAAGTCGTCAATGGGAATGGGGCTAAAGCCCATTAAAGGCTAGGTTTATGCGAAGGAAACCTAACTCAGCTGACTGGAGATCCCAAGATCTTAGTTCAATAGGACAACCTAATTGTATAAACTGGCGAAGGTCACTGTGGGGGAGAGTTGGTGGAAACCCCACATATTAAAAAGGGAGTTTACTATAAGATTTAATAAGCTTCCTAGTCCATTCCTAAAAAGTGACAAGGTTGAGGTTAAGCTTATAGCTTTTAATGATCTGACTAAGGTAACCAGTCCCAGTAGATCACCTATGTGAGAGAGAAGTGGGGTCGCTTCGAATTGTATTGTTGGGGCACAATACTTAATAGCTCTCGCAGAACCAAGCACGGGTCCATGACCATAACGGACACAACAATGAGGACTTGACATTGTCAAGGAGAGTTTTGTGTGAAGCGTATTGTCGTCTACACAAACGGCAAACGAGTTCAAAGACATCGCGTTCTACTCAGATCCAGTAGGCTAAGTGTGTTTCATAAGCGAAGGTTCAAAGGGTCACACCTACCTATCGTATGCAAAACTCAACTGTTGAAATTTAATCGGAATTAAGTTGTTTCTGAGAATAACTCCCATTCATGTGGGGGATTGTTGGAAATTTAGTTTGTGAATGTGAGTTGGTTGTGTCCCACATTGGTGGGGAGATGAAAAGTGGAAGAGTTTTGTGACTACGAAGACTGTTACGAGTCTGGTTTTGATCTTCCAATTCAACCTAATTGTCATTAATCTAGAGTTTTGATTAGTGTTATTATTGATGCGGAAGTTTCATGTGCAGCTTTAATAAGCAATTAAAGAGACTTAATGTGTAGCATCTTTAATTGGCTTAATGAAGCAACCAAGGAGTTTCATCTTTTAGTTTTCTTTGGGTCTATAAAAAGTCTGTAGCATCACATAGTGCAAATAGACTAGAATAGAACAATAATAGAAAACCACATACACAAAACAGAAACATTCTCTTGCATACATTGATCGATCACTGCAGAAAAACTTTTCAGAAGCAGTCTTGCTCCGGTTTCTTTTCAGGCAAGTGGGATAGTCCGCAGTGCACCGCGCCGCACTGTTGAACCGGTGTGCCCTGGGAACAGACGACGAATCTGTTTAAGGGAATGTGTCAAACACAAGCCCAGTTCCTTTTTCTATTCTGTTACAGTTTTTTTCCAGCAAGTACAGAGACTCGGAAACATGCGAGCTTCATGTACGAGAGGCGTTGTGGTGTTTACAATGTAAGTTTTCTAACAACACGTTGAGTCCTTATGGTTTGTCGGGCAAACACTTACCATCTCTCTTATTAACGTCCGTTAGTTTTTCTCTTGGTTTGTAGATGAAATGACTATTATATCCCCTCCAACTTCTTCTTCTCCAACCAACCCACCTACCCACCACCACCATCTCCACCACTACCCTCCCTCTCCACCACCATCTCCACTATCACCCTCCCTTTTCTCACCACCACCAACAACTAATTTCACCAGAGAAGATACAAAGTACTACAATGTTACCATCTCCACCAATGGTACACGCAATTAATAATCTCCATTTTCACCACAACATTCCACTCTCTCCCCATATGTTCATCCACAACCATCTCAAAACACTTGCAAACACACCAACTCACATCAGTTATACGTCATCACAGTTGTAGTACTTTGTATCTTGTCTGGTGAAATTAAGTGTTGGTGGTGGTGAGAAGACGGAGGGTGACGATGGAGATGGTGGTGGAGAGGGAGGGTAGTGGTGGAGATGGTGGTGGTGGGTGGGTAGGTGGGTTGGTTGGAGAAGAAGAAGAAGAAGAAGATAGAGGGGTATAATAGTCATTGCATCCACAAACTACCAGAAAAACTAACAGACATTAATAAGAGGGATGTAAAGTGTTAGCCCGACAAACCACAGGGACTCAACGTGTTATACTCGTGCTAAACCTTTTAGTTGGGGCAAACCACATGGACGAAAACTGCAATTAACTCATTATTATATGTGAGTTCACTTGAAGTTCCATGTAAAAGCTTAGCACTAGCCATAAAGCCCACCGGTACCTCATGGGTACTCCACTACCAACACGGGTTCACTGCCGTCGGTGATTCGGGTAGTGGGTTCTGTGACCATTTTCATAAGATGTGTGCAGAGGAGAGAGAAAGGCACAGGTGGTGCCGCCGATGAAGGGGTTCACAGGTGGTGGTGGTGGTGGTGGACGGGTAGTCCAGGTGGCGGGTTGCGATTGGCGCAATGAAGAGGTACCCAGGTTCTTCACAGCTGGTGTCGCTCCCTCCCTTTCAAAGCTACGGAAATTAGAAGAAAATGAATTAGACTTTATCACGCATAGGAGGGGGTGGAACCTTGAAGGGGTTTATAAGTAGAAATTTTCCTTAGTTATCTATACTATATTATAAAGTATTTTTCAAGTACTTCATAAAAATTAAAATGAAACTGTCTAATCGCCTAAGCTACAAGATATAATGTATATTAAGGCAAATGTTTCTTTTAAACAACCTTATTTAATAAACTTCTTTTAATTAATACATTATTTAATTCACCATGTTAAATATTTAAATTTATTATTATACTCTTTAAATATTTATGTATATAATTAGAACAGTCAATGATCTCCAGCCCAGCTGGTTTGAGGTAGGGTGAGTTTTTCCTTAGGGATTCCCATCCTAGGGTAGGTCACATGTTTCATCTATGCACACCACAAAAAATTCTATGTGACGGTTTGAGCATAGGCAAGGAGGACACCGGTGTGTGGGTAGGGATTCGAACTTAGGACCGCTAGGATAGGGTTGTAAAAGGATTTTCACTTAACTAAGTATTTCAAAAAAAAAAAAAAAAAAAAACAACAACAACAACAACAACAAATATTTTTAGGGTTTATGTCATATCGGGTTATATTGCGCTCCTCAAAAGAGTCTCGGTGACCCCCGCTACATCAATTTGCACAACCTACAATATAATATAGTAATAATAGTATAGACTATAAATTGATATTCGTATTTATGTATTATTTTTATACTTTTAAAAGTATATCAAAAGTTGCATATTTTTAATACGTTTCAAAGTTTTTTTAAAATAGATAATATTTTAAGTATATTTTGAAAGAAATCACAAATTTGTGAATCTATGTCGACCGATGGATTATCTCAGCAACGAGCAAGTCACACATCTTTAATATTTCAATACTCTATTTGTGTATTAGCTAAAAATAGAGAAGTGTGAAAATTAAATGTATTAAACGTACAATACTATGATTTAATATCAATACCTTTGTATATATTTATACTATATTATAATGCATAAATGGAGGATAGAAACTTCATTTTACAGAAAACTAAGACTTTAAGTAATAACAAGTATTAAAGCACAAAGCACAATCCTTTAAAACGTTCAAAACCTCCAAATCCCCCAAATCTGTTGCAATTTTGCTCATCCTAGATTAGAAAGACACATTGATGAGAAAGAAACATTGGATGAAATAATTTGCAATAAAATGGCTCTTTGTTTTCCTGCATAATCCATTTATTATTGTGTAACTAAACTCTCTCGCTAAGTAAAGTTATGGTTTTAGCCCATTTAGTAAAAGTAAATTAAAGGTTTCGTCCTTATAATAAAATATGTTGATCGGCGTTCGAACCTAGCATGAAAAAAGCTTAGCTTTAAATTGGCTCGATTGTTAGTTATTGGTAGGCCTCAAAACCAAACCAACCAAACCTCCTTGTACACACCTCTTAAATCACCAACCTAAATGGCGTGTTCTCTATCACAACATGCGAGCACCCCACTAGTTATTTCCTTAAATAGAGAATAAGTGGAGACCTTAATGGTGAGAAATACCATAAGTCCATAACTCGCACATACATGACGGTAGGTGTAACGTGGCACTTATTGCTACCTTAGTTTGACACGCAAACCCATATTCACAGATCTAGAAACACGGCTTAAACACAATTTTGATTGTTGTACCCTTAGAAACATACGAGTAAATTACTCGCGAAACTAGAGCTTTTTTGTTAAAGGGTCGGAATAACAAGTGATTTATAATCGTTAATGTGTATCAGTAATCATATACATGGTTTAATTAAAATGACACCTTTCGTTAATCATTATGTTCTTACTGCTTTCGAAATTGATCCAATGGTCTTGGTTTACCTAAAGTGAGGTAACCCATTAATTTGTTTAACAATTTAACTTTTAGTTAACTTCTTTTTTATTAGGTCAAAAGGGGTGCTACTAAATTTTTTTTTTCCTTTCACTGATTTTAATCAATCCTGCTTTGCCACATCACTTCACTGAAACACCTTTTTGTAGGCAACACTCCACTGATTCTTTTATTTATTTTTTATAATTTCATTAAACCTTTTATTATTATTATTATTATTATTATTATTATTATTATTATTATTATTATTATTATTATTATTATTATTATTATTATTTTACACGGTTTAAAATTAATTACCATACTATTTCAACCGTCACAACCTCACGGTCAAAATTCAGTATGGAAACCGTTCAATCGAATTGAATGGCATTGATACCGTTACACCAAACCGTTCGAAATTTTTTATATATAAACTTAGCATACGATTGGGTTAAAACACACCTTTACCACCGTTTATACAAAGAAACACACACGAAGATGACTCGTTAGACCACCGAAAAAGAGATTGCATTGATGATATGCTACCAAGTCACCTCGAACGACCCGTCACTTCAACAACGTCGTTCGCAGGCTTTTTGGGTACGTGTACTGGCCGATTTCAACCGCCAAGTTGGCACCAATGACCGCACAACCGTCAGCCTGCAGCGGAAGTGGACCGATCTCACCAATAAGTGTGATCGGTGGACCAGCATGTACCAGAACACGTTGAGGGAGATGTCGAGCATTGACCCGGAGTTGGCTATCGAGCTCACGCATGTGGAGTATGCGGCTCGATACGACAACAACTTTGACCATGTCGAGGCATGGCAACTCTTGCGCCAACTTTAGCTTTTTTTTATTTCTTTTAATGTATTTTATTTTTAGTTTTTTATGTTTAATAGTTATGAATTTTAGTTTTTTATGTTTATTTATCTTTAATATTCCTATTAAACAAACCATTTAAAAAAAAGGTAGAGATATACATAAAACAAATGGTAAAAATAAAAGAAATAAAAAAAAGGTATATAAAAAAGTCAAAAATAAAATAAATCAACGGTACCAGCACGGTAAATAGCATCAGCAAAACGGTCCACGGGACCACTACCAGCGTGTATGGCGGCGGTGATACAGTGCTAGTAGCTGGTACCCGTGGCCAATTCGAGTGGCGCCCCGTCCCCCTTAGTTTTACTTATATATTGGTATTACAATTACAATGATAGCAAAATTATGACATAATAAACTTGTAGTTAGAAAAAAATAATAATTAAATTAAATTATGACATAATATACCAAAATGTGAAATGTGAAAAGAGGGCATCCGGAAGCTAGTTGGAGGCTAGGAGCAGGTTAGTAGTTTTTTTTTTAACTGTTAAGGAATCAATTCTGAGCACTCTCGGGCACCCTTTTACGAATCAGGTACTTGAGAGTACCCAGGTCATCAATTGCCACCAATTCCCGGGAAAACCCAACCACTCACCCGCCTGAAAGTACAACGGTGAAATAGTCGGTAAAACCGGCCAGGATCAGGTTATTTTTTATTTAAATTGTAGATATTAATATCTACAATTTAAATAAAAAATATTGCCCCTTAGAGGATACTTGATAAAATTGAAACGGTAAAGAGAAGATAAGCATGAACTCTACGTGAGGATGACATGCACAAATTTAGAAATAGTAGAAAGGAACAAATTAAAAGCGATGCCTAACATTACATTTTGGTTTTCTTCGAACGGTACATTTCATTTTGGTTAGATACGAATGAATGAATGATTACATGGCAGAGCACAACAAAGAAGAAAGTATCATTCGACGTGAAGATGACACTGTTGCTCTTAAAGAAATGATGGTAATGCATTTCTTAATGTAATTTTAAGCCCATAAGTACACATAAAACTAAATAATATTAGTAACTTCCGATAACAAATTAACACTAACAGACTGTTTGATAGCCTCTGAATGATTATTAAAAGGCATCTGAATTGTTCATAGTTTTTAATAGTTAATACGTAATCTAAAGTATGAATGGTTAAGGGGAGAAAGGGTACTACCCTTATTTTTTTTCAACTTTACTGATTGCTACCGATCATGCACTGGCAATCACTTCATTAAAATGGTTTTTTTTGGATGCAACACTTCACTAAAATGTTTTTTAAATGAAGAGTTTAATTGAAAATAACATTATATTAACTAAAATAAAAATACATTAACTTAAAATAAAAATATATTCTTAAAATATAAAAAAATAAGGTGCAAACACGTCAAACTCTTCTATTTGTTGTGGTGTTGATTGAGGTAGCGTAAAATAATGTGCATAATAATTGGGTGGGGGTTGGCTTTGGGGTTGTTGGTATTGTGGCTGAAGTGGTTGTATTTGTTGATAAAACGGTTTTGGTGCTTGGAGTGGTTGACTTTGTGAAAAATTAATCACGAGCCTTTAGCCTTCCCCGCACTCGAGCTCGAACCCGAACCTCTGCCTCTACTACTTGAACCCCCTCCTCTTGATTTAGAGGATCTTCTCCCACCCTTTGACACACTATTTGATTTTCTTGCATTTATTTGTGTTTGAAAGTAAATTGTTGTAAGTTTGTGTTTCTTTCTTTTTTCCTTTTTTTTTTTTTTTTTTGTGATTGAAACAAGGTAATGTTTTTGATTTTATATACCAGTCCCCTTTTTTAAACGGTCATAAAAATACCGGTAAAAAATGACCGTTGCATTCAAATAACAATACATTTAACCTTTTAACATTGACCGTTGCATTTATTTATCATGTTCACGCCCGTGTTTACAGCCAGCAAACGCTCTACGGGGAGCCTACCAGCACCCATAACTGCCGTGTTACTGTGTGGGTACTGGGGTACCTGTGGACAACATGGGTTGCGCCCCATCCCTCGTAAGAGGTAACACCTTAACGGTTGCCTCTTAAACATTCAAACTTAAGGTTACCTTTTAATTATTCACAGGTTATGAACCATTAAAAGGTAGCATTTGAATGGTCCTATCAAACAACTCCTAAAAGACATAATGAAACTTCTGAACCAATCATAAATATTTTAATTTGTGATAAAATATTAATATATGGCTGTTATTTTTTAGTTTGACTATTATCCGGTTTTAGTAGGTCGGAGGTGGAAGAGTTTACTCCTTAGGGAGGTTTCCGCCCGGGCTTGGTCTCAGGTTCGAGTCCCCCCACTCGCACTAAGGGGTGGGAAATTCAACACCCGCGTTTGGCCTGGATTCGAATTTGGGTTGAGAGGTTGTGCGTCGTTTGGATTCTCCGCTGAAACACACCTTAAAAAAAATCTAGTTTTAGTAGGAGGCCTTTATTTAACAACTAAGAAAATATTGAGAACGCCGAGAAACACATAATACATTTGTACGTGTTAATATAAATGTATTACCTATGCAAGTCTTCAAGTGTAGCTTAGTTGGTGAAGGGACCGGTCCTCTCTTTGAGAGACCTGAGTTCGATTCTCACGGGGCTTGTGGTCCAAGTGATGCATGTTTGATCCTGAGCTGACCCGGTTTTCATCCGGCTGTTACTCCAGCGAGGTAAAACTCGTGTGGAGGCAGTACGGTTTCCGGGCGAACACCGAAGCCCCCACCATGCTAGCGTGGACCCGATTCAGACAACATAGTTTGGGCGTGTGAAAAGACTGCCAATTAGACGAGTGTGATGAAACTCTGCCACTTCCGCTTTGAAGAAAGTCACCGTTAAAAAAAAAAAACTTAATTGTCTACCCTATGACTATCTTTCTCTTATTAAATTATCAATGCACAATTTTATACCGTTACCACAATTCTCAACGTTTTTTGTTTTTTTTTTTGTTTTTTTTGTTTTTTTTTTTTTTAATGCGTCCAAGTTGTACTATTCTTTGAAATATGTATTTCCTTAATTATATGATTTATATAACTAACTAACCATTCGAATAAAATATATGCATAGAGAACATAAATTGTAATTTTTATCATATAATTCTCATATATAAGCATGATTTTAAAGTTGTTTCTATAAACGTCATATGACCTTCTGGTATATTAGTAACCTCATTACCAGTCAAAATGAAAGTCATGGGTTTGAGTCTTGCTTAGAGTAAAATTACTTAAAGTTAAGCTAGGGGCTTATCATAGTGGACCTTCAGACCTTCGAGTATTAGTTTCATTTAAAATGGTGGCGGGCCGTTTCATCATCCTCGTTTGCGTTTGCAGACGTTAGTGACACTTTGCCATTAAGTTTACCCAAATGATTAGGCTTTTATTGTTCGTTAAAAAAATAATCCAAATATATTTCATATAGTGATGGTCATAAAGTTAAAGAGAATGTAAACAATAAAAAGATAAATTAATATTGTGTTTACTTTAACGGTTCTAATGAAAAGTTTGACGACTCAAGTTGAGTCACTCAACTAGCTTTAATAAAAAACTTATAATTATAGTTTTTTTTTTTTCGGGCTAATTACGACAATAGATGATCGGTTCGCACTGCCATGACAGCAGCCCAGACCAAGATCTGCCCCTCGGAACTTACGTTGTCTGAACCAGACCCGCATCCTCGGAGTATCAGACTTGGTCTCATGGCGACCTCCCGGAAACCGTACCGCCTCCACACGAACCGATCTAGGGATGAGCTCGGGACGGGATCGGTACGGTACCGATACCGATCCCGATAATATCGATCCAAAAAACTCTCAAAAGTTGATACCGAAACCGATCCCGATTATACCGGTTCGGTATCGGTACCGGTACCGAACGAGATTGGGTATTTCGGTATAATACCGAAAAAATACCGATTCCTGCTAAAACAAAAGGGCCATAATTGTTCGTTCTCACTGCAAAACTGGACTTGATAACGTTGTTGAAATCTTCGATTTGTTTGTAAAATCATTGATTCCATTGGTAGTTATGTATGAAGTTAGATCTGTGCGACTGTGCATATGTGGTTTTGTTAGTGGTCTTTATGATAATATTGATTGTTTTTTTTTCCTTAAAAATTAGGAACTAATTTGAAGCACCTTTGATTATTCAAATAGGTTTGAAAACATGATACAACATATCTAAGCTGTAAATAATCATGTAACTTAGATGTTTGGCTACGCAGATAAATAAAAGAACAATAATAATAATAACAATTCTACACATTTCCAAGTCTACATGCTTGGAATTTTTCTTGTTGATTTAGATCTCAGACTATTTAGACTATTTAAAGAGGCAAGGAATCATGAACCCCAAAAAATGCAGGTACGTATATATGATATGGTATGGAATCAGAAGGTGGTTTTGTTTTTATATTTTTTTAAAGTCTACATATTTCGGTGTTTGGAATGATTTTTCAAAACAGCTACTGCGTTTTGGAAAAGCAGAGATGAAGCTGCTTTTAGATTATTGCGTTTTGGTATCCTGAAATCCATTTCAAAACTCCACCCAAACAATAAAAACTGATTATTTGCGTTTTTAAAACGCAATAATCCAAAAATCTATGTCAAACACAATCCCAAACACCCCCTTAATGCTATATACATAAATAAAAAAAATTAGACTCTATTCTTGTGAGTTTTACACGTACTACATATCTATATATCTATATACTATATATAATGCATGAGTGAAGGGTAGTTTAAAATACCCAAAAGTTAAGAACTTTTTTCCCTTTAATGTATAAGGTACAACCCTAAAATAGGGGTAAATTAGACTTTTAAGCACTAATTACACTTTAATCCCTTAACCTTAATTACATTTTAATCCCCCCAACTTTACTTAACGTTTACTTACTTAAAAACTAATTAAGCTTCTCCCCTTATTTTAAGCAAACTACCCCTACGATTTTTTAAACGCCCATATTTTTTTTCACACGTTAATTTTTTTGTTAAAAAAAAATACATCATAAAAACAAGCATTTTATTCTCTTTAATTTGAGTATAATATTGTTATTTTTGTATTTAAAAGTTTTTATGTGTGACATGATTGTCAATATTTATGGCTGAACAATAGCTGACCTATGAACCGAAGCTGAACAAAAAAACATACGAACGTAAACCAAAATCAATCGAAAACTAAATTAACCAAAACTCAAATTAACTTAAAATTGTTTATTGTTTTTTTTTTCTTTGTGCCCTTAGTTAACTGAAATCAGCCAAACTGAAACCGAATCATTCATACATTCATAGCAAGATGCCCGAGTGATGCAACATCGAATTAAAAAACTTCCAATGATGTGTGGTTGGGTATGGTTCAGTCGCTTATTAGCCTAAATCGAAACAGAAACCAAAGTTATCCATTAATCGATCTTATCAACCAACAAGTTATTTGGTTCGGTTTATTTGTTTAGATTATCCTTTTCAATTTGGTTTATTTTAGTTAATTTGGATACTGACCAAAAACCAACTTTGGCTAAAATTATTGCTTATAAGTACAAAAAATGAAGGTATAAACGCTAAAAATATCTGAATATACGAATTATTTAGTTTTCGTTTGGTAATTTTGTTCAACTAAGGGTAAAAAAGTGACGTTAAGTTAATTCGGTTTTTATTTGATTTCGATTCGGTTTCGTCAATTTCGGTTAAGGGTTTAGTTATTCTTCACTCATAGATATTGTTAATCACATAACACAAATTTTTAATTAAAGGAATTGCAATGCTTAGCCAAATTATAAACAATAAAATACCCATTTTTATGAAGTAGTTTTTTTAAGTATTAACGTATGAAAAAATCATAGCCGTTTACAATTTGTGGGAGTAGTTACCTGTTGGCTTAAAATAAGGGGAAAAGGTGAAATTGTTATTTAAATAAACAAAAGTTGAGTAAATCTAAGTTAGTTAAAGTGTAATTAAGATGAAAGTTGTATATTATGCATTACATTCTAAAAAAGTCTTAACGTTTGAGTATCCTAAAATGCCTTATCAAATATATTATACACTTGACTTTTGCCCGCGTTGACACGCGGTTCCAAACATTACAATTATTTTGAGTGGTAAAACGTATAAAAAATATAGTAGAAATATTTTATTAAAATTTAAAAGAAGCCAATACACATTTTATTCAAATATCACTAAATATTTCTTTATACACCACATTTTTTGTTTTAGTCTTGACATTCCCATCAGCATCACGTATAAGAAAGTTTACACCTGCCCTGCTTTTAACTCTTGACAATGCGACATAAAGCTGGCCATGTGAGAAAATGAATAAAGCAAACGAAATAAAAGGCTCTCTTAAATACAATATGCTTGAAAATGTATGCTTACCATATTAGATCTGATGCGTCCATGATATTTGCAGTGTATACATGGCTACTGATGTATAAAAATGAATAAAGCATCAACATATTTAACATAACATTGTACTTGTATATTTGTAGTGTATTCATGGCATGACCACCTATGCACCACGTTGCTTATAACATTCTTTATATTTTACGACCTGCCATTTATAATTAAAAAAAAAAAAGAGGAAACAAAATAATAGTCAACTCACAAAATTGAAATAAAATATCTAAATAGATAAAATAATGTAATTGCATAATAGTATGAGGCAATGCTTACTTTGACTACATTATGTAATAATGATAAACAATCTCATCATTCAAACATAAAACAATGCAATAATAGACAACTTACCATTTGGTTTCTTCAACCATTTGGTAAAACAGAGTGCCTTTGCTCAATCTAATTCTTACTTCTCTTTACTAATCCTTCTCACATTGATAGTTATGAAAACAAAACCCAAAACAAAAATAACACGTAAGACTATATAGAGATATAGTAGTGTATATATAAACAACTTAGAAAAGTGTAATTAGAACTTTTGTGTTTAAATGTCTTTATTTTTAAAAAACCGATTTTTTTTTTTTTAAATTTTGATTTTGAATGTTTGAAAATAAAGTAATTCAAATGAAAATAAGCATATTAATTGTGATGAAAAAATTCAAATTTATATATGATTAATAATTTTGTGTTTAAAGGTTATTAATGAAATGGTAATCATAATTATTAACAATAGATGTTTCCAATATTGTGTAAATCATGATAAATGTTAATTATACGCTAAAATAGTAATGTGACAAATCAAAGAATTAAGCATTTATTTTGTGTTTAAATGTCTTTAATTTTAAAAACTGGATTTTTTTTTTAAATTTTGATTTTGAATGTTTAAAAATAAATTTATAAATGTATTTATATATGATTAATAATTTTGTCTTTAAAGATTATTAATGAAATGGTAATCATAATTATTAACATTAGATGTTTCTAATATTGTGTAAATCATGCTAAATGCTAATTATACGCTAAAAATAGTAATGTGACAAATCAAAGAATTAAGCATTTATTTTGTGTTTAAATGTCTTTAATTTTAAAAGCCGTTTTTTTTTTTAAATTTTGATTTTGAATGTTTGAAAACAAAGTATTTCAAATGAAAATAGTCGTATTAATTGTAATGAAAAAAATTCAAATTTAACTTTGTTTATAAATGTATTTATATTTATATATGATTAATAATTTTGTGATTAAAGGTTATTAATGTAATGGTAATCATAATTCTTTTTAAGTTTGACTGCATTAATGCTGTTGTAGATATGTTGCTTCAAGAATTTGGTGATCGTTTTAACGAGGTTAACATGGAATTACTTCAAAATATGGCCGCTTTAAGTCCACGTGATTCTTTCTCTCAGCTCGAGACATCAAAGTTACTTCGGTTGAATGAGTTCTATCCATATGATTTTAATACTAAAGAAAAGAATACACTTGAGCTTCAACTTGGATTGTATCATCATAGTGTTCTACAAGACACAAATTTTGCTAACTTGAATGGTATCGCGGAGCTTGCTAGAGTAATGGTGAAGTCGAGGAAACATCTATCTTATCATTTGGTTTATCGACTTTTAAAGCTAGCCTTGGTTTTGCCTGTTGCAACTGCATCCGTGGATAGGTTTTTTTGGTGTAGAAACGAGTAAAGTCAAGTTTGCGCAATCGTATTAGTGATGATTTCTTGAATGCTTGTAATATGCGCTGTAGAAGTGGATGAACTTCTCAATTTACTAATGAAGATGTAATCGACCGTTTCTAAAAGATGAAAACACGTAAAGTACAATTGCAATCAAGGTATGTCGTTAGTACATTCAAATATTCAATGAATTAAATTATTTTACCGTCATTTTTTACCCTTATTGAAAACCCTGCATTGTGCCCCCCATACAAAATCTTTTTGTATCCGCCACTGCCATTGGATGGTGCGTTTCCTTGGATAGGCAGGAGCAGTACCAAGTTTTGAATACCAACTCAATTGCTAACTCTATAACCAGTGGCGAACCTAGGATTTGTATTCAAGGGGCGATTGGGGAGTTTAACCAAACTTTTAAATGGAGCGATCGGGATCTTTGCTTACAAATTACACTAACTTTTTAATTTTAAGGCGGACACCCGCCCTAGCTATAGTGTGGGTACGCCACTGTCTACAATCCTCTACAAAGGATCAATGCCTTGTGCTAGCTTGGTTTGAGTTGTTCATCAATTTAAACTTTTGGTTTTAACCTTTAAAGGAAAACTCATTTGATATATCCACAACTGTCTTGTAACGACCGGGAAAATTTTTCTTTTTATCGCTTCGTTCTCTTTGACTTCGGGAAACTTTCGGGACGAAAATTCTTTCAACAGGGGGATGATGTGACACCCGGCATGTTTAGGTCAACATTTTATAAACACATAAGTCTACCTTAGCGAAAAACGTTTATTAAACATACTTGACGGGGTCAGTCGAGTCGGAACACAGTCCGTATTGTCCAGGGTTCAATGATTCGGAGGATCATTGGGTTAGTCACACACACACACACGTTACGAGTCCCGTTGTTGGTGAATTACATAAACTAGGTCATGTGTTATGCGTAGATTGATTCTTGTGGTAGATTATATGCAAATACATGTTTAAATGATGTGTAGATAATCACCCGTGCTTAAATATGTTAAACATAGACTAAGGTTGCATGCTCGCATGTTAAGGTGCGTTAAAATGCGTTAAACACGACAAACTGGAAAACTAGGAAAAACACAAGTCCTGGTTCGACCACATCGAGTGGGCGAACCTGGAGATTAATCTTGGTTCGACCCTTAGCAAAGGGGCGAACCTGGAATGTGGAAATGAAAAAGTTTCATTCGACCAGAACATGCACATTCGACCCTGTAAAAGGGGCGAATGTGGGTACATTCGCCCATGTAAAAGGGGCGAATGTGGACATAGTATAAATACCACACTTTGTCATTTTGTCACCATTTCACAAACCCTAAACGCCTCTAAACACTCTCTAGCAACTTTAAACATTGGGGAAGGAGTTTTTGCCCTTGTTTTCTATAATCTAACCTACAAACATCTTCTACACAAAGATCTAAGGTGTGTTCTTCATTCTAAATCATTTTTAAAGCATTTCAATTCATTTTCATTAAACCCCAAGAGTCCAGATCTGATTCAAACATGTTTTCATGGATGAAAACCTACCTAATATCTTTCTAAACAAAACCTATTCATAAACAATGAGTTTTCATACAAATTAACATGTGTTAATGGTGTTTTATGTAGTGTTATGTATTTTTTGATGAATAATTGTTGTATAGATGTTATAACAATGATCTAGGACTGTTATTGATGGTGATTTATGATTGAGATAGGTTACAATTGATTATTGATGATGTTTTGCTCATTTTGGGGATTTTGGGTTAGATCTAGGGCTTGTTCATGATGATAGTAATAAGGATATGATTGGGGGTTTCTTGTTCATGATAATCTGAGTATATTAAGTTGATTATTGATTGATTTTAGAAAGTTTCCTAATTGGGTAAAGATTGCATGCGTTCGATGTGACATCTCCATAATTTGCTATTTTGGGTAACTTGTAAAACGGACGGATTTTGGGATAAAATTGGTAGGGTTTTGTAGGAATATGTTAATGATAGTTGACTGTTGTGATTGGTGATGTTTCGTGATGTTTTCGGACTGTTTAGATGCGTTTTGGTGCGTTTTATGAAGTGCTGATGCAAACGGGCGAACGTGGCTCTCATTCGACCCTTCGAGTGGGCGAACGTGGCTCAAACGGGCGAACGTGACTCAAACGGGCGAACGTGGCTCAGACGGGCGAACGTAGAATAAAACGTGGCTCAAACGGGTGAACCTGGCTCACACGGGCGAACGTGGAAATGGGAAAAACCACATTCGACCATCTGATGTCCGGAATGAGATTTTTGATGCAAACTAAGTGTTTTATGCTTGAAACTTATGTGTTAACCTTATGTGCATGACTAATTGATGTAATGGGTCACCAACGGGATGTCGGGTCTATCTGGTATGTCCGGTTAACGTTTAAACACACTTTTTAACACACGTAGTCAAGATCTGGACAATCGGGGACTAGTTAGCCTTCGGGTTAGTAGTCATCACACTTATGTAAAGTCATTAATAGGTTGTTATTATTCGGGAGTATCATACACGGGTTGGATCTCTAGTTATCAAGAAGACGCACTCTAAGGTGAGTTTCACGGCCCCACTCTTTTACCGGTTTTACATTTTCGGGGGAGAAAACATGTTGTGTTCTTGTGACATCCGTCACCCTCGTCTTTCGTCAAATTGACAATAATAGCCCTTCAAATATTTCCATTATAATCCCTAAAAGTTTCGTCGTTTTCAAATTAATTTTAAAGCGAATAAAAAATTTATCATTTATATTTATAATTGATCGGGCATAAGTTTTAATCAAATGCGTATGTGGAAACGTATTTGTAAAAGATTATATAAAAAAAATAAGTTTCATAAAGTTTAAAAATATTTGGGGTTAAGTTAGTTAACTTGGTTAGGGTTTTATTAAAGAAACTTAACTAAAAATCACAATAAACTTAACCAAACTAACAGAGGGACCAAATCTGCCAAACTATCAAAGCTTTAAAACAAAAAAATCCCTCCTCTTTGC
This sequence comes from Ambrosia trifida, assembly GCA_028751855.1. Lineage (NCBI taxonomy): Eukaryota > Viridiplantae > Streptophyta > Magnoliopsida > Asterales > Asteraceae > Ambrosia > Ambrosia trifida. The sequence goes on from CM054132.1 coordinate 7,204,361, forward strand.
CTCTACTCGCTTTTCCGGCGAGTCTGATTCCGGCCGCCGGAATTTATTCCGGCCAACCTTCAAGATCATTTTTTTTACGTTTCAATCCGTTTCTCTTGCACCATTACGTTTCTCCATCAATACTGACCTGTTACAACTCCCAAAACATGATTATTATGCTGATAAAGTGAGTTAAAACCGGATTTAATGTATGTAACCGCCGAAAATCTTAAAAGCATTAAAACTAGAATTTCACAAGGTTATAGTATAAATTGATGTTACCATTCAGCTTCTGCACCATTTCCTATCACAAACCCACATGAAAACTTAACAAATTGTGTCCTGAAAGACCTCTAAATCGCTACAACGATCGGACTGTTTTTTTTTTCTTCTTTTCGAGCTGGAATCATTGCTGTAAGTGTGTTTCCTTTGTGCCGTTTTGTTCCTCGGCTAATTCCGATCAAAAGCCCTCTAATAAGGGACGCTTATGTGGCCTAGATCGAGTTATTGGTTTTGGTTAGGGTTAGGGTTTCATAAGATTGGATTGGGGAAGAAGATGAAGATGGTTTTTAATATATAAATATTTATAATCTTCGTATAAAATCACGGTATCACATGATGGTGTAGTGGTTTGTGTGTGTGATGTATACAGCATAGACTCGGGTTCGAATCCTGTAACCCGCCTCCATTTTCATATTTTTTTTTCAGTTTTGTTTTAACATATCTATATATTAATAAATAAACACAATAAACTTGAAATATTCATAATAAATCCAATTTTTACCCAAAAATTATGAAAATTCAGGTGTAGCATCTTGACACCATAAAGAAAATTATCATACTTTTATTTTCTAGAAAATGTATTATTTTTATATTTTTATTGAATTTATGTGTTTTAATCGTATTTAATTGATTAAAAATTTGTTTTTAATGATTTTAATCTCAAACTTTTTGGGTAATTATTTCTCATCATCATGAACTGATATAAAAATTATTGGTTTAGAAAACACTTATTTTTATTAATTTCTCCTATTTTTAATCATTTAAACATGATTTAATCTCGTTAAATCAGTTTTAAATATAAACAAGTTTATAAAAATTATGGGAAAATTACTTACATTGATTTACATCAGAAAGTTTTCATTTTCTATAAAAACAATATTTTTGGATCATGTCTTGTATTTATAGTCTTATTTATGTTTAATTAGATATAATTAATCCTTTAATTATTTATACTATTAAATATCTATTTTATAAATACTTTTCTTATAAAATAGAAATATTCTATGGTTGAAAGTCTTTATTACCATTTCTTGGATCACCGTGTAACTCATAATTATTTATTTCAATATTTATGATTATTGCAGTTATTTATAACAATTGTAAATAACTAAATTATTTTGTATTAATTATTTAAACATATTTTAACCTAATTATTCAATTGGCAATAATTATGTTACCTACACCTCATTTATAAACTTTGGTATATTATTTTTAATATACAACTTTTATATTAATTCGACTTATCGTAAAAACTCTCATTCCCCAAATCGACTTAGCAACCCTAATGCCTTAGTATTCTTATATGTTATAGGTTGAATTCCTCGGAATTCCCATTACTTAGTTCACGACCGCTTAAGTTGGATTTTGATCGCTTTCGCAAACTGTGAGTATATCTTTCCCCTTTTTACTGTCTTACTATTTTGGGGTGACTCATGTACTTACTATCAAGTTTCTATTTCTTTTACTAAATGCAATTCTCATGTGTGTTTGCTTTATGATAATTGGTGTGTCTATGACTTGTCAAAATCATTAACCGCTAGGCGGCCTAGCTTTTCAATGAATAGTACTATGGTATACCCCCTTGAGACTCTGTTGAGAGAATCTTGGTCATTGTCTTGTTAATTCATTATTCAGTTGGTTAGTCATGTGTTAGTCATTATTCTCAGGTTTGGTTTTGAACGGATATTACTTATTACATAATTGCAAATGGTACCGCACATGAATTGCTAAACACTTTTCCTACTATATTTATTCAAACAGGGTATGCTCACCAATACAATTTTTTTGTATTGACCAAATTATTTTGTACATGTTTCAGGTTGTTTTGAGATGCATCCTTTAAGCTTTCGGATTTATATTTAGATTTTGATTCATTGTATTTCAATTTAGTTGGCAATTAGAATCGTTGTATTTCATTTCAGTGTAATAAATTATTTAATCAATGTATTCAAATTTACACTTTAGTCCATGAGCTATTGAACAATAGTCACTATGTGACACCTCGACGTTTCCGCCATCGGTTGGGGTGTTACAGTTCTTTAAACGGGTGTCAACTATGTTTTCATAAAAGGCGTGTCAACTATGTTTTCATAAAAGGCGTGACAACTATGTTTTCATAAAAGGCGTGTCAACTATGTTTTCATAAAAGGCGTGTCAACTATGCTTTTGAAGTATTCATGTATTCACTACGTTTTGGGAGTATTCATTACGTTTGGGAGTATTCATTTGGGTTCAAGGTATTCATTTATGTTCAGTATTATATGGCCTATGTGGTGGCAGTTCGTTAGCCGCGATGCGGTGGTTCGTTAGCCCTTATGTGGTAGTTCGTTAGCTATGGTATAGTAGTTCGTTGACCATGGGATGGTAGTTCGCTAGCTATGATAAAGTAGTTCGTTGACCATGGGATGGAAGTTCGTTAACTGCGGTGGGCAATGGTTCGTTTGGGAGGTTCGTTATGGAGTTCAAACATTTAACGAGTGTCTTCATCGGTCGATAGTATCATGATAGTCTTTCAAAAGTTCGTGAAACGTTTTACTTAAAACCTGTGATCTCACCAGCATTATTTGCTGACGTTCTTTAGCATGTTTTTCTCAGGTCGCTAAGGTAGCAGCTATCAATAGGCGCACGGAGTCTAGGACTCATTTGCATTTCATTTTGAGTATTTCAGACTTGAGTTTTACTTTTGAGTTGTAATAATACATTTTGCTTCCGCTGTGTTGGAACGGATTTGAAACTTAATGGCAGTTTACGTTGTTTTCATATCATATAGATGTCGTTTATTGTGACCGTTGACTTGAATCCTGGTGTGTCACGCGCCTCGCGGTAAAACCCCGCATGTGGAAATTTGAGGGTGTGACATGTCTTCACAGGGTTATTGCCATGTGCTAGCACAATTTTGAGTTGCTTCAACATTTTAAGATATGTTATGTTATTAAAACCAAATACGAAATTTACATCACAATAAAAGGTAGACGGGCAACAAGCTGCGCCGCCATCCCTTTCTAAATTGCGAAACCTAGTCTACCAAAGACAAATCCTTGCCCCCGTGGAGATGAACTATTGCTGTGGACGACCTGTTGGACCCTGGTCAAGAAATGAATAGCTTCTGGCGCTAGGGAGCCAAAGGTATCAAAGGCCAAAGGGATAAAGACATGTTGGTTCTCTGCACAAGGGAGCCAAAGGTATCAAAGGCCTAGTAAAGAAGTCGGTGTATTATGGAATTAAAGGAGGGTTTCGGTGTGATTTTTGGACGACAATCAGTGGGAGTTGGACGAAGGCTGCCTTTTGGCTGCCTAGGGAGTCACGCACATCAAGAACGAATCATCATTAATATGCAGCGCGGCTAATCATGTGATCATCTCCAGGTGTACGGTTTATTTGTGAAACTCTAACTTTTGTTTTGGTTTGGTTTATGGATTGTCTTTTAATTGTTTGAAAGATATTTGTGGTTTGAGTTATTTAAACAAGTCACATTTGTTCAATTGCTTATCTTTTAGTCATTCGCATTCGGTTTTCTTGCATCGTGAGCAGTTTGATTAACGGGAGGGTAGTTGTTATTCGTGGGTTGGTAATTAAATTGTACGAGTTATTATTAAAAACTTGTGTTTGATTATCACTTAACTTAAACCGTTCAACAAAACTATGTCTATGTGGTATCCAATCATCTAACCAAGGGTAGGGTGAATCATTGAACCAGAAACCTGGAGGGGATTACTTCTTTAATATTATTGTTTACAACTTATAAAATTCGTTTTCTTAAAACTCAAAACAACCTACAACTCAATTATATTTAATTTTTTAGTTTAAATAATCAAACAAAAGGTGCAATACTAACCACATGTTCCTCGTGGATTCGATACCTGACTTACCCTAGCTACCTAGGTTATTTAGGTTTTTGCATGACCCTAACGACAGGTCATCAAATGGATTGCATTTAATCTGTCGAAACAAAGTATTCCAATTGTATCAAAGCACTAATATATTAAATTTAATTCCACTTTGCTTTGATCAATTTAGTTTTCGATTGATTAGCTTCACATGAGCTCATGTAATACCTATTTGCTTATATCATTTAAACTCATTAAATCTAGAGCCATTTAAATATAAAAGGTGATTAAACTAATATACATTTATAATATAATTAATATCAAATAAGATGTATATAAATTACACCGATCAAATACTAAAAGATATACAAAACTAGCATATTAACAAGGTGTGTTTCACCACACATCACAGATCTACTGGTCACAGGATGGATCTCCCTTCCGTAGGGTTGGTGAGAAAATTTACAGGGGCCTCCTTTTTGGCAGAAATTCCAGCTCTTCTCAGGATGTCCCAGAAAACGTCCCTCACCCAGTTATGCCGGTATTTGAACCCAGGCAGCTCTTTGCAATGGATTGCGTGCTCCCCATATTTATCCATGCAAGCTTTACGACAGATAGGGCATGTTTCATCTTCTGGATACATAGGGATTATCAACCGTTACTTGAGTATAGCTCTGTACTCCACTGCAGACATGCATTGACCCAAACCCTCAATCGGGATAACGGTGATTGGTTTTAACTTTTAAATTTTGGTTTAACCTTTTATTTAAAATACTCTTCTTACCTGATAACCACTACATTATGGTGTGAAGCAGATTCTAGCGCCTATGAGCATTTATTTAATATATCCTGTCTGGAAGAGCTTTCTGATAGAAAAATGTATCCCTATTTCCCACACTTGATATAACTAACCAATATTTTACCCACGTCATCGTGTGACAAGTGTACATTAGTTTACAGATAAATCTACTTTAAAATCATATGGCTAAACAGTGAGGTTATGGAAGGGAGTGGTGCCATAAAGTAACAAATGTAAAGCTTAAATAAGCATCTTGAACAAGCATGAGATGAAGACAATGTTTCTTTGGTTATGAGAGATGGAATTCCAGAGAATCTGATCACAGATGATATGAAGTGTGAAATGATCATCTGATTCTGTGAAATGTAGGGATTTAGGTTTTGGTTTTGTTTGTAATTAACAAAAAGAGAACTTATGATTTTGATAAGATATTGTTGTAAAAATGTTTTTCACTGTGCTAATGTTGATTTCATGAGGTTAAAACATTGCTGCAAAAACCAACCATGATCGATGATAAACAATCAGCTTTAGGATTTATGGTTTGGTATTTTTTCCTCACCAATTAAATAAATTTTTATTCTCGGACAAAGAAAATTACATCAAGATAACGAGCATGCGGGCAACAAGCTGCGCCGCCACCCCTTTGATAAGATGCTGTAAAAATGATGTTCACTCTGCTAATATTGATTTTATAGGGTTAAAACACGTAATGACAAAAACTGCCGGATTAATTCATGTGATGAGTTTTGGTGAGGGTTTCTTTTCTTTTTTCTTTTTAATAAAAAATGTTAGGGTAGTTGGTTAAGCTAGGAGACTATCCCCTCCTATTTTGATTGAATTGGGGTGGTATTGGGTTAAATGAGGTGTCACACTCCTATTAGATGGTGGTGTGATTGCTTGTTGGTTGCTAGGCAATGATTTAAAAACTGTTTTTTTTTTTTAATTATACCGGATTTAGCTAAAAAATGATTCAATCGGTTGAACCGCGTTATACCGGATGGTTTAACCGGGTTGTTTAGTTATAAATTTTATAAATTACAACATTAACACAAAAAATAATCTAAAAGTACATAATTAGATACTAAAAGACTATCAAAAAGTTAATCAATAATTAAAAAATAATCCAAATGATAATCTAAAGTTTTTAATTTTTTAAAAGTTATTTCTTATTAAAAAAATAATCTAAAAATAACCAAAAAACTAACCTATGCCGGTATCGGTATGCCAGATTTTACTGACGGTAAAAATTTGATACCGTTTTCCATATTTACCGGAGTGTTTCATATCGAATTTTCATCTGAAAATGGTAATGCCGGTATAACCGGCCGACATTTACTGGTTTTTAAAACATTGTTGCTAGGTATGTGCCCCTCGACTCTAAGTGACTTATGTTATATTCGTACCATGAATGAAATTGTGACTAGGCTAGCTTTTGTTTTAGCCAATATATGCCTTAACTTAAATGAATGATTATGAGGGTAGAAAGTTATTTTTTTTTCTGGTTAGAATATCGTAAGTAAGTAATGATAACATGTTTGCATCATTATTTATCTCATGTACAAAAATGTTGGTCCACCTTGTTCATCCGTTGTACCTCTACATTATGTACCTAATATATGTCGAACCGTTTTCGTTACATGCCAAAGCTTTACATCATATTGTTCTGTCCTAGGTCGTTTAGAGGAATATTGTTCTGTCCAATCCTGCCTTGTTAAATCCTGTGTACACTTTTACACGTAATTTAAATGTCACATAATCACAATGATACCATTACAGCCAAGAGGTACCAACAACATCCACATTAAACTAACGAACTTCTCTACCACTCTCCTCTCTTACATACACACACATTTTCGATTCTTTTCTACTTGACGTCTGTAGAGGTGTATAGACCCGTTACTGATTTGATACGATATGATATATTATTAGAAATTCTATAAACCCAATATACCCCACATTTATACGGCCGTCATCATTCCCGACTCTTTTCTACTCAACGTTTGTAGGGGTCTACAGACCCGTTACTGATTTGATACGATACGATATGATATGTTATTCTATACCGTCATCATTCCCGACAAATATATAGATTTAATTTGCATGTATTTTAAACAAAAGATATAGAAAAGAAAAGAGTATGTACAAAGGTGGTCAGCAACACCTTTAAACGCGTATCGTTGTTTCGTTCGCTTTTGTCCCTCCATTATTCCATGCTTTCACTTTTTCCTCTACACACACACACACATACACACTCTCACTCAATAGTTTACCGACGTTTAACCAAATTATTATCACTAGGACCACTTTACAATCCCAACACTATTATTACCACCTTCTTCTTATTCTTCTTTTTTCATCATTCTCTTATTCATCATACACAACTATTGCCATTGCCATTGCCATTGCTTAAACATGACCGAAACTTTTCAATCTCCCATTGTTTTAGGCAATTCTGAAACCGGGTCAGAGACCGGGAAGCTGATGAATCCAAGGGTTGAGATTGATACGTCACCGCCTTTCGGGTCAGTGAAGGAGGCGGTGACGCGGTTCGGTGGAAGTGGTTCGTGGATCCCTCTTCATATCCTTCGACTAGCCGGTGTATGTTTCTTTGAATATTCTCATTTTGTTTTGTTTATGTTTTCAACTTAGTAATGTCGAGGTTATTATGTTACTTACTTGTTTTGAGAAATCATGTGTTTTTGCTAACAAATCATATCTATTTAGTATGTCCGTACAAGTAATGTCTTATTATCCTAAGACATACAATGTAAACAGATCTTATCGTTTGAGACTTCCAACTAAAGTAAGTGGCAAACAAATGGTACTATTTACGCTTCGGTTTTGAAACTGGTTATGTAAACCGGACCGGCTGTATAACTTTTTTACATAATTTTTATTTTGTTTTTGAAGTATTTTTTTGAATGTGTATTTAATCACGAACATTTTTTATTTTCAGTTTTTTAATACATTATTTTGAAAAAAGTGGGTTTAAACTTTAAACCATAAAACCAAACTGCTAAAATGTTAAACCAATATTAATACTGGTCAGTCCCGTTAACCCTTGTTACCCGATGACGTTTCTCAAAAATGTGTTCGGTTAAATTATGTTTTTCAAAGTTGTATTACGTATTCTTCATATATGTTGTTTTTGATTGTAGAATTGTATGGCTCAAACCTTGCATTCTCATTGATATGATTAGGTATATATACAAATATAATCCCCTATAATTATGGAAGGGATTAATGGAGAATAATAATTACATTACATTTACTAAGAATACAATAATAATAACTATGGTAAATGAGGTCTATTACACCCCCGCAGTCGAATCAGGAGGTGAGCGAATGTTGAGACTGGAGCGGAAGTCTTCAAACAGTATGCGAGGTAGACCTTTGGTGAAGATGTCAGCAACTTGAAGCCGTGTAGGGGTGTGAAGAACCCGAATGGTGCCGCGCTGAACATGCTCGCGAACGAAGTGAATATCCAGTTCAATATGTTTCGTACGTTGATGTTGAACTGGATTGTGAGACAGGTAAATAGCACTAATGTTGTCACAATACACCAGTGTGGCCTTGGAAAGAGGGTGATGAAGCTCCAGAAGAAGATTACGAATCCAGCAGATTTCAGCGACGACGTTAGCAACTGCCCGGTATTCAGCTTCAGCACTTGAGCGGGAGATGGTAGATTGTCGTTTTGACGACCAAGACAATAAATTTGTACCCATGTAAACACAATAACCCGAGGTTGAACGGCGAGTATCCGGGCATCCCGCCCAGTCAGCATCAGTGTATGCCCGAAGAGATAAGTCTGCGCAAGCTGCTAAGGTAAGACCAAATTCAGAAGTGCCGCGGATGTACCTGATAATACGTTTGAGAGCATTCCAATGATCAATGGTTGGGTTATGCATGTGAATACAAATCTGCTGAACTGCGTAGGTGATGTCTGGTCTCGTAAACGTGAGATATTGAAGAGCACCTGCTAAGCTTCGGTATAGAGAGGCATTCTCAAAAGGTGCGCCCGAAGTGGTACTTAATTTTGGTTTTGTATCAACTGGCGTGGCAACCGGGTTACACGAGTCCATACCTGCACGGCTCACAATATCTAGAGCATATGATTTCTGAGAGAGAAACATCTGATTGCCTGTTCGAGATACAGAAATGCCCAAAAAATGACTGAGAGGGCCAAGATCTTTCATGGCAAATTCAGCTGCAAGGCTGCCCATTATCTTCTTCCTAAGAGAATCTGAAGAAGTGGTGAGAATAATATCATCAACATATATAAGCAAGTAAGCAATGTCACCCCCGTGGTGATATGTGAACAGAGAGTTGTCACATTTACTCTGCAAGAAGCTAATAGACAAGACAAAATCAGTAAACCGTTGGTACCATGCTCTGGGTGCCTGTTTGAGCCCGTAAAGAGATTTTGTCAAACGGCACACATGATCAGGGTAATCCCGATGTCTAAAGCCCATGGGTTGGTACATATAAACTGTCTCTGTAAGATGTCCATGAAGAAAAGCATTAGTGACATCTAACTGATGAACGGACCATGACTGAGAAAGTGCCAAGGTCAATACTGTACGAATGGTAGCCGGTTTAACAACCGGACTAAATGTTTCTCCACAGTCTATGCCAATTTCCTGATTGCTGCCATCACACACCAGTCGTGCTTTATACCTCTCAAGTGTACCATCAGACCTGTATTTGTGACGAAAAAGCCACATGCTACGAATAATATGCATATCAGGATGTCTCGGGACAAGTTCCCAAGTCTTGTTTTTAATTAAAGCATTAAATTCGTTTTTCATGGCGTTATGCCACTCCGGGTTAGACAAGGCATCTTTGGGGTTTTTGGGTAAAGGGGCAATGGTGGTGGTGGAGAGGTTAAAGATTTGTTTGGGCTTGGATATTCCGGACATAGCTCAGGTGTGTATGGTGCGTGTAGGTGGTGGCGGGTTTGGGTTAGGTGATTGCGGGTTGTGATGAGGTGATTGGGTTTGGGCAGGTGGTTCGAGGGGAGCTTGGTCCGGTTGTTGGGCTAAGGTGGAAAGGTCCGCTGGTGAAGTTGAGGGGGAAGGTTGGGCCGGAGAGGTGTGGGGGTGATGGATTGGGCTTTGGGGCGGAGAAGGTGTGGTGGGCTGCGAGGGGGTATTAATTGGGCCAGGGTGCGGTTCGGAGGGACTGTGTGGGTGGAGAATATAGTATGGGTGGATAGTGTCTTCTAGGAATTTGTAAGTGTGAGGTTTTGTTTTATGGGTTTTGGAGAATGGGAAAATGGTTTCGTCAAATAATACATGACGGTTGATGGTAATTGTTTTAGTGGTGAGGTCAAGACATTTGTAACCTCTATGATTAGATGGGTAACCTAAGAAGACACATGGGTAGGAACGGTAGGCAAGTTTGTGAATGGTGGTATGAGGTATTAGTGGATAACACATACACCCGAACACACGAAGGTGATCGTAGGAGGGCATGTGATTATAGAGGCGTTGGGTGGGGTTTTGAAAGTTGTGGATTTTTGTGGGAATGATGTTATGGAGATAAGTTGCGGTTTCCAGGGCGTGATGCCAATAGGTGGTGGGCATGGAAGAGTGCGCTAAGAGGGTGCGCATTTGGTTGTTAATTGTGCGAATTTTTCGTTCAGCTTTGCCATTTTGGGATGATGTGTGAGGGCAAGAGAAACGGAAGTGCATGCCGTTTTTGGTGCAAAAGGTATGAAATTGGTTGTTGGCATATTCACGTCCGTTATCACATTGGAATTGTTTGATTTTAGTATTAAATTGAGTGTGAACAAAGGTGGTAAATTTGGTGAACATGGCAAAAACATCAGATTTATGGGCAATGGGATAAGTCCACAAAAAATTTGTGAAATCATCCAAAAATAAGACATAATAACGGTGACCCCCGTTGGAAATAATAGGGGAGGTCCAAACATCACTGTGTACAAGATCAAATGGCATAACAGTTCTTGTATTAGAAGCAAAAAATGGAAGTCTAGTATGTTTACCAAAAATACAAGCACTGCAAACTTTATTGTTCAAAGAACCACAACTAATAGAATTAGAAGTTTTTAAATTATTTAAAATAGCCGGGCCTGGGTGGCCGAGGCGTTGATGCCAAATGTCTTGAGAAAGAGCTGCATAAGTGGAAGCAGTAGTGAGGTTGGTGATGTTGGACGGGCTGAGAGTGTAGAGATCCCCCGAGCTATTGCACCGTAGGATAGGTTTCCTGGTCTGGAGATCCTTCACAGTAAAACCATAAGGGTCAAATTCAACGGTTAATTGGTTGTCAGTAGTAAATCGGCGAACCGAAATATTTTTTAACAAGGTTAGGGGCATATAGGACATTGTTAAGTTTAAAGGGTGGGAATGGTGGTGGTAAGGTAATATTGCCTTGGCCTAAAACCGGAATGGTTTTACCATTCCCAACAATAATGTTGCGAATAATGCTAGAATTAAAAATAGAGGGGAACTTATCAGATTGAGGAGACATTGTACCTGTAGCGCCGGTGTCCATGGTCCATGATGAATCATTATTTTGAAGAGCCAGATTGTAGAGAGCTTGGGCTATGTCCGTGGGAGAATAATTGGCGGCATATGACTGAGCGGTATCACCTGGTTTTGGGCCTAATAGCCCAGCAGCAGTTTTATGCGAGTGATGTTGGGCCTGGGTAGTGGCCGATGGGCCGGCCGAGTGAGGTTGGGAAGGATTAGTGGGCTGACGGTTGCTTGAAGGTGGGCCGATAGAAGTTCCGGGATAAGGACAGGGTGGGAAAAAGTAGTTGGGCCAGGGGTTATACTGCTGGGCTTGGGTGGGGTAATTGGGCCATGAAGGTTGCTGCCAAGGAGATGGGTTTTGCCATGAGTTCTGTTGATACCGGCCCCGCCCGTAGGAGCCACGGCCACGTCCGCGACCGCGACCACGACCACGACCACGAGAGCGATCGGAGCCGTCGGGAGATGACGAGTTGGTGGGACCGGAGGATGAGTTGTTGGTGGATGTGTGTAGGGCAGTCCCGGAATTTTGAGATGAGAGTTTTGCTTGTTGGATTTTTTCGTCTTCTATTTGGCAAAGTTGGGAGCGGGTGTTGTAAAAGTCAGGTAGGGGTTTGGTCTGTTGGAGGATGAGTTTGATGGTTTCATATTGATCAGTGAGGCCAGTAAGGATTTGCATGACAAGTTGGTTTTCGGTGACATTGGCGCCTAGACTAATAAGTTGGTCATATAAAAGTTTCATGTTTTGGCAGTATGAGGACATGTCTGTGAAGCGCTCTAGACGGGTGTTATAAAATTTATTTTGGAGGGCAATGGTTCTAGCGGTTTGGTTGTCTAAGAAGAGATTTTTAAGACGGGACCAGGCATCATAGGCAGTGGTATTGGTAATCATAATGGTGTGCACAAGATCCTGGGTGATGGTGCCATAAATCCATTGAAGGACGATGGCATCCAAGCGTTCCCAAGACTCGTGATAAGTGGCAGGGGTAGAGGTCTCGGGTTCCTTGGCAGCGGTGACGGTAGTGGGAGTGGTACGGGGTAGGAGATGGTCATAAACATCGTAGGCTTTGCAGTGTATGATGAAAAGCTCAGCCCACGTGTTATAGTGCTCAGTTTGGCGGTCAAGTATGAGGGGAATGAAATTTTTGATATTGGTGACAGTGACGGCAGGGTGTATGCGTGACATGGTAAATGAAAGAAGATGATAATTGGCTGAGAGGGGTGATTTACGGCGGACCAGAGGTGGTCGAAAAAAAGAAAAAAAAAATTGTGAAGGCTGCGGCTATTAGGGATAGGAAGAAGAGATTAGGGTAAATGGCTCTGATACCATGTAGAATTGTATGGCTCAAACCTTGCATTCTCATTGATATGATTAGGTATATATACAAATATAATCCCCTATAATTATGGAAGGGATTAATGGAGAATAATAATTACATTACATTTACTAAGAATACAATAATAATAACTATGGTAAATGAGGTCTATTAATATCATTATTATATGTAAACAAAATAAACATTTATTAAAATAGATCATATAATGTGTAATTTGAATTAAATGTTCTTTTTCTATCTAGCTGGGTTATATTCCATGGGTTAGGTTCACGTACAAATAGTTTTTTCGTACGAACTGTACAAATCAAAGGAAAAAACACGCGGGGTCGTGTATAACTAGAGTAATTATGTAATTACTCTAGTTATATACGGCCCGCGTGTTTTTCCGTGTTTTTCCTTTGATTCGTACAGTTCGTACGAAAAAGTTGTTTGTATTTAATCTTTTGTCTATATTCCATATTTGTACAAGTATTTAAACGTACGTACATGAACAGAAAGATTTTCTTAACAAACATTAGAGAGAAAATCCGTCTTGTTCATTTTCGTTCGTTTAAACATAAATTAACGAAGAGATCCCGATAGCATTCGTACGTTCAATTTGGCTATTGAACCTAGTTGTTACAAAAGCCTGAAAGGAATATAATTACACTTTTGAAAAGTGTGAACATGTCTTTATTTTTTTCCAATTGCAGTGACTTTTAAGTCATATTATGATTAAAGTTACATAGCACATAGAGGACAATATGTATACAATTGCGATGACCGTATAAAAATTTGTACCTACCATGCTCTATTTAATTTGTTACATACATAAAGAGGTAATTTGTACATGCACATGTGTTCGCGGTTCTCTACTTAAAGCTGGTTTTGTGTATTGAGCGCTTATAGTTAACAATATTTGTGTTGAACAGCATGATATTGGAGAGATTGACATGGAAACAGTAGAGAAACAAGCTGCAGAGCTAGAAAAAGAACTGATAACAAAAGAACAAGAAACACTTGAGGTACTAAGAGAGCTAGAGTCAGCAAAAGGTGTCATGGAAGGATTAAAACTCAACATCATGAAAGAGGTTTCATCAATTGTCACATCTTCTGACAACTCAACCGCGAGTTTGACTTTATGTTCGGTCCCATTGCCACCCGCGGTCATCTTGTCTGAGCTCAAAGAAGCCAAGTCAAAGCTAAGCAGAACAACCAATGATCTAGCTATCATTCGTGCTTCAGTTGAGTCTTTAAACAAAAAGATGAGAGCCCATAAAGTGAACTTGGTTGAAAATGAAGAGACAAAAGGTGTGATCGAAGAATCGATTGATGTTTCGAATAATGGGTCACACAAACTGACATTTGAAGCGGAACAGTTTAGAAGAATGGAAGAGGCTGCACAGTATGAGGTGATTAAGGCAACATCTGAGATTGAGCACACGAAAATGAGTATTAAGATGGTGGAAATGAGGTTGATTGCTGCTAAAAAGATGGAAGAAGCTGCAAGAGCTATGGAAGCTGTGGCTTGTGCAGAGAGTAAACCGTTGGTTAGCGAAGGAATAACGCTTTCGTATGAAGAGTACCGTGAACTTGCTCAAAAGGCACGAAAAGCCGAAGAAGTATCTAAGAAAAATGATTATCATAGGAAGGATGCTAATCTTTCTACAATGGCGTTTCTCAAGAACGCAATTGATCAAACAGATAATGCCAAATACAGCCGAAAGACCCTCGAAGATGCTCTAGGTAATACTTGTTTGTCAATCGTGTCAGGCTGGTGGGTTGAAATGTTTTAAGTGCAACCCAAACACAATCCATATATCATTCTTGTCAAATTCATTAACCCTTACTTGGGACGTACTTAAAATCTTGCAACTCATGCCTGACTTTTTAACCCATTTATCTTTACAGTGTCAAACAAGTTCAGTGGTTGGTAAGTTGTGATAAATGGGCTAATTGGTCATCAACGGGTTAGTGGGCTGGCCTATTTAATTAAACGGGCTAAACAAGTTAACATGAACACGACTTGTTTAATTAAACAAGTCAACCTAAACACGATCCATTTTATTAAACAAGTTAACCAAAATACGACCCGTTTAATTAAACAAGTGAACCCAAACACGACTAGTTTATTAAACATGTCAGATATGACATCTTGTTAATGTACATGTTCCTTCACAAACAGGGCACAAAACGGATGCTGGAAACGGAAGAAATCACGAATCCAGAAACGGGATTTCCCCACGAAAACCCGAAGTTCATAATCACCCAAAAACCCGAAACTCATACCCTTTTCTTGGTCATGCGCCTAGACGCTTTGAGCCATTGATCGGTGACTATCCAAGGATGATCAACAAAGAGTCAAGGCCAGTTTTGAGAACTAGTGTCTCAATTGGTGACATTTTAAACAAAAAGTTGATCCTACAAGATAATATAATCGTTCGTGAGGATGTCGAAACTCAAACCCGAAGAGACGATGCATCTTTAAGCGAAATGCTTCGCGATCAAAGTGGTCTTATGTTTCATGATCCTGGAAAAACAGACAAAGAAGGTAGAATTGATAAGCAGTTTTTTAGTCAAAGGAAGAAGTTTGGTTTCATTCATGTGTCACTACCTATGACCAAACATAACAAAAAGAAATCCAATCCACAAACTACCCAACCATTAAACATGAGGTTTCCTTAGCATAAGAGTTTTCTTGAACTATTTGTTTATTTTTTCTTCGGTTTTTCGCTTGGGGTGTGTATGAATTTGTTGTTGTAGATGGTTTACGACGTGTGATTTATGCGTAGTTTCTATCGTGCTAATGGTTGTTGAGATAATTTGCCCGTTTAGCTCAGGAATGCTTCGGGTTTGACATTCTACAGAAAGTCAAGCATAACTTATAGTGTGTTATCTAGCTTGTTTTGGTGATTGTAATCTAGATGAAGATAAATATGTTATTGGTTTTACTATAAGCAAGTATGTTCTATCAAAGTTAGTGAAATGGTTATTTGTTAGAAGAACGTGTAGCTAGTCTTGTTTGTTGTGATTAGACATCCATCAGCATTATTAAACTTGATACATATTGTAATTGTGTATTGTAAATTAAGATCTTATTTTTGTAATGTACCAAACCTGTAAATTTTGTTACATATTGTACTTAGCGACATAGAGAAAAGACAATCAGATTTTTTGAAAGGTCATTTATTTACTCACATCATCAAAACCAGGCCACAGGTTATAATAAAACACATATCATTACTCCTCGTGTCCTTCACCCTCCACCTATCTCCTCCTACACAACCCCATCACTATCTCTAACCAACAAACATCAAACATCATCATCATATCTAGCCATCACTTGTTGTACACCACCATCATATCGTCTCTACCGTACACAATAAACATAACACGTTCTACAATAAAACAAAAGTAATAATTTTAGTTTACTACTCACAATAATAATACACATGATACATTATAACAAAATTGACTCTTTATTGAGTTAGTTAACACATGAAGATAAGCACTTGTAAGAACTACTTCTTCTTCCACCAACCATTTATGAATCAAACTTTCGGCTTCAAACCAACAACTTGTTTCCCCTTTTTTTTGGCTAGAAGGTGAAGTTGGTGTAGAAAACAGAGTTAGTGTAGACGTACCAAAGGATTGGGTGTCTAGGGCATTGAACCTGGTTTGTAGAGAAGCGAAAGGTAGGGGTTGAACATGAGGGCTGAAACCCGTCTCGGTTTAAGGAGGGTACCCAACTACTCATAGAACGAGTAATGGTTGTTGAGTTAAATTTGCCCATTTAGCCCAGGAATGCTTCAGGTTTGACATTCTATAGAAAGTCAAGCATAACTTATAGTGTGTCATCTAGGTTGTTTTGATGATTTTAATCTAAATGGAGATTAATATGTTATTGATTTTATTACAAGTGTGTTATTTAAAGTTAGCGAAATTATTATTTGTTAAAAGAACGTGTAGCTAGTCTTGTTTGTAGTGATTATATACCCATCAACAAAATTAAACTTATACATATTGTAATTGTGTTGTAAGTTAAGCTCATAATCTTGTAATGTACCAACTTTTTTTTTAAAATGTAGCTAATTGCGTTAGTTGAAGGATCATGCATTTAGCCACATCATCAAAACTATGACACATGTTAAAATCGAACACATATCATTACCCAACTTGTCCTTCACCCTCCTACAATCACCTACTACACATTCCTATCACTCTCTCCAACCAATAAACATCAAACATCATCATAATATATGGCCACCACTCGTCGTATACCACCATCATATCATCTCCACCTTACGCAATAAACATAACACATTATGCAAGCCTTTACATAAAAAAATAATAATTTTAATTCACTACTCACAACTATAATAAACGTCACACATATCAACAAAATTCACCCTTCATTGAGTTAGTTGATACATGAAGATAAGCTCGTGTAAGAGCATCTTCTTTTTCCATCAACCATTTATGAATCAAAACTTTCAGCTTTGAACAAACATCTTCTTTCCTTTTATTTTTCTGCTACAAAACAGAGATGGTGTAGAAAATGGACATGATGTAGATGTACGGGATGATAAGGTGTATGGGCAATGAACCCGGTTTCTGGAGGGGTTGAAAGGTGGAGGTTGAACATGGTGGTTAAACCCGTCTTGGTTTGCCCGTTTAGCCTAGGAATGCTTCAGGTTTGACATTCTTTTTGGAATGTCAAGCATAACTTATAGTGTGTTATCTAAATGTGACAACAGTCCATGAACCAGGTCAACATCAGTACGTATTTCAATTATTACTGTCATTTTATATGCATGTTTAGACATTTGACACACACAATAATCCCCCTAGTCTAGTGAAGCATGAGTTGTTTAGAAACTCAACAAAGGATTAACCGTTTATGCATACATCCCCCGGACAACAACCAAACGAACACTCAATGGGGTTACACCCTCTAACAAACGGTTACTCATCACTAATGTCACACCCTCAAATTTCCACTGCGGGGTTTATACCGCAAGGCGCATGACAAACCAGGATCCCATAGCCATAAGTCACATGAACGACTCTAAATGCCCAACCATTTAGTTCGTTATTGTAAAACCAAGTTTAATGTTTTAACCAAACCAAATATAAGTATAGTGGAAGCAAATGAAAAACAGTTCATTAAAATCTACGCAAAACACCGCGCCCCAAACCAAAAGAAAGTAGTTAAATGTTTTAAAATAGTTTAATGTTTGAGACCCATGATATGATGCATGCCCTAACTGTGCTCCGTTCCTAGTTACCTGCAAAAGCATGCTATAGTGTGTCAACATAAAGCTGGTGAGTTCACAAAGTAAAGCAAACGCGTATATAAATGTGCTGGTTTCCAAAACTACGTAACCAATTAAAAACTTAGGTCCTCCAGACCAAAATGTTCAAGAGTTATCAGTTTAAGCGTGTCAGGGGTAGCTAACCCACTCAATGTAACTAAACAGAATTATTGGGACACCTTCAGTAATATAGTAATTTACCTCAATAACTGGTGTCTATCAACACTAGTTCTCAAATGTGGTCAGAAATTCATGCCCGTGCCTGAAGCACCTCAGACATGAGGTTGCTGCACAACCTAATAGCGCTATCAACTAATACCCTGCTCGCCTCCAGCGATTAACCCAATAATATGCAAGGACTTTCCAAAATGATAGAGTGTTTAGTTTACAAAGGACCAATAAGTTTTAAACTGATCAAAACCCCGATCCACACAAGGAATCAAAAAACCGACCCACACAAGGAGTCAATACCTGAGTAGTCCCAAACTGGACTAGAAAATGTTTACCAAAGTTGTCTCTAACCCGAGACGCATGCTTTTGAGAAAAAGAGTAGTGAAACTCACCTTAGTGTGCAAGCAAAAGAAATCCAAACCGCAAGTAAAGTAGGTTATCGACTCCCTAACATAAGTGTCACTAAGTAAGTATAGGCGTAATATCATTACACCATATAACTCGTTTGTCCAAGGCGTTTAAACGTTCAAAAGTCTGTAGGTGACACCTAGTGATTCTACATGCAATAGTAAACCCTACGGACTCGTTGGTGAATATGTTGGTTATAATTAGTTTTCACATTCCATATGTGTCTCATACAGGTGCCCGTTCAGTTACACATCAATTACATAACACCTATGACTTCAATTAATCACATACGCACATAATACACAATATGTGTTTTTAGGACAGATTGTGCGTCATCAAAACTAATCTATTTAAAATAGTTAATAGTGAGTTGATCTCCCAAATTTTTACTGAATATTCTTTAGGATTCACTTAACAAGCCCTATTTTTTCTTTGTCTTAAATTCAAACACAAAAATAATTAAAATTCGTTCAACACGGCTATGTTCAGAAAACTTTCATAACAGGTCAGTTTGGTAGAAAAATTCCCAAAATTTGTATACTCATCCAAATGGGAGGAATACACCTGGAAAACTCAAATTACTCCAATTTTAACCTTCTGTAAAAATTTCATAACCCAACTCTTTATAAAACTCGAGTTATGATGACTCAAAGTCGACTCAGTTTATTAACCCGAAATTCTGATATGACCTATTTTCAAAGAAAATTCCAAAAACGACTCAACCAACTTCCAAATCACTTAATTTTATCCATTATGAAAAGCTAAGACCAGGTGTGATTTAATCATGCAAAGAAAATACCAAAATCATCATGTTAAAGTCATGTTACAGCCCCTAATAGTTCATCTAATCATTCTGTCCAGATTTTAGTTACGCCTAAATCTTTCTTTAAACGACTACCGTGTGCATGCAAACAATCAACAATCATCGATAACCATTACCAAACATTCCTAATACCTATTGTGATCAGATTCTATCATTATACATCAAAGATTACAACTTTAGTGATCAAAACTTCATCAACTTGCGCAACAAGTAACCTATGATATTACTAATCGCCTATCATCATGTTTAATTTGTTTAATCTTCAAAAACCTCAAGTTTTAATAATTATCAAAAGCTTTCAGACCTGGAAAAACCATGTTATATGATTTTTTATAACATAAAAATAAGATTAAAGCGTAAAGGATTATACCCCAAGCTCTTCGATACAATCAACCGAACGCCTTTGGAGCTTCCCAATCGATGTTCTTGAGCTTTAGCAGGTTGTTTGGGGTTAATAATTCGTAGGTAGGGCAGTAGGGACGATTAGGGTTTGTGTTTAGGTGTTACAAGAGGCTTAAGGTTGCTTAAATAGGTGTTTGAGGCGGTTTAGAGTCGTCAGGGCTCCGCGCGCGGCCGCTCACAGGGCTTCGGCCCGCGTGGGTGGCCCGTTTCGTCCCCCGACGTGTTTTCGTTCGACGTTTTCGTTATTTCGGACCGTAATAAGTGCAACCCCATGCATTAAGACCCTAATCAACCTAATGGTCCACCTTTAACGATTTCATTAACGTATTCGTTTTAGGTTCACACAATCACATACGGTTTTCACATAATTTCACCGAATATCACAGAGACACATAATCGCAATCAATCTTAATTAGTTAACTCATTATTATTATACTTCATTATTCACCAACGTCCGAGGTTCACTAATCATGTATTCAGTTATTAACTCACAACAATGCAACGTGTGTCCTATCTAACTAACCCTAGTTAAGTATAATGCAAGGAACGTAACTAGATTTTAGTTAAAGTGAGAACCTGAACTTGCGGGGTATCACATCATCCCCAAGTTGAAAAGAATTTCATCCCGAATTCAGCAAGTAAACAGTAAAGCCAGCTAGAAAAGTGTGCACTTGGTTCCCGGATGTCACATCATCCCCAAGTTGAAAGGAATTTCTTCCCGAAATTCACTTTGAGCGAGCTGCTTTATGTTCGGCATTCGATCTATGCACAGGTTCAGGTTCAGTAAAGAGGTGTGGATATTTGAGCCGCATCTGATCTCTGCGCTCCCACGTGTATTCTAGTCCTAGACGGTAATTCCACCGTACCTTAACAATAGGTATAGTGTTTTGTCTGAATTTCTTGACGCCCTGCTCAAGAACCTCCACTGGTTCTTCCACGAACCGTAGCTGTTCGTCCACCTGGATCTCCTCCAGTGGCACTACCAGTGTCGTATCCGATAAGCATTTCTTCAAGTTCGAGACGTGGAATACATTGTGCACTCCACTGAGTTCATCTGGTAGATTTAGCTGGTAAGCTACCGGACCAATCCTTTTGACAATCTCGAATGGTCCAACGTATCGTGGGTTCAATTTTCCCCGTTTCCCAAAGCGTATCACCCCTTTCCAAGGTGAGACCTTCAACAAAACCTTGTCCCCAACTTGGAACTCCAAAGGTTTCCTACGTTTATCAGCGTAACTAGTCTGTCGATCGCGAGCAGCAGTCATCCGGTTTCTGATTTGCACTATCTTCTCAGAAGTCTCGTGCACGAGTTCGGGACCTGTTAGTTGGCTATCCCCAACCTCAGTCCAACAGATGGGAGACCTACACTTGCGCCCATAAAGTTCCTCAAAAGGCGCACACTGTATCGAAGTGTGATAGCTGTTGTTATAAGAGAATTCGATCAAAGGCAAGTGCTTATCCCAACTGTTGCCAAAATCCACCACGCACGCTCGTAACAGATCCTCCAATGTTTTAATGGTACGTTCACTTTGTCCATCCGTCTGCGGGTGATAGGCTGTGCTCATATCCAGGCGAGTTCCCAAAGCATCTTGGAGAGTAGTCCAGAAACGAGAATTGAATCGCCCATCGCGATCAGATATAATAGAAGTAGGCACCCCATGCCTAGAGACTATATCCTTGATGTAAAGGTTCGCTAGTTTCTCCAATGAGCCCGTTTCCTTTATTGCCAGAAAGTGGGCCGATTTGGTTAAACGATCCACGATAACCAAAATCATGTTATGGCCCGTTGGCGTTCTAGGAAGCTTTGTAATAAAATCCATGGAAATCCCATCCCATTTCCACATAGGGATTTCTGGTTGTTGGAGTAGGCCTGAAGGTTTCTGATATTCAATCTTAACCTTCGCACAAGTCAAGCACTTATTAACATAAGTGGCTATTTCAGCTTTCATGTTTGGCCACCAGTAAAGAGTCTTAAGATCTTGGTACATCTTGTCCGAGCCAGGATGTACTGAATATCGAGAGGTGTGTGCCTCATTAAGCACCACTTGCCTGAGATCCCCAAAACGTGGTATCCAGACTCGATCCATGAAGTACTGAAGGCCATCCGTCTTCAGTTCCAAGTGCTTATCAGCACCATGTAGGGTTTCAAGCCCGATGTTCTCTCCCTTCAAGGCTTCACCCTGGGCTTCACGTACCTTATCAGGAAGATTAGAATGAATGGTGAGTTGTAAAGCTCGTACCCGTTTAGGTTTCGTTTCCTTTCGACTGAGGGCATCAGCTACTACATTAGCCTTCCCTGGATGATACTTGATGGCACAGTCATAATCATTCAAAAGTTCAACCCAGCGACGTTGTCGTATGTTCAGCACCTTCTGATCAAGTATATGCTGATGGCTCTTGTGATCAGTGAAAATGGTGCACTTCGTTCCATAGAGGTAGTGCCTCCAGATTTTGAGAGCGAAAACCACCGCTCCCAGCTCCAAGTCATGAGTGGGGTAATTCTTCTCATGGACCTTTAATTGCCGTGATGCATACGCGATTACCTTATCACGTTGCATCAGCACACACCCTAAGCCTTAGATAGACGCATCACAGTACACTACAAAGTCCTCTGTACCCTCAGGTAATGATAGTATCGGTGCACTGCAATGTTTTGACTTTAGTAGCTGAAAGGCAGATTCTTGGGCATCTCCCCACTTATAAGTAATACCTTTCTGTGTTAGGGCGGTGAGAGGTTGAGCGATCTTAGAGAATCCCTCAATAAATCTGCGATAGTACCCCGCGAGACCAAGGAATTGGCGCACCTCAGTAGGGGTCCTAGGTACCTCCCACTTTTTGATAGCGTCAATCTTGGCGGGGTCCACATGTATTCCTGCCTCGTTGACCACGTGCCCAAGAAATTGGACTTCTCGAATCCAAAAATCACCCTTAGAGAATTTTGCATACAACTGCTCATTTTTCAATAGTTCCAAGATTAACCGCAGGTGTTGTTCGTGCTCTTCCCTGCTCTTGGAATAAATCAATATGTCATCTATGAACACTATGACGAATTTTTCCAAATAAGGCTTGCACACATGGTTCATTAGGTCCATGAACACAACTGGTGCATTAGTTAGCCCAAATGGCATCACTAAAAACTCATAATGTCCATAACGAGTTCGAAACGCCGTCTTTGCCACATCCTCCTCTCGGACTCTCAGCTGATGGTATCCTGACCTCAGGTCAATCTTAGAGTAGAAGCTCGACCCTTGCAGTTGGTCAAACAAGTCATCAATACGAGGCAAAGGGTAACGATTCTTAATCGTCACTTTGTTCAACTCCTGATAATCTATGCACATGCGAAAGCTCCCGTCTTTCTTCTTAACAAACAGAACTGGAGCTCCCCATGGCGAAGAACTAGGTCTAATGAAACCCCTATCCAATAGCTCTTGGAGTTGGGTAGATAGTTCTTGAAGTTTGCCCGGTGCTAAGCGGTATGGTGCGCGTGCAACTGGTGCTGCTCCAGGTGCAAGATCAATCTGGAACTCCACTTGACGAACGGGTGGAAGTCCAGGTAATTCCTCTGGGAAGACATCTGGGAAATCTCGGACTACTGGGATGTCCTCAATCTTGGTTTCAGTTTCAGCTCGAGTGTCAGAGATGTTAGCCAAAATGGCTGGACAGCCCTTACGAATACACTTCTGGGCCTTCAAATAGGAGATGATGCCCACCATGGCACCACCTCGATCACCCTGTATAGATAAAAGTTCTCCACTTGGGAGGGGAATACGAACGATCTTCTCCTGACAGAGAATTTCAGCATGCTGCTTGGACAACCAGTCCATGCCAACCACGAGGTCAAAGCTACCTAGGGTGATAGGTAAGAGGTTGATGGCAAACAATTGCCCACTCAACTCGAGCTTAAAGTCACGATGTATATGGGTTACCTCGACAGGCTTCCCATCAGCCAATTCAATAGAGTATGGGGTATCAAGAAGAGTAGGAACCATCCCTAATTGTCTACTAAGTTTTGATGAAACAAAACT
The DNA here is from genome assembly GCA_028751855.1 of Ambrosia trifida. Taxonomy (NCBI): domain Eukaryota; kingdom Viridiplantae; phylum Streptophyta; class Magnoliopsida; order Asterales; family Asteraceae; genus Ambrosia; species Ambrosia trifida. Next base: position 7,228,202 of record CM054132.1, read on the forward strand.
ATAGTCTGCACCAATATCATATAAAATAGAAGCAAGAGTGTCGTTCAAGGAGCACGTACCCGTCACGACGTTGTTATCAGTCCTAGCATCCCCAGAGCCAATCACGAATGCTCTACCGCGAGCCCCATTGTTGTTGTTCCCGTTGTTGTTGTTGTTCCCAGCATTAGTGGTGTTGTTGTTTCGTGCCCTGTTACCACCACCGTTGTTGTTGTTACCCCTGTTGTTGCCATTACCATTACCGTTACCGTTCAGTTGTGGGCAGTTCCTCTTGAAATGATTTTCACTCCCACACTGGTAACAACCTTTACCACCACTCTGCTGTTGCCCTTGCTATGCAGCTGGCGGATTTCCCAGGATATACACCCTGCAGTCCTTCTGCTTATGACCCATCTTGCCACATTGTTCACACTTAATGTTGCCATACGCCCCAGTGTGATGCCTGTTACACCTGTTGCACTTAGGTAGGGTCCCCTCATAACCTCCCTGAGTGTTGTTGCGGTTGTTACCACCGCCATGGTTGTCATGTTTCTTATTCTGTTGCTGCTGCTGACTGCCATTCCCTGGGGGTTTGCCAGATGCATTCTCCCACTTCCTCTTGTTATCATTAGTCCCAGAAGATGAAGCACCACGAGGAGGTAACAATCCCTCTTCCACCTTCTGATCAATCAGCTGATGAACCATCCGAATAACCTGCTGAATGGTATTGAGGTTAGCAGCAGTGACTATGCTCTTGATTTGGGGCACCAAGCCCTTGATGTACAATTCGATCCTCTTGTAGGGCGGATTGGAGTAATTTGAGCACATTGCCGCCAGTTCATGCGATCTGCTGGTTTATTTCTCAATCTCTGATCCCACCATCTTCAGATTGAGGTACTCAGTCTCTAACTTCTGGATTTCATCTCGAGGACAGTACTCCTCCTTTATCAGTTCCTTGAAATCCGCCCAAGGTGTTGCGTTAGCCACTTCCACACCTAGCATCTGCACTTGAGAGTTCCACCAGGTTAATGCCTAATTTTCGAGAGTAGCAGTGGCATATTTCACTCTGTCAACTGGTGGACAATTACACATAGCAAAGCAAGATTCCAGTTTTTCGAACCACCGAAGTAGCCCGATAGCCCCTTCAGATCCTCCAAAATTATGAGGCTTGCAGTCCATGAAGGACTTGTAGGTGCAGGCTGGAGGGTGATGCCCAGGTTGACCAGCTTGAAAAGCTGCGAGGGCTTCCACCACCCTGTCGTTGATAAGTGCATTCAACTCCGCTTGAGTCATGTTGATGTTGCCTCTCCCGTGTCCTCTTCCCGCCATAGTAATTCTACATTTACACTATACTCATGAGAAAACAATAATATGTCCCACATACAATCGTTCACATAGTATAAGTAAACTAGAATATAAATAACATGCGCGAGAATAGAATAAAGAAATTATTTAATAGTAGTAAATAAGAATTCAATCAGAATAAAGGATCCTCAAGTCTCACAACGATAAGGAAAAACAAAAGTCATAATAAGAATGTATATGAATACTAAAAAAAAATATTTAGATAAAAAGAATCAGTCGTCCACGCGATCCATGGAGATGCATGAGCCCTCATCCTCGATCTCTATCTCCAATGGCTCCTCCTCCTCAGGCTCAAACTCTTCCTCGAGCGCCGCATCCAACGCTGCCTCGAGAGCATCAAATCCTCCTACTGCAGGCTCTTCCTCGGGATCCTCTTCGGGATCCTCCTCTGGCTCTACCTCTGGTTCTGCACCATTTTGAGCTAGAGCTTCCTCAAGCTTGTTACGAACCAGGGTCAACTCCTCCCTTAACAGTGCTGTCTCCTGAATAGCAATCGACCTCTCATGTCAATCCTCTGCAGCTTCCTTATTAACACTTTCCAATTCACCAAACAAGTGGTCGATTTCTCTTTCAATGCATTTAATAGCCCCATCGGCATTCTGCCTCCAAGACTGAAATTTCCTTACAACATTATAGGCATTCTCTAGCTCTGTATGCACGTGCCTAACCATCCCTGCCAAAGATCTCTCCAATGAGTCAATAATGGGAGGGACATGAGCTGGCACTCCGTACCCTACAACCCACGAGTGTAGCATGTTTGTGAACCACACCCAGCGATTGGTATTCTCATCCGGGTTCCCTGCCTGAGCTGGTTGTTCATACGGGTTCAAAGATGTATTTTGCGAACTCCCAAGAGGACGATAAGAAGAGTAACTACGATGAGCGGGGTTAGTCATGTTTTCCTGCAATACGTTAGATCAGTATACATATCCAAGCAATAACAAGTAGTGTGTTGAGGATAGTGTGTGTACTAATACTTATGCTATGATGATTATAGACTAGATGCAATTCCTAGTTCACTATAACCAATGGCTCTGATACCAATCCGTCACACCCTCAAATTTCCACTGCGGGGTTTATACCGCGAGGCGCATGACAAACCAGGATCCCATAGCCATAAGTCACATGAACGACTCTAAATGCCCAACCATTTAGTTCGTTATTGTAAAACCAAGTTTAATGTTTTAACCAAACCAAATATAAGTATATCGGAAGCGAATGAAAAACAGTTAATTAAAATCTACACAAAACACCGCGCCCAAAACCAAAAGAAAGTAGTTAAATGTTTTAAAATAGTTATATGTTTGAGACCCATGATATGATGCATGCCCTAACTGTGCTCCGTTCCTAGTTACCTGTAAAAGCATGCTATAGTGTGTCAACATAAAGCTGGTGAGTTCACAAAGTAAAGCAAACGCGTATATAAATGTGCTGGTTTCCAAAACCACGTAACCAATTAAAAACGTAGGTCCTCCAGACCAAAATGTTCAAGAGTTATCAGTTGAAGCGTGTCAGGGGTAGCTAACCCACTCAATGTAACTAAACAGAATTATTGGGACACCTTCAGTAATATAGTAATTTACCTCAATAACTGGTGTCTATCAACACTAGTTCTCAAATGTGGTCAGAAGTTCATGCCCGTGCCTCAAGCACCTCAGACATGAGGTTGCTGCACAACCTAATAGCGCTATCAACTAATACCCCGCTCGCCTCCAGCGATTAACCCAATAATATGCAAGGACTTTCCAAAATGATAGAGTGTTTAGTTTACAAAAGACCAATAAGTTTTAAACTGATCAAAACCCCGATCCACACAAGGAATCGAAAAACCGACCCACACAAGGAGTCAATACCTGAGTAGTCCCAAACTGGACTAGAAAATGTTTACCAAAGTTGTCTCTAACCCGAGACGCATGCTTTTGAGAAAAAGAGTAGTGAAACTCACCTTAGTGTGTAAGCAAAAGAAATCCAAACCGTAAGTAAAGTAGGTTATCGACTCCCTAAAATAAGTGTCACTAAGTAAGTATAGGCGTAATATCATTACACCATATAACTCGTTTGTCCAAGGCGTTTAAACGTTCAAAAGTGTGTAGGTGACACCTAGTGATTCTACATGCAATAGTAAACCCTGCGGACTCGTTGGTGAATATGTTGGTTATAATTAGTTTTCACATTCCATATGTGTCTCATACAGGTGCCTATTCAGTTACACATCAATTACATAACACCTATGACTTCAATTAATCACATACGCACATAATACACAATATGTGTTTTTAGGACAGATTGTGCGTCGTTAAAACTAATTTATTTAAAATAGTTAATCAGTGAGTTAATCTCCCAAATTTTTACTGAATATTCTTTGGGACTAACTTAACAAGCCCTATTTTTTCTTTGTCTTAAATCCACAAAAAAATAATTAAAATTCGTTCAACACAGCTATGTTCAGGAAACTTTCATAACAGGTCAGTTTGGTAGAAAAATTCCCAAAAATTGTGTATTCATCCAAACGGGATGAATCCACCTGGAAAACTCAAACTACTCCAATTTTAACCTTCTGTAAAAATTTCATAACCCAACTCTTTATAAAACTCGAGTTATGATGACTCAAAGTAGACTCAGTTTATTAACCCGAAATTCTGATATGACCTATTTTCAAAGAAAATTCCAAAAACGACTCAACCGACTTCCAAATCACTTGATTTTACCCATTATGAAAGGCTAAGACCAGGTGTGATTTAATAATGCAAAGAAAATACCAAAATCATCATCTTAAAGCCGTGTTATAGCCCCTAATAGTTCATCTAATCATTCTGTACAGATTTTACTTACGCCTAAATCTTTCTTTAAACGACTACCGTGTGCATGCAAACAATCAACAATCATCAATAACCATTACCAAACATTCCTAATACCTATTGTGATCAGATTCTATCATTATACATCAAAGATTACAACTTTAGTGATCAAAACTTCAACAACTTGCGCAACAAATAACCTATGATATTACTAATCGCCTATCATCATGTTTATTTTGTTTAATCTTCAAAAACCTCAAGTTTTAATAATTATCAAAAGCATTCAGACCTGGACAAACCTTGTTATATGATTTTTTATAACATAAAAATAAGATTAAAGCGTAAAGGATTAAGGATTATACCCCAAGCTCTTCGATACAATCAACCGAACGCCTTTGGAGCTTCCCAATTGATGTTCTTGAGCTTTAGCAGGTTGTTTGGGATTAATAATTCGTAGGTAGGGTAGTAGGGACGATTAGGGTTTGTGTTTAGGTGTTACAAGAGGCTTAAGGTTGCTTAAATAGGTGTTTGAGGCGGTTTAGAGTCGTCAAGGCTCCGCGCGCGGCCGCTCGGCCTCTGTGAGCGGCCGCTCACAGGGCTTCGGCCCGCGTGGGTGGCCCGTTTCGTTCCCCCACGTGTTTTCGTTCGACGTTTTCGTTATTTTGGACCGTAATAAGTGCAACCCCATGCGTTAAGACCCTAATCAACCTAATGGTCCACCTTTAACGATTTCATTAACGTATTCGTTTTAGGTTCACACAATCACATATGGTTTTCACATAATTTCACCGAATATCACAGAGACACATAATCGCAATCAATCTAAATTAGTTAACTCATTATTATTATACTTCATTATTCACCAACGTCCGAGGTTCACTAATCATGTATTCAGTTATTAAATCACAACTAGGGATGGCAATCAAACCCGAACCCGACGGGAAAACCCGATACCCGACACATTTGGGACGGGTTTGGGGTCGGGTAAACGGGTATGGGTCCGGGTATGGGATTTGTTCTGAAAATTTGGGACGGGTATGGGATTTAATGTTAGACCCATTTACCCGCCCCGATTACCCGATTATATATGCCCATTTACCCGATTATATATGCCCGTCTCCCCGTCCCGATTATCCGATTTTATATGCCCGTTTATCCGTTAATATACACTACATGAATATGTTTTTTAACTTATATGGAACATATTTAATTGTAATTATTTAGTTGGTTGTCATTGATTATAAATAGCCAAATTATAGGAGAAATATTGGCTGTACTATTATTTATTGTAATATGTCTCACAAATGGAATCAAGGAAAACATTACCGATATTCTTACATGGTATCACAGTATTCTTTCTAAACCATCGATTATCCCTGTTCTTCTTTCCAGCGCTAGCCCTTGTCCCATTTTCCCCCCTCTGATCCCCTCTTTACACCTATTTACTTTTCCCTCTTATCATGAATCCGAAGACACACCCCGCTATCACAGTTTCTGACATCAAGAGCTTTACTTTTCCATCTTGTGAGTTTCGAACATCAAGAGTTCTATTTCTACTACTTTTGTATTGGTTTCAAACTTAACACATCGATGCCCGATATTTATGCCCGAAACCTGAAGCCTACTAGTATACCCGAAACCCGTGGGTATGCCCGATACCCGACGGGTAATTACCCGTCCCATACCCGATGGGTTTTGGGCCGGGTATGGGACAAGTTTTTATAACCGGGTACGGGGTTGGGATTAGCCATACCCGTCCCAAACCCGGCCCGTTGCCATCCCTAATCACAACAATGCAACGTGTGTCCTATCTAACTAACCCTAGTTAAGAATAATGCAAGGAACGTAACTAGAGTTTAGTTAATGTGAGAACCTGAACTTGCGGGGTATCACAACTAACACATGTAAGCAATCACAAAGACTAGCATGTGTTAGCACCTAATAAACATGTGTTTCCGAATCAAACAAAAACTAATACATGTTGATATCGTCATCGGACAAGGCCAAGTTGCATTCCTATGCAAGAATACGATCATAATTGATACTGTAACACCCCAACCGATGGCGGAAACATCGGGATGTCACGTATTGATGATTGTTCAGTAGCTCATGGTAAACAATGAATTTCATTATAAGAGTTAGATAAATTACATACAATTGTTCTACAAGAATTCGTACATCAAATTGAATAAAACTATGCACACATCCTCAAGCAAATCTTCAAGCAAGTAGAACCTGAAACATGTTAAGTTGAAAATATTTTGGGTCAACAAAAGTTGGTGAGAATTACATAGGTTTTGATAATCGAATAAAATCGTTGTGCAATTCATGTGTCATGGCAATCTAGTCCATATGTGAAAACATACTAGAAGTAAATCGAGTGCATAATCAACCATTGTGACTGTTGTATTGTGGTACATCCCATACGCTCATGGTTCACTCGTTTATATTGCAGTAACAAACACTCACGCTACCTTTGTAGGAGGCACGTATCCGGGTGGGATTGTCAGTCCAATAGATCTATCAATGTATACCGTCGGCTGATAAATGTTTATGCTAGAATTGTGCTTACCCTAGTCATGTTCAAGACATAATGCAACATAGAAAAACACATAGACACATTGATGATTGAATTGCATAAACGATGTTGTCACATGTTTCACCCCAAAAACGGTGATAACTAGAAAAGGGGCTATGTAAAACTCACCTTAGCAAAATGTTATATCTGTTGAAAAATTGAATAGTGGTGTTGCCCAAATGTGTCAAGTATCACCCTATAATAAGGTAATAAATATGTCTAAGTCTATCTAGCCTACAAATGTATATGTTCTAGGGCTTCGAATTGGGGATAAATGCTTGTTTGATTATTATTAAAAATGTTTGAATATTGAGAGAATATTAGTAATTAATTAGATAAAAATCTTTTTATAAAATTTAAATTTAAGATGGTCACAAGAATGTGTTTAAAGTATAAAAATAATTTTTATAAAATTATTTTCTTTAAAATAGAATATTAATTCTACTTATAACAAATTGTCAAAAATTTAACTTTAATATTCAAAAATATTAAAATTAAAGAATTATTAGTTTAAAATTTATATTTCTGTTCTAAATATTCAGAAATAATTTGTATAAAATTTTGGTGCAAAAATATTAAAAATTAGATTTATTATGATTTAATTATGATTAAAACTAACAAAAATTGATTAAAAATATTAAATAAATGATTTTTATGAAATAAAAATCATTTCAGAAAAGTTTATTGTTATAAAAACTTAGAATAATTTTTGTGGAAATTTATAAGATCGTTTTGATATTTTTATTAAATTTTACAATTATAAATGAATAAACTTGTAATATTTATAATATATATTAAATAAATTATTCTTGAAAAACTAAAAATTGTACAATGAACCTTACCATTAGAAGATCATACAGTAATTTTTTTAGGATTTATAAGCCACTTTTAGTATTTAAAAACTATTTTAAAAGATTTAATATATCAAGTATATATATAAAAATGGTAAAAAAATGTTTGTTGGTTATGGAAGTCGAACCCAGGCCTCTGGCTGGTTCGGGTTTTTATCACAAGCATGGCCACCAACTGAGCTACACCCTGAGAACGTTAAATCTTGGATTATATTAATTATATAATATAATAAAATTCTGTTTTATATGTATTTAAAATGAAAAGAATAATGGTGCTTAAAGTGGGATTCGAACCCGGGCCGTCCGGCCGGTTCTTGTTTTATATAAAAATAGGCCAACCAACTGATCTGTTGATCAGTTGGTGTTGGAGTTTGTTTCGAAAAATATAAATACACATGGCAGTAGAAACATCATCCCTAATTCGTGTATAATGAACCCTAGCCACATCAATAATTCAATTCATGAATCAATAACCCCTAGATTCATAGGGTTATTGATCACATGATGCCGGAGATTGAAAATATGCAAAGAATTGTAACTTACAATCTATAACTGATGACGATTGTTTGGTCAAACAAAAGGTCAAACGCGAAGGAGATGAAGTTTATAGGAAGGTTTTAGGGGAAATTGTGGGTAAGGGTTTTGTTAGTTGCGAGTCTAGACTAAGAATTCGAGTTTAATTTATAATGCCGCTGTATAAATGGAAGTATCATAATTCGTGGACCCGAAATGGTCAAACACGTCATTAAACCTTGATGTGTGCAGAATCTGAGTCAACTAGGAGTTGATTGCGGCCGAGATTACTATGTTGGTCAATTGGTTACCAAAAATGGGGTCTATAATTGATGAAGGTGGACCGGGTTGTTGACTGAATCGCGGGTCGGGTCTGGATGGTTGGACGGGTAAGGGAGAAGGGGGAATAGAGGTGGGCCGGTTAGCATTTTGGGTTTTGGGCTGTCTGGGTGGGCCGCCGTAGGGTAAGTATCACAAATGTCTTTGTTCTTCATTTTTGACATTACTGTTATTATTATTATATATATATATATATATATATATATATATATATATATATATATATATATATAAGTTGGGTGGTAGAAAAAAAGAAAAAAAAATAAATAAAAACTTAGGCATATAAATAAAATTAATGATTAGGTAGGGGCTTTTACGTATAAAAATTTGGGGGAAATTTTTGCGATGTTACAGTCTCCCCTACTTTTAGAAACTTCGTCCCGAAGTTAAAAGAAAACACCAAGTTTACAATTGGCCGACTACCGTAAACCTTGATAAAATTTCTCACTACCTTAACGTACCTGTAAATTCATGATTACGTTTCGGACCGTAATTACCAATTTACCTTACATTAGGGTTTTGCGTCCTTTTATGACTCTACCGATTCTTGAGCAGGTTCGATAGTCTCCACCAGTCGTTGAGCAGGTTGTAGGGCCTCTCCCGATTGTTGGAAAGACATGATGACCTCTACCAATCGTTAAGTAGGTTGTTTGGTAGTCAACTAATTGTTGTACAGGTAAGCAAGTATGATTATAGATATTCACATTCAAACAAGCATGCACACAGATGTTATGATAATACTCGAATTTATTATTTGAATCAATAAGTGTCAATACATAGAATTAAAAAGAAAGTAGACATTATTCAAATGATGGGGTTTGCTGTTAAGTAGCTGGAGGGTCCCTAGCGGGGTTATTTGGAGCAGCAAGAGCGTTTGTAGCAGGGATTCGACAAGCATCCACAAGATGCCCATACCTTTGACAATTGGTGCACTGTCGGCAGGGAATTTGGGTTGGATGGTGATACTGGCAGGTGTCACACTTAGGTAGCTTCCCGTTGTATTGTTTCTTATTGGGTGGGACAGTGGTGTCTATTGCAAAATTCCTGACCTTGCACTTTCTGTTGGTTGAGGCCTCAGTTTTGATATCAACGGCAGGTTGGGGAGTATCCTTTTTCTTTTCCCCTTTACGAGTCAGGGTTCCTGCCTTCACATGGTTATCTGTTAGGGTGGCAGCCAAACGCTTTGCTTCCTCCAAAGTAGCAGGGTTCCTTCCCTACACCGTGTCTTGAATCTGCATCGGTAAGCCACCAATGTTTTTTTCGATTGCAATAGGCAAGGGGGTGACCTTGTGGGGTAGCAGTAGGATAAGTTCGTGAAAACGAGTGTTGTAGGCAAGGTTTTCTCCACTATCTTGAGCAAGATCATGAAATTCATCTTCCAGCTTCTTGATTTCATTACGAGGGAAGAACTCTGCCTTCATAATGTCTTTAGCTTGATCCTAAGTTAAGGCCAGTGCAGCTTCAGCTCCGCGAGTGCGCTTTTCTTCGTTCCACCAAGTGAGTGCTCGTTTGTGAAGAACACTCATGGCATAACGGACTTTAAAGTTGTCGGGGCATTCACTGTTAATGAAGGTATTCTCAATACCCTCAAACCATTGTAGGAGTCCTGTAGCTCCTTCTTCTCCACTAAACTTTGGGGGATTACAAGAATTAAAGTGTTTAAGGGTACAGGCTGGAAGACCATTCCCATTCCCGTTGTGGTTTCCATTTCCATTCCCGTTGCCGTTGCCGTTCATCTGGATGACTTGAGCTAGTAAGTTGGGAACCAGAGTTGCGATTTGCTGCGCCATTTGTTGAGAAATGATTGCAGCCAGTTGAGCATCGACACCATTATTGTTGTTGTTGTTGTTGTTGTTGTTGTGGCTAGTGTCATGGTTATGATTGTGATTGCTACTCCCTTCATCATGATTGTCACCACTGTTAAGATGAGCACTGCGACGTGGAGGCATGATCTGTAAGAGACACAATGAAATGAATGAGGTTATATAAGGAATGTAATCATTTATTCATTAATTGAAATGAATAAACGAAAACGTTGACTTATCAGAGATTCTAGATTCTAATAACATATGAAAACATGCTTTAGCCTATAAGTGAACACTCATCCCGAGAATTCCCAGGTAGGCATCCGGGTCCCTCGTCTGATTGGGATATATGCGCAATGCCAGCCTAGACAGAAGACTCAGAATACAGGCGTTCACCCTTCCAGATTGCACGTGTTCGTTATTAAAATTTAGAACTTCGACGGGATCTCAAGGTGGTTCAGGTTAAACCTGAGGATTTTGTCCTATTAGTCTAAGAGTAGATCCAGAGATGGAGAGCAACCTTCTTGTAAGGATGAAAGTAGGGATAAGAAGTAGGAGGAAGATAGAGAATAGCAAGTAAAAGAAGCAAGTACTGGTTAAATCCTATGGTTATAGACTAGATTATTTTTCTAATAACCTAATTCCCTATAACCATGGCTCTGATACCAATCTGTAACACCCCAACCGATGGCAGAAACATCGGGATGTCACGTATTGATGATTGTTCAGTAGCTCATGGTAAACAATGAATTTCATTATAAGAGTTAGATAAATTACATACAATTGTTCTACAAGAATTCGTACATCAAATTGAATAAAACTATGCACACATCCTCAAGCAAATCTTCAAGCAAGTAGAACCTGAAACATGTTAAGTTGAAAATATTTTGGGTCAACAAAAGTTGGTGAGAATTACATAGGTTTTGATAATCGAATAAAATCGTTGTGCAATTCATGTGTCATGGCAATCTAGTCCATATGTGAAAACATACTAGAAGTAAATCGAGTGCATAATCAACCATTGTGACTGTTGTATTGTGGTACATCTCATACGCTCATGGTTCACTCGTTTATATTGCAGTAACAAACACCCACGCTACCTTTGTAGGAGGCACGTATCCGGGTGGGATTGTCAGTCCAATGGATCTATCAATGTATACCGTCGGCTGATAAATGTTTATGCTAGAATTGTGCTTACCCTAGTCATGTTCAAGACATAATGCAACATAGAAAAACACATAGACACATTGATGATTGAATTGCATAAAGGATGTTGTAACATGTTTCACCCCAAAAACAGTGATAAATAGAAAAGGGGCTATGTAAAACTCACCTTAGCAAAATGTTATATCTGTTGAAAAATTGAATAGTGGTGTTGCCCAAATGTGTCAAGTATCACCCTATAATAAGGTAATAAATATGTCTAAGTCTATCTAGTCTACAAATGTAAATGTTCTAGGGCTTCGAATTGGGGATAAATGTTTGTTTGATTATTATTAAAAATGTTTGAATATTGAGAGAATATTAGTAATTAATTAGATAAAAATCTTTTTATAAAATTTAAATTTAAGATGGTCACAAGAATGTGTTTAAAGTATAAAAATAATTTTTATAAAATTATTTTCTTTAAAATAGAATATTAATTCTATTTATAACAAATTGTCAAAAATTTAACTTTAATATTCAAAAATATTAAAATTAAAGAATTATTAGTTTAAAATTTATATTTCTGTTCTAAATATTCAGAAATAATTTGTATAAAATTTTGGTGCAAAAATATTAAAAATTGGATTTATTATGATTTAACTATGATTAAAACTAACAAAAATTGATTCAAAATATTAAATAAATGATTTTTCTGAAATAAAAATCATTTCAGAAAAGTTTATTGTTATAAAAACTTAGAATAATTTTTGTGGAAATTTCTAAGATCGTTTTGATATTTTTATTAAATTTTACAATTATAAATGAATAAATTTGTAATATTTATAATATATATTAAATAAATTATTCTTGAAAAACTAAAAATTGTACAATGAACCTTACCATTAGAAGATCATACAGTAATTTTTTTAGGATTTATAAGCCACTTTTAGTATTTAAAAACTATTTTAAAAGATTTAATATATCAAGTATATATATAAAAATGGTTAAAAAAATGTTTGTTGGTTATGGGAGTCGAACCCAGGCCTCTGGCCGGTTCGGGTTTTTATCACAAGCGTGGCCACCAACTGAGCCACACCCTGAGACCGTTAAATCTTGGATTATATTAATTATATAATATAATAAAATTATGTTTTATATGTATTTAAAATGAAAAGAATAATGGTGCTTAAAGTGGGATTCGAACCCGGGCCGTCCGGCCGGTTCTTGTTTTATATATAAAGAGGCCAACCAACTGATCTGTTGATCAGTTGGTGTTGGAGTTTGTTTCGAAAAATATAAATACACATGGCAGCAGAAACATCATCCCTAATTCGTGTATAATGAACCATAGCCACATCAATAATTCAATTCATGAATCAATAACCCCTAGATTCATAAGGTTATTGATCACATGATGCCGGAGATTGAAAACATGCAAAGAATTGTAACTTACAATCTATAACTGATGACGATTGTTTGGTCAAACAAAAGGTCAAACGCGAAGGAGATGAAGTTTATAGGAAGGTTTTAGGGGAAATTGAGGGTAAGGGTTTTGTTAGTTGCGAGTCTAGACTGAGAATTCGAGTTTAATTTATAATGCCGCTGTATAAATGGAAGTATCATAATTCGTGGACCCGAAATGGTCATACACGTCATTAAACCTTGATGTGTGCAGAATCTGAGTCAACTAGGAGTTGATTGCGGCCGAGATTACTATGTTGGTCAATTGGTTTCCAAAAATGGGGTCTATAATTGATGAAGGTGGACCGGGTTGTTGACTGAATCGCGGGTCGGGTCTGGATGGTTGGACGGGTAAGGGAGAAGGGGGAATAGAGGTGGGCCGGTTAGCATTTTGGGTTTTCGGCTGTCTGGGTGGGCCGCCGTAGGGTAAGTATCATAAATGTCTTTGTTCTTCATTTTTGACATTATTGTTATTATTATTATTATTATTATTATTATTATTATTATTATTATTATTATTATTATTATTATATATATATATATAAGTTGGGTGGTAGCAAAAAAGAAAAAAAAAATAAATAAAAACTTAGGCATATAAATAAAATTAATGATTAGATAGGGGCTTTTACGTATAAAAATTTGGGGGAAATTTTTGCGATGTTACAGATACAAGCTAGCATCCCACTCGACATATACGTGAAGCCTACGCAAACTATTATTCATACCATCAATTTATAACTAGCCGAAGCCTAGTGTGATACACACACACACGATATATATGTATGAACACCCACATGTATGCTTAGTATCATAACTAAGTAGATAAACCTCTTTTCTTTGTCCCACCCTCGGCCGTTTATAACCAAGACCACACCAATCCTTGTCAAACCTTTGCACTTATACTAAATTGGTAACCGGCATATCTAATCCCTAAGTGTGATCATGAGCAAAACAAGGTGATCTAAGCACCTATATATCAGCCAAAACCAATACAACAATATCTTGGTACATCACTTTCAAGGAAGTGTCCAAACCTTAGATGAATATGGTAACATGATAACATAGAACCACCATCTTAAACACATGATCTTTGCTACATCTGGCTTAATCTCCCTTTGTCTATTTCAGCCGATTACCTACACACAAGGATGGATCACTTGTCATTATCATACTAGGATTTCATGTACACTTCTTGGAACTTGGTGAGCCAATCGACAACATGGAAGAACAAGCATGAACCATCACTTTCACACACCTTCACCTCTTGTACTTACCTCGACCAAAGCACAATGAGACATCCAAGACAAGTCCCTTTTCATGAGAGTTGCCACAATTGTTCCCAACATGTATGACAACAACACCCTCCTACCACTTCACAATTTTTGTCCCTCAAGCAACCATCACCATCACCCTTTCACTTTCATACAACTCCTTGGAATTTTGTGTCATGCATGACAACAAGAAGACAAATTATGCCTCTTATACCTTTCTAGTATCTTGCCATCCAACTCATGCTATTCTAATACTTGACAAGATGGATGATTTGGTGACAAAACCAATCGGCCGATCCCCTTTGAAAGCCACTCAACATGATGACAAAGCTCTTTCACTAATTAGGCATACATACTAATCAATGGACACAAGGAAAGTAGGTGTTAGGATTTCCATATAACCCACTATATAAGGAGGTTACCGCAAGGGTTGAACTCATACCAAAAACCAATAAAATCTTGCTTCTTTCTTGGCCTCCCACGGCCGCTAACCTCTACCCACATAACCTCAAAACCTTCGGCTAGCATAAGGAGCTTAAGTCGGCTATAAAGTGCAAGAACTCGATCAAGCATCCAAGGTTAGTAATCATGCTCGAATACATGTAGCATTCTTTCAATAATCGGTCCTATATTGCTCACCCAACCCGCCTATATGATCAATCAAATATACACTTAGGATCACACATTGTTTTAACTTAAGATATAATCAGCTTAACACTACTCCCATTACCCCGATACCTCACTCAATTGATTGTGACCGGGTCCTAAGTCACAAAGGTAGGCTAAGTGTTAATAATGGTCCGAAACAAAGAGTTAATGATTGATTAACAAAACGGTTTTTATGAAACAAAGCTTATCCAAATGATGTTTTAACTAAGACTTACAAAGGGTGATCTTAGGATCGACTTTGTCGCCAAACCCATGAAATTACATTGCAAGCCCTCCATGAGTTCTTGACAAGCCTAGGATCAATCACTATTGATCCAATCGAGCATCAAATTCAAGGCTTGGATAGTGCAATGATTCGGCTATGACTAACAAACATATGTTAGGATGAGCCGAAGCATGTGTTAACTCCATTATAAATCAAGGATACTTATTATACACTATTCATAACACAAACAAAAGGGCATGGCCCACTTGAACTAAAAACTAAAGCACACAAACGTCGGGTGAACAACTTGTATGCTAAACAACCGAAACGTACAATTTACCCTGCTCTTAATAACTTTAGGGCAACTATTGTTGGACGGTAGCTATCACACCTTGTCAAGCTTCACTAGACCTGTGACACCCGCCACATAGCCAGGTCAAATCCGTACACTTTCTAGTCAACGTTTAATTTTACATGCATTATTCATAACATTTTATGTGCATAAGTCCCCTGAGATAGTCTAGAAATGTCCGAACGAGTATAATTTCACCCATATCAACGAATCTTGGTGACATAAATTTATATGATTGCAAGTGATTTTTCCAAAATCATGTATAGATGCCCATTTATTTAATAATACAATGGGAAGTATCATGGATTTTATGTATAAAGCCTAGTATTTATTCAACTAACATACCTATACATATGTGTATATGTGTGTGTGTGTGTGAACATGAATACAAGAAGCTAGTAAACACATTTATAACTAGCACTACATATTCTTTTTGTTCCATCTTAAATGAACTAACTAGTTCCTTTATAAACTTAACTATATTTGGTGAAACAAGTGATCAAGATTTATGAAATCTACTAGCCAAAAATGATCACCACCACCTTGTTTAATGTTTTGTTTCTACTAGACACTTGGAACATCATCAATGAAGTGTCATATCCTATTATTCTTTCTAAGACAAATAAATGTAAGATTTGGTGGCTTAACCATACAAGGCAATATTCCTTTAACACCTCGGATCAAGGATGTTGGTTTACCATATTGGTTAAGTGTCCACTCTCCCTTTTTCTTTCTTTTCTTTCGGCCGAATACCCCTCCCCATATCCATAATTATATTTTTTTAACTAATCTATCACATGTTTATTTCAATCTCTAGAACCCACAAGGTGTTGCCACATTAGCTCAAGTCTTACCCAACACCATCTTAGTGTTTAGTCAACCTTAAGATATGATTAAGAAACTTGATGTGCTTGCAAGATTTGGGACAAAGAAAAGACCATTAACCAAACATGGTAGGATTCCTTAATTCACCAAGAACTAGGGAAGATCACTACCCAAAATAGCTTGCAACCCTCTTTCTTGTTTCCTTCCCCAAACCGCCCCCCTATACCCTCTCTAATCTTTTTTTAATCCAAGTCAAACTCTATATTAGCATGTGTTGATTTGCTTCCATAGTTGACTTTATGTAGTGTCACTCATGCTTAGAATCCATCCAACACAATCATGAGATTAGTGACCTCTTAAAGTGTGATTTGGACCTTGGATTTGCTAGTAAGATATGAGACATGGGAAGATTATTAGCCAAACTAAGTAAGATTATCTAATCACCATAATCCATAGAAGTTGACTTACCCAAAGTGTTAAGCACCTTCCTAACACCTTCTCATCTCCACCTCTATATAAGGAGGCCTTGGGTAAGCCTTTCACCACACCACAAACCTCTCTTGCTCCCTCTCCCATTTCGAAACACACACACACACACACCCATCAAATTCTAGGAGCAACCAAGGAGATCTAGCATCGTGCCTTCTATCTTGGATCCACTAGGAGGTATAAACCTTAACACATTTACTTCTTTACCTTGTTTACTTAGCACATGGTTCACCTTAGTTCATAGTTTACCATTCATAATAAAACATCACCCTAGATAGTTATGAATGTATGTATGCGTGCGTGAGATGTATGTATGTGTGCGTAAATATACATACGCATGTATGTGTATATCCGTGACATGTATATACATGTACACGTGTGTATGTGTATGTGTTTAGACATGAAAGAACCTAAGTTATCATGTTACTTTACTCTAGTAATGAAAACAAAGCCCATGTGTGTACATGCATACATATGCGTGTGTGTGTGTGTATACATAGTGTATATGTATGTGTAAAACAAACTCATAAGTATAGATAGTAATGTGTTTGGACTACCAAGATACATATGTATATGGGTATGTATGTACAAGTGTAGATCCCACAGACATCCCTACCTATGGTTATGTGTGGAAATACACATAAATAGATACAAGTATAGATGCACGCATATGTAGGTGTGAATACACGTGTATATGATACTTGTGTATAGTAAAGATGAAGTGTATTTGCGAACTAAACAACTCTCTTCAAAAGGAACATATACTTTATGGAAAGTATCATATGTTAGGAAATAAGAT
Organism: Ambrosia trifida; assembly: GCA_028751855.1. Taxonomy (NCBI): domain Eukaryota; kingdom Viridiplantae; phylum Streptophyta; class Magnoliopsida; order Asterales; family Asteraceae; genus Ambrosia; species Ambrosia trifida. The sequence continues at coordinate 7,245,644 of CM054132.1, forward strand.
CTATTTTTCCTATCCAAACTATTATTTTCAAGTAATATATAGATGTCACCAAGGAAAACTAAACCAACATACCACTAAGGATTGGGTGAACCACGAGTACCATGGATTACCTATTTGTATAAATCTAAGGTACCCATGTATGTATATAGGACGAGATACCTACTTGTCGGACATACGCTTTTGCTAGACTACACGCGGACTTGAGATGAGTTCTCACGGCCCTTTTTTTACTGTTTTCTATTTTGGGGAAAAACATGCATTGTTTACTAGTTTTATAATGAATTCCTAGTCGGCCGGTATACATGAGACGATATGTTTAGAGTACTCATCAAAGCGCTCTTTCACTAGTTTATCATAACCATTAGCTATGGATATAGCCTAGAAACGCTTGAATAGATCTATTGGGTTGACACCCCCACTCTTGGTTAGTCGCTCTAATCGGTCTATACGATATGAGAGTGCTTGAATTTCTTTTATGACGATTCATTGCCTTGTGTGCAATGTGCGAGGCACCACTTGTCGAGGTTTGGTTATGGACTCATGATGGTTTATCATCATTGTTCTTAATTAGACAATGATGGGTCATTCAAGGAATTTCATTAAACTTTACATTTGATTTACAAAACCCGTGAACTCGCCAACATTTTGTTGACAAACTTTTATGCATGTTTTTCAGGTAACTAAAGCATGTATGGAACTTGGGTTACGATTGGGCAATCATTCACAACCACCATGTATCGTGTCATTAAAACTTTTGACCCCGCTAAGGGATTAAACTGTATCTTGTGAAACTTGTCGTTATCGAACACGTTTGGTACTATATAAATAAATAAATATGAATGTTTTCTCATATCTTGTGCTTGAAAACAACCTTTCTTGGTTACACCCCGTGTTTCCGTCTAGGCGAGGTGTGACAAGACCACACGTGACATTATTAGGTGAGTTTTCATGGCCCCAACTAGTACATTATCATTGGGTGTGTATATTCTATTTTGACTGCCATGTGGAACATGAGACAAGTTGGTTCATGAGATCTCACAAGTCCTCGTCCTTACATTACACTATAACCATTAGCTATCAAAGCCATGGAACACTTTAATAGATCTATTGGGTTGACACCCCCACTCTTTGTTAGTCGCTCTAACCGGTTACAACAGTCAAGAGGTTTGGTTATGGGACTCGTGGTTACGGGACTCGTGGTTTGCACAGTAATCATTCGCTTAGCTAGCTTATGATTGGTCGGACACGTTGTGAATGAGAAAGGTATAAAAGTTGACCCCACAAAGATTGAAGCTATCAAGGATTGGGACGCGCCCAAGACTCCTACCAAAGTGCGACAATTTCTGGGATTAACTGGTTATTACCAACGGTTCATTGAAAATTTCTCTACGATTGCCCAGCCACTGACTGTCTTGACACAAAAAGACAAGAAGTTTGATTGGGAAGTCAAACAAGAGGAAGCATTTCAAGTCCTGAAGAACCGTTTATGCAGTGCCCCGATTCTATCTCTTCCTGAAGGTACCGATGATTTTGTGGTTTATTGCGATGCTTCTCATCAAGGTCTTGGATGTGTACTCATGCAAAGGAACAAGGTCATTGCCTACGCCTCTCGACAAGTCAAAGTCCATGAGAATAACTATACTACTCATGACCTAGAGTTAGGCGTAGTGATCTTTGCCCTCAAGATTTGGAGGCACTACCTTTATGGCACTAGGTGCACGATTTTCACTGAACACAAGAGCTTGCAACACATCTTCAATCAGAAGGATCCGAACATGCGGCAACGAAGATGGGTTGAGCTGTTGAACGATTACGATTGCAAAATTAAATACCATCCGGGAAAAGCCAATGTGGTGGCTGATGCCTTAAACCGGAAGGAACGAGTCAAGACCCTGCGTGTGCGTGCGCTAGGCCTGAACATCCATACGAATCTCACTGCTCGTATTTGTGACACTCAGCAAGAAGCTCTGAAAGGTGAGAACCTAAAAGGTGAATCGTTATTCAAGATGGTTAATCTATTGGAACCAAGGTCTAACGGCACGGTTTATTTTGCCAATCGGATCTGGGTACCACGTTTTGGTCGCTTACGCGATTTAATCCTTGAGGAGGCCCACAAGTCTAAGTACTCTGTTCATCCTGGAGCCGATAAAATGTACAAGGACGTAAAGGAATTCTATTGGTGGCCCAACCTCAAAGGTGAAATTGCAACATACGTCAGCTGATGCCTTACCTGTTCAAAGGTTAAAGCTGAATACCAGAAGGCATCTGGTCTGCTTCAGCAACCAGAGATTCCCGTTTGGAAATGCGAATAGAACTCCATGGATTTCATCACCAAACTACCTAAGACGTCTAGTGGTCATGACACGATTTGGGTAATTGTTGACAGGTTGACTAAATCCGCGCATTTCTTGCCGATCAAGGAAACCGACAAGCTAGAGAAACTCGCCAAGTTGTACAGCAAAGAGATTGTGACTAGGCATGGTGTGCCTGCTTCAATCATTTCCGACCGAAACAGTTGATTCACTTCCTGATTCCGGCAAACACTCATGGATGCATTAGGCTCTCTCTTGGACATGAGCACAGCCTATCATCCGCAAACCGATGGCCAGAGCGAACGAATGATCCAGACAATGGAAGACATGCTCCGGGCATGTGTAATCGATTTCGTTGGAAATTGGGATTCTCCTCCACCGTTGGTTGAGTTCTCTTACAATAACAGTTACCATACCAGTATCAATGCGTCCCCATCTGAAGCCTTATATGGACGTAAGTGTAAATCTCCTTTCTGTTGGGCAGAAGTTGGAGACAAATATTTGACTGGCCCCGAGATTATTCAAGAGACCACCGATAAGATCTTTCAAATCCGTGATCGCTTGAAAGTCGCTCGAGATCGTCAAAAGAGCTATGTTGATCGCTGTCGCAAACCACTTGAATTTTAGGTTGGCGATAATCTACTCTTAAAAGTCTCACCCTGGAAGGTTGTACCACGTTTTGGCAAAGGTGGGTAGCTTAATCCCCGATACATAGGCCCATTCGAAATACTTTCTAAGGTTGGTTCCGTGGCATACAAGCTCAAGTTACCAGAAGAACTCAGTAGTGTTCATGACACTTTCCACGTATCCAATCTGAAGAAGTATTTATCTGACGAATCCTTGATCATTCCTCCCGAGGAAATTCACATCGATGATCAGCTCCATTTCGTTGAGGAGACAATCGAGGTGACTGGTTGGAAAGTCCAGAAATTGAGAAGGAGTCGCACTAAACTTGTGAAAGTCAGATGGAATGCAAAGCGTGGTCCCGAATTTACATGGGAACGCGAAGGCCAAATGAGACACAAGTACCCAACTCTTTTTCCTAAGACTACTTAAACTAGTAGGAAAACTCGATTTCGCAGACGAAATTCCAAAAATAAGGGGAGAATGTGACAACAGTCAACGTACTAGATCAACATCCATACGTTTTTCAATTATTACTGTCATTTTATGTGCATATTTAGACATTTGACACACACAATACCCCCTGTAAGTGCATTATTCATGTATGTCCCCAGCTAGTGATCCAGTACTGAATGTCGAAGGTTCAGATACTCAAAAAACGACCAAGATTTTAGCTTGAAGATACATTCGACCAGTCAGGAGGTCGAATGTAGTTTGTCTTGGGTCGAATGTAAATTGAATGATAGAAATGGTTTCATTCGAACCCAAGAAGGGGTTGAATAAACCCATTCGACCTTAGCTAAGGGTCGAATGTGGATGCTTATATAAAGGGAAAAGTTAGGTTGTTTAGAGAGTGAGTTATCATTTGGAGCTTTTCCCAGTTTGTGTGTGTGTGATATTCTCCGTATTAGGTCTAGGTTATGATCTGTAATTGTTGACATTTGATCTAATACACGAGTAAAGTTATGGAAATTGCTCGGTGATTCGTAATCTGTTTTCATCATGATCGTTGCAGTTTATTTTTGAATCATTTTGCACAACCGGAGGGGATTCTGCACCCTACGGTTGGTATTCGTGAGATCACGGTTCGTGATTACGATCCTAAAATGAATTCTCAATTGGTATCAGAGCCAGGTTTGATTTCACGATTGCAAATTGATCTGAATTGATGAAAACAGATTAGAATTCAGGTTTAAAGATCAAAACCCTAGAAATTTTGAAGCTTTCATAAAAACATAGTTTTTGATTAAATTGGAGTTGAATTTGATGTTGTTTTCAAAAATTCTTTCACAAATGTTTGTCTAAATTCAAATCCGATCAAAACCTATCAAATTTCATTACATTTGGTGAAAATTGTGTTAAAAACCGATCTGATTCGTGTTCTTGAGGTTGAAGATGATGAACAGACCTGAAAAGGTCGAATGAGAGCATCGAGAGGTCGAACCTAGAGTATTTTGGGTCGAACCAGTGTGTTTTTAGGTCGAACCGGATTTTTCTGTGTACATTGTTTTTCATTCAACCATTTCAAGTTCCTTCGACCTTACGGGAGGTCGAACGAAGAGTTCATCTAGTCGAACAAAGTCTCTGATTTTCAAAGATTTTCATTCTTGAGGTCGAACCAAATCTGATGTTCATTCGAACCTTTTGAAAGGTCGAATAGGACTGTATTTTTCTTGGTTCGAATCCACGTTTATTTGGATAATATTTTTCAAATTTTAAGGTGTAAAAAAATTTCGAAAAGCTTGTTTTTGGAAATTTTTGAAATAATCATTGTTGAAAAATGGCAAATCAATGGCATTATCTTATGTCAAGAACTGAAGATCAGATAAAAGCTGCAATACAACAAAAGCAATCATGGGAACAAGTTGTTGATTATTGTGGAAACACAAAAGCTCCAGCTGTGCAATCAACTGATAAAATGGTTAATGTGAATGAGTGCGTTAACAAAGAAAGTGTTAAAAGTAATGTTGTGTGTCTTGTCAAACAAATGGGAAATGATGATTCAAGTGAATTGTCAAAGAGTGATTTGAGTTCTGATACAAGTTCAGAACAGAGTGAATCAAGAGAAAGTGATACATCAAATGTTGATGTAAATTCTAAGAATGGATCTGAAAATGGTAATAATGCAGATGATGAGGTAAATTCAAAATCTGAATGTGCTAACTGTTCTGAGTGTGTCAAATTGAAAAATGAAGTGCTGAAACTTCTTGAGGACAAACAGAACTTAACAAATAAGCTTGAAAGATTTCAAATTGAAAATAAAATTTTGGCAAATAATGAAAGACATTTTATGAATCAAATTGAATCTTTTAAGAAAGAGATTTCAGAACTTCACAACACTATTTCAAAGAATAATTCCACATCAGAGATGGAAATCACAACACCTTGTGTTGTTGATCCTGATTCTAAGGTGAAATCAAAACTTGAAGTGAAAAATGAAAATGTGGTTGTCACTTCAGAAACTGATGACGTGGGTACCCAAACCCCCACGTTTAAACATATTTAAGAAGCTATCAGGCTCGGGCCAGGAAGCCGAGAAACCAGAAGCTAGTGTAGAGAAGTTACCTGCATCGGCTCCTCAGCTCCCTAGCACAGGACCTGCACTACACGAGCATAGGACCTGCCTTACAGGAGGTTAATAATAAAGATGGGTCCAACATTTATGGGCCAACCTAGCCCATTACTACAAAGCCCATTAGGATTTGGGGTTTCACCCTCTATAAATAGAGGGGTCACACCTTCACTCAAACCCATCCCATTTGTTTTTATCTCAACTCAAGACATCTCACACACTCTCCCTCTCTCTAAAAACATACCCTCACTAAGTAATCTGCCTAGCTCCCATAGGGGAACCTACGAGTTGCTAAAGTATCACATCAGCAGCTCATGAACTCTCTATAATTACACACAATTAAGCTGTTAAGCTCCCCTAACGGAGCCCTAGAGTTGCCATATCTGCAGAGTACATATCCATGGTTCTAATAACCAACTTTCAGCCATCGAGTTAAGCAGCCCGAAATCGCCTCGGCTGCTAGCTAACCACCGGGTTTCAACCACCACCTCCTCTCATACTTTGTATCCCTCATTTACTCCTTTATATTTACTTTTATGTACATTTCTTGGGATAAATCACTAACGTTGAGCGTCGGAGGGTGGTCTAGAGACCCCGGTCTCTGGACCCCTTCTAACGAGTTGTTCGTGGTGCAGGTACATGCTCGGAAGGTGTTAGGTCCAACCCGAAGAGACGTCCATACCATCTCCATGCCTTATCCTTGTTGTTTCAATAAGTGGCGCCCACCGTGGGGCTATCGCGCGTAGAACATAAAACTCTTTGTGGTTTAGCCCCAAATGTTCCTAAGTTCTTTATTTTCAAGGATGGAGAGGATGTTCTTACCGGAAAAATCACTCCTACACTTCCACATGTTTTTCGCTCCACGTGATACGTGTTCACAACGCCGGTGACCGGGTTCCATACACTTATAACTTGGTTGCTACATGTAACTTCTTTGATAAAAACGCCAAATCTGAAAATTTACTAATATTCTTGATGAAAAATTACAACCTTTGAACACATGTTTACACTTTGTTCAAAAGTAGTAAAAAAAATAGTAAAGAAGTGAAAGACTTTGTGTACACAATACTCAACCCCACTTTATGTGGTGCCATCTAAAAAGTCAAAGATGATATTATATTATGAAATATTATTTTCACAAAGAATCCGATAAAAAAAATAAGGAAACATCTCAAAACATATTCTTTAAAGAATAATTCTATTGGAAGATGTGTACACACTTGTCCCAAGGTTTGACTATCCCACTTTTGTCTTTTAGCACACATAAAAGTGTGTGACAATAAAGCACAAAAGAATTAAGAAACAACTTTATTCAACATTTTTAAAGTCTCTAGTACAACAAGTATTGCATCTTGTATAACTTATGCTGCAGGCTGCCATACCGCAGCTCCATTGTAAGTGATATCATCAACACTATAATTCACGACGTGGATGCAAGAATCCCACAACTGATCTACGAGTAAAAAAAGATCACATAAATCGGAGCTGGATAGCCTATCTAAATTATAAATAGGGCAGCCAGGAAGCTCCAGGCTACCATATAGCAGCCCCTGCTATAGTGGTGAACCGTAAAATAGTAAGAAAAGTCAAAAGTCAGACTTTCTTACACACTAATCCACAAAGGTGCTAAGTCAAAAGCAAATCAGACCTCAAAAGCATAAAAAGTGGTATCTTTCACCAAAATGGCAAAAAACCTGCTGACATATAGAAAGGGGGGTCAGCACTCGCTCCCATAAGGAAGCACCATGAGCGGGAAGCCTTCCCTTATGGCTGCCTCTGTTACATCTTAATGTGCTAAACGTGCACAAAAAGAGGGTCAACACTTAGCAGGTATGGAAGGAAAGCTCCCCCATGGAAGTTCCCTGGGCTAGAAGTCATCCCCTGCGTGAGCTTATGTTACATCTTAAGGTACTAAACGTTCACACCGAAAGGGGGTCAATACTTGCTCCCCTAAGGAAGCTCCCTGGGCTAGAAATCTTCCTCTATGTAAGCTCATTTTACATCTTTGTGTACTCAACATTCATTTATAGCTCTTCACTTCACTTCATGTGCACATGCGATACAAGCACACGATCGCTCTCTCGATACTAACATTAGGCACAAGCTCCTAAAAACTCCTACTAGCTAAGCAAGGTAAAGTGTAAAAATATTTTACTTCTCATATCGCTGAAATGAGTTTCTCAAGAAATAATCAAGAGTTCTAAATGTTGTTATACAAAGTCTCGAATAAAACTAACATTACTAAACAAAATTCTTAGTAAAAGTGAAGGGACTTATGAATGTAACCATGGCTTGTAAAAATCCCATGCACTTGTAAGCTAACCATTAACTTCACTTATAAATAAATAAATAAATAAATAAAACAAAAAACACACACACTTTATCAGCTAGCTATGTGAGGTAAAGCAGGCTGGCTCCCATAGGGCAGCTACAGACTACTATTCAGCTTTATCAGCCTAAATAACTATTCACATCAGAGAGTACGCCAGCTGCTACAGGACAGCTGTGGACAACTATTCATGTCAGTATGTCAGCTGCCACATGACAGCTGTAGATAACTATGCATGTCAGTATGTCAGCTGATATATGACAGTTGTAGATAACTATTCAGCTTTATAGCTATCAGAGAAAGTACACTACTCACACCAGCTGCCATATGGAAGCTTCAGACAACTCTATAAGTAAACTCATGAGCTACATCCCGGGAGCTACAACCTTATAAGCTGCAGCTCGGAGGCTACAAACCTAAAGCTTAGGCCCCATAGATCGAAGCCAGAAGCTCGAAGTTAGAAATTTGAAGCTAGAAGCCCAAGGCTAGAAGCTACAACTCATAGCTAGAAGCTAGAGACTCAAATACAAGAGCTCATGGCCATAAGCTAGAAGCTCGCAACTGCAAACTCGAACCTATGTCATATAATATACTTTAGCTTTTACATCAAAGTCAGATCTACACAAGCTATAAGCAGGTAGCCCTAAGCAAGCAACATAATACATACACCCAAGCAACCTTAGGAAGAGAACATACATAAATAAGGTGCATTGAGTACCTCCAAGATATTTGCTTTCTAAGGGTACACTTGTCTTTAAACAGTTATTACTGACAAAAGAAAGAATAAAGCTTAATATATGACATATTGGAAGATATAAAAAACAAATCGTGTCAAAAGCTACGAAAATAAGCTCATATGTCATACGCTACATAGCTTCCAGCTGAGGTAAAGAAGCTAACAGCTTAGCAGCTCAGCTATACTTCACCATATGAATCAAACCAAGGATTTTTAAGGATTGACGAACGTTAGGTTAAATCATCCTTAAAAAGTTAACATCTTTCCCATACACCAAGGTCATTTAAGGGAATGAGCGCATCGCTTAGGGAAGGCTCAACAACTCGCTTAAAAAGACCGACAACCTGGGAAAGGATAAAGATACCTCCTCATACTAAGGAGGCTACTAATACTATGCCAAAAATTGGAGGCTTATCCCACTCACTATGGAGAGCATAAAACATCATCTTATGTACTTGCTCCACTTAGCACCAATTCGATGCTTTGCCAAGATAAGTCGCTCCCCTACATAGAAGGGAAGCCACTCTATGGGAACGAAACGAGCTTCGAGTGACCTCACCTCTAGTAACTTGATAAGCTCACGAATGCATAACCAATCAAATTTTGTAACCTCGAAAGATCCATAACACACCATTGGGGAAATGCGGTGACTCGTAAAGCCAAGAAGCGCGGAAGCTAATAAGCCTCCTACGCCTTCACTTAACTAGCCATATCAAGTAACATGCTCATGATATCATGAGGCACAAGTAAGGAAACCGTATAAAGGTTGCATCCCACAAGGATGACCATCGGCTGAAAGCCATCAAAATCCAAACGAGTTACCTCATTTAAATGAGCTCACCTCTTTGTCCTATATTTCTCATAGGATAAAAAAACTTTAGCTTGCACAAGATGCTCAAAGAAGTTAACGCTTACACATGATTGCGAAAGCATCCGAGGTTGAACAATAGACAAATGTTACTTGTCATCACATGTTCAAGAAACATTTATAACCTTGGCTTGGTTCCAAATCAATAGTTTACTTGAAATATGCATAAACTTCTTCAAGCACGTAATGAGAAGCTTCATAAATGACAAAAGGATCTTTGGATCCCAAAAGCTTGACACATCTAGAAGCTTATAAAGCTCACAAGTGGGAAGTTAGAAACCAAAGAAAAAGGTACTAAGTCACAAGCACCAATGACTACGTCATGACTACTCATGACTGGGGGCTGATGGTACGGGTACCTAATTTTGAATGAATGAAGAAGTTTAGAAACCAGGAAGGTGAGGAACTAAAAAGTAGAGAAGCCAGTTAGCTACACATCTCAAGGCTCCTGCCCTAAAAGTTAAAATGGTCACAAACACATTGCTACACATGTGACATCATCGGTAGGAGTAAAGAAGCCTCGAACAGAATCATGGTTTGAATAAGGCATATGCTTCTCTACTGGAGGAATGTTGCTTATTGCAGCTAAGCAACAAAGAACCTATCAAGCAAGCTAAAGAACAAAACATCGTCCTTTCGATTGCTCATGTCCAGGTGACTCCGCTTATATAAAAGATATAACAATACTTAACATGCACATGATTATCTACAAAGAACCAGGCATAAACAAAATTGGCAAGATCAAGGTTAACTAAAGCAGCTTGCTCAATCATCGAAGCAACCTGATAAAACCTCCATACATCTTGCCGACGATGCAAGAGAATAACACTTAGCCAATATATGGAAAATTCTAAACACCTCGTTAAGGGAACCTTATAAAAAGAAGGTTCTATAAAAGACGAGCCTATATGCCTAAACTAATCCTATCAAGTGTGCAATCTCTGATAGATGGTTAATACTCACATAGCCTACGAGGCTTAGAAACATAATAACCCACAAGAAATATTAAAGCAACTTATGGAACAAAAAATGGCTTACTAAAACAAGCAAAGAAGGTTCAAGCAATGGTTAGGGCAACACAACAAATGATCAAAGAAAGGAGCAATGCTACTCGTCCCTACCTAAGAAGCACGCAAGCAAATTGCCAATGCAATGATGCAACTTGGTGACACCAAGGATCGTGGCAAACAACTTCTAGTAATCATGTACGTGATAAATTACCACAATGTTAGAACTCCACAAAATAATAGAGTTGGGCTTATTCGCACCTGCCCTATAGCAGCAACCAGCTGTCAGGAGCATAGAAGCTGCTCATAAGAATATAGAAGCTGCCAATAGGAAGCATGACGGTAGCCTTCCAGAAATTGTTCACTATAGCAAGGAAGCAACATGAAAGAGGTAGCCTGCCATAGCATCAAAAAGCGTTGGTTAGGAGATATTTTTGCCATATGGTAGCACCTTGCTAAAGAATTGTTCTAGGAGTCCCGAAACCTCAACACTCGAAGCCATGAGACTTCACCACCTATGAGGAAAGTGAACATATACCCTTGAACTTTTACTTACTAACTCTCCTTCAACCAAACACCAAGCTGATGCACCATGCCATTAAACAAGCTCAACCTCTACCTCATGTGCTTTAAAGTGTCTAATGATTAAGAGAATTTTACTAAATTATGGAAAAGCTTATTTTTACTACCTGCTCTATTGAATCAACTCATACGAAAGGTCAATCAAAGATCACCATATACTCTATTCTAAACAACGTGGTTGAAGGCGTAAGAGTATCTCGAATGTCACCGAACTTACATATAAACATCATCCAAAATGTTATGAGACATCTTTGTCTCCTTCAAAAGTTGATCACGGGTTCAGGTGTAAAGTTGCCTGACCTTGCATGAAGCTCTTCAAGTATCATCTCAAACCAGGAAAACTAACCATCATATCCTAGAAGGCAATTGTCTTAGCACATACGAAGCTTACCATCGCCAACAAAGAAGACTACCTTCTTACATGACAAGCTAATATCCTTACGTAAAAAGCTTCCATAAGGAAGCTAACCTTCTCATACAAGGAGCTGTCCATTCATACCTAAATAGCTTCCATTCTTACATAGGAAGTTAACATCCATACATAAGAAGCTGCCATTCATACATAAGAAGTTGCCCTTCTTACACGAGAAGCCGTCATTCTTACGTAAAGAAGTTGCCCTTCTTACTCAAGAAGATAACATTCTTACTCAAGAGGCTATTATTCTTACATAAAAAGTCTTATGGAATTACAAAAGAATCTCCCTAACATTTCCTCATGACATTTCGTCTATTCGACATATGGCGAACACAAAAAGAGGAACTTCAACGGGAAGCTTATCACATAAAAAATCCACATTCTTTAAAGTGTGTAGTATTAATATGCGTGTACTATTGAATTATCCCAACTCATGGAAAAACCAACAAGGATATGCTCTTCAAAGATGAGTTCCACAAAACATCGATCCAGGAAAGTTGGTTGATTACCGCAACATGCATACAAAATCCATGATATAGCCTACTCTATGGCAACCTTAGTTACTATAACATCTTGATATCCCATCAATGAATCCAATTAATACTCGAAAAGCATTGTCTGGACAATGTAGTTCCTAAGATGCAAGCTAAGGGAATGGAGGAAATTCTTTCGTACAACCATAACTACTTGTCTACTTTATCCTATCAAAGGGTGAGCCCCTCCTAACTAGGATCCATGGGATCCGGCGCTATACCTACCCATGAAACGGGGATGAGCTCCTAGGCCACATCACTCAACGGGTAACAAGGCGCTTTACCTTCCTGTATACAGGGTGAGTTCCTAATACAATCCATAACTCCATGGGACAAGTTGAAACCTAAACCCATGAAAGAGGGTGAGCTCCTCACACCAAGACAGCTCATACATGTTCAACCAAACCAATAAACGAACATAAAATATAAACACAAAAGCTGATAGGATAAAGCTGTAATCGGTTCTTTTTAATTACGTTAAGGTAGGGTGACTACAGCATCAAACCATAACAAGATTATAAAGGCATTTGCATAGCAAGACTCATGCATAGCTTACATATGCTTACATGACAAGGTCTTCAGAAATCATAACGCATTAGCTCACTAGAAGAGCAACAAATTCATTATCAAAGTTAGCCTGCTATATCGACTTGGGAGTGCTCTCAACCATAATAGTAGGGGAAGTATCCTTGCCAACAAAGACGTCATTAAGGCATGGGCAAGTTCAACGAGCAATACCTTGCTCAAACAAGGTTCAACCTTCTTATGATACGCAACTACAACCGGGAATAAGCTTCTAAGACAACAAGATTGTCTACACATTTAGAAGTACCATACGGTTGAAAAAGAAATATAAAAAGAGGCTTAGTCTCACATTTTTATAAAGAGAAGCCTCTTACATGGATATAGGAAGAAAATAGCTTTCGCAAGAAACTCATCTTTGTGTAAAGGAAGTTCACTAAATTGCGCTACAAGCTCACATCCATGCAAAGGAAGCTCAATAGCGTATACCTATAAACTCGCCTTTATACGAAAGAAGCTCACTTGTTAGCATGAGAAACTCACCAACATATGCATTCACATTCATACCAAAGAAGTTGTATGTGTATAGGATCGGCTATTCAAACAAAGAATATGATCAAACAAGTTCAATTCAGGTGCGGAATCTCTGATATGATCATGAAATGATAATAAAACTAGCAAAACACACAAATCATCTCAAACGTTTTCATTTCATTCATAAACATTGTTAATAATCTTTACAAAGCTTGTTTATAATGATTAAACTCAATTACAGACTTGACAAAAAAACTAGGGAGACACACACTCTGAGAGGGAAACAAAATGACCAAAAGTTAAACATTCAAAAATGATTCAGCCTTATATAGACCTGCACATTCGCCCAATTGACTTGGTCGAATGTGCAGGTTCGACCATTTAAGGTGGGCGAACCAAGACATATATACATCCAAAACTTCATTCGACCTCCTAGAGCTTCCTTCGACGAAACTATACTACCTTCGACCTTCTGATTTCCACCTTCGACCGTCCGTAATCAACAATACATTTTAGAATTCGCAATTCAATAGCACTAGTTGCACTTTCATGTATCTACAAACTCCCCCTCGACTATTGCTTGAATTGCTTCAGCCTTCGGTCTTCGTCCATTCTTTTGTTCATCAGTTTGATATGCAGTAGCTTCTTTTGTTCTTTTGTCATCACTGGTTCATGAGTTTGCTTTGTTTTCTTCTTTTCAACTTTCTAAATCTGAACAAACTTCCCCAGCTTCTTATCAAAGTCACAACCCGCATTGACATCCCACGTAAAACATAGAAATACCACACGTTGGTATTTAGCTGTCTGTTCGCTGTCATTCTCTTCACAGTAAATCGGATTGTAATATAACATGATAATATCCTCGTACGAGCAATTTATCAACCAGATTGGGTCAAAGATATGAATCTTCTTGAAATCTTTCATACCATCCTTCAGAACAATAATAGCCTCTGATGTCTTCCAGTCGTAGTACCACCACATAAAATCTTTTAAAAAGTGTTATGGAATTGGCATCAAACGAATATGCTTCAACACTTTTGGTGGTTTATACTTCAAAGTCACCTTGTACAACCCCGTTATCTCATCTTTCTCCTTCTTGTGTACTCTCCTCTTAGGATACTGTGGGGTAAATACATTCCATTTCGTTCTGCTCTCCCTCGCCATGCGATCTGCAACGTAACCAATGAGATTGTTGTTTACTGAAGCACCTGACATTTCATGTCTGCAGATATCGCGAACAGCCCAATATGGTAGTGTCTTTATGTCATGGAATCTGTTAAAGTACAAAATTCCTTTCTCCTATTTCACAGCGACACACCTAAGCTGTCTCAAATACTTCCATCCGAGAGCTTTTCCTTTGAATAGTTCGTTGTGGAATTTGTAGAAACTACCTTGTACTTCAATCTTAGGACGGTTAGCTTCTTTTTCTTTAAGTTTCCTCAATAATTCTTTCAAATCATCAGATTGTTCAACATTCGGCTTCTGACAATCTAAATTCTTAAACACTTCTTCAACGAACTTTTTACTCTTCTCACGAGCAAGTTTCTCAGTCTGGCTCAACAACTCATCAGAGAATTCAAGAAATCCAGAATCTTTATCATTCTTGAAGTATTCTGGATATTCCTCACTTGTAATATCCTCCATCTCTACTTCTTCAAACACTGGAACATCTCTATCATCAGAGTGATTACCTGCTTCTTTCTCAGGTATATTCGGTATTTGGTTCTCACTCATCAACTCTTCCAGAGATTTACCAACCTGTTTAGCCAGTCCCTCTAATATCTTTTTAGACACGGCTGCAGAAACTTCTCCGTCTTCCAGATCAGGATCATTATACTCAAGCTCAAAGCGCATGTCATTTGACTCAAATATTTCTGGAAATCTACCAGTCATCTCAATTGTCCAGACTCTATCAGTCAACATCTGGCGATATAACTTCTTATCTTTTCCAGATAAAGCTCGGATTTTCTCGTTCCAGAAAATATTATCATTGTCAGTGTTTCCACCGGGAGCTTTCGAGCTAGACTCTCCTGCAGTTTTACCTGATCCCCTCTTTTCACACTTATATTTATCAGTATCATCATCATCGTCATCATCACTATCACTAGCATCAGCAGAGCTATTACCATCACCTGAATCATCACCTAAACCATCATTATCACCATCATCTTTCTTCTTAGGAGCATCACCGGCATCCTGATCCAATTCATCATCATCTTCTTCATCTGATGGTTCAAAATCAACCTGTTCTTCTTCATGTTCTTTATCTTCCTCTCTAGCTTTCAGTTGTGGAGCTTTCGAGTATAAATCTTTTCTAAGATTATTCATGCTCTTGTTGGTTTCTTTCAGCTTTTTGTTCTCAAGTCTCAAATTAATATACCTTCTAGTATTTCTCTACTCATGTAATAACAACTTCTGATTCTCAGCTTGAAGTCGTTTGATTTTAGCTTCCAATACCTCTTGGTTTTCCTGTGAAGAGACAACTACATCCAACATCTTCTTGTCATTCTTCCTTAACTACTCAATCTCAGCTTGTTGCTGATTAATGATTTTCATCATGTCAATCAGCTTCTGGTTAACTGCATCCATCATATCACCTGATACAGTAACCTTTGGAGTTGAAGCTTCAGCAACTGGAGACTTTTGTTTCTTCAGCTTTTGCAAGACTCTATCTAAAGCATCATTAAAATCATCAGTTGGCAGTTTAGATTGCTCAGCAGCAGATGATGTTTTCTGTTTCTTTGCTACTGGGGATGTCATGGGAGATTTAGAACTTGATACTGCAAGAACTTTCTTTCTAGCAATTAGATTCTCAATGTCTTTTGCTCTCTTTTTCATTGGCTTCTCAATCTCATCAGCCTTTGCTTTCTTCTTGTATGTAGGCTTTTTCTGTTTCTCTCCAGTCTTTGGCGATCCACCAAAATCTTCAGATCCCAAACCTAAACCTTCATCAATATCATCCAACACAATCGAACTTTTCATCCTTTGTTCTTCTAATGACTTGTTCAGACTCACCAGCCACAGTGGCCTTGGGTGTGGTGCTCTTAACAGTCTCGTTATCAGAATCCCATCTCTCTTCAACCCGAGTCTCTTCCTTTCATTTCCCTTTTCCACTCTTCGCACCAACATTTACAACTTGCCTTTTCCTTTTTGCTTCAGGATCAACAGGGCATAATGGATTGTCTTCATCAGACTCACTGTTAGCATGCCTTGCTTTATCAGTACCTGGATCTTCATAACCTGGATTGATCAGGTGACCAAACAAGTTCTTCATTGGTGGTCTCTCATTCATTGGCACACCTTTATAACCCTTCATTCTTACTAATGTGTTCAGACTCATGTGATCCTGTACGACTATCTGAGTAGGATCTCTTCTCAAATTCTTGTACTTTTCATCAAAGATCATTTGCAGGAATCTCGGGTATAAAAGAAACTTCTTATTCTTCAATCCTCTCAATGGTTCCAGCATATGTTCAAGTATCATTCTGGATATATTGAATGGTTTGTTCAAGATCAGGGCAACCATTAAAGAGCTAATACTCTTTCTCATTACATCATAACCTCCACTCACTGATCCAAAAACATGTAGCATGACGTGAGCAAGGTACTTGAACTGCAGACACAGTTTACCTTTATGTAATGAACCATCAGTAATTGGTCCATTATACTTCATTCTTAGGAAACACTTTCTCTGCTCAATCCAAGATAGAACTCTCGGATAAGTCTTCTTATCCGTCAGCTTCAATGCTTTTATGATGTCGTCTTCGGAAATAATTACAAACTGCCCCTGAATCGTACTCACGATAGCAGATTCGTTGTTCCAATAATCCATTCTGGCATTCGTCCAGAATTCTTTTTGATGATCTTTGTATATGATGGCATGAGTAGCAATATCAACAATAACACGGCTTCTTTTTAGAAAATCAACAATACCGGTGAATTCGGTATGTTTCTTCAAATCACCCAGATAAGCACGTCAGTTGTGTGTCTCTTCGAAAGGTAAATCCTCTTCAGGTTTCTTCCCGGCTGCCTTGTCTGATGAACCTGCGGGAATGTTAGAACTTTGTGGCTCAGACATGATTAAACTGCAAAACAAATCAAGAAAACACGTTAAAAACGGACAAAATAAACAAAATATGAAATTTTTGATTTTTGATTTCCACATTCGACCATTCGGGGGTTCGAATGTGGGAATTCTGAGGTTCGAATGTGGAATATAGTTCGAATGTGAAAAATCAGTGATAAAAATGTACATTCGACCATTTGTTCCACTTTCGACCGTTTGAATCAACTACATTCGACCAAAGAGCCACTTTCGACCCTTTTAAACTGGTCGAACATGTCTGTTCATCTTCTCAAATAGCAAATTTTGATTTAATGTATTTTAACATGCCATTTTGATTTGTAAAGCATCTAATATGGCCAATTATCACATTCTAAACATCAATTATTATGATTATTTAGTGTTTAAGTGATTTTCCCTAAAATCTAGGGTTCGAAGGATTTGAATAATCAATCCAACAATCTATTGGATGTTAACCCTTGATTTTGATATCCTTTCCCCCTAAATTACTTAAACAATGAATCCATATGAAAATTTGGTCCTATAGCAGTCTATAATTCATGTTTTGATTCATTTTTGAGTTCGAACACAAAATGAATGAATCTGGACTGGATAATGAATGATAACCTCAAATGATATCTTAAAATGATCAGCAAGAAATGAAGAACAATGAACGGATTTGAAAAACACGAGCAACAAGGGTCCTTAATCTCAGAATTTTAAAAAAAAATTGGAATAAAGAGTCGAATGTCCAGATAAGGTATTTATAGGCTCCACATTCGACCAAACGTGAAGGGCGAACGTGAAAATCGTCCACCCTCGTCCCTATTTAAAGGTTCGAATGTAGACAAATGGTTCGAATGAGAAAATGGCATAAGAACACTCACATTCGACCGCTTGAAAGGTTCGAATGAGCAACAAAAATTCCACATTCAACCCATCGAAGGGGCGAATGGAGATTGGAATTTTTGAACTTTTTACCAAATCTCAAAATCGAGTCCCGTTAAAAAAATTTCTCAACTTTTAAGAATCCGAATTTCATTATTTCTCATTTAAAGATAATAAAACTCAAATGGTCCATCAAGTTTTAGAAAATCACTATCAACCACCATCGGTTATCAAAAAGAAGATAGAAATGTAAAATCTTTTGGATTTTCTAAAATTTTTGTTAAAACACACCTAAAATCTTTTTGAGTTTTGTATTTTTGACGAGAAATGTAAAGTAACAGTAAATGTTTTGTGATTTCCGGTAAGAGGATCATATTAGGTATTGAGAAATCTGATCACACCATTGATCTTTTTGATTTATTATCATTAAAGACAATGTGTGATCTGGCAACTGCTGATATTGTTATCCACATAAACTCACATGCAGACTGTTGTGCAGTGCTTTAGACTGATACGGTTATTTATAGTATAAACTCAATTGTCTGTGGTTCCCACGCACACGACATAATCCCGTATCAAGAAGTAAATGCACAAAGACTCATTGTAACGCGTGATTATGCTTTCGTCATCTGTAATTTTACAAGGTATGAGGCACAGAGGTGTACAGGTCAGCAAATCAATGCTACAAAGTAACTTGTGCACTCAACCAGGTTGAGGGCTAATATCAATCATGATTTGCATCAATGATTGGATACGATGCATTAGATAATCTTTGATTATCGTCATACATTGAAAGTTCCTCAATTCGGTAACTTTAGGATTTGGATTTTAAAGCGCTTTTATAAAGACACCCTGTCTGATCTAGGTCCGTAATGACTTACAGCAGAAGATCAGAGAGGCTATCTCTAGATAACTAATAACATAACGACCCGAAACCTCCGAATTTTGTATAAATACCCTATCAAACGAAATTACGGTACTAAGACCATATGCCCATGAGGAGTTCATCCGCACAACAATTCGTTTAATATTATGTATCAGGCACGTAGTAATAGGTCTACGAAGCCTATCAACACATCACACAGACTCAAACACATGCCTTATCTTGCATTACACTTCTTTAGCATATCTCAAATCCCCACTGATGTACTATCATTTCCTCTTTTTCTCCTAGAAATCATTTTGGGTTTTTCTAATTTTTTATAGGTTTTTGAATTTTTTCAATGTTTTTGGTTTTTCTGAAAATAAACTCCCCTAAAATGAAAAACATATTTTTGGGTTTTTGTATTTTTCTGAAAAACAGTAAAAACTAAAACTTAAAAAGCGATAAACCGAGGTGATGATCAGTCTTGTTTTTCTTTTATACCGTTAGCTTTTAAAAGATATTCAAATCTTGATTTATCAAAAGCTTTAGTAAAAAGATCTGCACGTTGATAGTCAGTGTGGATTTTGACCATATCGATCAACACTTTTGCATAACAGTCACGGATAAAATGGTATTTGATCCGGATATGTTTAGCTTTCAAGTGATTGACTAAATCTTTTGTTAATGCAATTGCGGCCTCATTATCACAGCAAATAGGGGTTTTAAGAAATTGCAAACTGTATTCCACCATCTGTTGTTGTATCTAGAGAACTTGTGAGCAGCAGCTTGATGCTGAGACGTATTCTGCTTCACATGTGGATAAAATGACTGCAGTTTGTTTCTTGCATTGCCAGGTCACGAGCCTGCTCCCCATAAACTGACATCCAGCCGTTGTGGATTTGCTGTCTTTGTCACAGCCTCCCCAATTTGCATCACTAAAAGCTATTAGGTCAAAATTATCATCATTAGGGTACCAAAGTCCTCTCGACGGACAACCCTTCAGATATCTAAGGATACGTTTGACAGTTGCTAAATGACTTTGTTTCGGCTTCGATTGATAACGTGCACAAAGACATGTTGCAAACATTATATCTGGTCTGGATGCGGTGAGGTACATCAGAGATCCGACGATTGCTCTGTATGTAAAAGGATCAGTTAGCTCCCCCTAGCGTCAACACCAATCCCGTGATTAGGTTGTATCAGGGTATCCATCGGCTTCGAATCATCCATCTGGAATCGGCTCAAGACTTCAGAAACGTATTTAGTCTGATGAATAAAGATAACCGTTGGTCTTTGATCCACCTGCACGCCTAGGAAAAACTGCATATCTCCCATAGCACGCATTTCGAACTTTTCCTGCATCACACGTTCAAATTCTCTGCACAAAAGTTCATTAGTAGATCCAAATATAATGTCATCAACATAAATTTGCACTAGAAGCAAGTCATCTCCTGTTCGTTTTGTGAACAGTGTGCAATCTACCGAACCTCGCTTAAATCCTTTGGATAGAAGATACGTGCTCAGCTCCTCATACCATTGTCTTGGAGCCTGGTGCAACCCATAGAGAGCTTTGTTTAGAACGTAGACCTTATCCCGGTGAATAGGATCCTCAAAGCCTGGTGGTTGACCTACGTAAACTTCTTCCTTGACCACACCATAAAGAAACGCGCTTTTAACGTCCAATTGATACACCTTGAATTTCTTGTAAGATGCAAACGCCAGAAACATGCGGATAGCTTCTAGACGTCCAACCGGTGCATAAATCTCGTTATAATCGATTCCTTCAACTTGATGAAATCCTTTCACGACCAATCGAGCTTTGTTCCTAACAATCACTCCTCTGTCATCCTTCTTACATTTAAACACCCATTTAGTTCCAATCTTTTTCCGTCCTGGCGGTAAATCTGTCAGTGTCCACACTCCCAATTTTTTAAACTGTAATAACTCCTCTTGCTTAGCCTCTACCCAAGCGTCATCAAAAAGAGCATCCTTGTATGTCCGCGGCTCGACCTGCGAAACATAACAAGCAAACGACCAGTCATTTTGAAAACCTGATTTTTGAATTTTGGCATATAAAAAAAGAGCGCCAAGGTTTTCTTGTGAGTTAGCATTCCTCAATTGTCCCCTCGTCATAACACTGCTACCAGGATCAACAATAACCTGCTCGAGTGGGTGAATTCGATGTATCCGAGATTCCGGATAATCAGGTACTTGCACTCCCGTCTGAGTAGTCAAATTTTCTGTCGAATCTAGATCATTACCAAAGTTTGATGATGAAGCACCATTTGGATTTGGGTTCAATGGAGGTGTCTCTGTAGCAATATCTGGAACAGCTTCACTTGTAACATCATCATCTTCCGATTCTGATGAGTTGAGAGTTGTGGAAGCTTCCTGAAATACCTCTTCTTCAGCTGTAGGAGCATTGGTATCATTAGAAGCTGTTTGAGGGTTTACGGTGATCGGACGCACCAACGGTGATGTCACTGCGTTTTCACACTCGTAGTATAATCTTAATACAGCCTCTTCAACCAAGCTATCTAGATTGAATGATTCAAAGAAGTCTTTGTAATCAAACATCCAGTCTGGACCGCTACCCTGTACATTCTAAGTATACCGCTGAACTTCAACGTTAGCCCACTCCACGACCTGACGAGTCCGTTTGTTGAATAACCATTTAAGCGGGGTTTCATATCCAACAAAGAATCCTTTTTCAGCCTTTGGTGCAAACTTCTCAGATGGATTAAGCATTGTACACGGTGCTCCAAACGGTTCTAGATACTCTAAGTTCGGCTTTCGTCGGTTCAACAGCTCATAAGAAGTTTTACCAAACTTCTTCACTGTTAGAACACGATTAAGAGTATAACAAGCTGCGTAAATTGCTTCATTCCAGAACATTACTGGAAGATTGGAATCCGCAAGCATTGTCCTAGCCGCTTCAATAAGAGTCCTGTTTTTGCGTCCTGCGACACCGTTCTGTTGTGGGGTATACGGAGCACTGTATTCATGATGAATTCCTTTGTCTTCACAAAGAACATCCATCTGTGCGTTCTTGAACTCTGTCCCATTATCACTCCTAATTCTCTTGATCTTCAGACCATAGACATTTTCTAGTCGAGTGAACAGAACGTTCAGATTATTAAACGTGTCACTCTTATGATACAAGCACATAACCCATGAAAATCTGGAATAGTCATCAGTAACCACAAGATAGTACAATTCACTAGCATGACTTTTACGTTTGACCGGTCCAAACAAATCCATGTGCAAACGCTCAAGTGGTAGATCAACTGAATTGACTTTCTTTGGTTTATGGGATTGTTTGTGCTGCTTTCCTTTCTTGCAACTCACACGCTTGTCGTTCAAATGAAAATGTTTAACATTCACGCCTTCGACAAGTTCATTCTTCACCAAATGATTCATTTTCTAAGGTAAATGTGTCCCATCCTCCTATGCCACATGATTGATTCTTTTTCAGTAGCCTTGGAGAGGAAACACGTGACTTGGCCTTGTGTAGTCATAGCTTTTGACATGTCGAGAATGTACAGATTGTTCACTCTCGGTGCTTTAAGCATAACCCACTCTTTTGGTAGAACGAATCCTGGCTTGAGAATGTAGCAAGATTTGTCATCAAAGAATACCGAAAACTGCTTATCACAGATCTGACTGACACTGAGCAGATTATAGTCTATTTCCTTCACGTACGAAATTTTCTCAAAACTCACGATACCATTACTCACAATACCCTCCATAGTAATGTATCCTCCTTTATTCCCAGCAAATGCTACGTATCCGCCATTGATATTTCTGATGTCAAACAGTAGCGATAAATCCCCTATCATGTGACCAGAAGTTCCACTGTCAACAATCCAAAGACTGCTCACAGGGCCAGCTGAAGCTCCCTGCACATATCAAGTAAAAAGATTAGATTTTTCGGGGGACCCAAGCCTGCTTGGTCTTGGGTCTTTGAACATTGAGTTTCAAAGATTCTTTCTCACAAACAGTTTGATTTGAATTGATCTTTTTCTGATCAATTAAATCCTTTTCAGTTTCAAATTTCTCATTCTCTTGTGAAGATGAAGCACCTTGAGAACCCTTTGGTGACCAATACTGTTCTGAACGTTTCAAGATCCGGATCTGAGATTTTGGGATCTCGGTTGGTTTCTTTACTTCGTCCTTAAAGAAAACTTTCTTGGTTACCTTCTCTGATTTGACAGAGACAGGTCCAACTGTTGGTTTGACTGCAGGTTTTACAGGTACCTTTTGCTTCTCAACAGTTGTGTTTACCACAGGTTTCTTAAGTGGTTTTTCCATGGCGATCCGGTTACGATGTTCATATGTCATCTGACGATTTTCCATCTTTTGAAAATATCTACTTTGGTTATAAAACGGTGTTGGTTGAGGAACAAATCGTCTTTGTGGATAACAATGATTATCGACTGGACTCTGGTATTTTTGCTTCACTTCAACCTTGTGCCTTTTGTGCCTCGTGTACGGACAGTGAGCAAGTAAATGCCCTCTCTCCCCGCACTTAAAACACGCACGGTATTCCTCAAAGTTGTTCTTGGAGTTCGACTTTGCATAAGTAGTGATAGGATATTGATCATCCACACACCTTCTTCTAAGACTCTCAGGAGCTGGATCCTTAGAGTAAGTCGGCTCAAGAAAACTATTAGCCTTCTCCTTTGGCTTGATAAACTCTGTGACATGAACCTTTGGTTCTTTCGGAACATCCAAATAAATTTTCTTTAAAACCTCTGGAGGTACATCATTTGTTCGCTCATGCTTTGGGAACCTAATGGTACTCTCCTGCCAAATTTTCTCAATCTTGTAATAGTTTGCAAATTTGATTCGATATTCCTCGTCATAAATTATCTTATTGGATCCTTCCATCCGATAGAAAACTTTGACGGGTTTGTCACATTGTTCATTTTTCTCAACATGCTTAACTGATTGATTCACTCGATGAGCGTTAGCCATTGGATGCATAATCTGAGATGGTGACACTGGTTCATTTGTAATAATGTGATTTTCAGCAGGAATATCACACACCTTCTCAGATTTGTCATCCTCGGAGTCGGAATCATCAGTTACAGCTATCACGCCTTCATCATTTAGTCCCAAAATAGGTCTAACATCATAATTAGGGTCTCCCACACTAGAGGTGTTGGACTCATTATCCGATGTAGAGTCGGACTTTACTGAACTCTCTGGTGTTATTGAATGCAAAGTATGGTTTTCAAACAACGCTGGAGATGGGACGGCCTTGTAGTTTGCACTACTCGACTGTGAAGGCTCCTCAATTATATGGTCAACAACATATGCAATATGTTTGTAGCTTTCAAGCTTCTTGTTGACTTTCTCTGCAAAGCACTTGATGGTAGCCATTTCAAGTTTTGTATTTTCTAATTCATTGATATAATTGTTAATGGCTAATTGTTTTAAAGATAAAGTCTTTTTAAGATCTGAAATGTCTTTCTTATAACCATCAAGCACCTTATTGAATTCTCTTGCTTCTTTTTTATACGATTGACAGTTGATCTTAGCACTCTCAAGCTAAACCCTGAGTTGCTTATTATCCTCTGTCAATCTATCGCATGCACCACAATACCTTTCACTATTCATATCTAAATTAGATTCAGAACTTACCTGCTTTGGAGGCTCAGACATCGCCATCAAAGCAAAGTGTGCTTCCTTTCCAGCAAAGAATTTAGAATAGTCGATTATGGTAAAAGCATCATCCACTATGCACGATTTGCACGTCATCAGAAAATCAGCTTCGGCAAGAAGTTGATCAATATCATCATCTAGTGAGTTAACACTAGCTTCAGAATCATATTCGCTCTCCGAGTCAGAATAAGCTGAATCACACTATTCAGGAACATCAGTAACATAGTCAAGAATCAATCCCGACTTCTTCTCAACACAAACATCACTTTCTTCACTCAACTCTTCAATCTTCACCTCAGACATCTTTTCAGTCACTAAAACATCTTCAACTGACACTGGCTTATCCAAATTCATCTTCTGGGCAACACATGCCACATTACCAGCAGTAATCTCCTCAAACCGAGTTGCATACCAGTCCAATCAAATCCTTCATCTTTCTGGATTACCAAAGCCTGGTTCTGGTTATCTGATTGGGTTTGGCCGTTTGGTGTAGAAATAGGAATGATAGTTCTGGTTGGATTGTGTGGTGTTTGATTTTGGTTCTGGTTTTGTGTAGTGGTTTGTCTAACAGTATTATTTGGTGAGGTGTTTTGGCGGTTTAGGTAAGTATTTTGTGGTTGAAAATTGGAATTGTTTTGGCTTTGATATGATACCTGATTTTGTGATTGACGGTTCTGGTAGTTGGTGTTGAAAGGATTCTTGTTCCCCTGCTGTGCTGGCTGTGTACATTCTCTCTTGAAGTGACCTTTCCCACCACAATTAAAACATGTCACTTTGGCTTTGTTGAAGCCATATGCGGTGTTTGGAGAAGTAGAAAGATCAGTTCTTCCTGTCTTCCCAATGAACTCAGTCGCTCACCTCATGACACTAGCAAACGCCCACTGGATGTCAATGAGCTCCATCTCCTCTTTGTCAATTTGCGCGTAGTCTTCACTGGTTAGGTTGTTGTTACCAATTTGACTAGCGACTAACCCGTTATATGAAGCGACCATAGTAGAAACCAAGGCTACATGTTGTTGTGCAACTTCAACAGTAACATTGTTCAAGTTTGAAGTCTCCAGCACAATTGGGCTCTGATTAGGTTGACTTGGGTGCATTTGGTTTTGATTCACTTGAGGAATATAGGATTGTTGTTGAGGTTGGTTCAAATTTGTTGAATAGCAAGCAGCTTGTTGCATCGGTGAAAATGGTGGGATGTAGTAGTAGGGTATGATGGTGGGGTATAAGATGAAGTTTGAGCAAGATAGTTTATGGGGGGTTTTGGTTGGTTCAACAATACTTGATACACAAGCAATGTGTGGAGCAACAGTAGTACTAGAACTTGAACTAGCTAGAGATGAAGATGTACCACCATTGTATAACTCTGGATTTTGAGGAACTTGTGCTCTTTTCGCCTTCCTCTTTTCCTCCATCTCTTTATTCTCAAGCTTCTGGATAAACTCATTGATGGTCCAGTATTGGTACGCATCTTTCTCCTTGAGAACCTCGATGTGTTGATTCCAGTATGGTGGTAATGCATCAGCGAACTTGTCCACCAGCTCAGACATCGGTATATTAATCTCATAACTTGAAAGTTCAGTCAATAAGTGGCAATACCTTGGAATCAACTCCTTTAGCGTCTCATTTCCCATATAGCTGAAGTTTTCAAACTCTTTTCTCAACTCCTCCATTCTAAGCTTCCTCGTCTTCTCATTCCCATCGTGACGATTTCTTAACATATCCCATAATTGTTTAGAAGTGGTACACCATCCAAACTGATGTAAGAGATCAGTGTTAATGGCCCGGGACAGTTGGGAAAATGCCTTCTTTTCCACCGCAAACTTCTTCTTCTCATCCTCAGCAAGACTCTCTAATGGAATCGGCTCACCAGTGTTCTCCAAAACCGGAGCAACATACCCTTTAGCAATCATTTGCCAAGCTTCTGTTCCTTCCAATTCCATTCCCTCTAGATGAATCTTGAACTTGGTCTTCCATTGGTTGTAGTCCACCATTTCCATCAACTTTGGTGGACGACTCCCACTACCCGAAGATAAGTCATGAATAAGCGTAGAAATCGCATTGGTAGTCTGAGAGTGTACCGCCGCTGCTGCAACTCCCTAGTAATCAGCCATAGGTTGTGGTTGTGGTTGTGCAACTTGTTGGGGCATCGAACTAGTCATCGCCAAATAGTTAATCGGTTGAGATGGTTGACTAGTCTTCTGAGCGGCTACCGACCAAGGATCCATAGTTGTTTGCAGTTGTGGTGTTGTATTAGGCCGTGGTGTTGTCGGAAAATTCCACATATTGTCTGAAAATTACAAAACACGAAACGATTAGAAAAATTTAACAACAGTTTCTACGTTCGACCGTTTACTATGATCGTGTGGTCGAATGTAAAATTTAATCAAGATTCGACCGTTTATTAAGGTTCGAATGTAGAAAATAACAGGCTCGTTTCACTTTCGACCAAGTTAATCCACTTTCGACCGCCCGACTAGTCGAATGTACAAATGATGGTCGAATGAACAACAACACACTAAAAATTTCTAGGTTCGACCAAATAACACTCCACGTTCGACCAAAAACTCCCTGGTTCGACCTAAAAACTCCACTCTCGACCAAATCTCCCTAGGTTCGACCCTTTCATTTTGAAAAACGGCTATACTTTGAAAATAAGTTATTTTGATCCAAAATTTTCAAATGTTGATGAAATTTGATGATCTTATGCAGATTTTGCTTCGGATTGGATTTGGAACAAGTTTAACAAAGAGAATTTTGAATTTTATCCATGTAAACAAGTTCAAATCAATCAATTATCACCAAATTCAAATGTTCAATGAAGAACAGAAAAGTTTTGATCAAAATTGGGCCCAAATCGACTGAAATATTATCAATTCGTGGTCGTTTGATCCTTATGGCTGTGATACCACTTTGTATGTGTATAGGATCGGCTATTCAAACAAAGAATATGATCAAACAAGTTCAATTCAGGTGCGGAATCCATGAATTGATCACGAAATGATAATAAAACTAGCAAACCACACAAATCATCTCAAACGTTTTCATTTCATTGATAAACATTGTTAATAATCTTTACAAAGCTTGTTTATAATGATTAAACTCAATTATAGACTTGACAAAAACACTAGGGAGACACACACTCTGAGAGGGAAACAAAATGACCAAAAGTTAAACATTCAAAAATGATTCAGCCTTATATAGACCTGCACATTCGCCCAATTGACTTGGTCGAATGTGCAGGTTCGACCATTTAAGGTGGGCGAACCAAGACATATATACATCCAAAACTTCATTCGACCTCCCAGAGCTTCCTTCGACCAAACTGTACTACCTTCGACCTTCTGATTTCCACCTTCGACCGTCTGTAATCAGCAATACATTTTCAATTCGCAATTCAATAGCACTAGTCGCACTTTCTTGTATCTACAGAAGTTCAGCGTCATATACCAAAAATCCCGTAATAGGATAACTTCCAAGTATGAGAAGCTCACTTCCGCATCAAATAAGCCCACTTTGTTACGGAAAAAGTTTATCAATCTACAACATAGGTACGCAAAAGGCTCCTTCTTTTGCCATGTTTGCTCATATCTGCCTTACTCCATCACATATATTATAAAATGAGCTTACCACAACACTTAGAGAAGCTCAAAGTCTCAAGCTGGTAAGCTGCTACATCTAATGGATGGAAGCGATGAGCTCATGGAATGAAGCCATTAGCTACCATCAGGCACCAAAGAATATCCGGGAGAGCACATATGACACTCGCGTTGTTATAACATACCGCAAACCCTGGCAAGGTGATTATAAGCCTAGTATAAATGTATAAGAAAAAGAGACACGTAGTGACACGATAAATACTAAGATCAAAGCCACTACTTGTCTATTGCAAGATCATCAACACGGCATCCCATACACACACAATAAGCTCATTCTTTTACATCGTTAGCTTCTACTTGCTTAGATTCATCAATCCCATCATAGAAAAAGTTTATCAAATGCTTCGAAAACCCAAAAACTTTGGGAAGGTAAGCTACGCCATTTGACAAACAAATATCTATGAGCTCTTGCCCATTCGGGACACGTGACTAAGATGTTTACGGTGATATAGCTTACCCTAAACCTCAAGGCTAAGAACTCTACAAGGTAAAAAGGCGTGTACTAGCATGCTACCACATATGTTCACAGCCACTGCTTGTCTATGATAAGTCCATCAACAAGATGATTCCATTCATTCATGGACTTTTGGACCCTCTCCAATAAGCAAGGTAGAGTCTCCCAACCACCTTGATGAACATCTCCTAGTTCTTCACACCTACAAGCTTATCACCAAGAAATTTTGCAACATGTCAATGTAACATGCACGATCCCCATGAGATAGAAACTTCTTCTATAAATGAGCAAGAAATGCTTGTCGTCTCCTCTAAGGGTGAGATTGTAACCACCCAATAAGCTATCCCTAGTCTCTTGGAGCTCCTTTGCTCGGTCGTCCAATCACGACAAGTCAAATTCAAGCAAGTCGCGTAAAAGAAAGCTAAGCGAAAACCGGAAGCTTGGAAGCTTCAGAAAACAATGTTTCAAAGCTCATAACTACAAAATAAGCATTGATACTAGAAGCTCTAAGGACTTCCAAGACGTCCAATAAGCTTTGCATCTTCTAAGCTTCTCAAGAAACACCGGAAACGTAGAAGCTACAAGAAAGACATAAAATATGACGTCCAAAATAAGAAATTCATAAACAAATAAGGCGCAAACACCTTACACCAAAGTTTATGAATTTCTAGAGGTAGGAAAAAAGGAGATAAGATTACTAAGTCACAAGCACCCATGACTACGTCATGACTACTTATGACTGGGGGGCTGATGACGTGGGTACCCAAACCCCCACGTTTAAACATATTTAAGAAGCTATCAGGCTCGGTCCAGGAAGCCGAGAAGCCAGAAGCTAGTGTAGAGAAGCTACCTGCATCGGCTCCTCAGCTCCCTAGCACAGGACCTGCCTTACACGAGCATAGGACCTACCTTACAGGAGGTCAATAATAAAGGTGGGTCCAACATTTATGGGCCAGCCTAGCCCATTACTACAAAGCCCATTAGGGTTTGGGGTTTCACCCTCTATAAATAGAGGGGTCACACCTTCACTCAAACTCATCCCATTTGTCTTGATCTCAACTCAAGACATCTCACACACTCTCCCTCTCTCTAGAAACATACTCTCACTAACTAATCTTCCTAGCTCCCATAGGGGAATCTACGAGCTGCTAAAGTATCACATCAGCAGCTCATGAACTCTCTATAATTACACACAATTAAGCTGTTAAGCTCCCTTCCTGAACTCATGAGCTCCCCTAACGGAGCCCTAGAGCTGCCATATCTGCAGTCTACATATCCATGGTTCGAATAACCAACTTTCATCCATCGAGTTAAGCAGCCCAAAATTGCCTCGGCTGCTAGCTAACCGCCGGGTTTCAACCACCACCTCCTCTCATACTTTGTATCCCTCATTTACTTCTTTATATTTACTTTTATGTACATTTCTTGGGATAAATCACTAATGTTGAGCGTCGTAGGGTGGTCCAAAGACCCCGGTCTCTGGACCCCTTCTAACGAGTTGTTTGTGGTGCAGGTACATGCTCGGAAGGTGTTAGGTCCAACTCGAAGAGATGTCCATACCATCTCCATGCCTTATCCTTGTTGTTTCAACAGAAACTGAATCTGAAGAAAAACCCATATTCAATTTTCCTGAAGGAGTTGAAGGATCCTACATGTTGGAAGGACGTGACAAATTGATTTTCAACAAAGATTTTTCAATTGACAATATTGAACAATCTTTACTTAAATATATCTATGTTGATAATGTTGATTTGTTAAATCAATTTAAAAATCACTTTGATCATCTGTCGTTTGAACTCAATCCTAACCAAAATAAGGATCAAAAGAAAAACATTGAAAATAAAAAGATTGAAAACAGGAAGAGTCCTAAAGAAAAAGGGCCGAAACCAAACAAATCGAAAGGTAACCATCAGATGAAAAATTCTCATCAAAATAATTCAAGAAAATTTTCATCTAGATCATATGACTCTTATGATTATTCATATACCTCTTGATTTGATGGTTATTGGGGAAACAACTCACCACAGTATTCTCATGAATATGTTGAATGGAGAAACTGTTTTGAATGTGGTGAATTTGGACATATTGTTGTTTCTTGTCCCTATTGGTATTGGGATGATGGGTATCATTATGATTTTGTGGAATATAGGTCTTGTTATAACTGCGGAGAGTGTGGGCATTTAGTTGTTGCCTGTCCGTATGTTAAACAGAAAAAGACCGAAGTGAAATTTGCTAAAAAATTTAGGCAATGTCAAAAGATCTGTCTCCCCAAAACAAAACAAAATAAGAAACAAAAGGAGAAATAGTTTGTTGTGTATGACAATCACAACAAAATTGCTTTGAATAAAATTGAAGATTGTGATAGGATTGCTACGGTAAGGGGGAGTTCTAAGGCTAAGCCTAAGAATAACTCTAAACCTGGGTCTTCATCAGTTAAGTCTGAGAAGATTTCAAACAAAGTTCAGAATCAGGTTTCAAACAAGAAATCTGAAAAGTCAAAAATCAAAACGATTTCAACTAAATCTAAAATAAATTCTGGACGTGTTTGGAAACCCAAATCACTTTCTAAATCAATAGCAATTTCTACTTTAAATCAATCCATTGAAAAACCAATTGATTTTTCAAAAGGAGAATGGATTGATGTTCCAAGGATTGATGACCTTGGACGACCCATCATTGTGAAGGGATGGGTACCTCTTTTCTGCTAATTGTTTAATGAGTATGCAGATTGGTCGAGACAGGCCTATTAGCTATTTTTAATAGTTGATAGTGGAGCATCTGTATACAAGCTATTTATTGGAGAGGTGAAGGTCAAAAGAAGAGATATTGAAAAAGGAAAACATGATTTCAACAAAGACGAGAGTGTTTGTCGTCTGTTTCCTACCTGCGAAGCCGAAAAATGTTGCAATCTCATGCAATTGCTCTTAGGTGTTGGATTTCTACAACATATGCGACAAAATGGTTTATTCTAAACTCTCTTATCTTTGACAATGGTTTTTACTAATTGAAAGATCTTATTGAGTCATGTAATCAGAGTGGAAAATGGTTTTTTGAAAATCAATAAGTAAACCGCATCGGATATCATTCTATTTTGTTTTTCTTCAGAAGTTTAATAATCCAAAAAAATATGCTTATTTTTAGGGCAGGAATTAAAAAAAATGAGTTTTCCTGGAGAAAAAGAGTAGATGATAGTACATCAGTGGACTGTTGGACTACTCTGAAAACAAAATGAATTGATAAACATTGAGTAGCCACTACAATTATATATTGGTATGCTTGAATTTAAAGTTTAAAGTTCAGCATGGTGATATAAACTTAAAATCAATAACCGATAATCATGTGGATCAACATATCGTTGGCATATGGTCTTAGTACTGAAATTCCGTTTGATAGATTGCCAAAATTAGAGGTTTCGGGTCGTTATATTGATAGTTAAATGGGGATGGCCTAACTGATCTTATGCTGTATTGATTTACAGACCTGGATTCAGTTAGGGTATCTTATTAAAAGATCTTTAATGACAAAACCTTAAGTTACCGAATAAGGAACTTAACATGTGTAATGATAATCAAAGATTATCTAATGCATCTTATCAATACTATGATGAAAATCATGTATGATATTAGTCCTCACCCTGGTAAAGTGCACAAGTCGCTTTGAAGCATTAATTTGCTAACCTGTCACCTCTGTGTCTCATACCTTGTAACTAACAGATAACTACAATATAATAACGTGTTACGATGAAACTTTGTGCAATTCTTGATACGGGAATGTGTCGCGTGTGCGGGGACCATAGATTTTTCAGTATCTAATATTACCATAACGTATCTGAAATGCTGAACAATAAATGATGATTTTAGGTTTAAGTGGACAAACATATTGGTAATGGTTGTAGGATGCTCAATGTTAAAAAACAGAAAATTGATCAAAAAGAGTTTTGACTGACTATTTCAATACTGATATGATCCTCTTACCGAAATATTCACAAAAATATGTTTAGTTTATTTTTATGCAAATCTATTTGAAAATTCAAAAAGATTTTTGGTGTGTTTTAGCATAAACTTTGAAAAATCAAAATGTTTTGTTTCAATTTTATTTTTGATAACCGATGATGGGATACTTAATGTGAATGCTCAGATACTTAAAAGTTGAAAAAGACTACAGATTTTCAAGTTTCTAGTGCGTATTAAAAATGTTTAACAGTTCAAGGGGAGAACTATTGAGGGTCAAAAGGAATGTGAAGAGTACTTCCGAGATTTTTTTCGTGTCTAACGCTGGTTGTAGTTTGTGCAGTTTTTAGTAATTTTTTCTGCAGAATCAAACACAACATGTGAACTCCTCAAGATTCATCGACAAAGTGTGTAACTGAACAAGACCCAAAACTGAACGTCAAGATCACTAGAACAACAGAAACTAGTCAGAGGTTGTTAAAGATATGACTGAAGATCGAAGAATTCCAAGTTAGATTTATGTCTTCATCTCTGGACCAACAAAAGACAAAGCCAAGATTTCTTGAGTCTGTCTGAGATTTCAAAGCTTACTGCAGAGATAGATAAGAACCTCGACATAAACATGCATGAAGATGGAAAGTTTTCAAGTCGTTCAAGATGATGAATGCAAGACTTGAAGAATAGTACATTATCATTGGCTGTATATATATTCTATTTTGACTGCCATGTGGAACATGAGACAAGTTGGTCCATTAGATCTCACAACTCCTCGTCCTTACATTACACTGTAACCATTAGCTATCAAAGCCATGGAACACTTTAATAGATCTATTGGGTTGACACCCCCACTCTTTGTTAGTCTCTCCAACCGGTTACATACAAAAGAGTATTAGTATTCTACTATACATACATTATCTTTAGTGTACGATGCACGAGGCACAACAGTTAAGAGGTTTGGTTACGGGACTCATGGTTTGCACAGCAAAACCGTGATACACAATCCGAATACAACCAGAGACAATCCCAAAACAAAACAAAACATAACACAATAAAAACCCCAACCTATCCCATTTTACTAGAATCGAACCGGCCCCAATAGTCCCAAGACATATCCGTCATTCTTGCACGATTTGTAACCCACAAGAAACTCAAACTTTACTTCCTCGAAGATTTTCCGGACCAACACATCTTTTTTATTAACTCTGTGAAATTGACGCAGAATGATATGGTGAGATGAGTTCTATGAATGTGAAGAGGGAAAGCAATGAATGTACAAGTAACAATGCATCAAAGGGTAACATGGGAAATATTTATATGACATTATAGGTTTAAAGCGTGTGTCTTTTAAAATGTCATCTTAACTTTGACAATTTGGACAACTCCATTTTCCCATGTCTTCCCCTTTATAATGTAGTATAAATAACAACAATACATTCTGCAAGTTCTTTATATAAAAAAAGTAACAACTTTAGTTCACTAACACATCAAACATTTTAATGTGGGAAATAATTTGTTACAGCTCAGCGGTGGACAGCCCACTTTATCTTTGGAGAGAGACGGGTTCGATCCCCATGGGAGGTATTGTGAGGGAATTGCCATATGATGGTTGAAACTAGCCTGCATGCAGGTGTCAGGTTCGATTCTGATGGCCATCCCGGTTTTCTAGTACCGTGCACTTATTCCAGAGAGGTTTGCCTTTTGTGGAGGGTGCAACATTTGTCAAGTGGAAGGTGGCGGGAAATTTTCCGGGGGAGAGCCCTAGCGCCTTACTGCACAGGGAGGTATTTAGCCTTCCAAGGGCTGGCCACTCCCGCGACACGGGGCTTTCCCTGTCTGATGTCGTTGAGTGTGTGGCTAGGGGGCCTGTTTGGGCCAACGTGAGGATCTATGCCACGCAAAATTGAAAATCACCTCTCAAAAAATATTATAAATATTCAATTTAACATGTAAAAAAATATTTTTTAAAAAAAAAACTTTTTCAAAGCTTTTGTATATGCAAAAACTCCAAAGAAATTTTTGAAAAAACATAATATTTTACATTTTAAATTGATTTTTTATGATAAATCAAACATGTTAAACGCATGTTTACGCACTTCCCCACTTTTTGAGGTTCTCAATTGAACCCACGTACCCCTATAAATATACATTGACTCAAAAAAAAAAAAAAAAACCTACACCAACCTTAATAAGAAGCCATTATTAGATATAGGATTTGAAATAAACGGATTGTCTGAGTTATCACAAGTTAAATAATTCAAGTCAATTACCTTAGCTGAGTTTGAGCTTGACTTCAACTTGGTTTATTCACACTCTTGATATTTCAAAGACCTAACAATTTTTCTTTTAGATAAACAATGTTGGGACGAACTTGCTCAAGACTGTTACCACAGAGTTTACAGCAGAGGAGTATTCGATGTTCATGGCTACCAATTTGGAATCCTATTACCATTTATCTCAACTTGCACACCCTCCTTTAAAGGCTTCTGGAGTTGGTAGTATTATCTTCACTTCTTCTGTTCCTGGTCTAATTAACATCTCTAGAGGCTTCATCTATGCAGCCACTAAAGGTATGATTTTCATCGGTGAAACTTTCACTACTAGAAAACTAAGTTATTTCTTATGAGGATTTTGGATCTTTTTTTTTTCTTTTTTTTCTTTTTTTTTTTTTTTGTGAACGGGGAGGGGGGCTGAATGATTGGAAGTTTTAGCAATTTATTTTTTCTATAAATTTTGGTCAGAAAATACCAGTTTTCTAGTTGTATATTAAGATTTAAAGGAATGGCGTTTTAACATCCTTTAATATATAAATAGGTGCAATAGTTCAAATTACAAAGGACTTTGCATGAGAATGGGCGGAAGACAATATTTGGGTTAATAGTGTAGCACCTTGGTACACCAAAACCCCGCGTGTCGAACCAGTAATACACTTGAATCTCTCCGTCATTCTTGCACGATTTGTAACCCACAAGAAACTCATATTCTTTACTTCCTCGAAGATTTTCCGGACCAACACATCTTTTTTATTAACTATGTGAAATTGACGCAGAATGATATGGTGAGATGAGTTCTATGAATGTGAAGAGTGAAGGCAATGAATGTACAAGTAACAATGCATCAAGGGGTAACATGGAAAATATTTATATGACATTATAGGTTTAAAGCATGTGTCTTTTCAAATGCCATCTTAACTTTGACAATTTGAACAACTACATTTGCCCATGTCTTCCCCTTTATAATGTAGTATAGATAACAACAATACATTCTACAAGTTCTTTATATAAAAAAAGTAACAACTTTAGTTCACTGGTTATAATACAGATCAAACATTTTAAAAAGTGACAAAATGTGTGTTTCATAAAAGGAATAGACCATTTTTTATATTTTTCTTTTTTTTTTTTTGTAAAGGTTCAACACTCGATAACTCATAAAACCTACTTCTAATTCTACGTGGCACATCTTTCTCGAGTGAAATCTATGTGCCTAGACATGATTAATAAATTACCTGAACACATTGTGTTTTTTTTTTTCGTCTTTTGTATTGCACCATGGTACTCGCTGAAAGATAATAAAACACTAGTTTATTTGGTGTAATTGTTTTTTAGAAAAAAATTCGTATATAAAAGTTATTAACGTTTAAAAATTGTGGGAGGAAACGTGAGAAAGGAAAAACTTTTTGACGGAAATAAGGGAAGGTGTCATGTGTCACTCAATGTTTGTTTTTAATAATCATACATAGTGTTACGTGACACACCCAAGGGGGAGACTGGCCTCATTGAAGGTCATGTTAGCAAAATAGGTTTTCATTTATTATATACTAGGTTATAGCCCGTGTTACATACGGTTTAACAAATGAAATTTTGATAAAGTTTAAAAGCATAATTAATTGAAATAACATATTAAAGTAAATAACAGAAAATGTATATGTGTGTGCGTGCTCGCGAGAGAGGAAGAGGGTGGGGGAAGGGGGAATTCAAGCATACTTTCACCATGTGCTTATAATCTAAAGATTCATAAGAAAAAGTAA
The DNA here is from genome assembly GCA_028751855.1 of Ambrosia trifida. Taxonomy (NCBI): domain Eukaryota; kingdom Viridiplantae; phylum Streptophyta; class Magnoliopsida; order Asterales; family Asteraceae; genus Ambrosia; species Ambrosia trifida. The sequence continues at coordinate 7,282,245 of CM054132.1, forward strand.
CATCTTTGTAATACATATCCGAATGGCAAAAGGAAACAAAAGAAACATATATGTATTGAACACATAAATTAACTTATTTATATGAATCATATGTCAAACAAAAATTTAAACATACCTGACTTCTTTTATACTCTATGGAAGTTTAAACATGTTCGCTTCTTATCAAATAAATTTCTTTTTTTCTTTATTATCAGATGCAACATGATATGACATATTGAGTAGAAAGTCGACTTTTGCACAATGTTAAACAACTTCGATCAGAGTAGGAAAGTTGATTCAGAAAATTAAAAAAAAAACATAACACGGTTAAAACATGATAAGAACAAAAACAAAGAAAACAGGAAAAGATGTACTCACAGGTCATCTCTCATCTAGAAAGTATGTGTATAATGTTTTGTATAGTTAGATACCACTCTACCTATAAGGCACATCTCACATAGAAAAGAATAACAATGGTAAAAGTGGGCATACCTTAATTTCTTAACTGTGGTATATTTTAATTTATTTTTTATAATAAAAATTGGAAAACATATTAACATATTTCAATTTTAATTGTCAATAATCGTATGAAGTTTACATGAATATAAAACTGACCTTTTGATCGCTTAGGCATATCTTGATAAATCTGACAAAAAATAGTTAAATATCTTGATATGTTGGAAGTTTTGGGTTGTCGTAGAGGTGATTTCCCGTTTGTCTACCTCATTATCCAAGTTGGTGCTAACATGTCTCGAATTTCTAGTTGGAACCCGGTGGTGGAAGTGATAAAAAATAGGCTTGTATCTTGGAAAGCTCGATCTCTTTCTATGGGAGGTCGATTAATACTTATAAAGTCCGTCCTTGAAAGTTTGCCTCTATATTATCTTTCACTGTATAAAGCCCCAAAAACGGTGATTGCAAACATAGATTCCATTATGAGGCGTTTTTTTATGGGTGGGTTCTAGTGCCGATAGAAAGATACCGTGGGTCGCTTGGGACGTTGTTACTTTGCCTAAAAAGAACAGTGGGCTTGGGGTTACAAAGTTACAAGTCGTTAATGAAGCTCTCCTCCTTAAGTGGACTTGGCGGTTCAAAATGGATGGTAATTATCTGTGGAAAAGGGTTATTTTGGGTTGCAATGGTTCCTCTAGGACGTGGTCTTTGCTTACATGTTCATCTTTGGCTAGCGGGTGTTGGAAAAACATTGTCAAAATCGGTGATAAAAGGTTGTCAAACGGAAGCTCTATTACTAGTTTTTTTGTTGCTTCCATTGGCAACGGGGTGACTATAACTTTTTGGGGAGATACTTGGTTGCGTAATCATCCTCTTCGCCTTATTTATCCCAACCTGTTCAGGTTGAAATCCAATAAATGGGTCACTGTTAGCAATCGTTTGCAGGTTCATAATGGTGTTAAAACTCTTAGATGGGGTTGGAGAACAGTTCCGTCCTCTCATGAAGCTGTTTCGGAATTATTTCAGCTTTTGAAAGATATCCACGAGTTTGATTGGGTAGGGGATTTGATAATTGGAGATGGCAGCCAGATTCAAATGGGTTATCTTCTGTCGGGTCAGCCAAGAAGGTTCGTTATGATGCGCTCCCCTTGACAAGTACCTCGAGCATAGTTTGGAAAGGTTGGGCTCCGTTAAAGTGCACACTCATGGTATGGAGAGCACCCCGTGACCACCTCCCCACTCGTGTGCAACTGTTTAAACGTGGCATCCCATTGTAGGAGGATATATGCGTCTTTTGCAGAGCGAGTCCAGAAACAGCATTGCATCTGTTCACTGGTTGTGTATTCTCTTTCGAAATCTGGAACAGGTTAACCACATGGTGTCGTTTGGACCCATTTTTTGCTTTTGATGTGGCTTACATTCTGAACCATGCGGATAATCATCGCTTATCAATGGAGAAAAAGTATATATTGAGAGGTATCATATACACCACTCTGTGGATAATTTGGAAAGAAAGGAATGCTCGCATTTTCAAAGACAAGTCTAGAAGAGCGATTGAAGTTTTGGCAAAGATCAAATCGATTACGTTTTTTTGGTTTCGGCATAGATCTAGATTAAAAACTTTAGATTGGAAGTCGTGGTGTAATTATCCCTTGGATTTGATGTAACCCGTTTGGTTTGCCCGGGGGTCCTTGTTTTGAGGACCGCTTGTGGCATTTTTTGAATGAAAGTTTCCTTACAAAAAAAAAAAGGACTTTAATGATTATCGTAAGCATTCTTCAGTAATAATGAATGCAATTTTGTTATGAAAAATTAAATGTGATGCCTAAATGTGGTAAAATGTTTATGACCAAACTCAAAGTAACTGTTGGATTACTTCAAACAACTAGTGGGTTGCCCGCGCGTTGCGGCGGGGTGACATTTATTGAAGCACATAGTGTCGGAAACCTATGCAATGCAGCGGTGACGATAATGTAGTACCCGATACTCATTTTGTGCTAGTTTACAACCCTCTCATGGTATATTATATTGTATTTATATTGGTAATCTAAATCAAGAGGTGTGTATATCAAAAATATACTTCGATACTAACAAATCGGTTATCAAACCCATTAACACGAAAGAGTATATACATGAAACTGAACTTTTTCCTTTGAGTGGTTCTACATGAAACCAACCATCCAAAACAACCAAGAGAACCTGATCCACTAAATTATTAACAACATTTTAAGCTAGTTGCACGAACTCACAAAAATAATACATTTTTCTTATGTGATTAAATGAAGAAACCCTTTTGGCAAATTTTGTGTCTATAAATCTTTAACTTCATAAAGGAAGTAAAACCCATTTTCTGTAAACTCCATGCAATTTTCTCCATCTCTAGTTGGGTTAGTAACACCATGCTTCCAAAAGATACGAACAACTAAGTTTGAATACTTGGTTTTAAACCATTTGGTGCAGTCATCATCAAATGGTCTCCATTGACTTGCACCACAACCTTTGTGTTCGCTTTCCTTAGGCACATTAATGTAAACATCATTACCATTTGAAATGGGTTGTTTGTATAATGATTTGAAAACGGGTTAAGTCACACATCCGTGTCATTTTTTTTATAAACATGTAGTGCATGAAATATGATTACAAAAGGTATTTGTTACAGCAAGAATCTTATATTTTTTTAACTAAGTGGCATAGGTATTAGATATACACTTTGGACAACTTTCAACCCATTTTAACAATTTTAATCTTTTTTAGGTAAATATTTCTGTCGCACCAAGTGACCATTTAAGGATAAACCATAACTTAAATAAACTTACTCAAATGTATATCGTTAAAAAAACAATACTTTTTTCTTAGTTTAGTATTCATTCTTTTCACAAAACTTCAAATTTGGGGTATTTAGAAAAGCTCGGGGAAAAGAGTATTACAACTAAAGTGTAATAAGTAAAAATAACATAAACTTTCATTTGACTTGATTCATAACGTTTTCGAAATCACATTTGAGCAAAAAATAATTAAAATTCATACCTTATTAGGGTTCACAAAGTAGTCGTACAACCTATTTTCTTCCCATAAAACTGTCTTGTTCCTGGTACAGTGACCACATAAAAAAAACTTGTCACTAACACGATTAAGGTCTTATCGTATAATAAAGCAATAACAAGTAAAGCAATAAACCTTGATCGATGAAAACATATGTACCACTAAGTTATATGAGTGAAATTTAAATAAAACAAGTAAAAAACTATTTGAATTACAATGAATTAAAGACTAAGAAAAAAAACATACCTGATTGATTGATTACACTTTGTATATATAGAGAACAAACTTTTATTAAAGAAAACAACACAGAGTAAGGATCAATGGAGTACCAAATGTTATTGCTTTACTTGGTTTATATAATGATATATTTGCTTGAGTTAAAAGCAATAATGAGTGGTTTAATTGAAATAAGTGAGAGTTAGAAGCAATTATAGGGTGGTTATGACTCTTTGGCTTTCATATGATTTTTGTAACTCTTAAAACTTTTGGATTACTTTCTTATTCATTAATAATTAATTAGATTTACATTAAACTCTAAAGTTTAACTCTATTACATAATCAACATACATATTCATGTAGAATGACAATTTTACCCTTTTACTAACTTCATTAAGTTGTTGTACCATAAGTATAAGATGTAGTATTTACTTAAATTTTGTTGGCATCCTTCCCTCATGCTTTATAATATAGTATAGATAAGTTTTGTACAACTTAAACTTTGATCGATTATGTTGTTTCACACACTTACAATTAAAGTAATGACTTATTAGTATTTTAAATGTTTATTGTCGATACTCTAAAGACTTAATATTATAAAAGTAATACTTTGTGTAAATGCACCTTTCGGCAATGTTCCTAGCGTGGATATACTTAGCGGATCATGTTTAGACTCATTCTATGTTTGTTTGGATGTTTTATAGGCTTACGGGTATTTTAGGGATTTTATATGTTAAATACACCTCCATAGTTATCTCATACATGAGTTTTACTATAAATACCCCATGCCTTAGTCATTTTGTAACATTTGCCAAACTTTTGCCCATTCTAATAGAAGTGCAATCCTTTGTGTGTGTTTTTGTGTGTGTGTGTGCGTGTGTGTGTCACACCCTCAAATTTTCACTGCGGGGTTTATATCACAAGACGCGTGACATACCAGGATCCCATAGCCATAAGTCATATGAATGACTCTACATGCCCAAACCATTTAGTTCGTTTTCAAAAATCAAGTTTAGCGTTTAACCAAAAAGTTTAGATAAGTTGCGGAAGTGTAAACCAAACATAGCCATTTTAAAACCACGCGAAAAACAATGCGCCCAATATAAAACCAATTGAATGAAAAAAATATAAAAGTTAACAGTGTTCAATTATCCATGACACAATGGTGCATGCCCTAACGTGCTCCATACATAGAGACCTGCAAAAGCATGCTAGCGTGTGTTAACATAAAGTTGGTGAGTTCACAATTTAAGTAGCATGTGTAAAATTACCAAAGTTGTAAAAACCATCAGTTTTAAGCTTACCAGGGGTAGCTAATATGATACCCCACAAAATCAGGTTAACACTTTAACTAATACAACATGACACATTTTAACAAAATCTAACCTTTTAAAAAAACATCAAAAACCAAAATAATAACAATTTATACTTAATTGTTTTACATTATGTTAACTAGAAGTGATGGACAAAACTTTCGTTTTGCCCTTTGTTTACATATGAAATTACGATCGTGCCATGCGTTCATATATTATTTCACCGTCAGTTATGAATTAATATATATAGACAATTTGTACTTTAACTTAATTTTTAATTTATTTATGTTTTTATTAAAACATCAACAAACTATTAATCCGAAACATTCGCCTAACCTACGAAACCAGTTTAAAGTTAAAACTCCAACTCACGGTATAATCCCCTACTCCATCCCCACCCTACTACCATACACCTCCAATCATCTTCCTTCCCTCTCCAACCAACCTATAACCCACTGACACGTGTCAAAAAAACACTCAAATATGTCACACAATATTCTCCATATCTTCTTCGATATGTACGGATCGTAAACAACAAAACATTCAACACTTTCTCGATCTGATCTGACCGTTGATATGTAACTTACACCTCTCGTTATTGCTTCATATTGGTAATGCCAACTTTTTATTATGTTTCATTTTCGTTATATTTTTTGTTAATTTTTTATGCCATACGAGGTTATAATCAACAATGATATGTTTGCATCAAAATCAAACCAGTGTTTCTAACCCAATTTATAGGTATGAAACTTAGACATGCTTAATTGTATATGTTAAGTTTTTTCTCAGTGGGTAAGGTTTTTAACGATGCAACATAACTGTATTGTAAGTCCTGAAGTGCCGACTTAACATCACCTTGTAAGCAAGCAATTTTAAAGGGGAAGCTTAAGGGGTGGACCGGCCTCCACCGTTTTTTGGCTTAGTAGTGTAAATCTTCCTGTTTTTGTTAGAAATACTCTTTTGTATATATTGAGTTCAGCCCTACTGGTTTGATTTGATTTGATATTGTGTAAATTTAGGTCTCGTGATATTCGGCCCCCACCATCTTATAATTCAAGCTTCGCCACTATAAGCGTACTTTTGACATTTACTTGTACATATGACATTCTTAATTATATATGTTTATATGCTTGTAGTTAAACAGTCATAAGATCTCGTGGATGATTAATGAAGTTTGAAATTTATGTGAAATTGTTTGATTTAGGCATTGTGATGCACTTTATCCTTGATCTGCTTAGGAGATTTTTATGTAGCGTTCGTTTCATGGAATTGGAATTGGAATTCGCACGAGAACAGTAGTTTGTTTCGGAATTAAGGTGTGTTCATTTCATATAAGAAATGGAATATACATTCCAATTCCATTCCGTGAAACGAACGCTACCTTAATTTATGGCGATGGAATATACATCCCAAACGCCTAATGAAGTGATATGTGTGTTTTATCGCCATTTACTGATTTGCAACGTTGCTGAAATATATTGAACCGATGGCCCTATCTAGAATAGCCAGCCATATGTGTATTGGATTAGCGATGAATGTGGTTAAGTTATCGTCATTTGGGAATAGGGATACTCTTATCACTTTCATTGGAGAAATACTTGACACTCCATGTTTTTTCATATCCTGTAGAAGTTCAAGTATAGAAACTGTTAACTACCTGGGAATGCGGAATGATGTGTTCAAACGTTGGTAATTTCTTTCCTAAACGCTGCCCGGCTGCAAGCTTATATGATCTACGCGTGTTGCTTGATGAAATTGGATTCACCGGTTATGCGCAAATGCACAATCAATCTGCAAGTTGTGGGCTTTCTGTCGTGTTAAAACACGAGCTTGTTGAAGATGGTTAGTTCTTACGTTCACGATTTTTGCTTCCGTATATAAAGTACTTTGCTAGTTTTTAGTCTGTAAAGATGGAGAATATGGAAAATGTGTTGATGCAAAAGTATGAATTTGGGAAAATGCTCGGTCAAGGTAATTTCGCTAAAGTTTATCATGCCCGGAACTTGATATCGGGTCAAAACATAGCCGTTAAAGTGATTGACAAAGAGAAGGTCTTGAAAGTTGGGCTGATTGATCAAACTAAAAGAGAGATATCTGTTATGGGAATGGTAAAACATCCGAATATTATTCAGCTTTATGAACTTATGGCCACCAAAACCAAGATTTACTATGCAATGGAATACGCAAAAGGCGGTGAGCTTTTCGACAAAGTGGCTAAAGGAAGGTTGAAAGAAGACATTGCTAGAAAGTATTTTCAACAGTTAATCTGTGCCGTTGATTTCTGTCACAGTAGAGGCGTTTATCACCAAGATTTGAAACCAGAAAACCTGCTGCTAGACGAGTATGGGAATTTAAAAGTCACGGATTTTGGGTTAAGTGTGCATGCCTCGTGTACGCGCTTAGATGGATTACTTCACACGACATGTGGCACTCCAGCCTACGTGGCGCCTGAAGTGATTAGCAGAAGAGGCTATGATGGTGCTAAAGCTGACATTTGGTCTTGTGGGGTGATTTTGTTCGTTCTTTTGACCGGTCAACTTCCGTTTAAAGACTCAAATATTATGCAGTTGTATAGAAAGATTAGTAAGGCCGAATATAAGTGTCCTACTTCGTTACCTCCAGAGGTTCGTAAGCTTCTAAAACGAATTCTTGACCCAAATCCGATTACTAGAATATCCATGAACAAGATTATGGAAAATTCTTGGTTTAAGGAAGGATTAAACACCAAGCAGATGAAGAACAGTTTGGAAACGCCTTCGTTTGATGTTGATGCCAAACCTCTTCTTGACTCAAAAAAGCCAGAAGTCAATAAGGTTTCTAGTTTTAATGCTTTTGGTATCATTTCTCTATCAACCGGATTTGATTTATCGGGTTTATTTGTTGAAAATGATCAAAGGATGAAGTGAAATTTACTTCCTTAAAACCTGTCTCGGATATTATATCAAAAATGGAACAAATCGCTACGGGTTTAAAGATGGAAGTTGGTAAGAACAAGGGGGGAGGCCTGCTAAAGTTGAAGAAACCAAGTGAAAGCAGAACAACAACAGTCCATTGGTCATTGATGTGGATATATTTGAAATCACTTGCTGTTTTTCATCTGGTAGAGGTGAAGAAATCGGGTGGTGACGCGTTCGAGTATCGGAAGATGCTGAAAAACGACATAAAACCGGCTCTTGAAGAAATTGTTATCGCGTGGCATGGCGAGTAAGTAATGTTAGAAAGTTTACCAAATATTTGTTGTTGTTGTTGCTGTTGCATCTTTTATCATTTAATCTCAGGATAATCTTCCATTTGTGTTGTGACAGATAAGGATTAGACTTGTTTAGAATGGGTCATGATGTTTGATGTTTCATGATCTATGATTAGAAATTTATGGTTTCATGTTAGAACAGATTCAAACATGTTTTAAACAGGTCATGTATAACTAATTCCATACCCGGTCCATACCTGAAGTGTTTGGGTATAGGGTTTTCATACGTCGAGTTTGGTGCCTTTTTTCCTGTCTGCGGAGGACCGGGCATGGCTGAGTTCCAAACTGGACCATGAACTCAACTAAAACTTTTGACTAGTGATTGAAACATAACTTGTTGTATGAAAGAAGTTTGATTAAAGTACAAGAAAAAATAAACTAAGTGTGGATGAACGAAAATAAAGAGTAAACCATTTTTCGCTTTGGTCTTATCCATAACAGGACCAGGTATGCTAGTTTTAGCAGTCCTGTTTCGTTTTGGTTTATCACTTTATTGTCTAACAAGTTGCGATCTAAAATCTAAACCAATCTCAAATTGTAACCCTGGATCGTGAGGCCAAACTTTTTTTTTTATTAATCTCATGAGGTTTTAACGGAAACACAAACAAAATATAAAGCAATACCTACTTTTTACAAAAATTGATTGCTATGTATGATTGTTATTTCCGTCCTACACCCCATCTTCATAAACTCACAAAGCAACAAGCGGCCAAAGAGCCGCATGGAAATAAAAGGTACAAAACCATTTGGAAAGTAGAATTATTATATCAACTTTTTAAAATAATATAGTACCTTTTTTTTAAATTAATGATACAACTTTATTTTGCTTTTTAAATTGTAATAAAAGATCTCCTCTTCCTCTAAGACTATTGGGTACCGGACAATCCAAATTGGTTGTCCTCCATCGCATATCACCTATCACATTATTCTAGTGGTGTGTTCTCCTTTTGAGGACTAACTAATGGTATAGAGACAACTCTTTCCTTTATTATTATTACTAGGTGGGATCCCGTGTGGAAACACACGGGAGGAGTTTTGAAAATCCATTAGATCTATATATATACACTAGTAGAGTGTCCGCGCGATGCAGCGGGAAACACAAACACTTCTAAGGGTGTGTATGGTTCGGTTAAGTTCGATTATTAGCCCCAACCGAAACTAAAATCAAAAGTCATCAATTAATCAATCTTATTAAACAATTGGTTACTTGGTTCGGTTAGATAATCGGTTTTTAGTCCGGTTTAGTTAATTTTGGTGAATAACAAAAACAAACTTTGACTGTTTTTTTTTTTTTTTTTTTTTTTTTTTTTGCCTGGAGGTATAAATACACGAAATAGAAGTAAAAATAGCCATGTAAACGAACCGAATGTTCATGAGTTGTTCATGAACTTGTTCGGCGAGAAGTTCATTTATGTCGTTTATTTAATAAACGAATAAACACGAACAAAAAATTTGTTTGTTTAGTTAAATGAACGAACATGAACAAACATTGAGTTTGTCCATTTATGTTCGTGAACGTCCGTTGATGTTCGTTTATTTGTATCTGTTTAAGTTTATTAATTACATACTTAGTTATATTTACATAAATATAAACATAAATTGAGCTTTAGCTACTTGTATAAATACATAACCAATTAGTAATTGGTTTTTTTTTTTTCAATAATACAAAATCATTCACATTTATTATGGTCATGAACATTCGTTTATGTTAGTTCGTGAACTGTTCGTTTAGGTTTTAAACAAACGAACATAAACGAACAAGAACATTACAAATTTCTTAATGAACGAACATGAACACAAAAATGTGTTTGATTATGTGTTCGTGTTCAGTTAAATTAAATGAACAAACACGAACATCGTGTTCGTTCAGTTCGTTTACAGGCCTAGTTATAAAAAGCTAAAAATTTCAAAACCCCTTCTATTTATACCGCCACTACAATTCATAAACCTATCTACTCAGCTTCAAACCATATTAGAGTATAATTTGCTATATAGTTTTCATTAAAAATTTGATTTTTTACGCGATTAACAATATCTAAGGGTGAACAATAATTGAACCTTAACCAAAATCGAACAAAAACATACAACACCGAACTGAAAATTAAACGAAACCGAGTTAACCTAATATCAGTTTTTTTTACCCTAAGTTAACCAAAATTAAAAAACCAAAACTGAACCATTAATACATTTATCTTTTATTCATCCATTACATGTATTGGGGAAAGATCCTGTAAAAAGTGTTTTTTGGTAAAAACTGTGAGAATCAAAGGAGGATATTTTCTTTTTTTTGAAATTTTTTTCCCATATTGTTAAACATGTATTATAGTATTGAAAACTAAAAAAAATTGGTGTAGAGTAATTACACTAATTTTTTTTTTTTTTTTTTTGTATTATTCATCTAGAAAGTATATTTAAGCACATGAGAAAAAAATCTAAAAAAAAAATAAAATTTTTTACCCCCTTTAATTCTCACAGTTCTTACCGAAAAAACACTTTGTATTTGATCTTTACTCTACATGTATGTATACCTTCATTTCATGTATTTCTAAGCAATTGGTCTTGGTTATTAAACAAAACTAATTAAACCAAATTAAAAACAATAATCTAACCAAATAGACTGAACCAATTAACCGGTTGGTTAACAAGATCGATAATGTCGATTTTTGTTTCGGTTCAGGCTTATAACCGAACTGAACCTAACCCAACCATGAACCATTAGAAGTGTCTGTGTTACCTACCACATCGTGCGTGCACTCTGTTATAAATATATTAATGGGTTTGTTTCAATTTAAATAATTTGGGTTAACTAAGGTTACAAAAAGAAAATAATAACCAATTTTAAGTTAAATAAGATGTTTTCAGTTTTCAATAGATTTTGGTTCAGTTTTGTTTGTTTTTTGGTTTGACTTTGGTGAACGGTTTAGTTATTGCTCACTCCTAGATATCGTTAATCACGTAGCACATAAAGATTTTTAAAATAAAAAAAAATAGCAAATACTTTTACTCAAATTAAAGATAATAAAATCCTCATTATTATGATATAATTTTTCTTATAAAAGTATAAACACATGCAAAAAAATATGACTATTTAAAAATAATAGGGGATGGTTTTGCTTAAAATAAGGAAAATAAGTTTAACTATAATTTAAATAAGCAAAAGTTAAGTAAGTTTAAGGGATTAAAGTGTAATTAACATAGGGTATTGAATGTAAATAATGTATGAATGACAATTTTACCCTCATTTCAGGGTCATTAATGAAAAATAAGTTCTTAACTTTTAGTTTCTTAAGCTACCCTTCTCTCATGCATTATAATATAGTATAGATAAGTATCCAAGCATCCTTAGAATTCGTAGTTTTGAAACCAGGCCGAGGGAAGGAGGGGACAACCTGCACCACCAAAAAGTTTTTTTTTTTTTAAGTATAACTGTAAAAAAATTAATAATAAAATAATAGACATAGAGAGAAGAGAGGGCCGTCATGTTCGTCCTGTTGAGGACGATGACGGGCAGATGGGGGCAGTATTGGCGTTCTCGACGAGCCAGGACAGGCATGAGAATGGCCCCCATACCGATCAGCCTTATGCATTTGGAATTGTCAATTTTTTTACATCCATTTAACATAAAATCTAAATTTTTTTTGTTTTAACGCTTAAATTACACCAAGTCTATCCGGGCTCGAACCCCCTTAAATATTCTTAGTATATGTAACATTTAACATAAACCTAATGTTACAATTTTTCTACTTTTTAATATAACTTTTGTTGAAAAGTAAGTTAGCATACAGCAGCATAAGATAATTTTTGTTTCAACATATATTTTGTTTTAAAATTTATTTTACAAAATACTATACTTTTAATACTAACTAGTGTGTTTCAATATCGCGCGTTGCGCGAAAGGCATGCATGATTTTTGTATCTGTTGTTTCTGGGTCAACCGGCGTACCATAATAACCCGTTTTTAGATTTGCTAGTTCTCGCATTTTATAGTGTTAATGTTTACATAGTCTAAGCATTAATTAGGCATGTTTTGACAATAGGGGGTCTCAATATACAAGTGCAAAATCTTAATATACAAGTCTTTGCACGAACGTTTTGGTGACTGTTAATTCTATGATAAAGTTGTTGGTGTCATCATTCCTTCCTTCGGCACCGGACTTCCAAAAGCTGCATTAAAGATTGTTTTTGAGTGGTGGTTATTTTACATGAAATGTGTTTGTATTGATTGAGGCTGCATACCTTCCAAATGGAGCAATTAGCGTTTTGCGGAGCTACTATTATTGTTTTTCCGTGCGGGGTTGCTGGTTTTGAAGTTGTTGACATGTTGATGGTGGTGTGCTACTGGAAGCGAATCCTATTGCCGATGGTTTTGTAAGGTAGGCCGCGTTGTTGACAATGCAACGCACTGTCCCTGTTCGGGTGTCTTTTGTGCTTAAATTTGGAGTTGTCCCTATTTGTTTTTTATTCCCTGCAACAGGAAATCTGTATTTTGTTTGGCAAGCAATTCTTCACATGTGATTAGTAGGAGTTGGTTTGCCGTCCGATCAAATGTTGTGGCGTTGATAGTTCCTGTTTTATTTGATATTGTAGCCAGCATTTGGTACCTGTAGTAAGCGTTGTGTTAGTAGTTTGTACGTTGTCTTTAAATTGGTTACATTATGTTAAATACCACTAACCCAGCAAGGTTGCAAATTTTATTTTTTTTACAAATATGCAAAGAAATAACGAAGGAACCCACACGGTGGATAAATCCGATACACAACAATGAGAAGATAATATAACCCACAAACCAAAGAAGTGTATACAGCGATGCCAATGATTTACCAACAAAGACACGCATTGCGGATTCTGAACAATACTTAACCTCCTAAATAAATAAGCACTCATGTACTTTTAAACAGAGTCATCCACACAACAGAATGCAGCTCTTTAAACATGTATCATATATCAAGAGTTGCATAAACTATTGACAAAGGTCAGCTAAAAGTAATTCTGCAGCCATAGATCAATATAATCAGAAAGCCATGTAATGAACCACAAAAACCACATATATTACGCTGCAAGCGGTACACAAAGGACAATTAAAGCCATCACATGTTGAGACATATATTGAAACATCACTAACCAGCGACGTTGCAAAAACAGATACTACATATAACACACATAAAAACGGCACCTAAGACACAAAACATTATAATAAACATTATGATCAGGGCCGGCCCTGAAAATTCAGGTGCCTGGACCGAGCTGCAAAAATTGTGCCCCTTAGCCTTATCTTTAGGCCTTAACGAAATATATAATGTAAACTATTTTTTAAGCTACGATTAAGGTAACATCAAATTGATGGATCAAATTTTATTTTCCACTTAGGTTGTAGTCTAACGGTAGAGGGAACAAACCCTCCTGAGGGAGGTTGGGAGTTCAAATCCCACAAAAGAGTGAAAATATAAATGGGTGAAAGTTTTCCAATTAATTTTTTTTGACAAAAATAAAAGTTAAAAGGAAGTCAAAACCAACTGGTAAAAAACAAAAACAACTAAGTTTGAGCCCTCTTCATTTCATCTTCTTCATTCTCTCTAGTCTTACACTCGTTAATAAACCTGCAATTTTTTTTCTCAAACAATTTTATTTTCTCCTTTAATTTTTAACCTCTCTCAACATTTCTTTACTTTCTGTTTTATATAAACTACCATTCATTTTGATTAATATTTGATTAACAATTTTGGGGCTCAAACATACAAAAATCTATCGAATTAAGAACCTCACCGTTAAGAAAACTTTGATTGCCGGAGGGTTAATGTGCCCTCGAGAAATTGGGCCCGGGCCGGAAGTGCTCCCTGCACCCCTTAAGGGCCGGCCCTTATTATGATCCACGTAAAAGAAATGTATACAACAGAGACACGCATTGCGGATTGTAAACAATGCATAAGCCGCTAAAGAAAACTCATCCACACAACAAAATGCAGCTCTTTAAGTGCATAAACTCTTGACAAAAGTTATCGGTGCAAACCAATAAACACCACACGCGATCAACATAGAAGCCAAAAGAATTGACAAAAGCCGGTTAACAAACGGAACAGGCGCGCTTTATATGATAAGTAAACATAAAAAGTAAAATTAAACTTTGAAACCAATATGAAATTGTCGAACACTACAGTAAAATATAAGGAAAATTCGGTCATTTACAAACACAGCGCATATCATGAAAATAACAACTTCATAGAGTAATTCATAATTGATATTTAAAAAAAGAAAATGTGATGAGAGAAAATCTGAATACAAATCCGAAAATACATTTTGTATCATTTATGCTTTCCAATAATTTTATAAAGTAACATACAGTTCATGAATCAATATATAATAGCATTCATATACCAACATGAAACATCCTACATTAATTTTCAAATAACAGCACCATAAACAACCAATTGATAAACTTTGTTGTAATTTTCACAAATCAACCTCACCGAAAAAAAAAAGTTACATGCAAGCATAGGTTGAAGATAAAACACAAAAACTAAGTACAGAATTGTTACCGAATATGTCTCGGTATTGGTATTTTCAGTACCGGTTCAGTACCCGGTACCAAATGCTCATTCATATCCCAGGTTACCTAGAAAAACCAAAACTCGTTCAGTTGAAATCACACAATTAGGCCACCTTCTCAAATAATATTACATTAAAACACACTGATAACATTAAAAGACGGAGGAAAATTTACACAAATCCCACAAACAAAATTCAATGATAAAATTACATCTATAAACACAAAAAATACATAATTTTTAAGTGTGAACCATCTAGCAAAGTGTTTTACATTCTATTTCCCAGAATTATGGAGTGCATAAACATAAGAACCCAAATGCAGAAGGCCATTCATACCTGTGATTTCTAAACCATCAATGTTCTGTTGATACATCTTTCAGTAATATATATAACTGGTGAAGTTTATAGAACCTAATACACATGGCAGGATAATTAAATAAATAATAGGGTTTGATGTATTGGTTGAACTCAGTCTTTGTGAAACAAATAATAACAATTTAGCCGACAAAATCAATACTCATTCAACAATTCACCATGTTTAGTTACCAAAAAAACTTCTTTTAATTTAACTTTATTCAGATCATAGCTATTAAAACTAATTGACAAAAACATTAAAAAGCCCTAAAAATAAAAAAATACCTCGTGTAGATATTGAGGTCATCATTGATACCGCCGATCAAAATCATAGACCGCTGCTTACCTTCATCGTCGGCGGATCTGCACTAAGATCCATTGCGTTGTAGCACCAGCTTCGCAGATCAGGACAATAGAACGACCGTCAACGGCGCTCTTGATTCCTTGTCGTGAGAGTCGGCTGAACAACGGGACAACGGAGATGGTGACAGACCGATAGTGTTGATGGTAAGTGGTGACGCTACTCGACAGAAGCGACGGTTGAAGTAGAAGACCTTCAAAGGGCGCATGGCCAGTTTGGGAGAGGAGGTGGGAGACTGCTGGAAGCAGAAGCTATGTCATATACACGCGTTATATGACATACGCGTCAGAAAGCCAGATGGCAAACAACTGTTGGACTCTTGTTACACGCGTCAGGAAGCGAGTTGCCTGACAAACTAACCTGCATTCGACAACAGAACCGCAAATGCGCCGCACACAAAATAAGGTTGTAAGAAAGACGAATAAAATTTAATAGTGAATTCGATATATGCACATAGCGTTAGGATAAAAGAAACTAATCACTAAAACTTAAAAAAAAAAAAACAATAGAACAATAGAACAGTAGACCAACAACCGACACAAAAACGACTCTAAGAAACAAACTTTCGCATGTCTTTAATTCTCATCCGCCATTCCAAAGTATTAACAAACATGCAAATTATAAGTCGATTGATAATAATTCGTAACAGGAAAAAGAGTCATTTGGTCTTGACCTCGAAAACCTCAATCAAGAACCAATTGCAATATAATCATCAAAGGCAACAACATAAAGAACCATGTGTTCTATCAACATTATTAAACCTGAGCTATGGGTGTTCTGTTTTGATACATTGTAACAGTAAAATGTGTAATTTGTTTAAATCAGTCAGTCTTCATGAAACAACTTCAAGGCAACAGTAATACACACAAGAACATACAAAATAACTAAAACATATGAAATGTGCATACAATCATTTTTTTTTGTTTTATCTTTGGAACAAATTGTGATGCTCTATTTCCATACACTGTAACCATGAAATGTATCACCATTTAAAGTAATTCGATTTGCATGTTTTTAAAGAGGCATTTCATCGTACAACTTGTAAACAATAATAATCGAACATCGAACACCCAAAAAAGACATCAAAACCATAAAAAACTGTTACCAAACCAACATAAGTAAGTAACCAAAATATATTAAGGAATACCCAAAAAAAATATTGAGATATACACTCTGTGAGCTACTACAATGATGACCTGTATTTGTTCAGTCACCATCGCAACAGAGACGGCCGGAGTGGAGCCAAGAAAGCCACTTGATTGCAAATTGTTCAGTCGCCATCGCATCGCATCGTCACTTTCTCTCTCTAGCTCCTTGTTTCCGAAAAAAAGGAAATTCCAATGTGTGTTTTTGGACGGACAAAGAGGAAAGATAAATACTGTGGTGTGACGCGTGTCTAGCTTTGTTGAGGAAACTCTCCCACCGCCCAAACAATCCAATACGAAGCTTCCACCGTAAAAAACCCATGATACACCACCATGACATAATATACCCTGATAGACTATTTAATTACAAAATTGACATAGGTTACAAGATAAATGATAAAAAAAAAAAAAAGAATTGGACTCTTACCTTGCTCGAACCTGAGCACAATCACTAAAACAACAACACCCACACCACCTGGTCCGGATAAACTTCTGTTAACATAATCAAAACAGTCTATATAAATAGCATTATAACAGGTAAAGCTGAACAAAAAAAGCACTATTCATGAAAGTTTGTAATTCATAATATAGGATAATGTAAAATATTGTTTTGTTCTTTTTATTTTGGACGGCAATACTAATGTACAAGATTCCTGCCAAATTTTGAACAATTGGTGAGACCTTGTTGCTCATCCTAAAATGTTAAAATCCAAGTCAATAATGTTACAATAAACTTGTACAAGTGTTGTATATTTCATCTTATAAAAAGTATGAGGAATGTTTTTCAGGAATTTAGTGACGGATATACAACTGTTATTGTTGCTACAACAAGGAAAATGACTGGGATTAGGTTATGAGATGTTTAGGTTTATATGTTAAAGGTATATTAGGTTAAGATTATGATTTAGGGGATCCTCTAGCTCCTGGAATGGAGCTGCACAAGGTAACAGACACCGTTAGCCTTAACGCAGGAGGGGGTCTCCTGCGTTTGGACTCCGGCGTGAGAATAAGTATGTATTCGTTGGGAGTGATAAAGTAGAGAGTATGAGAGTAAGAGGAGTAGTGAGAAGTGTGTGTGGAATGCGTACCCAAGGGTCTGCTTATATAGGCAATGGAAATCTGCCCAGGAGCTCTCTTATGGTAGCATCCTTACTATACCTGGTCATGGTTGACTCTCTTTATGCTGCCAGCAGTGAGACTTTGCCCTTTTAGTGCATTTTCAGCTTTTACTATTTCCTAGGCATGGCTTGGAGTTGTGTGATGTTTTGTTTTATGCCAATAGTAATAAGCCAAAGCACATTTTTATATTTCCAATGTTTTTACTGTTCACTTTCTGCTGCATAGCTACCGTATGGCAACCATGCTGCCTTATGTTAGCTGTTCAGCTCAAAGAAGTCCAGCAAACCTTAACACTTTTTACTTTGCTTTATTTTCTTGACAAGGGTTTAGACGTGGTCGTTTTAGGACCCACGTCATCAGCCCCCCAGTCGTTTCTTGCCTCGGTAACAGCGTTAGTGAAGCTGACCTTGGTACCGAGGAATTATTAGATCCCAAGCTCCCTCATGGGAGCTATATATTTGTGTCATGCCCTTGCCAATATTTTATCTTAACTCCTGTCCCTTCGCTTCTCATGATGATTTTTATAATTAATATCGCTGGCCATCATTACTTTTGGGGTCAGACTTATGTCCCATCAGCTGCTGCTACGGCTGCTGATTTGATGGGCGCCCTAGGCTGACGTCATCCTATAGGGCAGATGGATGATTTCTACATTGGTAACCGTTGTTGGTTATTAAATTCAGATTTTGAATTTATAAAAAGGGGATAACTTCTCTAATTCTTCATTCTATTCCCTTTTTAGTATAACTTCTCTCTTCCACCCACGATCCCCTCTTTCGCCGGCGTCTCTATTTTCTTCTATAAAAACTGGTAAGTGCCTTCCTTTTCTTTCACTCTTGTTTTTCGTATGGCTAAAAGTGATCTTGCTTCTCAATTTACCCGGTTATCCAAGTCCGATGCTAAACAGTTTTGCTCGGAAATTGGTATTCTGTTGTCTTTTGAACACTCTGTTCCAAAGGGTAAGACTCCGGTAACCTCCGTTTCCCCTGGCAAAGTGGCTGTTTACACCCGTCAGTTTGATCAGGGTAATCTCCGATACCCTTTTTCTAGGTTTTTTCTTAATGTTTTAGAGTACCACCAACTTGGTCTTGATCAGTTGTGTCCTTCCGGTGTAGCCCGTATTATTCACTTCGAAATAGTGTGTCGTTGTCTTGGTTATGAGCCTTCTTTGGCTATTTACCGTCGGTTTTTTAGGTTAGCCAAAAATGGGAACTGGTTTACTATTGAGAAAACTCAGTGTGAACCAGCCCTAATCTCCAGCTTCATTGGTCTTGTGTCTAACTGGAAAGATAAATTTTTCTTCTTGAACTCTAATTTCCTACCCTTCAAAGCTCCAAGGAGGTCTCCTGATACTCCTCTAAATGAGAAGGAGCCTGATCCTGACACCCTTGATCAGGAGTTATTGGAGAAGCTTCGAATTTGTCCTACCCGTCTTCGCACCTTTCCTGAAGACTTTTTGGTCATGATGGGTCTAAGTGTTAATTGGGATGATCCAGAGACTGAGCCTGTGATTTATCATGGTGGGGAGGGTATGTGTTGTTGAGGCTCATTTCTTTTTGTCCTCTTTTATTCATCTGTTTCATCTGATGTCTTTTCATTTTTGCAGAAATGAGTACCCTTGATTTCCTTGCTTTGGATGATATTACTAATGTCAAGTTCAAGGTCCGGGCCTCGGCTGAGGAGAAGAATGTGGTTGTTAGGACTGAGCATGTCCGTTTCCAGGGGGAGTACACTAGCATTACTTCGTCTCCCTCTACTGCTGCGGAGCCTTCAGTGAAGAAATCTATTACTGTTCGTCGCTCTAGCAAGCGGTTTCAAGGCGTTTCCTCTGTGACACCCCAGGAAAATCCCACATCGGCCGTGGCCAGGAGAGATCCTTGGTTCATAAGTAATGTCTTGCCTCTTAAATCACCAACGCGTTTTGGGGCTTAATGTTAGTGGATGAGAGGAGAACTCCACAGTTAAGCGTGCTCAGGTGGGAGAAATTTCAGGATGGGTGACCTCCTGGGAAGTCTCCACTGGGCAACCAAAAACAAATCCGTGAGCTCTGGGTGGGCAAAGCGGACAATATTGGTGATGAGAGGGGCCGGATGTTACAGATGGTATCAGAGCCACTCCTGTGTCGTTCGGGATGGTGGGTGCATACCTCATCAGGGACGATGAGACTCTAACCTCATCAGGGACGATGAGACTCTAACAAGGGGTGAATGTGACACCCCAGGAAAATCCCACATCGGCCGTGGCCAGGAGAGATCCTTGGTTCATAAGTAATGTCTTGCCTCTTAAATCACCAACGCGTTTTGGGGCTTAATGTTAGTGGATGAGAGGAGAACTCCACAGTTAAGCGTGCTCAGGTGGGAGAAATTTCAGGATGGGTGACCTCCTGGGAAGTCTCCACTGGGCAACCAAAAACAAATCCGTGAGCTCTGGGTGGGCAAAGCGGACAATATTGGTGATGAGAGGGGCCGGATACAACACTGATGGTGCCACTGGAGGAGATCCAGGTGGACGATAGGCTACGGTTCATGGAAGAACTAGTGGAGATTCTTGAGCGGGGCGTCAAGAAACTCAAACAAAACACTATACCTATTGTTAAGGTACGATGGAATTCCCGTCTAGGACCGGAATATACGTGGGAGCGCAGAGATCAAATGTGGCTCAAATATCCACACCTCTTTACTGAACCTGAACCCGTGCATAGATCAAACACTAAACATAAAGCAGCTCGCTCAAGGTGAATTTCGGGGCGAAATTCCTTTCAACTTGGGTAGGATGTGACATCCAGGAACCAAGCACACATTTTTAAGCTGGCTTTACTGTTTACTTACTGAATTTCGGGACGAAATTCTTTTCAACTTGGGGATGATGTGACACCCCGCATTTTCAGGTTCATACTTTAACTAAACTCTAGTTAACTTATGCATATATTGGTAGCATTTTACTTGACTAGTGGTAGTTAAATGAGTCACACGGTACACGGCTACAGGTGAACAACTGCATACACGAGTCTTGAACCCTGAACGTTGGTGAAACAATAAAACAAATAATTGTTGAATAACTCATTTGATATTATTTGAAATTATATGCTTAAGTGAAATTATTTGTGAACTTATGTGATGTTACATGTTATTATGCGAAAACACGGTACCGAGCTCGTAACCGACGCTTGACAGACTAATGATCATATATAAGTTATAAAATATTGGGTTAAATATTTTATAGATTTATTATATTTTATATATAAACTATTACGCGAAATTATTTAGAATTAAGCGAAACTAAATTTTGTACGCGAGTATACGAGACCGGGTCCCTAGCCAACTATTGTCAGACCGAGAGTTATAAACTAGTTATAAAATATTTGTGTTAAATATTTTATAGATTAATTAAAATATATATTACTAATTTTATATATTAAAATACTTGACATAAAAAAATAATAAAAACATTATGTGTTAGACTTTGGTGCGTGGACCAAGTCAACACAAATATGGCAATTAATGTGAACACAAATATGGCATAATTGACTGACAAGAGCATCTTGACGGGAAAACAATTTTTTTAAAATAAAAAAAAATAATAAGAAGAAAAAAGGCGGTGTTAGCTTTGGGCTTTGGCTGGCATGGCCCAACAGCAACCTCTTAGCCAGAGCGCTGGAACATGATTAAAAACGGGTTTTATCATCTTTTTCATAATTTACACAACCCTAAAACGACCATACAGCCCCTAATTACGAAATTTTAATCCCTACCCTCTACCATTAACATATTTTAAAGATCCTAGAAGCTAAAGAACGTTTAGGATCAAGAAGATTGAAGGGCTTAAGGTATAACAACAATCTCTTATGTTCTTAATCTCTTTAATTATGTTTTTAAAGCATCAAAACTTGTTTGTCCAGATCTGATGTGAAAATTAAATAACATAAACATGCGTTTTAATAAAGATTAACATGCTAAATAACATTGATTATGTGTTATTATGATGAGTCTTGAATGATTATTGTATGTGTATGATCGTTAATAAATTAGGGTTTATAAAAGATAATATTCATGATGAATCTTGTTGTGTGAGATCTGATTTACATGCTAGGAGTATTTTAATACATATTTATGATGATATTAGGCGATATTATGGACCTAGGGTTTGATATAATTGATAATATTGCATGATTAGAATCTGGACAGAATTAGAATGTCGACTTGTAGGGTCTGTTTCGTGGCTTGCAAATAATTGTTTTGATCGATTCTTCGCATGAATGGATTGTACATAGTCTTAGCTTTTTAGAATGGGCAAAACCATCTGATTTGGATGTCGTTTGATATGTTTTTGGAATTTTCTTTGAATAAAGGTCATATCAGATTTTCGGATTAACAAACTGAGTCAACTTTAAATCGTTATAACTAGAGTTTTGTAAAGAATTAAGTTATGAAATTTTTACAGTAGATTAACATTGGAATAATTTGACTTTTCCATGTGGATTCATCCCGTTTGGATGAATACACAATTTTTGGGAATTTTTATACTAAACTGACCTGTTGTGGAGGTTTGCTGAACATAGTTGTGTTGAACGAATTTTAATAATTTTTGTGTTTGGTTTTGAGACAAAACAAAAATATGGGTTGTTAAATGAATCCCAAAGAATATTCAGTAAAAATTTGGGAGTTTAACTCACTGATTAAATATTTTAAATAAATTAGTTTTGGTGACGCACAATCTGTCCTAAAAACGCAGATTGTGTATTATGTGTTTACGTGACTAATTGAAGTCCTAGGTGGTATGTATTTGATATGTACTTGAATGGGCACTTGTATGAGATGCATATGGGGTGTAAAACTAATTGTAACCAACATATTCACCAACGGGTCCGTAGGGTTTACTTATGCATGTAGAATCACTAGGTGTCACTTACACGATTTTGAACATTTAAACGTCTTGGACAAACGGGTTATATGGTGTAATGGTATTACACATATACTCACTTAGTGACACATGTACTAGGGAGTCGGTAGCACACCCTACTTTGGAGTTTGGATTTACTTGCTTGCATACTAAGGTGAGTTTCACTACTCTTTTCTCAAAGGCATGCGTCTCGGGTTGAGACAACGTACTTAACTTTTTCTAGTCCGGGTTGGGACTACTATTTTCTAGTCCGGTTTGGGACTACTTATACATCCCGGGTTGGGATGCTATGGATCCTTGTGTGGGTCGGTTTTTGCTAGTTCGCAAACTGTGTCCTTGATGAACTAAACCAACTCTATCATCTGTAAGTCCTTCACATACCGAATGAGTTGCCGGGTTATGGCAAGAGGGTTATTAGTTGATAGCGCTATTAGGTCTGACAAACCTCACACCGGCTCGGGGAGTGCGGGAGTGAACTATAACTTATCAGATTTTATCATTGTTGATAGGCAATGATGTAAGGCATGCGGCTCACATTTGTGGCTACACGTACATCAGCAGTTCGGTATATCGGTGTTAGTTATCATGAATGGGTTAGCTACCCTTGACATGCGATGAACTAGTGTTTACACGGTTCTTGGAACCAACTCAATACTTGTTTACGTGGTTTTGGAAACCAGCGCATTTACATACTCATTTACTTTACTTAGTGAACTCACCAACATTGTTTGTTGACCCACGATTTACATGCTTTTGCAGGTAGTTAGCTTCCGGTGCCAGGATTAGAAAGCACTGCACACTTCACTGCATTTGGGGTCTTGGGCATACACCTAAATTACATATTATGCTTTTACATTTTCTTTCATATGGTTTTAATTTGGGCGCGTTGTTTTGCGCATGTTTTTTTTAAAGGTTTAAATTTGGTTTACGCTTCCGCAGCTTAACTAAACTTGGTTTTTGAAAACGAACTAAATGGTTTGGGCATTTAGAGTTCGTTCATATGACTTATGGCTATGGGATCCTGGTTTGTCATACGCCTCGCGGTATAAACCCCGTAGTGGAAATTTGAGGGTGTGACATCCTCCGGCCCAGGGAACATACCTGCTATTTCCTTGGTCATTGAAGAGGAGGATGGAGACTCTTCCCTGATAGCATCCGCCATGGGAGGTGTACCTGCCTCTGGGAAGGGTAAGCTGACCTTGTCTTCCCCTAAGAAGGATGATGCTTTGTTCAAAAAGCCTAAGGATGTGGTAATCAAGGGTGGGGATCAGAAGCTGTTGTTGTCGAGAGCTGAAGGAGGTGAGAGTTCGAAGCCGGTTACCAGTGTAGGTGTTGATACCCCTGTTCAGCAGGGTCAAAGTGAAGGGGTGTATGTACCAAAGTGGGACATTAAGAGTTCTGACGTGTTGAAGAGGGCTTCTGTTTGTCAGGATTTGATTGATCATTGTATCCCTGATGCAGAAAGGGCTATGCACCGGGAGTGGGCGGACAAAGATTTGATGAAGAAGATGTACTTTCATTTTGGTCAGTTTCTGTCATTGTTTCCAGATGGTACGGCTAGGTGGGGTGGTTTATTACTTCGGAGTGAGCAGGTAGAAGGAGCTTATGCGAAACATGAGGTTGAGTTGCTGAAGGCGAAGGAGGAGTTAGCTAAGTATGCTGCACGGGAAAAGGATCTGGTGCATGAGTTGGCCGTGTCTAGGACCCAACTAAGTTTGGAGAAGGAGAAGTTCGACGAGATGTTTAAAGGTTTGAATGATGAGAAGGCGAAGGTGGCTGAGGAGAGGGCAGGTCTGGCTCGGGCCAGGGAGGCGGTTAAACAAGAGCTGGTTGCTGTGGAGAAGGTTGGTGTGGAGCTTAGGGCTCAGGTGGATCATCTGACCGGAGAGAAGGATTGGCTGATTTCAAAGGGGGTTGCTCGTTTCGTTACCAACTTGCTTCACTCCCAGGAGTTCAATGCTCCGTTGGCTGATATTTATGCCAAAGCCATAGCCTTCGGTCGTCATGGGGGAATACAAGCTGGTTTTAAGGCAGCCGCGGAGGGTCAGAAGATCGAAGAGCTCCCTTATTTTAAGCCTTCCTCTGGGGATGAGTTTGTGAGTGCAGTGAAGGCGATGGAGGTTTCCACCTATCCTTATATTGCAAATATTTCCAAGGCCTCCCAGTAACCTATCTCTTTCCTGTAAGGTTTGGAGCCGGAAGGTTTGAAGAAGGAGGTGGCTGACAAAGTCTTCAATTCCTATGTGTCAAAGAGGCCCCTTAGGATCATGCTGAGGGTGCTGATAGAGGGGAGGGTAGCTCAAAGCGTTTTAAGCCTACCGATTCGTCTAATGTTTCTGGTTTGGAGCAGGTATTTGAAAATCCCTCCCCCCTTTAAGTTTTGAAGATTGACTCCGTCCCTCCTGTTGGTGAGGATGATCCGTTTGCTGGCCTTGACACTGAGGAGCTTTATGGAGATGTTGGGAAACAAGCTTTGGCTTTCACCGGTGAAGGTGATACTACCGATGAAGCCGAAGATTCCATTACCCCGTGATCCCATCATGTTTTAGTTTTTTGTGTTATGTTTTGGCAGTGTTTGTAATGAAACACTATTGTACCTAGCCTTAGGGCTTTTAAATCTATGGAAATGCTCCTCCTGTAGGGGTGATGCCTTTTATGTTTAATGTTTGGTTGTGTTGAATATTTGTGCTTGCCGTTTATAGTGTTTGCAATGTCTTTAACCTTTTGCCATGAGGTGGATGCTGCAGTCACCCATCCCAGGCTACTAAGCTAGAGAACCGATGCAATGCTTATCCTATCAGCTTGTATGTCACCTTTCTCAATGGTTATCTATATGAAATGTTTGTTTTGATGCTTGTTATGAACATGTATGAGCTGTCTTGGTGTGAGGAGCTCACCCTCTTTCATGGGTCTAGGTATTCCATCTAAAGGACTTGTCCCATGGAGTTGTGGATTATATTAGGAACTCACCCTGTATACAGGAAGGTCATTATTGTTGTTACCTGTTGAGCAGTTGTGGCCTAGGAGCTCATCCCCGTTTCATGGGTAGGTATAGCGCCGGATCCCATGGAGCCTGGTTAGGAGGGGCTCACCCTTTGATAAGATAAGTGACAAGTGAACTATTTTTTTAAAAGAAAGTTCATTCATTCATTAGCTGTTTCATGTGGGATACATAGTAGCGTTACAACCATTAAACATAGAAACGTTTCAAATGTTTGTCGTTCCAGTGCCTTGGGACCATGTTGCCGTTTGGATCAGCTAGCTTGTAGGATCCCCCTTTGTTGGCTTCCTTGATGACATAAGGACCCTCCCATCGGGGACCTAGCTTCCTTACGCTCTGCTGCCTGCTAGCTTCATTACATCTCAACACGAGATCCCCTGGCCTGAAGACTTCCTTTCTAACCCTCGTGTTGTAGTAGGCTTCGAGTTTCTTTTTGTATCTAGCTTCTCTGATAGAGGCTTAATCTCTTGATTCTTCGAGGAGGTCCAGGTTAAACAGGACCTCTCTATCATTGTGCTGTGCATCTCGTCGTGTGCTTCTTCCTGAGCTTACCCCAATTTCAGCTGGTATGACAGCTTCGCTTCCGAAGACGAGGCTGTAGGGTGTCTTTTGGTGACTTGTTTTCTCCATGGTTCGGATAGCCCAGAGAACACTTGGGAGCTCGTCAACCCATTTTTTGCCATACCTTCCCAGCCTCGCTTTGATACCCTCTAAAATGCTCTTGTTCATACGTTCAACTTGTCCATTAGACTGGGGGTAAGCTACTAAGCTGAAGACTTGCTTGATGCCCAGCTCGGTGCACCAGCTACTGAAGGGCTTGTTGGCAAACTGTTTCCCATTGTTGGTTACGATTTCTCCTGGTAGTCCATATCTGCAGATTATCTGCTCCCATATGAAATTAACCACATGCTTGCCCGATATGGTGGCCAATGGCCTGACCTCCGGCCACTTGGTGAAGTAGTCAACAGCTACTAAGAGGAACTTCAGTTTTCCTGGGGCCGGTGGGAAAGGACCCACTATGTCCATGCCCCACTTATAGAAGGGCCAGGCAGAGATGATGGGTACAAGATCGTGCTTCGAGTAGGTCTTCACCGGTGCTTGCAACTGACACGCTTCACATTTTCGGATCGTTTTAAAGGCATCTTTGTGCATGGTTGGCCAATAGTAACCGAGGTTCATAAGCTTCGATACCACGACGCGGGGCCCAGCATGCATGCCACATATTCCCTCGTGTACCTCCCTGATGAGATAGTCACTTTGATTGGGTCCAACACACATGAGTAGGGGTGCCAAATATCCCTTCTTATAGAGCTTGCCATCTTCAATCACGTATTGCCTTGCCTTGATGACCAACCGTTTTGCTTCTTGCTCGCTATCTGGCAGCTTCCCTTCTTTTAGGTAGGACATAATTGGGGTCATCCATGTGGATTCTGTTTCCGTGACTATATCTTGGACCTCTTTGTCATCAATGGAGGGTTCTCGAAGCACCTCAACCAGAACTTTCTTTGTCAAGTGAGCAAACGTTAAGGAAGCTAGCTTGCTCAGGGCATCTGCTTGCTTGTTCTTGATTCTCGATACTTGCTCTAGTGTGTACTTGATCATTAAAGGTTCCTTAGCGGTGTATCCTCCGTTCACTTGCTTGACTACCAGGTTTGAGTCAACAAACACCTTCAACTCTTGCACTTTCATGTTTCTTGCCAACCTTAAACCGGCCAGCAGGGCTTCATATTCAGCAACATTATTGGTGCAGGGGAAGTCTAAACGGAGGGCATAAGTGTATTCAGTTCAGTGGGGGTCTCTAATGACAAGACCAGCCCTGGAACCCTCTACACTTGAGGCTCCGTCAGTGAAAAGTAGGGCTGTCCAAAAAGCTCGTGGCTCGGAGCTCGCTCGAAGCTCGCTCGGATTTAGCTCGAAAAAAGCTCGTTCGATATGGCTCGGTTTGAAACTGAGCCGAGCCGGCTCGGATCGGTTAGAAAGTGAGCCTAGCTCGGCTCGGTTCGTAACGAGCCGAGCTGGCTCGGTTTGGCTCGAATAATTCTAATTTTTAATATATATTTTTTATATACATATAATATACTATCAAAATGTAAAAAAATATGGAGAATATGTTACATATTTAATATTTGGTAGCATTGGCATGGAGATTCTTTGCTTGGGATTGAAGTTATAGCTAATCAAGTTCTTTAAATAAATTCAATAATGTTTTTGATCTAAGTACTCAAGTTAATTCGTATGTTAATGAACTTATACGGTATTCCCTTAAAATTTGAGACTTATTTTGTACTTGCTTGAACTTGATTTTAGCGTGTAATGTATAAGGTTGAATTATTTTAAATGTGTTATTTTTAACTATTAAATAATATTTTGAACTATTGAATTTTGAAAGCCATTTTTCTTTTTTCTTTTTAAATTCGAGCCAAACCAAGCCGAGCCGAGTCGGCTCGGTTTAAAACCAAGCCGAGCTCGAGCTTTGATTTTTAGCTCGGTTTCAAATCCGAGCCAAGCCGAGCTGGCTCGGTTTATAACCAAGCCGAGCGCGAGCTTGGCCTGGCTCGGCTCGGTTCGGCTCATGAACAGCCCTAGTGAAAAGGCACCACTTCCCCTGGAGGTCAGGTTGTTCTTCCTCGACCTCATTCATTTCTTCTTCTGTCTGCAGGACGGGCAACTCGGTTAAAAAATCAGCAAACACCTGCCCTTTGTAAGCCCTCCTAGGTACGTATTCTATCTTGTGCTCCCCAAGGCCAACAGCCTATTTTGCCAATCTCCCCGAATCTTGCGGCTTTTCAAGGATGGAACGTAGGGGTTGGTCAGTGATCACCCTCATTAGGTGAGCTTGGAAATATCGTCTTAGCCTCTTAGCAGTGTGCACGAGTGCCAGTACAAGCTTCTCCATGGGAGCATAATTGATTTCAGCGTCTTTGAGGGCTCTGCTGACGAAGTAGACGGGTATTTGCTCCTTTCCTCTGTCAACCAGGAGGACCGAGCTAACTGCTTCAGATCCTGCAGACAAGTAAATTGTTATTACTTCCCCCTTTTTAGGAGCTGCCATTTCTGGCAGGGAAGCTATGTGTTTTTTAAGCTCAAGGAAGGCAGCCTCTGCCTCTTTAGTCCAACGGAAGTCTTTCTTGTCGATACAATTCTTGAGTGTTTTAAAGAAAGGTAAGGACTTTTCTGCAGACTTAGGTAAGAAACGTTCAAGGCAGCTATTTTACCGTTGAGGCTCTGCACTTCCTTCTTCGTGGAGGGTGACTTCATGTCTAGGACAGCCTGGATCTTGCTTGGATTTGCTTTGATGCTTTGTTTCCTGACTATGTGACCAAGGAACTTCTCTTCCTTAAATCCAAAGGAGCACTATACTGGATTGAGCTTCATGTTTATGCCCCGGAGGTTGTCAAAGGTTTCACGGATGTCTTTTATCATTGCCCTCCCTGACTCGCTTTCGATGACCAGATCATCTACATAGGCTTCCATATTCCTCCCAATTTGTTTCGAGAAGGCATGATCCACTAGCCTTTGATAGGTAGCTCCTGCGTTCTTCAAGCCAAAGGGCATCTTTCGATAGCCAAAGATTCCTTTATCTGTGTAGAAGGCTGTCTTCTCTTCGTCTTCCTGCTTCATTTGAATCTGGTGATACCCCTTATAGGCGTCCAGGAAGCACTTGTATTGGAAGCCAGTGAGGGAGTCGACCTTCCAATCGATCTCGGGTAGTGGGTAGCAGTCTTTGGGGCAAGCTTTGTTGAGATCCTTGAAATCTACGCACATCCTCCAGGAACCATCTTGTTTGGCCACCATGACCGGATCAGCCACCCACGAGTGATACTGTACCTCCCTTAAAATCCCTGCTTCCACCAATTTTTCTACCTCATGGCAAGCAGCCTGGCTCCGGGCAGGTGCCGGACTCCTTTTCTTTTGAACGACAGGTTTGTAGGAGGGAGCTATGTTAAGGGAGTGTTCTGCCAGACTTCTTGGGACCCCAGTCATGTCTCCGGGACACCAAGCAAATATGTCTCGGCTGTCCTGCAAAAGATTGATTAGTTCAAACATAACCTCATCAGGGAGCAGATTGTTTACTTTTATGGTCTGCTCCAGATAGGCAGGGTTTATGCTGACTTCCCGGACGGGATCACTGGCTGGTGCCTTCATCTCTCTAGGAGCTTGCATCTCCTCTACAGAAGCTATTAGAAGGGCTTCAGCCGACGGCTTCAGGGTTGCGATCCCATTGGGCGTTGGGAGCTTCATGAGACCATGCGTTGTTGAAACTACAGCATCAAAGGTTGCAATGCCCATCCTACCAATTAGGACATTGTAGCTTGACGGGTACCTGATTACAGAAAAGGTCAGCTCCTCCGTCCTGGATAGGTCCCCATCTCTGAAACAGACGTTTAGGGTGAGCTTCCCCAAGGGATGTACGCGTTCCCCTGAGAAACCCACGAGGGAAGCATCTAATGGTTTGAGCTTGGACTTGATTTCTGGGCTTAGTGACTCGAAACATCGTTCGTACATTACTTCTGATGAGGCACCACCGCCCATATACACTCTGTCTATTGGGAAGCCATCCAGTTCGGCTTCCACTATTACAGGGGTAATGATCAATTCGTCTGGAGCAGGAGGGAGGCAGATGTATTGCTTGTTCCAGGGCTCGGTTTGAGCTCTCTTGATCTGCTGGGCTCCCTTGTACCTGATCATGTTGACCTCCTTGTCCTTCCTCCCCTCATCTTTCCTTCCCTTGATGTCCTTGATCAGGTGAGCCAATTCTCCGGACTTGACGGCTTCTTCTATCCTCTTTTTCAGCTGGTAACAGTCGTTTGTGTGGTGTCCGATGTCGTTGTGGAAGGCACGGTGCTTGCTGGCGTCCCTCTTGTTGGCAGGCTTGGACAAGGGTCTGGGAGGTCGGAACGTATACTTGACCTCCTCGGTGGAGAGTATCTCCTGAGGGGTCTTAGTTAGGACTGTGAAAACGTGCCTTTCTTTTTCTTGTTATCTTCCAGGTCTGGGAGACCATCGTCTTTCCTCATTCCTTCTTGACTCGAATGGTCTTCCAGATCGTCTCTCGTTGTAGGGTTGGAAGTTGGCTCTTCGGGAGCTTGTCGAGCTGTCTCTCCAACTTCCTCAATCCCGTTTTCTGGTATCCTGCCGAGTGAGAGCTTCTTCTCCCCGAAGGAAGGCTCCTGCTCTCTCAAAGGCTTCTTCCATGGTTTGGGGAACGTCTTCATGAAACCTTCTCAATAACTTTTTAGGGCGGATGGCCCCCATGAATCCCGATACTCGGATCTTTTCTGTGGCTCCACTATATTGCAAACCTTCCCTCTTGTATCTCTGGATGAAGCTGCGGAGATCCTCATGTTCCCCCTGTTGGATTTGGTACAGTATAGCAGCATCTTTAGTGCATTTTCTCAGGGGATTGAAGTTCGAGGTGAAGCTTCTCCTCAGATCATCAAAGGAGGAGATGCTACGGGCAGGGAGGCCACAAAACCATAAGCGGGCCGGACCTACCAATGTTTGCATGAACATGTGGCAACACTCGGCGTTGTTCCATTTCTCCACAGTGGCTGCTCCAGAAAAAACGTTTAGATGTCATCGGGATCCTCGGTCCCGTCGTACGTCTTCACGTTAGCTGGCATTTTGATCTTGTTGGGGAAGTCAAAATGTGCTATGTGTTCGGCGAAACATTCCAACGACTTGGGACGGTATGGCTCAGAGGGGGTAGCCTCAGTTCGGGTTTCCGCTGTGGAGGTTTGAACCATGGGTTGGGGAATACCTGTCCCCTAACCTCCGGGAAGAGACGTTGCTGGTACTTGGTTTAGCAGAAGTGGGTACTGCCATGGGTACCCTCCATGCCATGTAGGGAAATATGGCGGTATATAAGGTGCGTACTGAGGTTGGGAGTAGTTAAGGTACATTGCTGCTGAAGAAGTAACTGGTCCCCCAACGTAACATCCGGCTCCTGCCAAAGAGGTGGCAACTGCACTACTGGCTAGGGGCAGGGACCTCAGGGCTTCCGCAAAGGAGAGAGGTGTTGAGGACGACAAGGACACTTGTGTGGCTTCCAACAACTGTCTTGTCGTGTGTTCTTGGACCCCGGGAGAGAGTATGGTTCTGCTAGGACCTTCCCCTGAAAGAATACCTCCCTGACTATTCAAGTAGGGGTGAGGATTTGTGTCAATACATTGGGTTGTTGGGGAGGTAGTGGTACCCCATAACGGAGGAGAAGGTGAGAGGGTAACGGTGGGTTCTTCGTCGTAAGACAACCTGACTTTCACACCCCTGGACCTTTCCTCCCGCACATAACCATTCAAGAGGTCTCGGAGTTGCAAGAAGTTTCTTCGTACTCCCTCCGGGGTGATGTCCATTCGTTCAATAGGTAACAACACGTCATCTCTAGGAGATGAATAAACAGCCCTTGAGGCTGGTGGAGTTTGATAATTGAGCATATCTCCTAGAGACGGTTCGACGTGTGGTCCGTCCGTTCCAGGTGTTTCATGGCCTGCAGCGTCACCGGAGGTGTGACTGCTGGCCGAAGTTTCTTGAAGACCCCCGTCTTGGTGGTTATCTCCACCGGTCATCACAAAAGAAGGTTACTTAGGAACAAATGGGACTGAAGGACTTTCAACAGCTTTGTTCAAAGTAGCGACAGCCCCACGGTGGGCGCCACTTGTTGCTACAACAAGGAAAATGACCGGGATTAGGTTATGAGATGTTTAGGTTTATATGTTAAAGGTATATTAGGTTAAGATTATGATTTAGGGGATCCTCTAGCTCCTGGAATGGAGCTGCACAAGGTAACAGACACCGTTAGCCTTAACGCAGGAGGGGGTCTCCTGCGTTAGGACTCCGGCGTGAGAATAAGTATGTATTCGTTGGGAGTGATAAAGTAGAGAGTATGAGAGTAAGAGGAGTAGTGAGAAGTGTGTGTGGAATGCGTACCCAAGGGTCTTCTTATATAGGCAATGGAAATCTGCCCAGGAGCTCCCTTATGGTAGCATCCTTACTATACCTGGTCATGGTTGACTCTCTTTATGCTGCCAGCAGTGAGACTTTGCCCTTTTAGTGCATTTTCAGCTTTTACTATTTCCTAGGCATGGCTTAAAGCTGTGTGATGTTTTGTTTTATGCCAATAGTAATAAGCCAAAGCACCTTTTTATATTTCCAATGTTTTTACTGTTCACCTTCTGCTGCATAGCTACCGTATGGCAGCTATGCTGCCTTATGTTAGTTGTTCAGCTCCAAGAAGTCCAGCAAACCTTAACACTTTTTACTTTGCTTTATTTTTTTGACAAGGGTTTAGACGTGGTCGTTTTAGGACTCACGTCATCAGTTATCAAATAAGTCGTATTGGACATAGATGTTAACATCGATGATGATGCAACGTCTAGAGTCTCGTCGGCGTGTAGAAATAGAATCATAAAAAGGTTGCTACAACTTTATCACCTTGAAAGGAAACAAGACCAAGACATTTAGGTTTGTCCAAGACACAATGTTAAAAAGTCACAAAAGGAGCTTCTAATGCTTGAGAAGCACTCATATCCCATCATTTTGGGACAATTTTCGATTTGTGTAGTGCATCAATTTTTCGAATTAATCAGCATGTTTTCGTTCCCTTGGCCTTCGACACGTTCGGTTACTTGGCACCAGAGGCGGTGCGGTTTGGCTCGGGTTCAGCGAGCAGTGCACAACAACTTTTCCACCCCCAAGGGCGGGGTTTTATCTTTAATAGATTGGGATTTTCTATTAAAAAAGGGGTGGTGGCGCAGCTTGTTGCCCGCCTACCTAACATTCTTATGTAATTTACCCTTTTTTCAATGGAGTATTATCTTTTATCAAAAAAAAAAAAGGATTAACTATGCCTAAAAATATCAAATGATCTTGATCCAAATCCACATTTATGTGTTTTTTTTTATCGATTATAAGAATGTATTATCGAGCGATGACATTATAGGGTAATAGGGGTGTGAATTTTGCTACAATATGTACATAAAAATCAAATGTTCGAATGGAAAATTTACCCGATAGTAACCAAGTTTCTCATTTGAATTATTAAGTAAAAATTCACTTTGAAATTGCTAACTTAATAAAAATACATAATTCGGTTAAAAATGGATTTATTTGCAGAAAATAGTATGTACAACCAATTTTAATTTTAGAATTTTGGCATATTGGTTATTTCACATCTCTATCCGTTTATGAGGAATGCAGATACAAATAAAACTTTTTTTTTTTTTTTGGTATATCACACGACAGAAGATGGCATTCAAAGTTTTAAGAGTGAATTATCATTTGAGTCCCTGTGTTATAGTGGTTTTAACTACTTGAACCCAAACTTCAAAACTTTAACTATTTGAGTTCCTATCTGGATATTAACCAACCTATTGAGTCCAAGTTGCTAACTAAGTTTGTTAAATCTGTATGAAATGACAAAAATACCACTACTTATTAAAAAAATAAAAGCTATATATACAAGGGCATTTTTGTCTTTTCATAAAAAAACTAACACACTTTATGGATGGAGTTAGCAATTTAGACTCAAATGGTTAATTAATTTCCAGCTAGGGACGGACTTAAGTAGTTAAAGTTATGAATTTTGAATTCAACTAGTTAAAACCACTATAGCATAGGGTCGCAAATAGTAATTTTTAATTTCAAAGTCATCAAGAGTGAAAGGTCATGGGCCTGCTTTTTTCAGAATCCAAGGATAATAATTATATTTGTATTACAAAATTATTACATGAAAAATCATCTAAAGATACAAGGATTTATATGTGGTGTGTGAGTTGAGAGAGGGAGAGAGAGCACACTATAATTATTAAACCAATTTTCACTAGAGATGATAAACACGTGTAGCGGATCTTGAACCAAACACCTGGTAGAATCAGACTTAATCTGGGCGGGCTGTCCTGAATACATATACAAATTTTCGGAAATGTTCGGTAAAATTTATACTACGAAATGAAAAAACTGGACAGGCCGAGGTCCGGTCTTAGCTCCACTAAGATCCGCCCTTGACCACGTAAGCACGTGTTTATTACTTCAAGTGTGATATAATATAACCAAAATAGCATCTCTTTCTCCCCCAGTATATCTTTCTAACGTAATTCAGGGGTTTGAGTTTAGTCTAAACTGGTTTTGGTCATTTTCGGATAGATCCAGCAAAAACGTTTAGCTAAACAGATAGTTTAATCAATCAACATGGCAAGTTAGCGTGTTGATCTGATTAACCCGTTTACTGTATTAAACTTAAAAAGAGGATGTGTTTTATGTTATAATCTAAATTGATTGTATATGTTACACCAAAACTTAGATAAAAGGGAAATGAGCATCAAGTTTAAAGTTTAAATGTCGTTCATATTTTTATACATTTCTATTCTTTTTTAATTTGTAATGCAACTATTAATAGGAAGAAAAAAAAAAGGAATCAGGTCCAACAGTCTTGTGTATGTCAGTTAACTCACGAGAATTCGTGTCACGTTCATTCTTAGGTTCGTGTCAAATTTTGTGTCCATG
This sequence comes from Ambrosia trifida, assembly GCA_028751855.1. Taxonomy (NCBI): domain Eukaryota; kingdom Viridiplantae; phylum Streptophyta; class Magnoliopsida; order Asterales; family Asteraceae; genus Ambrosia; species Ambrosia trifida. Next base: position 7,317,421 of record CM054132.1, read on the forward strand.
TCAGGTTTGACCTGCCAACCTGCAAACACAACCAATTTAACACCCCTATATCTAGCCGGCGCTGGTACAAGTATTTATACGTTTCTCTACTTTAGGTTGAACACGCTGTGTATATTACATACATATATCAGTGAGTGTGTGTGTATTTTGAGATCTAATCATATGAATCATGAAACAACATATGACAACTTACCCGATAAACATGACCAAGGTTTACGAGGATGTGAGATTGTGGGACTTTGCCAGTTGTATTTGTCGACGTCCCAAATGGAATCCTGTAATTACCCATAAAACGCAGACCTGACAACGATAAGAAAAAAAACGTTTATAAGTGTATTAACTTTTACTCATTAACTTTTTCTTATTGTGAGCACAATAAAGTATCAACTGATAGAATCTGCATACAGGCAAAGCATATAGAGATATGTGAGTAATTTTGCCATCAAGGGTGCTATGAAGTAATTTGTACATCCCAGCTGCAGTAGCATCTCCAAACCTTTGGACAAGAACATCTATGCATACCTACAATAAAAAACATGCATATTATTGTCAAGAAACAAAAGTGTAGTTTGAGTGAAGATCACATGTTTATGTATAAGTCGGTTGCGGCCTAGGTTTTTTATTTGACAGGTCAAACAAGTCAGATCAGATGACATACTTAAGAAATGGAATTTATAAGTTTCCGGGTTGATTCATTTCAACTAGGACCGATTGGGTTTGTCCCGATTGCTAAGTGTTCTGTGCCTTGATACCAAACCACATCGAGCCACTGGAAGCGGCCTCTCTATTCTTAGGGGTAGAGGTAAGGCTGTCTACCTTAGCTTTGCTATAGGTGGGATTAACTTAACTGAGTATGATGATGATGATTTATTTTGGGGGTGGGTGAGGGAGGGAGGTTATACCTTTGCTTTGTATTTTTCGTCCTGTGAGACGACAGTAAATAGTAATTCTCTTCCGGGTCTAGTTACAACATAGGTTACCACCTGCAAAACGACATCACAGATTTAAGTTAAGACTTAAGAAACAAATCTATAGCTTGGAAAAAATAGATAAACCTTCCGAACGGTCTCTGAGATAGCGACTGCTACATAAGTAGGCCAAACAGCAATTGCAATTGAATTCAGGAAGGCAGTGAATGGTGCAGCGCAAAGAGCTGTAGTAATCCCAGCTACAGTAAGAATACGCCCCTGAATTCAAAAAGAAAGACATGAATGAACATAACAGTTGAAGAATATTATTAGTGGGAGCACGCTTTGATATGGGTCGGTTTTTGCATAAAACTAAAAGCAAACCAAAAGGTTTAGTTTTCTAAGATTAGAACCTTTCGGTTTCAGTTAAGTCGGTTTTGATCACCGTTCGATTAGTCGAAATGCGGACACTCCATATGTACCAAATAAATCAATTAAAGCTAGCATTACAATTAAATGATATATAGATTAAGTCACTTTGATTAATTCGTTCCTGTCTTTGGTGCAAACACAAACTGATCCAAAAGTTTCGGTTAACACAAAATCAAAACCATCAACTTTTGCTTTGGGTAGGAAATTTTGGTCAATTCTGATTGTTCTTTGGTTTTGGCTCACTGCTATATTCATTCTTTAAATAATTGACTGCAAGTTAAAATATAGTCGTCGTCATCATCATCATACTCAGTTAATCCCACCAATAGCAAAAGCTAAGGTAGGGTCTGAGGAGAGTAAGATGTAGACCCCCGGCTCGTGAAAGTTAAAATACAGTCATTGATGCAATTTCGAATACCATTCAAATGACTCAAGAACAATTAAGTAATCAAAGACGATAAAGGTTCCTGGAACAATGTTCTTATTTTAATCAAAATTCAAATAAAAAACTAACTAAAACAATAAACCCTAGATCATAATTTATAACTTTGACTCATAACACAAATAGGAAACTAAATACGATATTTAGGAAATTCAAAATTTAAACAAATAAAAGATATTATGAAGCTAAATATATGTAAGTTCAGAGATGAGAATATGAGATACCGTTAAAGTAAGCTGTCCAGCAAGGATAAAAACAGCAATAAAACTATTGATCTCTGCAAATAACCGTCTTCTTCCGGTAGGGGTTGTAACAGTTGAGGCAATGACTGTTACTTTCTGCAGTTGACAATAACAAAACAAAGGGGGGTTAGCTCAGCTTATGTTTTTTATATTCAGTGAGCCAATTATTTAAAATATCAAACTGATCAAATGGGCCTAACGGCTGAACTGCGTAAAAAGTAAAAACACCCAAAACATTTTATAACAAAACTAACGTTAACTGTATATTGTCTTGTTAGCCAGCTCGCGCATTTTATAACATCTTACATCTATAATAAATAAGACCTAGTTTTACCTGAAAATAGAAGAACGAAGAGGTGACTGCACTTAGCCACAAGAATAATGACACACACAACAAATAATTTGATGACCATATAAGCCAAAATCCATCCAGTAAAGCCCAGATTCGAGGCGTTGTAGAGTCACTAGTTGTACTTGAAGCCGTCGGTGAAGATTCTTTGTGATCAGATATATTAACTTCATTGGTCTCATTCTGCTGATCAGCTTCGGTCTTTCTAGTGAATAAGAAAAAAGAAAGAATAAAAAAGCGTCACGATTCCAAGTTATATGGTACAAATGAAGCATAATGTAATAAATAAATAAATAAATAAATAAAATAAGAACCTGAGAGGACGAAGTTCTTCAGAAGGATCAGATAATTCTTTATTGATCAGTTTGGATGATTGGGCAGCAAATTCCATCATCAGGGAAGCAAATAGCAGGAGATCTGGTAAAAGAGAAGCCCGCCAAAATAATTCAAATATACAAGAAAAGGCAGATTAATTGCTTTGCGAAAGCCGTTTTCCAAAAGCAAAGAGAGGAAGCATACATGGTCCCAACCAGGCCATTCCTGTGGCAAACAATGAACCAAAGAGCTGACCGAAAGTCGCACCCGCACCAATAAATCCAAACAGTCGTGAACCTGACTGAACGCAAGATGGAATTAAAGCACGCATGACCACTGTACTTGCAACATGGTATCACATTTACCTCATTGTCCATAACGTCAGCGACTCTTGCCCATGTCGAAGATATAGTTATAAGATTTAGCAGAGCAACCTGGAGAGAAGGTCGGAAACACTTTTAAAGCTGCAGTTTTAGAAATTCATCGGACTCTTTTTTGCTTATTTTATTGATTAATTGTAATAATCAGTTTATAATATTCGAGAAACAAAAATTGCGATTAGTCTTGTAAAAACTGCAGACCAAACTGATTGTCCAAATAATAATGGAACCGTCTGTACCCATAAGAAGAAGCATATTCTGACAGAAATGTAAAACCATCCATGTTTGTCCCAGTCGGAAGGGTTTGTAGAAGCGGACTGAGTTTCAAGTTCAACCTTTAAGTCCTCTTTTATGGTAGACGACATGTTGAGGAACCCCTAAGAAATGTACAGAAGATTCAGTGCTGTGCACATGTAAGAAAAAAGTATCGTAAGTTGGTAACGACAACTTAAAACATATTTTATGTTTACCTTAAAGTTTGGTAATGTATGTTCAGGAGAAGACATGACCCATAAAATAAAGAAGAGCACAAGACTTGCACTGAAAAACCTGTATATTAAGACCAAAGCCTGGAATTCAACAGAAACATATTACAGGATGATGTAGGATTCACAAAGCGACTCGGAGGATAATATTTACCAACAACATTGAACAGCAGTTCATAGGTACTAACAATGACGGTATTAAACTACCGCTAGTGCTAACATATCGCAGTTGGTAAACTATAGTAGCATCATACAAACGAGCAACGCGACAGCAAAAGGTAAACACTAAGGCCCTAAAAATCTATATGCCAAAACAACCACTAAAGCTAAGCCAAATCTATACATTCCCTTAAAAGTCCATAACCTTATAATCCGCTGCTCCTCCGATGTCTCCATAAACTACTCCTATCCCCTATCATGTCGTCTAAAGGTATAATAAATAAACCACTTAAATGGACAAAATTGAAATCCAAAACAATCAATCAATCTCTCCCAATCAAAATCCACAGTTACCATTTTACTAAAAAAAAAGAAAAAAAAAAACCAAAAAATTTTAAAATTTTATTGTACCTTAGGCTTAGAAAGATTAGGCAAAGAAAAGATAAGTGTAGAAAGAGGAGCAGCAATCAAAGTCAACATCAATGACCCAAAAAACAATCCTGGGATATTCCCAATACCCAAAGAAATAGCCCCTTCATCTCTCAATGGCAATACCACAAAATAAGCACTCAACACCTGCACCCAACAATCAAATAATAATATCAAAATGAAGGTGGGAACAATGAAAGCAACAAAATTTATAAAATATGTGATCTGGGTTTGAGAAGTTAGTACTTACAAAGAAGAAAGAAGAGGTGGAGTAGAAAACTGTATAGGTTTCATGAGGATGGATGGTTAGGAAGAAAGATAGAAAGGAATGGAGTGTGGGTCTGGTTAATATTATCATTATTTTTCTTGAATCTTAAAGTTGTGTTTTAAGAAAAGGGTGAAGAACAATGGAAGTTGTTGCACATACAGGTTTAGATTTAAAGTGTTGACTTGCAAACACATGAATGGACTCTCTTGGAAAGCAAAGAATTTTAGAAATACCAAGGCTTTAAATTAAACGAGGTGTGTGAGGTGGCAGGGAAAAGTGGAATTTTTTGATTCAAAGCGAGACGCTTTGGATCAAAGTTTTATATTGGGGTATTTTTTGGTGTTTTGAATTTGTTTTTTATTTTTTTATTTTTTTTAATATAATTATTTAAAAAAGTTAAAAAAAAATTAAACTTGACATCATCAACCACATATAGTCAAAGATTTTAACAATAGATTCAGGAAGCTTGAACAATAGATTCAGTACTTCCAGGAAAAATACAACATTAATCTTTGTTATCCTTTATCATCTCTAATCATGAAGACCTTGATCTGCAATATTTGAAAATTATCATTTCTTGACATGCTTGGTAACAGAGAGGAACACTTTCTTCTTTTGTTTTACAATTTTTTTGTTAGTTGTTAATGTTGTTATAGTTTTTTCTACTTTTAGAAAAAATAAAAAACCAATTCGAATGCGGTATGCGTGTTAAATTTCATTAAATAAGTGAAAAACGCGAATTGATTAAACTTTGTAGAGGCCTATGTTCTACGGCAGGTGAGTTGGAAATCAAGGGATCCGCTTGGAGTCTAAAGCTTTGCGTCATCTCTAAGTATTCAATTCCGATAATCCACACCTTTCTCTGAAGCAAAACCTCTCTAGGTTTACCATCACCAAACGGATTCACCTTAGGCCTCGGTTTGTCCACTTCAATTCCTAACATTAATTCCAATTCTAATTCCACTGGTGCAATCAGAATCTGAAGAGAAAGTATCATCATCATCCACAATGTTCTTACCTAGAGCTACCAACCATCCGGTTGTTTCATGTTGCCTTCATCGTTGATAGATATATCTCCGACAACAACTTGCTCTGGATCATTCGTTAATTTAATGAGATTTAGTGAAGATCAAGAGGATCCAAGTTGAAGAAGAAGATGACAGATATCACTAACATAACTTGCACCGGCTTGAGATATGAGTTTGATTAGCTTAAATCTCTCTGATCCATGATATCCACTTTCACCTGAAGTTTTACTTTCCTAGGAAGAATATCAGAGCTCCAAAAGCAAGTGTGAAGATCAAGAGGATGCAAGTTGAAGAAGAAGATGACAGATATCACTAACATAACTTGCACTGGCTTGAGATATGAGTTTGATTAGCTTAAATCTCTCTGATCCATGGTATCCACTTTCACCTGAAGCTTTACTTTCCTAGGAAGAAGAGCAGAGCTCCAAAAGCAAGTGTGAAGATCAAGAGGATGCAAATTGAAGAAGAAGATGACAGATATCACTAACATAACTTGCACCGGCTTGAGATATGAGTTTTATTAACTTAAATCTCTCTGATCCATGGTATCCACTTTCAAAGGATCCATGACACGCGATAATCGCTACGGTTAGTGGATACTATGGATCAGAGAGATTCAAGCTAATCAAACTCATATCTCAAGTTGGTGCAAGTTATGTTGGAGCACTGTTCTTGTGATGAATGGATCAGAGGAATTATCCCGATCACAATGTCCAACAACTGAATTTGACTTGCTTGCATTGGAATCTTGAATGAAATCATCTCATTGTATATTCTCCATATCCATACCTTGTTTCAAGTATCTTGTAAAAGTCATTTAGTCTTCAAGACTTCTAGGAGTCAACAAAGGTTGACTTCTTTGAGCATCAACCATTACTATATTACATTATTATTATTATTTAAATTATTATTATATTTGCAACCTAATTCCTTTGTTTTATTATTATAATAATAAATTATTATTATTATTTATTTTTATTTTATTTTCTTTTTTGAGGGTGTAATGATGATGGTTATGATTTGACAAACGATTTATGAAAGTATTAAGAATCGAAAATTAGTAAAACGATTTATGAAAGTATCAAGAATTGGGAATTAGTAAAATGATTTTATAATTCTTTAAAGGCTGAACACGAGTATACTCAAACAAGGGTTTCGCGTTTCGGTACGTTTTAATTGATCGGATGTGATTTCTGAAAACCACAAACAATCAATTAAACATTACGAAACGCGTCAAACAGAGACCGGAAGTCCAGCATGTTGATTAGACATGCAAAAATCGTGTTTTGAAAAAATATGGGCATCGACTATATAGTCAGAGCACCACGTACAATGATTCATGAAAGTTGAACAAACTCGGATGTTTCAACAAAAACACACAAACGAGCAATAAACGACCCGTAACGTCTCAAACGAATTTTGTTGTATTGGGAACAACTAAAAACATTTTAAAATGAATTAAAATTATTTTTTAATCAATAACAAGTATTTAAAATAAATTAAAACAAATTAATTTTTTTTTTTAAAAAAGGCCAAAGTGTCTGACTTTGGTCAAAGCAAGGTGCCTGTGGTCTAATCAAGCAAACCAGACGCCTAGCTTTGGCCAAAACCAGGCGCTTTGGTCTTTTTAAAAAAAAAAATAATTTGTTTTAATTCATTTTAAATACTTGTTATTGATTAAAAAATAATTTTAATTCATTTTAAAATGTTTTTAGTTGTTCCCAACACAACAAAATTCGTTTTAGGCGTTACGGGTCGTTTATTGCTCGTTTGTGTGTTTAGGTTGAAACATCCGAGTTTGTACAACTTTCATGAATCATTGTACGTGGTGCTCCGACTATACAGTCGATACCCATATTTTTTTCAAAACACGATTTTTGCATGTCTAATCGATATGTCAGACTTCCGGTCTCTGTTTGACGCATTTCGTAATGTTTAATTGATCGTTTGTGGTTTTCAGAAGTCACATCTGATCAATTAAAACGTACCGAAACGCGGAAATCCTTGTTTGAGTATACGCGTGTTCAGGCTTTAAAGAATTATAAAATCATTTTACTAATTTCCGATTCTTGATACTTTCATAAATCGTTTTACTAATTTCTGATTCTTGATACTTTCATAAATCGTTTGTCAAATCATAACCATCATCATCATTACACCCTCAAAACAGAAAAAAATAACAATAAATAAAATAATAATAATAATAATAATAATAATAATAATAATAATAATAATAATAATAATAATAATAATAAAATCATTGCTCCAACATAACTTGCACCAGCTTGAGATATGAGTTTGATTAGCTTAAATCTCTCTGATCCATGGTATCCACTAACTGATCAAACAACGAGATCCATATTTTCAGACGTTAGGGTTTGATAAACACAAAACTTATTATTAAAAAGCAACAAAAACAAAACTCGAACCTTAAATCGTACGGTGATGTAAAGAGAGGCCTATACACAGAGTGCCGTGGAGGAAGATCGTCGGTTTGTTGTAGTCGATGATGGCGGAGAGGTTATCGGGAAGTTGAAATTTTGAATGAGGTACGTCGGTTTGCTCTCTATATACTAATTCATAACAGAGGTACGAAAGTATTCATATATATAAAACATTAAACAACCACTATTCAACTAAATGTATCTAGTGACAGTGACATCGAACACTTTATAAAGCAACAAATTCAAAACAGAGGTATGAAAGAAAAGCTTCAGGTGAAAGTGGATACCATGGATCAGAGAGTATTAAGCGAATCAAACTCATATCTCAAGCCGGAAGTTATGTTAGTGATATGTGTCATCTTCTTCTAGGAGATTCATGAAGATATTCATCAAGACCTTTGTAGAGGGTCACTATTCATATATAAAGAACATTAAGTAACCAATTGCCAAAGGGTCACTATTCATCAGAGTTTCCAACCACTACGAAATTTATCTACTCACAGTGACATCGAATACTTTATTTGAGTTTGATTAGCTTGAATCTCTCTGATCCATGGTATCCACTAACCGTAGCGATCATTACAGTTATTTGGAATGTTCCTGATCATTACAGTAACGATCGCTTTACAATGCCGAAAACGACTATCATCACTCTGTATGGGTTGCTTATTAGCGCCAATCCTACTCTTGATTTCTTTCCACACTAATTGCTCCAACATAATTTACACCGACTTGAGATATGAGTTTGATTAGCTTAAATCTCTCTGATCCATGGTATCCACTAACCATAGCGATTATCGAAAGATTTATTTTAGGAATTGTTTGAGAATATATTTTTTGATCAAAGGATCCATATGTGACAACCTACCCCCTACACTTTTCATAAAATGTACACAATCAGTCCCTCAACTATTTTAAAATATTCGTTTTAACCCTCGTGGTCTTAAATTTGATTAAAATTAAGAAAAATTATTTTCTTACTCTTCCGCAGACCGCGGAGGATTTCTTAACCTCTCCGTGCTCCGCGGAGCAATGTAGTCAACCTGCCGGTCAATGTCTTTCGCCGCGGACCACGAAGGATATATTAACCTCCCCGCGGTACGCGACGGGACTCTCTGCAGTTTCAACTTGTTTAGCCATGAATATGGTAAATTCTAAGTCAAATTTCGATTTTCATTGCACTTCAACACCCATTTTATGTTACAAATCGTAGTCCATTCAAACTTCTCCTGGTCAATTTGTATTTATATGTATTTAATTCGAGTTTTGACCAAAAAAATTCATCACAAATTAATATATAACCCCCACTTTTGACCCATCTTCATTTGCGCCATCAATTTGTTTGTTTCAAAGCAATTGAATCCTCTTTCATCTACACTTTTACATCTACATCTACACTCTACACTATATAATAAAAAAAAACACATGAGGGACACATGGCACTCCCTCATGAATTCTCTCATTTTATTATTTAATTTAATACAATAAATTCAAATTTAATTATAATAATTGATTTGCAAAAGCATATTATAAATTTAAACAGTCAAGCTTTTTTTGTGAGACTTTCATGTTGGTCTAAACAAATAAATAAAATATATTCTATGTTTTTTGTAAATCAATTAATATAATTATATTATAATTCAAAATTAGAAATAAATTATTAGACATAATTTGATAATGTTTATGAACTAACAAAAGTAATCTTTATTAAAAATTATTTATTTTTTTAAGATAACGTATTTATGTGTTATTAAATTTAAATCGTGTACCTTAAAAACGTGTTTTTAATATGTGGTCTTTCACTCTAAGTTTAAAACTATATTTCTTACAATATTCTGAACAAAAAAAATAAAATAAAACAAATCAATTCACATTAATTAAATATTTGATTTAATACAAAACTAAATATGTTTGGCTATTTTCGTATTATAATACCTTCATATATAATATATAAAATACATTTTATATATGAAAAATCATTATTTGAAATCTTCATTGACTTTGTTTTTTCAAGTTACTTCAATAGAGAAATGCAATATCTAAACAGTCTTTTCATTACTAATTCGTTTCAATCTTTATTTCCATGCTTTTAATTCACACATTTTTTTTATAATACAGCAACATTGAACCAATAAATGTCATTATGTTTAAAGACCTTGAGGTTAGAAAAAAATGATTATACACTCAAGGTTAGAAATACTTTGGCTTTGGAATAAACTTGATGTCAAATTCCAAAATGAACAATACTCGATTGGGATGGTTTAACGGATGAGGAGATACTTTTAAATTAATTTCATTTTTTATATCCTAGCCTAATGTGACATCCATCACCTTTCATTTTATCTTTTGTCCGACTTTAGTCTCTCTCTTTTCATGAATTTACATCTACTCGAATTGTTGTCGTAATTGAGAAAAAAAAAAATTCTTTTCTTTTATAAGTAATAATAATAATAATAATAATAATAATAATAATAATAATAATAAAGTTGGTTTTAAACATTATATTAAATAAACCATATATCCTAAATCCATTAACTTAACCCAACCCAACTAAGTCTATCCAACTCACTAAGCCCAATACCCTGAGCCCATTAGCAGACCAGCCCACTTCCCTTTCTCCTTTCCCATTCCTTCTCTACTGAAAAAAAAAGAAAAAAAAAACTGTTGGGGACCAGACTCGAACCCGAGTCTAGAGCCGGGTCAACATAGCAACCCACACTAAAACCAACTGAGCTGCACTGCAACTTGAGTTCTTTCCATACGAAATTAATATTATTATGTTGCTGATTATCATAGTCAAACAACGAAAGTCAACCTTCCTTAACCCATTCAATTGATTCGAAATCCCACGTTTTAATACTTGATTATGTATGGGAAGTATTGGACAGGTCATACGCGTCGTTTACACGCAAAAAAATTCATTAAAAACATTCCAAAATTCATGATTATTGCGCTTTTATAGTAATGGTTGAGTCAACTTTCCAAATTGTTCAATTCGAATGTTATAATATAAACTGAACCCCATATTTCATCCTAAAGATGCCGAATTACATACATACACTCTTAAAACCTTCTGTGTTTTACTATCAAACGAGTAAATCGAGTCTTTTTGACCTTTGGGTTGACTCACGAGTTGGAAGCCCCCACCACTGGTATGGTTTGATCCCTTACTCCTTCATTTTAGTCGCCCCTTTTTAAGTAATAACCATATGGTTAATTAGGCTATAATATCGTATATGGTTGATTAGGATTTTAGGGTTCTTGTTTATAAAATGGGGAAGATAACTCTCAGGCATTTGAGCTAAATAAAATTCTAAATGAAAGAAATCAACAAAACTGATGTGGATCAGATGGTTTCTAAGCGTGTACAAAGTCATGGGGGTCGGGTCTGACCCGGGTTCGATCCCCACAAAGCCCAATTCTTTTCTTTTTGAAACTTTTCCTTCCTTTTATATTTATTGTTTTATCTTTTAAATAAATTTTAAAATACCAAATCTACATTATAAATTCTATAAAATTTATCCTATGTTGTATAAACAATAAAATTTGTTATAAAATTTTTATTTTTTCAAAAATCCTTTATTTAATATATATTATAATTATTACAAGTTTATTCAATTATAATTTTAAAATTCTATAAAAATATCTAAACGACTTTATAAAATCCCACAAAAATTATTTCAAACTTGTATATCCGTAAATATTTCAGAAATTAATTTTTATTCTAGAAAAACCGTTTATTTAATATTTTTAATTAATTTTTGTTGTTTTAATCATAAATAAATCATAATAAATTCATTTTTCAACATTTTTTTACCAAAATTTTACATAAATTATTTCTGTTCATTTAGAACAGAAATATAAATTTTAAATTGGAATTTCATTAATTTTAATATTTTTAGATGTTAAGACTATATTTTGACAAATAGAAATAAATATACTAAATATTCAATTTTTGAGGAAATAATTATATAAAATTATTTTTCATACTTAAAACCTTATAATATGATCATCCTTAATAAAAAAAAACCTACAATAGTCTTTTATTTAATTATTTACCGAATTTCTCTTATTTATTAACAATTTACCTAATTAATAATCAATTACCTATCCCCAAATTAGGAACCCTAGAAATATTTGTAGACTAGAAAGACTTAAACTTATTTATTACCTTAAACATAGGGTGATACTTGGCAACGTTAGATCACACTTATTTTATTCCACAAGGCTTAACACTTTGCTAAGGTGAGTATTACTTATCCCTTTTTTCGGTTTTACACTTTTGGGGTGATTCATGCACAGGTTACTTTCATATATAAAATACATTTTATATATGAAAAATCATTATTTGAAATCTTCATTGACTTTGTTTTTTCAAGTTACTTCAATAGAGAAATGCAATATCTAAACAGTCTTTTCATTACTAATTCGTTTCAATCTTTATTTCCATGCTTTTAATTCACACATTTTTTTTATAATATAGCAACATTGAACCAATAAATGTCATTATGGTTAAAGACCTTGAGGTTAGAAAAAAATAATTATACACTCAAGGTTAGAAATACTTTGGCTTTGGAATAAACTTGATGTCAAATTCCAAAATGAACAATACTCGATTGGGATGGTTTAACGGATGAGGAGATACTTTTAAATTAATTTCATTTTTTATATCCTAGCCTAATGTGACATCCATCACCTTTCATTTTATCTTTTGTCCGACTTTAGTCTCTCTCTTTTCATGAATTTACATCTACTCGAATGGTTGTCGTAATTGAGAAAAAAAAAATTCTTTTCTTTTATAAGTAATAATAATAATAATAATAATAATAATAATAATAATAATAATAATAATAATAAAGTTGGTTTTAAACATTATATTAAATAAACCATATATCCTAAATCCATTAACTTAACCCAACCCAACTAAGTCTATCCAACTCACTAAGCCCAATACCCTGAGCCCATTAGCAGACCAGCCCACTTCCCTTTCTCCTTTCCCATTCCTTCTCTACTGAAAAAAAAAAAAGAAAAAAAAAACTGTTGGGGACCAGACTCGAACCCGAGTCTAGAGCCGGGTCAACATAGCAACCCACACTAAAACCAACTGAGCTGCACTGCAACTTGAGTTCTTTCCATACGAAATTAATCTTATTATGTTGCTGATTATCATAGTCAAACAACGAAAGTCAACCTTCCTTAACCCATTCAATTGATTCGAAATCCCACGTTTTAATACTTGATTATGTATGGGAAGTATTGGACAGGTCATACGCGTCGTTTACACGCAAAAAAATTCATTTAAAACATTCCAAAATTCATGATTATTGCGCTTTTATAGTAATGGTTGAGTCAACTTTCCAAATTGTTCAATTCGAATGTTATAATATAAACTGAACCCCATATTTCATCCTAAAGATGCCGAATTACATACATACACTCTTAAAACCTTCTGTGTTTTACTATCAAACGAGTAAATCGAGTCTTTTTGACCTTTGGGTTGACTCACGAGTTGGAAGCCCCCACCACTGGTATGGTTTGATCCCTTACTCCTTCATTTTAGTCGCCCCTTTTTAAGTAATAACCATATGGTTAATTAGGCTATAATATCGTATATGGTTGATTAGGATTTTAGGGTTCTTGTTTATAAAATGGGGAAGATAACTCTCAGGCATTTGAGCTAAATAAAATTCTAAATGAAAGAAATCAACAAAACTGATGTGGATCAGATGGTTTATAAGCGTGTACAAAGTCATGGGGGTCGGGTCTGACCCGGGTTCGATCCCCACAAAGCCCAATTCTTTTCTTTTTGAAACTTTTCCTTCCTTTTATATTTATTGTTTTATCTTTTAAATAAATTTTAAAATACCAAATCTACATTATAAATTCTATAAAATTTATCCTATGTTGTATAAACAATAAAATTTGTTATAAAATTTTTATTTTTTCAAAAATCCTTTATTTAATATATATTATAATTATTACAAGTTTATTCAATTATAATTTTAAAATTCTATAAAAATATCTAAACGACTTTATAAAATCTCACAAAAATTATTTCAAACTTGTATATCCGTAAATATTTCAGAAATTAATTTTTATTCTAGAAAAACCGTTTATTTAATATTTTTAATTAATTTTTGTTGTTTTAATCATAAATAAATCATAATAAATTCATTTTTCAACATTTTTTTACCAAAATTTTACATAAATTATTTCTGTTCATTTAGAACAGAAATATAAATTTTAAATTGGAATTTCATTAATTTTAATATTTTTAGATGTTAAGACTATATTTTGACAAATAGAAATAAATATACTAAATATTCAATTTTTGAGGAAATAATTATATAAAATTATTTTTCATACTTAAAACCTTATAATATGATCATCCTTAATAAAAAAAAACCTACAATAGTCTTTTATTTAATTATTTACCGAATTTCTCTTATTTATTAACAATTTACCTAATTAATAATCAATTACCTATCCCCAAATTAGGAACCCTAGAAATATTTGTAGACTAGAAAGACTTAAACTTATTTATTACCTTAAACATAGGGTGATACTTGGCAACGTTAGATCACACTTATTTTATTCCACAAGACTTAACACTTTGCTAAGGTGAGTATTACTTATCCCTTTTTTCGGTTTTACACTTTTGGGGTGATTCATGCACAGGTTACTTTCATATATAAAATACATTTTATATATGAAAAATCATTATTTGAAATCTTCATTGACTTTGTTTTTTCAAGTTACTTCAATAGAGAAATGCAATATCTAAACAGTCTTTTCATTACTAATTCGTTTCAATCTTTATTTCCATGCTTTTAATTCACACATTTTTTTTATAATACAGCAACATTGAACCAATAAATGTCATTATGGTTAAAGACCTTGAGGTTAGAAAAAAATGATTATACACTCAAGGTTAGAAATACTTTGGCTTTGGAATAAACTTGATGTCAAATTCCAAAATGAACAATACTCGATTGGGATGGTTTAACGGATGAGGAGATACTTTTAAATTAATTTCATTTTTTATATCCTAGCCTAATGTGACATCCATCACCTTTCATTTTATCTTTTGTCCGACTTTAGTCTCTCTCTTTTCATGAATTTACATCTACTCGAATTGTTGTCGTAATTGAGAAAAAAAAATTCTTTTCTTTTATATGTAATAATAATAATAATAATAATAATAATAATAATAATAATAATAATAATAATAATAATAATAAAGTTGGTTTTAAACATTATATTAAATAAACCATATATCCTAAATCCATTAACTTAACCCAACCCAACTAAGTCTATCCAACTCACTAAGCCCAATACCCTGAGCCCATTAGCAGACCAGCCCACTTCCCTTTCTCCTTTCCCATTCCTTCTCTACTGAAAAAAAAAAAAGAAAAAAAAAACTGTTGGGGACCAGACTCGAACCCGAGTCTAGAGCCGGGTCAACATAGCAACCCACACTAAAACCAACTGAGCTGCACTGCAACTTGAGTTCTTTCCATACAAAATTAATCTTATTATGTTGCTGATTATCATAGTCAAACAACGAAAGTCAACCTTCCTTAACCCATTCAATTGATTCGAAATCCCACGTTTTAATACTTGATTATGTATGGGAAGTATTGGACAGGTCATACGCGTCGTTTACACGCAAAAAAATTCATTAAAAACATTCCAAAATTCATGATTATTGCGCTTTTATAGTAATGGTTGAGTCAACTTTCCAAATTGTTCAATTCGAATGTTATAATATAAACTGAACCCCATATTTCATCCTAAAGATGCCGAATTACATACATACACTCTTAAAACCTTCTGTGTTTTACTATCAAACGAGTAAATCGAGTCTTTTTGACCTTTGGGTTGACTCACGAGTTGGAAGCCCCCACCACTGGTATGGTTTGATCCCTTACTCCTTCATTTTAGTCGCCCCTTTTTAAGTAATAACCATATGGTTAATTAGGCTATAATATCGTATATGGTTGATTAGGATTTTAGGGTTCTTGTTTATAAAATGGGGAAGATAACTCTCAGGCATTTGAGCTAAATAAAATTCTAAATGAAAGAAATCAACAAAACTGATGTGGATCAGATGGTTTCTAAGCGTGTACAAAGTCATGGGGGTCGGGTCTGACCCGGGTTCGATCCCCACAAAGCCCAATTCTTTTCTTTTTGAAACTTTTCCTTCCTTTTATATTTATTGTTTTATCTTTTAAATAAATTTTAAAATACCAAATCTACATTATAAATTCTATAAAATTTACCTATGTTGTATAAACAATAAAATTTGTTATAAAATTTTTATTTTTTCAAAAATCCTTTATTTAATATATATTATAATTATTACAAGTTTATTCAATTATAATTTTAAAATTCTATAAAAATATCTAAACGACTTTATAAAATCCCACAAAAATTATTTCAAACTTGTATATCCGTAAATATTTCAGAAATTAATTTTTATTCTAGAAAAACCGTTTATTTAATATTTTTAATTAATTTTTGTTGTTTTAATCATAAATAAATCATAATAAATTCATTTTTCAACATTTTTTTACCAAAATTTTACATAAATTATTTCTGTTCATTTAGAACAGAAATATAAATTTTAAATTGGAATTTCATTAATTTTAATATTTTTAGATGTTAAGACTATATTTTGACAAATAGAAATAAATATACTAAATATTCAATTTTTGAGGAAATAATTATATAAAATTATTTTTCATACTTAAAACCTTATAATATGATCATCCTTAATAAAAAAAAACCTACAATAGTCTTTTATTTAATTATTTACCGAATTTCTCTTATTTATTAACAATTTACCTAATTAATAATCAATTACCTATCCCCAAATTAGGAACCCTAGAAATATTTGTAGACTAGAAAGACTTAAACTTATTTATTACCTTAAACATAGGGTGATACTTGGCAACGTTAGATCACACTTATTTTATTCCACAAGGCTTAACACTTTGCTAAGGTGAGTATTACTTATCCCTTTTTTCGGTTTTACACTTTTGGGGTGATTCATGCACAAGTATACAAAACTTGCACATTCACTTACACATACATTTTTCTTCATTTACAATTCATATACGTGTCTTGTTTATCTTTGTGCTTTATGTTTAAACATGAATGTAGCTTACGTATAAAATCATACATCTAGACATAACTTATGTTATGGTGCTCTTTACATATAGACGTAACTTATGTTTTGGTGGTCATTTAGACATAACTTATGTTATGTTGCTCTTTTAGACTTGACACGTGTTAGGGTGCTCATTATCAATTTTACCTTATCAACTTTACATTTGATCTTGTCTTGTTTGGTTACTTATGTGCTTACATAATGCCTTGGTGATGCTAGAGACATGAATTGTACCACTTTTCAAACCTATACTATATGTACAAAGCTAGGTAATACTCACCAACATCGCATGTTGACAAAATTTATTTTCGTGCATGTTTCAGGATAAGCTGCTTGACGCTTCACATAGGACTTGGGACTTAGATTACATAAATCAACTGTCTCTATTTTTGTTGTCGCGTATTTATTTTCACATGTTGTAAAACAATATTCAATAATCAAATATTTACATTTGAGTACCATGAGCTTTTGAACAATCGTCACTATGTGACACCTCGATGATTCCGCAATCGGTTGGGGTGTTACATCTAAACAGATTTACCTTTATTACTTTTTGATTTTATTTGTTTTGTTGTACCTGCAGTCTTATAAGGTAATAGCCACGGTATGGAAGATATATTTTGGAATGTTTGAAAAAAGTTTTATGTGAATAAAAATGTTTTTTACAATAAATCATTTAGGGGCTGATGAATATTTAATATTTTTTCGGTTGTAAAGGCAACTTTTTTTATTTTAAAGAAAATATGTAATCTATTTTTTCTTAATTATATTTTAAATTTATATATAATATATATAATTTAAATTGTTCAACCCGTGTATCACACGGGTACATAACCTAGTACTCTCATACTCTAGTCTACCACTTATGTGTTCAAAGTTTCGATTATAGTCTCGTGTATTGAACAAATTGGGAAGCTTTATATTTTTCTTATTCGGTTTTTCTATCATCATTTTGAGATATCAAATTCGTGAGTTTTTCTAATTCCTTTTGCGTTTTGATTCATTATTATCAGTAGATCAATAGCCCTCTATTTGTTATACTAATTATTGCCTTCAAGGGTTCCAATTAGAAATCTAGGGTTTAGGGTGTTCTAGGTGATTTGGGAATTTTGACTTAAAAATTTATAGAACTTTATAAATTCATAACTCGCTTATTTCTTAGCCAAAAATTATCAAACTTGGTATACTTGTTCATGTGACCTATTATAAGTTTTACAAATTATTTTGAGATTTTTAGACACTGTTTAATATTTAAATTATTTTATGATTATTTAATCTCATTTAATTCGTATAAAATCGTATAAGATGTATTTTGACATATAACTGGTAGAAACATATGTTAATATGTTAGAATAATTTTCATGTCATTTTCCCTCTGTTTTGATATGTTTTTATATGATATCTCATTTTTAATTGTAAATTAGTTTTAAACAAATAATATTCATCTTAATAAGATTTTTAGATCAAACACTCTATAAAATTTAGTGTGAGTCTTTTTAAGTCAGTAAATTGAGTTTTTATAGAAAATTTTATCTTTAAAATAATTTTGTATTTTATTCCTATTTAAATCATATAAAATCGAAATTTGATTATTTTAACATGAAAATTTGTGTAAAAACATTTCATCATGTTAGAATCATGTTCACATCAGTTTATATATATTTTATAATGTTTTATATGAAGTCTCATTTATATGGAATAAATTAACTTTTAAGCATATAAATTCATCAAAGACTTTTATATAAATTATAAAATATTTTTGAGTTAAATTCCTTATTTCATAAATTCGGGAAATATCTAGTTTATAAACTCAAGTTATTTATTCTCATTCGTATCTCGTCAATAATCAATATAATTATTTATATTTAATTTAATAATTATGAATAATTATAGTTTAAGATTATTAAAATTATATCTTTCATCATGACTTTTATTATATAACTTTGTTTATGTTTCTTAATATGAACCGAAGTTATACTCTCGATTTATCTCATGGATTCGTGTATTATGATTCTATAAGCTGTTTAATTATTTTTGACGCATCACATTTATATTAAACATGAAACCCTAAATTTAGACTAGACATCCTAGATGACTTAGATTAGGAAACCTAGACTCTTTTAAGCTTAAATATTTATTTTGGCACTTTAAACTTTAGGTTGACTATTTGGATTTGCTCGCTTACACTCGCTTGCTTAGTCAATTTATTATTTGACCAATGTGAGTATATCTTTCCCCTTTTTCATTCTACTGTTTGGGGCTACTCATGTACCTTATGTCAAATTACTATTTCTTTTCACTAAGTGCAATTCTCATGTGTGTATGCTTTATGTTACTTTGTGTATCTATGACTTGTCAAAATCATTAACCGTTGCGGCCTAGCATTTCAATGAATAGTACTATGGTATATACCCCTTGTGACTCCGTTGAGAGATCTAGGTCATTGCTATGTGTTTCATTACTTCTGTCAATAGCGCATACTATATATAAATTTCATTTCACTTTCATAGGGTTGATTTTGACCCGGATGCTACTTAAATACATAATTGCAAACGGTATACAACACATGAATTGCGAAACGTTTTTCTACTATATGTATTCAAAACAAGGTATGCTCACCAATACATTTTTGTATTGACCTATACGATTTTGGTACATGTTTCAGGTTATTTTTGAGACGCCTTTTAGCTTTTGGAATTTATACTTAGATTTTGGATTCATTGTATTTTAGTTTAGATTGTTAGTTTGAATCATTGTATCTTGTATCTCATTTCAATGTAATAAAGTACTTAAATGATGTATCAATATTTACACTTTTAGTCCATGAGCTATTGAACAATCGTCACTACGTGACACCTCGATGATTCCGCCATCGGTTGGGGTGTTACACCATAACTGAACAGTTATTTGGAATGTTCCTGATCATTACAGCAACGATCGCTTTACAATGCCGAAAACGACTATCATCACTTGATTTCTTTCGACAACCAGTACAACGAACTCTGTATGGGTTGCTTGTTAGCGTCGATCCTATTGTTGATTTCTTTCGCCAACAGTACAACTAAAATATTATATTACAATAATATTACCTTGAGCAAAAAGTTGTGTTTGAAGCCTTTTTCTTGTGACACCCGACACGTTTAGGTTAACATTTTATAAAATACATAAGTCTACCTTAGCGAAAAACATTTTCAAACATACTTAACTAGGTCAGTTGAGTCGTTACGATGGTTCCGGGAATCATCGAGAGTCGTTACGATGATCCACGGGATCATTGGGAGTCGGTCCATAACCACGTGAACACGAATAGGTGATCTGTAGAATCGCTGGGTTTAACGCACACACGTAAATCTCGGGTCCCGGGAATTGGTGATCGGGTGGGAACGTGTTAGTTATCATGCATTATTTGTTGGTAATCATTATGTGACTTGTCGGTATGTGAAAACGTGTTTATATATGTTAAAATAGGGTTTAACGCGCCAAAAACTCGGACACTTAGGCTAAAGGCGATTAGGGCATGTGGGATAGCCCTAATCGCCCCTAATGATGCGAATAGGAGGCCCCTTGGGGCGAGTAGGGCCTAAATGCTAGTTGTTACTAGCGAATAGGATCCTTACTCGCCAATAACAGCTCCGTACTCGCCTATACTGCAGGTCACGACTAAAAACGCCTATAAATACCACCCTTATGTTTTAAAACACCATTTGTGAAACCCTAATACACCCCTAAGCCACCCCACACCTTATCCAACCTCTGTAACTCGTTTTTGAGCAAGAAATCATATTTTCAAGTCTTACAACCGAGTTCTTCATACCAAACCTTTATAATAGTATTGTTTTGATCCATAAAGGTCCAGACCTGATTTATAAACGTTTGTGTCTTTGAAAACTTATTAAAATCGGTTTCAAAACAAACCCACACATCTATACTTGTTTTATGTGATGTATTCATGCAAGATAGGATCTTTATCGTTTAAACATGATTGTTCTTGTGTTATTAGTATGTTTCTGATCTAAATAAGTTAATATGAGGATAATCTAGGAATTTGAAGGTTCATAGATGTGTAATATTGATATTAGGCATTTTGACCCGTTTGGGCGATTATGGTGGATTGATGATGATATGTTGTGTTTTGTTGATTATTTAAGGATAGGGTTTACTCTAGGATGATGCTAGAACGGTAGGATAATGTCGGATAACGTTGTTATGTGATGAAATCTAAGTATTTGCTATTTAGGGTAAGTTTTACATGTTGATGTGATGCTTACATGCAAGTTATGCTATTTTGGGAAACCGCGTGCATTCGGGACGGCTAGGGTAATGATAAATTAGGGGTTTTTACTTGAAATAGTTGGGTTAATGTTTTGGGTTGGGTATTGGGTGTTTACGCATGTTTCAGATCTGATTTGGAGGGTTAAACGCGCAAAAAGGAGGTAACAGCCCTGTACTAGCGAGTAGGAGTTCTAATCGCCAGTGTTATAGGCGATTAGCTCCTAATCGCCTGATGTTCATGCGAATACAAGTCCTATTCGCCTGTACAACTAGCGAGTACAATCCTAATCCCCACTTCTACTAGTGATTACAATTCTAAATGCTAGTTTGGTTCCTAATCGCGTGAAATGCTGCTGTATGTATATTTTAACATCCCGAAACACGGATTGACGCCTAGGAACATGTTAGGAACCCCAGGACATGTCTAATGACTTGGTAACACGTGTTCGGACTTTGTTATGCGTTAATTGGGCGTTATGCTAGATAGGGTGAATGTTTGCGCATGCTAAGTGTTTAATTGCATAAGTTGCATGATATCTTGCTTTCGGCTAACACGTGGGATGTCGGGTCACCAATGGGATGCCGGGTATTGTCTGGTTTGGTCGGTTTAACGTTTAAACATGTTTTCAACATACACGGTCACGGTGTGGACAACTTGGGGACTGATTAGCCTTCGGGTTAGTAGTCATCACACTTATGTAAACTCATTGATAGGTCGTCACTAAGTAGGGTCATCATACACGTGTTGGGATTCTAAATATCCGAAGGCGCACTCTAAGGTGAGTTTCACGGCCCCACTGTTTTACTGGTTTTACATTTTCGGGGGGAGAAAACATGCTGTGTTCTTTAAACGTGTGTCAACTATGTTTTCATAAAAGGCGTTTCAACTATGTTTTCATAAGAGGCGTTTCAACTATGTTTTCATGAAAGGTGTGTCAACTATGTTTTGGTATTCACGAATTCATTGGGTTTTGGAGTATTCATTATGTTTTCAAGTATTCATTATATTACTATGCGATCTTTGGAAGTCCCGGGGAGAACCATGAATGTGCGGGGATGCACAACGGGGGAAATGTGGATAGAACTATTTGGGCTTGACCGGCCCCACTCGTCGACTGGAGGTCGGACGGGTGCATGTTGTCTCTTAGGTATTCAGTATTCAGTATTCATTCGGGCACGTATTCAATATTCATAGTATTCGAGTCCAGTAATGGTTTTCCAATCGCAGTAGTAATAGGTATTCATATGTTTTGCATGCATATGGTCTGGATTGACCATGGGTATTCATTTGGGAGTCAGTATTCATTGGAGTCGGTATTCATTAAAAACCTGTGAACTCACCGGCATTATTTGCTGACGTTTTTAGCATGTTTGTCTCAGGTCTCTAAGGTAGCAGCTGTCGATAGGCACACGGAGTCTCACGGCGTCTAGGATTCATGTGCATCACATTTAGTATTTTCAGACTTTCGCACTTTTGATTTCGTGTTGTAATAAAGTTTTACGCTTCCACAGCGATGGATCATTTATGAAAACTTAATGGTTTGCTTATGTCATTTTTACGCATCATATAGTGTCGTTTATTGTGACCGTTGACTTGGATCCTGGTGTGTCACGCGCCTCGTGGTAAAACCCTGCACGTGGAAATTTGAGGGTGTGACATTTGTTTTAGTTTACATTTTGTTAGGACTTTAAACATAGAAGATGAAGGGTTAGTTATCACACTGCACTTCAAGTAGAAGAAGATGAAGAAGAAATAAATGAAGTTTATTAATAGAGGTTAGTAGGTTACTTATTATTGTCGGGATGCAAATCGTGATGTGATGGATTTTTATAATTTTAAATTATTATAATTATTTAAATTGTTATTATATTTGGAACCTAGTTCCTTTCTGCCAGGTTGCAAAGGAAATTCAGGTCAGCCAGACGTTTGTCAAAAGCAAGTGTGAAGATCATAGGAAGAAGATCAGAGATCCTAAAGCAAGTGTGAAGATCAAGATCAAGAAGAACAGTGCTCCAACATAACTTGCACCGGCTTGAGATATGAGTTTGATTAGCTTAAATCTCTCTGATCAATGAGAGGGTAAACAAAATCGCTGATCCAACTGTTTGATTTAAAGGCTGAACACGAGTATAATGAAACTATCAAGAATTGAAAATTAGCAAAACAAATGTTCAGGAAAGCAAGTAAAATTCAGTTGTTGTTGGAGAGATATCTGTCAACGATGAAGGCAACATACTTGAAATCAATGGGAATGTAAAATTCAGTTGTTGTCGGAGAGATATCTGTCAACGATGAAGGAAACATACATGAAATCAATGGGGGAGGTAAGCAATCCCTGCTCCCGGATCTTGGATTTACATTTTCAAAAGGTCTTGATGAATATCTTCATGAATCTCCTTGATCTATGCATAAGTGTGAGAGTAGATTTCCCTATGAAGGTGACTAACAAAGAGATGGTCTTTTTGATGAATGTATTATTCACAAATACATTTGTTTAACTATTTTAGCAACTTCCGTAAGAACTTTCCATTTTTCAAACACGGTCATTTGTATGGTATTAGGGGTTGGAAACTCTGAAGACCAATGACCCTCTGGCAATTTGATCGATATCATCCATCGCTATTTTGAAATGTTCAGGCAAAGCAAGTAAAATTCAGTTGTTGTCGGAGAGATATCTGTCAACGATGAAGGCAACATACTTGAAATCAATGGGAAGGTAAACAATCCCTGCTATCGCTCCTGGATATTGGATTTACATTTTTCCAAAGGTCTTGATGAATATCTTCATGAATCTCCTTGATCTACGCATAAGTGTGAGAGTAGATTTCCCTATAAGGGTGACTAACAAAGAGATGGTCTTTTTGATGAATGTATTATTCACAAATACATTTGTTTAACTATTTTAGCAACTTCCATAAGAACTCTCCATTTTTCAAACACCGTCATTTGTATGCTATTAGGGGTTGGAAACTCAAAGACCAATGACCCTCTGGCAATTTGATCGATATCATCCATCGCTATTTTCAAATGTTCAGGCAAAGCAAGTAAAATTCAGTTGTTGTCGGAGAGATATCTGTCAACGATGAAGGCAACATACTTGAAATCAAGGGGTAGGTAAACAATCCCTGCTCCTGGATCTTGGATTTACATTTTTCCAAAGGTCTTGATGAATATCTTCATGAATCTCCTTGATCTACGCATAAGTGTGATAGTAGATTTTCCTATGAGGGTGACGAACAAAGAGATGGTCTTTTTGAGGAATGTATTATTCACAAATACATTTGTTTAACTATTTTAGCAACTTCCATAAGAACTCTCTGTTTTTCAAACACGGTCATTTGTATGGTATTAGGGGTTGGAAACTCTGAAGACTAATGACCCTCTGGCAATTTGATCGATATCATCCATCGCTATTTTCAAATGTTCAGGCAAAGCAAGTAAAATTCAGTTGTTATCGGAGAGATATCTGTCAACGATGAAGGCAACATACTTGAAATCAATGGGAAGGTAAACAATCCCTGCTCCTGGATCTTGGATTTACATTTTCCAAAGGTCATGATGAATATCTTCATGAATCACCTTGATCTACGCATAAGTGTGAGAGTAGATTTCCCTATATGGGTGACTAACAAAGAGATGGTCTTTTTGATGAATGTATTATTCACAAATACATTTGTTTAACTATTTTAGCAACTTCCATAAGAACTCTCCATTTTTCCCTCTGGCAATTTGATCGATATCATCCATCGCTATTTTCAAATGTTTAGGAATGTAAGTAAAATTCAGTTGTTGTTAGAGAGATATCTGTCAACGATGAAGGCAACATACTTGAAATCAATGGGAAGGTAAACAATTCCTGCTCATCATGAGGAATATCTAGCTCCCTCTTTAATGTTGTTTATAATTAAAAGGAACTAGGTTGCAAAGGAACTTCAGGTCAGCCAAACGTTTGTCTAAAGAATTTTATACTATGCATTCTCACATGAACATCCAACAACCATGGTAAAATTTAGTTGTTGTCGGAGAGATATCTATCAACGATGAAGGCAACATACTTGAAATCAATGGAAAGGTAAATAATCCTCATCCACAATGTTCTTACCTAGAGCTACTAACCATCCGGTTGTTTCAGGTTGCCTTCATCGTTGACAGATATATCTCTGAAAACAACTTGCTCTGGATCATTCATTAATTTAATGAGATTTGGTGTTGGATTATAAGCAAAAAGGTAGACCACACCACTGCGAGTAGATAAATTTCGTAGTGGTTGGAAACTCTGATGAATAGTGACCATTTGGCAATTGGTTACTTAATGTTCTTTATATATATGAATAGTGACCCTCTGCAAAGGTTGTGATGAATATCTTTATGAATCTCCTAGAAGTGTGATCTTAAAGGCTGGAAACTCTGAAGACCAATGACCCTCTGGCAATTTGATCGATATCATCCATCGCTATTTTCAAGGACAACACCATTAAACATCAAGTCGATACAAGTTGGTGGTTATTATTTTTTTTTAATTTTATAATTTTTTTACAATAATTATATTAAAAAATAAAAAAAATAAAAAAACCAATTCAAAACACCAAAAATACCCCAAAAATAAAAGCTAGATTCGAAGCGCCTCGCTTTGGTCAAAGCGAGTCAAAATCAGAATTACTTAACCTCGGTCCGAGGTAGTTAAAAAAGTAACCAAAATGCATCGCTTAGGCCAAAGCGAGGCGCTGGGGGGGGGGGGTAATATAACCTCCCAATATTAACATGTTAATTATTTTTTCTATAAATTAAAATGAAGCTGTGACACCCGGCATGTTTGGCTTAAACATTTTAGTAACATCTAAGTCTACCTTAGCAAGAAACATTTATAAACGGACTTAACTGGGTTAGTTGAGTCGGGTCAAGTTAGGATTGTCCAGGGTGCAATGATCTGGAGGATCATTGGGAGTCGTTTTGGTAATACACTAGTACCGGGTTCCGTTGTTGGTGACATTACATGAACTAATTAAGTATATGTGTAGATTATGGGTCGTGTGGTGGATTATATACATAGATGTGTTTAAATGATGTGTAAATGATTATCTATGCTTAAATATGTTAAATATAGACTAAGGATGCATGCTTATGTGTTAAGATGTGTTAGAATGCGTTAAACACGACAAACTGGAAAACTAGTTAAACATGAGTTCTGGTTCGACCACTTCGAGTGGTCGAAGGAGAACATTTTGTTTGGTTCGACCCTTTGTAAATGGGCGAACCTGGGATGTGGAATTGAAAGAATTCCCTTCGACCAGGACAGGGCTCATTCGTCCCTGTGGAAGGGTCGAAGGAGGCCACCTTCGACCATTGAGTTGGGGCTAAGGAGGATTAGTATAAATACCAAACTTTGTCATTTTTCATCATTTCACAAACCCTAACCGTCTCAAAACACTCTCAAACGATTCTAATCACTAAGGAAGGAGTTTTTGCTCTTCTTTTTCATAATCTAACCTATCTACAACATCTAAACAAGAATCCAAGGTGTGTTCTTGATCCTAAACCTTTTTAAAGCATTTTAATTCGTTTTCATCTAACCCTAATTGTACGGATCTGTTCTAAGGGTGTTTTCATGGTTAAAAACCTTTTAAACATCTTTCTAAATCAAAACCTTATCATTTAAACATAGGTCTTCATGTTGATAAACATATGTGAATTGTGTATTATGTGGTGTTATGTGTTGTTCAATGATTTGCTACTGTATCTATGATAGAAACATGATCTAGGATTGTTATTGATGCTAGGTTATTGTTGTTTAGGGTTAGGATTGGATAAATGGTGATATTATGGGTATTTAGGGGTTTTAACGAATCTAGACTTGATGCATGATATTTATGATCAATAGAACTAA
Organism: Ambrosia trifida; assembly: GCA_028751855.1. NCBI lineage: Eukaryota > Viridiplantae > Streptophyta > Magnoliopsida > Asterales > Asteraceae > Ambrosia > Ambrosia trifida. Next base: position 7,344,631 of record CM054132.1, read on the forward strand.
TAGGGAAAGATCGAACACTCGACAAACTGAGCATTTTAAGTTGAATATGGATCGATTTCGAAAGTTTCCAAATTGGGTAAATAATCCATTCATGATTGTGACGTTTCCATAATTCTTACCATTTTGGGAAAGGGCTGAAATGGGCGTATTATTGGGGGAATTCGGTGGGGGTTTGTAGGGATAAGTTATTCATGCTTGACTGCTGTGTTTGATGATGTTTTGAGTCGTTTTGAATGTGTTTGAAGCGTTTTTAGGAAAATTTGCACAACAGGGGCGAACCTGGGTTATGTTTGGGCGAACGTGGTAAAACGGGCGAAGGAAACATCAAACGGTCGAACGAAATCCAAAATGGGCGAAGGAGATTAAAAACGGGCGAAGGAGACTTAAACTGACTGGTTCGACCGTTCTGATGCAGAAATGAGATTTTTGATACAAACTAAGTGTTTTATGCTTGAACCTTGTGTGTAATCTATGTGTACTTGATTAGTTAGGGTAATGGGTCACCAACGGGATGTCGGGTCGGTCTAGTGTGTCGGTTAAACATTTAAACACGTTTTAAAACATACTTGGTTATGATCTGGACAATCGGAGACTAGATAACCTTATGGTTATTAGTCGGAACACTTATGTGAACATTTTGATAGATCTCCGGTAGAGGGATTATCAAGGGCTTAACATCTTTACTTGTAACCGAAGAACGCTATCTAAGGTGAGTTCACGGCCCCACTTTTACTGCTTTAACTTTTGGGGGAGAAAACATGCACTAAACTATTTTGGTAACATATGTCATACTATGGTTTTAAACTTGTGTACTATACGATCTTTTAAAGTCCCGGGGGAAACCATGAATGTGCGGGGATGCACAACGGGGGAAATGTGGATAGATCTATTGGGCTTGACAAACCCCACTCGACGGCTTGGAGGGCCGGGCGGGTGCATATTGTCTCGAACTGGTAACACTCGTAGCGTGGCTACAACACATCGGGCTGAACACATGGTAACAGTCTAGTAATGGTTTTCCAATCGTAGTAGTAACAAAACATACGCCTAGCTAGCGTACTTGGTAACATGGATATAGTATGGACATGGTAACATTCTGGTAACATTTGATAACATATTGAACAAACCTGTGAACTCACCAGCATTATATGTTGACGTCTTTTTGGCATGTTTTTCTCAGGTCGCTAAGGTAGCAACAAATGGAACTAGGCGCACGAGTCTGCATTGGCGTCTAGGCTTAGTTGCACGTTTTGAAATAAGTGTCTTGAATACTTTGGAACACTGTTGTAGCTGATTAATTTCTTAAATGCTTCCGCTTATAAAATCGTTGTTTTTGGATTTACGTATTTCATATAGAGTTGTTTATTGTGATCGTTGACTTGGATCCTGGTTTGTCATGCGCCTCGCGGTAAAACTCCGCAAGTGGTAATTGAAGGGTGTGACAGATTGGTATCAGAGCCAATGGTTATAGTGAACTAGGACTGCATGTAGAGTCTGGTCTATAGCCGAGTCGCACACACTAGACGGTCACATACTTTGAGTCTATTAGTGGGTTACGTACTAACGTTGTCGGGGTGTCCTTACATCATCATCATCATACTTCTCTGTTACATCATCCGCTTTTATTTAGGTTCTTACCTACTCTTGTCTTCTTCTTCTGGATTGAAGAAGGAGGGGTTGATTTGTTGGTTCTAGCACACACATGCCTTCCTACACTTGCACCTATCGTCACACGTTACTAGGCGACGATATTCGGTGACTGGGGTCTGGATTAGGGGTACATCTGGAGGACCATGTAGAGCAGTTTATCATTTCGGGTGCACACGAAATAATAAACTGGAATGCATGAAAATCCCGATGGACTTCGAGTTTGGATGTATAGTCCTGGATTTGTTCCCAAGTTAACTCTTGTAAATTTCTAGTGGTTGACACTAGAAGTGAATCTGAATCCCTCGATTTCTTGATTTGTTAGATCATGTCTGGTGCTCGCGGTGGTGGATGTCGTGGTGGCGGCAGTGGCCGTGCTGGCGGCGGTGTTCGTGCTGGAGGCGGTGGTCGTGGAAACATCAACATGACCCAAGCTGAACTGAACAACTTGCTACAGCAGCAAGTGAACATGGCTATGGCTAATATCCAGGCTGGGATTAATGCCATGGGTGGTGAGTTGATTTTTGTCGACCTTGCCTCATTCTTGGGTTTCATGTCCTTTCGTTTGTGTTTTACTCGTGTACCGTGTTTCAGGTATGGGTGCCAATCCACCTCCACCTCAGTGCTCTTATAAGAAGTTTCGGGACTGTCAGCCCCATAACTTCGCTGGAACTGAGGGAGCGGTGGGACTGCTCCGATGGCTGGAGAAGGTTGAGTCTGTGTTCGTCATGTGTAACTGTCCTACTGGGGACCGGGTGAAGTATGCTACTGCGACATTTGAGGGGCCTGCACTGTCGTGGTGGAATGCTACCACTCAGAACATGGGATTAGGGGAGGCTATTGCTATGCCTTGGGCGGAGTTTGTGCAGCTGTTGAGAGGTAAGTACTGTCCGAGAGAGGAGATACAGAAGTTAGAACATGAGGTCTGGAGCTACAAGATGGTTGGGTCTGAGATTGAAGAATACACTGTGAGGAGGAATGAGCTGGCGGTGTTGTGCCCTGATTTGCACACACCCGAATATAGGAGGATTGAGCACTATGTGTCTGGGCTAGTGCCAGAGATTGCCGGGTTGGTGGCTGCTGGGAATCTTCCCACTATTGCTGAAGTTGTCCGATCACCTCATCGGATGACTAACCTGATGGTGGTAGAAGGTGTTTTGCCTCCTAAAGGTGCTGCTGTGAAGGTTACTGAGGGGAACAAGAGGAAGTGGGATGGTATGGGGAAGAGTGTTGTACCGGTGCCGTCTCAGCCGGCAAAGAAGTTTGAGTCGTCTGGATAGTCTTCGGGGCAGAAGACAGGTGGGTATATCGGGAAGCATCCCAAGTGTAACCGGTGTGGTTACCATCACTTGGGGAACTGTGATAAGGCACGCTGTCATCGGTGCAACCAGATTGGACACCTGGCTAAGGATTGCAGGGCAACACTTCCGTCGGCCTAGGCTCAAACCCCTACTCCTGCTCCTGCTGCTGCTCAGGGGACTCAGGGGAAGCAGGGGTGTTATAACTGCGGTGACACGGGACATTTCAAGCGTAACTGTCCCAAGCTGAAACAGGGCGACAATGGGAAGAACGGGAATGGTAACGGGAATAATGGCGGTGGAGGCAGGACTGCACGTGCTTTCGTCATTGGATCTGCAGAGGCTAGGCAGGATCCAGACACAGTTACCGGTACGTTCCTTCTTAATGATCGCTATGTTTCTGTCTTGTTTGATTCTGGTGCCGATAAGAGTTTCGTATCTATGGACATTAGTCGATTGCTAGATATAGTACCCACACCTTTAGAGGCTAAGTACTTAATAGAATTGGCTGATGGTAAGAAAATCGAAGCGACACACACCCTTAGGGAATGTCGCTTGGAACTGTCGGGTTTGTCTTTCCCCATTGACCTTATGCCGGTACCCCTGGGTAGTTTTGATGTCGTGGTCGGCATGGATTGGTTATCGTTGTATCGTGCGGAGATCGTTTGTTTCGACAAGGTTATTCGGATCCCTCTCCCTGATGGAGAGATTCTTTCGGTTCGTGGCGAGAAAAGCGGTGCTCCGCTGAGTATCATTTCTAGCATGAAAGCCCGTAAATACCTGCGGAAGGGCTGTTCGGCCATTCTGGCACTTGTTAACGTTTCTACTGACGATGAGAAGAAGATCGAGGATATTCCGGTGGCTCGTGACTTTCCTGATGTGTTTCCCGATGATTTGCCTGGTCTTCCTCCCCATCGTCAGGTTGAGTTTGGTATTGATCTTACTCCGGGCGCAGCTCCTATTGCCCGAGCTCCGTATCGTCTTGCACCTCCCGAGATGCAAGAGTTGTCCAGCCAGCTGTAGGAACTCTTGGAAAAGGGTTTCATCCGACCGAGTTCTTCCCCGTGGGGAGCTCCTATCTTGTTTGTGAAGAAGGATGGAAGTCTTCACATGTGTATTGATTATCGTGAGCTGAACAAAGTGACCATCAAGAATCGTTATCCTCTTCCTCGCATTGATGATCTCTTTGACCAGCTTCAGGGCTCCAGCTACTATTCGAAGATTGATTTGCGGTCCGGTAATCACCAGTTGCGCGTCAGGGAAGCTGACATTCAGAAGACTGCTTTTCGCACTCGTTATGGCCATTTTGAGTTCTTGGTCATGCCTTTTGGTCTCACTAACGCACCGGTGGTGTTCATGGATTTAATGAACCGCGTTTGCAAACCTTATCTTGATAAGTTCGTCATCGTGTTCATTGACGATATTCTGATTTATTCCAAGAACAAGGCGGATCATGAGGAACACCTACGGTTGGTCTTGGAACTTTTGAGACAGGAGCAGCTGTATGCTAAGTTCTCGAAGTGTGATTTTTGGCTACGTGAAGTTCAATTCCTAGGGCATGTGGTGAATGAACTGGGAATTCATGTCGATCCGGCTAAGATCGAAGCTATTAAGGACTGGGAAGCACCAAAGACGCCATTTGAGGTGCGGCAATTCCTAGGTCTTGCAGGTTATTATCGTCGTTTCATTGAGGGATTTTCGAAGATCGCTCAACCCCTCACTACTCTTACCCAGAAGGACCGAAAGTTCGACTGGGATGAACCACAAGAATCAGCATTTCAGATGTTGAAGCATAAACTTTGTTCTGCACCTATCTTATCGTTACCTGAGGGTACGGATGACTTCGTTGTGTACTGTGACGCTTCTATTCGTGGTCTCGGTTGTGTGTTGATGCAACGCGGGAAGGTTATTGCTTATGCTTCTCGTCAACTCAAAGTTCATGAGAAGAACTACACTACTCATGACTTGGAACTGGATGCGGTAGTCTTTGCGTTGAAAATCTGGAGACATTACTTGTACGGTACCAAGTGTGAATTATATACCGATCACAAGAGTCTTCAGCATATTTTCGACCAGAAGGTGTTAAACATGCGGCAGCGTCGCTGGATTGAACTCCTGAACGATTATGACTGTGCTATCAAATATCATCCTGGCAAGGCGAATGTTGTGGCGGACGCCTTGAGCAGGAAGGAGTCTGCGAATCCTCGCCGTGTTCGAGCCTTACAGCTCACCATTCATTCGTCGTAACCTGACCAAATCCGTTCTGCACAGTTGGAAGCCTTGAAGGAGGAAAACCTTAAGGCTGAGACTATGCACAGTGCTGACAAGCATCTTGAACTCAGGACCGATGGCTTACACTATTTTGCGGGACGTGTTTGGGTTCCATTGTTCGGGGGATTGCGCGAGCTTGTTTTGGATGAAGCTCACAAATCCCGTTATTCTATTCACCCTGGCTCCGATAAGATGTATCAAGATTTGAAGATACTTTATTGGTGACCGAACATGAAAGCTGATATAGCTTCTTATGTCAGCAAATGCTTGACTTGTGCTAAAGTCAAAGTGGAGTATCAGAGGCCGTCTGGTCTCCTGCAACAACCAGAGGTTCCGGAATGGAAGTGGGAGCGAATCACGATGGATTTTGTCACCAAGCTACCAAGGTCGCCTAGTGGTTATGATATGATCTGGGTGATTGTTGATAGGTTGACAAAATCGGCACGTTTCATACCTATTAAGGAAACCGATGGACTCGAGCGGTTGGCTCGACTGTACCTTAAGGAGGTGGTTGCGCGATACGGGGTGCCTGTTTCTATTATCTCTGATCGTGATTCTCGTTTTGCTTCGCGTTTCTTGAAGGCTCTACACAAGGCTTTGGGTACTCAGTTGGATATTAGTACAGCTTATCATCCGCAAACTGATGGACAGAGTGAGCGGATGATTCAAACCTTGGAAGACATGCTTCGGGCATGTGTTATCGATTTTGGCAAAAGTTGGGAGATCCACCTGCCATTAGTGGAGTTCTCCTACAACAACAGCTATCACTCTAGTATCAAGGCAGCTCTGTTCGAGGCTCTTTACGGATGGAAATGTCGATCACCACTTTGTTGGGCCGAGGTGGGCGAGAGCCAGCGCAATGGTCCGGAACTTGTGTACGAAACTTCGGAGAAAATCGTACAGATTCGTCACCGTTTGGCTGCTGCACGGGATTGTCAGAAGAGCTATGCCGATCGCCGTCGAAAACCTTTGGAGTTCCAGGTTGGGGACAGGGTACTTCTGAAAGTTTCACCATGGAAGGGCGTCATACGCTTCGGGAAGCGTGGCAAGCTTAACCCTCGTTATGTCGGACCATTCGTAATCCTGGATCGGATTGGACCGATGGCATACAGACTTGACTTACCGGCGGAGCTCGGTAGTGTGCACAACGTCTTCCATGTGTCTAACTTGAAGAAGTGTTTGGCTGATGAATCTCTCATTGTACCACTGGAGGAGATCAAGGTTGATGATCGTCTTCGCATTGTGGAAGAACCTGTCGAGATTCTCGACTATAAGATTCGTACCCTTCGTCGGAGTAAAATCCGCATCGTTAAGGTTCGTTGGAACTCGAATCGTGGACCGGAGTTCACATGGGAACGGGAGGATCAGATGAAAGCTAAATATCCTTATCTTTTTCCGAAGCGCGCGTTTGAATCGAGGCATGTTACTGCTGAAGCGGAATGAATCTCGGGTCGAGATTCCTTTCAACGTGGGGATGATGTGACAACCGGTAATTTTCTTTTCGTTCTGTTCTTTTTGTTTCTTTCATTTTGGGGCTTTGCGCAATTTTCGGGACGAAAATTCTTTCAACGTGGGGATGATGTGACACCCGGCATGTTTGGCTTAAACATTTTAGTAACATCTAAGTCTACCTTAGCAAGAAACGTTTATAAACGGACTTAACTGGGTTAGTTGAGTCGGGTCAAGTTAGGATTGTCCAGGGTGCAATGATCTGGAGGATCATTGGGAGTCGTTTTGGTAATATACTAGTACCGGGTTCCGTTGTTGGTGACATTACATGAACTAATTAAGTATATGTGTAGATTATGGGTCGTGTGGTGGATTATATACATAGATGTGTTTAAATGATGTGTAAATGATTATCTACGCTTAAATATGTTAAATATAGACTAAGGATGCATGCTTATGTGTTAAGATATGTTAGAATGCGTTAAACACGACAAACTGGAAAACTAGTTAAACATGAGTTCTGGTTCGACCACTTCGAGTGGTCGAAGGAGAACATTTTGTTTGGTTCGACCCTTTGTAAATGGGCGAACCTGGGATGTGGAATTGAAAGAATTCCCTTCGACCAGGACAGGGCTCAGTCGACCCTGTGGAAGGGTCGAAGGAGGCCACCTTCGACCATTGAGTTGGGGTGAAGGAGGATTAGTATAAATACCAAACTTTGTCATTTTTCATCATTTCACAAACCCTAACCGTCTCAAAACACTCTCAAACGATTCTAATCACTAAGGAAGGAGTTTTTGCTCTTCTTTTTCATAATCTAACCTATCTACAACATCTAAACAAGAATCCAAGGTGTGTTCTTGATCCTAAACCTTTTTAAAGCATTTTAATTCGTTTTCATCTAACCCTAATTGTCCATGGTTAAAAACCTTTTAAACATCTTTCTAAATCAAAACCTTATCATTTAAACATAGGTCTTCATGATGATAAACATATGTGAATTGTGTATTATGTGGTGTTATGTGTTGTTCAATGATTTGCTGTTGTATCTATGATAAAAAGATGATATAGGATTGTTATTGATGCTAGGTTATTGTTGTTTAGGGTTAGGATTTGATAAATGGTGATATTATGGGTATTTGGGGGTTTTAACGAATCTAGACTTGATGCATGATATTTATGATCAATAGAACTAGTAGGGAAAGATCGAACACTCGACAAACTGAGCATTTTAAGTTGAATATGGATCGATTTCGAAAGTTTCCAAATTGGGTAAATAATCCATGCATGATTGTGACATTTCCATAATTCTTACCATTTTGGGAATGGGCTGAAATGGGCGTATTATTGGGGGAATTCGGTGGGGTTTTGTAGGGATAAGTTATTCATGCTTGACTGCTGTATTTGATGATGTTTCGAGTCGTTTTGAATGTGTTTGAAGCGTTTTTAGGAAAATTTGCACAACAGGGGCGAACCTGGACTCCTTCAACCGATCGAAGGTGCGAAGGAGAGAATCCAGGGTCGAACATGGGTTATGTTTGGGCGAACGTGGTAAAACGGGCGAAGGAAACATCAAACGGTCGAACGAAATCCAAAATGGGCGAAGGAGATTAAAAACGGGCGAAGGAGACTTAAACTGACTGGTTCGACCGTTCTGATGCAGAAATGAGATTTTTTATACAAACTAAGTGTTTTATGCTTGAACCTTGTGTGTAATCTATGTGTACTTGATTAGTTAGGGTAATGGGTCACCAACGGGATGTCGGGTCGGTCTAGTGTGTCGGTTAAACATTTAAACACAATTTAAAACATACTTGGTTACGATCTGGACAATCGGGGACTAGATAACCTTATGGTTATTAGTCGGAACACTTATGTGAACATTTTGATAGATCTCCGGTAGAGGGATTATCAAGGGCTTAACATCTTTACTTGTAACCGAAGAACGCTATCTAAGGTGAGTTCACGGCCCCACTTTTACTGCTTTAACTTTTGGGGGAGAAAACATGCACTAAACTATTTTGGTAACATATGTCATACTATGGTTTTAAACTTGTGTACTATACGATCTTTTAAATTCCCGGGGGAAACCATGAATGTGCGGGGATGCACAACGGGGGAAATGTGGATAGATTTATTGGGCTTGACAAACCCCACTCGACGGCTTGGAGGGCCGGGCGGGTGCATATTGTCTCGAACTGGTAACACTCGTAGCGTGGCTACAACACATCGGGCTGAACACATGGTAACAGTCTAGTAATGGTTTTCCAATCGTAGTAGTAACAAAACATACGCCTAGCTAGCGTACTTGGTAACATGGATATAGTATGGACATGGTAACATTCTGGTAACATTTGATAACATATTGAACAAACCTGTGAACTCACAAGCATTATATGTTGACGTCTTTTTGGCATGTTTTTCTCAGGTCGCTAAGGTAGCAACGAATGGAACTAGGCGCACGAGTCTGCATTGGCGTCTAGGCTTAGTTGCACGTTTTGAAATAAGTGTCTTGAATACTTTTGAACACTGTTGTAGCTGATTAAATTCTTAAATGCTTCTGCTTATAAAATCGTTGTTTTTGGATTTATGTATTTCATATAGAGTTGTTTATTGTGATCGTTGACTTGGATTCTGGTTTGTCATGTGCCTCGCGGTAAAACTCCGCAAGTGGTAATTTGAGGGTGTGACAGAAGCTTATAATAAAATAAAACCATGTAGAGAATAAAATGATTATTTTTGTGAGTTATAAAATAATTGTTTTTAAAATATATTAATAAGTTATAGGGAGTAAAAAAATGGTAGTTTATAAATCATGGTGGTTAGCAGTTGTTAAAAAAAAGTTAGTTTACAAATCAATTAGTGTTTAGTTATATTATTTAAACTTTTAAAACTACATTTTATACTCTTTATATGTATTATAATACTAGTTGGGTATTCGTGTGATGCAGCGGGAACTAGAGAGTCCGTCAGAGTATGCATGGTCTGGTCGGTTCGGTTATTATCTTCAATTGAAACCAAAGTCATTGGTTAGTCTATTTTGTTAACCAATCGGTTATTATCTTAAATGTTTGATTACAAAAGATCAATGATCTGTTGATTTTAACGGTAGACTATTTAATCAGTTTTACTATACTCAAATTTGTATTTAGACCAATAATTCTCTTTAACAAAGTCTCTGTCAAACACTTGTTATATGATTCAACCATATTATTACAATTCAATAATTTGAGTCAAATATTTAGTTTAAGAAAAATAAATACAAAAAGAAAGACTTATAAAAAAAGAAATACAAATATATTTAAAAGAATAGTTAAATGACAATAGAATTACAATATGTGACTTTACAAACTACATAAAAATACAACAAAAAACATATATTTATAACAACCTAACAATAGAGAATGATATTTCTTGCCAGCATCATCGGAATATATTTAAATGTCATCCAGTTCTAAAAGCCCTAACGAATAAAACGATCATCCCTTTGTTAGTGACGACCGGAAATACGAGTCTTACACTTATGCGTGAATCAAGAAGATTCATGAAGATATTCATCAAGATCTTTGCAAATTTAAAATACAAGATCAAGGATATTAAATCTAAAAGCCCTAAAGATTGACAATAGGGAACCGGTGCAGCATATATAAAAAATAAATATTGATTGATGTTTTCCTTTGACTGTATGAATCATCGAAAAATATCAATTCCAACTTTTTTACCAATGAAATGTTGGTAATCAATTTTCCTTTGATTGTAAAAATCTTTCAAAAATTTATGGAAAGACAATTGAAAGTAATATCATTATGCATATGGGATGGAAAGATGTATGTGAGAATAGTTAAACGAATATATAAAGATGGAGAATGATTATTGGGAATTCGCCCCCTTTTATAGTGTGAATACACTAACTATTCGTAAAGTTGGTTTTCAACTTTACCAGTTGTATTTCAAGTAAATATAAATTTCGAAATTACTTTTGTGACTTTTTTTTTACTTTTATATAATAAAAGACAATTACTTCACAACAATAATAATAAAACAATAATGTTAATAAAGTAACTTCAAAATCGTAATTATTATTTTAGGGCCTTTTTATAACATGTGTTGACAGTAAAAACAACTGTTATTGTAACAGCCCACTCCCGTACCGCGATATTGTCCGGGCATGTCCGGATTTTGCATTGGTCGTAGGCAATTCTCACGCCAAAACGCGTCACGATAGGGAAGGTATCCCACCTCTTATAAAGAAGTGTTAGTTCTCCTTCCCAGCCGATGTGGGATCATTACAATCCACCCCCCAGCGTCCTCGCTGGCACAACAGTCCGGCCCTGGCTCTGATACCATTTGTAACAGCCCACTCCCGTACAACGATATTGTCCGGGCATGTCCCGATTTTGCATTGGTTGTAGGCAATTCCCACGCCAAAACGCGTCACGATAGGGAAGGTATCCCACCTCTTATAAAGAAGTGTTAGTTCTCCTTCCCAGCCGATGTGGGATCATTACAATATAAGCCCACTCCCGTACCGCGATATTGTCCGGGCATGTCCCGATTTTGCATTGGTCGTAGGCAATTCTCACGCCAAAACGCGTCACGATAGGGAAGGTATCCCACCTATTATAAAGAAGTATTAGTTCTCCTTCCCAGCCGATGTGGGATCATTACAATCCACCCCCCTTAAGGAGCCCAGCGTCCTCGCTGGCACAACGCCCCGGCCCTGGCTCTGATACCATTTGTAACAGCCCACTCCCGTACCGCGATATTGTCCGGGCATGTCCCGATTTTGCATTGGTCGTAGGCAATTCCCACGCCAAAACGCGTCACGATAGGGAAGGTATCCCACCTCTTATAAAGAAGTGTTAGTTCTCCTTCCCAGCCGATGTGGGATCATTACAATCCCATGTAGGTATAAAAACATAATAACCTACTTGCATTTTAAGCCTAGAAAAATATATTTGAGTTAGTATGGATTTCGTTCGTACGTAAAAATATTTATAACTTCACATTAGGCGCATTCCGCCTACTTACATTTCATGCCAAAATAATATGTTTATTAACATGACTTTCATTTGTACACAAAAATATTTATAACTTCATAGAAATTATTTTCGCGACTTCATAAAAATCAGCATGCACGTTAGCCCAAAATATTTAGAAAAACAATAACGATCCCACATCGGTTGGGAAGGAGAACTAACACTTCTTTATAAGAGGTGGGATACCTTCCCTATCGTGACGCGTTTTGGCGTGAGAATTGCCTACGACCAATGCAAAATCGGGACATGCCCGGACAATATCGCGGTACGGGAGTGGGCTGTTACAGTTATCATTATTATTTATTATTTTTATTAAAAAACAAAAAAATATTTATTTTATACTCATTTGAATCGGTAAATGATTTGAATTCTATTGTTTTATATCGTTACAAAAGCGAACTAATACCAACAAACACAAACTGTTAACAAAACATGCAAGATAGTGTATACTGATAAAAAAAAGTACAATATCGCTACAATAGTGAACTAATACCAACAAACAGATTTCTTCTATCAATAAACAAAATACATAAAAATAAACAAATGTAAAGAAAAGAAAAGTAAATTAACACAGAACTGAAAAGAAAAACAAAAACAGAGCATAAAAACAGATGTTATTATACAACTTTCATCTTAATAACTAATATTACCTGTGTAATAATTTAAATAAATAAAACTTAAATTCTATGATGACGACTATACAATATCCGTGGACTTACCAACAGATATATCAAACAACTGTCTTCAATTACAGTATATGATGGCCACTGTACAAATGAACAATGTACATCGAAACTTACAAATGAAGGATCTACATGTTATTAAAAAACTGTCATCGTAAATGTTTGATTAATTAATTTTCCCACTGAAACAACTCTTCACATTCTTTTCTTTTTTTTAAATACAAATTTCCAGACAAAAATAAAAAGTATTTACAAGTATTTGTAGAAATATGAACATGTGATGTTTTACATTTTTCTTATTATAAATAACTGTTTAAATTCTATCTTATGTAAATTGAACATGAAAAGCTTGTTTAACTTGCTTTGCTAAAAAGACATTGTCACTAACAATGGTAATCTAAAAATTCTTACCAAATAACCGTCAATCAAACTTCCATAATTACAATTCAAAATTTGAGTTAAACATTGAATTTAACAGAAATAAATAAAAAATTGAACACTTATAAAAGAACAAATACAAAATATCTCTAAAAAACTACTTTAATTAAAACAGAATTACAATATGTGACTTTACAAACTAAATAAAAATACAAGGAAATATAAAAAAACCCTACTAACAACGAAACCCTAGTCATAGATCTTTCTTCACAGTATCATTGAACCAAATCACAAACCAAAACAATGAAAACCAGTACACAACAGCAGCTCGTATCTAAATATCATCCAGATCCAAAAAGCCTAACAATTGAAAATAGGAAGTGGATGTATATATGTAATAATAAATTGATGTTTTTCTCTAATTGGAAGAATCATCGGAAAACATCAATTTGAAGTAGTTTACCAACAAACTGTTGGCAATCTATTTTCCTTTGATTGAAAGAATCTTTCGAAAAATTTGTGGAAACAAAATTAAAAGTAATATCATAATGCATATTGAATGGAGAGATGTAAAGTAAGAATACTGAAAATGAATATTGGGAATTCATCCCCTTTTATAGACTGAAATATAATAACTATTCGTAATCGTAAAGTTGGTTTTCAACTTTATTAGTTGGATTTCAAGTGACTATAAAGTTTGAAGTTAGTTATCGAAATTTTAATTTATTTTTTATAGAATGAAAGACAACTGCAAACACAACAATAATAATAAAATAATGTTTTTAATAAAGTTACTTCAAAACCGTAATCATTATTTTTGGGCTGTTGATATAGGTGGTAATTGATGGTTATACGTCTGCTATAAGTAATCTCTGATTATTAATGATACAACTGTTATAACAAACAGTTGTTGCTTAAAAATAAACTTAACGAATCGTATATCTTTTTTTAAAACAATTATTATAAACAAAATATAAAAACATAAACAAACCAAATGCTATGGTTTGTTTACTGAACAACAAATTAAAAACTCAAAAAGCTGTTATAGAATTCAACTTTATATTACTACAATCGCATAATTTAAATGAAATATTTAATCTAACAAAGGTATATACAATATCCATATCGATACAAAACTCTCCAAAATATAAAAAATGTAAGAATTTTAAGAAAAAAAAATCCAATATCCATACAAAACTGAAGTAATGCTAACTATGACATTTCTTCCATTAGAATAAAAAATACATACAAATACAGGCAGAAAACGACCAAAAAAACTGAAGAAGACAAAAACAAAAACAAAAATAATTACACATAATAGCACTAACTCCTCAAGAATCAGAGACATATTATTTCACTATACACTCATCTCTAATTAGACAGGCTGTAAAGGAGATCGTGATAAGAATAATATTTTTCTTTGATTGTAAGAATCTTCGAGAATACCAATTTCAACTTGATTACCAAAGGCTTTACTCTTATACATTTTCTTTTTCATAGGAAAAAAAAAGAATATTTTTTATCGATGGTAGCTTTATTTATTTATCATAATAAATGAAGAGAAATAAAGTTGGAAAATGAAATGACGAATTGCTTGGCTTTTATAGAGAGATAAAATGTCTTACATATTATAATAAGATTTTTTACTCATTGGGTCAATAGTAAAACCATTAGGAAAACAACTAATAAAATAATGTTATAAATAGTTTACTCTTAGTGTCACTAATACAAATTTCCAAAGACAATGTCTATTACGAAGAACCACTGTTTAATCTTGATATGTGTAATAAATGATAAAGCAAAACCGAACTAATACCAAGTAACAAATTTATTCTAAGTGCTCTTCAGGTACAATCATAAATCATGTGAAGATAACAATAACTTAAGTTATTATAACCATCTATCTAAATTAATAGTATGAATATTATGATTATTTTCAATGTCCTGATAATAACTTTCGAATAGAAACCTATTATAAGTTCAAGGTATATAATAGTTGATGACTTGTCAACGGATGTTGCAAACAACTGTGATACATTACAATTCTCAACTAAAGGATGATGTAACCAGAGTTTAAAAAACAGACTTTCCGAACTTAAGTTGTAATCAATATCTAACAAAATAACTATAAATTTAAATTAGACCAGTCTTTTCAAATTCATAATTACAAACAGTCGCCACAACCCTAAAAGTCTTTGATTAGCACTGTACAAACGAAGGGTCTAGATGGAAACATACCATAAATTAAAACATTATTATTTTATATTAATTAAACAATTAAAACTATTGTTCTTACAAATGATTTGACATCTTTTATTGTTCCTATATCTTTAAAAAATGAACATATATTTTATATAAACAAAAATTCTACAAAAATATGACCATCTATAAAACGTGAAATTATAGTTTTTATTGACGACTTATTATATTTTAAATAAATAATATTTCAATGACAAACTTTTTTAAGAAATGACATGAAATATACTCAATGTAACAAATATTTTAATATATGTAAACTGAATAGTTACATATAACTCAATTATGTTATTATAACCATCTGTTTAAATTATTAATATAAATATTATAATTATGTTCAATGTCCTAATAATAACTTTGGTACAACTATAACACATTTACATTTTTAATATTTGATTACGAAACACCGATCATCTGTTGATTTTAACAGTAGACAATTTTTTTGACCGACTAAACCCACCGAACGACCCCGTAGTGGCAAAGACAGGGGCACTACATATCAATAATTAATTTGCAGTTTTAAACACTTCTTAAAATCTTTTTTCTTCTCTTTAACAAAGTTTCTTTAAAACAACTGTTATACGATTCAATCATATTATTACAATTCAATAATTTGAGTTAAATATTTAATTTAACAAAAATAAACACAAAATGGAAGATTTACAAAAGAATAAATTCAAATATCTTTAAAAAAAACTACCTTAATGACAACAGAATTACAATATATGAGTTTACCAAAAAGCACATAAAAATACAACGAAACATAAAAAAAATCCTTCTAGCAACCAAACCCTAGAGAATGACATTTCTTCCCAGCATCATCGGAACAAAAGCAGAAACAAAAACATTGAAAATATTTACACGACAACAATTACTATTTAAATATGAAACAGTTCTAAAAGCCCTAAAGATTAAAAAGACATCTCTTTTTTCTTCTTCGTCAACAAGATACCAACCTCAAACTTATGATGTCCTTGTTCCAATGGAAATATTGAACCCACCAAATTACAAGAAGACAATCTCTTTGTTAGTCACTCAAGGAAGTGCAAGAGAATTCCTCATGATGGCTTCCTTTGATTGTACGAATGACGAAAAACATGAATTTCAACTTTCTTACCAACGGATTGTTGGTAATCTATTTTCCTTTGATTGTAAGAATCTTTCAAAAATTTGTGGAAATACATTTGACAGTAAATATCATTATGGATATTGGATGGACACATGTATAAAGATGAAAAATGAAATATTGGGAGTTCCTCCCCTTTTATTAAATAAATATACTAATTATTCGTAAAGTTGGTTTTCAACTTTATCAGTTAGATTTCAAGTAAACTTAAAGTTAGAAGTTACTTTTGGTATTTTTAATTTATTTTTGATATAATGAAAGACAATTCAACACAACAAAAATAATAAAAATAATGTTAATATCATTATGCATATATCATGGAGAGTTCTAAAGTGAAAATAGTTGAACGAATATCTAAACATAGAAAATGAATATTCCGAATTTCTCAACTTTTTATACGGTGAATAAACTAACAACTTCTAATGTTTATTACATCTTTATAGTAACTGTAATTTGGCAAAAAAAAATGTAATTTTGGATTAAAAATCCTTGAAAAATGTAAATCTTATATATAAATATAAACATATAGTATCATTTTTAAATTATATTGCATTTTACAAAAACATAGATCAAATCAAAATGAAATTCAATAAATGATGAAAACATTTATTTGATAGAACACATATTATAAACAAAAACTGATAACTTTTAAAATCCTTATATTTAACTTAATTTATTATTATTTTTTAATCAATAAAAATATGTATATATTGATTTTTGATAAATAAATATAAGTAAAAAAATATCATGTCACTTCAAAATTCGAGTTTCAAGGTAATGATTATTACAGACAGTCAATAGCCCTAAAGCACTATAATGATCACTATAAAGTTCAACAATCTAGATGGAAACTTGCAAAATACGGCGGTAATTAATGGTAGTTGTAAATATTTTTACTATTATAAAACAACTAAAAAAGGTTACCATAAATTTACATTTTTATCTTAAATTAAACAAACAAACTTATTGTTCGTAAACTTTAATATATATATATATATATATATACATACTATATTAATAAGAATATAGGAAGGGCAGAAATGGTCATTTGCCATTTTTAAAAGATGTACAACACCTTGAAGCTTGTACAATTGTTCAATGCACAAATGCTTTAATACTTTTATGTGGTACAAGGATCCAGATCCAAGTCACTCACCATCAACAAATCCCCACCATCCATCTATATACCACTCCTAAAATCAATGGTCAGGATCCTAATCCGCGTCATTCAAAACTAACCAATCAGCATACCCTCCAGCAACCTACACAACCATAAAAAACCCTAAACATCATCGCCTCCCTCATTTGTCTCTCTTTCTCTGTGGAGAAACCCCAGCCAGTGCCGCTGCCTCCTTCCGAAAGGACCACCACATCGCCACCGCCTCCTCTGAAACCCACCGCTGCCACTTATTGAGGGTAAAAATTTGATCCTTTTTAACTTAATCTCTACTGTTAAAACCTTTGTAAAATATTGTTCTTGAATCATGTTAATGAAATGGGTTCGTAAATGCATCCTAAAAACTATCCTACATGTTTGTGTTAGACAACTGACTTTCTGTTGTTGAAGCTAACATCTCATGAAATTGACATTTTGGACCCTTTTGATGAATTGGAGCTACAACTACTTTTTACATGGTGTTACACCCACAAGTCAAAGGGTTCAGTAATGGGTGTTTTTTTGGACAGTAACATAGCAAAGCTAATTTCCTTTCTAATTTTACTAAGAAACTGTAGGATCTAAGGTAGCCGACATCAATTTCTGAGTATATAATACAAGGTAGACAAGTATTATCCATCTACTTGGATGTGGGAAAATAAGCCTTTTTGGTCAGGTCGGCTTGCAGACCAAAACATGAAAGATTTGTATATTCTTTTAAACAATTAACTCAGTTACTGTTGAATATGATTAAAAGAGATAGATAATAACATGATTTTTGAATAAAGTGATTTTAGGAAGTTCCACATAAAAATTAGGAAGCAGCCAAGAAGAAACCAGGGCGAAGAAGAAACTAATGAATTTGTGTTGGATTTTGATTTTAGATGATGAACTATTATGTAATTTTTTTTTGTTAAATCTTGTTTTTGAATGAAAAATAGGGGTTTAACATGTAAAATTGCCATTGTATGTTTTAAACATGACATGCATCCAGAATATTACATAGCCTTTAAGGTTAGAAATCCGTTTGTGATGTTTTGAAGTTGTGTTCTTGCTTTTTCTTGATTCTAAACTTGTTTGGAGTTTTCTAGAATGTGTTGTGGGTTGTAAATCCATGATATTTTATATTATTATTTTAAAGTGTGTAGGGCTAGATAAAAAGGAAAGAGAGGTTGGTGATGAACATCGGTGCTTTTGTGATGGTAGAGAGAGAGAGAGAAAATGATGGAACTTGAGAGGAATATGGAGGAGGTAGGGGAGGTGTGGAATTGGTTCACGAGAAGGCATAAGGGATTTCCTTGGATAGTGGGAGACTTTGAAAATATTTTTTTTGGAAGATACTTAAAAAAGATTTTTATATATTTACAACAGATAGAGATGCATTATTGGTAGTGGGAAATGTAAGATACTTGGTGAGTTAACCAAATCTTAGGGTATCGTATTTGAAAATTCTAAATACATACAAGCATTCTTTTCCTATGGATATATAAGGAGAGCGAGTGGTAGATTTTTTTATTTATTTTATATAGATTTTGTGGAATTAAAATTGATTCCATGCGTAGGTTTAGATCTTTTATAAACATTTTTTTATTGTTTTTAAGAAAAAAAGGTAGTATAAGATGCATGTATGTGTAGATGAATTCAAGGGTCGATGAAAAATTTATATCGGATCTTTTGTGAATTCTAATGATAGTGTTTGTATCGATTTAAGTTAAAAAAACTTTTTCTCTTTCCATATTTTAGAGTTGATGTTTCCCAAGACAGTGAGCCCAATACAATAATAAACCAACCTTTGAACAACTAATTTGGTAATAAGACCATTAGTAGTGGTTCATGCTCCTTGGGGGCGTTTTTCGCCATGTGACGTCCACGTTATCATATTCATTTTAAGTCAAAAAAACGTGTAGTGGTTCTTGCCTATTTCACGCCCCTTCAATCATTACCCAATTACTTAAATAATTATATATATTTTTTCAACTATTTATAAAATAAAAAATAATGCTCAAAACGTTTTATTATTAAATTAAATAAATCAAGTTTGTTTTCTTCATACAGTACAGCATTTCATATTTTTATATTTTTTTCTTACTTTTGTTTAAATAGTGGGCCACAGCTTAAAAGGCCCAATACATGATAATTAGGTTATCTTCATCCTTTTCAAACCATAGTATTGTTGCAGAGCGCCGACGGCCGAGCACTGGTAAATTTATGGCTAATTTAGTTTTACTTTCTTTCCAATGTTTCATCTCAAATTCTTTACGTCTGCCCTCTGAATTCGCCCTACATGGATTTGTGTGTAAAATAGGCGTTATGTAAAAAACGCCGAGCACCTTTCACGCTCTGAAAACGCCAAGGGGGCAGTGTATCCCAACGTTAAGTGGCGTTTTGAAGGGGGGAAACGCCCCACTACATATGGTCTAAGGAAAGTGGGGAGTAGGGGGGAAAAATACTGATTTGGTGGCTACCTTTAATAAATAAGGTGCTTTGGGTCAAGTAATGTGATATCAAATTAAACGAACTCTCTCTTTCTATTACACCTTTATGTAAACATGTGTAAACAAATCTTTGTAAATACTTATTCGTACATATACACAATTGTAATAGAGTAACAGTTTTTTTTTAAAGGTTAATTTCTTTTAAATTATGTGGTCTGTGAGACTTGAATCCAAGACCTTCCACAACCTAGGTGTTTTAAAGGTTTTGCCTTTGCCAATGGATCACCACTCCATTGGTGTAATATAGTAACAGTTAATATACACAATTGTAATATAAGAACACGTTTGAGAGTTAAAAAAGAGATAAAAATTTACATGGTCGTAAAAATAATTGATAAACATACAGAAAAGCATTTTTTACGCTAAACTAAATGTGTGAAAATGGATTAAACAATGGATTAAAAATATTTTTGAATGCACATTTACACGTATGTTAAAATTATAGAAACACATGCCAAATTTACATGATTGTAATTGTATTTAACTAAATAAGTCTTTTTTGAACGACAAACTTCTATATATATGAATATATAGGTCCAGCAAGCGACTGGAAAAACCCGTAGCACTATCATCATGTCACACCCTCAATTTCCACTTGCGGAGTTTTACCGCGAGGCGCATGACAAACCAGGATCCAAGTCAACGGTCACAATAAACAACTCTATATGAAGATACATGACATTAAAAAAGACATAGTTTTTATAAACTCAAAATCAGTAGCGGAAGCATTAGACAATTTACAAACCATAGACCCAAATGTACCAAGTGTTTATTACAAAACATGAATTAAACCTAGACGCCAATACAGACCCATGCGCCTAGTTCCATTTGTTGCTACCTTAGCGACCTGAGAAAAACATGCCAAAAAGACGTCAACATATAATGCTGGTGAGTTCACAAGTTTGTTCAATATGTTACCATACTGTTACCAAACCGTTACCATGTCCATACTATATCAATGTTACCAAGTACGCTAGCTAGGCGTATGTTTTATTACTACTACGATTGGAAACCATTACTGGACACGTTTAGCAATGTTTAGCATAGGGTTGAGCAGCCCGTATATGTTCAACATGTTTAGCAAAGTTCGAGACAATATGCACCCGCCCGGCCCTCCAAGCCGTCGAGTGGGGCAGGTCACGCCCAATATATCTATCCACATTTCCCCCGTTGTGCATCCCCGCACATTCATGGTTTCCCCCGGGACTTCCAAAGATCGTATAGCAATACAAAGTTAAAAACCATAGTATGACATATGTTACCAAAATAGTTTACCGCATGTTTTCTCCCCCAAAAGTTAAAGCAGTAAAAGTGGGGCCGTGAACTCACCTTAGATAGCGTTCTTCAGTTACAAGTAAAAATGCTAAACCCTTGATAATCCCTCTACCGGAGATCTATCAAAATGTTCACATAAGTGTTCCGACTAATAACCATAAGGTTATCTAGTCCCCGATTGTCCAGATCGTAACCAAGTATGTTTTAAAGCGTGTTTAAATGTTTAACCGACACACTAGACCGACCCGACATCCCGTTGGTGACCCATTACCCTAACTAATCAAGTACACATAGATTACACACAAGGTTCAAGCATAAAACACTTAGTTTGTATCGAAAATCTCATTTCTGCATCAGAACGGTCGAACCAGTCAGATAAAATCTCCTTCGCCCGTTTTTAAGTCCTCCTTCGCCCGTTTTTCCACGTTCAACCGTTTGATCAGGTTCGCCCAACATTTTCCAGGTTCGACCCTGGATTTTCTCCTTCGTCCACCCGATTGGTCGAAGGAGTCCAGGTTCGCCCCTGTTGTACAAATTTTCCTAAAAACGCTTCAAACACATTCGAAACACCTCGAAACATCATCAAACACATCAGTCAAGTATGAATAACTTATCCCTACAAAACCCCACCGATTTCCCCGAATAATACGTCCATTTCAGCCCTTTCCCAAAATGGTAAGAATTATGGAAACGTCACAATCATGCATGGATTCTTTACCCAATTTGGAAACTTTTGAAATCGATCCATATTCAACTTAAAATGCTCAGTTTGTCGAGTGTTCGGTTTTCCTTATTAGTTCTATTGATCATAAATATCATGCATCAAGTCTAGATTCGTTAAAACCCCCAAAATACCCACAACATCACCATCTATCTAATTCTAACCCTAAACAACAACAACCTAGCATCAATAACAATCCTATATCATGTTTCTATCATAGATACAGCAGCAAATCATTGAACAGCACATAACACCACATAATACACAATTCACATATGTTTATCATCATGAAAACCTATGTTTAAATGATAAGGTTTTGATTTAGAAGATGTTTAAAAGATTTTTAATCATGAAAACACCCTTAGAACAGATCCGGACAATTAGGGTTAGATGAAAACGAATTAAAATGCTTTAAAAGGATTTAGGATCAAGAACACACCTTGGATTCTTGTTTAGATGTTGTAGATAGGTTAGATTATGAAAAAGAAGAGCAAAAACTCCTTCCTTAGTGATTAAAATCGTTTGAGAGTGTTTTGAGACGGTTAGGGTTTGTGAAATGATGAAAAATGACAAAGTTTGGTATTTATACTAATCCTCCTTCGCCCCCTATCAGTGGTCGAAGGTAGTCTCCTTCGACCCTTCCACAGGGTCGAATGAGCCCTGTCCTGGTCTAAGGGAATTCTTTCAATTCCACATCCCATGTTCGCCCATTACAAAGGGTCGAACCAAACAAAATTCCTCCTTCGACCACTCGAAGTGGTCGAACCAGAACCCATGTTTATCTAGTTTTCCAGTTCGTCGTGTTTAACGCATTCTAACACATCTTAACACATGAGCATGCAACCTTAGTCTATGTTTAACATATTTAAGCATGGATAATCATTTACACATCATTTAAACACATCTATGTACATAATCCACCACACGACCCATAATCTACACATATACTTAATTAGTTCATGTAACGTCACCAACAACGGGACCCGGTACTAGTATATTCCCAAAATGACTCCCAATGATCCTCCAGATCATTGAACCCTGGAAACTCCTAACTTGACCCGACTCAACTAACCCAGTTAAGTCCGTTTATAAACGTTTCCCGCTAAGGTAGACTTAGATGTTACTAAAATGTTTAAGCCAAATATGCCGGGTGTCACATCATCCCCACGTTGAAAGAATTTTCGTCCCGAAAATTGCGCAAAGCTCCAAAATGAAAGATACGAAAAGAACAGAACGAAAAGAAAATTACCGGATGTCACATCATCCCCACGTTGAAAGGAATCTCGACCCGAGATTCATTCCGCTTCAGCAGTAACATGCCTCGATTCAAACACACGTTTCGGAAAAAGATGAGGATATTTAGCTTTCATCTGATCCTCCCGTTCCCATGTGAACTCCGGTCCACGATTCGAGTTCCAACGAACTTTAACGATGCGGATTTTACTCCGACGAAGGCTACGAATCTTGTAGTCGAGAATCTCGACTGGTTCCTCCACAATGCGAAACGATCATCAACCTTGATCTCCTCCAGTGGTACAATGAGAGATTCATCAGCCAAACACTTCTTCAAGTTAGACACATGGAAGACGTTGTGCACACTACTGAGCTCCGCCGGTAAGTCAAGTCTGTATGCCACCGGTCCAATCTGATCCAGGATTGCGAATGGTCCGACATAACGAGGGTTAAGCTTGCCACGCTTTCCATAGAGTATGACGCCCTTCCATGGTGAAACTTTCAGAAGTACCCTGTCCCCAACCTGGAACTCCAAAGGTTTTCGACGGCGATCGGCATAGCTCTTCTGACGATCCCGTGCAGCAGCCAAACGGTGACGAACCTGTACGATTTTCTCCGAAGTTTCATACACAAGTTCTGGACCAGTGAGCTGGCTCTCGCCCACCTCGGCCCAACAAAGTGGTGATCGACATTTCCGTCCGTATAGAGCCTCGAACGGAGCTGCCTTGATACTAGAGTGATAGCTGTTGTTGTAGGAGAACTCCACTAATGGCAGGTGGATCTCCCAACTTTTGCCAAAATCGATGACACATGCCCGAAGCATGTCTTCCAAGGTTTGAATCGTCCGCTCACTCTGTCCATTAGTTTTGCGGATGATAAGCCGTACTCATATCCAACTGAGTACCCAACGCCTTGTGTAGAGCCTTCTAGAAACGCGAAGCAAAACGAGAATCACGATCAGAGATAATAGAGACAGGCACCCCGTGCCGAGCAACCACCTCCTTAAGGTAAAGTCGAGCCAACCGCTCGAGTCCATCGGTTTTCTTAATAGGTATAAAACGTGCCGATTTTGTCAGCCGGTCAACAATCACCCTGATCATATCATAACCACTAGGTGACTTTGGCAGCTTGGTGACAAAATCCATCGTGATTCGCTCCCACTTCCATTCCAGAACCTCTGGTTGTTGCAGGAGACCAGACGGCCTCTGATACTCCACCTTGACTTTAGCAGAAGTCAAGCATTTGCTGACATAAGAAGCTATATCAGCTTTCATGTTCGGCCACCAATAAAGTATCTTCAAATCCTGATACATCTTATCGGAGCCAGGGTGAATAGAATACCGGGATTTGTGAGCTTCATCCAAAACAAGCTCGCGCAATCCCCCGAACAATGGGACCCAAACACGCCCCGCAAAATAGTGTAAGCCATCGGTCTTGAGATCAAGATGCTTGTCAGCATTGTGCATAGTCTCAGCCTTAAGGTTTTCCTCCTTCAAGGCTTCCAACTGTGCAGAACGGATTCGGTCAGGCAACGACGAATGAATGGTGAGCTGTAAGGCTCGAACACGGCGAGGATTCGCAGACTCCTTCCTGCTCAAGGCGTCCGCCACAACGTTCGCCTTGCCAGGATGGTATTTGATAGCACAGTCATAATCGTTCAGGAGTTCAACCCAGCGATGCTGTCGCATGTTCAACACCTTCTGGTCGAAAATATGCTGAAGACTCTTGTGATCGGTATATACTTCACACTTGGTACCGTATAAGTAATGTCTCCAGATTTTCAATGCAAAGACTACCACACCCAGTTTCAAGTCATGAGTAGTGTAATTCTTCTCATGAACTTTGAGTTGACGAGAAGCATAAGCAATGACCACCCCGCGTTGCATCAACACACAACCGAGACCACGAATAGAAGCGTCACAGTACACAACAAAGTCATCCGTACCCCCCGGTAAAGATAAGATAGGTGCAGAACAAAGTTTAAGCTTCAACATTTGAAATGCTGATTCCTGTGGTTCACCCCAGTCGAACTTTCGGTCCTTCTGGGTAAGAGTAGTGAGGGATTGAGCGATCTTCGATAATCCCTCAATGAAACGACGGTAGTAACCCGCAAGACCTAGGAATTGCCGCACCTCAGATGGCGTCTTTGGTGCTTCCCAGTCTTTAATAGCTTCGATCTTAGCCGGATCGACATGAATTCCCAGTTCATTAACCACATGTCCTAGGAATTGAACTTCACGTAACCAAAAATCACACTTTGAGAACTTAGCATACAACTGCTCCTGTCTCAAAAGTTCCAAGACCAACCGTAGGTGTTCCTCATGATCCGCCTTGTTCTTAGAATAAACCAGAATATCGTCAATAGACACGATGACAAATTTATCAAGGTAAGGTTTGCAAATGCGGTTCATTAAATCCATGAACACCGCCGGTGCATTAGTGAGACCAAAAGGCATGACCAAGAACTCAAAATGGCCATAACGAGTGCGAAAGGCAGTCTTCTGAATGTCAGCTTCCCTGACGCGCAACTGGTGATAACCGGACCGCAAATCAATCTTTGAATAGTAGCTGGAGCCCTGGAGCTGGTCAAAGAGATCATCAATGCGAGGAAGAGGATAACGATTCTTGATGGTCACTTTGTTCAGCTCACGATAATCAATACACATGCGAAGACTTCCGTCCTTCTTCTTCACAAACAATATAGATGCTCCTCACGGGGAAGAACTCAGTCGGATGAAACCCTTTTCCAAGAGTTCCTGCAACTGGCTGGACAACTCTTGCATCTCGGGAGGTGCAAGACGATACGGAGCTCGGGCAATAGGAGCTGCACCTGGAGTAAGATCGATACAAAACTCAACCTGACGATGGGGAGGAAGACCAGGCAAATCATCAGGAAACACATCGGGAAAATCACGAACCACCAGAATATCCTCGATCTTCTTCTCATCGTCAGTAGAAACGTTAATAAGTGCCAGAATGGCCGAACAACCCTTCCGAAGGTACTTACGGGCTTTCATGCTAGAAATGATACTCAGCGAAGCACCGCTTTTCTCACCATGAACCGAAAGAGTCTCTCCATCAGGGAGAGGGATCCGAATAATCTTATCGAAACAAATGATCTCCGCACGATACAGCGATAACCAATCCATGCCGACAACGACATCAAAACTACCCAGGGGTACCGGCATAAGGTCAATGGGGAAAGACAAACCCGACAGTTCCAAGCGACATTCCCTAAGGGTGTGTGTCGCTTCGATTTTCTTACCATCAGCCAATTCTATTAAGTACTTAGCCTCTAAAGGTGTGGGTACTATATCTAGCAATCGACTAATGTCCATAGATACGAAACTCTTATCGGCACCAGAATTAAACAAGACAAAAACATAGCGATCATTAAGAAGGAACGTACCGGTAACTGTGTCTGGATCCTGCCTAGCCTCTGTAGATCCAATGACGAAAGCACGTGCAGTCCTGCCTCCGCCGCCGTTGTTCCCATTACCGTTCCCGCCCCTCCCATTATCGCCCTGCTTCAGTTTAGGACATTCACGCTTGAAGTGTCCCGTATCACCACAGTTATAGCACCCTTGCTTTCCTGGAGTCCCCTGAGCAGCAGGAGTAGGAGCAGTAGCAGGAGTCTGAGTTGGGGTGAGTGCCACCCTGCAATCCTTAGCATGATGCCCCAACTGATGGCACCGATGACAACGAGCCCGATCACAACTCCCAGAATGATGAAAACCACACTTGTTGCACTTGGGATGCTTCCCAACATACCCACTTGACTTCTGCCTAGAAGAAGACCCAGATGAATCAAACTTCTTTGCCAGCTGAGATGGCGCTGGCACAACACTCTTCCCCGCACTATCCCACTTCCTCTTGTTCCCCTCAGAAACCTTCACAGCAGCACCCTTAGGAGGCAAAACACCTTCTGCCACCTTCAGGTTTGTCATCCGATGAGCTGATCGGACAACTTCAGCAATAGTGGGAAGATTCCCAGCAGCCACCAATCCACCAATCTCCGGCACTAGCCCAGACACATAGTGCTCAATCCTCCTATACTCGGGTGTGTGCAAATAAGGGCACAACACCGCCAGCTCGTTCCTCCTCACAGTGTACTCCTCTATCTCAAACCCAACTATCTTGTAGCTCCAGACCTCGTGTTCCAACTTCTGTACCTCCTCCCTCGGATAGTACTCCCCTCTCAACAGTTGCACAAACTATGCCCAAGGCATAGCAATAGCCTCCCCCAATCCCATGTTCTAAGTAGTGGCATTCCACCACGACAGTGCAGGCCCCTCAAATGTCGCAGTAGCATACTTCACCCGGCCCCTAGCAGGACAGTTACACATAACAAACACAGACTCAACCTTCTCCAGCCATCGGAGCAGTCCCACCGCTCCCTCAGTTCCAGCGAAGTTATGGGGCTGACAGTCCCGAAACTTCTTATAAGAGCACTGAGGTGGAGGTGGATTGGCACCAATACCTGAAACACGGTACACGAGTAAAACACAAACGAAAGGAGATGACACCCAAGAATGAGGCAAGGTCGACAGAAATCAACTCACCACCCATGGCATTAATCCCAGCCTGGAAGTTAGCCATAGCCATGTTCACTTGCTGCTGTAGCAAATTGTTCAACTCAGCTTGGGTCATGTTGATGTTACCACGACCACCACCACCGGCATGACCGCCACCGCCAGCACGGGCACCGCCACCACCACGACGTCCACCACCGCGAGCACCAGACATGATCTAACAAATCAAGAAATCGAGGGATTCAGATTCACTTCTAGTGTCAACCACTAGAAATTTACAAGAGTTAACTTAGGGACAAATCCAGGACTATACATCCAAACTCGAAGTCCATCGGGATTTTCATGCATTTCAGTTTATTATTTCGTGTGCACCCGAAATGA
The DNA here is from genome assembly GCA_028751855.1 of Ambrosia trifida. Lineage (NCBI taxonomy): Eukaryota > Viridiplantae > Streptophyta > Magnoliopsida > Asterales > Asteraceae > Ambrosia > Ambrosia trifida. The sequence continues at coordinate 7,372,571 of CM054132.1, forward strand.
TAAACTGCTCTACATGGTCCTCCAGATGTACCCCTAATCCAGACTCCGGTCACCGAATTTCGTCGCTTAGTAACGTGTTACGATAGGTGCAAGTGTAAGAAGGCATGTGTGTGCTAGAACCAACAAATCAACCCCTCCTTCTTCAATCCAGAAGAAGAAGACAAGAGTAGGTAAGAACCAAAGTAAAAGCGGATGATGTAACAGAGAGGTATGATGACGATGTGCAGACACCCCGACAATGTAAGTATGTATCCCACTAACAGACTCAAAGTATGTGACCGTCTAGTGTGTGCGACTCGGCTATAGACCAGACTCTACATGTAGTCCTAGTTCACTATAACCATTGGCTCTGGCTCTGATACCAATCTGTCACACCCTCAATTTCCACTTGCGGAGTTTTACCGCGAGGCGCATGACAAACCAGGATCCAAGTCAACGGTCACAATAAACAACTCTATATGAAGATACATGACATTCAAAAAGACATAGTTTTTATAAACTCAAAATCAGTAGCGGAAGCATTAGACAATTTACAAACCATAGACCCAAATGTACCAAGTGTTTATTACAAAACATGAACTAAACCTAGATGCCAATACAGACCCGTGCGCCTAGTTCCATTTGTTGCTACCTTAGCGACCTGAGAAAAACATGCCAGAAAGACGTCAACATATAATGCTGGTGAGTTCACAGGTTTGTTCAATATGTTACCATAATGTTACCAAAACGTTACCATGTCCATACTATATCAATGTTACCAAGAACGCTAGCTAGGCGTATGTTTTATTACTACTACGATTGGAAACCATTACTGGACACGTTTAGCAATGTTTAGCATATGTTTAAGCAGCCCGTATATGTTCAGCATGTTTAGCAAAGTTCGAGACAATATGCACCTGCCCGGCCCTCCAAGCCGTCGAGTGGGGCAGGTCACGCCCAATAGATCTATCAACATTTCCCCCGTTGTGCATCCCCGCACATTCATGGTTTCCCCCGGGACTTCCAAAGATCGTATAGCAATACAAAGTTAAAAACCATAGTATGACATATGTTACCATAATAGTTTAGCGCATGTTTTCTCTCCCAAAAGTTAAAGCAGTAAAAGTGGGGCCGCAAACTCACCTTAGATAGCGTTCTTCGGTTACAAGTAAAAATGCTAAACCCTTGATAATCCCTCTACCGGAGATCTATCAAAATGTTCACATAAGTGTTCCGACTAATAACCATAAGGTTATCTAGTCCTCGATTGTCCAGATCGTAACCAAGTATGTTTTAAAGCGTGTTTAAATGTTTAACCGACACACTAGACCGACCCGACATCCCGTTGGTGACCCATTACCCTAACTAATCAAGTACACATAGATTACACACAAGGTTCAAGCATAAAACACTTAGTTTGTATCGAAAATCTCATTTCTGCATCAGAACGGTCGAACCAGTCAGATAAAATCTCCTTCGCCCGTTTTTAAGTTCTCCATCGCCCGTTTTTCCACGTTCGACCGTTTGATCAGGTTCGCCCAACATTTTCCAGGTTCGACCCTGGATTTTCTCCTTCGCCCACCCAATTGGTCGAAGGAGTCCAGGTTCGCCCCTGTTGTACAATTTTCCTAAAAACGCTTCAAACACATTCGAAACACCTCGAAACATCATCAAACACAGCAGTCAAGTATGAATAACTTATCCCTACAAAACCCCACCGATTTCCCCCAATAATACGTCCATTTCAGCCCTTTCCCAAAATGGTAAGAATTATGGAAACGTCACAATCATGCATGGATTCTTTACCCAATTTGGAAAATTTTGAAATCGATCCATATTCAACTTAAAATGCTCAGTTTGTCGAGTGTTCGGTTTTCCTTATTAGTTCTATTGATCATAAATATCATGCATCAAGTCTAGATTCGTTAAAACACCCAAAATACCCACAACATCACCATCTATCTAATTCTAACCCTAAACAACAACAACCTAGCATCAATAACAATCCTATATCATGTTTCTATCATAGATACAACAGCAAAACATTGAACAACACATAACACCACATAATACACAATTCACATATGTTTATCATCATGAAAACCTATTTTTAAATGATAAGGTTTTGATTTAAAAGATGTTTAAAAGGTTTTTAATCATGAAAACTGTGACAACCGGCAATTTCCGATCTGTACCGATGTGATTTTTATTATTAAAAATTAAATATTTATTTTAAATATTGTTAATTATTGAGTTTCGGAAGTTTACTGACCGTTTTTACAATCGAAACTGCGACCGGTTAAATTAACGCGATTTTAACGCGTGTTCTGAAAACACGCGTCGGACGTCGAAAATATTTATATTTATGCTCGGTTTTGTATTTCGAACAAAACCGACTACTTTTTATAATTTATTAGCGGGCCCAGAATAGAAACCGAGACGTTTACATTTAAAACGGGTTCAAGACGCGGTACAACTCACCTACCATCAAACCCTAAGTATAAAAGGAACTTCTTCTTCTTCCTTCTCCATTTTTGAGCAGCCACAAGACTCTCTCTCTCTCTACTCTCTCTCTAAAACCGCACACTCTTCCTCTCTCTCTACTCCCTCTCTGTAAACACAGGTCCCTCTCTCTCTCTCCCGCTCGCCTCTCTCTCTCTCGGCCCTTTAACCCTCCCTCGTCCCTGTTACAGTTTTAGCCGGCCACCACCATGGTTCGGTGGTGGCGGCGCTGTGTTACCAAGCCCAAATCGGGCATAATCAGTTACGGGTCAGGTTTGGTTTGGTTGTTCTGTGGTGATTCTTGGCCGGGGAAGAGGGCTGACGCGACGACGAAGGTGGATCCCGGTGACATGGACCTCGGGTACGGGTATGATGGTGTCGTGGCAGATGGAGGTGGTTCTGGGTTGTTTGGAGTTGGGTTTGGTGGAGAACGGGGGTGGTACGAGGCAGATGAGGTGGTGTTCGGTTGGGGTCAGATCCGGGTGGTGGTTGGCCGGAGAAGGTGGTGGTTCGTGGCTGTGATGACAGCTTTTGCAGGCGGCGGCGGTTGGGCTCAGGTTGGGCTCGGCCCGAGTCAGGTGGGTGGTTGGTGGTTCGGGTCACTCGGGTCAAGTTAAGTTCGTGTTTGTTTTGGTTTCGGGTCTCGGGTTGTTCGTTGGTCAATGGGTCGGCTCGGGTCAAGATGGGTCTGTTACGGGTCTTGTCAAATCGGGTCAGATTTGGTTTTGGGTTCGTGTTCGGGCTCGGTCAAACTTGGTCAACGGGTCAGATCTGGTTCGGTTCGAGTTGGCTCCGGTTTACGCGCGTACGAATCGGTATACTTTAATTCGTGTTTGTTATTATTATTGTGGATATTATAAATATTTATAAATACATCGATATTCTTAAATTAGTTTTGACTCGCGAACGAACCGAATAATAATAATAATCGGTAGCTATATTAAGTCGGACGATTGGTATTGGATATAAAAGGCGTGACTTATAAAATCGATATCGGACTAAATTGGTTGGACTATAATATACATATATATTGTCGTGTCTTTATATATATGAATGTTGTTTATATAAAAGCGTCGAAACGTATAAGTCTCGTTTGAATTGGATATTGATTTTGGGAAAATTGAAGGCGACTTGTGATGCCTGGTTTGTACGAAAACAGAGGAAACTCTGCCCAAATTTTTATAAAATCCACGGCGCAACGAAAATAGAATTGTCGCATATTTTAATAAACGAAGTTCCCTAAGTGTCATGATAAGTGTAGTTATGCAAAATAGTGACATTTTGACAAAAGATATGTTTAACAATAATAAGTAAATCCCGGACAATATTTTCAAAACATATATATATATATATATATAGTTTCACCGAACGTCAAGTATGACGAGCTTTCGAAAGGTTTTCGGTATCTAAATAATGTTTATCGTTTGGATTTAAAAATATGTATACATTTTACTTGGGAACTATTTTTACAAAAAAACAAAGTTTGAATAACTTAAATGATCGGATTTGGAAAAGAAGCGACACTTGTTATGGATCAGTTTTAAATAACTATACTTATATTTTTATCAAAGAGTATTTTTCCTAAAATATAATTATAAGATGAGTTTTGACTCAAGATAAGTTATACGTTTCGTAGTAATAGTCCAACGTGGTGTATACACGAATAGTGACAAGTGCGCAACTTGGGTACTATGTCGTGTGTTAACGCATAAGTAAGATAAGTCACGATCGGTTCGTCGAGTTAAAGCATATTAGTACTCGAGTTACACACGAGTCTAGATAGTTGGATAAACTGTCTTTTAGCCGGATAATAGGCTAGGTTTATATGTGTTAGACTTTAAGGTGTCCTTTGTGTAATAGGGCACGAGGAAGCCGGTCGAGGCTTGGACTTTATTTGCTAGCTTAGCATGGAATTGAGGTGAGTTCATGACCCCACTTTTTACTGTTTTATAAATGTTTACGGGGTGGAAGACATGCTTCTTTATGAAAACCTGAGGAATTCCAAACGAACAAGTTTTTGAAAAATGAAATGGGCGCGTGAGTGTCACGACCCTACTTTTACTGGTTTTGCTTTCAGTGAAGAAACAGGCTACTTACGAACTTATTAAAGATCATGTTATACTATGGGCACTTTATGTTACTATACGGCTTTTATGGAAAGTCCCAGGGGGAAACCATGAATGTGCTGGCATGCACAACGAGGGAAATGTGGATAGATCTATTGGGCCTCACAAACCCCACTCGACGGCGGGGCCGGGCGGGTGCATATTGTCTCTACCTATCGGGTTACCGAGGCATCGGTAGCCCAGTCAATCTGGGCTGGTTTCATCATTTGGTTCATGTTTAGTAATGGGTTCCCAACCGTAGTAGTAAAAACACTTAACGTCTAGCTAACGTTCTTATGACATAGTATTAACGGGAATGATCTTTTCAGACTTATGGAAACTCTTTTATAAAAACTTGTGGAATTATTTCTGCAAAACTTATGAACTCACCAGCTTTATGTTGACTTTTTAAGTATGTCTTTCAGGTTTAAACTTTGGTAACGGCACGGTTGGAGTAGTCGGCATATTGGGACCGGGGATCTTAGAGGGTTAGCAATGGCGTTCTGGAAATAAGAGTCTTAGATGCATTCTTTCCGCTGCGCTGGCAAAGGCACCAAACGTCGCATCCGACGAGGGAAAAGTCGGGGTGTGACAGTTTGGTATCAGAGCCATAGGTTTTAGCGAACTAGGTGTCTGGGTAGATATCTAGGCTTTAACCTGAGTTTGTTTTGAAGTTGGGACCAAAAATTTCTAAGACATGATATTTAGTACGAACGCCTAGGAACTGGAATTCCAACCGTTGCCAAATCTGTTGCATGACTATTAGTGTATCACACTAGCTCAGCGTACATTCCTTCGGCGCAAGGAACATTTATTTTTTTCTTATGTGAATAGGAAGTCGGTATTTTCTGTAGTGGTATATAGAAAGGACATTGGTATGTAGTGGTTAGGCATACCTCACTGGTGACTGGCGAGTCATCGTTTTAGACTTCAGAGCGGTTATTCACATAGAGTTAGCTGAGTCATTGTTTCTTGGTATGAGGAACAATCTACTTGTTTGTATACAACGTGTATTTATGTAAAGTATATATAGTACGTATCGCAAATGGTTGTCGACTCAAGCTTGGACGTATCTAGAATGCTCACACGTGTCATGTTTGTTGGACGAGTTGGCAAGGGGATTGTTGTAGCATCTGCGGTTTCGCATCCCGGGTTCGGAGTATGCTATGTCGTCAAGGTCGACTTGGGTTAGAAACGTTTTGATGAGGCACCTCGTTTTACCGATGATACTGCAAAGCTGCAATGCGGTCGGGAGAAGCACTAAGAAAGGTGGCGCACACGACAGACATTATATTATGTACTATACTATATACGTGTTATTATGTGATTATAACGAGTGCTTGTGATATAACTCAGGATGGAGGTTAATAGGATGATCTGGTGAGGTAAATTTTCGATAACGCAGACGTCACGTTATTGCGAATTTACAGGCACTTGATAATTCTAAAGACATCTATCGTGAGGGTATCTATGCTATTAGGTTGTTGTATATATACTTATATATATAAATAATGGATAAGGGTTTTTCATTATTTTGTTGTTACGGACGTGATTGTCGATTCTCCCCTGTTCGTGTCATTTGTGACCTTGCTTTTCTTAAACCAGTTTAAGTTCTTGATGATCTCGTTTCTTGAACTTCTAAGGTTCATGTTGTAGAACCTAGTTATATCTTTTTCAGTGCGATCTACATCTCTCTTCTTTTGTATTTGTGGCCTTCAACATTCAATCATAAAGGAATTTAATTTTTGTTGATACTTATTCTTTCACCAAATTAGACACGCATTTTTGTACACGTGTCAACTATTGCATGTTTGAATTCTTTAAACCTGTGAAGGTCCATTGTAGGGCTTCGCATCAAACAACTGTTTCATTAGTGATTTGTTTAATCATTACGTTGCTCGTAATGCTTGTTTTCTAATCTTGATATGTCAGGCCATTGTGGGCAATGAATCCTTTGATACTTTGTCGATGAGTTTCTTTAAAGTCGACATTTCAGTTGAATCGAATTGTTGGAATTTGATACAGCACCTTGCGGTGAATGTTCAATCGACTTGGAATAATGAATGAATTTTTATTGACATGTCTCACTTTCATCAACTTGTTTGTCATTGCCTTAGATGCAGACACACCTTGTGGTGCGTAACGAAAAAGTTGGTGCACTAGTTGTTTCATTTGAGGTGCGCCAATAGTGTTTGTTGACAAAGTTATTGTTTACACTTTGCATCCAGTCGGTTTGGAAACTTTATTTCGTGCCATTTGTACCGGCAAGTCCGTTGACTATTTTTGTTGTACTACCATTGGTTCTTGGATGATATCCTACCTCAAATTTTGAGGACAAAATTTCTGTAACATTGGGAGGATGTGACAACCGACAATTTCCGATCTGTACCGATGTGATTTTTATTATTAAAAATTAAATATTTATTTTAAATATTGTTAATTATTGAGTTTCGGAAGTTTACTGACCGTTTTTACAATCGAAACTGCGACCGGTTAAATTAACGCGATTTAAACGCGTGTTCTGAAAACACGCGTCGGACGTCGAAAATATTTATATTTATGCTCGGTTTTGTATTTCGAACAAAACCGACTACTTTTTATAATTTATTAGCGGGCCCAGAATAGAAACCGAGACGTTTACATTTAAAACGGGTTCAAGACGCGGTACAACTCACCTACCATCAAACCCTAAGTATAAAAGGAACTTCTTCTTCTTCCTTCTCCATTTTTGAGCAGCCACAAGACTCTCTCTCTCTAAAACCGCACACTCTTCCTCTCTCTCTACTCCCTCTCTCTAAACACAGGTCCCTCTCTCTCTCTCCCGCTCGCCTCTCTCTCTCTCGGCCCTTTAACCCTCCCTCGTCCCTGTTATAGTTTTAGCCGGCCACCACCATGGTTCGGTGGTGGCGCCGCTGTGTTACCAAGCCCAAATCGGGCATAATCAGTTACGGGTCAGGTTTGGTTTGGTTGTTCTGTGGTGATTCTTGGCCGGGGAAGAGGGCTGACGCGACGACGAAGGTGGATCCCGGTGACTTGGACCTCGGGTACGGGTATGAGGGTGTCGTGGCAGATGGAGGTGGTTCTGGGTTGTTTGGAGTTGGGTTTGGTGGAGAACGGGGGTGGTACGAGGCAGATGAGGTGGTGTTCGGTTGGGGTCAGATCCGGGTGGTGGTTGGCCGGAGAAGGTGGTGGTTCGTGGCTGTGATGACAGCTTTTGCAGGCGGCGGCGGTTGGGCTCAGGTTGGGCTCGGCCCGAGTCAGGTGGGTGGTTGGTGGTTCGGGTCACTCGGGTCAAGTTAAGTTCGTGTTTGTTTTGGTTTCGGGTCTCGGGTTGTTCGTTGGTCAATGGGTCGGCTCGGGTCAAGATGGGTCTGTTACGGGTCTTGTCAAATCGGGTCAGATTTGGTTTTGGGTTCGTGTTCGGGCTCGGTCAAACTTGGTCAACGGGTCAGATCTGGTTCGGTTCGAGTTGGCTCCGGTTTACGCGCGTACGAATCGGTATACTTTAATTCGTGTTTGTTATTATTATTGTGGATATTATAAATATTTATAAATACATCGATATTCTTAAATTAGTTTTGACTCGCGAACGAACCGAATAATAATAATAATCGGTAGCTATATTAAGTCGGACGATTGGTATTGGATATAAAAGGCGTGACTTATAAAATCGATATCGGACTAAATTGGTTGAACTATAATATACATATATATTGTCGTGTCTTTATATATATGAATGTTGTTTATATAAAAGCGTCGAAACGTATAAGTCTCGTTTGAATTGGATATTGATTTTGGGAAAATTGAAGGCGACTTGTGATGCCTGGTTTGTACGAAAACAGAGGAAACTCTGCCCAAATTTTTATAAAATCCACGGCGCAACGAAAATAGAATTGTCGCATATTTTAATAAACGAAGTTCCCTAAGTGTCATGATAAGTGTAGTTATGCAAAATAGTGACATTTTGACAAAAGATATGTTTAACAATAATAAGTAAATCCCGGACAATATTTTCAAAACATATATATATATATATATATATATATATATATAGTTTCACCGAACGTCAAGTATGACGAGCTTTCGAAAGGTTTTCGGTATCTAAATAATGTTTATCGTTTGGATTTAAAAATATGTATACATTTTACTTGGGAACTATTTTTACAAAAAAACAAAGTTTGAATAACTTAAATGATCGGATTTGGAAAAGAAGCGACACTTGTTGTGGATCAGTTTTAAATAACTATACTTATATTTTTATCAAAGAGTATTTTTCCTAAAATATAATTATAAGATGAGTTTTGACTCAAGATAAGTTATACGTTTCGTAGTAATAGTCCAACGTGGTGTACACACGAATAGTGACAAGTGCGCAACTTGGGTACTATGTCGTGTGTTAACGCATAAGTAAGATAAGTCACGATCGGTTCGTCGAGTTAAAGCATATTAGTACTCGAGTTACACACGAGTCTAGATAGTTGGATAAACTGTCTTTTAGCCGGATAATAGGCTAGGTTTATATGTGTTAGACTTTAAGGTGTCCTTTGTGTAATAGGGCACGAGGAAGCCGGTCGAGGCTTGGACTTTATTTGCTAGCTTAGCATGGAATTGAGGTGAGTTCATGACCCCACTTTTTACTGTTTTATAAATGTTTACGGGGTGGAAGACATGCTTCTTTATGAAAACCTGAGGAATTCCAAACGAACAAGTTTTTGAAAAATGAAATGGGCGCGTGAGTGTCACGACCCTACTTTTACTGGTTTTGCTTTCAGTGAAGAAACAGGCTACTTACGAACTTATTAAAGATCATGTTATACTATGGGCACTTTATGTTACTATACGGCTTTTATGGAAAGTCCCAGGGGGAAACCATGAATGTGCTGGCATGCACAACGAGGGAAATGTGGATAGATCTATTGGGCCTCACAAACCCCACTCGACGGCGGGGCCGGGCGGGTGCATATTGTCTCTACCTATCGGGTTACCGAGGCATCGGTAGCCCAGTCAATCTGGGCTGGTTTCATCATTTGGTTCATGTTTAGTAATGGGTTCCCAACCGTAGTAGTAAAAACACTTAACGTCTAGCTTACGTTCTTATGACATAGTATTAACGGGAATGATCTTTTCAGACTTATGGAAACTCTTTTATAAAAACTTGTGGAATTATTTCTGCAAAACTTATGAACTCACCAGCTTTATGTTGACTTTTTAAGTATGTCTTTCAGGTTTAAACTTTGGTAATGGCACGGTTGGAGTAGTCGGCATATTGGGACCGGGGATCTTAGAGGGTTAGCAATGGCGTTCTGGAAATAAGAGTCTTAGATGCATTCTTTCCGCTGCGCTGGCAAAGGCGCCAAACATCGCATCCGACGAGGGAAAAGTCGGGGTGTGACAAAAACACCCTTAGAACAGACCCGGACAATTAGGGTTAGATGAAAACGAATTAAAATGCTTTAAAAGGATTTAGGATCAAGAACACACCTTGGATTCTTGTTTAGATGTTGTAGATAGGTTAGATTATGAAAAAGAAGAGCAAAAACTCCTTCCTTAGTGATTAAAATCGTTTGAGAGTGTTTTGAGACAGTTAGGGTTTGTGAAATGATGAAAAATGACAAAGTTTGGTATTTATACTAATCCTCCTTCGCCCCCTATCAGTGGTCGAAGGTAGTCTCCTTCGACCCTTCCACAGGGTCGAATGAGCCCTGTCCTGGTCAAAGGGAATTCTTTCAATTCCACATCCCAGGTTCGCCCATTTACAAAGGGTCGAACCAAACAAAATTCCTCCTTCGACAACTCGAAGTGGTCGAACCAGAACCCATGTTTATCTAGTTTTTCAGTTCGTTGTGTTTAACGCATTCTAACACATCTTAACACATGAGCATGCAACCTTAGTCTATGTTTAACATATTTAAGCATGGATAATCATTTACACATCATTTAAACACATCGATGTACATAATCCACCACACGACCCATAATCTACACATATACTTAATTAGTTCATGTAATGTCACCAACAACGCGACCCGGTACTAGTGTATTCCCAAAATGACTCCCAATGATTCTCCAGATCATTGAACCCTGGACAATCCTAACTTGACCTGACTCAACTAACCCAGTTAAGTCCGTTTATAAACGTTTCCCGCTAAGGTAGACTTAGATGTTACTAAAATGTTTAAGCCAAATATGCCGGGTGTCACACATCAGTACCGCCTGTTTTATAAAAACCTAATAAAGCACGAATCTTAACAACAAAATAAAAAAAAGATATAAAAACAAACAACAATTGATGATGGATATGATTTATGAAGACCATGTAGTTTAATGCAATTTTTTTTTTTTTTTTTTTTTTTTTTTTTTGCAAATTTGGTTTTGGTTATTAACCCAAACTAATTGAACCGAACCGAAAAACCCATAATCTAACTCAATAAATCAAACTAATTAACCGATTTTTTAATATGTTAATAAGATAGATTAACTGGTGACTTTAGTTTCGGTTTTGGTTTAGACTAATAATCAAATTGAACCAAATCATGGACACCCTTAGAAATGCATGTGCTCCCCGCCGCATCGCACGGGCCCCATGCTAGTATATATATATATATATATATATATATATATATATATATATGTACTCCATAACAATAAACTTGTAATAAAATATCTAAGATCACCAAATTTAATTTCTTTACAAATCGATTCGTTGTAATTACTTTTTATACTTCATTCAACGATTAAATTTGAAATTCGAACTTGTTTTTAGATAAAGGTATACTCATTTTATTGTATATAATCTGTTTTAAAACATCTGTTGAATGATATCCAGCTTTATCAAACAACTGTCAATCAATACAATTTTACAATTAAAGATTACAATAATATACAATTCAGATTGAAAAAGATTTGAAATTATATTTTACAATAAATCTTAATTGTTCAAACGCATCTTGAATATATTCTATACTACAACACTGAAAAAAGCTATAGCAATAAAACTCGTAATTCAAATTGCATAATTTTACTTACAATATGAAGATAAACAAATATACAAAATACAGCCAAAACACCACTAAACGAAAAATGCTTACAAAAATACAAAATAGAAATGCTCTAACAAAAAAACTCAGATATGACAGCAAAAGAGAACTAATACACACTAACACATCTCATCTATAAGACAAAAAACAAAATATGAAATACAACTGAAACACCACAAAACAAAACCAAAAGAGCCGGCTCCAAAGAAAAAGAAAACATATACAATAATATGCCTCTAAGTAACGGAAAAATTCGAAACATATTATTTATATAGGTCTCCATCTCATTTTGGACAGACTTTCTTATTATAACAAAACAGATAACATTTTTCTTTGATTGTAAGAATCTTCCAACAACACCATTTCTTACTTCATTAGCAACGGGTTATTGGTAATACATTTTTCTTTCAAGCCACAACTTTTGAGAAGACTAAGGGTACAAAATTTAAATAAAATAACATTATATACTGAAGATATAGATGATTGTTTTGCTTTTCAAGAGTTTATGTATTACAAACTTGCAAACTGAAATGAAGAGTTCCTGGCCTTTTATAGACTAAAAAAATAGGTATATACCTACTACAATTAATAACAAACGAAAAAATAATAAAATAAATTTCAATATCATAATAATTAACTTTGGTATTCGAGACATTGTGAAGTTGAAATGTATAAGTATCTCTTTACTTGTCAACAAATATTATCAAAAACATGTAATCAATTACAATTTTGAAACCATAGAATTGATACAGATTTTGTAGGAACTCAAGATTTTGAAACCAATCTAACAGTAATATAACCAGATGTCTATACAGACTTTGTAATACTTAAATTGACATCAATATCTAACGAAAGAACTAAAAATTTTAAATTATATCAGTCTTTTCAAATTCATAATTAAAAACAGTCTAAGTTGTAACTTACAAAATACGACGATTATTAATGGTATATGCACTTATTTTTACTATTATTAAACTACTAAATAATGTTACCATAAATATATAAAATATGTAATTATAGTTTTTATTATTCAAAATGTAATATTTTCAAAATTAATAACTAAATCTATTATTACATGACAGATGTTGAAAAACTTTGATATACAAAACCTGTTCTAATTTAAATTATCCTATATGTTAATTTGTGAATGTTCATGAATAGTGCTTTAGTTTTGAAAATGTTTTATATACTGATGTGTTTGATTATTTCAACAAACGTGTATGTGGTGCAGCGGGTTTGGGTGGTGTTGTGACTGGTATCATGTTCCGGTTCAACTCATGTCATCGACGGTTTTTGGTTCAATTTTTTTTTAAGCAGTTTTTTAATGAACAAACAAACGATATTGGTTTACATGTGTTTAGTTATCACATTTCCTCCGCATATTGACTACTCCTATTCAAGACACGTTTTTCCTACCGCCCTTCTTCTCCTCTTCATTTGCACCAAACCCTAGTCCTCTCACTCCATTATCTCTCTGTCTCCTTTTCTGTTCTAAACACTCATCGACACCCCATTGCCGCCCTTTTATCTTCTCTCATCCATCGACAGTGACACCCACCCCTACTCTGGTTTCCTTTGCGGCAGCCTTCTTTTGGGCAAACACACTACCAAAAGCATGTCATGTTTATATGGTCAAAACTTGAACTACTCACCTGCTAGAGCCCCTTCTTCTCCACATATATGGACTAACCAAGTTAATATTATTGAAAGGTAATCTTTTTTATTTTTGATGCTTACCCACTTCAAATGTTTTGATTTTTAGCATGTTTATGTGTTTTGATTCATGTTTTATGTGTTTGCAGCTCATACTTTGCAGAACTATTGGAAGGGAAGAAGAAGTTAGCACCTTTTGTGCAAGTTCTTCCCATTTGCAGCAGATTGTTACATCAAGGTTTATTTTTTTTTTAATTTGTTGGATCTGGTTTTTTATTTGTATTTGTTTTGTGGGTATGTTTTACTTTCACTGCTTTACTTTTGTGTTCTTGAATCTTGAATTTGAATTATACATTTTGGACTTAAATGATTGTCTTAAGATCTTGGATATTGTTTGATGAGTGATTGTGCGAATTCGGTTGTTATACTATTGTTGAATGTGTGGAGTTTATTAGTCGTTTGATAATAATACCAAAGAATCCCTGGCTTTTTTTCTTTTTAGCTACGTATGTATGCTCCTGTAATTGTTATTAGTGTTCATTTGAGGTTGTAAGATTTATGGTTTTTGGAACCTTTTTGAGTTAAAAAGTTATTTCATGGTAAGCTATGGTTTTTGAAACCTTTTTGAGTTAAAAAGTTATTTCATGGTAAGCTCTTAAGTCCGAAGTTAGTATATATTGACAACTGCTATTATATGGAACCATTAGGTCATTAGGTGACTTTTGACAGGCCATACCTTTTATATGCGCCATTTTCACAAATAAGCTTTGCGCCTCTTGGTGCCAGGCTCCTCTGTTGTTCGCAAGAAGGAGAAAACAGATAAAGAAACAAAGCAAGACGTCGGTTCTACTCCGAAAAACCCATAAGATACACTGTAAGTTTCTTTCATTCCCTGCCAGTTGTTACTTTTTTATTTAGCTTATCTAAAATCAAATTTCCAGTAAACTAACAATGAGATATATTGCAATATTCTCAATAAAGTTACTTCTATTGCTTTGTTTTTTTTAACATAAAGAAACAGAGAATATGATGAGTCATGAAGCAAAGTAATAGATATTGGAATGAATGATTTCCATGAATGATTAATATAAAATAAATGGATAATAAATAGACACTTAAACCGTGGGTTAGTGGGTAAGCACTGAGCATTACTTTTTTTTTTTTTTTTTTTTTTTTTTTTTTAACGGAAAGAGGCAATAGATATTGGAATGAATGATGGTAGGCACAAAGCATATGAGAGGGGATAATAGACGCAGACGCGTGGAAAATGGAATACCGTACAATGTAGGTAAGTGTATTTTTAATGAAAGATTCTTGGTTTTTTCTTAAATGTAGTTATTTTTTTTTTTTAAATTTGGATTATGTTAGGATCTGAGTTTGATTGTTTTGATTATGTTTAACTAAGAATGATAAGAGTGATATGAATATAGATGGAAAGTGCAGCGGAATGATAAACTATTAATCAAAACATGAGAGTAATTGTTTTTTGATCGAATGCTTTCATTTATCTAACTGATTACAATCATACAACTACTCCCCTCAGCCTGATCACACAGTGATTGTTTGTCTGAGAGAATGTTTGTGTGTGTGATGCAATAGAACAGTACATGCACTGTTCTATTTATAGACAAACCTAAACCACTGATGACCTAGGCTGACGTCACCTTAAGACAGTGAACTCTAACAGAATAACAAACATAAAACATCTGCCTATTACAAACTACTGTTACATTGAAAACACTAAAGGTAAACTACTGTTGTAGGAAAACTCTGATGGTCTTGTATCCTCTGCTGGAGCCTAAGTGCTGTTGGCTCCAGCAGTGCTTTAGTCTTTAGTACTTGGATCAGCAGTTGTTCTTCATCAGACCTTTGGTCAGCAGTTGTTCTTCATCAGTGTTTATTCAGCAGTCCTTTGTATCAGTAGTTGTCATAGTAGTTGTTTGGATGGAACAGTTGTTAGAGTCAGCAGTCTTTTGGGAGAAGTATGTTGTAAGGACTGTTTATTGTGTGGATCAACTGTTAGCATGTTTTGGCTTTTCAATCATCTGTTCTTCTCCAGGTCAGCAGACCCAACAATCTCCCCCTAGAACAGATGATGCCAAAACTCAGCTTTATTTACTGATCTTTATTCCTCATCAGACTTTCTCTGATTTGACCTTTGAATTGTAGTTCAAAGTTCAGAGCAAATAAGTCTTCTTCATCTCTTTCAAGCTCTAGATTTAGCAATGTTTGAAGATCATTTGCACATAGGCTGTATGCATCATCCATGCTGATTTTCTGAACTCTTCCATCTGGCCTGAGCAGAGTCAATTCATGGTTGTCTTTGTTGACTTTCCATTTTAGAATTTTTGAGTCAGTGGATTTGCTGAGATGAACTTTTATTTGGGATGAGTTAGGTGATGGAGGTCTTCCAATGAGTTCCCAGAGTTTCTCTGTTGTGGGATCAGAGAAGAAATGTATCTGATTGAAGAGCCCTTCTTTGATAAATGTATCAGCAAACTTCTTCTGATCTTCTTCTGACATTTCTTTCTTTTTCTTGAACTGTCTTCTTGCAGCAGCTGATAGATCAGAAGTTTCAAGTAAGCTGTCTAAGGTAAAAGTCTGCTGGGGTCTCTTCATCAGTGGCTCATCAGGATAGACAGGTTTTCTAGGTAGGCTGGGATCCTTCTTTCTGTTTTCTTCAAGACTCTTGTATGTCTCAACCAGCCTCAGCTCAGACCATCTAGAAACAGACCTCATCTCCCCATAATTAGCAGCTACTATCTCTTGTCTCATTCTTTTAAACTTTAAGGCTCTGACTGGGTCTCTGCCTTTGCCAAAATTAGGAGTAGAGACTTTAGCTTTGGGGTCTTTGGCCAACTCTTCTATTCTGAGAAGTTCTTCTCTTAGTGCATGAGTGGTCCAGCCAGCAAACTGCTTTTTGGTTGCTTTATATGGCTTGGTTGCCAAGATCTGTTCCAGAAGAGAATCCCTAACCTCCTTTTCCAAGTCAACACTGAGAGGCATGGAAGACATGGAGTTGCTCAGGGTCTTAGCAAAGTCCTCAATCCTTCTGAGTTTGCTAAGCTCTGCTGAATGGATGCCCTGAGCAGTCCTGTCATCCTTCCCTTTTCATCTCTCCTTAATGATGGCATCTACCTGTTCACCCTTGTATTTAAGATATGTATCAATGTTTAGGGGAACAGGGAAATTTGGGAGAGAAGGGAAAGATCTGTCAGATGGTTGTTCAGTATTGTAGAAGGATTGTAATTCCCCCTTGAGTAGATCAAGTTCAAGGGGATACTGAACAACCAATGGTGTGATGGTTGGTGGTGGTCTATGGGAACTGAATTTGGATGTGTGTGGTGAGAATGATGAGAGTGGAATAGCTGTAATAGGGGTGGATTGTGCAGTTGAGGTGGTATTTGGTGATGTGTGTATGTTTTCATCCTGTACAACAAAGGTTGATTTTTTCTTCCTTGTGTACAAGATTTTAGGGGATGGTGATTTGGAAGCAGTGGTTGGATTAACATCTGCTGACCTTTTAGTAGGACCAGCAGATGTTTGGGATTTGGTTGGAGATGTAGGTTTGGTGGTTGTATGTTCAGATGTGTTTGTAGGTTTTGGTGCAGTGGTTTGGGAAGCAGTGTTTTGGGTGGTTTCAGTGTTTTGGGTGGCAGTGGTTGCAGCAGCAGTGGTTTTGTTAACAGAGGTTTTTAGCTTAGATGGTGGTTTTCTGACATGTCTAGCAGGCATTTTCATCCTTTTTGAGGATCCCACATCTTCAACCTCCTGCTGTTGTTCCTTCTTGAGGTTCACCAACAACTCTGCTTTAGCTTCCAAGGTGTCAGCCCTTTTTTGTTTGGCCTGAGCAGTCTTTTCAGCTTCTTTGTTTGCAGAGTTGTCTACTGCTTTGCTTCTATCAGTGGTTTGTTGTGGTGCTGATGGCGTTGCTTGTTGTTGTTGTTGTGGTGCTGTTTGACTAGCCTCTGGTTTGTTGGCAGACTTGGCTTTACCCTTTTTAGAAGGTGGACAACCAAAGAGATCTAGCTTTGGTAGCCTATCTCTGCCACTCTCCCCCTTTTTGGCATCATCAGCCGTGAAGACATCATCATCTTCTTCCCTGAGAATGGTGGTAGGGGCAGAGCCAGTGGTCTTCAGCAGGTGATCTTTGATGGCTTTAATGTCTGCATGTGTATCTTTGTACCTTGCATCCACCATGTTTCTGATTTCAGCCATATATGTTTCATGGGTCTGATCAGCTAGTTTTTTGTGAGCTATGATGATGGGGGAAACGGATTTCCATAGCTCACTAGCTATATCAGCTGTTGATGGTTGACTTTTGGAAAGATCTGCTATGGAACCCAGTATAAGCTTGACATCAGATTTGATGTCAGCTACAGAGGTTTCAATTGCTTGAACTCTGTCCGTCAATTCTTGGTATTTTGACCCATCTCCTAAGTTAATAGGATCATCTGAGTCCCTACCAATGGTAGTTCTACCTGATTTAGTCCTAAGAGGTGAATCAGATGCCCCTTTTTCTTGGTACTGGGGACTTCCAACTGATTTTGGGGACACTATAGTGGCCTCATCAGTTGTTGCCTTCAAGGGAGTCTTAGCTATGTAACCACTGTCCTGGTGTGAGACAATGGTCTCTACATCAGTAGTGGTTGCTCCACTTGAAAACTCACCTAGAGTTGCATTGAACTCAGGTGGTGTAACCTCCTCTGCTGTTTGTGGGATAGCAGATTGAATGTTCTCAGGACCAGTTACTTGTGGGGGTATGCTCTCAGTGATAGGTGAAAGAGAGAAACTGGGATTTTCCTGAGATTTCTCAATTGCCTCAAACAGAGGTTGCATGGTTTGTGGAACATGATGTGATGGTGAGGGTGGAGGAGTCAGAAGAGAATTAGCCCTGGGAGAGGGGCTTGTGAACATTTGGCCAAGTGACTCAAATGTATCATGATGTGTTTCCCCTTGGCTTACAACATGATCCTTTTGGGAGGATTCATGAGGAGTTTGGTCAGGTTAAGGTATGTCCAACTGTTGTGAGGAAGTAACAACAGTGGTTTCTGGTTGCTTTGGTGGTGCAACAGAGTTATCTTCTGGTACCTCATCATCCAGAAGTCTCATTTGTGGTTGAGTGGTGGAATGGGTCCAAGTGGTGTGAAACTTGACTGACTTTTGTCAACAGATGATTGACTTTTGTCAACAGATGATTGTTCAGTGGTTGTGAGAGGTGAAACAGTGGTTTGAGGGTAAGACTGGCCAACAGTGGTTGACTCATCTGTGGCAGAGTTTTGACAATTGTTTTGAACAGCTGCTCCCTCTGAGGCAGAATAGATTTTGTAGTGACTGGGGATCACAACATCTGTTCTGCAGTCTTGTTGTGGAGACTGTGGAATACCTGCATTGTTAGTTTTAACAGTGATGTCTTCAAATTTGAATTTATCTAAATCAAATAGTTCAGCAGGATTTGCTGGGATTTTTAGAGATGAAAGTTCATTGAACTTTACATTCAGAGTTTCTTCTATTGTCTTGGTCTTTGTGTTAAACACTTTATAAGCCTTGGTAGTAGAAGAATATCCCAGAAAATAACCACAATCTACTTTGGCTGCAAATTTTGAAATGGAATCTTTGAGATTTAAAATGAAACATGGGTAGCCAAAGATTTTGAAAAATGAAATTAATGGTTTGATTTTGAACAAAATTTCATAAGCAGTTTTTTGATGTCTAGGGTTGATCAAAACTCTGTTTTGAACATAGCAAGCAGTGTTTACAGCTTCTGCCCAGAAGGACAATGGCAAACCAGAATCTGCTAGCATGGTTCTTGCAGCTTCTATAAGAGTTCTATTTTTCCTTTCAACCACCCCATTTTGTTCTGGTGTTCTTGGGATGCTGTACTGCCTCACAATCCCTTTTGACACACAGAAATCATCCAACTCCTTATTTTTAAACTCTGTTCCATTGTCACTCCTGAAGACTTTTACTGGAAAGTCATATTGTTTTTCAACTTTGGTGACAAAGTCCTTCAATATACCTGCAGTCTTATCCTTAGAATGTAAAAAGTAAGTCCATGTAAACCTAGAAAAATCATCAACTATGACAAGACAAAATCTTTTTCTTGTTAGACTCATGATTTTAACAGGGCCAAACAAGTCCATGTGCAACAATTGTAGACATTGACTGGTTTTGGACTCATCAATGGATTTGTAAGAGCTTTTATGTTGTTTCCCTTTTAAACAAGAAACACAATGCTCATCACATTTGAATTCTTTTGATGGTAAACCTCTGACAAGGCTTTGTTTGGAGAGTGTGTTGATAGTGTTAAGGTTGGTGTGACCCAATCTCCTATGCCACAATTCTGTCTCCTTTGTGGAGGCAGCAGAAAATAGACAGACATTTGCCATGGGATTGTCCTTTAACATATCAACAACATACACATTGCCACTTCTATGAGCAACAAGTTGTGCTTTGCTCTCAGCAATGATGGTATCAATATTTTCACCACTTCTGGCCCAATAATCTTGCAAGTTTTCTTTGTGAAGAATGAGCCATAACCTTTGTCACTCATTTGTGAAACACTCAGAAGATTAAACTTGAGATTATCAATAACATTGACATTTTCAAACTTGAGTTTCCCAGCTTGCACAGTCCCTGACCCCAACACCTTACCTTTTGAATCATTACCAAAGGATATATCACCCCCTCCATGAGCCAAGAAGTCCAGAAGAAGGGCTCTACATCCTGTCATGTGCCTGGAGCCTCCACTATCTACATACCAAAGACTATCTAAACAAGCAGAAGCTCCCTGCACAGCAGTAATGAATTAGTTTTGGTGAGTGTCCAAAGCCAAGTTGGCTTTGGATGGGTCCTCAGACTTTTCAGACTCAAGCTTTGGAAGATGATCAGTGGTTTGAACTAATTTTTGAATCAAGTTCAACAACTGCTGCTGACCATTTGCTAGTGCTTGAATGTCAACACTTGGGGCAACAGTTGTTTGATCACTTCCAGACAGATGATAATACCCATAGGGATTTCTCTTCACTCTTGGTTTAGAGGGTCTTTTTGGCTCCTCATAAACATGTGGCAGACTATGACATGGTGGTTGTCCATATCCTCTTGGGTATTTGCTTGTGGGTAGAGCATCTGTTACTTGGACATCCCTAGAAGCAGATGTTTCAAGACTTTTAGTAACAGATGTTTGGACGGGAGTGAAAGTCTGTTTGGGCTTTCCTTTTGAAGTACTTACCCCAGGATTTTCAAGAGTTTTAGCTTTGTATTCTTGTATTTTCACATCAAAATTTTTGAGATACAAGCACTCTTTGGTCTTGTGATTCTTTTTCCCACATATTGAACATGTGGCTTTGGAATCACATACACTTGTTCCTTTGTTAATGTCATATGCTTTTAGAAGAAAACAGTTTTTAGTGACATGATTCTTCTTTTCACAGAAATCACAGAACAAGTGGACAGTCTTTTCTTTCTTCTTCCCTTTTTCAGCCTTCTTTTCAGCAGATGTTTGAGCATCTGCTAGAAGGTTTTTCAAGGGAATGACTTTTGCCTGAGGAGCTGTCTTTCCTTCAGGTGTTTTAAAATCAACAGGTTTAAAATTCTCAAGAGTATCACACTCATCAGACCAGGTAGGCTTAAATTCATACTTTTCAAGTTCAGTGAATGATGAGGAACCTTCTGGTTTTTCAAGAACAATTTTCTTACCATTTGGTTCAGTGATTTTAATCTCTTGACCCTGCAGGTTTGTTGGAACTATCTCAACAGACTTTTGACTCCTTTTGTCAGTGTTTTCAAAAGCTGGAGCAGTGGTTTCAAAACCAAAACCAAACTTCACATGACTTTTGGTTTGTTTGTTGAGTAGCATCTCAAATCCTCTACATGATTCCACCCATTTCTCACATTCAACTTGGGTGGACTCAAGCTCACTTTTACAACTCTGATATTTTGCTATCATAGTTTGGAGCTAGTCTTTGGTTATGGTTGCTTCATGTTTTAAGCTGCTTATTTCAGATTCCTTTTCAGTTAAACTTGTTTTTAAATCTTTTGAATGTTTCTCAAATTTAACTTCATCATCTAAAAGTTTCTTTCTAAGGTTTTCATTCACCTCTTTGATGTTAGCAAATGCTATTACACATCTGTCAGAACACAAATCCTTAAGAATTTGAGGAGATACCTTAGCAGCAGCCATCAATGCACAATCACACTTGCACTCATAGTCATCAGATGCACCCCAGGGATCTGAGAGATTCACAACCTCTTCTTCAGGTTTTTCACCTGTAACAACTTCATCAACAACATCATTAGTCACAACATTAGATTCAGTCACCACCTCCTCAGATTCAACCTCAATAACCATAGCCATGAAACAAAAGTTTTCTGGTTCATTTTCAGCTTTGGCAACTAATGCAAAATTTTCATCTGTTAACTCATCTGGTAGACTGCTCCAATCATTAAAGCCTTGTGTAAAGAAGCTCTGTTGACTGGTCTCTGCAGGAGCAGAGGATGAAGCAACAGTCGTTTGCACAGGTGCTTGAGCAACAGGTGTTTGCACATAGTGGATCTGAGGAACAGTGGTTTGGACATACTGGACAGGAACAGTGTTTGAAGATTGTGCAAAATAAGCAGTGTTTTGCACATTTGGTCCAGGGGTATTATAGGAATTTTGATAAGTGTTGGTCTGAGGTCTTTGATTTGGATAGGTGATTATAGGTGTACCATGTTGACTCCTACATTCCCTAGCAAAATGACCAAGTCTATGACATTTGTAACACTTTATCTTTGTTTTATCCAACCCAACCTTTGATCTACCAGTTAACCCTGGAAACCTTCTTCCAGTTTTCTTGTAAAAATTGTTAGTTCTTACACTGAGAAGGGCCAATTGGTGCATAATGTCCATTTCTTCAAAATCATCAGGGTCAAAGTATTTCAGGTCATCATACTCAAAGGATATGTTATCAGATGCCTGGATATCACCACCACTTGCTGTGAAAGCATAGTTTGGTGAATAAGAATCAGAGTTAAAACCTGAGTTAAAACCTGAAGTTATGTTAATGAAAAGATCATAACTCTGATCCTTAATGTTTCCAGGCACCTCATCATGACCCAAAAGTGCTGTATTCCCAAATACATAATCATCAGACACTTTTCCAGAGTCCTGGAGCTTCTTTTTCTGGTTAAGCTCTCTCTCATAGGTCAAGAGCTTACCATGAAGCTGGGTCAGTGATAGGTCCTTAAATCCAATCGAGTTTCTCATAACAATAGCAATAGTGTCCCATTTGTCTGGTAATGATCTTAAAAACCTATGGTTCAGGGTTGAATGAGGGTAAGTAAGACCAACCAGTTTTAGTTCACTAATTAAACAATTAAACCTCTCAAATTGTTGAGTTAATGACTCTCCTTTGACATGACTGAATGTTTCATATTGTTGGTTAAGTATTTCACGATTGTTTTCAATAACCTCCTCAGTCCCACCAAATTGTTCTTTCAGTGCATCCCACAACTCCTTTGCACTGTTACAGTGTAACAGCCCAGCATATATAACATTGGGTAGAGCCATGGCCACAATACTGAAGGCCTTAGCATCTAACTCAATTTTCTGAAAATCCTGGTCGGAGTAGTTTTCAAGTTTCTTTGGCTCCTGAACCTTGGGATCTTCAGTACTCGGCACCATCGGAACATGTGGTCCGAAGATAACCGACTTCCAACACCCAATGTTCTGTTGAGCTAGAACATGGCTCATCCGACGTTGCCAGATATTGTATTCAGATCTGACAAGCATCGGTGGCATGTTGTTCGTGCCAGTGTTATGTGGATCGTGATTGATTGAAGCCATTCTCTGATTTTTCAAAAAACAAAGTCTGTTTAAAAACGGTTGAAATAAAATTAAACTATTACTCTGTTTTCAACCCAACAGACAAACGATATCAATAATTGTGAGCTGATCTGTTTATATTAAATTGATTTGTTAGATCGAATTTAATTGACCAAGCTCTGATACCAATTGTTAGGATCTGAGTTTGATTGTTTTGATTATGTTTAACTAAGAATGATAAGAGTGATATGAATATAGATGGAAAGTGCAGCGGAATGATAAACTATTAATCAAAACATGAGAGTAATTGTTTTCTGATCGAATGCTTTCATTTATCTAAAAGATTACAATCATACAAGTACTCCCCCTCAGCCTGATCACACAGTGATTGTTTGTCTGAGAGAATGTTTGTGTGTGTGATGCAATAGAACAGTACAGATACTGTTCTATTTATAGACAAACCTAAACCACTGATGACCTAGGCTGACATCACCTTAAGACAGTGACCTCTAACAGAATAACAAACATAAAACATCTGCCTATTACAAACTACTGTTACATTGAAAACACTGAAGGTAAACTACTGTTGTAGGAAAACTCTGATGGTCTTGTATCCTCTGCTGGAGCCTAAGTGTTGTTGGCTCCAGCAGTGCTTTAGTCTTTAGTACTTGGATCAGCAGTTGTTCTTCATCAGTGTTTATTCAGCAGTCCTTTGTATCAGCAGTTGTCATAGCAGTTGTTTGGATGGAACAGTTGTTAGAGTCAGCAGTCTTTTGGGAGAAGTATGTTGTAAGGACTGTTTATTGTGTGGATCAACTGTTAACATGTTTTGGCTTTTCAATCATCTGTTCTTCTCCAGGTCAGCAGACCCAACAGATTATGCAGTTACTGGTTTTGACAAGAAGAGGTGGCTAAACTCATCACAGGAGTAAGTTGATACGATTTACGCTGAGTAGCAGCTTAAGACAATTTGGGGTTGGTTCTTTTTTTTTGGAATTTTAATTCGGTTTTTGTTGTTGCACCTGCTATTTCTATTGAAATTTTAATGTAAATATTTGTTTTTTAAAATTTTGGAAACAGCAGAAGTCTAATGACTTGACTAAGTCAAAACCTCACATCATGAAAGGATCAAACTATTTGATTTTTTTTCCTTTTGTACGGGCTTCATTCATGATTGTTCATTTTGTTTCAAAGGACATTTACAAGATTAGGAGTGTTGGGTGAATCTCAAGGTGACAGAAAAAGGGTTCAAAGAATGGCTGGGTAGCTAATGATGGTAAGCATCTAAATTTCTTTAATTTGCTTTGATATGTGAAAATGCTTAAGTTAGTTATACTCTAGAATCTGTTTAAATCAGTTGATTATTATGATGTTTATGTTATTGTTGTTATTTTGAATTCACTTTTATTATTTGATTTGAAGGATTGTTCAAATTACATTTTTGACATTTTAAGTCAACTCTACTGTGTTAGATATTATTTTAATCTGTTTACAAAGTTTAAAATCAGCATTTTATGTTCTGCAATAGTGTTTTTAACTTATCTGGACTGATTAAACTTAAAAAAACTGTATAAATTGCTTATTAATATGAAGTTTTGGCTAAAGTGTAATGAGGTAACGCCCCACAGACATGGCGGTTACCCCCACGTTAAACATCGTCTTGACGGGCGTTAGGTGTTAGCCACGGCGTGAGGGTGGGAAGAATGGTGGGACCCATGGAAATCATCAATTTGACATGCTTTGTTTTTTTAGTTATTAGATTTAAATATTATTTTAATGGATGGTGGGTAGTGAAAACTTGTGAAACTATTATGCATTAAATGTGAAAAAAATGAGTGAGAGCTGATGCCTACGTGGTAGTTATGCAACAGTCACTTTATGATGTGGCAGTCAAAACGGGTGATCCCATTACACATAGCTTTATAGAATAAAAGTTTTCAAAATTTGTGCTATGTCTTTGTTCAGGTTGCGTGATTGTTACGTTTCTGCTACTGTTTATCGGGTGTTCTACGAGGAGACTCTATTCCCTACCAAGTGATAATGAAAGTACGAAAAAGCCCTGCAGACTTTTCGTCCGTTTAATGTTGCACACCGCGGTTCAAATGGAAAGCTCTCGGCGGAAACTGGTCCTGCTTACCCGGTACATTTTTTTAAACCATTTCTGGGAAAACAAAGATTTGACTTTTTCAAAGTCAAACATAGCATGTTTAACATGAAAGCTTGAACTAGATGCTTTAGTTGTTTCTATCGTACGAAATTTTGTACACTGTAATGTTAGTCATTAGTTTTCCGGCATGACTAAAAAGGTCAACAGTAAAGGTAATTTATGAAGTTAAAGCAGTCTCATTTGACACTGAAAACTTATTATAGTCATATAATACTTGCCATATCTAATTGAATTATAGTTCTTGTAAACATTTTTAGTTGACAATAATACCCCCAAATGTAAGAATAAGTTTAGTCTCGTTAGTAGATGTTTTATTATATATACACATACAAAGTCGATAGCTCGGGGAGTTGTGATCAGAGAGCAAGTATCGAATGCAAAATGTGAATCGAACCTAATCAAGGCCGCAAATATGGCCCCCCTTAAGTACGCGCGGGTCTTCAACTTATATTTTCTTTTACAGTTGAGCCACTCCAGGTCAAATTTTAATTTTAATGTAATGTAATTTTGTGTCTTGTAGGAGAAATGTGATGCCAAAATCAGTATCAAGTGGTTCCAACTTCCAGCAATTTGAGTGGGATCTATTAGTAAGCAAGAAAGACATTGGAAGATGTTGGAAGTTGCAGAAAGATATGCAATGAGGTAGTTATATCTAAAATTTCTAGAATAGTTTTCATATTTTACACCAGATTTTCTGATCTAGACTTTTTTTCTAATTCTTCGCTTCAAGAAATGGTAATAGGTTGAAGGGAAGACGAATTTAATTCGATAATCATCGCGACACGCAACAATCGCACAACCTTACAAGAGAAACTTGCAAAAGAAGACTCAGATAAACCGAATCTTGAATTCTTGATCATTGTATGTAAACGAGTTTATTCCAATATTGATATTAGGCGGTTTGGGTTGGTTAAGTAAAGGATTAAAAAAGGTTTGGATCTAATTGTGCAACATTTTAGTTCAGGTCATATTGACTAGCATTTTGTGTGTGTATAAAATGGTCTCATAATTATACTTTGGGTGTGAGTTCCGGTTCGTTTAATCCATTAAACCTGCTTCTATTTCATTTGTACTTTTATGTTTTACTGATTTGACTCCTTTGAAAGAAAAGACAACCAACATCAACCCATTAACCTACAAATGGGTCAAAATACCCTCATCTACTTTACTTTGGTTGGTTTGCTAAGAGTAGTTGTTTATAACAGAGCAATGGTTCCTTTTGCCATTTTATTTGTATGACATTATTGTTCTCAAATTTCTATGGCATTTTGAATGCAGGCCTCCTTCCTTGAAATCAATCAAGGATACAGTGGCTTGACAATACAAAGTCAAAGAAGAGTGCAAAACCTCAACAATCCATTTTAAGGTTCTAATATTTACGAATGACAGCAGTGTGCATCCTATTACTAATTATTTATGCAGTTTTTAGTAGTGTATAAAATATATGTTGTTATAAAATTTAAGTTTGTATGCTACTAGCTGTGAGTTGGTCACATTCAAGGTTCAGCAACACCGGTACCAGTAACTTCTGCTCCATTCAATGATGTGCGCCTGCAGCCTGAAAAAACCCTAAATACTAGTTCCAGCAGCAGCATTCAATGTTCAGCAACACTGGTACCAGTAACTTCTACTCCTGCCAACCCGTCTGTGAATGAAAAAAAAAGGGACACAACTGCAAGGCGTGAACTTTTTGATGATGAAGGTACACAACACTTTCTAAAACTCTATTATCACACCATGTTAGTTACTAATGTTGTTTGTCCTAATTACAGGTGACAAGAATCCAACCAAAAGACCAGCTACTGACAACTAAACCTAATGCAAGCAACAACCAACAACATAAACTCAAGTCCATAATCGCCTAACTTTTGCAACTTTTGTTTTAA
This sequence comes from Ambrosia trifida, assembly GCA_028751855.1. Lineage (NCBI taxonomy): Eukaryota > Viridiplantae > Streptophyta > Magnoliopsida > Asterales > Asteraceae > Ambrosia > Ambrosia trifida. The sequence goes on from CM054132.1 coordinate 7,399,705, forward strand.
CTACATGCTTATCGCCTAACCTTTTTAAGTGCTGTTTTGGGTACAACCTACACTTATGTACTGTTTCTAGCTATTGCGCCACGTGAAACAATGGTCTGATGTATGACTACTTTTTTGGGAACCCGTAAATCAAATGTCCGATGTAAGACTGCTTTTAGGGCCATAAGACTACCTTATTTATTGTATGCTCTACACGCTCATAAACATACTCAGAAGTTGCGCATCGTGCAACGTAGAATCCCACTAGTTAATACAATATTTGATGACTTATGAATAGACGTTAATAAACAACTGTAATCCATTACAATTATCCACTAAAGGATAATATAACCAGATTTTTAAAACAGAGTTTGTAATGAATATTTAACAAAATAACTATAAATTTAAATTACACCAGTCTTTTCAAATTCATAATTAGTAGCAGTCGCTACAACCCTAAAAGTCTTTATGGACAATGTACAGCTGAATGATCTAGATACAACATGACAGAAAATACAACTGCAATTAATGCTAAATGTACTTATTTTTACTATTATTAAACAACAAAAAAAAGTTACCATATAAATTCTTAAAAGATTAAGACGTAATTTATAGAAATAAAATAAGTTGTAATCAATATCTAACGAAATAATTATAAATTTAAATTACATCACTCTTTTCAAATTCATAATAATTACAAACAGTCGTCATCGGTTGAAAATTAATAAAAATAACATTTTTATCATAATAAATTGATAAAAATAACTATAAATTTAAATTACATCACCCTTTTCAAATTCATAATAATTTAATAATAAATTTTTAATAATATTATTTTCATATTATTTTATCATATAAGATGAATAAAAAGTTAACAAAGTACCTATATGGAAAGTTAATTTTTAACCTGATAAGTTGCATTTAACGTAAATATGAAGTTGGAAACTACTCTGGGTCAGAGTGGAAGAAAATTGCAACAAAATAATAATAAAATAATATTGTTAATAAAGTAACTTAAAAATAGTAATAATTACTTTTGGACCTTTGTATAACATCTGTTAACATCCCAACAGTTGTTATAAAACAAACTTTGTAAATGTTAAACATCAAAAAACTGAGTATAAAATCGTTTATTACATAATTAAATTTACTATTAAATTATACCCATATATAGTTAAAATACAGAAACCTTTTCAAGTTCATAATTAAAATCTTGAAATATGTAAATTTGAAATAAATCAATTTTTTTCAAATTCATAATTACAAGACAGTCCACACCCCTAAACGTCTATAATGATAACTGCACAAATGAAAGATATAGATGAAAACTTACAGAAGATACAACTATAATTAATGCAAAATGTACTTCTTTTTAATATTATTAAAGGACTAAAAAATAAAACATAACTTTACACATTATCAATTTAATATTAACTACACACTTAAAACTATTTTTCATAAACATGTTTTATAATATTTTATTGTTCCATATAACTTTAGAATATGAACATATATTTAAAACCGAAAAAAATTCTAAAAGAATATCAGTATATGTGACACCCGACATGTTTAGGTCAACATTTCATACACAAAAAAAATCTACCTTAGCGAGAAACGTTTCTTAAACATACTTGACGGGTCAGTTGAGTCGGAACACAGTCCGTATTGTCCAGGGTTCAATGATTAGGAGGATCATTGGGTTAATCACACACACACATTGCGAGTCCCGTTGTTGGTGAATTACATAAACTAAATTAAGTATTATGTATAGATTGATTCTTATATGGTGGATTATATGCAAATACGTGTTTAAACGATGTGTAGATGATCATCCATGCTTATATATGTTAAACATAGATTAAGATTGCATGTTCATGTGTTAGGATGCGTTAAAATGCGTTAAACACGACAAACTGGAAAGACTAGAAAACATAGGTCCAGGTTCGACCCATAGTGTGGGGGCGAACCTGGGAAATGATCTTGGTTCGACCCTTAATGAAGGGGCGATTCTGGGATGTGAAAACAATAGAAGTTCATTCGACCAGTTAAGGTACATTCACCCTGATAAAGGGGCGAATGTGGGTACATTCGACCATGTGAAAGGGGCGAATGTGGACTAGTATAAATACCACACTTTGTCATTTTTCACCATTTCACAAACCCTAAACGCCTCTAAACACTCTCTAGCAACTTTAATCATTGAGGAAGGAGTTTTCGCTCTTGTTTTCCATAATCTAACCTACAAATATCTTCTAAACAAAGATCTAAGGTGTGTTCTTCATCCTAAATCCTTTTTAAAGCATTTTGATTCGTTTTCATTAAAACCCCAAGAGTCCAGATCTGATTCAAACATGTTTTCATGGATAAAAACCTTCCTAACATCTTTCTAAACAAAACCTATTCATAAACAATGAGTTTTCATACAAATTAACATGTGTTAATGGTGTTTTATGTGGTGTTATGTATTTTTTGATGATTAATTGCTGTATAGATGTTATAACAATGATCTAGGACTGTTATTGATGATGATTTATGATTGAGATAGGTTACAATTGATTATTGATGATGTTTTGCTCATTTTGGGATTTTGGGTTAGATCTAGGGCTTGCTCATGATAATAGTGATAAGGATATAATTGGGGGTTTCTTGTTCATGATAATCTGAGTATATTAAGTTGATTATTGATTGATTTCAGAAAGTTTCCTAATTGGGTAAAGATTGCATGCGTTTGATGTGACATCTCCATAATTTGCTATTTTGGGTAACTTGTAAAATAGACGGATTTCGGGATAAAATTGGTAGGGTTTTGTAGGAATATGTTAATGATAGTTGACTGTTGTGATTGGTGATGTTTTGTGATGTTTTCGGACCGTTTAGATGCGTTTTGGTACGTTTTATGAAGTTTTGCAGCAAAGAGTCGAACGTGGAACTCATTCGACCCTTCGTGTGGTCGAACGTGGCTCAAAAGGGTCGAACGTGGCTCAAATGGGTCGAAGGTGGCTCAAATGGGTCGAACGTGGTACCATAGGGCCAAATGTGGGTGTCTGGGGGTCGAATGTGGGTGCCTGGGGTCGAATCTGGGTCCCCGGGGTCGAATTAACATACGTTAAGGTCTAATAAACATATGTTAGGGTCAAATAAACATGTGTTAGGTCAAATGAACTTGTGAATAGGTTGAATGAACATCATGAGGGTCGAACCAAGGGCCCATGGGTCGAACCAGAAGCCCTTGGGGGCGAACCAAACACAGGAAACTCCCGATTCGACCTTACGACTTCGTATATGCGATTTTTGATGCAAACTAAGTGTTTTATGCTTGAAACTTATGTGTTAACCTTATGTGCATGACTAATTGATGTAATGGGTCACCAACGGGATGTCGGGTCTGTCTGGTATGTCCGGTTAACGTTTAAACGCACTTTTTAACACACGTAGTCAAGATCTGGACAATTAGGGACTAGTTAACCTTCGGGTTAGTAGTCAATACACTTATTCGAACTCATTGATAAGTTGTAACTAAGTTAGGTCATCATACACATGTTGGAATTCTAAGTATCTGTAGGCGTACTCTAAGGTGAGTTTCACGGCCCCTCTTTTATACATTTTTTCTCAAGGGAGAAGCATGCCACACGTTTTAACAAATACAACGTTTATGTTTTGAAATGCAACACTTATGAAACGCAACACTTTTGAAACGCAACGCTTATGAAACGCAACACTTTTGAAACGCAACGCTTATGAAACGCAACACTTTTGAAACGCAACGCTTATGAAACGCAACACTTGTTTTAAATTACTATACGACGCAACGCAACGCTAAGTCCCGGGGGAAACCATGAATGTGTGGGGCACAACGGGGAAATGTGGATAGATCTATTAGGCTTGACGAACCCCACCCGACGGCTGGGAGCCGGGCGGGTACATATTGTCTCTATTTTTGGCAACTCAAACACGGGCGACAACACACGCAACGCTTGTCTGTAATGGTTTCGGCAACACAGTCGTAGTAGTAAGGAAACGTTTGTTATGTACTTAAAGGTTTTGCATACTTGGTACTTTTGAGATGAAACTCTTTACGCTTGAAACGCTTTGTGAACTTAAAACTTGTGAACTCACCAGCATTATATGTTGACGTCTTTTTGGCATGTTTTCTCAGGTCGCTAAGGTAGCAGCATTGAGTTTAGGCGCACGGAGTCTCACGGCATCTAGGATCCATTTGCATTTCATTTTGAGTATTATCAGACTTTCATGTTTTACTTTTGAGTTGTAATAAAGCTTTACGCTTCCGCAAGCGATGGTTGGATTTTTGAAACATAATGGGCAATTTACGTTATTTTCATATCATATAGATGTCGTTTATTGTGATCGTGACTTGGATCCTGGTGTGTCACGCGCCTCGCGGTAAAACTCCGCATGTGGAATTTGAGGGTGTGACAGATTGGTATCAGAGCCAATGGTTATAGTGAACTAGGACTGCATGTAGAGTCTAGTCTATAGCCGAGTATCACACACATTAGACGGTCACACATATTTACGAGTCGTGTCATTTGGTAAACATACAAATCTTGTCGGGGTGTCGGTATCCTCATCACACAGTATCATGTTATCTATCTTTTGTTATTCCTACCTTGGTTCTATCTTCTTCTTCGGGTTTGAAGATGAAGATGCTATTCGCTTATACTTGGCAGTAGTGTATATTGGGGTGGCTTCGGCACACTTTTGAGATTTTTCCGGGATTTGGATATCTCCCCTCTATGCTCTAATGTACATACTTGCCTACACACACTATCATGCATTAGTACTTGTCATAGTACACTCCTGGGTGACTGTTCACTTTGGGATCCTCGTGCGATAACAGTTTCTTTTAGGAATGTGGGTGTCGGGTGATTGGAAGTTCTAGCTCGGAGCACGCCTAGAGGACCATGTAGAGCGATTTGTTATTTCGGGTGCACACGAAATCATAAATCGAAATGCATGAAAATCTTGGTGGACTTCGTGTTCGGACTAAAGGTCATGCTGGAACTACGTTCTGAATTCGTTTGGTCACTTGTAGCTCGATCTGTTAGCCGTATTAAGTATCTTGTCTCATTTTTGGCAGAACATGTCTGGTCTCGCTGGTGGACGCCGTGGTGGCGGCGGGGGTCGCAATGGCGGTGGACGAGGTGGTGGGAACATCACCATGACTCAGGCGGAGTTGGAGCACTTGTTGCAGCAGCAGTTGAACGTTACGTTGGCTGCTTTCCAGGCTGCTCAGCAGACTTTCAGGAATACTAATCAGGTGCAGTCTGGGTGCACCTACAAGAAGTTCATGGACTGTAAGCCCCATTACTTCAATGGGACTGAAGGGGAAGTGGGACTACTTCGGTGGTTGGAGAAGATCGAATCGGTGTTTGCTATGTGTAACTGTCCCGACACTGATCGTGTCAAGTATGCTTCTGCTACACTGGAGGAACATGCGTTGACCTGGTGGAACTCCACCACTGCGAACCTTGGTCTGGGTGAGGCCAATGCTATGCCGTGATCCGAGTTTGTTCAGATGTTGAGGGCAGAGTATTGCCCAAGAGACGAGATTATGAAGTTGGAGCATGAGTTCTGGAATCTGAAGATGGTTGGGTCGGAGATCGAGGAGTTTACTGCTAGGCACAACGAGTTGGCTGTGATGTGCCCCGGTTTGGCTACACCGGAGTACCGGAGGATTGAGCACTGCGTTGCTGGGTTAGTGCCGGAGATTGCTGGGCTTGTTGCAACTGCTAATCACACTACTATGTTGGCCACTGTTCGGGCAGCTCACAAGCTGACCAACATGAAGGTTGCTGAGGGCGTTCTACCTCCGAGGGGTGCTGCTGTGAAAGCCCCTGCGGACAACTAGAGGAAGTGGGAGAGTGCTGGGAAGAATATTGGGTCGTCTCTACAGCAGGTTAAGAGGCAGGACGTTGTGGGAGCGTCATCTGAATAGAAGACTGGGGGTTATGTTGGTAAGAGTCCGAAGTGTAACACGTGTGGGTATCACCATGTTGGAAGTTGCGACATGAAATATACTTACTGTAACTAATATAAATCGTGAAATTATAATTTTTATTGACGACTTAAGTTGTTTTAAATAAATAATATTTCCATGACAAACTATTTTAAGAAACGACATGAAATATACTTACTGTAACTAATATTTTTATATATCTAAACCGAATATTTAGATATAAATCAATTATATTTTTATAACCATCTATTTAAATTATTAATATGAATATTATCATTATGTTCAATGTCGTAATAATAACTTTGCTATAGAAACCTAGTAATTAATATCTAACAATTGTGATCAATTACAATTTTCAACTAAATAATGATGTCACGAGACTTTCAAAACAGACTTTGCAAAACTTAACTTGTAATCAATATGTAACAAAATAACTATAAATTGAAATTAGATCAGTGTTTTCAAATTCATAATTACAAACAGTTGTCACAGCCCTAAATGTCTTTGATGACAACTGTACAAACGAATGATCTAGATGGAAAGATACCATAAATTTAAACATTATTATTTTTATATTAATTAAAGAATTAAAACTATGGTTTTTACAAATGATTTGAAGTCTTTTATTCTTCCTATAACTTTAAATATATATTTTATGAAAATAAAAATTCTAGAAAAATATCACCAACTATAAAACGTGTAATTATATTTTTTATTGACGACTTATTATCTTTTAAATAAATAATACCTCCATGACAAACTTTTTTAAAAAATGACATAAATATACTCACTGTAACTAATATTTTAGTATATGTAAATTGAATATTTACATATAACTCACTTAATTTTTATAACCATCACTTTAAATTATTAATATGAATATTATCATTATGTTCAATGTCCTAATAATAACTTTGGTATGGAAACCTATTCTAAGATCAAGTTATACAATCTTTCATGAGTAGTCAACGGAAGTTAACAAACAAGTATGATCAATTAGAATTTTCAAATAAAGAATGATGTCACCAGAGTTTTAAAACAGACTTTGCAAAAGTTAACTTGTAATCAATATCTAACAAAACAACTAAAAGTTTAAATTAGATCAGTCTTTTCAAATTCATAATTACAAACAGTCGTCACAGCCCTAAATGTCTTTGATGACAACTGTACAAACGAAGGATCTAGATGGAAAGATACCATAAATTTAAACATTATTATTTTTTATATTAATTAAAGAATTAAAACTATTGTTCTTACAAATGATTTGATTTTTTTATTGATCCTATAACTTTAAATATATATTTTATGAAAATAAAAATTATAGAAAAATACCACAACCTATAAAACGTGTAATTATAGTTTTTATTGACGACTTATTATCTTTTAAATAAATAATATTTCCATGACAAACTTTTTTAAGAAATGACAGAAATATACTCATTGTAACTAATATTTTAATATATGTAAAATGAATATTTACATATAACTTACTTAAGTTATTATAACCATCAGTTTAAATTATTAATATGAATATTATCATTATGTTCAATGTCTTAATAATGACTTTGATATAGAAACCTAGTCTAATTTCAAGTTATACAATATTTAATGACTTGTCAACGAATGTTATCAAACAGCTGTGATCAATTAAAATTTTCAACTAACGAATGATGTCACCAGACTTTTAAAACAGACTTTGCAAAACTTAACTTGTAAACAATATCTAAGAAAATAACTATAAATTGAAATTAGATTAGTGTTTTTAAATTCATAATTACAAACAGTCGTCACAGCCCTAAATGTCTTCGATGACAACTGTACAAACGAAGGATCTAGATGGAAATATACCATACATTTAATCATTATTATTTTTTATATTAATTAAAGAATTAAAACTATTGTTTTTACAATGATTTGAAGTCTTTTATTGTTCTTATAACTTTAAATATATATTTTATGAAAATAAAAATTCTAGAAAAATATCACCAACTATAAAACGTGTAATTGTAGTTTTTATTGACGACTTATTATCTTTTAAATAAATAATATTTCCATGTCAAACTTTTTTAAGAAATGACAAAAATATACTCACTGTAACTAATATTTTAATATATGTAAATTGAATATTTACATATAATTCAGTTAAGTTATTATAACCATTTGTTTAAATTATTAATATGAATATTATCATTATGTTCAATGTTCTAACAATAACTTTGGTATAGAAACCTATTCTAACTTCAAGTTATACAATATTTCATGAGTTATCAACGGATGTTATCAAACAACTGTGATCAATTACAATTTTCAACTAAAGAATGATATCACCAGAATTTTAAAACAGACTTTGCAAAATTATTGTTTGAACAGATATTGGATATCAGAAGTTAAAACAGATGAGGATAACAAAATAACATAACATCCACGCCAACAACAGATGTTAAAGAACAACTGTTAACTAAAATATATTCATACCAAGCTGTTAAAGCATTGTGTACAAAATTAACTACGTAGCAGAGAAGCAAGACCGAGTATTGAGCCTAAGGACTCAATGGGGAACACTCTAGGCAAAAGAACTTTACAAACCAGACTAGAAACAAAGTGAATTAAACTCGCGAACTGGAAAGCTAAAAAAACTAGATAAAATAAATACTAATAAATAAAATACAAAAGGCAGAGAACTAATGAAAAATATACTCTAGAACTAAAAAGCAAAAGAATTGGATAAAATCAATTAATGAAGACAACCACATAGGTAATGAATCACTGGAACTTGCAAGGACCTCTGGAATGACAATTGACTACTATCTCGAAATATACCCTAAATAATCTCTCACTTAGGATAATCAAATCTTTTATTAATCATGTTGGGTTATATAAGAACTACTTCTGATGAAAACCAAAATCCATGGATCCACTCATTTAATTACCTGAAGAATAAGGAAGACAAGTCAATCTAATCACTATTCCGTTCCTCCCTTGGGAACTTCAACAAACAACAAGTCAAACTTTTGATTTATACAAATTGCTAGGTTCAAGATAAAAGAGCTGGACTTTGAAGAGTTTGTTTGACAAGTCAACTGCTGGACTTGCAAACAAATAGTTTATGAAGACTAAAGAGCTGGAAAGAAGATACGCTTGTGGACTTGAAGAGTTGGTTTGACAAACTGCTAGTTCACACTAGCTGTTGCCAAAACCAGCTATTTACCTATAGTTTATTATTTCAGATATTTTGTATCTGTCTAGCAGTTTCACAACTTCTGGCAGTTACTTTGACACGCGACAATTACAGGTTAACTTCCTACAAGCATTTATTACTTACTTTGGTTAACTTTTATATATTTAACTTAACTTGGATAAATTAAGTTCGTTAAATATATACAAACTACACATGGACATAATTCAGAAAATTATCATATCACATACGCGAGTCTTGAACCCCGAATGTTGGTGATTTAACAAAACAAATAATTGTAGAATAACTTGTTTGATTGTTTTAACCTTCCACCTGCAAGAGGGTTGCTGAATTTTGATATATTATTATCACCGGAGAAGCTGATATTGGACCCTATTATTATTATGGTTAATTAGGATAAGCCCACGGGCTCAGTTAGGTTTCTAGGGTTTCTTGTGTATGGCATGGTGGAGACGGTAGAGAGCCTTGATTGGCTCTGATACCATGTAAGACAATAGAATACGCAATAATATTATTGAAAGGTTAGGTTACAATATATAGAGATCACTAGAAATCCTAGAAACCTAATTGAGCCTATGGGCTTATCCTAATTAACCATAATAATAACTAGTTTGTATCCCGGGAGCGTCCCGGGTTGAAATATCTAATATAACATAATAAAATATATTATTATTATTATTATTATTATTATTTTAAACAAATATCTGCCATAAGTTATCATATTCAAATATAAAAAAAAACGAATCTCTGCGCCGGGGTATAAATCTAGTGCCATTACAAATGAATTCGGAAGTTTGTAATCGATCATTCTAAAAAGAACTAACATGAAATAAGAAAAAAAAAGTTAATTATTGAAATATTGAACGCATTAGTCTAAGGGTTATGTGATGCGTTAAAAAATTCATGGGTATATGATCGGGTATGTAGTTCGGCTATTTGGGTATGTTGTTTTGGGTGATCGGGTCGGGTATCACCTAATCCCAAACCCGACCCAAACCCACAATTTTTTTAAACTAATCCCAAACCCGACATAATACATGTCGGGTTACAAAAAATAGTCATTTTTTTCTCCCATTTTTATATAGCACTATGGTACTCGTTGGAAAGATAATAAAACGCTCGTTAATTTGGCGTAATTTTTTTCTTTAAAAAATCTCGTATATAAATGATATTAACGTTTAAAAGTTATGGGAGGAAACATGAGAGATAAAATAATAAAAGTTTAATATTTAGATTTTGTAGATTAGGTATTTAATAGATTAGGTTAAAGTTTATAATAAATTAGGTTAAAGATTATAATAGATTAGGTTAAATCATATTTATTTCTTTTTTTTAATTGGTTTAGAGTTGCCACATCACATCCTATGTGGCATCTCTCAAAGGAGAGATTGCAAAAGAGTATGACATGTAGGATTAATCCCTTTGCAATATATATATATATATATAGATTTTTTGTTTCCTAGTTCTTTTCTTATATTTCGTTCTAAATAAAGCCTCGGTTTCGGTTATAGATCCCAACCATTATTCCTATATTCGTCCACTATTTATCTCCTTTGATCCATCCTACCTCTCCCCACCACATATCCCAATACCGCCTCTGTTTTGTCTTTTCTCCACACCACAAAAATCCCTTTGTCGCTGCCTATGTTTGTCTTTTCTTCCCATCACCAACATCCCTTTGTTTCTTCTATTTTTTCAAAATTCAAACACCGATTCATTCACTCGCCACAAACATCCTCTGTTTCGTTTTATTTTATTTATTTATTGTTTTCCTTTCTCCTATTTGAGTTCCATCCCTCTGATCTTTAGTTGCTTTCTTTTGCTTTATAACTATTCCATTCTATTTCTTTTTTTTATCGTTATTCTCAAGTCGGATCACGATCCGCTACCACCGATCTCAACATTTTAAACGAGGGTTTAGTCGGACATCTTTCTTTGATCTAAGCATCTCACTTCTTCTCAAAACCGCCGCCTGACAACGGTCACTGGGCTTTCACCATCTCTTTCATCTCTTTGATAGCCCGCCTCACGACAAGAGTCGTAGGGTGTCTATTTGTTCTTCCTTTTTTTTTTCTTCTTTCTTTCCCACGGTCTCTCTTTTATCCTTTCTTCTATCTTTTGTATTGTCATGGCCAACAAAGATGACATTGCGACTTTATTGGGATCTAGTGGATCTTGTTTGTCATTATGGGAAATAAGAAACGAAACCAAACATACGGAACTTGTGGACCGAAGTAAAGTCATTATTGAAGAGTACGGATATGTTTTTTTTTTGGCAAAGAAGATTGCAGGAATACGGGCCTGACCTGAAGGTTGTGGATTTATGGCAAAATTTTTGACTTACAAGTCAAGTCAAGAACTGAGATCAAGACTAGTTTTTTTATGTATTTTTTTATTTATGTTTTGTTTTCAGTCTAAGCATCCGATTTTCTACCACTTTGACTGCGGGGGAGTATTGGACCCTATTATTATTATGATTAATTAGGATAAGCCCACGGGCTCAGTTTGGTTTCTAAGGTTTATTGTGATCTCTATTTATTGTAACCTAACCTTTCAATAATATTATTGAGTATTCTATTGTCTTACATCTGACTTGGCGGCTGTGGAAGAAGTGGGTGGCGGCCATTGCCGCCATGGTGGAATCGTATGTAGAAGTCAACTTATGACCATAGCACCTCATCTTATCTTTTATTAAACACGTTGTAAAGAGACATAAAAAAGGACGGTTGATGCAATATATACTTGTATACGACGCGTAACACTTGTATGATTAGCTACCGTACGAAACACTCACAAACCCAAGTCGCTGAATAATACAAAGTTGCAAACATTAAACAATACAATACACCAATCAATTTGTTGAAAAAACCAATAATGAGGTGTAAAAAGAAAAATGTGGCTCAACATAGAAAAGCATTGCCACCACAACAATATCCAATCCTTAGGCCTTAGATTAACTCAAAATTAATAATTACTTGACATCCAAAGTTTATGTGTAGGCAATCATAAAAGGTTATGGAAAACATTTTTATCATACCTTCCACGTTAATTGACTTTTACAACAGAGGGCTCGTGTATTCCACCTTAGCACACGAAGGTTCGAAAACACCTGTTACGGTTCCTAAAAATTAAAGCCGGTTTGCTTGCAAAACTACGACCATTTCATAATAACATGAAGAAAGAAGTTACCGCAGGCACAACGGATTGCGTCGGCAGCTAAACACAGGTAAGCAGCAACAAAATCCGGTAACTTGTGTCAATATTGAACCTACAAAAGAAAACAACACGCCATCAGAAGAGATAACATTAAGCCTCAACAAACGACTTAAACGCAAATCAATCAACCAATTGAAGCCCTGAGACAAATTCAAGGAAAGAAAACCTTTTATAACCACCCATGATTGTAACCTTGTTGGAAACCGATTTACTGACCTATGACGTTGACACGTCACCTGTAGGTCTCTGATCATTTATGCCGGCCCATCGAATCCCGACTGTCGGGATGTAATTCACCGGATATCTCATCAGAACATTCACCTTTCAGACCTTAGCCTCCTTTAGCTACATGATATCAGAAAACAAATCAGTTTGACGGAACCCTACACGTCGTTGCTAGGCAACGGAGGAAGTTGGGAGGGACTTGACGGCTGAGGCAACAAAAGGTAGGGGCCTTGGCGGTGTCGGTGACGGTTGAAGGTTGAAGACGTTGTCCACATGATGATTGATGATGATTAAGGACTAAGTGAAGAAAACAACACAGATAAAGGGCATATCTCATACTTCAAAATATCTTAGAAGGAAGTTACAAAAATAATAAGGTATGGACAGTAGGTATGTACACTTAGAGTCCAGCACTTGTAGCCCAGTTGGTTGAGGGCCTAAAGTTTCCTATGGGAAGCTTGGGTTCAATTCTCACTAGATACATTTGGTGGACATTGGTGGATGGGAAATGAGGGATGACCCGGCTATTGGCTTGGGTTCGAGTCGTGATCCCGACCGGTTTTACCGACTATTTCACCGGCGTGCCTTCGGGCGGGTGAGTGGTCGGGTTTTCCCGGGAATTGGTGGCAATTGGTGGCCCAGGTACTCTCGAGTACCTGATTGCCAAAAAGGGTGCCCGAGAGTGCTCGGAATTGATTCGTTGGCCGTTAAAAAAAAGGTATGTACATTAGAGCATTCATAATAAACACTTCATCTCCATCTCTATAATTACACTGAAAATCACTACCTTTCTCTCTCATTTTCTATTTAATATTACTTATTCTATACTTTTATCATTACCTTTTCTATCTTCTCTACTCACAACCACTTTTAAAAATATTAAACAATTATGGAGGGTGAACAGTGTCTCCTCCAAATTTACTGATGAACGGTGTCTCCTCTATATATTTTCCCTCTCCTCTACTCACAACCACTTATACACACTCTATATAATATAGAGGTCCCCCTCACACTATTATGAAGCATCTACTTTGAATGCTCTTAGGATAAAGGATGAAGAAAAAGCTAAAACAATGCATCAATTGTTTGTAACTTAAAGTACAAAAAAACTTGCATAGAGCCCTTACTAATCGTGTGTGTGTGTGTGTATATATATATATAATATGACAAAAGCTTAGTGTTAATTTCAAGAAGGCGGTATAATATAACAAAGAAATGACAGTTTTGACAACTATGCTCAGGATGGCAAAGAATGTGTTCAGGATGAACAGTTATATCCTGAGGATGTAACTGTCTGACATAGAAATAGTGTAAGTGAATGTAAATGAAAGAAAGCAAGCCAACAACACTCAATATACGAGGAAAGCCCTTGATCAATTGATGATCGCCGGCACAAAACTTCAGGAGGAGTCTAAGCCCCTGCCTTGTTTGTTAATATTAATAAAAAAAATGTTTTACAACCTTGGAAGAGTGATGAACGAAGTGCTAAGGTTACAATGTTGTGTTGTGTGTGTGAGTATCAGGTGTTCTATCACGAGTAAGGTAGTATCAAGTGAGTTAATAGTAACTAAGTGTCCTATTTCGTTCATCCATCCTCTATTTATAAATACACATGAAATAAATATGAGATCCCATGATATCCGTTGCTTAGTTATGCTCCTTGATTGTTTTAGGTGAACGTTGGAGCAGTTTTAACCAAGCTAGACGTTGGTTTAACAGTTTCCATGATTTTCGCCTAGTATTAATGCTCGTCGGTTACACCCGTGACCTAGTCTTTAGCCATGGACTTGCTTCACACGTATAGTTCTTCAATGATCAGCTTCTTTGAGTTGAGCGAGACAATATAGCCGTTAGAGAACAGTTACAAAGCTTAATATTGATTAAGTGTACCTGCAATAATATCATAATAAGATAATTCGTTAGTCTATCCTTAGAATTCACATAAGATAAAACTCTGTTACATCCTGAACCTTGTTTACTCTTTCAGTATCACGAGGATGCTACACAGAAAACATAGGTTAGTGCTATACTGAAGATTTCACCACCAACAATTGTCCCCAGAAATATGTTGCAGTTAATATCTCAAACGGTTATAATATTTTTAATTGCAAATCTTATCTTCTAAAGCTGATTAGACGTTTCTCAGGATTGACAACAACTATATTTTAGGCATAATTTTCATGATGACCGTTGTACATGATCATCTTCTACCTCCTATATCTAGGCTTTCTTCTTTCCTTTATAATCACACAAGATTATCAAAAAAGGTAATTTCTTTTCTTCTTCTCTGCTTTTCTTTAATTATTCAAAACTTTTACGAACAAAATTCTGAAGATGGGCAAGAAGCTAAAAAGATCGTCTGGGACCAAAGATTTCTCCTCCGAGAACTTGTTAAACAATCCTGAATAGGAAATTTGTTCTTTTAATGATAGGGATATCCAAGCCCTAAAGGACTCAGGGGCCTTCCCTAGTTCTGCAGAGTTTCGTCCTATGATCAGGGTGCAAAATCTGATTTTGCATCCTCAGTATGGGTCTACTTCTTGTACCTGCCATTCCATCTTGGCCTAAAGTATCCATTCCCTTAGTCCATCAAAGATTTCTTTGATGTGACTGGGATGGCATACGCTCAAGCCATGCCTGAGATTTGGAGGATCTTGATGGTCTGTAATAAGATCATAGAGAATCATGGCATCAATCTTCATATTGGTGACCTGACTTACCTTTTGAGAATCCGGTTAAAAACCGAATCCACGGATCGATTAAGTGAAAACAACTCGGTTACAGACGGGAGATTCAAGACGAGACAGAAATATACGATAACAAAGTCATCACAGATTCATATTAATTCAGAAACGGTTACAGACACTGTCATCAGTAGGATAAACATCTATCTCGGGGCCGGGGGAGGTCGGGCATGACCTCCCCTTTGAGAGCCTTCAAAGCACAAACTAAAATCTACTTATGAAAACCAAAACATGAGATTTCTATTTATATTCCAAAATCATAAGCCACCTTCGCCCATTTAAGGAGGTCGAACTTGCAGATTCTGCAGGTTTGCCCCTTGCAAATGGTCGAACCTAGACTTAGGTTTTGGTCTATATTCACAAATGCATCAGATCCATAAAATGCCCTTATGGATCACCACAATCTCATGTAATACAGTACAAGACTCAACCCTAGTCTATTCGATAGTGATGTCCACATAATAGTGCATCAACAATCTCCCCCTTGGACGTTGTTGGCGAATCCACAAATCTCTTGCACATCAACAGTCAAAATCACAGGTCTCCCCCTCAATACATGCACTATTGCATTGAGTTAGAAATACAATATCCTTCGTGAACCGACCAAGTAATGCACTTACGGATCCTCAGCATCAATACGCAGGACGTCAGCTAGACCACATATATCATTTGCGAAATCAGCAAGCCGTTGAATTACAACCAGATCACCTAGTTACGGCAATGTGAAGTTGACAATGTAATGCACTGCAGTCTCATAGCATCAGTACCCAGAATTGTCATCTTGACCAAGTACATCACCCGCAATCCAACTAGTCTGATAAGACCCCTGCTAGAAGGATTCCATACTGACCGATCAGATATTCAACGTAACACGTAGGTACTACCACTAATTCACATCTCATATATGCACTTAACCTTTGCATCATCCTTCACACCAACTGGAGAAGTCTAACTGTCAGTACCCAATTAAACATCTCAAATGTGACTATGTGCAAAACAATCCACTCGGACACTTGTACTTCTATGAAATTCTTCATCTGTGCTGACTGTGATTGCATTAACACATTCTTCTCTTTAAATGTTCTTGAGTAACTTCATCTGTTCGACAGAATACTAGCCGTAGACGAGTGAATCAAGCAATCAGAAGTTTTCAGCAGGAACTACCGGTACAATTGTGGGCTTGAAATGCTTCAGAAACTGAAGTTTTCTATAGGGCCAACAATAACCACCAACAGCTCTTGAAATTCTTCAGGACTGTAACCTTAAAACTTTCGTTGAATCTACGTGCCACATGACTTCTACTGAGATCCCTCATTACTTTCGGAACATTGAGATCTCAGTCTTTATATGCTTGTACATAACAACTTTGTTTGAACAAGTTCCTTCAATCACACTGGAACTGGGTTGACTGTTCTTCATCCTGCGGAATAGAATCTGTCTATTTTCTGGCCCATAATAGTCATTTGAATCTGATTATCATACTGTTGATTCTCATGACTACCCCACAATAAAACGTTTCTTCATCATCATTTCTTCAACAATTTATGTAGAAAGTAGAAATAAAACTACATTCGACCACTGTGTATGGTCGAATGTACCATGATTGGGTCGAACCAAGTTCATTTAAACCTGACTCAAATTAAGATTCCACATTCGACCAGTCGTGAGGTCGAATGTGGAAAACTTCCAGGTTCGACCTTTCTTATCAACTCAAATTAGCAGATTCGACCTTCAAAACCTACGTTCGACCGTTTACAAGCCACGTTCGACCACTCGTAAGGTCTAATCTATTGCACATTCGACCGTTTGAAGAAAAACATGTTCTTCTTCAATATTTTCTGCAAATCAGCCCATAAACACTCTGATTGTTCGAATTTGATGATGAAACTTGTACAGAAAGGTGCGGAAATGAAAACCTAACCCTCGAATTCACAAAAACATGGTGAACTCACATGATTTTGGGTTCAATTAAGAATCTAGGGTTTCTAGGGTTTCAACCTTTCAATCAAAAACTGAATTTTAACGTCTGAAATCATGAAAACGAGCTGTGATTGATTCAAACGACTGTTAGATCGTTCAAATCGGTACCATAGCTTTGATACCAGTTGAGAATCCAGTTAAAAACCGAATCCACGGATCGATTAAGCGAAAAAAACTCGGTTTCAGACGGGAGATTCGAGATGAGACAGAAATATACGATAACAAAGTCATCACAGATTCATATTAATTCAGAAACGGTTACAGACACTGTCATCAGTAGGAAAAACATCTATCTCGGGCCGGGGGAGGTCGGACATGACCTCCCCTTTGAGAGCATTCAAGGCACAAACTCAAATCTACTTATGAAAACCAAAACATGAGATTGCTATTTATAGTCCAAAATCATAAGCCACCTTCGCCCATTTAAGGAGCTCGAACCTGCAGATTCTGCAGGTTCGCCCCTTGCAAATGGTCGAACCTAGACTTAGGTTTTGGTCTATATTCACAAATGCATCAGATCCATAAAATGCCCTTATGGATCACCACAATCTCATGTAATACAATACAAGACTCAACCCTAGTCTATTCGACAGTGACGTCCACATAATAGTGCATCAACACCTTTATAAGTTGAAAACTC
Organism: Ambrosia trifida; assembly: GCA_028751855.1. Classification (NCBI taxonomy): domain Eukaryota; kingdom Viridiplantae; phylum Streptophyta; class Magnoliopsida; order Asterales; family Asteraceae; genus Ambrosia; species Ambrosia trifida. The sequence continues at coordinate 7,417,662 of CM054132.1, forward strand.
ATGGTTCCAACCGCTATGTTCTTCAGCTTATAAACAAAAATCCTCCTTTCCTGTTTAATGTCATCATATGTGACAGGTCTTGGAATTCCAAGTTTTTCTTTGTAAAGAGGGATTCCATTCCTTATGGGGATGATATCCCTATATCATGGCTAAAAAGTGGTAAAGATTTTCAGAATAGTAAAGTTTATTTTTAGGATAAAAGGTTTTTTGTAGTTATATCCTGAGGATAACACTAACATTCTGAAAATTTTTTATGTGACAGGTGCTTCATTTGCTAAACTTGCTCCTCCTCTGTCTGATTCTTTCATTAGATATAAGGCTGTCATAGACTTACCTATCTTAGCCAGAACCTTTGAAGCAGAAGAGAGCTACACCACTAGTCAAGCCATATAGATGTCTGGTAAGTATTACCTGTTACATCCTGAGGATGTTTATGTCCTGCTAGGTATACCTGTCTAAACCTGTATTTCTTATTATTTTCAGCAAAGAAATCTGCCTTCTTCGAACTTGATGACATTGACAGCCAGGATGTTAAGGCAGCCAAGATCACCTCGCCATCTAGTTCCAGGATGACTAGCCCTCCTCCTCCTCTTCCTAAGTTTAGGGCACCTGCATCCTCAAAGAAGAGGAAGGCTGCAAATGCCTCAGCCTCAGCCTAAGAGACTGCTCCCGTTAAGGGCCTCAGCTTTGATGAAGCATTGGACAAGATTTCCCAGTTCACTCTCTAGGTATGATGCTCTCCTGAGGGTGGCAGAATATATTTATATAAATGTTAAGAATAAAATACTTACTTGTTTTCTTTCTTTTGTAGGGACATGAATATCTATTGAAGTCTCTGGATGAGGTTGCCTAGGAGATGAATGACACCAAAGCCACTCTGGAGGATGTGAAGAAGATTGCTCAGGAAAAGAGCAAGTATCTTGAGAAGGGGCTGGCTAAGGTGATGTCTTAGCTGAAACAGGTGAAATCTGAGCAGGCTAAAACTGTGCAGGGGCATGACAGGGAGATGGAGGAGTATAGGCAGGGTCTTGTGAAGTCTGCCATAATTTCTGTTCTCCAAGACAAAGTGAGGATGGCCCTGCAGGCTAAGGATCCCAACTTCAAACAGGAGGATTGGGATGTTGAGGCCTGGCAGGAGAAAATTAGGAGCCTGGGTAGAAAAAAGGTGGTTCATGAGCCTGTCCCTGTTGCAGGTCCCGAGGATGCACTCAAGGAGCCTGAGGATGCTGAGGTGAAGGAAGCTGAGGTGGGCAAGGAGTTTCAAGTGGGCGATGAAGGATATAAAGACTAGGCTGTAGCCCACTTTTTTAGAACTTTTGTGGTTGTTTTTATGGTAATCTTGTAGTTGAACAATTTCGAACAATTTAATTTCGTTATGTATGAATAATGAAAGGTTTGGGGTGGAAGGATCTTGGTTTTCAAGACGAAGCCCCAAATCTTCTTAGACCTGGACTATAGGTGTTGACCCTTGGTGGATAGGTCCTGGTATAGGATGAAGCCAGGGGTTGACATCAGTTTTTACTGATAAATAAATAAAATGGTAACTGTTTTAACGCTACATTCTTGTGTTCTTTTCCTCATTCTTTTGATATCCTGCAATATCGTTAAGTAACAAGTATAAAAGAATGAGACAAATTATAAACTTATACCTTCATCTCAAAAGGTCTTCAAAATATTCTGATAAGAGTCTTGAGAATGGTCTCAATAATAGTAACATCCTAAGGATGTCCCCAGTTCCTGTTGTATCCTTAGGATGTTTCATCATCCTTAGAAAATCTTCTAAGTTTTTTTCTTTGTTTTAGCCTTAGGATATTTCCTAAGATTTCTTGCTTGTCATCTTTAGGATGATCTTTGACATCTTTAGGATGTCCCTAGTGTTTAACCTGTTACATCTTCAAGATAGACTTAAAGATATGTTTTTCCTTTTCAATAAAGGAATATCAACAATTTTGAAGTATAACCTGTAGATAGGTAAATAAGATTATAATACTGGCGACATAGCCTTGTAGAGATTGGGGTCAAGCCCATTTAAGGATAACTGGCGACATGGCCAAAAGTAATATCTTGAGGATAACTGGCGACATGGCCTAAAAGATAAAAATTGGTGTTACAGCCTAAGAATGACTGGCGACTAGGCCAAATACGAGAAAGAGACATTGAAAAATGTCTAAACCTTGGGGATTCCATGTATATTCCAAAGATTGTGAGATTGTCAGCTACTGTAGTGTGAACTGGTCCCACCATCATGAAGATATACATGAATAACGTGCGCTCCAGGCGAGGTTGCTAACCCAATGTGAAAGGTGAAAACCTTTAAACCTTAGGAAGGTGTCAGACACCTTAACGTAGGAGAGGGGTAGCCAACCCCCTAGTCTTCAAAGTTGCATCTTCAGGATGGACCTGGAAAATTCTGAGGATAGACTATATACTAGACCATATTTAGATGTGATATCTTTTAAGAATATAAAATATTAATAACGATATAAAGTTTTCATACCTCATATGTGATAATATTTAAGATGGATTGCATTCCAAGACCTTGGAAGAATTTCACCTTCCATAGTTGAGAGCCAATATGTCCCTTTGCTAGCCTCGGAATCAATCAAGTATGGTCCTTCCTATTTATGAACTAACTTACCATCACTTGGCTTGGTAGTGTTCTGAAAATCCTTTCTTAGACCCAAGTCTTCTACTTGGAACCTTCGTATTCTTATATTTTTGTTGTATGCTCTGGCTATTCTTTGTTGATACGCTGCCATCCTCAATTTGGCAGCATCTCTAAGCTCATCCACTGTTTCAAGATCTTGTAACAATGCTTCCGAGTTGGTAGGTTCATCCTGAATATGTCTTCTTGCTGTAGGCATTACCATCTCTGTTGGGAGCATTGCTTCTGTTCCAAAGACCAAAGAGAAAGGTGTTTGGCCAGTTGCATTCTTGGAAGTAGTTCTATCTGCCCATAATACAAATGGAAGTTCTTCTGCCCATTTCCCTTTCTTTTCTCCTAGCTTATTTTTTAGATTATTGACAATGATCTTGTTGGAAGATTCTGCTTGTCCATTAGCTTGAGGATGGACAGGTGTTGATGTTATCATCTTGATTCCCCAGCTTTCACAAAAACTGGTTGTTCCTTTTGATGAAGGATACTACTTCCTTATACCTGACTAGCATGAACACCTTTCCACCAGGAGCTTTAGGTAGCTTTCCCACTATATCCATCCCCCATTTCATGAAATGCCATGGTGAGACGATAGGATGCAATGGTTCAGCAGGCTGGTGTAGGATGTTGCTATGCCTTTAACATGCATCACATTTATGAGAATGTAGCATGGCATCCTTCTTCATGGTTGGCTAGTAGTATCCTGTTCTTAGAGTCTTCGAGTATAATGCTGTACGCCCAGCGTTTCTCGAATAATATAATAATATTATTTTATTCATAAAACGATTAATTAATTATTTAACAATATTATCTCATTAACAAGAAATACATTCTTATTCCAATAATAAATTAATTACCTAAATTCGCCAAATATCGCGTCGTAAGTAATAAGATACTAGTAAACGACACTTATTCTTACAAATTTAATCGCGACTAAATATATATATATATATATATATATATATATATAACAAATATATAGTCCAAATGCTCGTTTTAATTCAGTCTACATTTATATAATTTATAGAATAATTATGCTATTGATTAAACGAGCCTAATTCATAAACGAGACCCGAGTTAGTGATAAGTTCGTATACGCAGTGTCCACCTAACCCACCCATCATAACCCTAACTATATAAACACATTACATCTTCTTCTTCTTCATTCAACCATAAACCCTAGCCACCATCACTTACCTCCTCATTCACCTATAACTCTTCATCCCTCATCCTCTTCTCCTCAGTTCCCTGATCATATTCCATACACCACCACCACCTTTCGAGCAGCCACCAACCACCACCACCATCCGAGCAGCCACCACATGCACCACCCCCACTCTTTCCTTGCCCCCTCGCCACCCGCACACCCTCTCACTCTACAGCAGCGGCGGCGACGACAACCGCCTACAACCACCACCTGAGCCGCCAACCACCCTCATTCTCCTCCAAACATTCAAGCTTCCCTCTCCCTCTCTTTAGTCTGGTCGTCGGACTTGGGTTCCGAACCAACCCGTCGGCCCACCACAACAGACACAATCCTCCGCCTCTTTTTCCAGTTGTGAGACGCGTCGGCCCACAGCAACAGCAGCCCGACCCTCTTTTGCTTCAACCCAGGGTCTGTTCAGGCTCGTGATGGTTTTCAGGAGCGGCTGCAGCGTCATCGGTGAGTTCGTTTGTTTGTTACTAGCCCAGATCTGTTTTGGTTCAATGACCGGGAACCTGTTGTGGCCCCCTAAACAGTGCAGCAAATGGTCCAGTATGGTTCTTTGGGTTTCGAGTCTCGATCGGGTTGTTTGTCTGGTTCGGGTTATGGTTATAGCGTGGATATGATGTCTGGGGTTGGGTCTTAGATGGAACATGGGGTCGGGTGAATATGCTGAATCAGAATGGTAGTAGATGATGATACATACTCGATTATTGTGATGATGATACAGACCCGATTATTGTGACTGCAGCGGTTGTGTTTCGCTTTGTTCGAGTTCCTGTTTGGCCATGTATATTTCGGTTAGTCTCTAAATAATAATTTCCTTGTTCGTTTCTGTTTCACCTTGACTCTCTCGATGTTTCGAGTCACTCGTCGATCTTTGACTTCAGGTTAAACCCGGTTATCACAGGACAATTCGGTCAAGATTTGAATCTCGGTCAACACCGGTTGACCAGGTCAAACCTGGTCAACGTCAGTCAAAGCTGGTCAACGTGGGAACCGAGCGGGTTACGTGTCGTATGTTGCACGAGCATAACTAACAGGAAGGTATAACGCGCGCCAAGACCCTAGTTTATTCTTTTCGTATATATTGTAAATAAATATAGGTTTTAGAAAACTTAAACGAACCGAACCGACTTGTGAACGAAAATATTTCATTATTAGCTTAGACTAATCACTTGGCGACTATCTTACGCTATGAATATTGTTATTAGAATTATCAAAATGTCAAATTACATGTATACAAAAATATCGCTTATCAAAATATATAACTCTTAGTCATTAATATTTCAATAATTTAAACCATTGCCGTGTATAAAAAGGCTTAGTAATATTCGGAACATTCGAGTAGGCGAAGTTTTATAAATACTCATTAACACGATTATACAAGTCTAATACTAGTCGTTTTATTATGTTTGTTTTTCGAACTATTGAATAAAGAATAACTTGTACGATTAATTTTGATGATAATCGGGTATTGTTTTTGGTAAGCTAAACCAAGTATTGCGTATTTGTACATTGATGTTTTGGGAAAATATAGACAACTTGAGTTGTCTGGTTTCTTACAAAAACAGAGGAGACTCTGCCCAAATTTTTTACAAAATATAACTATAATTTTGTACAAAAGAAACTATGTTTTACAAATAAACGCTATTCAAACTTTATTTCCTCATAAAAGCGTACATAAATAAACATAATGCATATATCATCCAGTCTTCGAAACAAACTAAACGTGAGTCATGTTACATGTACATTATTTTCACTATCCTAAGTACCCTTTTACAATTAGTCTCAAGTCGCGAAATCCTAAATATATCATAATAAGGTATATATTTTATATAACTATACATTCACATATTTTCGAGAAGTCAAAACCAAATCCTATCGGTTCGTTAAGTTATAAATACTTTAAGACGAGTATTATTTACAATACGAGTCTAGGTAGTTGAATCAACTATCTTTACAACCAAGAAACGAAACAAGCGTATTTGCATTAGAATTTAAGGCATTGTTTATTTGTAATAGGATACAAGAGTTCAATTTATCCAAGTTCAGATTTGTTGCTACTTGCTAGTACTTGCACGGTGAATTTCAGGTGAGTTTACGTAACCTTGTTTATGCAATTCTTTATACTTGAAACTTTATACTTAAGCAATTCTACATACATGTCTAGTTGTAAACTTTAATGCCTCATGACTTAGAAAAAGGCTATTAGACTTAAACTTAAACTTACATAATCATTAGTGTGGCCAAGCCGGCGATATACAGTGATAGATCTATTGGATTGACAACCCCACCTAGATTCGTTGACCATTTCTATGGGGAGCGTGGGTGATTGTTATCGTTCCAAACTTTATAAGGAGAACCGTGAATGCGGGATGGACCTAAACTTTATAAGGAGAACCGTGAATGCGGGATAGACCTAAACTTTATAAGGAGAACCGTGAATGCGGGATGGACCTAAACTTTATAAGGAGAACCGTGAATGCGGGATGGACCTAAACTTTATAAGGAGAACCGTGGATGCGGGATGGACCTAAACTTTGTCGGAGGATTGATTATGTGCATACTATACTTCTTGTTTATTCATGTAGACATAAACTTACAATAGACATATGAATTGCTAAACTTTTATTCTAAAACTTAATTGCTTGACTTGGCTTATGTATTCTCACCAACTTCTAGTTGACCCCACCCCCCCCCCCCCATATTTTCTAAACTCAACAGGAAATACTGATGCTTGAAGTCTAGAGCTAGCATGAGAAGATATTTGAAGTTTTAAGCTTTGTTTGATTATTAGATGTATTAGACTTCATTCAAGACATTTAATGTAATTCAATACTGTAATGAAACAAAGGATTATTTAAACATATGTATTACCATGAGCTACGGAACAATCATTCATACGTGACACCTCAATGTTTCCGCCATCGGTTGGGGTGTTACAAATGCTCTCCCTCATGTGTGGTTTCCACAATCTCCTTCGTGGATGCCTTTGAGAACTTCTTTTGCTTCTTCCTTGTTGAGACACCTTAAGTATGGACCTGCAAGAGATTTTCTATACAATATATTGTTTATAATAATAAATTTTGATACCTTCATCCTGAAAGCCCTTGATTTTCTCCATCAGGGATGTCACCATCCTTGAGATATTTTAATATAGGAGTCATCCAAGATAGATCCTCTTGGTCCTGAGTGGCTAGGGCAGTGTTATCCTCAGGATGCAGTTCTTCGGTCGCTGGCTTCAGAATGTGAATGATGGGAATTTTGGATCCTTCTGGTAAATTCAAGGAGGATCCTAAATTAGCCAAAGCATCAGCTTCAATATTTTCTTCCCCAGGTACATGTGTCAATGTATATTCTGCAAAACAAGTTGCTAATTTCTTAACTGTTTCAAGATATTTAGTTAATTTTTTACCTTTGACTGCATAAGATCCATTGAAATAGTTAGTAATCAACAAGGAATCAACAAATACTTCTAAATTTGAAACATGCATATCCTTAGCAAGTTGCAAACCAGCAGTGAGAGCTTCATATTCAGCTTCATTAATGCTTGTTTGGAATGCGCATCTAATTGCATGGGGTATTGTGTCCCATTATGGCGATTTTAGTAGTATTCCTAACCCTGTACCCCTCATATTTGAGGCACCATCAGTGTATAAAATCCATTTTTCTAAGTTTTCATTTAGTTTTTGTACTTCTTTTTCGACTTCACTTAGGATGTCACTACTGAAATCAGCCACAAAATCAGCTAGAGCCTGTGATTTGATTGCATTTCTAGGCTCATATACCAAGTCAAAAGCATTTAGTTTTACTAACCATTTTGCCATTCTACCTGACATTTCTGGTTTTCTAAGTACATTTTTAATAGGGTAATTAGTTTGAATATGTATCCTCTGTGTTTCAAAATAATGCCTTAACTTGGTAGATTCCATGATTAAAGCTAAAATAAGTTTTTCAAGATGTGAATACCTGGTTTCAGCATCCAATAAAGTTTTACTTACATAATAAACAGGATGATGTGTTCCTTCAAAGTCTTTCACCAAGACTGCACCTATTGCATTTCCAGAAACTGCAAGATATAATTTAAAAGGCTCACCATCCTCAGGTTTCATCAGGAGTGGAGCTGCTGCAAGATATTCCTTCAATTTCTGCAATGCTTCCTCATGCTTTTGTCCCCAGTCAAATTTGTTGTTCTTCTTCAGGATTTCATAGAACTCCTTGCATTTTTCAGAGGACTTCGAGATGAATCTATTCAGAGCTGCTATCCTGCCAGTCAATCTTTGCACATCCTTGATATATGTTGGAGAATTAAGATCAAGGATGGCTTTAATTTGTTCTAGACTGGCTTTCTATGCCTCTCTTGGTTACTAAGTATCCAAGAAATTTGCCAGCACCAACTCCAAAATTGCACTTGGCTGGATTTGACTTCATGTTGTAAGCATCCAGGATGTCAAAGGCTTCTTTGAGATCCTGAAGATGGTCTTTAGGTTTTTTGGACTTCACCACCATATCATCGATATAGACCTCCATTGGTCCCAAATCTTTTCTTTGAACATCATATTTACCAATCTTTGGTATGTTGCACCTTGGCAATATAATAATATATACCTGATGGTGTCATGAATGCAGTATCCTCCTGGTCATCTGGTTCTATCTGGATTTGTTGAAATCCTGAGGATGCATCCATGAAAGTCAATATTTCGTGGCCTGCTGTAGCATTCACTATCGAATCAATATGTGGAAGAGGAAATGGATCTTTTGGACAAGCTTTGTTGAGGTCTGTGTAGTCTATACATACTATCCACTTTCCATTCTTCTTTTGTACTACAACCACATTGGCCAACCATCTTGGGAATTTGACTTCCCTGATCATCTTGGACTTGAGTAATCTTTTGACTTCTTGTATCATAACATTTCTCTCAGGTGCAAACTTCCTTCGTTTTTGTTGAATAGGCTTCTAGCATTTATCGATTCCAAGCTTGTGAGTAATGACATCATTGGAGATGCCTGTCATATCCTCGTGTTTCCATGCGAATGTCGACATCCTGCATTTTAAAAACGAAATTAGAGATTGTTCAATATCATTAGGAATGTTCTTACCGATCTGCACAGTGATATCCTTATTGTTCTCATCGAGGCAGACTGCTTTGACATCCTGGTCAGGATGTGCTTTGTCATCCTGAGGATAATACTGTGCATCCTGCTTTGATTGCTATGCTTGCTTTGACTGGGATGAAGCCTTCATTGATGTTGTGTAGCAATCCTTTGCTTCCTACTGATCGCTGTTGACTTTAACGACTCCCCATGGAGTTGGTAGCTTTACACATTGGTGATATGTTGATGGTACTGCTTTCATGTCATGTATACAAGGTCTACTTAGGATAACATTGTAACAGGATAAATAATCTATTACACAAAACCTTTGATTAGAGTTTACCCCGTCGACATATACAGGCAGTTTGATATCACCAATTGTGCTTTTGGTTTCCCCACTGAAACCAACCAAAATAGATGATCTAGCCACTATCTCAGTTTCTGGGATGTTCATCCTTTTGAGGGCCTCCGGTTGTATTATGTTGACTGAACTCCCACCATCTATCAATATCATGCAAACAAAATGGTTAGCAATATATAATGTAATCACCAAACCATCATGGTGAGGATCTAGAACATTTTCTCGATCATCTTCTTCGAAGCTGATCACTTTTGAATTTGTCAGCATGGTGGTCTTTGTAGGTCTTTTCCTTTGTCGGATTTAGTTTCCCTTGCATGCCTTTTTGCTGCTGAGTAGGATGTACCACATATATCCGAACCACCTGAAATAAAGTTGATAATACCAGCATCCTTTGGTGGAGATGCTGCTCTTTCTAGGATGCAAGTGCTATCCTGAACCTTAGGCTTCTTTTTTCCCATGAGATCCTTAAGATGGCCCTTACTTAGAAGATATGCTATTTCCTTTCTCAAGGCAATGCAATCCTCAGAATGTGACTGAAATCGACATGGAAAGCACACAATTTGGACTTGTCTTTCCATCCTGACTTGTTTTCCTTCCTTGGCCATCTTGATTTTTCTCCAAGATCCTTCATAGCATACATGAGACCTGTTACATCCACAGAAAAACAATAATCCGATAGTTTAGGACAATCCTCATCAACGTCATCCTCATCCTCGTCCACATTAACCTTTTTGTTATCATTTTTACCATATGGTCTATGCTTATAAGGTTCATATGTGGGAGTGGATTTTCAATAAGGATTGTTGTATCTTGAGGATGCTTCTATCCTCTCCTGTATCTTCTTGTCATCCTCAAGACGGATGAATCTTAAAGCTCTATTTTGAACTTCATCAAGATTCCTATAGGGGTTCATCACCAATTCTTGATAGAAAGGTGAATCCTTTTGTAGTCCCATATTGAAGGCTTGCACTACTGTTGTGACATCTAGATTTGGGATGTCAAGTGCTTCCTTCCCAAACTTTGTAATAAACTTCTTTAAGGATTCTCCCTGTGGCTGTGTTACCCTGTACAAATCCCCTGTCAAACGTTCAAATGTTCGACTACTCGAAACTAAACTCTTCGAAAGACATGAGTTCCTGTACTATAGCAGATGTTGTCTTCCTCTTTTTAGTAGAAGTTGCTACACTAGATTTGAGATTCGATGGCGAAAGCTTGCTTACTGTCACGTCCAAGTTATCAAGGTCATCTAGATCAAAGGAAGCAGACTTTTTCGCTATGAAGAAGAAAGGTATAGGATTAGATAAATAGACATCCTCAAGATGTAACAGGAAAATACTTACCAGACATCTCGGTGGATGACTGACTTTCCTTCGCCTTAAATGTTCTGGCAGAAACAGGTAATTTGAGTACAGCCTGGTATTTGAGGTAAGAGTAACTAAAAGGGGAAGCGAACTTCGTAAAGAAAGCACCTATGAAACATAAAATTTTTTGAATATCAACGAAATACTCAGAAAGACGACATAAGCTTCTTTTATAAAAACTTTTACCACTCTTCAACCAGTACATAGGGATATCATGCCCAAAAAGAATGGAATCTCTCTTTACGAAAAAGAACTTTGATCTCCAAGATCTTTCAGACTTGGTAACGTCATATAGAAAGGTAGGTTCTTTTTCAATAGATTGAAGAGTACAACGACTTGAACCGTGTGTTTTCAATTTATACATATAAAATAGATCCCTGATGCAAAGATAGATGCTATGCTTTTCTATAATTTTATTGCAAACCATCAGAATCCTCCAGATCTCCGGCATGGCTTGCACATAAACCATCCCAGTAGTGTCAAAGAAATCTTGAATAAATGGAGGGAACAGATACTTCAAACCTAGTTGAAAAGGGAGATACAAAAAGAAGACCCATGTAGGGAAAGCGAGATCAGATCTTGAATTAGGATCGTAAGGATGAAAGACAGCAGAGTCAGGGAAGACCCCTGAATCCTTCAAAGCTTGAATACCTTTGTTATAGAAAGAACAAATTTCTTGTTTAGGGTAGCTCAACGGGTTTTGAAGGATGAAGTCATTCGAGACTACTCCAACCCAAGAAGATTTTTTAACCATCTTCAAAAATTATGCAGGTTCTGAAGATATAAAAAGAAGAAAGGTTACCTTATTTGATAACCTGGCGAGAATATAAAGAAGGAGATATGGTCAAGAAATAAATAACATCATATAACGGTTGTTGCATAATTATAGCCGAAAAATAGCTGTTATCACCTAACAAAAACATCCCACCAGAGAAGATATTCAGATTAAAAAAAATATTTTTACCGTAAAAGATATTGACGGTAACATATTTTTTTTGGGGACAATTGTTGTGGATGAAAATCCTCAGGATGATTTTACCCTACATCCCTAATGCTTCATCCTCAGGATGCTGAAGGGCTCAACTGACTTCAGGATATTTCAGCATGTTCACATCCTGAAGATATACTAACAAGCTATCTTTATATGATATGATTGCAGGTACAACTAAATTATAATATGAACCTGAAACTGACTTCCATCGTCTACATTAGTTGGTCAAAGAAGCTAAATATGGAGGAGGTTACGAGCCAAGGTCTAAGCGTGAAGAAGAAGTCAAGGATGTAACCGATGCACATTTATTATCGGCGATAAAAGAGGAAACAGCTGAAATAATAACTAAGCTGAGAAGAAACCGTTATCTAATGGCTTAATTCAGTTGAAACACCTCCAACGTTCACCTGAAACAGAGCTAACCAATATTTAAGGAGCTTAACTACATAACGGATATTATGGGACTCATAGTTTGTTTCATGTACTATATAAAGGGGAGTATTGGACGAATATAGGAGACTTACATACACATTGCTTACACTATAGTTACACTTAGCTGATCACAAACACTCACACAATTATTGTAATCATAGAACACTCATCCACATAATCATCTAAAGTTGTATCTTTTTACCATTTTTAATATTAACAAACAAGGCAGGGGCCTAGACTCCTCCCGAGGTTTTATGCCGGCGATCTACAACTGATCAAGGGCTTTCCTCGTAGATCGTGTGTTGTTCTTCTCGTTATTTGCTTTATTTGTCTATTTCTAACAGTTCCATCCTAAGGATATAACTGTTTATCCCAAAACTAACCTAAGCCATCCTGATCATAGTTGTCATATTTTTACTTATTAAACATCCTGATACATCATCTTAAGAATATTATTGATTCACAAACATATGTCTACACATTTAGCACTCTACCTCACATAAACTAATTTGGAATACAAAGTTATTTTTATTAGATAATTTTTGACCAAAACAGTTATTGGTTCCATAACTTATCAAATGTTAGAAATGGTGGTGAGATCTTGGGGTAGTCGACATGTGCACATATTGGTGATCGATATCATATCCCTACACAATGTTTAGTTAGTTTATCGATAGCCTCTAGGTACCCTTGATATAGGAGTATCTATTTGAGGATCATATTGTCAGGTGTTAGCTAGGTTTCATGATGTCTGATGACGATATCAACATGTATCATTCTTCCCACATTTCATGTTAGTGATTTTTACATCGTGCTTGTGGGTATATATATATATATATATATATATATATATATATATATATATGTTATAGGAAGGCATATCATGTGTTAAGAAGCCTTTAGTGTAAAAAGGGCAACATATGTTTAGTTCACGGGCAATGTGGATGTTGTATGCATAAACGGGCGATCTTTGTTGAGTTTTCTGAATAACTCTTGCTTCACTAGACTGGTGGTATTGTATGTGCAAAATGTCCAAATATGCACATGAATGACAATAATAAGTGAAATGCATACGGATGTTGACCTCGATAGTTGACTGTTGTCACATTCTCAATAGTAAAAAAAAAATTTTTTGTCTAAAGCGACAAATATATCCAACTTAGAGGCCATTTTGCTAGAAAACTCATACCATAATAATATATAAAACTTGGATCCTTTTGTTATAGTTTGAAACCTTTTTTATTAATGAAAATTTATTAAGAATACTTAAATAATCACCACTTCAAGGTAAACCTAAATAAAACAAGCACATAAAATAAGCGAATTACTCAACACAACAAAGCAATTTAAAAGGGAAATTGCTTAAGTTTTGCTGCACCCATCTTCCATATCTTGAGAGATGCCTTGACAGTGATACCAGTGCCATTGTTGAACAAAAACACTTTGGCTGCATCATATATGGCCTTGGTAGGGTACACTCTTGATGTGATCACCGTTCTTCCTCCTTGTGCAAAGCTTTCTACGATTGAATGGTCCACCTGCAAACACTCGTTACTATTTGATTAGGACATACCCATGCACACATGTTATACATAGTGTTAGTGAGAGAAAGAGAGGTGAATACGGCCGTACATAGACACTATCTTAGAAAAACAACAGATAAAACTTTTTACATTTTATTCTCATAGTTTTCTATTTAAATTTGTTATATTGGATATGCATATCTACTTGTATACTTGTATATCCCGTTGGTTTTTATTCGATTTAACAGTTTTTAGTTTAATATACAAAACCGTGGTTTATGGGATTTCACATACCAATAACCTCATGTTGTAATTTTCACCATGGAGTACAGGAACAGTGCTTCCATAAACAAATTTGCGTATACCTAAAATCTCTGATGATCTGCATAAATTTGAATTCCATAAAATAGCTATTTATTTAATGCAATAAAGATATAGAATTAATAGAAAAAATATGAAAAACTAATACGAACCTTGATTCATCAGCACAAAAATAAGTTCTTGAGGTGCCATCAGTGTTCTTTGCAATGTAGAAATAAATAGGAGTCTGTTCTGAAAGTCCTGCATCTGCTAGAACCACTACCCCAAACGGTCCTAAAACACCCCTCATTGCTGAGCCATTGCTCGTAGTGCAGTTGAACACAGTATCAGCTTCTAGAGTTGCATCCAACAAAGCTTCATCCACCTCAAATGACGCACTTATGTCCAACTATAGCCATGTCATATACAATGTAAGTTAATCGCATCAAAAGTAAATAATTTGTTACAAGACTCGTCTAACAAAAACATGAGCATCAATCCTTTAGTGGCTGATTAAGAAATTTCAATTAAGTGGTTGATCAAGTCATGTGAAAGAAATTACATTTACTCATTGCAGAACTTATTTATTTATTTTTCTTCTAAAGAGGGATAAAATACACTAGTCTATAACATTTTATTTACCTGTGTGGCTGAGCCAATATTAAGCGGAATAAGTGATCCGGGAGCTAACTCGACATCTTTGAATTCATCGTACTTTTTAGATCTCAATGTTTCTGCTTCCTCGACAGGCCATTGGATCAAGTTAGATTGTGTCTTTGGATCCAACACCACTGTTCTTGGAATATTCTGTAATTTAAATAACCATTTATTTTTTAACATGCCAATGGTAGCCAAAACAACAAACAAACCAACATTATTTGTAAGTGTAAATATGCAAACTACGTATGTATATATTTTTTGTTTTTAAAATATATTTGACATGTTTGTTACTTACCAACATATTTGCCCATCCTTTTTTAACGTCATCTCTTTTAAGATCCATTTCTCCAACATAGCCCCATAAGACACGTCTCTTCTTACTCGGGTCATAAAACGTCTTTGACGCGTAAAACTTTCCAAAATCGTATCTCAACCCAATACCCACATCCATTTCTGGATCATCCGGATACCATTTATCTTTCACCACATCATACGCTCCGATTGCATACCAGTCATGCCTATCTTCGTCCCCACTTTGCTTCAACACATACTTAGCATCTGACTCATAACTGGACATATCCAAACCGTATGTCTTTGTGGTGGATACTGGGTAAAGATCCACACATTCCCACATACCCGTATGTGGAACTGCATGGAGCACCTCATCCAGCAATTCAAAATGAGTAAAATTAGTGGTGTGGTAAATTAATGCACAACCTATGGTATTGTTGTGCTTTGACCCCATAACCATTCGATACTTTCCATCCGGACCCAACCACAGAGTTGATGGGTCCCTAAAGTCTTTGCGACCAACGCCCGGAGGAGGACCAAGAATTGGGTTACCTTTGTATTTAACCCATTCTATTAGGAGGGGATCAGATGAATTGACGGCGAAAGCTAGGCATTGAAGTTGGGAGAGATCTTGGGCATTGCCAGTGTAGTACATCATGATTCGGCCGTCAGGAAGGATGGTGGCAGAGCCAGTCATGACGCCTTTTTGGTCGTACCAGTGATCGGGAACCATGGCTAGAGGGAGTTTGAACCAGTTGATGAGGTCTTTAGAGACTGCATGGCCCCATGTTATATTGCCCCATACTGCAGAATACGGGTTATACTGGTAGAATAAATGGTACCAACCCATGTGATATAATGGACCTACATTTCAATTAGATTAATGTTTAAAAAAAAGGTTAATAGATGATATATGGAAAGTTATATGAATGTATATTAAAAATTACAAATAATAATATTAGCTTACTTTTTATTCATTTGTTATTATATATTCAGGCAAAGATTATATATTTTAACGAAGCCTTAAACAAAACAGAAATAAGAAATACTTTCACATGTCACGTATGACAGTTATTTGTTATAATTACGTATCACATTATATCATATTACATCACTTGATTACGTAATCACATTATATCAAATTACAACATATAAAATTACAAATCACGTATTTATCCTATTACATGTTACAGGTTGTAAAATGTTAATCATTTTCGATTTGTGAAATTGATATTTAAAGATAATATACTGGACACATTATCAAGTGTATTTTTTGAATGTTCAAAGGTATTCATGTCGCCCAACGTTCTTTTTTGATAAAATTCTATGAAACACAAAACAGAAATAAGAAATACTTTCACATTCATACGACATGTCACATATGACAGTTATTTGTTATAATTACATATCACATTATATCATATTACATCACTTGATTACGTAATCACATTTTATCAAATTACAGCATATAGAATTACAAATCAAGTATTTATCGTATCACATGTTACAGGTTGTAAAATATTAATCATTTTTTATTTTTAAAAATTGATATTTAAACATAATATAGTGGACACAATATCAAGTGTTTTTTTTTAATGTTCAAAGGTATTCATGTCGCCCAACGTTCTTTTTCGTTAAAATTCTATGAAACACAAAACAGAAATAAGAAATACTTTCACATGTCACGTATGACAGTTATTTGTTACAATCATGTATCAAATTATATCATATTACATCACTTGATTACGTAATCACATTATATCAAATTGCAACATATAAAATTACAAATCACGTATTTATTCTATCACATGTTACAGGTTGTAAAATATTAATCATTTTCGAGATGTAAAAATTGATATTTAAACATAATATACTGGACACATTGTGAAGTGTATTTTTTGAATGTTCAAAGGTATTCATGTCGCGCAACGTTCTTTTTTGTTAAAATTCTATGAAACACTTTTAAATTTTAATATGTTTTTAAATCTACACCATTTAATAGAACCTGCAAGATTATGAACTACACAAAGTATTTGTTTTTGTTTAGAAAAGTACTTACCATTAGGATCTTGAAGAGAAGATCAGCAAAGCCATCCATAAAAAATAAGCCAAAGCCATGACAATTAAATAAAAAAAAACATATATCAGTTGATAATTGATATTAAGAAAAAAATTTGAATTTAAAAAACATCGTAATAACCATATAAACACTTAAATATATTGTTTTAGTTTGAATAAATAAAATATTACGTATAAGTGTTTATTCGGTTCTTTAACAACTTTTTTTTCAATGTTATTTCAATGATTCAAAATATGATGCATACCACTGATAAAATTCTTTTGGGGATGAAAGTGGTAAACAGCTCGCTCCCAAATGATGTTACTACCAACAACCTTCTCCTGCGACTCCACTCCTATTGACGATGAAAGGACTAGGATGGATACAAATAAACCAGCGAGAACCTTTCTCGGGGATGATCGACTGGCAAGATCATTGCAAGTAACAGGAGAGGTGAGGAAGGAACAAGACATGGTGTAGAAATAGTGTTTACATATGGTGTGACCCTGAAGGGAACACTTTAAGGGGTTTTATAGGGCTAGTTGAAGTTATAGGTTTAGTGAAAAACAAGTAAAATCATAAATGTGAAATATATCAAAAATTGGGTAGTTAATGTATAGCTTTGAAGTTTTACTAAATTGTATATTAAAATTATCTATCAATATTATATAATAAAAAAATAGGGGTGGGACACATGACACCATCGTTGTTAAAAGGGACCGGCTCTTGTGTCTAGGCCTTTTTTCAGGCAAGGCGAGACAATTGCGCTTTAAGTCGAGGCGTTTGCACCTTAATTCTCTTGCTGATTGTTTAAGCACATATTTTATGAGACTTCCATATTCCACAGAGTTGTCAGCCAAATTTTCTAAATTATGATTCGATTTCAACCATATTTTACTTTTATCTAAGAAGAATAATTTATACACTATTTTTTTTTAATTTATACTAATTAGATGATATGAAATGTTATATAATAACTTTTGTTTATTTTATTTGAAGAATAGAATTATTTTTTAATACATTATATGTTTTTGCTTTTTCCCTTTCTTCATTTTTTTTTATCTTAGGCCCTCGTTTTTTTGCCCTCTACGCCTAGGCCCCAGGCGACGCCTATGCGTCATGACTGCGCCTATCACTTTTGATAATTATTCATGACACTTAGTGATGCCATTCCCCCTTGATTTCTCTCGAAAAGTCTTTTTCTCTTTCATGTGCATGGCACATGTACTTTCTCTCACGATTTTTAAACGTTAATACTTTTATATACGACATTTTTTAAAAAAAATATACCAACTTGACGATTGTTATGTTATCTTTCAAACATGTACCATAGTGCTATACACGAATAAAAAAATGATTTTTAGTGGGTTTTTGTTGATGCAAAAAAAAAAAAAAAAAAAAAAAAAAAAAAAAAAAAAAAACAATATGTTTAGGTAATTTGTTAATCATGTCTTGGCAAGTCATAAATCATGTTAAGTGACTATATATGTTTTTGAACTTATTATTACATAAAAAAACCCACTCGGTACACATATATTTGTGACACCTAGTAAAATCAGGTTAATACTTTTACAAAACACATAAGTCTACCTTAGCGAAACATTCATAAAATGTACTTAATGGGGTTAGTTGAGTCGGTTCGATGATTCGGGGAATCATCGGTAGTCGGTTTACACACACAATTTCCATGGGTTGGTGATTCGGAGGATCACCGAGTAAAACACATGCACACGAGTCTCAAATCCCGAGGGGTGGTGAAATAACATAGTACGGCTGCCAGTCGCTCATAATGACTGGGGCGATGGGTAACAATTATAAATACCATAGTTGACTTGTTTTTCATCATTTGTGCAACCCTAACTCACCCTAAGTGCTCTCTCATAAACTATAACCTCCGTAAACCTGTTTTTGCCCTAAACACACCATGTGTGGTTCATCCAAATCCTTTTTCAAACATTTTTATGTTGTTATTATGAACACGAAATGTCCAGATCTGATATTTGTTTGTTTTCATCTATAAAAACCTTTAAAAATGCTTTCTAAACTAGTTCTAAACAATTCCTATGAGTATCCAATAAAAACGCAAACTTTGAATGATGTTGGTGGTCTAAAACATGTGTGGTTTAAAACTGGGGTTTCTTGTGTTTTTGTTGTTAGAATGACTCTTGGATGTTGCCATCATGATTATCTAGGTGTTAGGAGCATGATGGAATGATGTTTGAAGTTGTTATGCGATTTTATGAGTTTTGACCTGTTTGAGGATATTGGTAGGATCTAGGGTCTAATATGACAATACGATGCTTGTAAATTGTTAGAATTTATGTTAGAATGATCATGTTAAATCTTGAATATGTTTGGAATGTGATTATGTGATTAAATCTGGTTATTTTCCATTTAGGAAAACTTTTGCGTGCATTGATGTCATTTACCCATAATATTAACCATTTTGGGAAAAACTTGCAATTTGTGCGTAAAACGGGGCATTAATTGGGGCATAATGATGTGGTTAGGTTAGATAGTGATTTTGTATTTATTAGTGGTGTTCCAATAAGTTTCGGATCTGATTTGGAGGGTTTCGCATGTCAAAAAGGTGATACGCTTGTAGTGCAGGCGACTGGCTAGCCAGTCGTGTGCCTTAGGGATGACTGGTATAGCCAGTGTGTTTTGAAGCCAGTTGTGTGATTTGAATCCATTCATGTGATTTGAAGCCATTCGTGTGTTTTTAAAGCCAGTAGTGTGTTTTGGAACCTAGTAGCGTGTTTTGTCACCAAGTAACATATTTGAAACCTAGTAGCGCGTTTGGGAATCCAATGGCGCGTTTGTGACTCATACGTATATTACATGATCTATATGCTAATTTTTGTGATCTATTTGTATATGTGGTACGTATCTACGTGTTATTTCCTATGAACTTATACTTAAATAATAAATGGATATAACGGGTCACCAACGGGATGTCGGGTTTTGTGTGGTCGTGTCAAACATCAAACACTTTTTCAAACATACACAGTCTTGGTTTGGACAACCAAGGGTTAATTGACCAACGTGTTACCGGTCAACACACTTATATACGTCTTATGATAGGTCTCCGGTAATTGAGATTATCATCACACAATCATTTTATTTATACTAGAAGATGCAACCTAAGGTGAGTTTCATGACCCCACTTTCTCATGGGGAGAAACATGCTACACACTTGGTTTTACTTAAAGATCATTTATTACTATTATTTTCATTTTGTTTACTTTGCGACTCATCTAAATCCTAAGGAAAGCACTAACAACATTCACATCCCCTCCACCATTTTATATCCTATAATATAACAAAAAATCATACTTTTAAAATTTTATATCTCATTTTAAAAGACCTTCCACATCTACTCCACCATATTTACCTTTATCTTACTCGCAAGCACTTATTTAATTATATTCCTTGTTAAAATACACTCAGAATAATTTGATGGGGGGTGAATAGTAGCTTTTTATATATAAAAAGCTAGAAGATGGATTTTTTAAACTATAAAGATGGGGTATAAAATGGTGGATGGGATGTAGGGTGTTTTTAGTAAGTTTTTTGTTTTTAATTCTAGAGATGGGGGGAGGTTTGATGGAGGGGATGTGAATGCTCTAATATGGGAATATAGCAGGGAAATGTTGGTAGATCTATTGGGTCTGACAAACCCAACCCGAGTCAACTAGAGGTTGGATACGTGCATATTATCTCACACACCCAGGGCTTACCAGGGATGACGGTAATCCAAAGGGTACACACATTATTGAGAAACATCACACTTTAGCATGTTTTATGAGGTCGCTAAGGTAGCGGAACCTAGTTAGGATGCAATAGAGTCTATAACATTCGTCTATCTTTTGCATTGTTTGTTTACTGTCTTTAAGCTATTTTGAAAACTACATTCATTAGGATTTTGGGTTTGTAAAACATAAGTATACTTCCGCTAAACGTTTGAATTGCAAGGTTGTTTAAAGTTGTTTTACTCATATAGTTGTCGTTTATTATGACCGTTGACTTGGATCCTAGCATGTCATGCGCCTCACGGTAAAATCCCGTAAGTGGAATTTGAGGGTGTGACAAATTGGTATCAGAGCAAATGGTTATAGTGAACTAGGACTGCATGTAGAGTCTGGTTTATAGCCGAGTCTCACACAGTAGACGATCACACAGTTGAGAGACGAGTTAAGTGGGAACGAACTAATAATGCAGGGTTGTTGACATCATTATCCACATGTTACATCATCTACTTATCTATTGTCTATCTCTACTTCTTTTCTGCTTCTTCTGGTCTGAAGACGAAGTGGTTAGCATGTTGATCTAGCATGGTAGTGGCGTACATTTGAGTGGCTTTTCAGCATTATTCTGAGATCTGTTCATGATTCGAACATCTCCCTTCTATCTTGCACTCGTACTTGCCATAGTACACCTTTGAGTGGTCGTTCACTTGGAGATTCTTATTTGTATCACATTCTAGGGTAGATAAGCATGTAGTGTTTATCTATCCAGCAAGCTTGGATATTATTTGTAATTAATACATATATTGTTAGTCGGGATACTCTCTCTCTCCCTCTCTCTCTCTCTCACTCTTGGCTTGATTACTAGAAATCTATCACTCGTAATGATTCTAATATCTCGCTTGTTAGTTATCAGAAGGATGTCTACTGCTCATGGAGGAAGGCGTGTTGGTAGCAACGCGCGGCGGTGGTCATGGCGGAGGTCGAGGTAACATTAACTCATTACTCAGGAAGAGCTTAACAACCTCATCCAGGAGCAAGCGCCTGCTGCTCTTTTTGCTTTTTAGGCCGCTCAAGCTCACAGTTTTGGTGGTAAATTTATTTACTGCTTTTTCTCTAGTCTGTTTTCTATTATCATGTTCTTTTGGTTGAGTGGTGTTACTTGTTTGTACAGAAAATGTTGTTCATCAGCCAACACCTCCACCATGCAAGCCGCACTCTTTCAGTGGTACTGAGTGAGTAGTGGGACTGTTCAGGTGGATTGAGAAAGTTGAATTTGTGTTTGCTATATGCAACTGTCCAGTGGAGAATCAATTGAAGTTTGTTTCAGGTACTCTTAAAGGACCCACTCTGACTTGGTGGAACTCCACTACTCATACTCTTGGTTTGGGTGAAGCAAACACCATGCTAGGGGCTGAGTTTATTCAACATCTAAGATGTAAGTACTGTCCTTGGAATGAGGTGCAGAAGCTGGAACATCAATTGTGGAATCATAAAATGGTAGGTTCTGAGATTGAAGAATACACCACCATGCATTATGAATTGGCTGTTATGTGTCCGGGATTCGTTATGCCAATGTTTAGACGGATTGAGCATTATATCACTGGTTTGGTACCTGAGATCAGGGTGTTAGTGATAGCATCAGATCCAACCACTATCTAGGAGGCTATCAGAGAAACTGAAAAAATGGAGCGGTTGGCTCGCATCTACCTTAAGGAAGTGGTCTCTCGACACGGGGTACATGTTTCTATCATTTTGGATCGTGATTCCCGTTTTGTTTCTCATTTATGGCAGGCCTTGCAGAAATCTTTGGTTACTCGTTTGGATATGAGTACGGCTTATCATTAGCAAACTGATGGTTAAAGTAAATGGATAATTCAAACTTTGGAGGATATGCTTCGGGCATGCGTTGTTGACTTTGGCAAGAGTTGGGGAGTCATATACCATTGGTGGAATTCTATTACAATAATAACTATCATTCTAGCATCAAGGCAACTCCATTCGAGGCTCTTTACAGACAGAAATGTCGATTTCCGCTCTGTTGGGCTAATGTGGGTGAGAGCCAACTCACTAGCCCAGAACTTATGTACGAGACTTCCAAGAAGATTGTGCAAATTAGAAATCATATGGTAGTAACTCGGGATTGTCAGAAGAGCTATGTTGATCGCCGTCACCAACCGTTGGAATTTCAGGTTTGCGACAAGGTTTCCTTAAAAGTATCTCCATAGAAAGGCGCTATACGCTTTGAGAAGCATGGTAAACTAAACCCTCATTATGTCGGACCGTTCACAATTCTGGAATGGATTGCACCGGTGGCATACAGACTTGACTTACAAGCCAAGCTCAGTGGTGTGCATAACATTTTCCATGTTTCCAACCTAAAGAAGTGTCTGTCCGATGAGACACTCATTGTTCCTCTAGAAGGAATCAAGGTTGATGATCGTCTGCGCATAGTGGAGTAACCTGTCAAAATTTTGGATTCCAGTGACACCTAGCAAACTCAGGATAATAACCTTTATCAAACTTATAAGTTTACCTTAGCAAAGCATTCATAAAACATACTTAACTGGGTTAGTTGAGTCGATTTGATGATTCGGAGGATCATCGGAAGTCATTACGATGATTTAGGGAATCGTCGGGAGTCCTTACGGTGATTTGGGGAATCATCGGGAGTCATTACGGTGATTCGGGAATCATCGGGAGTCGATTCGATGGTTCAGGGGATCATCAGGAGTCGTTACGGTGATTCGGGGAATAACGGGAGTCGGTTTGATGGTCCAAGGGATCATCGGGAGTCGGTTTATATCCATGTGTCCAAGGGTTGGTGATTCGGATGATCACAGGGTTAAACGCACACATGCGAGACTCGAGTCCTGGGAGTTGGTGAATTAACATAAATGTGTTAGTTATCGGGTAATAAATGTTTTACGATCAGTTTATAACGTGCTGATATGTGTATGCGTAAAATTATGTATCAACATGTTAGATAGCTAGCTAGTAGTGTGCATCAACATGTTAAATAGCCAGCTAGTCGCCTCCCACCAAAGCTAGTCGCCCCCTGAGTGTCAGCCGACTAGCAGCAGCTATAAATACTATATTTGACTTGTTAAAAATCATTTGTGCAACCCTAACTCACCCCAAAACTCTCTCACATCACCCTTAACCTCTGAAACCCGTTTTTAAACTAAATCTACCATTTCCAAGGCTAAAACATCATTTCTAAGCAAGATCCAAGGTGTGTTATTCATCCTACACTCTTGCCATGTTGTTATTTTGAACCCTAAAGGTCCATACTTGATTTCTATAAATTTTTATCTTTGAAGACCTTTGAAAAACAATTCTAAAGCAAGTCTAATCATTTAAATGGGTTGTATATGAATGATTCATGCATAAAATGGTTTTTGATGAGTAAAACATGGGGATTCTTGTGTGTTTGATGTTTTGATGATATGAATGAGTTATTAGGATGATTATCTCATATTATGAAGGTTGTTTGATGTGTTTTCATGATAATATGGGTTTTGACCCGTTTGAGGGCATTAGAAGGATTTAGGGTGTTATGTGATGATTTGATGATTAAATGTTGTTTGATGATAATCTGATGATAAATTGGAGGGTTTTGATAGGATTGGGTCATTAGATGATTATGGATTGATATTGGGTGTTTCTACTTGTTCAAATTTATGTTGATGATATCATTTTTGGTTCAACCAATACAAAACTGTGTGCGGAATTTAAGAAACTCATGCAATCTAAACCTGATACGAGTACCATGGGAGAACTTCAATACTTTCTAGGACTGCAGATAAAACAACAAGCAAATGAAACTTTTATACATCAATCTAAATATGTTAAAGAATTATTGAATAATTTTTCTTTACAAGACTGTAAATCATGTTCCACTCCCATGAGTCCAACCACACAAGTTGAACTAGATGATAAAGGAAAACAGGTTGATCAAACCACCTATAGATGTATGATAGGTTCCCTTCTTTACCTAACTGCTTCTAAACCAAATATTATGTTTTCATTATGTGTTTGTGCTAGATATCAATCAGCTCCCAGGGAATAACACCTTATGGCAGTCAAAAGAATTTTTAGATATCTGAAAGGAACTCCTAATCTAGGAATTTGGTATCCTGCTATCAGCAGTACCAGATTGATAGCCTTTTCAGATAGTGATTATGCAGGGTGTAAAATGTCAAGAACATCAACATCCGGTCGATGTCAATTCATTGGAAACTATCTGGGGTCATGGCAATCAAAGAAGCAAACATCTGTGGCAACGTCAACTGCTGAAGCAGAGTATATTGCAGCTGCAAGCTGTACTTCACAGATACAATGGCTTCAAAATCAATTACTTGATTATGGAATCAAAGAAACCAAGACACCATTGCTCCTAGACAGTACCTCAGCCATTACCATCATTCAAAACCCTGTTCAGTTTTCAAAGACTAAACATATTGAAATCAGGTATCATGTCATCAGGGATTGCTATGAAAGGGCAAGATTGAGGTCAAATATGCCACAACAAACCAAATTGCTGACATTTTTACAAAACCTTTTGACACAACAACCTTTCAGAGGTTAGTATCCATATTTGGGATGCTAAATTTGGAGTAATTTTTGTAAGTGTTTATTTTTCTGCACACATATTTCACTTTCACTTATTTTTGTTACTCATATGTCAAAACCGCATATGACCAAAAAGAGAGAAAGTACTGATGTACAAAACATAAGTATGGGAAAATTTCTAAATAGAGAAACTGCTGATGATAATAAAATCATCAGAAGATAACTTGGGTGTTTTCAAAACAAATACTCATTAGTTGTTCAAAACTACTAAGGAGTAAATAGGAAACTACTGATAGAATTATGTCATTATTATTGTAATTATCTTATCTCTAAATTAGAGAGATTGTAATTTGTTTTTATACACATTATTAACGAGAAAGAGATAAGCATTGAACCATACAATTCTACATATAAAAACCCTTGTGTTCATTCTTGACACTTTGATTTTCCTCAAGCATCAGATAAAATAAGTATTGGATAAAATACTTGTTAACTTACAACAAAGATTCATCACACAGTTAAAAATGAAACAAAAACAAAGGATTTAAAATGTAAATTGAGTGGTGTATGTGTGAAGTGAGCCGTGAGTGTGTGTATTATGTTTGTGTTTGATGCTTGATCTTGAAAATATGATGGATTTAGTTGTTGATACACGCAATGATGATCCATGAAATATTTTAAAATACATATGATTTAAGCATGAAAAACACTTGTAAATATTAGTATATGTACGTATGCATGCATGTGGATTTTTTATTTTCAAAAAGTATTATGTTTTTTTAAAGGTTAATTTCTTTTTAATCCTTACGTCTTTGAGACTTAAACCCAAGACCTCCCATAATTTAGGTGTTTTAAAGGCGTTGCATTTGCCAATGGACCACCACTCCATTGGTTTCAAAAAGTGTTAGATGATGATGGATCTTAATATCCATTAAAGGATCTTGTGATGAAACAATGATTGAGTTAAAAACGTGATTTGAATGTCCTACATGTAAGCTAATCATATGTGATAATTGTTGCATAATATTGCCGATAAAGTGCTTGAAATCGTCATATTTTAATTGATATTTCAAGTAATTGTCATGATGATAAATACATGACAGAAACATGGGTAGGATGATTAATTGATCAATACTTGGTATATAAAGTGTTAACTTAGCAAACAATTTGAGACTGCATGTGCATGAAAAACTCGTTTTCGTGTTTAGTGATTGGAGGCGAAAATCAGATACTTGCTTAGTATATAATTTGTGGATCTTTGCTTGAAACATTACTTGAGGATAATGTGTGAAGTGATAAAATTTGGATTTGTTTGAGATATTAAGGGTATAAGTACGTGTGTGCATGTGTGTCTATATATATATATATATATATATATAGAAAGAGAGAGGTAATACCAGAAGAAAACCCTTGAATTTAAGAAAACTCTAGCAAACCCAACATATGGCTAGGGAAGCTTCATGTCCTCCACAAACATTACTTCCCTTTTAGACACCAAAGGCTACTTGGTTATATGGATGATGAACAATGAGTATGCACAACAGAATTGTGTAGGGACTCGGTTATGAAAACAGAGGATGAGGAGAGAGTTTGATAATATGCAAACTTAATATTAATCCCACATACTAACTTTTTACAGATTGGAGGGTATTTATACATAACATATTGACGGTTAATTAACTACCAATCTAACCGACATGACCGAAAAACAAACAGACACAACGTTTCATTTTTAGCGCCTTTTCTTTCTTGCTGTTGACTTTATGTTTGACTTTCAGATTATCATTATTTCATGATTACTAAACTTCTAACGATCACTCCCCTAATCAAGAAATGATAATCTTTACTCTGTTCGTGTTCATCCACGTTTATGCAGTCTTCTTTTCTTCTTTTCTTCTTAATTTGATCTTGAACCATTCTTCAATATCTTCTAAACTTTGATGCATACTAAGTCTTCACGACTAATCCCTTTGATCCTTTGATCGTCTAACGCTTCCTTCTGACCCGCCTGGTCCTAAAGCAATGAGGGAAAGATGGAGAACATCCAAGTCCATCTTCTTCTTCTTCTAAAATGCATCCTTTATATTCGACTTCTCGGGGCCTTCTGCCTTGTATCGAATTCTTTTCGGGTAACGCCTCTGCGTCTTTAAAACCCTTCACTGAACACTTATTTTCTGTTCTAAAATGGTTCTTGATCCAAAAACTTCTTTTCTGTCTTGCCGGAATTTTCGTCGGAAAACGGTTTCACACCATTTTTATCTTTGAATCTGCTATGGCCTTCGACTGCATCCTTTTTCTTGATAATATGATAATAATAACCAAGTATTAATCAAACAAACACTCTCTGTTGTTCGATTTCGTTTGTGATATAACTTTAGATTAACTTTGCAAAAACAGGGGATAGGTTCTTTTCTCCACAGGTTTCTTTCTTCTTCTTCCCAGGATTTTTAACGTGGCGCTCTGATACCATGGTCGGATTCTGCCCCTGTTTGACTTGGTTATATGGATGATGAACAATAAGTATGCACAACAAAACTGTGCAGGGACTCGGTTATGAAAACAGAGGATGGGTAGAGAGTTTGATAATATGGAAACTTAATATTAATCCCACATACTAATTCTGTACAGATTGGAGGGTATTTATACATAACATATTGACGGTTAATTAACTACCAATCTAACCGACATGACCGAAAAACAAGCAAACACAACGTTTCATTTTTGGCGCCTTTTCTTTCTTGCTGTTGACTTTCTGTTTGACTTTCAGATTATCATTATTTCTTGATTACTAAACTTCTAACACATGTGTGTCTATATATCTATAGAGAGAGAGGAAGTACCGGAAGAAAACCCTTTAAGAAAACTCTAGCAACCCAATATGTGGCTACAGTGGCGGATACAGAAATATTTTTTACGGTGGGCACAGATTGTTGGGTTAAAAAGAGGCAAGTCAAAACAAGTTGAGTAAAACCAATTCATACTTAGTTACTTACAAATATGATGAATTTAAGAGCATTTGGAAACCAAAAATATCCTTATAAATCAAATGATGTCGTATTTAGCTTAAAACTTTAATTAATATATAAAAATAAAAAATAATTAAATTAAATAGTCTTTTGAAAATACGTATCGTAAGAAAAACGGAGAAAACTTTCGTTAGTATTAAATCAATAAAGTGAAGTTAAAATAATAATAAAACGAAAACTAACTTTAAAAAGTGAGAAGAGAGACAAAAAATAAGAAAAAATCCCATGAAAATAACATTTATATGCTCTTTCAAACACTTTTATGGTGCAACATTTAAATTAGGTAGTTGGGCAGGTAATCAGAGGTATCCAATATAAATTAGTAAACTTGAATTGCATAATTTTAATTGGGCTGTTGGGTAGAGGACAGTGGGCACAGGCCCACCATGCATGTGCTTTGTATCCGCCTCTGTGTGGCTAAGGAAGCTTCATGTCCTCCACAAACATTACTTCCCTTTTAGACACCAAAGGCTAGGATAGTAATTTGACTATGAGTTAAC
Source organism: Ambrosia trifida (assembly GCA_028751855.1). Taxonomy (NCBI): domain Eukaryota; kingdom Viridiplantae; phylum Streptophyta; class Magnoliopsida; order Asterales; family Asteraceae; genus Ambrosia; species Ambrosia trifida. Next base: position 7,446,444 of record CM054132.1, read on the forward strand.
CATTATACCAAAATAACCCATCATCTCCCATATTAGTACTTCCTTTAGATCCGATTTTAAATTTGATACTCTCCCTCTCTCATTTCTATAAAGTACATTCTCCTTGATCTCTAACCACCTGCTTCAAGATCTTTGTTTAATATCATATAATTTCTTTGTTGAATTTCGGAAAAACCGAGAATGAAGAAGATAGTAGATCTGAGCATATATCAATGACGATGGTTTGTTGATCTGAGCATATAACAGTGACAACGGTAGCCCTAAACCGAACTGACCAACAAGAGCAGTGGTGGTTGTAGTTCAGCAAAAAAATAATAATAATATTTATTATTATCATAGTAAATCTGGTAGAAAAGTTATTTCTCTTCAATTTACTATAATCACATGTGGACATAAACATGTTGAATGAAGGTGTGTTGGTGCTGTGAATAGGTATAACGTCACAAATAAGATTTGCTTACTTAAGTGCTTATCTCAGTTTAGTAGACCGATTGTAGTTGCATATTTTGTCAATTTTTTTAGATCAAATGAATTGGTCACCACGTGATATAAGTTATATATATATATATATATATATATATATATAGGGTGTGGATAATATGGAAACTCTATCTATTGGAAAAACCTTGTAAACCCTATGGTGACCATTGATCAAGTTTGATCAATGGTCCTTAATTAATTTGTATTTAATAATCAAAAGCAAGTGGGCCACTTTAATAAAATATTGGAATAAGGGCATTAAGGTAATCTTAAATAAGCAAGTGGGCCACTTTAATTTTCTAAATCCTAGGTTTAAAAAGGTTGATTTGACACTTGTCAAGTCACCTCTCTCCTACTTTATGACACTTTTTCCAGCACGAATATTAACGTACGTTAGTGTTGTGATACAAAATTCTGACCTCGTTTGAGACATTGCTAACATGTGTTAACAGACATATATTAAAAGAACATAATAAAAGAATACATAAAATGTGTATTTATTTAAGAAATGATAAAAACGATCATTACAATCAACAATAAAACATATCAAAAAATGATTCATACAAACATAATTATTTGTGAATTTTCAAAAAAAAAACTATCATAACAACATAAAAAAGATCTAGCTATGCTTCGTTCTTGATACTCATCTTCATCTTTAACACAAAAACATCTCTTCCCCTACAAAAAAAGATAACACGTGTTAGTTAGGCTCTCCAAAACACATAATGAGACATCACTGACATGTGTATTGTATTCTAAAACATATGATTTACTGAAATAACGTATGTCATATGAACCCTAACACATGTTAGTTGGGTATATACTAACGTATGTCATATGAACCCTAACACTTGTTAGTTAGCATATACTAGCATGTGTTAGTATCACTAACATATGTATTGTATTCTAAAACATATGTTTTACTGAAATAACGTATGTCATATGAACCCTAACACATGTTAGTTGGGCATATACTAACGTATGTCATATGAACCCTAACACCTGTTAGTTAGCATATACTAGCATGTGTTAGCATCACTAACATGTGTATAAACAACACCAAAATTGCAGTGCCAAGTGTATCATACTTAAACATGTGTATAAACAACATTAAACGCGATTTTTACAACTATGTTAATACAACTACTCAAATACGATTAATATGGTTTGAAATCCAACAATACATCAGTAGCATGTGTTAGCATATTCTAAAACATATGTTTTACTGAAACTAATGTATGTCATATGAACCCTAACACCTGTTAGTTAGGCATATACTAGCATGTGTTAGCATCACTAACATGTGTATAAACAAACACCAAAAATCTGCAATTAGTTGGGCACATACTAACGTATGTCATGTGAACGCTAACACATGTTAGTTGGGCATATACTAGCATGTGTTAGCATCACTAACATGTGTATAAACAACACCAAAAATCTGCAATTAGTTGGGCACATACTAACGTATGTCATATGAACCCTAACACCTGTTAGTTAGGCATATACTAGCATCTGTTAGCATCACTAACGTGTGTGAGCATACAAGACCCGGACCGCAAAAAAATAGACATATACCCTATACGAGTTCATAACAATTTCACTTGCCAAAAATTTATTAAATAGAATACAAAAATTATTTAAACACCATATTCACCAAAAAGATTAAAAAATCTATAATCTTTATAAAAAAAAACATCATTTACCACAGCCACATCATCAACGCCGCCTTCTTCCAATAGCCTACTCATGTAAACCATCACTGAAACAGATACACATGTTAGTTTGGGATCCTCAAACACATAATGGGGCATCACTAACATGTGTTAGCATATACTAACATAAAAAGACTATAAATTTATTCTTCAATCACATGTGATCCATCAACCTCATGTCCACAATCAAATAAAAATCTAACATAAACAAAATAATAATAATAAAAAAATAAAAAAGGTTAACATAAGTGTTTTTTTTTCATTCAAGCATTTGATCGAACACTTGGTGTGCGACCAAAAACTATCCCCAAAACTGTTATTATTATTTTTCTAATAATAATAAACCCTTATTGTCAACTCTGTCAACACAATGTCATAAACAAGTTTCAAGATCAGAAATTTATTATAAACACACATAATTCATTAATAAAAACGTGGATCACACGCAAAAAAGAAAACCCATTTGCAAGATTTCATTAACATCAACTGTAAATCAATCCAAGACATCAGATCTTAACCCATCAAGAAAATATTGAAAATAATAATAATAATAATAAAAGTAATAAAGTGAATACCCAAAACAACAACAAGAATGAAGATCAGTCATGCAACTCAATACCCAAATCTTTTTAATGTTCAAACAAGTTAAAACACAGATCTCTGTCTCTTTCTCCTCTATTACTCTGCTTCTGCTTCTTTCTATCTCAATCGAAGGGTGGTGTGGGGGTGTGAGGTGTGTTGTTTGGATGTGGCTGCCGGAACTCAGCCGTGGCTCCGCCATGAGCCACCGGCCAGCAACCCTCCAGTCTTCTCTCTCTCTCTCTCTTAAGTGTTTGTCTGATTGTTTGTATAAAAATAAGGGTTAGGGGTGGTATGGTTTATTTATATGGGTGGGTCTCGTTCTGCATCATCTGGATTTGTTGGGGATGGGAAATTTTTGCTGCTCTAATGGTTTCTAAGAAACCATTTATGGTTTTGGGGTTGAGGTGTTAAACCATTTATGGTTTTGCTGCTGAACGAGATGATGCAGAACAATCTGGATCTGACCATGAGAAAGATGAATTTCTAGGTTATTCAGATGGACAGAGGTAGCGATGGTGGGTGGCGATGCAAAACGAGGTTTAGTCGGAGGTGGCGATGGTGGTGGTAGCTGGTGGTTGTGGATGGTGGTGGTGGTTTTAGAGAGAGACAGAGAGAGACTGAGAGAGGGCAGAGTAGAGAGAGAGGGCAGAGAAAAACTTTTGAATTTGAAATAAAATGAAGAGAGAGAGGAGGGAAACAATATATATAGGGAGAGAGAAAGAAGGGGTAGTGGAAATGTCTATTGTGCCCCTTCTAATATTATAGAATATTATAATATAGTGGGTGATGTGGCACAATATGAACCAAGGGTTGAGTTTCTTAAGGTTTTTCCATTTGAGAAGGTTTTCTCCCTATACTTCCACTATATATATATATATATATATATATATATATATATATATACATGGACGAAGGATAAGAAGGGCCAGGGGTGGCCCTGGCCCCCCCTGTTTTATGGCGCAGTGGTAGAAATTTGGGATTTTCATAGATAAATTGAGTCCGGGTTGAGTTCGGCCCCCACCGGTTTGCCACTACCGATCGAAAAAAATTGAGTTCGGTCCCCACTGATTCCGAAACCAAGCTTCGCCACTGTATATATATATATATATATATATATATATGGGGGAAAACATCATAATGATGAAATACCATTTGTTTCTTTAATTAAGTTGTAATAGGAACATTCATAGATAAGTTAGTGGCAAGTAAAGAATCTAAAGAATTCTATATTTTTTTTTTTTCTAGAATTTCATGTTTTTTCTAAGAAATTTTAAATTTTAATTTACATATTTTGATTACCAGAAGTTTGCACTTTCATGTTTAGTCATTAAACATTGAGCACGCATATCAAATGACATTTTAGTTAGGAAGCTTAGCATCCTATTTTTTTAGTTAGTGAGTTGTGTAGATTATTTAGTTGTTTTTATAGTTGGGTAACCTATTTAACCTTTTTCATGAATAAAGGTATACAATAAACAAAATATGTATTTTTTTTAATAAAAATATTAAATTTTTAACATCACAAAAAAAGGTTAATGGCTACAACGTTAAACATAAATTGCTATATATAATATAAGGTGGCGGTAGATGCCAAATGCTAAATGTTTCATATGTAAAACCAATATGCTTTTTACTACAACCCCACATAGAATATCAATTAACATGTTTTCATAGGTTACAAAGGTTTAATTTTTGACTTTCGTAAGTTACACATATTACTTTCAACCTTAGTTGCATATATCAATCAAAACAAAAATCACTTATCATGAATGTAATGCATGTTATATCTGTTTCATGTGTTACACCAGAACTAAGTTGCATATGGTACACATTTATGCAACTTTATGACCTTCCCTAGGTTAAGTTTGATAGTACTGACAATTAAGCTACATACGCTAAACGTTCTAATATGTAAATTGATGAATTTGTTTTTTTCGTAGGTGAAGAAATTTTGTGTTAAAGATATATGAAGATGATTACGAAGAATGAAGCATAGTTAGATTTTTTTTTATTATTGTTGTTTTTTAATCATATTTTAAATAATTTTATTTTGTATCAAACGTTTGTTACGTTTATTATTGATTGTAGTAACATTCTTATCATTGTATAAATAATTAAATTTGTTATGATAGTTTTTTAGCATTTGTTGATTGTAAAGACTATTGTTTATCGTTTTTTGGATAATATTTTATTTTGTTATGATAGTTTTTTTATTATTTTTAAATTATTATATTTGTATGAAACGTTTGGGTTATTAACTAACGTGTTAAGCCCATGTAGTTACATTTTAGAGCCTGAGAAGATCAAGCCAAGCCTTGAGAGAACCGAATGCATATCTCCTCACTTCCGCAACTCGGAATTACCCAAAGAATTACAAATGTTTAGGAACCATCTTTTGTTGAGATCATCTACTGTTAAACTTTTAAACTAGAGCGAATACATGTTTTATATATCCCACTAATTCACGTAAATACTTTTAAGAAACTGATAATGTGTGCAGATGCTTTGATGCAATGATTTATTATTATCCTTTAACAAATGGTTTTGATTACATGTTAAACACGAGATTAGGGGTAATTCTTTATAATTCTGGGACGGGTCTTACAGTTTCGCCCTGTTGACAAACCAAGTAAAAAAGCCAAGCAATTATATCCCCCAAATGTGGCGACTTCCAAATCTACATCAGGAAGTGTTCATATCTGGAAGCATGTTTCATTCGATTCCTTCACCCCCTCTATCTCTCCCCCTCTCCTTCCCCCTCTCTCTCTCTCTCTCTCTCTCTCTCTCTCTCTCTCTCTCTCTCTTCACTCCTTCGTCGTTACCACCACTAAACTAGTTTCAGGGAAAATATCTCATCCGACATGTGCTAGACACACCAGACTGATTAAACCATTTATCAGAAGTTTTTACACCATTTTTGTGGGTGGAATTGTGATGATAAAGTAGATGATGTTTCTTTTGATGTTGATGATGATTTGAATAAGAGATAGAAGAAGATATATTTTGTTTGAAATCTCTGATTGAAGAAGAAAGGGGAGAGAGGAGAGAGATTGATTGCAATGGTTCATATTTTCCAATGCATAAAGTTTACAACCACTTTTCAGTTTATTTCCCTTAGTTGTACCTTTTGAGTTTTAAGCAATAATTATTTAAATCAAAATCACACACTTTAAATATTAACCATTGATCAAGTTAGATCAACGGCTCACATAGGGTTTCCAAGAGTTTTTTAAATTAATAGGGTTTTCTCTCTAACCCTTCCCAATATATATGAATCTAGGGATCCTAAGAAAACAATAGGCTGATTGAGAGCTTAGAGACCATTTTGTACCACATATTTCTCTAAAACATTTTTTTTTTGCATTTATACATAAGTTTATATTATCAATTTTCGATTTATATATGTGTATATTGTCAAACTTATATGTATGATACTTATTTTTCAAATTCAAATATGTATACACATTATTAGAAAAACATGTTCTTATCAATAATCTTCCTTTCAACACTTCAATATATGTATGTGCAATCATTTCTACATATTTGCACACGCACACACACACACACACACACACACACACACACACACACACACACACACACACACATATATATATATATATATATATATAGGGTCAAAATCCTATACAAAGTGTTTTTTTTTGTGAGAAGTGTGAGAAGGTGTTTTGGCCATTGGATCATATTAATCTATGGTGTGGATTAAGTGAGTGGCATTTTAGTAATTAGTGTTATAATATTAATAATAAATTACATGGTTGAGGGGTATTAAAGTAAATTAGACACCCATATTTAATTGATACCTCTTAAAAAATGGAAACCACCATTAATTCTCATTACTCTCTCTCTCTCTCTCTATTCTATCACCTCTCTCTCTCTCACTTGCTCCTCTCTCTGCGCCTCCTACCAGAACACATTTTCAACAACATAAAACAATCTTTGATATTTTAATTATTATTAGTGTTACATGCATTTTTTCTTTTGTTCTTTTATAGATTATGCATATAATAATATTCTAACATGCAACCAGTGGCGGATACAGAAATATTTTTTACGGTGGGCACAGATTGTTGGGTTAAAAAGAGGCAAGTCAAAACAAGTTGAGTAAAACCAATTCATACTTAGTTACTTACAAATATGATGAATTTAAGAGCATTTGGAAACCAAAAATATCCTTATAAATCAAATGATGTCGTATTTAGCTTAAAACTTTAATTAATATATAAAAATAAAAAATAATTAAATTAAATAGTCTTTTGAAAATACGTATCGTAAGAAAAACGGAGAAAACTTTCGTTAGTATTAAATCAATAAAGTGAAGTTAAAATAATAATAAAACGAAAACTAACTTTAAAAAGTGAGAAGAGAGACAAAAAATAAGAAAAAATCCCATGAAAATAACATTTATATGCTCTTTCAAACACTTTTATGGTGCAACATTTAAATTAGGTAGTTGGGGCCGGTAATCAGAGGTATCCAATATAAATTAGTAAACTTGAATTGCATAATTTTAATTGGGCTGTTGGGTAGAGGACGGTGGGCACAGGCCCACCATGCATGTGCTTTGTATCCGTCCCTGCATGCAACAATCCAAAACTGGAGGGCTTTCTAGGCGGCATCAACTTACTGGATTCGTGTCGCATGACACGTCATTAATATATGGTTCTCTTCAGCAACAACCGGTGGCCACACCTACGCCGCCACAACAAGATAACTCAATGGTGTTTTATGTTTAAGGTAAAGAGAGGTTTTTTTTTTAGGAATGAAGATGAAGGCGACATCCGGTGATAATGGATCATTGTGTTTTATCTTCATTGGTGTGTTTCATGGTGTATTATTTTATACATTTGTTTATTGTTGTGTTTTATGTTCAAAGGATTTTTGTGTGGTTTAGTGTTTTTTGAATTTAAAACACATTTTAAATGTATGTATAGTTGTGTTTTAAAGTACATTCTAGTGTGTTCTTTGAATGTGTTACTGATTGTGTTTGATGAAGATAAAACACACTGGATTATGGAGAAGATGATGATAAAACACACAGGACTGTTAAAACACAAAGTTGAGAATATGGTGATAAAACACACGGGTATGAACGTAAAACACCATACCTTGTATAAAGAATAACTAAAAATATACCTTAAACATAAAACACTACACGTTGATTGTTAAAACACTATGACGTTAGTAATGACGATGATGATGGTGACTAGAACCATTCTCTCTCTCTCTCTCTCTCTCTCTCTCTCTCTCTCTCTCTCTCTCTCTCTCTCTCTCTCTCTCTCTCTCTCTCTCTCTTAACCTATTTTTATGCCCTCTCTCACCTCTCTTACCAAAATTATAATTTTAATCATTATTTAATAGTATGTAAAAAATTACTAAAATGCCCAAACACCTTGTGCCACATGTCACTCCCATATTAGTTCTCACACTTCTCACAAAAAAAATAGATTTGTACAAGAACCTAAACCTATATATATATATATATATATATATATATATATATATATATATATAGGGTAGGGTTAGCATACAAAAGATGTGTTTTGTAAGAAGGGTGAGAAATAAAAATGATCATTGGATCAATTTAATGAATGGATGAGATTAAATTAGTGGCATTTTTGTAAATTGTGTTATAAATTAATTAATAAAAAGAGTCTTGTGAGGGTATAATTGTCAAGACCTAAAAACAATTAACTACCTCCTTAATTTAAGGAGCCTTCCATACATCTCTCTCTTTTCATTCCTATCTCTCTCTACGATCATACCTCTCTCCTCTCTTCCCTGATCAAAAAAGACTATGAAGGCATTTGATTTTTTTTTTTTTTTGTCGTTGACTCGTAGCTATGTAATTAGAATATGGTGTGGAATTAAGAAGATGTTGGAATTAAGAATATGGTGTGGAATTGTTGACCCACCATTAGAAGTCGAAGTAAATGAAGGTGTTATTTCCCTTTTCTTTTTCTTTTTTTTTTCTTTTTCTTTTTCTTTTTTTTTTTTTTTGAGATTTTAGTATTTTAAAATGAAATTTGCGTGGAGCTTTATTTATTGTACCCATTTTTAAAATTATGTACTCAAAACATTTTAACTGGACGTGTGTTTATTAAAGATCATAATAATGTTAATTAATTGTAATTATTTTAGTCAAATGTATTTTTAGAATATGTTTATAATAGTTGTTGACCAACTCAATGGTAGGCTAAGATTGCTCCTTTCCTTTTGTATTTGTCTATTGTACTTCGGCTATTTATGCCTCCACTCACAGAAATTATTGTAAGCATTTTTCAATTCAATAACTTTATTATGGTATCTAGAGCCTTTCATCTCTAACGAGAATAGATCCCACTGATTTTTTTTCTAAACTCCTTCCGATCACTTTCCATGGCACCGATTACCATTTTTCAACTCACCGCCTCAACTCATTTTAACATTCCCCTCACCAACGACAACTTTCCAGTATGGCGTAAGCACGTCTACTCAACTCTTATCGGCCTCGATCTTCTTCATTTCATAACCGGAAGTAAACAAGCTCCAACAGAATTCCTAGATGCTGAACGCACCAAACCAAATCAGGATTACTATTCTTGGTTTCGCCAAGATCAAATCATTCTGGCGGCTCTCCTAGGCAGTTGTACTCCTACTATTCAACCAATGATTGCATCGGCCGACACTGCTCGGGACGCGTGGGAACGATTGGTAACCAGTTTTGCAAATCCATCTCGCTCGCGTGTGATATCTTTAAAATCTAAACTTGCATCGAACCCCAGAGGCATTCGCACCGTCACCGAATATCTACGTGACATGAAGTCCATAGCCGACGAACTCGCCCTAGTTCAAAACCCGGTCAAAGACGAAGATCTTATGGTCCATATCCTTTGCCAACTAGGTGATGAATACAAGAATGTTGCACAATCACTTCGACTCCTTGACTCCAAACTCACCATTCCAAAATTATTTGAAAAACTTGTTGACTTTGAAAGAGAGCTTCATCAAGCCAATGTTGCCTCAACACTTATGGCTACAGCCAACTTCACACAAAGAAACGCACGAACCGCTTCCAGATCTACCAACGACCATCGCAACATCCAAAGCAACTCCAACAACAAATCATTTCGCAATCATTGGTCCAGTGGCTCAAATCTAAATAGCGGTACTCGTGATACTCGTCAAAATATCTATTGTCAATTCTGTAATTTTGCAGGGCATGAAACAAAGGAGTGTAGGAAACTTGCGCGGTTTCTCCGCGAAAACCATGTTACTACAGGAAATTCTATGGCCCAAAATAAAGCTTCACCAACTGCTAATGTCGCAACATCCTCCTATATGTTTGATACTGGAGCTTCTAGTCATGTCGATCCCGATCGTACATCCTTCCATACTGTTTCCGAGTATGGCGGACCAGATGAAATTGTCCTTGGAAATGGTAACACTCTATCCATAACTCATATTGGTCAAACACACCTTCATACGTCAAAAGGTTCTCTTACCTTAAAAGACGTTTTGTGTGTTCCTCAATACAAAAATAAACTCATTTCTGTTGCAAAATTGTGTAAGACTAACCATGTTTCTGTGGAATTTTTTCCCACCCATTTTTTTGTCAAGGATCTTCGAACAGGGGCACGTCTAATGCGGGGTGAGAATTACCTTGATGTCTACTATGCAAACCTTCCTACCTTACCTCAAATAAATGCGGTCTCCACCATGTCGCCGCTTGATTGGCATCACAAACTTGGGCATCCTTCCATTCGGATTCTTAAGAAAATAACCAAATGTTTAGGTTTACATTTTAATCTCGTCAATTTTCATTGTAATTCGTGTTCCATCAATAAAAGTCATAAGGATTCCTTTGGCATGAATTCATTTACTACCAAACAACCCTTACAATTAATCTATTCGGATGTTTGGGGACCGGTAGAAAAATCGATTGATGGTTTCACCTATTATGTGATTTTTGTAGACTACCACACAAAGTACATTTGGCTATATCCAATGAAACATAAATCCGATGTCTCTGTTTTATTTCCTCAATTCAAAGTGCTAGTCGAAAAGTTTTTCCAAACACCTTTAATTTCTCTTTTCACCGACAATGGTGGAGAATATATTGGTCTCACTGCATATCTCCAAGCTCAAGGTATTTCTCATTTCACCACCCCTCCGCATACCCCGGAACAAAATGGTGTTGCCGAAAGACGTCATCGACACATTGTTGAAACCGGCTTATCACTTCTCCACTATGCCCATCTTCCACTTTCATTTTGGACACATGCCTTTCAAACTGCCATCTACTTAATAAACCGTTTACCCACTCCGGTCCTTGACTTCAACAGTCCGTACTCCGCTCTTTTCCAAAAAAAAACCCCACCTATGACAAATTCAAACCTTTTGGATGCTTATGTTACCCATGGCTTCGTCCCTACGCAAAATCCAAATTACACCCACGTTCGGAAAAATGCATATTTTTGGGCTACTCACCATCAAAATCCGCCTACAAATCCTATGATCCGAAAAATCGACGTCTTTATCACTCGAGACATGTGGAGTTTGTTGAAACAATTTTTCCACAACTTTCACAGCCAATCAACCTTCCTACTATAGAAACATTCCTTGGGGCCCAACCAAGTTTATCAGCTCATTCACACATGTCTCCTTATTCCACCGTCACTTGTACCCCACCAACTTCCACTTCCTCATCCTCTACCCAACAGCCCACTCATTCACACAACACTGGGCCACCAAGCCAAACTAAACAACCTCATTCCCCACACCCTCCTACAGCCCACTCCGATCCACCCTCTCCCTCTGTTAACTCACCCTCTTACTCCGAACCACATGTCGAAGCTCAACACATGCACGTCCATAACCAACATTCACCATCTCCCTTAACTCAATCTGCCTCCCCCACTTCTTTACCCACAACCCTACCTCCTCGCACACGTAAACCCAATCCAAAGTATTTTAACTCAAACTTTGTCAATCATACCACATTCCATCCAATTCCCCTAACTATTGAACCAACCACTCATACCCAAGCCATGAAACATATTGAGTGGCGAAAGGCAATGGATGACGAATTCAATGCTCTTCAAAAAAACTCCACTTGGGAACTTGTTCCTCCATCACACCATAAACCAATCGGTTGTAAGTGGATATTCCGTATAAAACGTCGTCCGGATGGCTCAATTGACAAATACAAAGCCCGTTTGGTTGCAAAGGGATTTCTTCAAGAGTATGGCAAAGATTACTTTGAAACATTCAGTCCGGTCACGAAACCCGTAACTATACGTACGGTTCTAGCTATAGCCTTGTCCTGAAATTGGTCAATTCGCCAACTCGATGTCAATAATGCTTTCTTGCATGAAACCTTACATGAAGACGTTTACATGACACAACCTCTAGGCTATGTCAATCCGGATTTACCAAATCATCTTTGTCGACTTCGGAAGTCACTTTACGGGCTCAAACAAGCACCTCGTGCATGGTACTTGGAACTTGCCACGTTCCTTCTAAAACTCGGTTTTAAAAAATCATTTGCTGACCCATCCTTATTCATCTATAATCGAGATGGCATTGTTTCCTACTTCTTAGTTTATGTTGATGACATTGTCTTGACGGGTAACGACAACTGCTTTCTACAACATGTCATTCACTCTTTATCAGAAAAGTTTTCAATTAAAGACCTTGGCATGTTACACCACTTCCTAGGGATAGAAGTCATTTCGACAGTTAATGGTCTATTTCTATCTCAGCATGCTCATATCCAAAACTTGCTAACCAAGTTCAAAATGGATGGTGCCAAACCAATTGCCACACCCCTCAGCTCCACCGAGACATTATCTTTTGCTGATGGCTCTCCTAAAGTTGATCCTACACCATATCGCCAACTTGTTGGCTCCCTTCAGTATCTTGCGTTTACTCGACCCGATGTTTCTTTTGCTGTCAATAAGCTTTCTCAATACATGCATGCACCAACTCAACTTCATTGGCAAGCGTTAAAACGTGTTCTCCGGTATCTTAAAGGCACTATCCATCACGGATTATTCCTTAATCGTGGATCTCCTATCCATCTTCAAGCATTTACCGATTCGGATTGGGGGGGCATCGTTGATGGGGGGCGTTCCACAACCGCTTACATCATATATCTTGGATCCAATATCCTCTCATGGCGCTCGGCGCGTCAAAAATCGGTGTCAAGATCCTCCACTGAAGCTGAGTATAAGGCATTAGCAAATGGTGCGGCTGAACTTTCATGGGTCTAGAATCTACTGTTGGAACTTGGTTTATCTATACCCAAATCACCTACACTTTTTTGTGACAATGCGGGTGCTACATACTTGAGTGCAAATCCAGTCTTCCATTCACGGATGAAACACGTGGCACTAGATTATCATTTTGTTCGTGAGAAAGTTGCGGATAGATCATTACAGGTTCAACACATTCACTCTGCCGATCAACTTGCTGACGTTCTTACCAAACCACTTAGTTGGGGGCCATTTCAACGTCTACGATCCAAGATTGGAGTCTCCGATGGATCCTCGATCTTGCGGGGGCATATTAAAGATCATAATAATGTTAATTAATTGTAATTATTTTAGTCAAATGTATTTTTAGAATATGTTTATAATAGTTGTTGACCAACTCAATGGTAGGCTAAGATTGCTCCTTTCCTTTTGTATTTGTCTATTGTACTTCGGCTATTTATGCCTCCACTCACAGAAATTATTGTAAGCATTTTTCAATTCAATAACTTTATTAGTGTTCAGTGTGTTTGTGTTCTATATGAGTTTAAAACACAATGGGTTTAAATGTCTTCATTAAGAGTTTCTCTTTATGTTAGGGCAAAGTGCTTATTATTCTTGATTGTGTGTTTTATGTTAATTGAAAGTTAGTATTTTTAGGGAAAAGTTCTAATTGTTCTTGATTGTATGTTTTATGTTTAAAGTTAACTGATGAAACACAATGAAGAATCAATGTCACTTTTGTCCACTAAAACACATCACTGAAAATGTATAGAACATTCGGTTATGTGTTTTATTTTTAAAGTTAACTGATAAAACACAATAAAGAATCAATGTCACTTTTTCCAGTAAAACACATCACTAAACTAGTTGTTTGAAACTCGTTGGATAACATACTAATTGATATTTTTAAACATGATAAAGATTTTACTAAGAGCATGTTTGGCTCTCCTTATTTCCACCTCCTTATAACTTATAACTTCTTCAAAAAGTTAATAAGTTACAAAAAGTGTTTGGCAAAAGGAAAAGGACTTTTTGTTTTAACTTTTTCTAAGCCTATGATAAGTTATTTTGGAAAAGTAAGGGAGAAGTGACTTTTTGAACCTCCTTATAACTTATTGATGGTTATTTACCTACATGCCCTTATTATATCCTTACACACTCCCTCCTTATACCCTTTTTGGTCATTTTACCTAAATAAGTTAAACCAAACACTTTTTTACAAACTAACTTATCAACTTATTGTTTTTCCTCACCACATAAGCTAATCCAAACACTTTTTTAAAAACTCCTTTTTAAAAAGTCATAAGTTAATAAGTCCTTTTAACAAAAAGTCCTTTTTACCTCAAATAAGTTTATCCAAACATACCCTAAATCCCTAAAAACTCTCCACAATTAAAACCATCAAAAATAAAAATTAAATGATACATGTAATATTACCTTTGTACCCTTGGTCTTAAAATACTTCATCGCCACATGTCAACATGAGAGTGTTTCTTACCCTTCTCACAATTTCCACCCTTTGTACCGGAACCCTTATATATATATAGGCTAAGTATAGAGGAAAAACCCCCTAAAATGAAAAAACCCCCACAAACCCATCTTGTGGTTCTCATGGTTCCACATCACCCATTAGTAGAAATATTAATTTATTGTCTTAAGGGGTATATTAGACATTTCCCTTTTCCCCCCATTTAATAATTTGAATTTTTTTATTCTCCCTCCTATATAAAGAAGTCCCTCTCTCTATTCCCTCTCTCTCTCATATTTGATCTATATCTTTCACAAAGCTCATCACAGGCCATTATATGTGTAACAGAACCACCGCCGCCGCCGTCGACGACGACGGACCAACCTCCAAACTAGCTACAAGTCATCTCATCCTCTGTTTCCTATTTTACTTTCACACATCTGTTTCCTATAAGTCATCTCATCCTCTGTTTCGTGACGATGTCTGGAAACGTATATGCGTTGGTGTATTTGGAAGATAGATATGGATGGGAAGGTGAATGGAGCTGTTGAGACAAAATAATCATTTCCATAATTTCTCATTCTTATTCAGCATTTTCGGTAGTTGAAGGTTTGTTCTTTCAATTTTTAAAAAAAAAAGTATATGCGTTGGTGATTATTTGTCATCTTTATATACATTCCCTATTGAAAAATGAGAAAACGAGGAAGTGTGTTTGAACTGTGAATGATTCTTATCTCTTTTTATTATTTTTGTTTTTTTTTTCTATGAATTTGTTTTATGTAATGGTTCAATTAGTTGGACTTGGAAGTGGGATTGACGCGTGGACCATGACAAAATACATGTTAAAGAAATAATCACATGAACTAAAAATTTAGTTATGTTGAAAAATATCAACCAAAAAAAATTGGAATATATAAAGCCAAAATTAATTTATAAAAAAAGACCATGAATATTTCACTTTTTTATAGGAAATGTCTTCTTTTGGGGGTTAGGCGGTTTAATATTTTTATTTTTTTTAAGTTAGAAATAATTATTGATTTTTTGTGTGTTAGCATCTATTTTTTTTGGATGATTTATAATGTTAAACATCGAGAATGATTTTTCGTTTTGTGTTCATGTTCGTAGTACTTTTGTGTGGTAGTTAGGGTGTTTTTATCGTCTATATTTTTGTATACTCTTTGTGCTGAGTTAGGCTGTTACGTGTGTAGCATGTCCGTTTTTTTGCAGTAAAATTTTGTTTTCTATGTTTACTAGCATATCAAATTCTGCTCTATGTTCACTGCAGACTACAAAAGTTTTTTTTTTTGCTGTGTTTTCCTGTTACACATGTAACACTCGTGTGTTTTTGCACCATGTCTGTCTATTTTTTTTTTTTGAATGTATGAGTTTTTTTTATGTTACCTATGTGTTGTTTACAGAAAATGTCTTTTTTGTATGGCCTCTATTTTGTATTATGTATTTCTTTATAAAGATTCATTTTTATTATTAAAGAATCATTTGTTAAGGTGTTTTATCTGTGTTTAGTTATACCATATCTGTGTGCACGTTAGGGTGTTACGTGTGTAGCATATCTTTTTTTTGGTGTCAATGTGTGTTGTGTGCAGTCAGAATGTTTGATGTTTTGCAGACTACAAAGGTTTGTATGTGTTTGCAGACAAAAAACGCCTGTTTACACACGTAACGCTCGATTTTGCCATGGCTCCTTATTGTATATTAAATAAGCTGTTTTCCGCACACAACATTAGTTTGTTTCACCAAGAATAAATGGTCTGTATTTTGTTCATGTTATGAAATATAATGCTTTTTCAAAAGAGTGAAGTTTGAAATTTGATCTTGAACCTTTATTATGTAGAAAGTTACACACTTTGACTTTTGAGGTCAACTCTAGCATGCCTTGTATCTAAGATTGATGATAACTGTATGTTTTTTATGATTTTCAAAAGGGTAAAGTTTGAAATTTGATTTTGAATCTTTTGAATAAAAAAGTAGTGAATTTTAAAAAGTAAATTTATATGGAGTGTGTGCAATGAATGGTACACATTTTGCAGTCAAATTTATGTAGAGTGTGTGCAATGAATGGTACACACTGTTACGTGTGTAGCATATCTGTTTTTTGCAGTCAAATTCTGTTTTCTATGTTTTCTAGCATATCAGATTCTGCTCTATGTTTACTGCAGACTACAAAAGTTTTTGCTGTGTTTTCCTGTTACACATGTAACACTCGTGTGTTTTTGCACCATGTCTGTCTAGTTTTTTTTGTTTTCTCATGTATGAGTTTTTTTTAATGTTACCTATGTCTTTTTTACAGAAAATGTTTGTTTTTGTGTTTTCTCATATAGTCTAATCTATAACTAAAGACAATAAATGTGTTGTTATTTGTTTTAAGAATGACTTTTCAGAATGTTTGTTATTTGTGTTTTCTCTGTGTTTAGTTAGGGTGTTTTTCTCGTCTATATGGTCGTATCATCTTTGTGAATTTACTTAGGGTGTCTTTTTCTGTGTTAAGGTAGGATGTTACGTGTGTAGCGTATCTGTTTTGCAGTCAAAAGTTGCTTGTAATTCAGTAAAAAATGTATGCTGGGTGCAGACTACAAAAGTTTGTCTGTGCTTCCAGAAAAAAATCCTGTTACACATGTAACACTCGTGTTTTTTGCACCTTATCAGGAATGTAATATTGCATATTATAGAGGAAGAATTTGGAAAAAAATTCTTGAATGGAATGTCATTGATCATGGGATGAAATCTATGTTTGCGTATGTTTCGTATGTAACAGCACCACTAAGTTGGTATACATTAGTTTCTGTTTTTTTACTATATACAAAGTTTTGATTTTTTCATGTAAATTGATGAATTTTGTTTTATTTTTGCAGGTGAGCATATTTTTTTGCATTAAAGATGAAGATGATTATCAAGAATGAAGTGTAGACAATTTTTTTTATTTATGATAGTTTTTTTTAGCATTTTGTCGATTTGTAATGACCGTTTTGTTTGTTTTAGCACTTTGTAAGAAACAATTCTTGTGTACATTTGAATGTTTTTTGATCTATAAAGTTTTTAATTGATTATATACAATCTGTGCAATTTTAACGTACGCAACACTGCATATGTTACATATGTAACACGGGCGTCTGACAGCTTGTATAAGAATGTGGAAAAAGTAAGAGAGAGATGATGTGACATGTGTGGGGTCCACACTGTCATATCTGCTTTTCAGAAAATAGCATTTGACCATTGTGCCCTTTTTTTGTCATCTACCTAATTATTTTATTAAAATAAATGTAGAATCAATCTAAGCCATTGATCACTTTAGATCAATGGTCTAGATTAAGTTTACCAAGTTTCTTCAAAATAGGAGGGTTTTTATTTAATCCTTGCCCTATATATATATATATATAGGGAAAGTATAAATTGAAAACCCACTCAAGTTAAGAAAACTCTGAAAACCCGTCAAAAAACCATCTAAAAAACTTTTTTTTTTGAAAAAAAATACACAAGGTAACATACATGTTTTTAAGCGTTTTGGGCCAAAAAAATAAAAAAAGCGCCGAACGAATATTTAAAAAAAATAAACAACGCAAACTTTGTAACAGCGATGTTAACATATGTTAAAAAGCAGAAACATATGTTAACAGCGCTGTAATATATGTTAAAAAGCAGAAAACATATGTTAACAGCGTTGTTACAAAGTTTACGTTGTTTATTTTTTTTAAAAATATTCGTTCGGCGCTTTTTTTATTTTTTTGGCCCAAAATGCTTAAAAACATGTATGTTACCTTGTGTATTTTTTTCAAAAAAAAAAAAAAAAAAAAAAAAAAAACTTTTTTAGATAGTTTTTTGTCGGGTTTTCAGAGTTTTCTTAACTCGAGTGGATTTTCAAAATATCCAACCCCCTATATATATATATATATTGGGGAGGGATAATTTGAAAACCCTCCCCACTTATGGAAACCTATGAAACCCCAATCACAACCATCCATTGTTTGTGATCTATAGTCAAGATTATTTGCAGCTTTTTTGATAAATTAAAGATGCATTTTTAAGCTTGGAAGGGTATTATGGTCCAACTAAATTTATCATGCTTCTCTCTCTTCAAACACTTTTCAGGCTTTATAGTACTATATACATTTTTTTCTATCTCCACTCTCATCTCCCCTATCCATGTTATTTTAAGATGAAATTAATGTTGCAAAGTTTGAAAAACTCATATAACAGATGTTTTATGTAACAATTCATGTTTTTTCACAAATAATCTTACCAAATAACATATAATAAATTCTAACCCAACAACAAAAAACATATGTTTTCACGACTTATCTCACTAAAAAGTTGTAAAAAATTATAAACCAAGAACAAAAACATATGTTTTTACGACTTATCTCACAAAAAACATGTGGTAAATTATAACTCAACAACAAAAAAACATATGTTTTCATAAACTTTTCTCACTAAAAAATTCAAAATTATCAAACCAAACAACAAAAAACATATGTTTTTAGATGAAAAAAACAAAGTTTGATATTAAAAAAACGAACTATAAACATTTACAAAAAAACCCAGTCTAGATCTTGAACACCAAAACCTATCTCAACCTTCATCGAAAAAACAATCTTCGTTCAACACCACCACTGTCGGATCTTGGAAAAACAAGCTTTAAAACAGACCAAAAAAAAA
This sequence comes from Ambrosia trifida, assembly GCA_028751855.1. Lineage (NCBI taxonomy): Eukaryota > Viridiplantae > Streptophyta > Magnoliopsida > Asterales > Asteraceae > Ambrosia > Ambrosia trifida. The sequence goes on from CM054132.1 coordinate 7,465,616, forward strand.
CCCCACCATTCTTCTATACAATCAACCAGCAACCACCTCAAATCACAACACAAAAATCTTACAAAACCAATGATTCAAAAATTTAAAACGATATTCAAAATAAAAACACATAGTTAGATATAGAACATTAGCTATGGAAAAAACACCAAATCCGTTCGGACGATATTCAACCAACGACAAAAGTTCAACCATTGACAACGCCCAGATTTGTTGTGAGGGAGAAAGTGATTGGATTTACAAATTGGTTTATTAAAATAATAGAGATGGTAGTGCTCATCGATTTCTACAAATTGTTGTTTGTTGGTGTTGATAAGGTTTATGTGGTGGTGATGATAAGCTGAGAGGAAACATGACATTGGGAAGAGGAAACTAGACTTTTAGGTTGAAGTTATTGTGTAGTACAATACACATATATAGAGAGAGACAGTGAGGGGATGTATAATGTCTATAATACCCCTTTTTCAATCTTGAGGACAATAGACGTGGAAGAATCATAGCCATTCAATGGGATTTCTTGGGTTTGCTCAAGTGGGGGTGGTTTGCAATTTAGATTGCCCTATATATATATATATATATATATATATATATATATATATATATATATATATATATATATATATATATATATATATATATATATATATATATATGTATGTATGTATAAGTTCCTGTACAAAGTACATTTTTCGTACAAAGTGTGAGAAGTCTATGTATTCATTGTGTTTTAAATTTTGGCTATGATGTTTTCGATTCCTTTTGCATTGATTTATATATAAAAACGGCAAACTTTACAATTTAAAACACAATCAAACGTATTCAAGACATGAAATTTAAATAACACTTATTACTTCCTTTTTTAGGGTGTTTTAGATTTTATGTCGAGAATACATTAATTAGTGTTTTAAATTGTTAAGTTTTGTGATTTTCTATACAATACTATGTCAAAAGAATATAAAACATCATACCTAAAATTTAAAACACATTGCCTATATAGACTTCTCACACTTTGTACGAAAAATGCACTTTGTACAGGAACCCCACCCTATATATATATATATATATATATATATATATATAGTATAAGTCACAATGGAAAACCCACTATTAGAGTGAAAACCGTAGAGACTCTGACTTCCCAAGTTTTTTTTTATGAAAATTTGAGGGCATGTAATATACATAATTCTAAGCATTTTGAGCCAAAAAAATCAAAAAAGTGCCGAGCAGTTTTTTTTTAAAAAAAAAAAACCGTTTTCGGGTAACACATGTTACACGAAAATAACATGTGTAATTTTAATGTTACATGTGTTACCCGAAAACTTTATTTAAAAAAAAACCGCTCGGCACTTTTTTGATTTTTTTTTTTGCTCAAAATGTTTAGAATTATGTATATTACATGTTGTGGGTGAAAATCCTCTGGACGATTTTACCTCGCATCCCTAATATGCCATCCCTAGGATGCTGAAGGACTTGACTAACGTCAGGATGTGGCAGTATGTGCATATCCTGAAAATGAACTATCTTATTGTTATATGGATGCATGGTGATTTTACCTCATACTCTTTGAGTAACATCCTCATGATGGTGAAGGACTAAGCAGGATTCAAGATGAAATAATGTTCTGACATATATGCATCCTAAGGATGGACTAACGAATTATCTTGTACTTATGTTATTGCAGGTGTGATCAATAAGTGAATATGACTTGTAACCCCCTTTTAACGGCTACAAAGTCTTATTAATTCAGAGATATCAAGGATGCATGAGCTGTATGCGTGTAGACTTGGAGAATGAGTCAAAGTGTAACCGCCAAAGTGATAAATGCAAGGCGAGAAAGGTGGAAACTGTTATCCAACGTCCACTACAGCTGAAACACCCACAACGGTCACCTGAAATAGTCCACAGGCTTTCAAGGACCTTAACTACTTAGCATATTTCGTGGATTGTTTTATTAACTTCGTGTACTATATAAATGGGGGTATTGGACGAGTATAGGACACCTACTTGCACACTGCTTACACTATAGACTACTCAGATACACTTAGCTAATCACAAACACTTGCTCAATCATTGTAATCATAGCATACTCGTCTACATACTCATCCAAAGTTGTATCTTTTTACCATATTAATATTAACAAACAAGGCAGGGGCCTAGACTCCTCCCGAGGTTTTATGCTGGCGGTCTACAATTGATCAAGGGCTTTCCTCGTAGATCGTGTGTTGTTCTTCTTGTTTATTGCTTTATTTGTTCATTTCTAGCAGTTCCATCCTGAGGATATAACTGTCCAACTTGAGGATACAACTGCCCATCCCGGAACTAACCTAAACCATCCCGGTCATAGTTGCCATATTTTTACTTGTTAAACATCCTGATACACCATCTCAAGAATATTATTGATTTACAAACACATTTCCACAAATTTAGCACTCTACCTCACATTAACTAATTTGGAAGACAAAGTTATTTTTATTGGATAATTTTTGACCAAAACATTACATGTCCTAAAATTTTCAGGCCCTAAAAAGCTCGGGAAGTCAGAGTTTCTACAACATTCACCCCAATAGTGGGTGTGTATATATATAAGAAAACATTAATTGTTTAGAAGGAAATTTTTTGATAATTTAAGTATGAAATGATAAGTAATTATTTAAAACTAGGATCCCTGTGTTAACATTTGAAACGTTAATTTCTATTAGTTTATATTTAGTTACTGAAAATAGGAATAATTACAGTTACAAGGTTAACCCGAATATAAGAACCTTATAAAATCACCAAAATGCTTAACACAACAAAACAACTTAGAAGGAAAAATGGTGAAGTTTTGCTCCACCCATCTTCCATATCTTTAGAGATGCCTTGACAGTGATACCAGACACCAATGCCATTGTTAAACAAAAACACTTTGGCTGCATAATTGATGTGTGTAAATGTATATATAAAAATGTGCAAAAGTTTTAATTAAAACGACTCACCTAAAAATTACACACGCACGGCAAGTGTACCGGTCGCAAAGCGGTAAACAGATAAGACCGAGTATTGAACGCAAAGACGCGAATGCAACTCTCGATCACAACCTATACCGAATACTAGCCTAAATAAATATATACTTAAATGGGGGGTTAAACTAATGATTAAAAACTTAAAAGGAACTGAATATAAATAAAGTAACCTCAGCTGCTTATGGGAACTAGGAACTTGGAGAAATCGGATAGGAAGAAGGCTGGTTACTTAGGTAAAATCCCTAGACACTAGCAATAAATCCTGAATCTGGTAATTAACTTGAGACCCTATTCTTATCTAATAAACCTCCTGTCAAAGATAGCTCACTAGACTTAAGGCGGGACAAGTGTAGAAATGCTAAGATGGACCTGGATCGCCCTAGCGTACCAAAATCCCATAGAAATCAGATTAAAACCTCTCCTGGATTAAAACCGTCAAACTATGAAGCAGACTTAAACTCTACTGAAGAAAACCTAGGAAAACTCTAAACACGGACAAGTAGCGACTCCCGCCCTAGCTCTTGCCAACTACCGAACAATGCCTAGTTAGTTACCTAGCAAACTCGAGTTAGATTTCTCACCCTCAAGAATGGACTGCACGTCTTAGTTAATTTATTATATTAGTTTGTTATACTTGTGTCGTACTCCAACTCCAAATACTAGCACGCTAACCTAAGTTGACGAACTAGATTGATTTCAAGACCTAGGGGGTATCTCTACATGCCTAGCTCCACAAAACCAATAAACAAACTTCAAATAAAATTAACACCAACACACATATATCAAATCCAACAATAAAATTAAAGTCATGTAATCCTACACATCAAAATTAAAAACCAAGAATCATTAAAAACTGCAAATTACGTGTCTAGTTCATATACCTAAGCAACCATAAAAGTCTAGCTACTCATAATATTTAGAAACATAAATTCAAAGTTTATAAAAAACAATTTCATCATGTCTATAAAAATATAGAGCGAAAACTAAACCTAACCCAAGGCTCGTTGGCTATTGATCTTTAACGTGCCCGTGGCCTTTTCTCCTTCCGTGCCCGTTCGATCGTCACCGTAGTTGACCGATTGACTTTTGTCTTTTGCTGTGCAAAAATTCTCCAAAATATTCCTCAGCTCGAAACCCTCTTTCCCTGGCGGCTCTCTTTGCGAATATATATTCATCCTCATTATTTTTTGACCGACTTAGTATTTTGTTTAGCTTTTGGCTTGGGCTTCGGCCCAAGCTTACCTTTTTTTTTTTTCTTAACTATTATTATTATTATTATTATTATTATTATTTATAGTATTATAACTCGGTGCTCTAGACTCGGGTGTTATTGGCTTGACCAAAGTTGCTCGTTTACGCTTCAACGTTCACACGAACACCTACCAAAATATAAAATAAATAAATAAGTACTAAAAATTAATAAAAATCTATACAATGACAAAAATAGGCCAACAAACGAATACACGTCTAAAACTACTAAAAACTATATACAAAAGACTCAATTATAACAAAAAATACATATGAGAATAGATGTGTTTTACGACACATCAAACATCCCCACACTTGACTCTTTTTCGTCCCTGAAAAAGAATTATGCTATGGAATCACAGTTAGGTTTACATCCAGTTTCAAAACATAGGTTACTTAATTAATAATCTACTAACGTATTGATTGCGATTGCAGGTATATTGATCCCCTTAAACCCACACCAGTTTCCAAGCCCTCTTTTTATTTATGTTAAGTTCATGTTGATTAGTCTATCTAGGGTCTCACTCGAAGGAAGCCACAGTTCCTCCTAATCCCGCCTCAAGCTTATGAAACAAAAGGAATAACCAATTGACTATTCCTAACCGTTTTATGTAGAAAACCAAGAGAATTTAAAATCACTTTTTTTTTTTTTTTTTTTTTTTTTTTTGCATACTTAACTCAGAGGGTGTGACCAATCCAAGTCGCTATCCGAGTGGCCAGGCACCTTAAGCTTCAGCATTTTTTTTTCATCTCAGCATACTTAACTCAGAGGGTGTGACCAATCCAAGCCGCTATCCCAGTGGTCAGGCACCTTAAGCTTCAGCATTTTTGCTTTGATTTCTAATTTTTTTTTAAGTGATTAGAAATTCTAACGGTTTTCTACTTATAATGGTGCTTCTTATACTATTTTGGCGGTTTCGGTCTCCCTGTTTCTCCTAGATGAGAACCCACAAAATAGCCTAACATAATTAATTTATTACTTTTCAAAGGAAACCTTTCTACCGGCCGAGCCTACCCACATATCCCAAATCAGACACGTTTTCAATCAATTTTAATCTCTTATTATACATACTATTTGAAAACCGGACACCTAACTTTACCTATCATTTTCCATATTTTATATAATGCAAACTTCAAAATCAGGGACTTTTTTTTCAGTTTTTTTTTTTTTTATTTTGAACTCAAAACGACTCTATATATAGAATAAACGACAGTTTCCCATCCCCACAATTAAACTCTACATTGCCCTCAATGTAGGAATAGAAAACGACTCAAAACAAAAAATAATAAAAAAAATCGGAATACAAAAATAAAAAGACGAGGGCAAATTGGAAAAGACTTAGCTGGTTAATTAATGCGTAAGCTCCAAAAACTCTAGTCCAATCCAGCTCGATCGTATAGCATTTTGCTCGCGATCGGCTCTGACGCAATGATAAACTCTGGGCTTGCTTTGATAAATGATAACAACTTTGAAATCACCCGAATGGAGATTGAGTACGGGCGGTGTAATCCAAACCTGCGCAAAACAAAACAAACAAAACCCGAGCATAATATCGAACCACACAAGAATAAAAAGACTCAAACTACTAACTTAGACTCAAAATATAACAACAAACAAGAAGACGTACCTGCTTGGCAAAATGGCGGTGAATGGTGGTAGAACCAAATGGGTAGAAAAAAAAATCTGATTCTCGCTCAACGTGAAGGACACTGGTGATCACAACACGCGTTGCAAGAGAAAAAAAAAATATAACTTTCCGGGGTAATAGCTGGTCGCATAAGGCGAACAGGTCAACCCAGACTCCTCACATTACGTGAAAAATCTTTTTTCACAGAAAGTTAATTAATTTTTTTTTAAGAAAAAATCTCTTTTATTACCCAAACCTTTACCAAAACTCCCACTCATAAAATATATATAAAGATAATACATGGGATCCGCTCACTGTGAAATTCCCTCTACTTAAGCAAACACGCAAACCTGCTAACTGACTCAAAGACACAAAAAACAAAGATAAAATAGAAAGATAAAAACCTACAAACTACTACCAAAGAACGACCACAAATAAAAAAAATGAAAAGCTAGAAAAAAAAATAGGTATAAATATAAATTTACAAACTCTACAGAGCCTCCCCACACTTAAACTTAATCAGGGGGCTTCTCTTTTATCTGGACCCGATCCAACCCATTTAATTCCACCCGGTCCATATTATTTAGCAAAATTACATTAGTGGAATTGAAAAATATTTTATCGAATTTAAATGGGTCGGACCACTAATATTTAAATTTACCTGGACCAAACCTGATTCTTAGCATGTAATGAGGGGACTTGTTGTCTCTGCAACTCCTGACCCTCGCCCTGTGTCGGTCCAGGTGCCTCTTCGCCTTCTCCCGTGGTGGTGGCCATGGTGGTGGCACTACTAGCAGTGTAATATCCAATGCCTGCACGGGCCGGCTGTGGTGTTCTTCTTCTTCCACCACTGCTTCTTTCTCATCTTCCTTGTTTGGTGACACTTGTTCAAAATCTTTCTCCACTTCTGGAGCTGTCAAATCAACCAACTCGTCACCAAACTCTTCTTCCTCATCAGCTGCTTCTTCAAGCAGGTCAGTGGTGTCTTCCTCTTCCACCACTTCTTCCTCAAACAGCCAGCCTGTGGATTCTGAAAAGTCCATATCTTCCTCAGTCTCCCCTATCTTCTCCATCATGGCTTTCCTATGCGCGTCCCAAGCTATCCTTTCTATCTCCTCATCATCACTCCAGACATCTGCCTCCCAAGGGTATGCTACTAAACTAGAGATCTGGCAAGGCTGCTCATCCTGCTGAACCAAAGGTGGGACTAAGGCGTCCATTATGGTCTCTGGCTCTAACCCTGAATCCTGCAAAATACCATCCTCACAAGACAAGTGTAAAGAATCATAAGGGTCAGTTAAATCATGCACAGAATCAGATGAGTAAGGACAAACAGTTTCAGCAACGGGACTAATACAATCAGGTAATCTAAGTGTTACCATCTCGTCTGGGTCATCATATGTGAAATTAACCTGCTGAACTGGAGGTGGGACTTCAACGTCCATTATGGTCTTCAGTTCATCCACCTGAGCCTCTAGCCTTTTAAGTGCCGCATCTTGTTCCCTCAAAGAGTTGGTGCGCTTGGATAGCAAAGAATCGATATCCTCGAGCATGAGCTGTTGTTTAGCAAGTAAGGCGGCAAAATCGGGTCTAGTGTGAGACGAGACATCCTGATAATCGGGATGTTGATAAAAATGTTGGCTAGGTGGATACTCTGACGAGCTACCACCATGCCTTTCCGCATACATCTTAGCTTGTAGACGATTAGGCCGACTTTTTATTCTATCTAGTGACTCAGATGTTGCAGGGTTAAACCACCGGTTAGCCTGCGGGTATGAAGGCTGGTATGACTGATATGGCTGCGGCTGTAAATACGTGTTAGAATAATAATCCGTGGAATACCCAGATGAATATGAACGAGGGCATCTTATGGTAAAGTGGGGTCCTCCACAGATCTCGCACATGATAAAAAAAATATGTTACGAATAAAAAAATAATAATAAATAGGAAAAAAAAATAAAAGAAAAAATTATTCACAAAATAGTAGACCAGAAACGGATCGGATGATTCTCAGGAGTGCCAATTGCGTCCCCGGCAACAGCGCCAAAAACTTGATGTGTGTAAATGTATATATAAAAATGTGCACAAGTTTTAATTAAAATGACTCACCTAAAAATTACACACGCACGGCAAGTGTACCGGTCGCAAAGCGGTAAACAGATAAGACCGAGTATCGAACCCAAAGACGCGAATGCAACTCTCGATCACAACCTATACCAAATACTAGCCTAAATAAATATATACTTAAATGGGGGGTTAAACTAATGATTAAAAACTTAAAAGGAACTGAATATAAATAAAGTAACCTCAGCTGCTTATGGGAACTAGGAACTTGGAGAAATCGGATAGGAAGAAGGCTGGTTACTTAGGTAAAATCCCTAGACACTAGCAATAAATCCTGAATCTGGTAATTAACTTGAGACCCTATTCTTATCTAATAAACCTCCTGTCAAAGATAGCTCACTAGACTTAAGGCGGGACAAGTGTAGAAATGCTAAGATGGACCTGGATCGCCCTAGCGTACCAAAATCCCATAGAAATCAGATTAAAACCTCTCCTGGATTAAAACCGTCAAACTATGAAGCAGACTTAAACTCTACTGAAGAAAACCTAGGAAAACTCTAAACACGGACAAGTAGCGACTCCCGCCCTAGCGCTTGCCAACTACCGAACAATGCCTAGTTAGTTACCTAGCAAACTCGAGTTAGATTTCTCACCCTCAAGAATGGACTGCACGTCTTAGTTAATTTATTATATTAGTTTGTTATACTTGTGTCGTACTCCAACTCCAAATACTAGCACGCTAACCTAAGTTGACGAACTAGATTGATTTCAAGACCTAGGGGGTATCTCTACATGCCTAGCTCCACAAAACTAATAAACAAACTTCAAATAAAATTAACACCAACACACATATATCAAATCCAACAATAAAATTAAAGTCATGTAATCCTACACATCAAAATTAAAAACCAAGAATCATTAAAAACTGCAAATTACGTGTCTAGTTCATATACCTAAGCAACCATAAAAGTCTAGCTACTCATAATATTTAGAAACATAAATTCAAAGTTTATAAAAAACAATTTCATCATGTCTATAAAAATATAGAGCGAAAACTAAACCTAACCCAAGGCTCTGGCTATTGATCTTTAACGTGCCCGTGGCCTTTTCTCCTTCCGTGCCCGTTCGATCGTCACCGTAGTTGACCGATTGACTTTTGTCTTTTGCTGTGCAAAAATTCTCCAAAATATTCCTCAGCTCGAAACCCTCTTTCCCTGGCGGCTCTCTTTGCGAATATATATTCATCCTCATTATTTTTTGACCGACTTAGTATTTTGTTTAGCTTTTGGCTTGGGCTTCGGCCCAAGCTTACCTTTTTTTTTAACTATTATTATTATTATTATTTATAGTATTATAACTCGGTGCTCTAGACTCGGGTGTTATTGGCTTGACCAAAGTTGCTCGTTTACGCTTCAACGTTCACACGAACACCTACCAAAATATAAAATAAATAAATAAGTACTAAAAATTAATAAAAATTTATACAATGACAAAAATAGGCCAACAAACGAATACACGTTTAAAACTACTAAAAACTATATACAAAAGACTCAATTATAACAAAAAATACATATGAGAATAGATGTGTTTTACGACACATCAATCATATATTGCCTTTATAGGGTAAACTCTTGATGTGATCACTGTTCTTCCTCCTTGTGCAAAGCTTTCTACGATTGAATGATCCACCTTCATGTTGGATATATAGGATGTCCGATGTAATTAAAAGTCGAGGTCAATGTAACCCAACCCGGTATGATCCGAAGAGTTACACGTTGGTATACGAATCAGATAAGTTCATGATTAAATTGATTATTATTTATGAAATAATAATTGTTTTGGACTTGAGGGACTTAATATTAATAAGATTAATATTAAGGAGTATTTAGATATTTAGCAAGGGGGCTTGATGTAAGTTATTGTTTTATAAAAGGAGGGTCATGGAGTAAACCCTAATCACACCTTTCATCAAAACAATCAACCCTTGCCTCCTCTTGTGCAATTTGCGGCCGCCCCCTTTGAAGAAAAAGGTGCCGCCTCTTTTTCTTCTTGGTCCGGCGATCAACCACCACAAACCACCACCTTCTTCTTGCAAGTGTTGCTTCCCGGTTGGTTCGTGCACGGTGTGAACTTCCTACTAGCGAGGATTCGTTGTAACCCGCGTGTTACAATTCCAGTGTAGTCGTCAAAGGTTGATTACTAAACCCCCTATGGTTGTTTAATAATTTATTTGTTTATACGCGTTTAACTGAGATCCTGATTGGGAATATTTTATTAATCGGATTAATAAAATTAACTAATAATTTATATATATTAATCGGCCATTATATATATAGTATATATAATCCATTTTCGTTAAATATATAAACCGCTTCCGCTGTGTATTCGATACCATGATTCCCAACAGTGGTATCAGAACCACGGTTACGCGCGTATAGATGGTAAAGTTATAATTTTGATCTATGTTTTATTTGTCAAAAAAATTATTTTATTTTTTTTTAACAAAAGATCAAAAGCTTTTTGTTGTTCATGGATTGTGATGTGAATTGAGCCCTAGGTATTTTGACCCTTGTCATGGTTGTGTTTGTGATGTTTTATTTTTTTATTTATTTGTATTTTTATTACGGATATTGGATCCGATGTAATAGACAGGATTAGAATAGATTTGTTTTATTTGTATTTCAAATTTATTTGTAATCCTACAAGTACAAGATCAAGACGAAGATAAAGGGGCGAACAAGTTCCATGAAGATAGAGATCTCGGGTCAAGTGGGAGCTATATCAAAAATAGTTTTGAAACCCTTTTGACTAGTTCATTTCGTTTCTGGCTAAAACGAAACGGACGACCTGTTAGGGGCTCGATTCGTTTAATTTTATTATTATGTTTTGTGGTTGTGGTTTATTTATTGTAAATAATTTAGATAACCCAAAATAAATAAAATTTTCACAATCATGGCAACGGTTTTATTAAAAGAATTTTTATAAAAACCGAAAAGCATATTTAATAAAAGGAGTTTTATTAATATTAAAACAAGTACATTCGCGATAATACGACCAACCAAGTTTAAATAGGGTATTTAAAACTATACCGTGTCGAGTGTTGAAAGGAGTTTCAATTATCACGAACAATATAAAATTGGATTTTATAAACTATTGTGTGACTCACATCATGCTAACGAGTCATTCAATATATTTATGGTAAATATTAAAAATAAATCCCAATTTTAAAATTGATGTTTCATGCCACCCTTAACGAATTAACACTCCATTCTATATCGAACCCAAATGTTAGTGCTGACCCTGCATCTGGGCGTTGATCATGAGTGAAGGTAATCATCGCGGTTCCTGTGTAACATAGGCCGGTGTTACAGTTAATAGTAAAGGACCAAACATCGCTTGTTAGACAAGTGGGCATTGTTGCTACAACAAGGAAAATGACCGGGATTAGGTTGCGAGATGTTTAGGCTAAAGGGTCAGTGGTATATTAGGTTTAAGTTATGGTTTAGGGGATCCTCTGGCTCCTGGAATGGACCTGCACAAGGTAGCAAACACCGTTAGCCTTAACGCAGGAGGGGGTCTCCTGCGTTTGGACTCCGGCGTGAGAATAAGTATGTATTCTTTTGGAGTTAATAATGTAGAGAGTATGAGAGTGAGGGAGGAAGTGAGAAGTGTCTGGAATGCAAACCCAAGGGTCTCCTTATATAGGCAACAGGAATCTGCCCAGGAGCTCCCTTAGGGTAGCATCCTTACTATACCTGGCCATGGTTGACTCTCTTTCAGCTGCCTGCAGTGAGACTTTACCCTTTTGGTGCATATTCAGCTTTTTCTATTTCCTAGGTGGACATGGAGCTGTGTGATGTTTTGTTTTATGCCAATAGTCAAAAGCTGAAGCACCTTTTTATATTTCCAACATTTTCTACTGTTCACTTTCTACTGCACAGCTACCATATGGCAGCCGTGCTGCCTTATGTTAGCGTTTCAGCTCCAGGAAGTTCTACAAACCTTAATATCTTTTTTACTTTGCTTTATTTTCTTGACAAGGGTTTTAGACGTGGTCGTTTTAGGACCCACGTCATCAGCCCCCCAGTCATAAGCATTTGTAAAGAAGTTATAAGTGCTTGTGACTTGTAAATTGTGTCGTTCCTCGGTAGCAGCGTTGGTGAAACGGACCTGCGTGCCGAGGAGTTTAACGGATCCTAAGCTCCCTTATGGGAGCTGTAAAAATTGTGTCATGTCCTTGCTAATATTTTATTCTAACTCTTGTCCCTTCATTTAATTTTGTAATTAAATGCTGCTTGCCATCATTACTTTTTAGGCGGCAGACCAATGTCCCATCAGCTGCTGCTTCGGCTGCTGATTTGATGGGCTATGCAGGCTGACGTCATCCTATGGGGTAGATGGATGATTTTTGCCTTGGTAACCGTTTGTAGGTTATTTAATTTCAAATTTTTTGGACTTTAAAAGGGGAAAACCCCTTAATCCCTCATTTCATTCCCTTTTTGGTAAAACCACCTTCTCTTTCCCACGATTTCCACTCTCGCCGGCGTCCTTATTTCTCCTATAAAACCGGTAAGTGCCTCCTTTCCTTGTGCACTCTTGTTTCTGGTCGTTATGGCTAAAAGTGATCTTCTTTCTCAATTTACCCGTTTATCTAAGGCTGATGCTGAACAGTTTTGTTCGGAAATTGGTGTACCGTTGTCTTTTGAACCCTCCGTTCCGAAGGGTAAGACTCCGGTGACCTCTGTTCCTTCCAGTAAACTAGCCGTGTATACGCGTCAGTTTGATCAGGGTAATCTTCGATACCCTTTTTCTAGGTTTTTCTTAAATGTTTTGGAATATCACCAACTGGGTCTTGATCAATTGTGTCCGTCCGGTGTAGCCCTTATCATCCATTTTGAAGTAGTGTGTCGTTGTCTTGGCCATGAGCCTTCTTTGCCCATGTATCGTCGGTTTTTTAGGTTAGCCAAAAATGGGAATTGGTTTACCATTGAGAAGACTCAATGTGAACCAGCCCTGATTTCCAGTGTCATTGGTCTTGTGTCTACTTGGAAGGATAAATTTTTCTTCCTGAACTCTGATTTTCTTCCATTCACTGCTCCAAGGAGGTCTCCTGATACTCCTCTTAATGAAAAAGAGCCTGAGTTTGACACCCTTGATCAGGAGTTATTGGAGAAGCTTCGAACCTGTCCTACCCGTCTCCGTACTTTTCCTGAAGATTTTCTGGTTATGATGGGTCTTAGTGTTAACTGGGATGACCCGGAGACAGAACCCGTGATTTATCACGGTGGGTAGGGTATGTGTTGTTGAGGTTTATTTTCTTTTGTCTCCTTTTTGTCCCTTTGTTATGTCTAATTCTTTGTTTTTCCTTTTTTGCAGAAATGAGCACTCTTGACTTCCTCGCCTTGGATGACATTGCCGATGTTAAGTTCAAAGTTCGGACCTCTGCTGAGGGGAAGAATGTGGTGGTTAGGACCGAACATGTCCGTTTCCAGGGGGAGTATACCAGCATTACCTCCTCTCCGTCTGCTGTTGCGGAGCCATCAGTGAAGAGGTCCATCAGTCTCCGTCGCTCCAGCAAGCGACTTCAAGGTGTTTCCTCTGGGCCAGGGAACGTTCCTGTCATTCCTCTTGTTATTGAGGAGGAGGATGAAGATTCTTCACTGATTGCGTCTGCTATGGGAGGTATACCTGCCACCGGGAAGGGTAAGTTGACTTTGTCTTCTCCTAAAAAAGATGATGTTGTGTTTAAAAAACCTAAGGATGTGGTAGTCAAGAGTGGGGACCAGAAGTTGTTGCTGTCAGGAGGCGAAGGAGGGGAGAGTTCAAGATCGGTTGCTGGTGCTAGTGCTGATGCTCCTGTTCCACAGGGCCAAAGTGAGGAGGTATATGTTCCAAAGTGGGGTATTAAGAGTTCTGACTTGTTGAAGAGGCCATCTGTCTGTAGAGATTTGATCGATCACTGTGTCCCTGATGCCGAAAGGGCTGCGCATCGGGAGTGGACGGACAAGGATTTGATGAAGAAGATGTATTTTCATTTCGGGCAGTTCCTATCATTGTTTCCTGATGGTATGTCTAGGTGGGGTAGTTTGTTGGTTCGGAGTGAGCAAGTGGAGGGAGCCTATGAGAAGCATGAAGGGGAATTGCAAAAAGTGAAGGAAGAGTTAACTAAATATGTTGCTCGGGAGAAGGACTTGGTTCATGAGTTGGCGGTGGCCAGGACTCAGCTTGGTTTGGAGAAAGAGAAGTTTGATAAGATGTTTCGGGGTCTGAATGATGAGAAGGTGAAGGTAGCTGAAGAAAGGGAGGGTCTTGTTAAGGCTAGGGAGGCTGTTAGGCAAGAACTGGCTGGTGTGGAGAAGGTTGGTGTGGAGTTGAGAGCTCAAGTGGATCGTCTGACCGAGGAGAGAGATTGGCTGATCTCAAGGGGGGTTCCCCGTTTTGTTACTATCTTGCTTCATTCCCAGGAGTTTAATGCTCCATTGGCTGACATTTATGCCAAAGCTATTGCTTTCGGACGTCATGGGGGGATACAAGCTGGTTTTAAAGCAGCCGCTGAGGGTCAGAAGATCGAGGAGCTTCCTGCCTTTAAGCCTTCTTCGGGTGATGAATTTTTGAATGCAGTGAAGGCGATGGAGGTCTCCACCTATCCTTACATTGCTAACATCGCCAAGGCCTCCCATCAGCCTATCTCTTCCCTGCAAGGACTGGAGCCTGAAGGTTTGAAGAAGGAGGTTGCCGACGAAGTCTTTAATGCCTATGTGTCTAAGAGGCCCCTTCGGATCATGTTGGGGGGTGCTGATGGTGGGGAGGGTAGCTCGAAGCGTTTAAAGCCTGCTGGTACGTCTGATGTTTCTTGTTTGGATCAGGTATTTGAAAACCCCTCCCCTATTCAAGCTTTGAAGATTGACCCTGTCCCTCCTGCTGGTGAGGATGACCCGTTTGCAGGCCTTGACACCGAGGATCTTTTATGAAGATGTCGGGAACCGAGTTCTGTCCTTCACTGGTGAAGATGATGCTGTGGATGAAACTGAAGACTCCATTACTCCATGACTTCATTATGTTTTAACCTTTCTATGTTATGTTTTGGGAAGCTGATGTACTGAGAAAACTCTTTTATGTTTTGGGCCTACGGGCTTTTTATGTTAGTAGAAGTGCTCCCCCTTTAGGGGTGATGCTTTTAGTATTTAATTTCTGGTTGTGTTGAATATTTGTGCTTGTCGTTTATAGTGTTTGCAATGTCTTTAACCTTTTGCCATGAGGTGGATGCTGCAGTTCAACCATCCCAGGCTACTGGGCCAAGGAACCGATGCAATGCTTATCCTATCAGCTTTTTAACCTTTCTTATAGGTTATAAAATGTTCGTTTTAATCCCAGGTTTTTTAAGTTGAAGAACCGGGGCTATGTTTAGCCTAGTGAGTTACTTGTAACCTGTTATGAACATGTTCGAGCTGTCTTGGTGTGAGGAGCTCACCCTCTTTCATGGGTTTAGGTATTCCAACTAAAGGACTTGTCCCATGGAGTTGTGGATTGTATTAGGAACTCACCCTGTATACAGGGAGGTTATTTACCCTCATTACCTGTTGAGCAGTTGTGGCCTAGGAGCTCATCCCCGTTTCATGGGTAGGTATAGCGCCAGATCCCATGGAGCCTGGTTAGGAGGGGCTCACCCTTTGATAAGATAAGTGACAAGTGAACTATGAAAAAAGAAAGTTCATTCATTCATTAGCTGTTTCATGTGGATTACATCGTAGCATTACAACCGTTTAAACATAGAATCGTTTCAAATGCTTATCACTCCAGTGCCTCGGGACCATGTTGCCGTTTGGGTCAGCTAGCTTGTAGGATCCCCCTTTGTAGGCTTCCTTGATGACGTAGGGACCCTCCCATCGGGGACCTAGCTTCCCTACGCTCTGCTGTCTGCTGGCCTCATTGCATCTTAACACGAGGTCCCCCGGTTTGAAGACTTCCTTTCTAACCCTTGTATTGTAGTAGGCTTCGAGCTTTTTCTTGTATCTAGCTTCTCTGATGGAGGCTTGATCTCTTGACTCCTCCAGGAGGTCCAGGTTGAGTAAGACCTCCTTTTCGTTATACTGTGCATCTCGCCTTGTGCTCCTTCCTGAACTTACCCCAATCTCAGCTGGTATGACGGCCTCGCTTCCGAAGACTAGGCTGTAGGGTGTTTTCTGGTGACTGGTCTTCTCCAAGGTTCGGATAGCCCAGAGAACACTTGGGAGCTCGTCCACCCATTTCTTGCCGTACCTCCCCAGCCTTGCTTTTATGCCTTCCACGATGCTCCTGTTCATACGTTCAACTTGTCCGTTGGACTGGGGGTAAGCTACTGAGCTGAAAACCTGTTTGATGCCCAGCTCGACGCACCAGCTGCGGAACGGCTTGTTGGCAAACTGCTTCCCGTTGTCGATTACGATCTCTCCTGGTAGGCCATATCTGCAGATTATCTGCTCCCATACGAAATTCATCACATGTTTCCCCGAGATGGTGGCCAATGGTTTAACTTCCGGCCACTTAGTGAAATAATCAACTGCCACTAGGAGGAACTTCAGTCTTCCCGGAGCTAGTGGGAAGGGTCCCACTATGTCCATCCCCCATTTGTAGAAGGGCCAGGCAGAAATGACGGGCACAAGATCATGTTTTGGGCTGGTCTTCACCGGCGTTTGCAGTTGACAGGCTTCACATCTTCTGATTGTCTCGAAGGCATCCTTATGCATGATTGGCCAATAATATCCGAGGTTCATGAGCTTAGATACCACGGAGCGAGGCCCGGCATGCATTCCACATACCCCTTCGTGTACCTCCCTGATGAGGTAAATACTTTGATTGGGCCCAACACACCTGAGCAGGGGTGCCAAGTATCCTTTCTTGTAAAGCTTACCCTCCTTGATCGTGTATTGCCTTGACTTGATGACCAGCCGCTTTGCTTCCTGCTCGTTATCTGGCAGCTTTCCTTCTTGAAGGTAGGACACTATTGGGGTCATCCATGTGGATTCCGTTTCGGTGACTATGTCTTGGACTTCTTCGTCGTTGATGGAGGGTTCTTTAAGTACTTCGACCAGAACTTTCTTGGTTAAGTGAGCAAACGTTAGGGAGGCCAGCTTGCTTAGGGCATCTGCCTGCTTGTTCTTAGTTCTCGATACTTGCTCTAGTGTAAAGGTCTTGAATTGTTGAATCAGTTCTTTGACCTTATCCTTGTACTTAATCATCGAAGGTTCTTTAGCGGTGTACCCCCCATTCACTTGTTTGACTACCAGGTTCGAGTCAACAAATACCGTTAGTTCTTGAACGTTCATGCTTCTTGCCAATCTCAAGCCGGCCAGCAGGGCTTCATATTCAGCAACATTATTGGTGCAGGGGAAGTCCAGACGGAGGGCATAAGTGTATTCAGTTCCGTGAGGGTCTTTAATGACGAGACCAGCCCCAGAACCCTCTACACTTGAGGCTCCATCAGTGAAAAGGCACCACTTCCCCTGGAGGTTAGGCTGCTCTTCCTCAACCTCATTCATCTCTTCTTCTGTCTGCAGGATGGGTAGCTCGGTTAAAAAATCGGCGAATACCTGCCCTTTGTAAGCCCTTCTTGGCACATACTCTATCTTGTGTTCCCCAAGGCCGACAGCCCATTTTGCCATCCTCCCCGAATCTTCCGGCTTTTCGAGGATGGATCGTAGGGGTTGATCAGTGATCACCTTCATTGGGTGAGTTTGGAAATACCACCTTAGCCTCTTGGCGGTGTGTACTAGTACCAACACAAGCTTCTCCATGGGAGCATAATTGATTTCAGCGTCTTTGAGGGCTCGGCTGACAAAGTAAACAGGTATCTGCTCTTTTCTCCTATCAACAAGGAGGACTGAGCTTACTGCTTCAGATCCTGCGGACAAATAAACTGTTATGACTTCCCCCTTTTTAGGAGCTACCATTTCAGGCAGGGAAGCTATGTGTTTTTTGAGCTCCAGGAAGGCAGCCTCTGCCTCCTTGGTCCAACGGAAATCCTTCTTGTCAATACAATTTTTGAGTGTTTTAAAGAAAGGTAAGGATTTTTCCGCGGACTTAGGTAGGAAACGTTTTAAGGCAGCAATCTTACCGTTGAGGCTCTGCACTTCCTTCTTCGTGGAGGGTGACTTCATTTCGAGGATAGCTTGGATCTTGCTTGGGTTCGCCTTGATGCTTTGCTTTCCAACTATGTGGCCAAGGAATTTTCCTTCCTCAAACCCAAAGGAGCATTTTACGGGATTAAGCTTCATGTTTATAGCCCTGAGATTGTCGAATGTTTCTCGGATGTCTTCGATCATTGCCTTCCCAGACTCGCTTTTAATGACCAAGTCGTCTACATAGGCTTCCATATTTCTCCCAATCTGTTTTGAGAAGGCCTGATCCACCAGCCTTTGATAGGTTGCCCCAGCATTCTTCAAGCCAAAGGGCATCTTTCGGTAGCAAAAAATCCCCTTATCAGTGTGGAAGGCGGTCTTCTCTTCATCTTCCTGCTTCATTTGGATCTGGTGGTACCCCTTATAGGCGTCCAGGAAGCACTTGTATTGGAAACCGGTGAGAGAGTCTACTTTCCAATCGATTTCGGGCAGCGGGTAGCAGTCTTTGGGACATGCCTTGTTTAGATCCTTGAAATCCACACACATCCTCCAGGAACCATCTTGTTTAGCTACCATGACTGGATTAGCCACCCACGAGTGGTACTGTACCTCCCTCAAAATCCCTGCTTCTACTAATTTTTCGACCTCTTGGCAGGCAGCCTGGCTCCGGACAGGTGCCAGGCTCCTTTTCTTCTGGACGACAGGCTTGTAAGAGGGAGCTATGTTGAGGGAGTGTTCTGCCAACCTTCTGGGAACCCCAATCATGTCCCCGGGACACCAAGCAAATACGTCTCTGCTGTCCTGCAAAAGATTAATTAGTTCAAACATAACCTCATCAGGGAGCAGGTTGTTCACTTTCACAGCCTGCTCCGGGTAGGCAGGGTTTATGCTAACGTCCCGGACGGGATCACTGGTTGGTGCTTTCATCTTCCTGGGAGCTTGCATTTCTTCCACGGAAGCTATTAGAAGAGCTTCCTCTGTCGGTTTTAGAGTTGCAATCCCATTGGGTGTTGGGAGCTTCATGAGACCATGTGTTGTCGAAACCACTGCTTCGAAGGTCGCAATGCCCATCCTCCCAATTAGGACGTTATAGCTGGAAGGGTACCTGATAACAGAGAAGGTCAACTCTTCTGTCCTTGACAGTGAAAAGATGACGATGTTACTTGAAAGATACCTGATAACAGAGAAGGTCAACTCTTCTGTCCTTGACAAGTCTCCGTCCCGGAAACAGACGCTAAGTGTGAGCTTCCCTAGGGGATGTACCCGTTCCCCTGAAAAACCCACCAAGGAGGCGTCGGACGGTTTGAGCTTGGACTTGATCTCTGGACTCAGTGATTCGAAGCATCTTTCGTACATAACCTCAGACGAGGCACCACAGTCCATGTATACCCTGTCTATAGGGAAGCCATCTAGTTCTGCTTCCACTATTACAGGGGTGATGATCAATTCGTCTGGTGCTGGAGGGAGGCAAATGTACTGCTTGTTCCAAGGCTCGGTTCAAGCTCTCTTGATCTGCTGAGGTCCCTCGTGCCTAACCATGTTGACCTCCTTGTCCTTCCTCCCCTCATCTTTCCTTCCCTTGATGTCCTTAATCAGGTGGGCCAATTCCCCGGACTTGACTGCCTCTTCTATTCTCTTTTTCAGTTGATAGCAATCATTCGTGTGGTGTCCAGTGTTGTTGTGGAAAGCACAATGCTTGCTGGTATCCCTCTTGCTAGCCGGTTTAGATAGAGGTCGGGGAGGTCGGAACGTGTATTTGACTTCTTCGGTGGAGAGTATCTCTTGAGGGGTCTTGGTTAGGACGGTGAACACGTGCCTTTCTTTCTCTTGATGCCTTCCAGGTCTGGGAGACCGTCACCTTTCTTCATTTCTTCTTGGTTCGAAAGGCCTTCCAGATCGCCTCTCGTTGTAGGGTTGGAAGTTGGTTCTTCGGGAGCTTGTTGAGTTGTCTCTCCAACTTCCACGGTCCCGTTTTCTGTTATCCTGCCGAGTGAGAGCTTCCTCCCCCCGAAGGAAGGCTTCGGCTCTCTCGAAAGCTTCTTCCATGGTTTGAGGAACGTCTTCATGAAACCTTCTTAATAACTTTTTAGAACGGATGGCCCCCATGAATCCCGAGACTCGAATCTTTTCGGTGGCTCCACTATATTGCAAACCTTCTCTCTTGTATCTTTCTATGAAGCTTCGGAGGTCCTCATGCTCCCCCTACTGAATTTGGTACAGTATGGCAGCGTCTTTGGTGCACTTTCTTAAGGGATTAAAGTTGGAGGTGAAGCTCCTTCGTAGGTCATCAAAGGATGAGATGCTGCGAGCAGGGAGACCACAAAACCACAAGCGGGCCGGACCTACCAACGTTTGCATAAACATGTGGCAACACTCGGCATTATTCCACTTTTCTACAGTGGCTGCCCCGGAAAACACATTCAGATGGTCGTCAGGATCCTCGGTTCCGTCGTACGTCTTTACGTTGGCCGGCATTTTGATCTTGTTAGGAAAGTCAAAATGTGCTATGTGTTCGGCGAAGCATTCTAGTGACTTGGGACGGTATGGCTCGGAGGGTATAACCCCGGTTCGGGTGTCGACTGTGGAGGCTTGGATTTGAGGCTGGGGTATGCCTCCACCTTGACCCCCTGGGAGAGCCGTTGCCGGTATTTGGTTTAGAGGAAGTGGATACTGCCACGGGTATCCCCCGGGCCATGTGGGAAAACATGGTGGCATATAAGGTGCGGGCTGAGGTTGGGAGTAATTGAGGTACATCGCCGCTGAAGATACAGCCAGCCCTCCAACATAGCCTCCGGCTCCTGCCAAGGAGGCAGCCACGGCACTACTAGCTAAAGGTAGGGACCTTAGAGCTTCTGTAAAGGATAGGGGTGTTGAGGATGATAGGGATACTTGTGTGGCTTCCATCACCTGTTCTGCTGTGTACTCTTGGACCCCGGGAGAGAATACAGTTCTGCTAGGACCGGACCCTCCCCTGAAAGAAGACCTCCTTGACTGTTTAAATAAGGGTGAGGGCTTGTTTCAATACGTTGAGTTGTAGGGGAGGTAGTGGTTCCCCATAATGGAGGTGAAGGTGAGAGGGTAACTGTAGGTTCTTCATCATAGGACAGCCTGACCTTTACACCTCTGGACCTTTCTTCCCGTACATAACCGTTTAAGAGGTCTCGGAGTTGCAAGAAGTTTCTTCGTACTCCCTCCGGGGTGATATCCATCCGTTCAACGAGTAATAACACGTCATCTCTAGGAGATGCATAAGCAGCCCTCGAGGCTGGTGGAGTTTGATAGTTTAGCATATCTCCTAGAGACGGTTCGACGCATGGTCCGTCCGTTCCAGGTGTTCCGAGGCCAGCAGCGTCACCGGAGGTGTGGCTACTAGCCGGAGTTTCTTGAGGACCCCCGTCTTGGCGGTTATCTCCGCCGGTCATCACAAAAAGAGGTTACTTAGGAACAAATGGGACTGAAGGACTTTCAACAGCTTTGTTCAAAGTAGCGACAGCCCCACGGTGGGCGCCACTTGTTGCTACAACAAGGAAAATGACCGGGATTAGGTTGCGAGATGTTTAGGCTAAAGGGTCAGTGGTATATTAGGTTTAAGTTATGGTTTAGGGGATCCTCTGGCTCCTGGAATGGACCTGCACAAGGTAGCAAACACCGTTAGCCTTAACGCAGGAGGGGGTCTCCTGCGTTTGGACTCCGGCGTGAGAATAAGTATGTATTCTTTTGGAGTTAATAATGTAGAGAGTATGAGAGTGAGGGAAGAAGTGAGAAGTGTCTGGAATGCAAACCCAAAGGTCTCCTTATATAGGCAACAGGAATCTGCCCAGGAGCTCCCTCAGGTAGCATCCTTACTATACCTGGCCATGGTTGACTCTCTTTCAGCTGCCTGCAGTGAGACTTTACCCTTTTGGTGCATATTCAGCTTTTTCTATTTCCTAGGTGGACATGGAGCTGTGTGATGTTTTGTTTTATGCCAATAGTCAAAAGCTGAAGCACCTTTTTATATTTCCAACATTTTCTACTGTTCACTTTCTGCTGCACAGCTACCATATGGCAGTCGTGCTGCCTTATGTTAGCGTTTCAGCTCCAGGAAGTTCTACAAACCTTAATATCTTTTTTACTTTGCTTTATTTTCTTGACAAGGGTTTTAGAAGTGGTCGTTTTAGGACCCACGTCATCAGGCATAGTTGGGGTTAAACATACATCGCTTTTAGCGATAACCCCAAAAAGGAGAGCTGTGTAGTGGGCACAATTAACAATCGTTGTTTACCTACCTAATCGTGCCAGTGGACAGTGCTAAGCGAGTTCATTGTGTATTGATGAATCGGGATCTCATCCTAATTAATTTTGCTTTTTGGGTCATAAAATAATTAGGATACTTAAAACAAGAAATACTAATACATTAATTTTGAACTTTGTAGATGTCAACTGAAAACAATTCCACCTCCGATTTCTCTCTCAAGTCCATCTTAGAGAAGGACAAACTGAACCACTCCAACTTCATGGACTGGCACCGCAACTTGATAATTGTTCTCAAAGCGGAGAACAAATTGTATGTTCTTGAAGAACCAGTCCCTGATGAACCCATAAATCCCAAGAGTGAGCTTTATAAAACCTGGGCTAAGCATTTTGATGACTCTTTGAAAGTCTCATGTCTGATGCTGGCCTCCATGATCCCTGAACTTCAAAGGACCATGGAGGACATGGATGCATACGACATGAATCAGCATCTGATGGAAATGTTCCAACAAAATGCTCGCCATGAGAGGTTTGATGTGATGCGATCACTTATAACCACTCGTATGCAAGAGGGTTCACCCGTTGGCACTCATGTGCTAAAAATGTAGGCATATGTTGATCACTTGGCTCGTCTGGAATCCCCCTTGAGCGATGAGTTAGCTGCGGATATCATCCTGAACTCATTGCCCAAGTCATATGACCAGTTCATTATGAACTATAATATGAATGGGATGGAGAAGACACTTGCAGAACTGCATCAGATGCTCAAAACTGTTGAGGTAAACATACCTGGCAAAACTGCACCAGTGCTGATGATCAGGGAGGGTCAGATTAAGAAACCTAAAACCAAGAAGAGGGGCTATCAAGGCAAAGGGAAGGGAAAGGGCAAAGCTGTTGCCAACAAGAAACCTTTGAAAGATGCCAAATGTTTTCATTGTGATGAAACTGGGCACTGGAAAAGGAACTGTGCTAAGTATTTAGCTGAACTGAAGCAAGCCAAGGCTTCTGGAGGAGAGTCCTCAGGTATATATGTTATTGAAATCTTTATTTTTTCTAGCAAAACATGGGTGTTTGACACAGGATGTGGTTTCCACATTTGTAATGTTTTGTAGGGACTAAGAAAGATTAGAAAGCTGAAACAAGGTGACTTGGAGGTCCATGTTGGCAATGGACAAAGAGTTGCAGTGAAGGCAATAGGAGAATATGTTCTTTTACTTCCTTCTGGTTTAGAACTTGTTTTGAACAATGTTTATTACATCCCTAGTGTGACTAGAAATATTGTTTCATTTCTTGCTTTGCATAGACAAGGTTTTGATTATCATTTTAATGGTGAATTTATTTCTTCTTATTTTAACGATGTATTTTACTTTGATGCAAAACCTAACAATGGGATCTATGAGATAGAAATCCAAAACGATAACATATTATGCAATATCTCCCATAAACGTAATAAGTTGGACTTTAATGATACGTATATGTGGCATTGTAGACTTGGTCACATAAGTGAGAATCATGTTAAACAACTCAAAACTGCAGGAATCCTGGATTCCAAAGGTTTGGAGTCGTTTGGAAAATGCGAATCATGCTTAAGTGGAAAGTTAACAAAAGCACATTTTTCAAATGTTGGAGAAAGAGCCAATGATCTATTAGGACTTGTACATACAGATGTATGTGGTCCATTCCAAACAATGTCAAGACATGGAGAAAGATACTTTGTTACATTTACTGATGATTTCAGTAGATATGGTTATGTTTATCTTATGAAGCATAAACCTGAAACTCTTGAAAAGTTCAAGTAGTACCAAAACGAAGTAGAAAATCAGCTAAATAGAACTATTAAAATGCTTCGATCAGAACGAGGCGGTGAATATCTTAGTAAGGAATTCATCGACCATCTAAAGGATTGTGGAATAGTTTCACAACTCACTCCACCTGGAACACCGCAACATAATGGTGTGTCCGAGCGGAGAAATCGAACTCTATTAGATATGATTCGATCAATGATGTGTCGAATAAACCTTCCAAAATCCTTTTGGAGTTATGCTTTGGAAACTGCCACAAGACTTGTGAATATAGCTCCAACGAAAAAGGTTGATAAAACGCCCTATGAGATATGGCATGGAAAGAAACCTCATGTATCCTACCTTAAAGTCTGGGGATGTAATGCTTATGTCACTCTAGAATCTTCGGATAAACTAGATCCCAGAGGCGAAAAAGTGGTTTTCGTTGGATACGGTAAGAAGATCGGCTACCTGTTCTACCACCCCACTGAAAATAAGATTTTCATCAAACGTAGAGGCACTTTCTTAGAGGAAGAGCTTCTGACGCGAGGGATTGGAGATAACCATGTGGATCTTGAAGAAATTCGAGAATCACATGTGACTGAACCATCTGTTCAGACAGAACCAGATGTAACTGCTCCAGTTGTTGAAGTTGAGCCTGAGAGGACTCAAGAAACAACATAAATACCAAGTGTTCGGAAAAGTATTAGGGATCGTCGTGCACCGGTAAGGTATGACGATATCTTCATGATTGATGAAGCTGAGCCTACTACTTACAAAGCTGCAATCTTGGATTCAGAATCCAAGAAATGGCAAGAAGCCATGAATGCAGAGATGCAATCCATGTATGATAACCAAGTCTGGGATTTGGTTGATCTTCCTACCGAATGTCGGACTGTGGGAAACAAATGGATCTTCAAGAAGAAGAATGACATGGATGGGAATGTGCAAACCTACAAAGCAAGGCTTGTAGCGAAAGGTTTTACTCAGACTCAAGGAATTGATTATGAGGAAACTTTCTAGCCAGTAGCCATGCTTAAGTCTATTAGAATTCTACTTGCCATTGCTGCATATTATGACTATGAGATATGGCAGATGGATGTCAAAACCGCGTTCCTTAATGGACACTTACTGGAAGATGTCTATATGGTTCAACCTGAAGGTTTTGTCGATCCAAAGAATCCTAATAAGGTGTGCAAGCTGAATAAATCCATCTATGGATTAAAGCAAGCATCTCGCAGCTGGAATCTCCGTTTTGATCAGAAAATCAAAGAGTTTGGTTTTATCAAGAACGAAGATGAACTGTGTGTTTACAAGAAATCTAGTGGGAGCTATATCACTTTTCTTATATTGTATGTAGATGACATACTAATCATTGGAAACAATATCCCTATGCTTAAAGATGTTAAGACCTGGTTGGGTAAATGTTTCGCAATGAAAAATCTTGGTGAAGCCGCTTATATTCTGGGAATAAAGATTTATATAGATAGATCAAAGCGGTTATTGGGTTTGAGTCAAAGTACATATATTGATAAGGTCTTACGACGCTTCTCAATGCAAGACTCAAAAAGAGGGCTCTTGCCCATGGCACATGGAACCATTATTAATAACAAGCAGTGCGCAAATACTGAAGAGGAAAAGAAGAAAATGGAAGGTGTTCCATATGCTTCTGCGATTGGTTCCATCATGTATGCCATGTTATGTACTAGACCTGATGTCTCGTATGCTCTTAGCATGACGAGTAGATATCAACGGAATCCAGGAGAGAGTCACTGGGCTGCAGTGAAGAACATTCTTAAGTACCTGAAAAGGACTAAGGACATGTTCTTAATATATGGAGGACTGGAGGAGGAGCTGTCAGTTAAGTGTTATACTGATGCAAGCTTCCAAACTGATCGTGATGACTCAAGATCTCAAACAGGATATGTTTTCATTCTGAATGGTGGGGCTATTACTTGGAAGAGCTCTAAGCAAAATGTGGTTGCTCAATCCACCTGTGAATCAGAATACATTGCTGCATCGGATGCTGCAAAGGAGGCTGCCTGGATGAAGAAGTTCATTACCGATCTCGATGTTGTGCCTAGCATAAAGAAACCAATCGAGATACTGTGTGAAAACACTGGTGCCATTGCTCTTGCAAAGGAACCAAGGTCACATCAGACCGCAAGGCATATACTCAGAAGGTTCCACTATATTAGAGAAATAGTAGAATGTGGAGACGTCGTGATGAACAAAGTTCATACAGATCTAAATCTGGCTGACCCCTTTACTAAGCCTTTACCTCAATATAGACATGAGGAGCAGGCTGGAAATATAGGGCTTAGAGTTGTTAGACAATGGGCATGATCTGTAATTAGTATTGATGTTTTATTTTGAACTATGACAGTTATGTTGAATGTTTATTTGATTTAATGGGTTAAATGCAAATTTAATATTTATTAACTGTGTTCATTTATTCGTATGTTTAAATCCTTGAATAAGAGTATTCTAAATGTCCGTAGTCGATTAAATTACATGGGAATGAATTTGAATGTAAGACTATTGTGAATTGGGATGGTTGTATTCATGAGATGAATAGCTCAAGGGTGTGAGGATCATAATTCACAGATATTATTAGGGAATAATATTGGATGTAACTCACTTCAAAACGATCTCCATGGATCTATGTCATGAGATGTTTTGATATTGATATGTTCAATTTGTCCTTTTTCCTAAGGCACATATTAAACTACATTGATCAAGGACTATCTTTGATGTTATCTTACATTATCCTGAAACATGGGTAGCTATAAGGGTAGCGTTGGGAGAAATTCGAGATTAAGTGGGAGTTGTATGACGCTGATGGAATTATGTACTTCTATGGGATTAGAAGCCTAGACATTCTGACGCCCTCGTAAAACTCAAACTGGTATAAACGCGTGGCCACGCTCGGACTAAGGTAATTCGTTAGACCGCTTTGAATTAGAGACGAGAATAGAGAATAGTTGATCACTATATAAGAATGAATGATCCATGTCTTATGATCAACGGATGTCTATACAGAAGGGACTTATTGATAGAATTATCAGGGCTATAGTATTTGGTTAAGTAAAGTGTTACTTGAACTTAAAGAACTAGTTGACGACTGTAAAGTGTCATACTGTGTTGGGTGCAATGCGATGCAGCTAGGCGTCCAACTTTGCGCACGTTGACTCATTTAATTAAAATTGTCCAAGTGGGAGATTGTTGGATATATAGGATGTCCGATGTAATTAAAAGTCGAGGTCAATGTAACCCGACCCGGTACGATCCGAAGAGTTACACGTTGTTACACGAATCAAATAAGTTCATGATTAAATTGATTATTATTTATGAAATAATAATTGTTTTGGACTTGAGGGACTTAATATTAATAAGATTAATATTAAGGAGTATTAAGATATTTATCAAGGGGGCTTGATGTAAGTAATTGTTTTATAAAAGGAGGGTTAAGGAGTAAACCCTAATCACACCTTTCATCAAAACAACCAACCCTTGCCTCCTCTTGTGCAATTTGCGGCCGCCCCCTTTGAAGAAAAAGGCGCCGCCTCTTTTTCTTCTTGGTCCGGCAATCAACCACCACAAACCACCACCTTCTTCTTGCAAGTGTTGCTTCCCGGTTGGTTCGTGCACGGTGTGAACTTCCTACTAGCGAGGATTCGTTGTAACCCGCGTGTTACAATTCCGGTGTAGTCGTCAAAGGTTGATTACTAAACCCCCTATGGTTGTTTAATAATTTATTTGTTTATACGCGTTTAACTGAGATCCTGATTGGGAATATTTTATTAATCGGATTAATAAAATTAACTAATAATTTATATATATATATATATATATATTAATCGGCCATTATATATATAGTATATATAATCCGTTTTCGTTAAATATATAAACCGCTTCCGTTGTGTATTCGATACCATGATTCCCAACACTTCATGCATTCAATACTGTTCATTAGGAGAAGTACAATGTATGTGTATGTATGTATATATATATATACATATATATATATATATATATATATATATATATATATATATATATGTATGCATGTATATATACACACAGATACCCAAGTGAATTCTGATGCTCATACCCAAGCAGGCTTACCGTGGAGCTATTCTTTCATCCACAACTGATGTTGCCAAAATGGTAAGTAGTATTTGAAGTCGGATATTTCTTAGGCTTCGTAATATATTTTGCTCACAGACAATATGGATTTGTCTAGGGTGCATAATGCGTAAATTTGTACATTTTAATTATTGAATCCATTGGTTTTTATTTGGTTTCACGGTTTTTAGTTTAATAGAATAAACCATAATTTTAGGAATTTCACATACCAATAACCTCATGTTGTAGTTTTCACCATGGAGTACAGGAAAAGTGCTCCCATATACAACTTTGCCCACATCTAGAAGCTTTGACGATATGCATATATTCAAATTCCATAAGACATTTATTTAGTTTAATACAAAAAATAAATAGGATTAATAAGGAAATACAAATGAAAAAAAGGTGTGCACAAACTAATACCAACCTTGATTCATCAGCACAAAAATAAGTTCTTGAGGTGCCATAAATGTTCTTTGCAATATAGAAATAAACAGGAGTTTGTTCCGAAAGTGTTGCATCGGCTAGAGCCACAACCCCAAATGGTCCCAAACATCCCTCATCGCTGAACCCTCGCTCGTGGTGCAACTGAAAACATCGGCTTGAAGAGTTCTATTGAACAAAGCTTCATCCACCTCAAATGAGGCAATTATATCCAACTATAACCATTTTTTATATAAAATGTTAGTTCATTATATCACACCTAAGTTTTTGTTGGCAAAACCGGATAATTAACAAAGAAGTGAGTATCAATGGTAGATAAAAAACAACTATAGGTTGAATAGATCCTGTAAAGATAACTAGAGTAACTCATAGAAAAAATTATTTTTAATGACTCGTTAACAAAAATACACAAGCCTATAACGTATTGTCTACCTCTGTGGTTGCGCCTATGTCAAGCGGAACAAGTGATCCGGGCCGTAACTAGACATATTTGAATTCTTCGTAGTTTTCTAATCTCAATGTCTATTTCTTCGACAGGCCACTGTAACAAGTTAGTTTGTGTCTTCGGGTCAAACACCACGGTTCTTGAAACATTCTGTATATAAATTAAGAGAAGCAAATACTAATAAATTTAAATAAGCATTGGTGGATCTACCTATTGCCGAAGGTGGGCGGGCGCCCCCCTTGAAAAAAAAAATAGTGTTATATACGCGTGTTAATCCTGTCCGCACCCCATGAAATTTTTCAATCGCACCCCTTAGACTTTTGAAACCGACCTAGGCAAGATCAGAATGAAAACTCAGATAGGATCAGAAGATTAGTCAATGATGAATGCAAGAAATTGGATTATACAGAGGCAAGATGTCAGTTTTGATCACATAAGTTTTCCATTATCTCACTGTGACTACCATAGTTTTATTACTTTTCAATGTGACCCTCAAAATTTGATGGGTATAATTACCCATGGCGTCTTTAAGGCCAGTAGGGGCGCCACCGGGCGCCACCATGATTATGTTAGTGATGTTCGTGAAACACCGCCCCCACCATGATAATGTTAGTGATGGTCGTGAAACACTCCACCCTTAGCTAAGCATGAACTTAAAGTGGTAAACATGGATGGTGAATATGTTAACCCAATGATGCCAAGAAAAAAAAAAAACAAACATCACACTTCGCCACTATTATAAGGTTGAATGCTTCAATTCGATTCGAGATATGCAAATCCAAGAATTTAGAAACCGCTTTAACGAGGTAACATCCGAGTTACTTGTTTGTATTCATAGCTTGAGTCTTTGTGATAATTTTGTGTGTTTGATGTTACAAAACTACTACGATTAGCCGAGATATATCCTCATGGTTTTGATGATGAAGAAAAAGAAGAATTCCGGTTGAACTTGAGAGCTACATTGATAATGTAAAAGCTAAAGCGGATACACGATTTGCCAAATTGAATGGTTTATCAAGTCTTGTACACCTGATGGATACACGATTTGCCAAATTGGTATACAAGTCGACCCTACCCGACTCGACTCGGGCCACCTAATAGATAAACGACCTATATAAGGTCTATGATTCCGCACCCCATAAAAAAAATTCCTAGGTCTGCCAATGTAAATACGTACTTTTACATGTTTTAAATAAATTTTAATAACATGTCATTACTATATATTAATTTTCAAACTCATTTGAATAGTGTTTCAAATGAATAGTAAAATTAATATTATTTTATTTATATTATTATTTTATTTATAAACTTTATTATATTATATACTATTAATATATTATATTATATACTATTAATATATTATACCGATCTCGATAATACCGATATCGAACGGTATGGTATCGGTTCGGTATCGGTACGGTACTGGTATGGTATCGGTAATTTACCTTAAAATACCGATACCATACCGTTACCGTACCGATACCGATAATACCGAAACCAAAAATCCATAAATATGGGTACCGATACCGACCCCGAAACCACTCGGTTCGGTACGGTATCGGGATCGTGACGGGACGGGATCATTATTCTGCCTTGTATGCTCATCCCTAATTAATATATTATTTACTATTATTTTATTCAAAAACTTTTTATACCGATCCCGACAATACCAATACCGAACGGTACGGTATCGGTTCGGTATCGGTACGGTACCGGTATGGTATCGGTATTTTACCTTAAAATACCGATACCATACCGATCCCGTATCGATGCCGATAATACCGAAACTGAAAATCCATAAATATGGTACCGATACCGATCCCGAAACCACTCGGTTCGGTACGGTATCGGGATCGGGACGGGACGGGATCGGTATTCGGCTTTGTATGCTCATCCCTAATTAATATATTATATACTATTATTTTATTAAAAACTTTATTATATTATACAGGACGGGACGGGATCGGTATTCGGCTTTGTATGCTCATCCCTAATTAATATATTATATACTATTATTTTATTCAAAAACTTTATTATATTATACACTATTAATATATTATATACTATTATTTTATTCATATTATTTTATTAAAAAAATTATTATATTATATACTATTAATATAAATAACATAAAATGAAATCTCGATTGTATAATTCATTGATTGATTAACACATCATCTAAATATCGATTATAAAACGCGCGACGCGCGTGATTTTATACAACTAGTTATTAGTTAAAACAAAGAAATAAATCCTTGTCATTTGCACATGTCTTGTTGATGCATTTTCATAATAACATGGTGAACTAATTTTTTTTTTTTTTAAATTGTTGTTTAGAAAAAATGTAAATTAATTTCTTCCTAGGTCCGTCAATGTAAATAAGTACTTTTACATGTTTTAAATAAATTTTAATAACATGTTATTACTATATATTAATTTTCAAACTCATTTGAATAATGTTTGTAAAATTAATAATATTTTATTTATATTATTATTTTATTTATAAACTTTATTATATTATATACTATTAATATATTATATTATATACTATTAATATATTATACCGATCTCGATAATACCGATATCAAATGGTATTGTATCGGTTCGGTATCAGTACGGTACTTGTATGTTATCGGTATTTTACCTTAAAATACCGATACCATACCGTTCCCGTATCGATACCGATAATACCGAAACCATAAATCCATAAATATGGGTACCGATACCGACCCCGAAACCACTCGGTTCGGTACGGTATCGGGATCGTGACGGGACGGGATCATTATTCTGCCTTGTATGCTCATCCCTAATTAATATATTATTTACTATTATTTTATTCAAAAACTTTTTATACCGATCCCGACAATACCAATACCGAACGGTACGGTATCGGTTCGGTATCGGTACGGTACCGGTATGGTATCGGTATTTTACCTTAACATACCGATACCATACTGATCCCGTACCGATACCGATAATACCGAAACTGAAAATCCATAAATATGGGTACAGATACCGATCCCGAAACCACTCGGTTCGGTATCGGTTCGGTACGGTATCGGGATCGGGACGGGACGGGATCGGTATTCGGCTTTGTATGCTCATCCCTAATTAATATATTATATACTATTATTTTATTCAAAAACTTTATTATATTATACAGGACGGGACGGGACGGGATCGGTATTCGGCTTTGTATGCTCATCCCTAATTAATATATTATATACTATTATTTTATTCAAAAACTTTATTATATTATACACTATTAATATATTATATACTATTATTTTATTCATATTATTTTATTAAAAAAATTTATTATATTATATACTATTAATATAAATAACATAAAATGAAATCTCGATTATAAAATGAAATCTCGATTGTATAATTCATTGATTGATTAACACATCATCTAAATATGAATTGTAAAACGCGCAACGCGTGTGATTTTATACAACTAGTTATTACTTAAAAGTTAAAACAAAGAAATAAATCCTTGTCATTTGCACGTTTCTTGTTTATGCATTTTCATGATAACATGGTGAACTAATTTTTTTTTTTTTAAATAGTTGTTTAGAAAAAATGTAAATTAATTTTTTTTATTATTATTATTTGCCAACATATTTGCCCATCCATTTTTAAGATCATTTTGTTGAAGATCTGTTTCTCCAACATAGCCCCATAAGACGCGTCTCCTTTTACTCGGGTCATAAAACGTCTTTGATGCATAAAAACTCACATAATCATATCTCAACCCGATACCCACATCCAATTTCGGATCATCTGGATACCATTTATCTTTCACCGGGTCATACATCCCGATCGCATACCAATCATGCCTATCTTCATCCCCACTTTGCTTCAACACATACTTGGCATCCGTCTCATAACTTGACATTTCCAACCCGTATGTATCTTTCGTGGATATCGGGTAAAGATCAACACATTCCCACATACCCGTACCCAGAACTGAATGGAGCACTTCTTCCAATAACTCAAAATACGTGAAATTGGTTGTATGGTAAATTAGGGCACAACATATGGTATTGTTGTGCTTTGACCCCATAGGCCATAACCATTCGATACTTCCCGTCTGGCTCGATCCATAGAGTTGACGGGTCTCGAAAGTCTTTGAGGCCGACACTAGGAGGAGGAACGAGAATGGGGTTACCTTTGTATTTGACCCATTCGACAAGGAGGGGATCAGACGAATTGGCGGGGTATGCAACACATTGAAGTTGCAAGAGATCATGAGCATTGCCGATGTAGTACATCATGATTCGACTGTCTGGGAGGATAGTGGCAGAGCCGGTCATGACACCTTTTCCAATGGTCCGGAACCATTGCTAAAGGGAGGTGGAACCAGTTGATGAGATCTTTAGAGACCACATGGCCCCAAGTGATATTACCCCAAGTGATATTGCCCCATATTGCTGAATGCGGATTATACTGATAGAATAAATGGTACCAACCCATGTGATATAATGGGCCTGCATTTGATCCAAGTTATTACCGTTTAATAAAAGAGAGAAAATAAAAACATAATCAATAATAAAGAGAAAGTTCTATGAATGTTGTTATAAAATTATTCTTTTACATTTATATAGAGGATAAAGATCAAATAAGAGA
Source organism: Ambrosia trifida (assembly GCA_028751855.1). Classification (NCBI taxonomy): domain Eukaryota; kingdom Viridiplantae; phylum Streptophyta; class Magnoliopsida; order Asterales; family Asteraceae; genus Ambrosia; species Ambrosia trifida. The sequence goes on from CM054132.1 coordinate 7,499,315, forward strand.
GTTTTTTTGTCAAAATGGTAGTTTTTTCAAGCTTTTTTGTGTTAAAGGTAGATGTCAGAAAATAATTTGCAAAAATGGGACACCCGCAATCTAAGATTGCGGGAGAGGTACACAATGCTGCTGACTGGACGCTACTGCTGACTGTGGACACTATCGAAGGCAGACGTGGACGATGCTGCTGGACTCTTGCTGACTGTATAGTCCCGCAATCTGAGATTGCAGGAGTCAGAGGATGCTTTTCAGAGTGTTTTGGCTCTATTTTGTTGTATGTGTAATTTAATATTAGTCTCGCAATTTGAGATTGCATGAGAGCAGGTTGGAATAGTGTTCTTGCAGGCACACTTGTGATATTGATTGAATGCATGGGTTTTAATTGTAGTGACTTGTGTGAGTAGAAGAGAATCAATTCTCTGATTGCAAATAGTGAAATACTCCAACCAAGCTAACATCAAATCAAAGTTACAATCTGCATGCATTTGCTTGCAATATATATGAGCATAATGTTTAGTGAAACCATAACAATCTTGAACATACACAAAGCAATAAAATTCACAAGCACAAGTATCTTCTTAAAAAAAAAAACTATGGCACATTTACACCCGGGTCCAAGAAACAATGAGCTTCTATGGCTGCAGCCACAACATCGTTCGGCTTATCTGTTCGAAGATGATGTTGGCCATGCCACAGAGCTTGATATTAGGCGGGGCGACCAGGCATTATTTTCTGCCATTAAAAAAAATTCGTTAAACCCCAATGTGGAAGAGATGGTTAGAATGGCAGGCTTTGGTGGGGTTCTTGATGTTGGATACCTGCTTTATGACCGTGGTTTGATAACCGCGTTGGTAGAAAGATGGCGTCCAGAAACTCACACGTTTCACCTATCTTTTGGTGAAACGACGGTGACTTTAGAGGATGTGAACGTGCTCTTGGGATTGCGAGTCAACGGTCCCCCATTGGGAGGACCAGAGGAAAAATGGTCATCCCAAGATAGAATACAGCTAGTTGGGGGTTTGTTGGGCATAGAGGCGGAGGCGAGAATGTTGAGTGGAAATTCTATTAAAACAAAATACCTTTTAAACAAAGTAAAAGAAGTTCTGCCTGAAGGGTCAGATATGAATCAGATTACACAACATGTTACACAACAAGCACGTTGTGTGGTCTTGGTTATTGTGGGTAACACATTGTTTGCTAACTCTTCTAATGGTTTCACATCATTGTCATTTTTAAGGCACCTTGAATCGTTAGAAAGATGTGGTCAATATAGTTGGGGGAGTGCTGCATTGGCTTGTTTGTACAGAAATATGTGTAAAGCCGTAGTCTCCACTGATAAAACAATTGGAGGACCTATGATTATACTCCAGTTGTGGGCTTGGACACGAATCAGCGTACTATCCCCCAAGTGTTCAACCCGGTTGATGCCTGGAAAACCTTATGGTGCTATGTATGTATTTTATCCATTACCCTTATATTATATAAAATAATTATTTGTTAAATAAACTAAGTCGTTTTTTTTTATTATTTTTTACAGCTGGAAAGGTAAGCTCGAATTAAAGGAGGTTGCCTCGCGATCGTTAAGACAGATACGATCACAACTACAAAATTTACATGCTGAACAGGTATGAGACCGTTGATGTTGTGTTACAAGTAAAATACATTATGAGACTAATAGTGTTTCTTATTAAATTTTTTTGCAACAGTTTATTTGGAGACCCTATGCACAATACATAGGGATATTGCCTCAAAGTTGCACAGAGGGGAGTGATTGTTGGCGTTCAGATTGATTTCTTGTGTGGTTTCAGGTGGTGAATACCACCAAGCTAGTAGGGTCATGAGACAATTTGAATTACGTCAATGGATTCCTGAGGGACCACCCTGTACCCCCCAAGTCCACACTGAACTGCACAAATTAACCCGTTCTGGCAGACCATACGAATCTTGGTTTGCAAACTTTCATAGCGAGTATGTGCAGTCGTGGAATGACCGCAAAAATAGAATAGTGGGCGGGGAAGAAACGCCATTTCCTTCCGTGTATCCTGGTTATATGGAATGGTACTTAGAAAGAACCGTGGGATACATGACGAATCCAATGTCCATCCCGGTATCGCAATCGGGTTTCAGAGATGACGCTGGGATTGCCCAAGTGATGGTATATATATGATTTTTTTTCAAATATATATAAGTGTATATTTTAATGATAACTTTTTTAATATATAACTATTTGAACTTTATAGATGGAAGGATACACGCAGATTCACCGGGAAGTGTCCCAAATCATGGCGACTGTCCCTGCCGACTTTAGCAACAATCTTGGGGTTATTCAAAGCACTGCCGAAACAGTGATGTCACAGTTTGGTGTCGGTGATTGTTTGAACTACCCTTCACGGCTTCACGGTAGACCTGCTGCCTTGGTTGCAGATAGAAGTCGTCCTCAACGAGCGCCTAGGCGTAGGCGGAATCAAAGCAATGTGGAGGTTCAAACAGAAGAAGTGGCAACGGATAGTCAGAATACACCAATTAACGAATTCTTTGATGATGAAATGGGAATTGATGTTGACTCCTTTATTGCTCAGTTCGGTACCGCCCAAGATACATCACATCTCCAACCGGGGGCTTCCTTTTCTGGTCAGTTCGGTACCCCCCCAAGGTACATCACATTTCCAACCGGGGCCTTCCCAGATGAACACCGAGCAACAAAACATCATGGACTCCCTTTTAAACAGTCAATTCAACCCATTTGATGATGCAAGTTTCGTGACATCGACACCGAGTAACTTCCCAATGAACCCACCCATCAACACTGGGCAATCATCAATTAACTATTGGGCCCCAAATCAAGGTGACGAAGGAACATCGTCACCTTCATACTACACACCAGTACCTCTTGATTTCCCCAATGAACCGCGTCGGAATTCAGACCGCACTCGACGTCCTCCTCCATGTGGTACCAGAGGACGATTATGTAACCATCCTAAATAGTTTAGCTATTAGAAAAATCAAATGTAATAAATGTAATAAATGTAAAAAAAATTTAATATAATTATTGGCAACAAAGGTAGATACACAACATGAGGTCCGGGGCTTTTTGTGAGGCCCGGGATCGTGCCACGGACAGTCTCGTAACGCCCGAACCAGCGACGGTGCCGTTATGTCTCCCAAGGACGCCACATTCGACGGTCCGGTGCCGGTAAAGGCCGGCCTGGGAGACGGATACGGGCGCCCCAAAAGAGCCCCCCGGGCCAGTTTCTACACTACGATTTTTTATATTTTCATCCGGAAATTTTTTTAACATATTTATTGGCAACAAAGGTTGATACACAAAATGAGGTCCGGGGCTTTTTGTGAGGCCTGGGATCGTGCCACGGACAGTCTCGTAACGCCCAAACCAGCGACGGTTCCGTTATGTCTCCCAAGGACGCCACGTTCGACGGTCCGGTGCCGGTAAAGGCCGGCCCGGGAGACGGATACGGGCACCCCAAAAGGGCCCCCTGGGCCAGTTTCTACACTACGATTTTTTATATTTTCATCCGGAATTTTTTTAGCATATTTATTGGCAAACTACATAAAACACCGTACATAAAACAACACACCACATAACCAAGGAAACGTAAGCAAGAAAACGTAAGCAAGGAACAAGAATTATTAAGCGCCAACGTCATCAGCCTCTGAAGTGTACTCTTCAGGTTCCGAAACTTGATCATTCTCAGTGTGTCGAGGGTGACGGTAGGGTGGGTGGTTTAAAGGGGGCTCCCTTGCCTGTTGGGTATTTGGCCACACATTTGAGTTACTGGGAAACTGAAAGTTTGGCCGCACATTTGAGTTATTGGGAAACCGAAAGTTTGGTTGCAAATTGCTTTGGTGGGTAAACTGGGGGCGAGGTTGATCATCATTAAGGTGGTAATGTATGTGTAGATGTTGTAGTTGTTCGGAGATGGAATTCAATGGATTAGCTCTCAATTGTTCAACCATTGGTGGCTCCACCCAACATACAAAGCCACAACTTCTTGGTCTCCGATTGCAACAATAATACCTACGGCCAGGGTTTCTTGTGCTCCTTGACACTCGAATAATAGTGTTGGAACCACAATTGAAATAGACCATTGTTTGTCATGGATATTTTACTGAGTGAGTGCTATGGACGTTATTTGTAGAGTTTGTGGAGTAGAGAAATCTGCAAGCTGAAGTTGCAGGTTTAGAGAAATCCGCAAGTTGAAGTTGCAGATTTAGATAAATGTTTGTCTACTTCCGCAATCTCAGATTGCGTGGATTTGTCTACTTCCGCAATCTCAGATTGGGTGGATTTGTCTACTTCCGCAATCTCATATTGCGTGGATTTGTCTACTTCCGCAATCTCAGATTGTGTGGATTTGTCTACTTCCGCAACCTCAGATTGTGGATTCTCTAGTCCACGAACTCTACAAATATCGTTAACGGATCTCAGTAATAACCATTCCACAGTCAAACCTCACTCTACTTTTCCTTCGTAATGGACACCTTTACCCCTTTGATTGTTTAACTTTATTGGGGTGGTGACATTACTTACAAAAACCAGACAAATATTACACTTCACAACAATACAGAGTCAACTACGTTTATTATGACCCATAGAATGTCATACACGGAATTTCTCAATCACGTTTGTCTCGTTACTCAAATAGACAAGTGTTCATACAATGTTAGATTAACAATATATTACACTTTCGAGGGGTGTTCTGAGGCTACATACATCATAGGAAATGAGGGTATGGAAATGATGTTCTATCTAGCATTAAACGTAAACCGCTACGCAGCAGTGATCCACGTTCATTACACGCCATTAGTTCCATTAGAAGAAAGTAGTGCTATGGATCTCTTAAGGCGGTTCACGGTGTCGTACGGTGAAGAAACATTTCATACTCCAACACAGCAGCAGATGCAGTCTATCAATTTGGAACTCGGTTCTTCAATGTACAGTGACCACACCGCAAGCTCAAGTAGACAACCTGTTCCAGATTACCACTATACTAATTATCACTTTAATGAACAGTATGTTGCTAATTTAGATGCCAATGATAACGATGAGGATAATGCTGATGAAGGTAAAAAACCTGCGTTGTGCTGTGTATCTTAATTTTTCAATACAAATAGTTGAGCTTATCTAATAAATCTGTCGGTTTTTGATGTACCTTCAGATGACATTCAACAAGGGCAACATGAACCAGTTGCCAATGACGAAACCGGTGATGACGACAACGATGAGAACGGCAACTATGTACCTTCAGATGACTCTCAAGGTTTTATGTCGGATACAAGTAGAGAGAGTGAGGTTCAACCAAATGACGACGTTGATTCAGAAGTAAGTGCCGAAGAAGAAGAAGAAGGTTGTGCAGTACAAGCCCCAACAGGTGCTGAATTCCATGAAGGGATCAATCATTCATTCCCCATAGACAAACCTGTCGACGAGCAAGACGAAGTCTTGGAAGCATATCGCCTACCCGATTTCGACGATGAAGATACGATGGAGATGTGGAATGGAAACGTAAACAGTATCCGTCTCGGTATCTACTTCGAAAGTAAAGACAAAGTAGTAAAAGCCATTCGGTATTGGAATGTAGAACGTAACAGGGAGTTACGTGTGATAGAAAGCAGACCGGGTACATTTAGAGTCAAATGCAAGAACGAAAACTCTTCATGCATGTGGGCTGCTGCTGCATCACGTCCACAAAAAGGAACCTTTTGGCGTTTGCACAAATGGAGTCCAACACACACATGCTACTCAACGGTAGAAAGAAATAACAACAGCGCACTACGGTCCAGAGATATTGCATCACATATCGATGCACAGATCAAGGCTGATTTAACTTTCCCGGTTAAACAGATTATCACCCACGTAAAGGAGGCGTTGAAGGTCGATGTCACCTACTCTAAGGCATGGACTGCACGTAGAAAAGCAATTGAGAATGTCTACGGTACTTGGGAGAGCAACTTCAAGGAGTTGCCTACCTACATTGACAGGTTACTGGCAACAAATCCGGGTACCGTTGTGAAGTGGCGTCATCACAAGAGGAGCACTTCCGAATGCATGGTCTTCAAATATGTTTTCTGGGCATTCGGCCCTCTAATTGAGGCCTTTAGACATTCAGCGCCTGTCATATCAATTGACGGCACTCATCTGAAGGGGGCGTATAAGGGTAAGATGTTGATTGCGGTGACGAAAAACGCAAATAACTACGTTCTTCCGGTGGCGTATGCAATTATGGATGAAGAGACAATTGAGAGCTGGTCTTGGTTCTTGGAGCAGTTTAGGGAGCATGTATCACATCACAATGCGAGCCGTCCCCTTTGTGTTATTTCAGAACGACATGTGGGAATCATACGGGCAATGGAGGAATTGGAAGGATGGAGGGAGCCACATGCTTACCATCGTTATTGTCTTCGTCACATAAGAAGCAATCTCGGGTCAAAGTTCAAAAGTAACACGTTGAAGAAGCTTTGCTGGACAATCAGAAGCACATCCTAGCGTGCTAAGTATCGTTATGCCATCAGACAGATGAAGTACATTAAGATGGAGGCGTGGAGATACTTGAGAGATATTGGCCTCCATAAGTGGACGCTGGTGCGAGACCACGAAAATCGCCGTTGGGGTAACCTAACAACAAACATGTCTGAGTGTTTTAACCATGTGTTGTCGAAAGCAAGGATGATGCCTATAAAGGCAGCCATACACTTTACATTTATAAGGGATGTTGATCAATTCAACATCCATTATCGAATTGCCAGACGGTGCGAAACAATGTTGCCCCCCCGGATATGGACAGTCATTTCCGAACGTGATGCTAAGTCCCGAGAACACTATGTACGTTTGTATGATGCTTCCCAGAAGCGGTACCACGTGGAGTCTCTTCTGCAACCCAATGATGACGGAGGGAACGATTATACGGTTGAGTACGGTAACAGAACTTGCTCGTGTGCAAAGTGGCAAATAGACGTAAGCCATGTTCGCATGCTATAGCGGTTTGCCATTTACGCCGTAAGAATATTCATGACCTTGTTGATCCTCGATACCACACATCTATGTATCGGTTGCAGTACAGCGGGCATTTTTACCCCCTCGGTCATAAAAGAGATTGGGAGCAGGCAACATGGAGAATTCGTGGTAACCCGTCACAAGTTACCGTCAAACGTGGGAGGTTGAAGCAAAGGAGGATACATAACAAGATGGATGTTACGCATGAAGACCAACCAAGAGCACGCCCTAAATGTAGCATTTGTAAGGTGACCGGGCACAATAAAAAGAGCTGCCAATTCCGTCAACAGTGATTTCTTATGATCTGTTTTATCTATGCTAGTTTGTAGTAGTAGTAGTAGTAGCAGTAGTGGTAGCGGTAGTGGTAGCGGTAGTGGTGGCGGTAGTGGTGGCGGTAGTGGTGGCGGTAGTGGTGGCGGTAGTGGTGGCGGTAGTGGTGGCGGTAGTGGTGGCGGTGGTGGTGGCGGTGGTAGTGGCGGTGGTAGTGGCGGTGGTAGTGGCGGTGGTAGTAGTCGTGGTAGTGGTGGTGGTAGTGGTGGTGGTAGTAGTGGTAGTAGTAGTGGTAGTAGTAGTGGTAGTAGTAGTGGTAGTAGTAGTCGTAGTCGTAGTAGTAGTAGTAGTAGTAGTAGCAGCAGCAGCAGCAGCAGCAGCAGTAGTAGTAGTAGTAGTAGTAGTAGTAGTAGTAGTAGCAGTAGTAGTTGCTTTGATATTGTATGTTATCGGTTAACCTTAGTACTCGTTTGTTACATTTGCGTGTTCCATTTCATAAGTTTGCAATTCAACATAATACAATTTCATGCAGGATTAATACAAAAACCAGGACCACCACAACTTGGTAGATTACAATATCTACCACCGGCACCACATAGGGGTCGACCCACATTCTGATGTGGTTGTTCACTTTGAACAACTCGAGTAGACGAAGCTTCCTGAGTGTTATAAGGGGGTGGGGGGTACACGTAATAGACTCGTGAGGAGTAGGTATGACCTCCCCAGATTATTGTGGAATGACCCCCCCTAACAGGGATGTGAATGAAATAGCCCCTAAAAAACTAACACTCTCATCATCATCATAAACCAGCCTTGATAACTCAGCAAAGTCCACATCTTCATTCAAGGGAGTATCTGGAAGTGTTGACGGCCCTGCTTCGTCATAATCATCACGTGTTGATGGCCCTGCTTCGTCATAATCAACACGTCTCCGCTTCGCGAATTGAAGACATGAAGGATAATTCACGCGATCTCCTTCACGAATTGAAGACAACACTACGCTAGCAGTGTTTTGAATGTCTCTGAGTTCTTCAGGAGCGCTTGCCATATACCGAGCCGCTAGACGATGTATCTCGGTATACCCTTCCAGCTGCAATAATATTAAAAAAACAAATATTAAAATATTTTTTTTGCATTATAAGCTAATTCATAATTATTAAAGTGTAATACAAACCAGTAGAATCGACCCATGATCTCGGGATCCGGTTTGTGGTACCGGATAATTCATCGGGTTGGTGACGTATCCAACCGTGTTTTCCAAATACCAAGTCATGTAATCTGGAGACACGGAAGGAACTATCGTCCGTTCCCCGTCCACCCTATTGGCTCTGCGATTATCCCAGGAAGTGATATAGTCGGCATGTTCATGTGTCCAGTTTGTGAGTCTTTTCCCGGTACGCTTCATTTCATGCAATTTTTGGTGGACTTCAGGGGTAAGGGGAGGATCCTGAGGTCTCAATTGACAGAACCCGAACTGTCTAAGGACCCTCGATGGTGAGTGGTATTCAACTATATGCATCCACACAATGAATGACTCACAGCACCATGAATCCTCCCCGTCTTTGCAGTAATCCGGCAAAGACGCAAACGCTTCTTCATATGGTCGCCAAATAAACTTGTTCACAAAAAAAATATTATTATTAACACATGGTACCAATTTAACCAGTAACACAATGTAGATTAACTCTTACCGACTCCTCATGAAGATTTTGTAACTCTGAACGAATTTGGCGTAAGGAGTGTGACGCGGTCTCCCTAAAGTCATGTTTCACACGCCAACTATAAATATAATTATAAAAACAATAATTAGTTAAATTAACATGTTTTACTAAATATGCATCCACACAGAATACTTACAGGACACCAAATGGAACTCCAGCTGGGAACTGGGGTTTAATTCTAGGGGATAATACCCGAATTCTGTTCCAGGCCCACAGTTGTAACAAAAACATAGGACCTGCCACTGTGGTTGTGGTCCTTACTGCTGCTTTGCATAAGTTGCGATACAACCATGCTAACACAGCACTGCCCCAACTGAACCTGCCACATTGATGAAGATTCAACAAATGTGGTAAAAATGACAACGACACAAAACTTTGGCTTGTGTCGGGAAACAGACAAAATGACAAAATAATTAAGATCACACATCTTGCGCGTCGTGTGATCTCGCCCTCATCGGCGTCAGCGGGTAACGGAGCCTTTATTTTTTCTACAATTATGCTGGATTGCAAAGTGTTTCCGCGGAAATTGCGGGGCTCACTTTCTACACCCAACATTTCTTCGACATACTCTACCCGTTCCGCATCATTTCTCATGCTGAATTGGGGTCCTGAGACCGCTGCACCATTAACCCGCAGACCCATTAGGACGTTAACGTCCTGTAACGTCACCGTGGCCTCACCAATTCTTAGGTGAAACGTGTGGGTCTTAGGACGCCATCTTTCAACAAGGGCAGATATTAGCCCCCGGTCAACTTTACGGTATCCGCACTCAAGAACTCCACTAAAACCAGCGATCCGCACCAATTCTTGAATGCGTGGATCTAACGGATGCTCGCTAATGGCATGCCAAAATGGTTGGTCAACCCGTCTGAAATCCAATAAACCATCTTCGCCATTTCCTTCAAACAACTTCGCAGTACAATGTTGTGGTTGAGCCCAAAGAAGTGGATTATTGCAAGGACCGGGGTTTAGAGATGCCATATTAACTAATAGGCTAAATGATTTAAAGTGGTAATGTATGTGTAGATGTTGGATTCCTGAACGATTGAATTTTCACGTTCTATTTTTAATATCAACACTTCACTTCTCTACATTTTAGTAAACTAACTTCTATATATATTAACCAAGTCCTAGTCCACTGCAGAAAAAAAAAAAACATTTTAAGACTTCCGCAATCTTAGATTGCGGAAGTGCCCAGTCATCAAGTGCCACCAAACACCTCCTCAACCCAAAGTATGCCATTTTGTCCACGTCTGCCAAGTCACACATCCACATCACCACACCCGCAATCTTAGATTGCGGGTCTCTCACTTTCAAAAAATTCATCCTGACATCTACCAATGACACAAACTTTCTCAAAAAACCTACTATTTTGGCAAAAAACTCCAAATAAGAACTATTCAAAGTTAAGAGAATCATGAGAACTTTTACTTCCAGAACTTTTTTCAACTTTTTTTTTTTTCTTTTTTTGCAAAACCTTATGTTTTTTTTATCAACTAAAAGACGTAAAGCATAGAAAATATATTATATGCGTTAATTACACTAGTGTAATAAAAATTAAGTAACTAAATAAACGTCAAAATTACACTTATGTAAAACCAGAAGTGTAAAATAACGCATAGAACATATATAATTTTACATGTTTCAGTAAAATAAAAATAAAACATAAGGATTGACAAAAAAAATGAATAAAAAGTTTGAGAAGTAGGAGTTCTCACAGTTCCTTCAACTCGAAAGAGTTCCTTGGTGATCATACATACATACGTACATATATATGTCAAGTATAAAATGACCAATGTAAAATACATGTTTTAAGCGTTTTGGGCAAAAAAAAGGTTTTTGAAAAAAATAAACAAAGTTGCTGAAAACATATGTTTTCAGCGCAACTTTGTTTATTTTTAAAAAAAAATCTCATCGGCGCCTTTTTTTATCTTTTTTTTTGTCCAAAATGCTTAAAAACATTTATTTTATATTGATTATTTTTTTTCACACAAAAATGATTTTTTTACATGGGTTTTTAAAGGTTTTCTCAACTCAAGAGGATTTTCATTTTATCCCTCCCCTATATATATATATATATATATATATATATATATATATATATATATATATATATATATATATACTAGTAGGAAACCCGAGCGATGCGGCGGCTTCTAAAATTTAGAATTTGACACTTGTTTTTTTATTAGTTTATCAATCATCTCGTTATATATTGTATAGTATATTTGTTAGTCTTTTATTCGTAATATTTGTGTGGTGTATGTATGCCATGAGCTACAGGGCTCGATTTCTATGTTAATCATATATTAATACATAAGACCTCTTAAATCATTTTATCTAGAAATGTAGATTATTTGTAATTATTTGAGATAGTATAAATTCTATTAGCTTCTAATGTATAGGACTGTTCTTTTTCACCTGAGACCCAACTCGAATATGAAGTCGCCGGAACCCGAATTAGAGAATACCTATAATATGTTAAACCTGAACCCGACCAACCCGAAACATAAATGGATTGGCTATCGGGTCACTTTTTTCGCAACAAAACCCCCCAAACAACCCGACCCAAAAACCAAACATTTAATGTCTATTTTAATAGATGCGTTTGGAGTCCCTGATCTCATAAACATTAGCTTTTAGGAGTTTGGAACATTATTATTCATGTTGTCAAATAATATGTGAATTTTAATACATCTTTTAAGTAACATGATGAATTTTGATAATATCTTGCAAATGAAAAAAATTTATTTTTCATGTTACACATCTAAACCCCAAACTGAACAACACGACCCTAACTAATGTGAACCCGAATAACTCCAAACCGACCGACCCCGAACTTTAAATAGTTCGGTTATCGGGTTACGTTTCCCCCAGCTAAAAACCCGAATTAGTGTGTAGGCCATTGCTAAAATGTATGTTGTCTTTGATAAAGAGGGTGTAATGCAACAAGACGAAAGATGGTGACACTGTAACAATTTTTTTCGGTATGTTGTCAAAATGTGTCGGTTAAAAACTATTCAAGTAAAAATTACCAAATAGTATATAATTAGGTTTGTGTCAATTGTAAATATATATTGACAATCTATAGTTGATACACTTGATCAAAAAAAAACTTAAAAATGAATGCTTCGTATGCCCAAAGACAATACTTGATCAACGTCTTTGTTTCCCCAAACAATTATAATCAATTTTGGAATCAATTCATTTGTTTCAACCGATATTTAAGAAAGCGAAATTAATTTCCTAAGTGAAAGAAACGTTAAAATATCATACAATAATTAATAGGCATGATAATTTTAAATAGAAATAATCACATAAGCCACTTGCTAGTGTTAATTGATTAGCAACCCATTAAATAGGACCCGATCTTGAACCAAAGATAGAACCATATTCCCGACCTAATTGCTAGAATATTTGACAAATTTATGATGAAAAATAAAACATCAACTCAACCTTTTTGCTAGGGACTTTGACAAATATTGGATTTAACACAATCTACGGGAACTAAAACTTCTCCCAAATCCAGCTAGTGCACTGACTTCTCTGACGAAACATCTCCTAGCAGACTGTGGGTTCTTTGTAGCACCTTGACTGGGAAGTGGGCATATGATGATGTATATTATGACCAGCCATTTACTTTATGGTGAACTTTTGGTCACATATCATTTTAGTTACATGTCAAAATAGTTCATGTTGACATGGATCAAGCAGGTTAAGTAACATGTCAAAAAAGTTCCAGGTCACGTCTTAGTATGGGACAAACTTTTTAAGAAAATTCATAAATAGAAAATCAGTTAAATATTAACACAGAATCTGTACAATTGCAACAATAAACAAAATATTTAAAGTTCCACTTTAGATTAAGAAATTTGAACTATTTGACCCATTTGAAATAAATCGACACATTTATAAGCGAATAGGTTGTCCGTGCCACTCAACAATAAACCCTACCAACAATTGAAGATCTTACTCTCTTCCACATCCTTCTCATCCACATTACACATTATTCTATCTTTGTCACTTTCACGTGTAAAGCATGTATGCATTTGAATACTTCATAAATATAACCCAAGATTTGCTAGAGGTAACTGTTCCACAAGAATAAATATAAGTCAGAAAAAAAAATTGCAAACAAAAACGGTTATCAACAAATTGACTTTAGCCTCTTGACTTTAAATTTTACTACATAAAAAACACTTTATGTCGTTACTTTAAAAATTCAATAAGAACTCACAACATGTACAACATCAGCTTAAAAATTAGAAGAAGTTCCCGTTAGAAAATTCATAAATACAATTTGAAATAGACTTATATTATCCAAAGGGCCCTAGGCGCTAAACCACAAACCTTTTCAGGCTATCCAGGCGCAGATTCAGGCCAATGGTTTGTAATTACAGAAACAATATAATTGCAACGATAATCTAAAATTGTAATAAAAATGGACGATAATTTGCACCCCCCCCCCCCCCCCCCCCCCCCCCCCGTGATGCCGAACGCCCGAACATTGTCCTAGAACGATGACGATAATCCCCAGCAAACAAATAACAAGATTGATTAGTAAAAAAGACTATATGCATAAGAAAATTAGTTGTAATGTTTAGATAACTAATATATTCCCAGACCACTTTTGCACACACTGGGATCTTGATGAGAATACCTTATCTTGATTCACTTGCTATTGAAAGGGGTGAAATTTATCACCTCTATAGCCCTTGTAGATGTCATGAACGCACACAAAAAGTAAGAAACGCTACCTTAATAATCGACAAGACGGTCTGAAACTCCATGTTATCAGTCAAACTCGGGTCGGGCAACTTTCTAGTCTTCTCATACTCCTCAGCCCTCACTCCTTCATGAATCAACGGCGTCGCATCACTACCGTTGTCACAATCAGATTTGGTCCATCATCAGGTCCCTAGGATTCTAATGCACGCTCAGTACACCACCAGTACTCCTTTTAGTAATAATAAAAAAACCACCGATTACTGTTTGTAGTTAGCAAAATCTAATAGTTTTATTTTGTTCACTTATCATTTTGAAAGAACCTTTTATATGGTATAATAAGAAACTAACATTTTATTGTGGCGTTCTTTGCTTAATGAGGCAAAGTAGAAAAGTGAGAACAAATGATGCATAATATAGATAAATGAAACCATGTATAATGCCAGAATTGCATAACATAACCAATTACTGTTCAGATGCAATTCCTAACTACTCCATGTTTTCTCTTTGCATTCATCAACGTCTACAATATATACATAAGAATGTAGTAGTGCTAGTTGAAAACATAAAGGGCTATTTTGTTGTAAATCATATGATTGACCATGTCATTCAGATAAATTAACACAATATCATTGATTTATAAAATTAGTAATATAAACAAGTATTGACCTATGAGTTTTGGAGCAATAGATTTCAATATGGAGAAGTAGATTTTATGCCTTTAGCATAGAATATTTTAGCGTAAAGAAGCAAATCCATGTTTTTTGTTTGCATTCATCAACTTCTGACATATACATATGTTAACCAATCAAACAACCGCACATCAGTTACGATGTCACATCAACCAGTCAACCACATATCAAAGTAATTAATATACGATGCTGGCCGAACAACAGATTCAGCTGGGTAATGACTGCTGGTATTGGATTTCAGAAGGGAAAAAGATGGAATTTTCGGTAAAGCAAGTGCGGACAGACCTTGGGGCTGCAGTGTATGGGCAGAACACTTTAAATGGATTTAAATGGAGCAAAATCGCAGTACCAAAGGTTAACTATTTTGTGTGGCGGGCTATTCAAGGGGGCATTCCAACAGCGGACAAGTTAGCGGCAAGGGGGCTCAACATGGGCCTGGATTGTGTAAAAGATGCGAGGACAACGAAGAAACAATTGATCACGTGCTGGTGGAGTGTTTTTGGTCTAAGATAATATGGTGGCATGTTTGTAAATGGATCAAAATTCAACCAACATCTCAAATTGGCAGGCTAGATCAACTCTTGGAGCGGAGTAACAACTTGCAGGGAACGAAGAATTGGAAGGATTCGATTTATGCGGTCATTCTCATGTCCCTTTGGCAAATTTGGTTGGCGTGAAATGCGAAAGTTTTTAACAATAAAGACACGTCGGTGATTAGAATACTCGAAGAAATCAAAGAAAACTCGTTTTGGTGGATGAAAAAGAGGTCGAAAGTGGAGGGACTCGAATTGACGAAATGGTGGGCTTTCTAAGAGATCAATTTTTCTTAAGTAAATTCTCAGTTAAACAAACTGTGGGGACTGTATCTGTTTAGATTGTGTTTTTTTGTTTGGAGTGGGCTGTATTTTTTTTTGGGTTGGCTGGGCCTTCGGGTAGTCTTTTGCTAGGCCGCTGTTTCTATTCTGTACATTAGCTGCTGTATGGGTGTCTTTTTGGTTTAATAAAATGGCTCGTGTTGGATTTTCAAAAAAAAAATAAAATACTAAAACAACAGATCCGATAACTATACATTTCAAATTTTACACATATCAAGTCAAATAAAAACACAAAAGGCTGATCTATATAATTCAAAACCAGTTCAACAAATACTAACATCTATCAAGATAAACCTACTACTACGAAGCAAAATAAAAGTTAAGAGAACATAACAAACTGCTATCAACATCACCGAAGCAAAATATATAGTAAAAACGGCTTCTAAGAATCTAAGAACAACAAAAATTGTTTTTTTTTTTAAATTGCCATAGCAATCTAAGCTTTTTGAATTTAAGAACAAGAACAAAAAATGAATCTAAAAAGCACGTCTTTTGCTAATCCAAGAACAAAAATTGGATTTCATAGTTCATACCTCCTGTTGCAACGCAAGCTTCTGCCTAGGCTTCAGCTGTGACTCCTCCTTGGATAAGGTAAATCTTGTATGCCTTACCTCCTGTTGAAACGCTGGGAGATATGTGTTACGAAAACCTAAATGAAATATTTTTTTTTAATACAATGATTTGTGTGATAAGATGCACCAAATATACTCTAGCTGACTTTACACCAACTTCTTTTGTTTTAACCATTTGACTTTTATAAATTAAATATAACCACAATCTATCCAGGGACGCTTATTGCACTCACCATGGACCTGAAACACAATATCAACATATACAGAGAACATACAACACATGAAGAAGTGCTAACCTGCATAATATTTTGGTCATCTGAAACCATCAGGCTAAGAGTGATTCCATCAATAAGAAACTCGGTTGCAAAGCAGTCCAGGGAGCCAAAATCCTTGGCCAATAAAGTCAACTCAGATCCTTTTTCTTTTCACCTTAGGAAATACATGCTTTTGTGGATATTTAACCTAAACAAGAAAGCATAAAAAACCATCATGTAAGAACAACAATAAAATATAATCATAGGAGTAAAGAAGAAAACAAGCTGAGACATTAAACTAAACATATCACAAAAACATAGTTTAATTTAACAGATAGGAACTTAAATTTTCTAATGTTCTACTTAGTTCACTGTACCAAACCAGTGAGTGAATTTTGAAACTATGTTCCATCCAGGTCGTTTACAACCTGATGACCGGTTCAAAAAAGACAACCGGTGGCAAATCGAAGTATGTATAGTAGTTTAGACAACTGATTATGCCTGGAAATTTTGACCTATATAAGATCGATTTAGGTTAAAATTTATCTTTAACAAGTCAAATAAGTAAATTATAAAATGACGTTACATAGATACACGCAAAATAAGTTGAAACGGTAGGAAGTCAGAAGTTGCCTACAATGAACTTTTGATACATAAGAACTGAAAATCAAGTTATACGAATATTAAGCTACTAAAGCAACAACATTATTTCACATAATAAATATATATAAATACTGAAAATCTCAGCCTAAGCCCATTTGCCACTTCTAACTACTATTAAATCCTATAATAAGATAGCAATAATCAAGTTACCTTTGCTTGTAAATTTCAGTGTTATTTTCAACTGAGAACAAAAAAACACGTCCTCTTGAAACTACATCCTCTCCAATTACCAAAAGAGTTTCATTCCCTCTTGTTGTTGTATTCTAGCTCAAAATGGGTCAATGATAAGAGACTGCACCAAATGTCAAAATTAGCATTTCTCTATTTGCTATGTATGCATATTGATACAAATCAATATCTTCTAATTGTTTTAAACAAGAAAGACAATCCCCTACCTCCCTCTCTTCACCTCTACATACAGCTCATGTGCTTTCCCTATGCTCTTTGGTTTCTCTTGTCTATCTGTAACAAATTAATATTCATTAGTTATTTTCACAAACAAAAATGCCTTCTGAATCAATTCATCATTAATTTACTAAGAAGAACAAGCCACAACAGCCACAATAATAGACCTTTCAATAAACCCTTAGTTATCTAGCAAAACACAAACATACAGTGAGATAGAAACAAACAAAGATGCAATTAAATTCATCAATTTTAAGAAGTCAACACAGATGTACACTCAACATTTGAGGTGTCAGCCATCACACCTCAACTTTCTTGATGTTCATAAATGTAGACTGTCTCAAATCACACCTCAACTGTCTCGATGCTTTCGTCCATGTCTCCACCATGACTGCTGCCACCAACCACCTTTGTTTAGTGACCGGACATCAGTCCTTTACCAGGAGTCACCATCACAGTCTCCAAAGTTACCAGGATTTGAACATTAGATGTCTGATTAGAGTTATTTAATAAAACAAGTAGAACTGAAAGAATCGATTCTTACCTTTATTGACGGAGATGGCGCTCATGCATTGAAAGGACTCGCCAGAACTCGAATATTCTTGTTGAAAATCTTCATAACGCTACTGCACCTGCTCTCCACCACCATCATCTTCACCCACACCCACAACCTACTCCGGTAGACACCTCACAACCTACACCCACCGTACAACCAACTCCAGCATAAATAAGACATAAAGAACCATAAAATCAAACAACTTCATGGGTAAATAAATACGAACCTGGTTACTTAACCTTGTTTAGTTTCCTTCCAGAGCAATTGTAAAATGTTTTGTGTGACAGGAGAGGATAGAAACATGGCTGTCACCTCCATCTTTGTGTCCTGTAGCGGTATGAAATGATACGAGGGAAACTGGGAGAATTGAGCAGAAAGAAATGATTTGGAATTAGGGTTTGGGGAAATGAGGAATGGGTGTATGGAGAATTGGGGATGAGCGGGAATTCAAATTTGAATGAAAAAGTTTGGCCGCTCAAAAATTAAAGGTTGAAAATATAATGGTTGAATGATTTTATTAATTTGTGATGATCATTTACAAAGACTTTACAAGGATATAAATACAGGAACTACAACAAGGCAATAGGAGGGAATTAAGGAGTACAATAAATACAATAATTGACTAGTAATATTGATGGAGACAATCATGGGATCGGTTGGTTGACCATTGATTGAGTTGGCTGTGATGATGCCTTGATACGCCCCCGCAAGATGGAGGATCCATCGGAGACTCCAATCTTGGAGCGATTTCGCAGAAACGGTGCTCGTGGCAGAGGCTTGGTCAGCATGTCAGCAAGCTGATCATGCGAATTGATGTGAAGGACCCGTAATTTGCCTGAAGAAACTTGCTCACGAACGAAATGATAATCCAAAGCAACATGCTTCATTCGGGAGTGGTAGACGGGGTTAGCACAGAGGTAAGTAGCCCCGGAGTTGTCGCAAAATAGAGTTGGTGTGTTTGTAATGGGAACACCAAGTTCTTGCAGCAAGTGTTTTGTCCAAGTGAGTTCAGCCGAGGCATTGGCAAGAGCTTTGTATTCGGCTTCCGTAGAAGAGCGAGAAACAGTCTTTTGGCGCGATGATTTCCAAGATATAATATTTTTCCCAAGGTAAATGATGTAGGCGGTTGTAGAGCGACCCGCATCATGCACACTACCCCAATCCGAGTCTGAAAAGGCCGAGAGATCGTGGAAGGAGTCCCGGTTTAGGAACAAGCCATGGTGTATGGTACCCTTGAGATAACGAAGGACACGTTTTAGGGATTGCCAGTGAGTTTGGCGAGGGTTATGCATAAATTGGGAGAGTTTGTTTATGGCAAAAGAGATATCCGGTCTAGTGAAGGCAAGATATTGGAGTGACCCGACTAGCTTGCGATATGGAGTAGCGTCAACACTAGGAGAGGCGTCTAAGGCCGAGAGAGTTTCGGCGGTGCCGAGGGGAGTGGAGACATCCTTTGCACCATCCATGTTGAATTGGTGAAGGATGTCTTGGATGTAGCGATGTTGGGAAAGGAATAGACCGGTTGATGTGGGTATGACTTCGACACCAAGAAAGTGATGAAGCATACCAAGGTCTTTGACGGAAAAGGTTGTGCTCAAGGCATGAACGAATGTGTTGAGAAATTTGGTGTTGTTGCCCGTAAGGACGATGTCATCAACATAGACCATGAAGTAACAAATGATGTGGTTATGTTGGTAAATGAAGAGGGAGGCATCGGCCATGGACTTACGAAAACCAAATTTAAGAAGAAAGGTTGTGAGCTCATTATACCAAGCTCGAGGAGCTTGTTTTAAGCCATAGAGGGATTTCTTGAGTTTGCAAAGATGAGTTGGAAATTGGGAATTAACATAGCCCGGAGGTTGGGTCATGTAGACATCTTCGTGGAGAGTGCCATGGAGAAAGGCATTGTTGACGTCAAGTTGACGCAAAGGCCAATTGCGAGAGAGAGCAATGGAAAGAATGGTACGAATGGTGATTGGTTTTGTGACAGGACTAAAGGTGTCAAAGTAGTCCTTGCCATATTGTTGGTGAAAGCCTTTGGCTACGAGGCGGGCTTTGAATTTGTCAATGGAGCCATCGGGCTTGCGTTTGATGCGATAGACCCATTTGCATCCAATGGGTGTGTGATGTGAGGGAGGAACAAGTTCCCATGTTTGGTTTTGAATAAGAGCATTATATTCTAAGTCCATGGCAGTGCGCCATTGAGGATCTTTGGAAGCTTGAGTGTGAGTGGTGGGTTCAAGGGATGGTGGTAATGGGTGAAGGGTGGTAGTGTTGATTAGGTTTGTGTTGTAGTATTTGGGGTTAGGTTTGCGAGTACGTTGTGGCCGAGTGGGTGTAGCGGTGTGAGTGGTAGGGGTGGAGTGGTTGGTGGCACTAGAGATAGAGTCAGAGGAGGTTGACTCAACAGTTGGTGATGGGTCGTTGGTTGGTGACAAGGGGGCAGTAGGTGAGGTGAAAGATATAGAGGTGGAGTTTGGTGGATTTGAGGAATCGGATGGGACGGGAGTTTGGGCCTGTGGAGATTGGGCTGGATGATGGGCTGGGGTATGGGGTGAGGGAGGAGCTGTTTGTTGGGCCGTGGAGAGTGGAGCGGGTTGGGCTAGGGGAATGGGTTGTTGGGCCGTAGGATGTGGAGGTGGTGTAGGAGTATGAGAGGAGAGGAAATGGTCAGGTTTGGGAAGTGGTGTAGGGGATGGATCATTGGTAGTGAATGGAAAGATATGATCAATGAACTCAACATGCCTCGAGTGATAAAGGCGATGGGTGACCGGGTCATAGCATTTGTAGGCGGATTTGGATGAAGAGTATCCAAGAAAGATACATTTCGTGGAGCGAGGGTGTAATTTAGTGTTGGCATAAGGACGGAGCCATGGGTAGCAAAGACACCCGAAAGGTTTAAGTTTGGTATATTTAGGTGGTGTATGGTATAATTTTTCAAATGGCGATAAGAAGTCAAGGATTGGAGTGGGTAGACGATTGATGAGGTGGACGGCCGTTTGGAAGGCATGAGTCCAAAAATGAAGTGGGAGGTTGGCATGATGTAAAAGGGATAACCCGGTTTCGACAATGTGTCGGTGGCGACGTTCGGCCACTCCATTTTGCTCCGGAGTATGTGGAGGAGTGGTGTAATGAGAAATGCCATGTTGTTGTAAGTAGGGGATTAAGCCAATGTATTCGCCACCATTGTCGGAGAAAAGAGCAATGATGGGGGTTTTGAAGAACTTTTCAACAAGTGTTTTAAAAATCGGAAATAAAGTGGAAACGTCGGATTTTCTTTTAATGGGATATAACCATGTATATTTAGTGAAAAAATCAACAAAGATAACATAGTATCGATACCCATCATTTGAAGTTTGCACCGGTCCCCAAACGTCGGAATAAATAAGTTCAAGCGGTTTAGTTGTTTTAAAAGAGTTTTCACCAAACGGAAGTTTATGGCTTTTATTAATAGAACAAGCATCACAATGAAATGAATTTTTGGACATATTATTATAAGAAAGTCCTAAGTTATGTAGTAGTTTCTTGAGGACTTTGATGGATGGGTGCCCAAACTTGTGATGCCACGAAAGGAGGTTGGTGGAGCATGTTTTGCTTGAGTTGAGTTGGATGCGTGTTGGTGAAGCATAGTAGACGTCATTAATGTTCACCCCTCGCAAGAGGCGCGCCCCCGTGCGAAGATCCTTAACAAAAAAATGAAAAGGAAAAAATTCAACAGAAACACGATTAGTTTTACAAAGTTTAGCAACGGAGATAAGTCGATTTCGTAATTGTGGGACAAGTAAGACATTTGTTAAGTTTAGAGAACGAGAAGATGTTGGGATTGAGGCATGACCGATGTGAGAGATGGAGAGGGTATTACCATTGCCAAGAACGATTTCATCGGGGCCTCCATATTCGGAGAGGGTGTGCAAGAATGCGTTGTCGGGTGCCGCATGATCGGATGCACCACTGTCAAACATAAGAGATGGTTCTTGTTGAGATGCTTGCGCCATTGAGGCATTGACTTGTGGAGTGGAGGCGGATTGGGCTAGCGCCAAGTTGTTGTTTTGGAGAAACCGAGCGAACTTGCGACATTCCTTTGTGTCATGACCTGGAATATTACAAAATTGACAAAAAGAATTGTTACGGTTAGTACGTAAATTCGTTGATTGGCCTTGAGAGGCACTGTTGCTGTTTCGCGGGCCATAGTTGTTGGGCCGAGATTGGCCACGGCTCATGTTATTGGGCCTGGACTGGAAGCGGCCCGAAGCATTGGATGGGTACCGCTGAGTTTGGTTGACCGTGGTGATAGGAGCCGGCTTGTTTTCGAGCAAGGTTCGCTCGTGATCAACCAATTTTTCATAGAGGTCCGAAAATGAGATAGTGGTGTGAAGATTTTTCAAAACAGCAGCCACTTCTTTGTAGTCTTCTCCTAGATGGGCAAGGATGTGAGCGGTGAGATCGTCATCATCAATGGGCTTCTGTGCGAGGGCTAGTTCATCAGCAATGGCCTTCATTTCATGAAGGTATTCGGTAACCGGACGGGTTCCTTTCATGGTGGTTGCAAGCTTGGTGCGTAGGGACAGAATCCTGGAGCGGGAGACACTCGCATAACTAGCGGTTAAGCGAGTGAATAATTGATGGGAGGTTTCTGCTGAGGAAACAATAGGCTGAATGGTGTCGGAGCAGCTTCCGAGTAAAGCACCGAGTAGGATTTGATCTTGGCGATACCATATGCGGTATTCCGGATTGGGTTTGCCTTCCAAGATTTTGGGTGGTGGTTCGGTGAGGCCATCGATGTATTGTTCGAGTTCTAGGCCAGTGAGGGTGGAGAGAATTTGTTTGCGCCAGCAGGGAAAGTTGTTAGCCGTAAGGCGAATAGGAAAATGTGTGGCTGTGGAAAGTTGAATCACGGGGGTTTTGGAGGCAGACATGGCAGCGATTTGGCAGAGGATCGAAAAAGAAAGGAAGAAGGCTCGAAGGAGCAAAGAAGCTCTTGATACCATATAATGGTTGAATGATTTTATTAATTTGTGATGATCATTTACAAAGACTTTACAAGGATATAAATACAGGAACTACAACAAGGCAATAGGAGGGAATTAAGGAGTACAATAAATACAATAATTGACTAGTAATATTGATGGAGACAATCATGGGATCGGTTGGTTGACCATTGATTGAGTTGGCTGTGATGATGCCTTGATAGAAAACTCGATGTTTGGGTCAGCGAGAAAGAGACGAGAAATTGTGTTGATTTCAACTTTCAAGAGTTTATGCTTCATAGGTTTATACCTATGGCTTTAATGGTTGTACATCTCTTAAAAAGTGACAAATGACCATTCTTGCCCTTTCTATATGCTTATTAATATAGTATAGATATATATATAGGGATCGGTTCAAATAAAAAGTTTAAAAAACGTGCGAAGGCTTCTACGCGCGTTTTCTTGAAGGGTAGTATCGTCATTTTACTCGATATTTAAAACCCATATCTTTTATAAAAGGATCAGATTTCAAATTCGTATTTTACTCTGTTTTTAGATTTTGAATTCAGTATAAATCAATCATAAATCAGTTCATTCAATCATAAATCAGCTCATTCTCTTTCGATTATATCTCCAAACGATTTTTCCTTTATTCATTCATTAAAGATGTCTGTGAATAATGATTGTGCAGGTATAATTTGAGCTATCTATTACGTAATGTGTTGTTCGATTGCTTTCTTTTTAATGATTTCGTTTTCTGTTTAGTAGAATTTGAATTAAATTCAGCTTTTTTTATTGATTGTACGTTGTTTTTCTAATTTTATGGAAGCATTACGTTATTTGTTCTTAGTTTTGTTATTAAATTCATCTTTTATGTTACTGTGTTAATAGTTATTACGTGATTTCAGCTTTTTTTTATTGATTGTACGTTGTTTTTCTATTTTAGTAGAATTTGAATTAAATTCAGCTTTTTTTTATTGATTGTACGTTGTTTTTCTATTTTTATGGAAGCATTACGTTATTTGTTCTTAGTTTTGTTATGTGTTCTTAGTTTTATTGATTTCTTTGTATTAATGATAGTTTTTACGTTTTTTTTTTTGTGTTTTTGTTTGTTTCATATCACAATGCCACATTTTTACGTGTTTTTTTTTGTTTGTTTTTATTATATTCATGTTACGTAACTTTCATTACGTTATTTCATTACGTTATTATATTTTATGCTTTTATTAGGCATTTTTATGTTACTGTGTTAATAGTTATTACGTGATTTCAGGTTTTATTTTCAATGATAGAGGTGAAAGTAGTTCTACTCAGGCTGTTTCAACAGTTTATAAACCACAAGTTGCCTCCTCTATGACGCCATGTGTTGATATGGTATTTCCATCGATTGATCATGCGTATGAGTTTTATGTGACATATGCAAAAAATGCTGGATTTAGTGTTCGCAAAGGAGGTCAATATGTTCATGGTGAGATTCTTAAGTTGAAGCATTTGGTTTGTTCAAAGGAAGGATTCAAACCTTGTAAAGCGTTTGATAGTCTTCAAAATGCTAAAAGTAGGAATAAACCATCGCAGAGAACAGGTTGTAATGCTCATATAGTTTTTTCGTCAGAGAATGGACAAAATTTTAAAGTTTCAAAGTTTGTTGAAGAGCATAACCATTATTTGGTTTCTCCAGAAGATATGCAATTTCTTCCATCATCACGTAATTTGACATATCAACAAATGCAAGTGTTGTGCAATATGTCCAAAGTAAACATGGGTCCTGTTAAGGCTTTTAATCTAATGAGGACGATTTATGGTGGTTTTGAACAAGTTGGTGCTACTGCTGCAGATTTCAAAAATTTTAAAAGGGATTTGAACATATATATTGGTGAGTATGATGCGGATATGGTAGTTAATATGCTGCAGAAGAAGCAGGACTTTCTTCCTGATTTTTATTTTGAGTATAGTCATGACACTAAACGACAGTTAACTGGATTATTTTGGGCTGATGAGCATGCAAAAAGAAGTTATAAAGTTTTTGGTGATGTTGTTTCATTCGATGCTACTTTCAATTCTAACAAGTAAGTTCATTACGTAATTATGTTATTCATTTTACGTAATTATTTCAGTTTACTTAATTTTTTTTTCTTTTTTAGATACAAGATGGTATTTGTTCCATTTACCGGTATCGATAATCACTGCAACAATATAACTTTAGGTGCTGGATTGCTGAGTTCAGAGACAATTGAATCCTACTCATGGCTGTTAACTTGTTTCAAGAAGTGTTTTGGTAAAGAACCGCTTGTTGTAGTTACCGATCAAGATCCTGCTATAAAACAAGCAGTTGCATCAGTTTTACCAAATAGTAGGCATAGATTGTGCATGTGGCACATCATGAAAAAGGTTGCTGATAAGGTATATGTCATTTTTTGCTATGATTTTTGATTTTTTTATATGTTACGTATTTTTGATAAGGTATATTACGTGATTTTTTTTTATGATATGATTTTTTTTTATTTTGTGTATGTTACGTGATTTTCAAGGCTTTTTATTTGCATAACATATTTTTATTACGTGATTATTCAAATTCATAACAATATGTGTTTTTGTTATTTTTATAGGTTGGTCCTGCATTATGCAACAATGAAGATTTTAAACAGCGTATTTGCGACATTGTTTGGACAGATTCTATTTCACCAGAAGAGTTTGAAAAGGGGTGGGAGCAACTTGTTTTTGATTTTAATCTCTTTTACCACGACTGGTTGTGTGACATTTATTCAAATAGAGCAATGTGGATTCCTGCTTTTTATCGCGATGAGCCAATGTCAGGTCTTATGCGTACTACTTCAAGATCTGAATGTGAAAATCATTTTTTTGGTCAAGTTTCAAATGCTCAATTAACGCTTCTTGAGTTTATTAGTCATTTTGATACTGCCATGGAATCTCAAAGGTATACTCATAGGAAAAATGATCATGAGACGAGGTATAAAACACCGGATTTTTGGACTGATTATGCTATTGAGGTGCAAGCTTCGAAATTATATACAAGAAGTATTTTCTTTGATGTCCAAGAAGAAATTTACGGATCTGTGCATAAATGCATAAATGTCTTTCTTTCACATGAAGGAGATATAGGGACGTTTCTAATAAAAGATCGTTCTGCGTATGGTGCCGGTTTGATAGAGGTATGTATAGTTTATTTTTCTATGTTACGTAATTTTTTACATATCATTGTAACAGACATTACGTAATTACCTATTTAATTAGTCTCTCAGTTTCATATACCTCATTACGTATTTTATTTTTTTATGGAGATCTTTTTTGTATTGCAGGTTAAATTTAACCTGGAAGATTTGACAATTTTATGTTCTTGCAAGCGTTTTGAGCGATATGGTTTATTGTGTCGACATGCCTTTTTAGTTTTAAGGTTGTGTGATATAAATGAAATTCCCAGCAGATACATTCTTGATCGCTGGAGGAGTGATGTTATTTACAATAGTCCCTCTCGGTCGAGCTTGTCGTTGGTGATGCATACTGATGAAAATGGGGACCATCAAAGTGTTAATGATGTTGTTCGTGATATAATGCATTTGAGTGAGTATGTAGTTAATAAGTTGATTACTGATTTTGAAAAGTTGAAGCTGTTTAGAGACGAGCTTAAAGCGACGAAAGAGAAGACAGATGAAGCTGGTATTCAGAGGATATCAGCCAAGAAGAAAGAAATTATTCAAGCTATTATTGGGGCTCCACATCAAACTGAGGCTGCTGTTCGTGTTCCTCATGGTATTAGGAATAAGGGTTGTGGGTCACGCAAAAGGTTTAAATCAAAACGTGAACAAGCGATTAGTCGTGCAGGGAAGAGATCAAGAAATTGCAAAGTATGTGGGGGTAGTGGTCATGATAGGCGCACCTGTGAAGTTCTTAAAGGGACTTCAACAGCTAACAACAAAGGGAAAGAATCCGTCAATGAAGCAGATGCGGATAATAGTCTAGATTCGGAATATGAAGTTTGCGATGATTGAAACATTTTCTTTTTTTACATTGTTACGTGATTTTTTTGTACACATATGGTTTTTTTGCATTTCATTACGTAATTAGTTGACATGTTACGTAATTGTATCATAGCATAATCATTCACATATAACCATTACTTTACATTTTTTTTTCACATGTTACGTAATTTTATGTTAGGTAACCATTATCAGTTTCATACATGATTAACATATAACCATTATCATACATGTTTTTTGTATGTTACGTAATTGTATGTTAGGTAACCATTATCAGTTTCATACATAATCATTCATACATTATCATTCAACATAATCAGAAACATACATAATCATTCATATAATGTAGTATGTGACAAGCAAAATGTTAAATTGTATCAGGACATTTTGTCATACATAAACCAAATGTTAAATTGTATCATGACATTTTCCGACACGTGGAATTAAAACTATTTCAAACATGATCATTTTGTCTTTTCACTAGAGTTTGGAATAAGTTCTTCTTGTACTTCGCTTTCTCACTGTATTCCTTTTGATGAAACTCCCTAGCCAGACGATCAATTAAATTTTTATTTTTGTTGGCATCGGAGAGTAGGATTTTTGATAGATATTTGTAGCGAAGGTCATCAATCTGCACTTGTTGAGCTGCTCCTTCTTTTTGAAAATCAGTTACCCATTTTCTTCTATATGTGCTCATGAAAGTCTCCATATGTCTCATTGTGAACACCCCACAATCGATTTTGTTATGTGAAGTTCTCCATTCCATTTGGACTCTCACTGGATTTTTACTTACCATTTTAGGAGTCATGGGGTGTTCATTGACCATCATATAGTTGCATAAAGCTTCTTTCTGCATACATTACGTAATTTTATCATAAGCATTACGTAATTAACTAACATCAAAATAATATTAAGTAAAAATATTTTTTTTTTTTACCAATGGCACTACGATGTTGTCATATTTGCTATTCGCTCCAAGCTTGCTGTTGTCTAGTATTTCTATCTTCGGGGTCTTCATGTTGAAACATATTACATATATGTGGTCCGAAGATACGATGGGCATGAACAACAAATCCACCTCATTGATTGATTTTATTTCATTTTTGCTAAGTGCAAGATTTAAGTTCGATGTCATGGTGTCCATTCACTTTAAATCATCATACTCAGGCGTGAAGCAGTCACTTGGCTGTAAATTTAGCATACATTACGTATTTTAGCATAACCATTACGTTATTATAATTTTATGTATTACATGAAAAAGCTAAGGAGCATACCAGAATATTTGTTTGAACAAACAATCTAAATGGTGAACCCGGAGCTCTTTTCTTCTCGTCGTGGTTCAGCACATGCGACCATGCATCCAAAACATTAGATGATAATGTTATCCCAGGGTATAAGCATTCAAATACCACTTTGAAGAATGGAGTCCCATCTTCTGGCTCGAATACAATGTCACTGTGGAAGATAAGTTTTAATACACATTACGTAATTTTTTGTAATAAACTATGTTTCTGAAAATATTCATTATGTAATTTTTCTAATGACAAATTAAAGTAATATAAGGTTTTTCTTACTGTGTTGCCTCGGTTGCTGCAAATATAAACTGCGCAACTATGTTTTCATCTTCAGTTATCTTGTTCTTCATCACCACCTGCCGTTGAATGTAAGGAGACTTCAGAGGTCCAGCCAACATCCTTCCTCTTTTTGCACGTTCAACGTGTTTATTGGCTATGGTTGACTCCAGTGATTGACTAACTATTAGTCTCCCTACTGTTTTTGGTGTTTCGATATCAGCTTCAGAGTTTTGTAGGAATGGTAGATCTGGAATTACATCTGTAGGTGTATCATCTTGTGAGATATTCAGATCGAAACTTGGTCCTTCATAGGTTTCTTTCTGTATTTCTTCTATTTTGTTTCCTTCCGATGTCTCGATCTGTTTTCCTTTCCTAGATCTCTCTTCAAACTCATTCAATTCTTTCAAGAATTGCGAACTGACATTTTCGGATGATGTTTGTGTGGTTGAAGTTTGCAAAGCTGCATTTTTTTCTTCTTTGTCGGCTGCTTTTATCATCTCAGCAATCATATCTGTGCTTTCACTCTCTAGGGCCTCATTTCCTGATTTTAGTTAACAATTTATATATATTCATATAAGTTCCATTTAGTATAAACATTTTTAATATACATTACGTAATTTTTTTACCTTTATCGGCCGGTGGTTCATTTGTTGTTGCGTCTTTCAAAGCATCCATTATATCTGTCAAAGCTTCTTCTTTATTTGTTTCTTCAAGCTGTTCAGTTGCGGCAATCATTGCATATAGCATTCCTGTGCTAACACTTTGCGAAGTTGTTGCCGTTTCATTCAAATCTTTTTTTTCACCTGTAATTACGTATTATGAACATTAATAAGTTTTTGACAAATAATCTGTTACGTGATTTTTTACCTTCATTGACAGGTTGTTCATTTCTTGTTGCATCGTTCAAAGCATCCATTATATTGTTCACAGCTTCTTCTTCATTTGTTTTCTCAAATTGTTCAGTTGCGGCGATCATTACATTTAGCATTCCGGTGCTAACACTTTGTGAAGTTGTTGTCTTTTCATTCAAATCTTCCCTTTCACCTGTAATTACGTATTCTGATCATTAATAAGTTTTTGACAAATAATGTGTCACGTGATTTTTTTTACCTTCTAGTGTTTCAGCTGCAATCACTATTGCATCTAGCATCCCTGTGCTAACACTGTTCTGGTTTTCCTTTTCACCTGCAACTACTAATATACTTTTTTGATATCCATTACGTAATTTTTAACTAACTTTTTTATCATTTAAATATACATTACGTAAATTTTACCTTCTATGTTTTTCTCATTACTTGATTTATAACTTGCTACCCATGACTTCCATGTTGTTTGCTTCTCACGTATAATGTTGCTGTCTAAAAAATTTGAAGTGGCTTCTTCGAAAATTTCATCTATTTCAGCAACATATGTTTGAAACTTTTCCATTTTGTTTTCTATTTTTGAAATCCATTCCTGCAAACAATACGTGAATAAATTACATTATTTCTGTTGATGTTTGACATAATAAATTACAGTTACTTACATTCTCATTAACTGGGTAAGGACTTTTGTTTTTCTTCTTTCCCATTGTCTTTTTCCTTGTTGACCCTTTTATGCTCTCATCTGTTGATTTTTGATTTGCAACTTTTTGTATTTTTGGTGTTGTTGCCTTTTTTGCATCACCAACCTGCAAACATTACGTGATTTTTTAAAATCATATATACATATGCATGTTATGTAATTTTTATACAGTTATTGCACTTACAATAGGGACTTGTGGAGTGTTGTAATTTTCCAAGATTTCATCAATGTCAGAGAGTGATTTTGTTGTTTCAAAGACGTTGTTGAATTCTTCTGAATCTTGATTTTGAAGATTATCCACAAGGATTTGTTGTTCAAGAAAGATCTGCTGTTCATCATGCTGAATGTATGCATCTTCATTCATTTTTTCTGCATCAGCTTCTTCACCATCATAATCATCTCCACCAACACCACCAGCATCTTCATTTCCACCATCATCTTCTTCATCCTCATCATTATGTCCTTCTTCATCTCTAGGACTTTCTACTTCATCATTTCCTTCTTCATCCTCATCATTATCTTCTTCATCAGTTGAAAATGGCCCATTGTCATACAAATGTTTATCAACATCAGACAAATTCTGGGTGCTAATGTACTTAATTGCTGGTGTTTGTGCTGTTTCAGGAGCATGTGATAACCTTTTTTCATGTACATAAAGCATCTGTCATGTGAATAAAGTTAACATTTGATCATTACGTAATTAGTAATAACACATTACGTAATTTTGTATTTCTTATACATTTACATAATTATGAATAAAAAACATACCGCAAGAAAAGGCAAAGGTCCATTATACATTTCAGTTCCGTTCCAGCTTGCCTTCGTTCTTTTGAGACAGGAAATTAAGTACTCACACCAATTCAATTTTTTGATTGATTTGTCATCTTTCACTCCTTTCAAGAACATTTGATTTACTGCTGAACTCTTTGTTACTTGCCCAAATATAGAGTTGTAAAGTACAAGGAAGTTCAACTTGAAAATCCAGTCTCCGCTTTTGCTTTCAATTATTTTCTTCTTCACATCCGAGATTAAAATCTTGTTATGCTCAAACTGGGACTTCCATACAGTAAGCGTGTTAGATGAACCCTTCCTTGGTTTGTTCTTTTCATTTACTGTCTGGTTACCCATTGGGACACCAAGTACTTGTTGAACTTTGTTGCTTGTAACTTGAATTATGTGGTTTCCTACATTCAATTCATCTCGTCTATCATCATAATTCACTAATAACCATCTTGCTAACTTTGTTGGCACTGTTTTGATGTTCATTGATATAAAAGCTTCAAATCCCATCTGTTTGATTGCTTTTTTCTGTGCACTTGATAAGCTTGCCATCGCCTCATTCATGTTATCAACAGACGCCCTTACTTGTAATTTTATATTCGAGTACAGAACAAATTGCTTTCTCTGTGGTGAATTTTGAGGCTCTTCTGGTGAATTTGCAGGCTGTTGTTGTAGGAGTAATTCATTTTCATTGATCTCTGCGTTATTATCAAATGTTATAATTACGTAACAATGACAGAATAATTACAAATTTCATTACCAAAATAACGTAATATAGACATATAATCATAACTAGTGTTTTTCATTTACCAAAATTGCTTAACAATGACAGAATAACTACATTTTCATTACTAAAATAACGTAACAAAGACATAATCATAAACTAGTGTTTTCATTTACAAAATTGCTTAACAATGACAGAATAACTACTTTTTCATTACTAAAATAACGTAACAAAGACATAATCATAAACTAGTGTTTTTTCATTTACAAAATTGCTTAACAATGACAGAATAACTACTTTTTCATTACTAAA
This sequence comes from Ambrosia trifida, assembly GCA_028751855.1. NCBI lineage: Eukaryota > Viridiplantae > Streptophyta > Magnoliopsida > Asterales > Asteraceae > Ambrosia > Ambrosia trifida. The sequence continues at coordinate 7,530,966 of CM054132.1, forward strand.
ATAACGTAACATATACATAATCATCATATATTTATGGCCAGAATCATTACAAATTTCATTATTAAAATAACGTAACAAAGACATAATCATAAACTATTGTTTTCATTTACAAAATTGCTTAACAATGACAGAATAACTACTTTTTCATTACTAAAATAACGTAACATATACATAATCATCATATATTTATGGCCAGAATCATTACAAATTTCATTATTAAAATAACGTAACAAAGACATAATCATAAACTATTGTTTTCATTTACAAAATTGCTTAACAATGACAGAATAACTACTTTTTCATTACTAAAATAACGTAACATATACATAATCATCATATATTTATGGCCAGAATCATTACAAATTTCATTATCAAAATAACGTAATATAGACATAATCATAAACTATTGTTTTTCATTTAACAAAATTGCTTAACAATGACAGAATAACTACATTTTCATTACCAAAATAACGTAACATATACATAATCATAAACTACAATTGCTTAACAATGACAGAATAACTACATTTTCATTACTAAAATAACGTAACAAGGACATAATCATTACAAATTTCATTACCAAAATAACGTAATACAGACATAATCATTTCTAGTTCTATTAATAAAATTACGTAACACAGACATACTTTCCATTACTAAAATAACGCAATATAGACATAATTATGATGCACCATAGACATAATCATTTTTCTAAAAGCATTTAACATTTTTGACAGAATCACTACATTCCGATTACTAAAATAACGTATCATATACAAAATCATTTATAGTTATATTACTAAAATAACGTAACACATAACAAAATAAATTCAAAATAAATTTCTCTGTACCATTTTTCCTTGAAGGCCTGTCATGGTTTGCTTTTGTTCTTCTCTCTGATTTGTCAGTTTTATCATTGGTTTTTTGAATTTTGCTAGGGCCTGATAATTAGAAATACGTATTTTAGTAAAATTTCACAACGTATTAACAATATTAATTGACGTAATACTTATTTACCTTCATCAACGTCGTTCTTTTCAGTTTCATACTCTGTTCCTCTCTTTCTTCCTGTAACATGCATAATGTAAGTTATTATATAGTTTTTCAATGTAAAATTTGGTACAGAATAACGTAATGTACTTACTTTCGTATACTTTTGAGTATTTCATGGTTAATCTTCTGTAGAAATGGAGTTTATTGATGATTTTAACTAGGGTTTCAGAGTTTATTATGTAATTTTGGGGAGAAGTTTTGAGCGATTAATGAGACTGAACGGTCTCTTATAATTTGATTTTAGAAAAATTGACGATTATACCCTTATTAACTGTCTAATCTCTCACTTATTTACGAATTTGACACCGCGTACTTTTTTAATTAATGACGTAAGATTGTTGTTTGATCGACGGTTAGCATTCCTTCGCACGCTTCGCACGAATGTTTGTTTTTGTAGAATAACCGCCCCCTATATATATATATATATATTGGTAATTAACAAATTAGATTAGTTTTTTTTAATAATAAAACAATTTAATAATAATAACTAGATAATTATGGAATAGATCAAAATTCCTACTTTTATGCTAATGAATACAATCTTCATCATAATTCCTCATGACATCATCTTCATCATACCCCTCACGATTTCAGTAATTGTCTAATTCCATTATTGATTGTGGAGATTGTAGGTTTTATCATTATGTTTTTAACTGAGTTTGTATAGGGTCTGTCTATTGGCACCCCCTCAGCTTCTATTTAAACCCCCCTCCCAGGCGCCTCGCTTAGGCCTAAGCGAGGCGCTTGGGTCACATTAATTACTAATCAGTACGAGGTTGCATGGGAGTTTGAAAAAAGGGGGGCCAAGCGCCTCGCTTAGGCCTAAGCGAGGCGCTTGGCCACAGGGGGGATGAATCTGGACATTTTGATGTTGGGAAGGTTTTGGTTTGGATTTTTTTTGTTTTTTGTTTTTTTTTTTTTTGTTTGTTTTTGAAGTGTTTTTTTTAAGTGTTTATTTTTTTTTGTTTTTTACTTTTTTATCTATTTAGGGTCTTTATCTATTGTAATTTTTTTAAATTTAAAAATTCTAAAAAACACCGAAATAACCCGTGTTTTTTTTAAATCGTTTTTATTGATTTAGGGTATTTATCTATTGTAATTTTTTAAAATTTAAAAACAACGTAATGACCCTAATCAAACTATAATTAATCAAGTAATCCCAACTTTAACCTATTAATAAAGTGTTCGATTGTCACTGTGACTGGATAAATTATTCACGAGAAGACCTCGTCGAAGAAAGATTGAACGAATTCGCGACTTTTGATACGAATATGGTGGTTGATGGTCAACGTGGCGTCGTTTTGGTTCATAACATGTAATTTTTATTTGATTTGGGATTGAAAGGGTTCGAGTGATCTTTTAACGTTTATAATCGAATGTTTACTGTTTGGATCTCATTGGTTTTACTGGCTTGCAATTTATAATTTGGTTTTAGTTCGTTATTATTTATGGGTTTAGTATTTATTAGACAATTAAACATTCAAAACACACAACATATATAAACAAACGATCAAAATGCATAATAATAAAAGGTAAAAAGAGTAATAAGTTTTGTCCATACACATCATAAAAAAATACAAATAAAAGAAGTCTACTGTGGCGGTGGTGGTGGGGCCCCCTCTGCTGGTCCACGGTGTGGTGGTGGGCGTAACTCTACCTGCCAATGCCTCGCCATCGCCTGCATCGCGTCGACCGTCCACTCCTGAACCTCCCGGAGCTCACCGATGCGGCGATCCATGTCCTCTGCCACGAAACGCGCAGCAGGAGTGAGGTCATCATATATATGACGGGGGTACTGCTACTGTGGTCGCGGCGGAGGAGGTGGGGGGGGCGTCATCGTCGTCAAGCACCGTCGTCCACACCCGCCATCTCTACCAGGAGAGGATATCCCGGACGCACCTCAACGTAGGGCGGTATATCAGCGAGGGTAGGAAGGGGGCCCGGCACAAAAGGCTTCTTGGTTCCGTATGCTCGAAACCGATGCACACCCTTCGAGACCTCGATGAGGATCCCCATGCTCCGGACATTGGCGTCAGCGAGCTCTGCCGATGGGATCGCGGGCAGCAAGCGAGGGTCGGTTTCTGGCGAGAAACCCAGCTGACGCGCAATGTGAGTGACGAACGCCCCGCCATAGAGATGTGCGCGAGTCTGGCGCTTGTTGCAGCACTTAAAGTAGTCGACCAGGGACGCGGCTAGGTTGCACGGCTGCCGCATAATCAAACAGTACAAAAAGAAAAGGTCACACTGGCTGACCTTCTCCCGACTGTTCCCCCGTCCTGCGATAGAGGTGGCGATCGCATGCTGAAAGTAAATGTGCAGGGGGTCCTTAATCGACGTCGTCTTCCCAGTATTTGCGCCAAAGTGCGACTTAGAGATGAACCTCCAAAACCTGACCAGGGTCGGCCTATCCACCGTAATGAGACCGTCCCGGTACAACGCAGACTCGGTCTCCGGGGCTGTGTACAACCCCGAAGCAACAGCAAACTCCTGCAAAAAATAATTGTAAATATTAACAACTTTGGTAACATAATAATAAAATGACAGATAATTGAAATAACATACCTCATAGGTCATCTCATGCCAACTCCTCGCCAACCGAAATCGGATGGGGCGAAAAGTCTGAGCCGGGTTCGGGTTGTCGGACGGATCCAGAACCACGAACGACGACATAAACTCTATCGTCAAAGCCCGGTAAGAAGGCTGCTCGGCTATGTCAAAGAGACGACGCCAAGGAGTGTCAGACCCCACATAGTCGTGAGCCCTACCCACCTCGCCGACCCTCTCCAGAAGCGACCAACTAATGTACATCTGAGGGTCGACAGCCATATGACGCATCTTCAAGCAGCAGCGCCGCGCATCGTCAAGCCCCTCCTCAAACTCCAGGTAGGGGTGGCCCAGTAAGGGGTCCGGTGGTGGACCCCGTCGCTTCCTCTTCGACGAAGGCCCCGGTGCAGACGACCCAGCGTCATCATCACCACCAAAAACATCATCAACAAAATCTGGCTCCATATCCATATCTATGTAAACAATAATTTTTAATCACTAATGATAATAACAGTAATAATAATAATAATAATAATAAATAGGGTCGTTCTAATTAAACCCCCAAACTTCGTATATTTATGTACGCTTTATATCATGCCAAAATAAAGTTTGAATAGCGTTTATTTGAAAAACATAGTTTCTTTTATACAAAATAATATATTTTGAACATCCGATATGTTTCTTATATTTTATAAAAATTTGGGCAGAGTCTCATCTGTTTTTATAAGAAACCAGACAACACACGTCGTCCATTGTATCCCACAACATCAATTGTCCATAATAATAATAATTGTAATAATAATAATATTAGTAATAATCGTAATATTAATAATAATAATAATAATATTAGTAATATTAGTAATAATAATAATAATAATAATAATCGTAATAATAATAATAATAATAATCGTAATAATAATAATAATAATAATAATAATAATAATAATAATAATATTAGTAATAATAATAATAATAATCGTAATAATAATAATCGTAATAATAATAATAATAATAATAATAATAATAATAATCGTAATAATAATAATAATAATAATAATCGTAATAATAATAATAATAATTATTATAATATTAGTAATAATAATAATAATAATCGTAATAATAATAATAATAATAATAATATTAGTAATAATAATAATAATAATAATCGTAATAATAATAATAATAATAATAATAATCGTAATAATAATAATAATAATAATAATCGTAATAATAATAATAATAATAATCGTAATATTAATAATAATAATAATAATAATAAACTAATAATAATAATAATAATCCTAATAATAATACTAATAATAATAATAATCCTAATAATAATAATAATAATAATAATAACAATAATAATAATAACAAAAAAAGCTTCTCGCCGAGGCCAAAGCGAGACGCTTTGGTCGTCTTCCGCGGCGAATCCCCAACCAGAACCACCCAACCGGAACCACCCAACCGGAACCACCCGACCGGAAACACCCAACGACGGAGGAGGAGGAAGAAAAACTAACCTTGGGGGGAAGAACACGGCGAGGAGGAGGAAGAACACAGCGGGGAGGAGGAAGAACACGGTTGAGAGGAGGAAGAACACGGCGGAGGAGGGTGGGAGGCGGTGGTCGTGTGGGTGTGGAGAGAGAGCAAAAGAGAAGAAGAAAGGGAAAGGAGGTCTGCCTTGGGATTTAAAACCAAAACCAGGCGCCTCGCTTAGGCCTAAGCGAGGCGTCTGGTTAGACCAACCGTCTAAACCAGGCGTCTCGCTTAGGCCTAAGCGAGACGCCTGGTTAGGACAGTTACACTAACCAGCCGCCTCGC